>OZ024930.1:42874941-44131803 GCA_964017235.1 Sabellastarte sp. h YS-2021
GAAAGGCACTTTTAAAGTCTGTGGGTTACTTTGGCACTACGTGGATGACCTTGAATTAAGAGCTTCAAGGTCAAATGTCTGCAAGGTTGTAGAGGACATATATATCTGTTATACATATCACCTATGAAGAGATTCAACCTTCTACCAGTAAAAAAAATGTAGATATTTTCAAAGAAATGCCTGCAGCGGCCATCTTGTTTTTCAGAATGAGGCTAATTTCGGTCCCAGAGAAGTTTACCCCCCAATGAAGATATCCTGCAGATTTGATGAACCTAGCTGGTGTAGTTTTCCTCGGAGAGTGTTAACGCTGAAAATGTTTACGCGCGGCGACGGCGTAGCGAATGCTAAACAAAAGTAACAATAATCAGTAACAGCAATCCATATACCTTTGTGATAAGTAGGGCTGCGAACGGTTACTCGAGCCTCGATAGACGAGTCGATCTTGGCTAGTACTTGAGTCCATTTTAAGTTCTCGGTTACTCGCGAGGCATTGTATTATCGCCCACGTAATGAAATGTTTCTGTATAATATGCTGCATTCAGCATTTCCATCATATAACATCAATTAAAGTTGTTGTTTTCACTTGAAAACGTGTAATTTACTCCTTAATCTATAATATCTGGTTAAATAAAAGACGTTTTTCTTCAAAAGTTTCGTTTCCAGAATCGACTATTTGTTTACAGAAGACTTCTAATGGTGGGAACTAAAGCTTGCGGTTACTCGAATTCTGGCCGGTTGTCAGAGGGCGAGTACTCGATGCCGTTTTTTGTACCCATCCCAGCCTTAATGATAAGAGAAATATGTCTCAATTATGGCAGGTGAACACACTTTGGCAGAGCCATGGACAAAGATCACAACAGAACTTAGCATACCTGCATCCCTAACCAATGATCCATTCAAGAATCAACTTTCTACACCTTTTTACAACTTTCTCTTTTTACAGATTCTGAGATATGGCCCAGAAAAGATTTCAAAGGTCAAGGTCACTACAACACGGTTAACCGTAGCTCACCTACACCTTCTAACCAATGTCCCTAACAAATATCAACTTACCTTACAATTTCCGAGATGTAGCCTGGACAAGATTTTTAAGTTCAATGTCACTGCAGTAAAGATCAAAGGTCAAATCAAGGTCATACCATGACACTGCATAACCAACCCCTAACTAATGTCATAGATTGTGCGATATGGTCTGGACAAGATTTTAATGGTCAAGGTCACTACAGCAAGCTCAAAGGTCAAACTAGAAAAAATGTTTTTGTTAACAAAAACTAAGCGTCCCAAAAAGGTTCACTGCAATATAATATACAGTAGAAAAAGGTTTTTGAAAATACAAACATGCAGTGCTGAGAGAAGAAGTGAAAGTTAAGCAGACAGTGTGGAAGTTCATGCATTAACATGAAAGAAAAATTTAAGCTTTATTTTGTTTTCTATGGTCATAAATTGCGAAAAGTTAATTGAATAAATGCTCTGGCTAAGAATGCATAAAGCATCAATACTTATAATAGGTCGAAAATTACACCATAAAACTACTTAATTAAAGAGTAACAGTGCTTTATAAATGCCATATATCTATTTACATTTTAGAAAAAGGCATAGTAAAATGTGAGCCTTTAGAAAGGCAAGAAGTTTATGACACAATGCTTCGAACACATCTATCTGGTAAATCTGACCAGCTATCTAGACTCTTCACATAAGGTTTCCCAATACCTCTGAATACATTGTAAATCTCTAAAAACAAGAATAAAATAGATATAAGGCAAAAACACAAAATCGGCTATTTGATGAATCCAGTTTGATCCATAAAAGGCGTGGGGGGTGGGAGGGGGGGCAGGGGGTAAATCTGACCAGCTATCTAGACTCTTCACATACGGTTTCCCAATACCTCTCAATACATTCTAAAACTCTAAAAGAATAAAAGAAATAAAAGGCAAAAACACAAAATCGGCTATTTTAGGACCCCAGTTTGACCCATAAGGGGGGATCCAGTGGTAAATCTGACCAGCTATCTAGACTCTTCACATAAGGTTTCCCAATACCTCTTAATACATTCTAAAACTCTAAAAGCAAGAATAAAGGAGATAAAAGGCAAAAAGACAAAATCGGCTATTTTATTACCCCAGTTTGACCCATAAGGGGGGGTCCGGGGGTAAATCTGACCAGCTATCTAGACTCTTCACATATGGTTTCCCAATACGTCTTAATACATTCTAAAGCTCTAAAAGCAAGAATAAAGGAGATATAAGGCAAAAACACAAAATTGAAAATTTTAATTACTTAAATGTAGCTTTTATAAGCTACAAGCTTACCATGTGGGACTTAATGCTGTTCTCGGGTTGCCACACCCGGGGCCAACATCTTAGAAAAAAAGATCGTTCTTGTTAGCCACCGGATATACTGGTAGTTGTCGTCACGTGATAACTTCTGACCAATCGCCCTACTTTCTCGTTGAAATTTTTTATTAAACCTACCCCTCAGCTGTAAACAGCGGGGAGGCAGGGTGGGACTCTCCTAAGTCCCACATGGTAAGCTTGTAGCTTATAAAAGCTACATTTAAGTAACTAAAATTTTCAATTTTATTACGCTACAATAGCTTACCATGTGGGACTTAATGCTGAATTCAACCGCCCGGTGGCAGGATTACAGCTGAGACTGGAAGATATGTCATTTTTTTTTCTAAGATTTTGAATTAATATATACAGAATAGTGCCAGAAATGCCAGTCTGAGTCCCTTTTACAGAGCCCCGATCCCGAAGATCGGGCCTGTAACGAGCCAAAAACCTAAGTAAAAAGGGACAGTGCTAAAACTGTCCAGATGTTTGGTAGTAGGACGGAAGTGCAGCGGTGCTTACTTCGAGGTCTAAGGGTCCCTAGTGGACCTTCACGTGTGACTGACCAACCCAGTGGTTGGGCATCTCATGAAATTTTTAACCTGAAATATGAGATTAACGACAACTGACTAAGTCCTTAATAGAAATTACCTGATAATTAAAAAAATAAAATGACCTTACCCGTAACATCTTGAAGGTAAAGGAATACCTAGATCCTGGGAGAGACTCCTGAAGACTTGGTTGTAGCGGATGTGCCCCCCCCCCCCCCCCCCCTTTTTTCTTTCCGAGGACAACTGGTCTGAGGGGAAGGATCTAGGACTTGTTGTGCCGCCACCACGGGTCCCAGATACATATTGTTGTCGGTGTCCGACCAAGTAAGGTCTTTTAGGTAAAAATTTGTGAATGTATTGTGAGCTTTCCAGTGACAGGCTTGCATGATTTGGTCCACCGATACTCCACCGTAAAAGGCCTTAGAGGCCGCGAACGCCCGGATGTCATGCGCTTTGACTTGGACCAAGTCCAAGGCTTGTTGATCTGCTTGTTTGTAACAAAGTAGAATGGTTTGTTTCAACCATGAGGAGAGTGTAGCGGGTCTGATGTCTGAGGTATGTCCTTTCTTAAAGGAGATGAAAAGGAGAGAACGAGACCCTCTCAGGTCTTTAGTTCGGTCCAAATAGAACCTCAGGGCCCGCACGGGACACAGGGTCCTGTCTTCCTTAAACTGTCTATCTACAATGGTAGTCAAAGCAGGGATAGTCACTGGTGACACACTTTGAGAACCTTCTCTTGCTAGTTGGTTTTTGGCTATGAAATCAGAAGAAGGGAACAAGGCTACCTTTTCCCATTGGCCTAAATTAGCTACTTTGTTAGCGACCCAGGCATGGATTTCGCTGCGGCGCTTGCCGGAGGCCAAGGCTAGCAAGAAAGCAGTCTTGAGAGTAAGATGTTTGAGGTCTGAGTCTTTCATGGGCTCAAATGGTGCTTTGGTGAGCTCGTTAAGGACAACAGAAAGGTACCACTTGGGTAAATTTCTGGAACTTTTAGGACGATCCCTGTGAAAACTGGAGAGTAACCTATGAAGGTCTGCATTGTGCGCAATGTGTTGGGCCGTTGGGCCCAAAGTGTCAACGATAGCAGTCCTGTAACCATCAATGGTCGAGGGGCGCCTGTTTAGGTCTTGTGGTACAGGTACATGAAAAAATCTGAGATTTGTTTCACAGATGGAGTGGAGAAATCCACCGAATTTTCTCTGCACCATTTTTTCAAATAGGGCCCACTTTGACCTGTAGATGGTCCTTGTTGATGACCGCTGAGGGGCAGCAATTCTCTCTGCCACCTCCACAGAGAAGCCTTGTTCTTGGAGTTGTCCGCTCCTAGACACCAGGTGTGGAGGTTCAGCTGTTGTGGATTGTTGTGGAACACATAGTTGTGGGACTGTTTGAGTAGGGTCGTTGACACTGGGAGTTGTAGTGGGATCTCTGTTGAGAGCTGCACTAGGTCCCAAAACCAGGGCATCCCTGGCCAGCCTGGGGCTATCACGATGATCAGGCAATGGCATTGCTTGATCTTTTGGATCACCTTGTGAAGGAGAGCCGTAGGAGGGTAGGCGTAGGCCGTGAGGTTGGTCCAGTTTATGTTCAGAGCATCTATGTTCCAGGCCCTTGGGTCTGGGATAGGAGACACATATAGAGGGAGTTTGTGATTTAGGTGAGTGGCGAATAAGTCTACATGAGGGGTGAACCACTTTCGGCAGATTTGCTTGAAGACCTGAGGGTGCAGAGACCATTCTGTTGACTGCACTTGGTTGGACCTGGATAGGAGGTCGGCCATCACATTCAGACACCCTGGAATGTGCCTGGCTTTCAATGTTATATGGTAGTGATGGCACCAGGTCATGATTTTCCACAGGAGAGCGCACATCTCTGCTGAGTGAGTTCCCCCTTGCTTGTTGATGTAGGCTACCACTGTTGAGTTGTCCGTCGCAACTAACACTGTTTGATTCTGGCACTGGTCCTTGAAGTCTCGAAGGGCCAGGGAGACCGCCTTCAATTCTAGGACATTTATGTGTAGCCTTTTTTCCCGCTCTGACCACAGCCCTTTTGTAGAATTTTGATCTAAGTGAGCGCCCCAACCTTCGTTTGAGGCGTCGGTAAAGAGTTGGATACTGTGGTCCTTGGGATGAAGGTCTGCGCCTTTCATCACATTTGTGGGGTTTTGCCACCAATCTAGGTGGGCTACAATGGCTTCTGTCCAAGGAAGGAGGTTGTCCAGCGACTGAGGATATCTCCAGTGCTCCTTGAGATGAAACTGAAAGGGCCTCATGTGAAGGCGTCCCTCCGGGACCATTTTCTCCGTTGAGGCTAGCAACTCAATTAGAGACATCTTGCAGTCAAAACACGTTTTGACTTGAGTCGTAGGATCAAATCCTGAAGTTTCAGCCATCTCTCGTGAGTGGGTCTTACAAGGGCTGAATCTAGGTGGTATTCGTAGCCCACGAACGAAAACACCTGAGTAGGTTTCAGTTCTGATTTTTCCTGGTTGATTATCCAACCCAAGGATTGGGTTAGGTCTACCACTGCCTGTGTGTCCCTTTGAGATTCCTCCTGAGACTGGGACCCGATCAGCCAGTCGTCCAGGTATTGGTGAATTCTGAGTCCTCTTGAGAGGGCCATTAGTTTCACTTCCTTTACGATCATCGTAAAGACCTGGGGGGCTGTGGCCAGTCCGAAAGGTAGGGAGGTGAACTGGAACACCTGGGCCTTGTAGCAAAACCTTAGGTACTTCCTTGAGTTTGGATGGATGGGGATGTGAAGGTATGCGTCCGACAGGTCTATCGACGATACCCACTCCCCTGGGACCAGGGAAGTCCGGATGGACTCCGGGGTTTCCATTTTGAACTTGTCTACATGTAGAAAAGTATTGAGCCTGCTTAAGTCTATGACTGGCCTCCACCTTTGGTGAGGCTTGGGTACTAGGAACAGGCGACTGTAAAACCCGAGAGATTTTACGTTTTCCACCCTTTCGATGGCGTTCTTTGACAAGAGAGACTGGATACAAGTGGCCAAGGCTTGGTCTTTTTGTTGGGCCTTGTACTCTGATAGAATCAGAGGAAATCTGATCAAGTTTGGCTTTGAACGGAATGGCAGAACGTAGCCAATGTTTAACACGTTTTGAGAACATTTGTTTATTAGCCAGTCTCTCTTGAACGAACGGAGGCGACTTCCTACTGGTGGACTGAGTGAGGCTTTGGAGGAGTCATTGGGAAGGGGGGTTTCCACGCCCCCTTCCCCTATTGTGGGGTCGAAAACGACCCCTGGAGCCTCTGAAGTTGGATTTTCCTCTTCCCGAGGGAAAGGATTGGTTACTGCTTTGAGAGGTATTGCCCTTATAGGGGCGTTTCCTGTAGGAGCCTCTTTTCTTGTGGGGGCCACGAAAGGGCTTATTCTGATAGGGTGCAAAACCCTGAGAATCTTTTGAGGTGCCTTTTTTGAGAAGGAAGTCCTCACCTTCCTTTACAAGTTGAGACTCGAACAAGGAGGAGTCCCAGAAGGACGAGTTCCTAAGTTCTTGGCGTCTCGTTTCCCCTAACTGGGGATGCAATAGAGTCATTTCGGCTTCGCGCCTAAGCAAGCCGGTATTAGCCATGGAATATAATTCCCTCTGGAGAATATGGGCTAGCGATATGCTGAGACAGGTAAGAGCTCTATGTTGAACAAGAACCGTCTTGTTCCAAAAATCCAAGTACTCAGCAACTTCCTCATATCCGCGCTTTGCTGCTTTCTCAGGATTGGCACCTTTCTGGATCTGAGACTTTATCTTCTTGACAGTTGACTTGATGCTATGTTGGCACTTTTCCAAGGAAGCATTGCAAGAAGAAGAGGTTTTGGCAAAGGCAGCGGTGAAATTGAGGGTAGAAATATTTTGTCTAGCCTGATGTTCCAGCTCCTTAAGGACTGGCAGAGGGACTTTGGCTACTGGTGCCCCAGGAGGTCTAGGAGTAATACAGATCTTGGCAAAGTCCGTATTCAACTCCTGGATTTTGTCTTGAAAAGTGGGCTGTCCAAACTTATACCACTTAGAAGTGGATGGAGGAGGCTTGACATATTTTCCCTCAGATAAATTGGCAGCTTTGAAATCATGTTGAAATTTATCAAAGGCGTCTTTGATAACTGAGCTAAGTGGTAGGATAGAGGAAGGACCTCTAGGTCTGAGCTCTTGATGGCCTTTTTCGTCATCCAGACCCAACACTGAAGTTGAAGACCTAGGCATAGAGTCCCTGGGGTCAGGGAGAGAAAGAATGCGCCTGAAGGTGTCTACCTCTTCAGAGTATTGGGAGGGAATGTCAGACAGGGCTACTTCCCTATAATAAGGGGGGTCTGGATCATGTTGTGGGAGGTCTTGATCAGAAGCTGCGCCTGAGGGCTGAGCCCTAGAGGGCTTAGAAGACCTGTGTCTGGCCACAGGGGAGTGATCTTCCTCTGAAGATGACACATATCTGGACCTAGATTTATGCCTGCTTTTGTCAGAGTGTTTCTTAGGTCTAGGATTGATCCGAGGTTCGTCGGAATCCTCATCCAGTTGGTCCGAGGCAGAGCTCGGTGCTACTGTTTGTCTGTGGCTTTGTTTTTTGTGTGAGTACGAGGAATCCTTCGGTATAGCCTCAGAAGGGGCAACGTACTGATCCGAGGAAGTTTGGTTAAGTACTAGTCGAGGAGGGAGTGCTGGACCAACGTCCACATCCATTGCCTCGGACTGTGCATTAGTACTTGACCTCGGAGGGGGTAGGTCCAGATGAGCAGCAGAATTGCTGGATGGACCAGCTTTTGAAGCATGAGGCGAGGGATCAACCTCGGTAGGCTTTTTAACTGCCAACTCCTCTCGGAGTGATTGAAATGCTTCTAACATGGATGCCTGGAAGGAACCCATTTGCTGCTGTATATGTATATTTAAGGAATCACCCAGGGATTTCTCTAGATTTCTTTGAATTTTGTTTTGCAAAGCAGTACCTGGGGTGGGTGGGACAGCTTTGGCTGGGGTCTTTAAAGATAAAGAACTGAAGGCGAGAGGTTGAGGACGGGGGGGTGAGGTAAAGAGGTTATCGGCAGCACTCTCAAGGTCTGCATTAGAACCAGTAAAAGAGTCCCCATCGCCTTCACCCAAGAGATCTAGTTCATCTTTGGAACTAGTTTCCGCTTTTTGCTTTTTTAAGTACCGCTTCCTGTTTTGAATTTTTTGCAATTGTTCATCAGAGAGAGACGTGCAAATATGGCAGGGTGCTTCAAAAGTGACACAGGGGTCATCTCCCTTGCCAGCCTCCCTACAGGTAGGGCAGTAATTATGATTATCAAAACTGAAGCAAAAATGGCGGCATTTCTGAGCTCTCGGTTTGTCTTTGTTTGCTTGATGGAGAGACATTTTAACGCAATAAAAAGACGTACAATTGAAATTGCCTGAACCGAGAAAACTCAAAACACGCGGATTGTAAGAAAAATACTTAAGTTGTGAAATTAAAAATTTTACAGTATGATCTATGAAATATATTTAAGGAAATATCCAAATATTAGCCTCCAACAATATGTGAATACTGAGAAATAAATGAAAATGTCTGTATATTTACAAACTGCTACCAGTCAATCGTGGCCAACGAGAAAGTAGGGCGATTGGTCAGAAGTTATCACGTGACGACAACTACCAGTATATCCGGTGGCTAACAAGAACGATCTTTTTTTCTAAGACGTTGGCCCCGGGTGTGGCAACCCGAGAACAGCATTAAGTCCCACATGGTAAGCTATTGTAGCGTAATAAAATCGGCTACTTCATGATCGCAGTTTGACCCATAAGGGAGGGTCTGGGGGTAAATATGAACGGCTATCTAGACTCTTCACATATGGTTTCCCAATACCTCTTAATACATTCTCAAGCTCTAGAAGCAAGAATAAAGGAGATATAAGGGGAAAAGATGAAATTGGCTATTTTATGACCCCAGTTTGACCCCTACAGGGGAGTCAGGGGGGAAATTGGACTTGCTTTCTAGACTCTCCACATATGGTTTCCTACTACCTCCCAATACATTTTATGGCTCTAAATGCAATACTTAAGAAGATAATAGGGGGGTTCACATGAATTTTAAGCTTTCTGATTGGTACCTGTGAGAAAATCACTCATAAATCGGTCAATTTTCATCGGATTGCTCCCAAAATCTAATCAGCTCACGTTTTTGATAGTATAAACATGTGTTTGAAGTTACAAGCCTCTGCGGTCAGTAGATTTTCCTGAACTGCGATGACGGGGGGGTGGGGGTGTACCCCAAAAAACTATTTTTTGATCATGTGACCTTGATAAAGATCAAAGGTCAAATTTAAGCATGTGGAAAAAATTTCCCACGCCTAAGGTATATAACTGCCAAATATGGTTTAAAAGCTTCCAATAATAAGGGAGATATTCAAGGGAGACCATAATGCGGCGGCGAGGAAACTGACGCGAAACCAAATAAGCGCCCTTTCAGGGACGCTTAATTAAAACAAGATCGGGGCGGAGATCAACGTGGCAAGGCTCTTTTTAATGTGAAATACGTAACGGCTGGCACTTTCAATGTTGTGAAATGACGTTCAACACAAAAATCAGTGACGTGTAATGTAGTGGAAAACAGATACGGGCTTCAAAAACGTTGTTCGCAAACTCTCTAATGACAGTACTGGACGATCTACTTGCTGGAGTTACATGTCCACAAGTAAAGTGGCCGTTTTCTGGCTGGCGGATTCGCAGAAATTTAGAATGCTGCAACTAGTTCAAGTTAATGCCTGGTGTACTAGGACTTGATAACAATTCATGCGCAGGCATTATTTTGGAAAAAAAGGTTCTCAAATAAATGCCATGGGATCTTTTGTGGATGCTTACCCTTCTATGTTCAGATCTAATAGATTTGCCTGATTTGTTTGACTTGTTGGACTTGTTACTTTTGGTTGACTTCGCACTCTTCACACTATTTCTTGTTGACTGACGTTCTAGAAGATTCTTTGAAATTGTGCGATGAAGATTCTTGTTGCTAGATGAAGCAGCCATTGTAGTGATCCAAGGATGCTGTGAAAATAGTAAAATTGCACCACTGTAAAGAAATATTTATTAACTAGATTGTGACAAGTTGATGCCAACATATCCCTAGACAGGCCATCTCTCGTGCCACAAGTATTCACTGGGTATTTTTTGTAGCACCCATTTTGTGTGATTCACAATTATTACAAACCATTTTATTTTTTTATTTTTTGGGGGTTCAACTAAAAAAAAAACGTCCTCTGGATAGATTATTTCATGGGCCTCACATTAGTGGTAGGACCATTTACATAAGTCAAAACCGGTTACCAGGACTTTGAAACAGATGAAATCCTGTTACTGGCATTGCTTATTTCTCGCGGGGCATACAGGAACTAGAACTTGCAACTGGAAATGGCTTTCGTGAGATATTAAAAAGAATGTAAACATGGCTTTTGCTCAATATAAAGTAAAATGTGACTTACTTCACAAAATATATATTTTTTTTTGTCGTTTTGATGAAGTATCAACCATTATAAAGCCTAAAAGGATGACATTTTCAATATCCAGTGCCCAAATATTCATTGTGGATTTCGTTATATATAGTAAAAGCGAACAAAAAACCTCTTACTGGTTTATCGTTCACATCACTACCTCACATACAGCTTAAATGTCTACTTAAAGCCTTGGTTTTTAGCACATGAAAAAAGAACATATTAATACACTGTATATTCCCAGGTGAGATTTCAGCTGTATCAGTCGCATATTATGATAGCTATAGGGCTTAAAAATGGTAAAAATTCAATAAATTGGGTGTCTGTGGGCATTTTAGAAAACTGAATGTGACCTCAAAATTAAAGTTACAGACTTCAAAGTTTTTACAAAGATTACATGTAGAAGTTATATCTACTACAGTTACAGACTTGTAAGACTTACCATTTCCAGGTTACAGGACCAAATATGTTGAAAATGTCGAAAAAGGATACACAGGTTAAACGTCTATTTAAAGCGTTGATTTTTCTCACATGTAAAAATAACATAATCTATGTTCCCAAATGAGATTTCAGCTGTATCAGTCACATCGTTTGACAGCTATAGGGCTTCAAAGTGGCGCTTTTGGCATTTTCTAAAGAGACTTTAAGGTGACCTTAAAATTAAAGTTCCGGACTTAATTCCACAAAGAGTACATGTAGAAGTTATATCTACTACAGTTTCAGACTTGTAAGACTTACCATTTTTAAGTTATAGGGGAAATATGAAAAAAAATGTTGAAAAAAAATATCTAAATATGGTCTTTATGGGCCTCAAGGACAATTTTAACCTTATCATAAAGTCTTGATTTTTACCATATGTGAGGAGAATATAGTAATGTGTTCCCAGGTAAAATTTGAACCACATGAGCCACATAGCTTGTGACCTAGTGGGCATCAAGTGTCCTGTAGCTGGCCATAACTTTTTCATTATTGGGAGTTTAAGGTCACCTGAAAATAGGGTTCCTCTCCTGACCCAAATACATGTGTGTGCCAAGTTTGAATGAAATCCTAGAAAGCATTTTCAGTTATCGTGAACACAAGTCAAAGTGTATGGCGGCGGCGTGACAGACGAGAAACCAATATATCCCCGTCTTTTGTGTAGGGGATACAATTAAATAAATACTTAATATTTAATTGTAAAGAATTTGTAACTTTGATTCACAACATTTCTTCAACGATAATATAAATGTAAGTTGCCAAGAGATTTTCATGTTGCACACAATGATTAGTGTCATCTGGTAAAAAACATGTAAAGCAATATCTGAAGAGATAAATATAAACAAGAAGCTTGCATTTGTATACAGCAGGGTATATTTTCCTTTGTAACAAGGGAGTAGGCCGTTGATTTTTGTTTGACTTGACTGTTTTTCATGTTTCGATATTTGCCCAACAAAAACTAAGTTATTATTATTTCTGAAAAAAAAAGAGGAATGTATTTTAATTTTTTTATACTATATATAAAACAAAATCAAATGATACTGTTTGCAACATCAAAACTGGTTATCAAAAACCTTGGATAAATTTCCACTGATGTTTATCCAGATCAAAGAAACAATATATTTATGCAGAAAATTTATCAGAGCTGAAGGAAAAAGATATAGCTGAGATTTCTGTTTGGGAGGCATTGAAACAACTAGGCATGGCATGAAACAACTTAAATTTCCACTTGCTTTTGTTACCTCTGCTAAGGAGGTTTTGTACCTGGCTCCGTGCACTTGTCTGTTTGTCTGTTTCAAAATAACTCTAAAAGCTGTTAACAGATTTTGATGAAATTCTTAGGAAATGTTGACAATATCAAAATGAAAAATCACCATGATATATATATGGAAGAAGTGAAAAAGTACAAAGATCAGGAGACTTTCATAGCAAATGATAATGCTAGGACGACGTTCACAAACTTTATTGCTCGCTGTGACATTTTCGATCAATGATCAGTAAAATTTTAATTCAACCAATAGTTGCTAACCTTATTTCTTTGTGGGCATTTTGACTTAATAAAAGTGTATTTTTTATTAAAAGTAAATTTTTGGAATAAGAGAAATATGTCTCAATCATGGAAGGTGAACTCACTTTGGCAGAACCAAAGTTAAAGATCGCACCATTTCTTTGCATACCTGCACTCCCCAACAAATGAACCATCCAAAAAAAATCAACTTTCTACACCTCACAGTTTCTGAGATATTATCTGGACAAGATTTTAAAGGTAAAGGTCACTACAGGTCAAACAGGTCAAAGGTCAAATCAAGGCCAAACCATGACACTGCACACCTACACCCCAACCAATGTCCTCACTAAGTTTCAACTTCCTACACATCATGGTTTCTAAAATTCCTTTTTCAAAGATTTTCAAACTAACGGTCACTATGGCAAAGGTCAAAATCAAGATCACACCATGACACTGCACACCAACACCTCCTGACCAATGTCCCTGCCAAGTATCTACTTCCTACACCTTATGGAATAGAACCCGGACAAGGTTTTAAAGGTCAAGGTCACTACGGCAAGGTCAAATCAAGATCACACCATGATGTTGCACAACTACAACCTCCACCCAATGTCCCTACCAAGTTTCAACTTAAAGTTTTTTACCACCACCCACTCACCCGCCCGTCTGCCCATCAGGCTGCCATGGGTGAATACAATACTCGTAGAGCTCTCAAAGGCTGTGAGGTAACAACTGATTAATTCGGGGTGGTGATCTGGGTCATCACTGATCAGGATCCAGGAATTTTTAACATATTTTTATTTCTATCATTGCATTCTTAAGAAATACTGGGTGTGTTGTGTCTTGGTGGAGGTCTGCGCTCTCAGAATGCTCTCGTACTGGGAGTTTTATGTTTAGTCCAATATGTCAATTATTAATAACAAGGCATTCTCCCCATGTCTTGTTACAAATTAATAATACCCAGAATAAAGTTTATGAAGCATGGTAGCCTAAACACAACCAATATTTCAGTCTGGGCAGACTATTGTACTGACATGAACCTTTTCCAATGCCACAACATACCCCCTGCACAGCACAAAAAAAAAACAATTGTTATTTCACAAGGACCTAGCCTGGAACAAGTCTGAACCAAGCAAATGAAGGATGGTCATGTCTTAGTGGACACTAATGGTAGTCCAGTGAATCTGTGTGTGGCGTTTGTCAATAAAAAATGTATAATATACTGTTTTTGTTGTTTTTATTGCTTTGTTTTTATTAATTTACAGTCTGTTTTATACTTTTTAAATGGAGTGGAAAAGAAGTTGTAAACAAAATTTATGTACAGCACCAAAGTGCGATTAAAAAGCAAACGCAAAAAAGGAGTGTATATAACAATTTCTGCATTGATTCAAAAGTCAAAACATTATTATATTGGAGTCAAAAATTAAGATTTTTAGCTATAAGATCTAAATGGCGTAGTTCTTAAAACATTATAACAAATTATCAATAATAATACACTGGTTTTCTTTATTTCTTTACAAACAAAAAAAAATGCAATAAACTGGATTTACATTTAAGTTTTAACACACTTTTTTTTGGAAATATCATTAAAATTAAAAAAGCAACTGGTCGTGATAAAAGGAAGCACACCATAACTGAAAAGTCACAAAAATGAAAAGCCTTTAAAAATGATAGCTTTTATTTAATTTTATTCATAACCATCATTAATTTGTAACTGAGCTTCAAAAGCTGACAAGGTTTATGTCAGAAATTTGAGCCACAAACAAGGTTAAAAAAAAACTGAGGTGTTTCTGTGTTTCCATGAGTTATCTTCACAAAAACAGGGGGGAAAAATAGCTAACAATTTATGTATGAATAATGCAAAATGAGATCCCCAACAAAGACATGTAACTGTTGCAGCTCAAAACCACATATTCAGTCAAGGATCTGGATGACTCTCCCATGATAAGAAATTAGCCCCAGGGAAATCATTTATCTTGTTGTGTCTATAAATCAGTTTCACTTGCTCTATCCAAACTTTACCAAAACATTTTTATCAATATCAGTTACACTCTTGTACTTATTTGAAGTAATCTGTTTAATCGTAAAAGCCTGCATTTTACAAATGCTAAAATTTTAACAGCACCACTTGACTAATTCTCAAAGAAAAATCAACAAAACACAATAATAATAATAATAATAATACTTTCACTTGGCTGGGTCACAGCATTCTACAAAAGTGTAATGCTATGGCATTTCTCATAAATATGGGATATTCAACTTTTGTATGATAAAATTATTAAGCCTTGGATTCCTTTGGTAAAGTGATTGTGCTTGAACTTTGGTAATTGACAATTCTATAATTGTCATTTAGTATATCAATAAAACTATACAAAATAATGGTAGATGCTACATAAAAAAGTTTTTAAAGTATGGCTACCTTTAATGACTGTGCTGCTCCCAAACGCTCATTCGGATCCATGACCAGGAGTTTATCAATGAAGTCTTTGGCAAGTGGCGATACATCTTTCCAGTGCTGCAAAATACAAAATAATAATATCTGACAAGATGGATTAACACATGTGTTGTCATTAATAAAAAGCAACATGGTTCCCCAGAAGATTAAGAAAGAAAACTGGTAAAAACAAATCAAGTATAAAGCTAACTACAGGAAAATCTGTTGGTGCAAGTGCTTTAGCCTTCTTTATTCACTATTCAAAGCAGTAGATTAGATTAGATTGGACAAACTGTTTTCGAGTGTGGACGGACAGACAGACGGACGTCGTACACATCAATCTAATAGGCGGGTTAGTTACATGCAACCTGTCTAAAAATATGATTTTGACATGACTTTCTACCATTTATGTCTCCACATCTGCAACCTAATTTTACTAATAGACTAAAGTCTATTTAGTACTTACACCTATCAAGATTCAAAAGGGATGGTTAACTCCAAAATCAATGTTCCTACATCAAACTAGATTATTTGGTTTATTTTGATTTTATTGTAGTTTTTGATTATATACACTGAGGTTATACATAAGGACAGTTAGTTTTATGGACAGATCAAACCAATACATAGTAATTGGTCAAGATTCTGTATTGCAAACTACCAGGCATTGGTAAGTAACTACCAAGTTTCTTACATAGGGTCAGGTCTGGGGTTCAAACTGCCAACCTCAGATTTGGAAGGTGAATGTGTCAACTTCATTACCAAGCTCCCATCAGGCCAGATGAATTAACAGTTTTTCCAAGAAATACTTCACAAACACAAAATAAATTTTTAAATACTAAAATGCAACATATTCTCTCACAAATTTGTGCATTCACAATGAAATTCTCTTATTCAGCTTGATGTACCAAAGCCATATTACAGGTCAGCATATATAACAATGACTCAATTGTCAATTTTGTTATTTTTTTACACTCTTGTAAACCACTTTTTTACACCCTTTCTTCACAACACAAAGAACTGTCCTTTCAAGCATGAAATGTGCTTTGTTAGTGGTTGGGAGCTAGTGCCTTTTAAGTATAGAAAGTATTTTATTTCCTTATATAAGCCAAACAAAGCCTTGTTCAATGTGCCTCGTATGTACAGACTGTGATACACAGGTGTTTTTTTTTTCAGTTTAAAACTTCTACTGAAAGGGCCTCCTTTTTCACGCATCTATGCCCAACTTTACCCCTCCGCCCTTCTTAATCAAATGAAGTATTCATAAATACAAGAGGTAACTAGAACTTACATTTTTGCCGGGTCCCTGGCATAATACTTGCAAGCTGGTTTTATCTTGCACAAAGAATTGTTTCAACTAAATGCAAAAAGACTGATGTTCCAAAATTTGGAAAAGTCCCCTACAAATCTTAAGGTAAACTATCAACTTAGGCATCAATGTATGTCAAAATTAATCATTTTCTCCATTTGTATACTGTAACCTCACAATCAACACCCCAAACAATTGAACATTATCATTAATATTTTAATTTCTTTTTTGGATAAAAATTTTTATTCCATCACTTTCTACGTGTATCTAATGAAACCACCTACCTACAAAGATATTTAGTTTTACTTTACACTAGTATGTTTAGAATTTTAATTCTAAATGCCTCATGTACATTTGTAAAAACGAAACTTGTTCATGTCTCATCCAGGGTTACATTAAACCTATTTCTTACAAACTGTAACATGTTGTACAATTTATAAATTACTCAAATTTCCACTTATGAAATAAATTTTTATATAATAGATGATACTTTGTACTAATTTTTATTTATTTACCTATCTGCATTCCATAGTTATTTTCTATGGGCCAGGCTATAATTATATCCTCCCGAAAAAAATGAGATAAATTTAATCGGTAACTTTGACACATTACTTTGCAATTACAAAGCAATCTTACAAGAAAACACAAATCCATCTTGTACTTACTAATTATGACAGTGGAGTCTGTTGTAATTATATTAGAAAAGAAGGATAAGCAAATAATTGAAAATTTTAATAAAACATGAAAATTTCTACCTCATCGCTGTAGTCATATCTAACTTTTAATATCAGTTTGAACAAATTTGCATTGTTTTCATGGTAAAAAGGTAGCTTTCCAGACAGCAACACATAGGTAATGACACCAGTCGACCACATGTCAACTGCACAGGTATAAGGAGAGTCCACAAGCATCTCTGGTGCCATGTACTCTGGGGTACCACACAATGTCTTCAACCCATTCTGGGGGCCTTTGAAAAATGCACTTAACCCAAAATCACTAATTAATATTTTTGAAGATGGTCCAGTATGGTAAAACAATATATTCTCAGGTTTCAGGTCACGGTGAGTTATTGCTAGGCCATGAAGATACTCTACACCTTCCAATAACATCTTCACAATCCTGACTGCATCCTTCTCTGTAAAGTGACCCACACTCAATATCCTGTCCAGTAAGTCTCCCCCTGTAGCAAACTCCATCACCAAATAAATTTCAGATGTAGATTCATAGGATTCCTTTAAAGTGATGATATACTTATGTCTTAATCGACACAGGATTCCTAACTCCTGATATGATTTTCTGAAAGCAATTTCATATACATTTACCCATATTGTTGAAAGAAAATTGTTTATCTGATGTCAGATTTACAGAGCTTTTTTATTGTGAATTTTTTTTTTCCGTATAATTTTCTCACTTATTTGTCAAGGGCAATTCTGACAAAGGAAAATTTAGTCATCATAATCCTAGTTTTTTATCAAAGATTCAACATTGTCGAACGGGCAAAATAATGAAAAAATAAAACATTGTAAGTGAATATACTGTATTTACTACAATGATCAGGACTGAGTTTGTACCTATCCAGGTCTATTTTGAGATCATATAAATCAATATTTCATTGAATACTCAAAGGCATTTATACCATATTTTGACTTAAAAGTTCAGCATTCCTTATTGAATGCAATTTACGAGAAATCAAAAGGATGTAATTTCTACTAATTTGTGCCAAAGAATGTAACAAATAAATCTCATTCAAACCATTTAAGAAAAATAATGATAACAGTAAAATATCTATGAGCATATAAAGTTGTAGTGATGAAGATGCCAAACACTATACTCTCGAGTACTGATACTTTTATTCAGCAGGAATATGAACTGTAAATTGTGTTTGGCTTTTTGTTTTCTTAAAGAAGCAAATTACAAAATTTGCACAGAATATTTAAGAATCAGTTATTAAAACAGGTCATTCTATTAGGCTTGCTAATGGTTGATAGTGTGAAAAGACAATTTTTTTTTTTTTGAAAATGAACTTATAAACTTCATGAAAACTTGATCATGCATCCTGTTTTAGATTTTAGCTCATGTATGATCACGGTTAAGTTTTACATCACACAAAAATACCACATTTTGTTGTTTTAAAGCCCCGGAAACCGATTCTAATTTTTGTAAGTGGTCCCAACACTAATACAGTACTACTCAGTAAACCTGACTTCAGATAATTAAATATTACAATTTTACACCTAATCTTAAGTAATTTCACAATTAAGTAGAGTACAATAACATGGGTATAAAGGAATACTTATCCAGACCGTTGCTGCTTTTTAAGAACTTTAATGACAAACTGTTCCCGAGAAAATCTAGAAGTTACTTTCAAGACTACACTATCCTCTGAAGAAGCCATTTTTCCTTCTATTTGATATTTCATGCAAATCCTGTGATCAACATAAAAGCTTCCATGTTTCATCTTAATTTTCATTTTCTTCTGTTTTGAAGCTCTCTGTCTGTGCTCAGCAGTGGGATTGCAAGACTGTGGCGAGCCATTCTGCCATGGCATTTCCACTTGATTTGCTGGTTTTGCACTTTTATTTGTTTGTGAATATTGGGAAGATTCTGACTGGCTTGCTGTGACCATGGTCACTTTCCCAACAGTGCATCCCATTTACAACTGTTATGCTATGTCATATATCAACTAAAGCCATGCTGATATTCATTTGAATATCCAAGTGACTTAAGGGCATGAGTGACCTGAACAAAAGCATTTTTATTTAACGTTAATCTTTCAAAGATTATTTCCCATAATTAATTTCATAAAATTCCACACACAAGTTAAAGCCAAAGTAATCACATAGAAAATGACACACACGTTTGAAACAGATATATACTGAGCCTCATGATTCAATGTAGCAAGAAATCAATATGATAAAGATCTCTGTATCATATTTTAACAGATATCCCAAAAGAAATCTGATAGGTTTATTTATTACCACCCACTGTTCATAAAGGCTATCCTGAATAATTATTTATCTTTTAACAATCATCTATTTGTTGAAAGATTAGATAAAGTGACTAGCCTAGATGGTTTAAGGACTCTGTATTTTCAGTTACTTCTCAAGTGTCATCAAAGCACGTCTCACTATTTAGCTAACTTCAATAATAACATATGCCTTAAGCAAAGACAAGCTCCTTTCAATTGGGTACAATGGCTTTTGTTTTGGAATACTAGTATATAATACATACATAAGAGAACAATACCAGGCATAGCCAGTTATTTTTTCTCTTGTTATTTCAGTAATCCTGTTCTGAGATATAGATAAAGAATTTTCAAAATCAATATATCCCATGAATATAATATACATAGGTAATGGTAAAAATAAACATTGAAATCCTAACGGGAAAAATACATATGGAATGACTAATTCATTGAGAATTTGAGAGATAGATGTTGTAAAACAGTATCATATATAATTACAGAAATATATGTTCATTTTATACAAAATTATATCCAGTTATGCAACATAATCATCCAACATACCATACAAAACAATAAGAAAAAGAAATAAAGATGTATTTCATTGTTCAGGTTGTGATGAGTGAGGTACCTCGCACAATGGTAAAATTGGAAAGCCATGTATTTGTAATGTGGTAATGGTGCATCACAAAATGAATAAAGGGTGAAAAAGAAACTTGATCTAAAAAAAAAAAAAAGAGATTTGGAGCCAACTTTGCAGTAAATAAGGGTTAAACAGTACTACATACAGTGTATTCAATTCACACATAACTTGACAGTGACTGCAAGTCTTTCAACATACTAGTATTCTTAACACAATCCCTATGAATTTCGGTCTTTTCCATTTTCAAAGAAAATATCTATTGCAAGATTGGTCAGGGCTTTATCAAATTAAACAGATCAATCTTTCATTTGAGCCATGTTTGATTTCTCAAAAGCTTTAAGTAAGTTATTATATTTGATTATGAACTTGTAATTTAATGGCCTTTATTTATGGTGCTTTATTTCCATGCTCCACAGAAAAAGGAAAACTTACAAGTCATGACTATTTCTATATTACTTCTGAATTATATTATTCCAAGTAAATAAAAATCTTAAAACAGTAAATAATAGTGTTTGGGAACCCCACAGAATTCTGTGACCTCATATTTATTGGGACATGTGGACTTGCAGGTCCACAAACATGGCTAACAAATGACTTGTGGCAAGTGCTGAATATTCATGAGTAGATAGAAATGTGGTTGCTGCTGCTTTTTTCCCCTCTTTTTTATGTGCGTCTTTTTATCAATAAAGTAAATCATAAATTAAATACTTCTAGTTAGGTGGATCTGTTTATTACTGCATCAAATTAAGTGTCGAAAACTTAATGTAAAACAGCTAAGATTACATGAAAAACATGGTTGTAGTCGGTCCGTTTTTAACTTTTTTGTGTGTGTCCAGCTTTAGAATCTCTAGTATGGGGAAATAGTGCCACTCTGGTATGGTGAAAGTTTAATTCAACCAGCATTTCTGAATGAAAGAACAAGCCTAATTGATTTGTTGTCACTAAAACACACAAAACAAACACATAATAATAATATTTTTTTTAGAGTCCACATATTTATCCTTTTCTTAAATAAATAAAATTTAGACTTCATATTACACAAATGATTTAATATTCGGACATCAGTTGGCACAAAAATGGCTCTGATAGGCCTAGAAACCAGGACTAATAATATGATAGAAGATGATTACCTCTCCTGCATAACTATATTTGACTTTGAGAATTAGCCTATACAATCGAGTCCTATTTTCATCGTCGAACGGCATTGTTCCACTAAGTAAGATATACGTGATAACTCCAATTGCCCACATATCCACTTGACATGTATATGGTTTTCTTGCAAGTATCTCCGGTGCTATATACTCAGGAGTGCCACAGGTAGTTTTCATATATATATCACCAGTTCTTCTGGATGCACTAAGGCCAAAGTCTGTTATGAGAATCTTGGAATCATGACCTGGATGATAGTATAATAAGTTCTCAGGTTTCAGATCTCTATGTGTTATCCCCAAACTATGTAAATATCGAACACCTTCACAAACCATGCTCAACACTCGTGTGGCATCCTGTTCTGTGAAACTTCCTTTAGAAATGATTCTGTCAAACAATTCACCACCAGTTGCTAGTTCCATAACCATATAAATTTTATCCTTACTCTCAAAAACTTCAATTAACTGAATCACATACTGGTGTCGTACTCGTCGTAAAACACTCAGTTCTGAGTCAGAAACTTCTTTTCCCTGGATCATATCAACCATTTTTATTGCATAGGGTGCTCGAGTTAATTTGTGTTCTACCCGTACAACTCGACTGAAACTTCCTCGCCCAATTAGTGCCTTGATATCATATTTCGCTGTCACTCGAGGATCAAACTTGGCCTTGTACTTTTGAACCTTTTTACTGGGTCTATCAAGAGTACTTTCCACACTTTCCATCCCTTTGTGTTTTTGGTCTGCCCCATGCTTTGAAGGGTTTTTCTTCTTGAGGGTATCATCATTTGTTTGGGGATAAGAACCCAGAACTGGGACCAATTGGCCAGTGTCTGGTGGAGACTCTGGCACCAGTTTTGTATTGACACATCCCATTGCACAGCACGACATGAATACTGCAGGATCTGTATCCAAATCACAGGTTATTCATCTTAAATACAACACAATCATACTACACGTATCCAACGAGAAAAACACCAACAACGTTTAAAGGTAAAAAGTAAACACTTCCAACAAATGTTTTGTGAGGCTGACATCTTTTCTCTGTACAGTACTGATCAAATGGATGATAGGTCTATAAAATAAAGTTCAAAAATAATTATACAGTCTGCCAGTAAATAGTGACATATTACAGTTGAATCTTAATTAGATTGAAATAATATTGACCACCAACATGACACAGGATTTAAATTAGCTATACATTTCATCAAACCAAAAATATTTATCTCACTATGCAGGCGCAGTGATATATGATTTCTTCACATTTTTGGGTGCCTTATAAAACTCGGAGCTCCGGAGGTGCGGTAGGAGGGGTGCGGTAAAAATATTTGTACAATAGATCTAGAATATTACTATATCATATATTTGTAAAATATTGTTAGAAACCATTGTAACCTCAACTTTTCATCACTCTACCACCATTTTATATTTTATAAAATATTGCTGGATCATATGTTACGGGCCGTTTCAGCTCCATACGCTGTTTCGACCTGGCGCACTCAACATGTGCACCGTTTCAACACTTGATAGTACTACTGTAGATGTTTTATTTGTAAAATATGGCTAGAAACCCAATCGTGGCCTCATATTTCCTTAAGTCTGTATGTGCCAAGTAAAATATTCGAGAAGGGGGTTCAGCGCTGAAGAGAGGCAAACACAGCCGGCCTCGGGGCCCACTGTGCAGTGTTGCAGTGGGACATGCCTTTTGCACAGTGGGACCCACTCAATGAGCATACAGTTTTTCATGAAATTATAAATTTATTATTAAATGGCAAGCATAACTATCACTATCTATTCTGTCTCCCCATTTTATGACACAGTGGGCTTATACCCCTTCATTTAATTACACAGTGAGCACCACCCTCGCCATCTACTGTACACAGACAGACAGACTTCCACAGTGGGCCCATACTTCCTCATTTATGACACAGTGGGCCTATACCCCCTCATTTACTTACAGAGTGAGTACCACTCTCGCCATCTACTGTACATAGACTTTCCAGCCTCAGTTCCTCCCTTACTTGTACAGTGGGCCCATCCCTACTCATTTATGACAGAGTGGGCCTATACCCTCTCAGTTACTTACAGAGTGAGCACCAATCTTGTCATCTACTGTACACAGATTGTCCAGCCTCAATTCCTGCCTTACTTGCACAGTGGGCCCATACCTCCTCATTTTATGACACAGTAGGTCTATACCCCCTCATTTACTTACACAGTGGGCACCACCCTCGTCATTTACTGGACACAAACTGTCCAGCCTCAGTTCCTCACTTATTTGCAGAGTGGGCCCATGCCTCCTCATTTTCCTACACGGTGGACACCACCCTCGCCATCTACTGTACACAGACTGTCCAGCCTCACTTCTTCCCTTACTTGTACCGTGGGCCTATACCTCCTCATTGTATGACACAGTGGGCCTATACTCCATTTACTTACCCATTGGGTACCACCCTCGCCATCTACTGTACATAAACTGTATAGCCTCATTTCCTCCCTTACTTCCACAGTGGTTCCATACCTCCTCATGTTTTGACCAGTGGGCCTATACCCCCTCATTTTCTCATATAGTGGGCACCACCCTCGCCATCTACTGTACACAGACTATCCAGCCTCACTTCTCCCCTTACTTCCACAGTGGTTCCATACCTCCTCATTTTAGGACACAGTAGGCCTATACTTACACAGTGAGCACCAACCTCGCCAACTATGAACACACACTGTCTAGCCTCAGTTCGTCTCTTACTTGCACAGTGGGCCCATATACCTCCTCATTTTCTTACACAGTGGGCCTATACCCCCTCATTTACTTACACAGTAAGCAACACCCTCGCCATCTACTACACAGAGACTGTCCAGCCCCAGTTCCTCCCTTACTTGCACAGTCGGCCCATACCTCCTCATTTTATGACACAGTGGGCCTATACCTCCTCATTTACTTACACAGTGGGCACCACCCTTGACATCTAATGGACACAGACTGTTCAGCCTCAGTTCCTCCCTTACTTGCACAGTGGGTCCATACCTCCTCAATTTATGACACAGTGGGACTGTACCCCCTCATTTACTTACACAGTGAGCAGGACCCTCGTCATCTACTGTACACAGACTGTCCAACCTCACTTCCTGACTTATTTGTATAGTGGGCCTATGCCTCCTCAGTTTATGACACAGTGGGCCTATACTCCATTTACTTACCCAATCGGCACCACCCTCGCCATCTACTGTACACAAACTGTATAGCCTCACTTACTCCCTAACTTACACAGTGGGCCCATACCACCTCACTTATGACACGGTGGGCCTATACCCCCCTCATTTTCTTACATAGTGAGTACCAACCTCGCCATCTACTGTACACAAAATATGCAGCCTCAGTTTTTCCCTTACTTACACAATGGGGCCATACCTCCTCATTTTATGTCACAGTGGGCCTATACCCCCTAATTTACTTACACAGTTGGCATCACCCTCACCATCTATTTTGCAAAAACTGTGCAGCCTCAGTTCCTCCCTTACTTACACAATGGGCCCATTCCTCCTCATTTTATGGCACAGTGGGACTATACCCCGTGATTTTATGTCACAGTGGGCCTGTACCCCATCATCTACTTACACAGTGGGCACCACCATCGGCATCTGCACTACACAAACTGTCCAACCTCTGTTCCTCCCTTACTTACATACCTCCTCACATTATGACACAGTGGGCCTATACCCCCATATTTACTTACACAGTTGGTACAACCCTCGCCATCTACTTTACACAAACTGTGCAGCCTCAGTTCCTCCCTTACTTACACAATGGGCCCATACCTCCTCATTTTATGACACAGTGGGCCTATACCCTTTCAATTACTTACATAGTGGGCACCACCGTCGTCATCTACTGTACACAGACTGTCCAGCCTCACTTACTCCCTTACTTGCACAGTGGGCCCATACTTCCTCATGTTATGACAAAGTGGGCCTATACTCCTTCATTTACTTACATAGTGGGCACCACCCTATTTATCTACTGTACACAGACTGTCCACCCTCACTTACTCCCTTACTTGCACAGTGGGCCCATGCCTCCTCATTTTATGACACAGTGGGCCTATACCCCCTCATTTACTAACAGAGTGGGCACCACCCGCGCCATCTACTGTACACAGACTGCCCAGCCTCATTTCCTCTATTACTTGCACAGTGGGCCCATACCTCCTCATTTTATGACACAGCAGACCTATATCCCTCATTTACTTACACAGTTCTCAGTTCCTTCCTTCGTGGTAAGGTGACCTCACTGTGTTTGGACATTATGTAATGTGGTTATTAAGTGTCCCTTGAAAAGTGGAAGCTTGTTGGTTTCACCCCCTGTTTTCAGACAGCCTACCCCACCGTCATTGATGCTGCAGTATTTTTACCCCACAGCCCTTAAGGGCTGTCCGGGTATTGTTATTCACCCATGGTGTCTGGATGGGCGGGCGGATGGGCGGTGGGAAAAAGCTTGTCCGACCTGTATCTCAGAAACTGTAAGGTGTAGGAAGTTGATACTTGGTAGGGACATTGGTTAGGGGGTGTAGGTGTGCAACGTCATGGTCTGACCCTGATTTGACCTTTGACCTTGCCGTAGTGACCTTGACCTACAAAAAGTTGTCTGTGCTATATCTCGGCAACCGTAAGATGTATGAAGTTGATACTTGGTAGGAACATTGGTTATGAGGTGTAGGTGTGCAATGTCATGGTCTGAACTTGATTTTACCTTTGACCTTGCCGTAGTGACCTTGACCTATAAAATTTTGTTTGGGCTATATCTCAGGAACCATAAGGTGTAGGAAGTTGATATGTGGTAGGGACATTGGTCAAGGGTTATATGTGTGCAACGTCATGGTGTGATCTGTATTTGACCTTTGATCTTGCATATCTGATTCTACCGGTATTTTATGTCTCAATAGAGCTCCAGTGTGAAAACAACCTAAACCGTAGCCTTTGAATCTTTAGCACATCTTGAATTTAACCTTTTACCCTTATTTCAAGGTCAGGTGAGGTCATCATACTGAAAAGGTCCCATACCTTCCTTATTATTGGAAATGTGAAAACAATCATAGCAAATCATAGGCTGTTAATAATTTGCAAGAATTTAATTTGACCTTTGATTCCAGTTTCAAGGTTAAGTGGGGTCAATGAGTTATACAATGAGAAGGTATGGGCCCATTGTGTAGGTAATGGTGGAACTGAGACTGGGCAATTTATGTCCAGTAGATGGCTAGGATGGTGTCCATTGTGTAAGTAAATAAGGGGGTATAGACCCAATGTGTCCTGAAATGAGGAGGTATGGGCCCACTGTGCAAGTAAAAGACAGACAGAGACTGGACAGTATGTGTTCATTAGATGGTGACGTTGGTGCTCACTGTGTAAGTAAATGAGGGGGTATAGGCCCACTGTGTCATAAAATGAGGAGGTATGGGCCCACTGTGCAACTAAGGGAGGAACTGAGGCTGGACAGTGTGTGTCCATGAGTTGGGGGATGGTACAGTAGATAGTGAGGGTGGGGCCCACTCTGTAAGAAAATGAGGGGGTATGGGCCCACTGTACAAGTAAGGGAGGAAGTGAGGCAGGACAATCTGTGTACAGAAGATTGCGAGTGTGCTGCCCACTGTGTAAGTCAATGGGGGTATAGGCCTACTGTGTCATAAAATGAGGAGATATGGGCTCACTCTGCAACTAAGGGAGGAACTGAGGCTGGACAGTGTGTGTCCATGAGATGGGGGGATGGTACAGTAGATAGTGAGTGTGGTGCCCACTGGGTAAGAAAATGCGGGGTATAGGCCCACTGTGTCATAAAATGAGGATGTATCGGCCCACTGTGCAAGTAAGAGGGGAAATGAGGCTGGACAGTGTGTATACAGTAGATGCCGAGGGTGGTGCCCACTGTGTAAGAAAATAAGTGGGTATAGGCCCACTTTGTCAAAAATGAGGAGATATAGGCCCACTGTACAAGAAAAGGAAGAACTGAGGCTGGACAGTCTGCATACAGTAGATGGCAAAGGTGGTGCTCACTGTTGCATAAAATGAGGGGTATACGCCCACTGTTGCATAAAATGAGGAGTTATGGGCCCACTGTGCAAGTAAGGGAGGAACTGAGGCTGGACAGTCTGTGTACAGTAGATGTCGAGGATGGTGCCCACTGTGTAAGTAAATGGGGAGTATATGCCCACTGTGTCATAAAAGTAGGAAGTATGGGCCCACAGTACAAGTAAGGGAGGAAGTGAGGCTGGGCATTCTGTACAGTAGATGGCGAGGGCGGTGCCCACTGTGTAAGTAAACGAGTGGGTATATGCCCACTGTGTCATAAAATGAGGATCTATGGGCCAACTGTACAAGTAAGGGAGGAACTGAGGTTGGACAGTCTGTGTACAGTAGATGGTGAGGGTGGTGCTCAGTGTGCAAGTAAATGAGGGAGTATAGGCCCACTGTGTCATGAAATGAGGAGGTACGGGCCCACTGTACAAGTAAGGGAGGAACTGAGGCTGGACAGTCTGTGAACAGTAGTTGGCGAGGGTGGTGCCCAATGTGCAAGTAAATGAGGGGGTATAGGCCCACTGTGTCATGAAATGAGGAGGTATGGGCCCACTGTACAAGTAAGGGAGGAACTGAGGCTGGACAGTCTGTGTACAGTAGATGGTGAGTGTGGTGTCCACTGTGTAAGAAAATGAGTTGGTATAGGCCCACCATGTCATAAATTAGGAGATATAGGCCCACTGTACACGGAAAGGAGGAACTTAGGCTTGACAGTCCTAGTACAGTAGATGGCAAAGGTGGTGCTCACTGTGTAAGTAAATGAGGGGGTATAGGCCCACTGTGTCATAAAATGAGGAGGTATGGGCCCACTGTGCAAGCAATAGAGGAAATGAGGCTGGGCAGTCTGTGTACAGTAGATGGCGCGGGTGGTGCCCACTGTGTTAGTAAATGAGGGGGTATAGGCCCACTGTGTCATAAAATGAGGAGGTATGGGCCCACTGTGCAAGTAATAGAGGAAATGAGGCTGGGCAGTCTGTGTACAGTAGATGGCGCGGGTGGTGCCCACTGTGTAAGTAAATGAGGGGTGTAGGCCCACTGTGTCATAAAATGAGGAGATATGGGCCCACTGTGCAAGTAAGAGCCGAACTGAGGCTGGACAGTGTGTGTTCATTAAATGGCGAGGTTGGTGCTAACTGTGTAAGTAAATGAGGGAGTATAGGCCCAATTTGTAATAAAATGAGGAGGTATGGGCCCACTGTGCAAGTAAGAGAGGAAATGAGGCCGGACAGTCTGTGTACAGTAGATGGCGAGGGTGGTGCCCACTGTATAAGTAAATGAGGGGGCATAGGTCCACTGTGTCATAAAATGAGGAGGTATGGGCCCACTGTGAAACTAAGGGAGGAACTTAGGGTGGACAGTATGTGTCCACGAGATGGGGGGGTGGTACAGTAGATGGTGAGGGTGGTGCCCACTGTGTAAGTAAATGAGGGGTATAGGCCCACTGTGTCATAAACGAGGAGGTATGGGCCCACTATGCAAGTAATAGAGGAATTGAGGCTGGACAATCTGTGTACAGTAGATGGTGAGTGTGGTGTCCACTGTGTAAGAAAATGAGTTGGTATAGGCCCACCATGTCATAAATTAGGAGATATAGGCCCACTGTACAAGGAAAGGAGGAACTTAATTAGGCTTGACAGTCCTAGTACAGTAGATGGCAAAGGTGGTGCTTACTGTGTAAGTAAATGAGGGGGGTATAGGCCCACTGTGTCATAAATTGAGGAGGTATGGGCCCACTGTGCTATAAGAGACGAACTGAGGCTGGACAGTCTGTGTACAGTATATGGCGCGGGTGGTGCCCACTGTGTAAGTTAATGAGGCAGTATAGGCCCACTGTGTCATAAAATGAGGAAGTATGGGCCCACTGTGTAAATAAAAGAAGAACTATAGGTGCGTGTTTCTGGATAAAGTTGTTTCTTTGGTTTTGATTGAGAACCAGCTTTTCATTTTGAAATAATTCGCACTCTTATTGTTACAGTGAGCCCCGAGGCCGGCTGTGCATTCCTCCCGTCAGCGATGATCTTTCTTTTGAAATATTGCTACAAAACGTCATTAGTAGTTGCAGTAAAAATAAAATATTTGTCTTGAGTGAGGTTTCAGTAACAATTGTTTTCATTGGTTGCTTAATTTAATAACATTTGCAGACGAAAAATAGGCTTGTTGGCTAGACTTTTGTTTGTAAAATATTATTAGAAAATCCATTGTGGCTTCATATTTCCTTAAGTGTTTGTGTGTACTGTAAAATATTGTCAAATTTTCTAAAATGTAGAAACCCCCATTGTGGCCACGTAACTAACCATGGTGTTGAAACGGCGCAGTGAGCCATTTCGACCCGGCGCTGGTGTCTAAACGGCCCGATACACATATATTTGTAAAGTATTGTTAGAAAATCCCAACGTGTGCTCATATTTCCTCCACTCTGTTACTGTACAACTACCACTGTTTCATATTTTATTTGTTTTAAATATTGTGAGAAGACAGTATTAGATGCGGTGACAATAAAATATTGCTGGATTAAATATTTGATATAATATCAGTAGTAGGTGCGGTATAATATTGCCAGATCATAATGCACTCATACAATTCTCAGATCTAGAGGTGTGGTGACATAAGCTGAAGAAAACCCCAAACAAGTGCCCATGAAAGCAAAACAAGTAATTATATTTTATTCTTTATTTTACAGCTGAGCAAATAGTAACAAACTGATAGCCAAGTGAATCAGTTTTATGACAAAGGTAAAACAGATAAAGCAAAAAAAAACAACACTAAAGCAAAACAAGTATTATTATTAGGGGCTAAACTTACCTAGTTCTAAACACATGTATATGTTGCCGCACGGTCCCTATCTGGTCAGCAGTTAGTAACTGGGTGGACTTGACTAGGGTGAGTCAAACACAGGAAATCTTGTTAACTAAGTTTATTCGTTACCTCCAGTATAGCACATTGATAACAATATCATCAGCTTCTCCCTCACAAGTATACCTAGAATCTGGCTGCCATACAGAAACACCTATAAATATACAATCACTACCAATAGTATTTTTCTAAATAATATAAGTATTACTTAAATTTATATCACTACAATGTTTATAGTGAGGAACAAGTATTTTACATTAAATAAAACTATATTGCACACAGGTCACACAGATAACCACAATATAATCAAATCATATTTCATTATTAAATCAATGTGACTAGATATAAGTTTATCACATACTCAAAGCACAGGTTACAAAACTACCTATTCAATTAATAATTAAATATATGTAATTCAATTAATAATTAAATACATTTCCATCACCACTAAAATGCATAGATTATGAAAACTATCAACAATAAATAAACCTATCACAGTCAGTGGTTAAATAAAACATGTTTACAACTACAAATCCCAAACTGCAAGTTTTAAGCAAGCAATCCTCTACATCATAACACACATAACTTAAACACTCACCTGCATCCACCAACAAACTAGCACAATCATACACAAAACCGACCGTTCCACCACTCTTCCCTTTCAAACCTCAACAACAATCAACAATGACTTCGCGCCATTAGCAACTTCCGCTAACTGACCAGAGACAAAAGTATTTCTTCTAGCCGTTTAAACAAAACGCGATTCTCGCCAACGCAATTCACGGCCACGCTACCACATACTTCCCCGGATTGGGAAATGTCATCCTGACATTAAAAATCAGGTCACCTGCACCATCACACCACTGGTCCAAATCCCAAGCCAAATTCCATCACAGTTGTAACATATGGTTCAAAATAAAAATGATTATGAATAATAACCATTCCGATTCAACAAAAATCATACCGCATCCAAGAAACATAAAACAAAAAACTTTTTAATTCAGATTATGTTTCACTGAACAAGTCATTCAATGTCACACAAAGGTCAAAATAACCCATCAAAATAACTCTAAAACGTTCTTCAAAAAGTTTATCTTGTCGCGAGTTTGGGTGTCATTGATTGTCCCATCATCACTAGCACCAGTTTGTTGGCCATCTCCTACGACCTGATTGAAATTGTACACAAAATCCGGCCTCAAATGGGCAGTCGATTTCACCCTTGTAGACGTCCCTGGTGCTGGAACTGGAGTGTTAGGAGCAACACTGACATTACCATCAGTACCTGAGTCTGAGGAACTTGAACTGGATATCACTTCCTCTGACACATCAGAGTCCTCACCACCAGGTTCAATTCCTGAACCATGGTCCACCAGTTCATCACTCAATGCCTCCCCAGTACCAAAGGACACTACCTCCCCATTATCTAGGTGAACAACACTCACTGACCCATTTGATTGAGCCAAACTAGACTCATCTATTTGCGGGGTGACTGATAAACCCCGAGTTCTCCTGGGAGTTGGCACCGGAACCACAGTCCTGGATTTAGGTACAACCATTCCCTCATCGGAGTGAACATCTGATTCAACATAAGACTGCTCGGAGTCCCTATCACCATTTTGAAAATGAATTGGACCATCCAATTGGTCAAATGCGCTCTGAGAAACCCGCTGACGAGGTTTTAGCTGTGGTACTGCTTGACTTTCTAGGGGCAAACAGGGTATGGGTAGGAGCAAATTACGATGCAGTATCCGAGCTCTCCCACTCCCAATTTAAGGCTTAACTTCATACACTGGGATATCAGAATTGGGTTGCTCTACCACTACACATCCTGGCTCCATTTATCCGCTATCTTATGAGTACCCCGTAGCCCCACATTACGAAGCAGAACCCTGTCCCCGAGTTCCAAAACAGCGCCACGAATTCGCCTGTCATACCTATCCTTCTGATCTGCCTGACTACGTTTCACAGATGACTTGGCTAAATCATAAGCCTTCTTCAGGCCCTCTTTAAGACTGTTTATGTAGTAACGAGATGTCACAGGACCAGATGATTCATGACAGCCAAGAGCAAGATCTACTGCAATCCTAGGATGGCGACCAAACATTAAGTAATAAGGGGAGAACCCAGTTGTGTCATGTTTGGTACAATTATATGCATGGACAAGAGACCCGACATGACTTTTCCAGTCAGCCTTCTTCTTCGGATCCAAAGTGCCAAGTATATTGAGAAGAGTGGAGTTGAACCTTTCTGCGATCCCATTTCCAATAGGGTGATGTGGGGTGGTACGGCTCTTCTTGATATTCGCCATCTGACACAGCTCAGCTATCAATTTGCTCTCAAAGTTTCGGCCCTGATCACTATGTAACCTTCTCGGGAAGCCGTAGTGAACAAAGAAATTGTCAAAGAGCGTCTTAGCGGTGGTCTTAGCAAATTGGTTGTGAGTCAGGTATGCCTGAGCATATTTTGTAAAATGATCAGTCACAACCAATATGTTCTCAATGCCACCCTTAGACTGCTCCAGTTTTAAGAAGTCCATGCAGACCAGTTCCAAAGGTTGACAAGTTTCAGTATTAACCAGCGGTGCCCTCTGAGGATTCCAGTCCTTTCTCCTCACACATCTACCACACCTGGCGATAAAATCACTAACTGATTGGTGCATGCCAACCCAGAAGTATCGCTCACGGAGTAACTCCAGGGTCCGGCTCGTCCAAGATGACACATGTCATTGTGCACGTATGACAAAGCTGACTCCTGATACTTACTGGGTAAAACCAGTTGTGAATGCGGTTCACCTACGCATATCCTTTTCCTGATCAATATCCCATTGACCACTTTGAGAACTTTTCGCTCCTTCCAAAGTTTCATTGCATCAGGTGAAATATCGCCTTCAGCCATGTTACTAGAGAGTTTCTGTTTAACCTCTCTGATCGCAGGATCAGCCTCCTGCTCCATTGACTAATCAATGGAAGTGTCCAGGGATGACTGACAGTCCCGAACTAGGACATCAGGAATAGGCTGTTGCCCAAAACAAAAACATTCCACAGGAACTGTACCTGGAACATGAACATGTAACATCTGGCTGACAATGGTAGAACTAACCTCAGGCCATTTAATCCTCAAAAGTGCATTTGCAGCATGATTTGCCGAGCCTGGACAATATGTCAAGGTAAACTGGTAATTTGCCAGCTGTGCAACCCACCTATGCTCGGTGGCATCCAACTTGGCTGACTTAAGCACATAAGTCAGGGGATTGTTGTCTGTGATCACAGAGAAAGTATTTCCATAAAGGTAATCGTGAAACTTCTCTGTGACTGCCCATTTCAAAGCCAAGAACTCAAGCTTATGAACGGGATAGTTTCGCTCAGCCCTGGAAATTCCACAACTAGCGTAAGCGATCACCCGCTCCAAGCCATTCTGCTCCTGTGACAACACAGCACCAAGGCCATCGCCATTTGTATCGGTGCGGAGAATGAATGGCTTTGAGTAATCGGCAAAACCAAGAACTGGCACTTCACAGCACTTTTGCGTTAAAACCTCAAAGGCATGCTGCTGTTCTGGTCCCCACTTGAAGGGAGGATACTTAACCTTTGCCTTGGTTTTTGTCTGATAATGAATGCACTCTCCCTTGGGCCCATTGATGTAGTGGCTTTGCAATTTTGGCAAAATCTTTAATGAATTGCCGATAAAAGCTCATAAATCCAACAAAACTTTGGACTTGATTCACAGAAGTTGGCACAGGCCAAGACTTCACACTGGCTATCTTATCAGGATCCACTGAAATACCTTTCTCTGAAATTATGTGTCCAAGGTATCTTGTGTCCTTTCGTAAAAACTGACAGGTGGAGATCACCCATACAACCCTCCATTAGTTTCTGGAAAGTAGCCGGGGCATTGGTTAGACCAAAAGGCATGCATTCACATTCCCAAAACCACAAGGGACCCACTGTAAAAGCTGTCTTACATTTGTCTTCCTCAGCAAAAGGTACCTGCCAATAACCAGACTTTAGGTCCAGTACACTAAACTACTTGGCCCATGCAGATAACACATCCAACGTTGAGTCAATACGTGGCAAACTGTATCTGTCCGGAATAGTTTTGCGGTTGATTGCCCTTAAGTCAATACAAAACCTCAAAGCTCCTGACTTTTTGCGCACTATCACAACATTTGAAGCATACGAGACTTGCGGATGACAGCAAGTGTCTCCATTTCCTTCAAATGAGCCCAAACTTCCTCGTACATGGATGGAGGAATGGGTCGTGGCTTTTACTTGAAAGGCACATTGTCTGTAAGATGTATATGGTGTTCCGCCTTAGTTGTCAGACCCAAATCCAAGTCATGAAGTGAAAATACCGACTTCCACTTCACCAAAAGTTTTTGTACGTCACCGACTTGCTCATCAGATAAGGTTTCCTTCATATTAGAGAAATTTTCAAGGAAATCAGTGGACTGACTGGATGACACTTCATCAGGCACAAATGCGAGTCTTTGCTGGAATGGTAACAGGCTGTGACAAATGATTCACAAGGTCAATGGGTAACCTGATCTTTGACCTACCTGGAGATACAATGTTCACACTTGGTGTAACCATAACCCCTTTTGGTAACCCAGACTTTCCTTCCATACAAACAGTCGTTTTTTGGCAAACCGCTGGAGTTTGTGTATGACCATAAATGATCACATGACCATTAGCTGGCACGGTAACTGGTCTGGAAGTCCTTAGATCACCCAGACTATCGGTTTTACCCTGTACTGCCTGTTGCTTGGTAACAGTGTACAACACATTCTTCCAGGTGCAGTCAGGGTGAAGGTTGGCATGGGTAAGGCGACCAAGAATATTGGTGCCAAGAAGCACCGGAACTTGTTCGTGATATTCTGTATCAGGTACAACTAGCATCAGCACTGGGAACTCACCTAACAAAATCTCAGGCGACTGAATTGCAACTTCTACCAATCCCAGATAGGGAACTTTATGACCCCCTGCGCCTTCACTAGACAACACATTGTCCAAAGGCTGAACAGTCAAATTCAAAGAAGTGCAAAGACTCACTGCCATAGTGCTGACCATTGAACCAGTATCCAGCAATGCTGATACCTCTTTTCCACAAAAAATCAATGGCACTTCATTAGCCCTGCCAACAATATCCCTCATTAAATCATAGGAGCTTTTCATTGGGATGTCGGACCGCTCCCTTTTTCCGTCCCCTTGAAGTTTAAATGACAGTTTTTCACAATATGCCCCAGCTTGTTGCAGCGTAGAGTTTTCTTAGAACCTGTTCCCGACCCCTGTGGTCGTGAATTCCTCTGTGTCTGTTGCGTAGACTGGGACGAGGTGGAATCTAAAGATGTCGTAGATGGTGTCACCTGTGAAAATGCTGTGAGCCGGGCTAGGATTTCATCGAACCCCTTCTTGAACATTGGTGACATTTCTGCATCTGCTTGTTGCACCTTTACTGTTTGTGCAGAAAACTCAACATCAACCTTCCTTGCCTCCACAATGAAGTTGGGACTGCCAGCCAAAGCATCAAATTTGTGCCTAAGGGCATCCTTGATCTTACCACTGCGCAACTTTGTCCAGAACTATGTGTTGACCACAATATCGTAATTGTCCGGGCTAATGATGGAAGCATCCTTCCTGGTAATCTTGGAAACTATATCTTCCAACATGATTTGGGCCATGTTCTTGATAGGCATGCACCACTAGTATCTAGAATGATAAAAAAGGATTCCGCAGATTGGATGTCTGACGATTATCGACGTGCAAAGTCCCTTAGGCGCCAATTTGAGAGAACCTGGCATAGGGCTAAAAATCCACTGAACAGAAGTCAGCCTCGTCATCAGATTGTCTGGTGCAATGCACTTGTAAACAAAGATAAATCAGACTACTATAGCAAACTGATTTCAGTCATGACTCTCGAAAACTTTGGCGCGAGCTCCATAAAACCCTGAATAAGGTTTCTGATGCCACACTTCCATCCCATGAGTCCAAAAAATCACTGGCTGACCAGTTTGCCTCCTTCTTTTCCAACAATATTAAGAAAATTAGAGATAACTTTGGTTCCATTGGCACTGAAAATGATATTCACCCTCCTTCAGATCCTCCAAAAATTAACGTCTTTAGGCAAGTTTCGGAGGAGGCTGTTGATAAAATAATTAAAACATCACCAACAAAATCATGCCTGTTGGACCCTTTGCCGACATTCCTTATTAAGGAATGCATTGATATACTGTTACCATCCCTTACAAAGCTGGTTAACTGCTCACTCATGGAGGGATGCGTCCCTGATGCTTTCAAATCTGCTGTGGTCACTCCTCTTATTAAAAAGCCAAATCTTCCCTCAAATGACTTGAAGAATTATCGTCCTGTATCTGGCCTCAGTTTTATCTCAAAAGTGGTAGAACGTGTGGTTGCTAAGCAGCTATTATAACATATTCATGTCCATAAATTAGACAATCCGTACCAGTCGGCATATAAAGCCGGCCATTCAACTGAGACAGCTCTTCTCTACATAAAAAATGAAGTTCACTTATCATTGTCAAGAGGTGAAACCACTGCCTTGGTATTGCTCGACCTGTCCACCGCCTTCGACACCATAGATCATTCCACTCTTCTTAGTTTCCTCCGAAACTGGTTTGGTGTCGGCGGTTGTGTTCTGAAATGGTTCACATCCTACCTAACAGACCGTTACCAATCAATAAAAATTGGATCTACTTTGTCAGATGTTTGTAAACTCCTATTTGGCGTTCCCCAAGGTTCTGTCCTGGGCCCTTTGCTGTTCTCATTGTACACCACCCCCCTTAGTTCGATTATCAGTAGACATAAGGGAATAAAGTTTCATTTCTATGCAGATGATAGCCAAGTTTATATACATTTATCCCAGAAGGATGCATCTGCTGCCTTTGAAAAGCTAAATAGGTGCTAGACGATGTTAAAGAGTGGATGTCCACTAGTAAGCTCAAATTGAATCCAGACAAGACCGAGTTTATCATCTTTGGTTCGAAGAGACAGCGGGACAAGTTGAAAGCATGTTTTCCAATTGATATCTTGGGCAACTCACTCTGCCCTGCTGATTCAGTAAAAAATCTGGGTGTGTGGTTTGAATCAGACTTTTCTTTGTCCAAGCATGTTCAGAATGTCTGCAAATGTTGTTTTGTTAAACTCCGTGATTTCAGACATGTCAGGCGGCTTCTCACTCATGATGTTTCTGTGCTTGTGGCTAATACTCTGGTTAGTAGTCGGCTGGATTATTGCAACTCACTTTTCAGGAGCCTCTCCAAGTTCAATCTACGCAAATTACAGTGCATCCAAAAGAGTGCAGCTAGAATTGTATCAAACACCAGTCGATACACCAGTATAACTCCTGTGCTAAAGAAACTGCATTGGCTTCCTGTTGAACAGCGCACAGTGTTCAAGACGGCCACACTTGTTTATAAGTATCTTCACACATGCTTTCCCAGGTATTTTGCTCCATATCTTTCCTCCTACAGCAGTTCTTATAGCACCAGGCGCAGTCAAAGTGGTGGTAATTTCCTTGTCATTCCAAAGTTCTGCCCATCCGTTCACAAATCTGTCAAACAGTTTGGTAATAGTTTTGCATTTAATGCTACCACTGTGTGGAATGCTCTCCCTGATGAGATTCGTGCCTCTCCCTCGCTGGCCTCCTTCAGATAGCAGCTCAAAACCTACCTGTACACCAAAGCATACCCACCTTAACCTGATCATTCCCCTGGCGTTCTCCGTCGTGCTTGACCCCTGCTATGCCCCTGGATACAGAAATTTTGATGTCTGCTTTTTGTTTTGTTGCGCCTTAGAGTTCCCTTATTGGGAGAGATTAACGCTATAAAAGTCCAATTAGAATTAGAATTATGTCTTCCGAATCTGAATCCAATACCATGTCTAATTCTGATATGTACACTTTTTTTTGGAAAGATGACACTTTCTGTTGTCCTAGCCAAATTTTTGTTTAATATGGTTCCAACAATGTAAACTGATGCATATGGCACAACTTTTGTAATTGCATTGGTGATCCCTACTGTTATGTACACTATTCCCATAGGGTCTACTCTCATAATCATTGTGATTGCCAGTATATAGTATTAGCACTAAGTCTGGACATTCGCATAGCCACCATGCCTGTCACTGAAATGTACTCTGCTTGTTCAATTAATGATATGCTTAAACTAAAATTTTGCTGGTGCCTTTACATTTGTAACGCTGTAACCCATTGTTAACAGTCCACAGATATTGGTCACATCTCCAGTCATTGACATTCTGTACACTTTCCTTGGATAAATATAAAAAGAGATACCCCCATGTGGCCTACAAGGTGGCTCCTTAATTGTTTGGAACTTGTGTTCATTACCTAGTATGCTTAGAACTTCTCTATGCTCATTTGAATTTTGATTTTTACCCAATGGTTGAATTTCAAACAAATCTACAGTTAGTTGCTTTGCTTCTTCAGATAACATATGTCTTTCCTGATGTTCTATTTTGTCCAGAATATCACTGTTATTATTTCCACTTTGTAACTCAACTACACAAGTTAAGGGTTTCACAACTTCCTTTGTTTCATTGGCACTGGCACAAGTGTTAGCGTTTTGACTTTCTAACTTACTTGTACTTTTTAGTGGTGTCATAGCTTCCCCTGTTTCCTTGGTGTTAACAAAGCTGTAATCATTTGTATCGATCTCTGTTTTGTTTTCTTTGTGCCTACCTGCTTCAGGGCCTATATTGCCAGGGATGGTAGAATTAGCTTTAGAATTACAATGAGAAATCTTTGATAACCTTATTTGTTGAAAATATACCTTCTCACTTGTCTTTGCTACAACACCCATAGATTCTTTATCTTGAGTCTGATTCAACATGAACATCTTACCATTTAGCCATTCTTCAAAACCTTCTTTTATGAAATTGGCAACATTTTCCCACTCATTTTCCTTGCAATATCTACCAAACTCTTTCCTATGGGGAAACCTAATCTTTAATGTGGTATTTTTCCTCTCAGTGTAAATGCAAACCAATTTGTTTATAACTTACATTACCTTCTTACTGTGACTGTATTTTTCTGGTCAATTCTGCATCCATTTCATCCATCTGTGGCTGGTTGCCACCAATGAGTTTTTCAGTTGGCTCTACTTAGATATTTCTTTAGTTTTGCTACCTGTGCCTACCTACCTGTATGTCTTTCAAAATGAACCAACTTAATTAAAATGCCATAATCTTTGGATAGATTACGTATGTTATACCCAGGTGGTTGGACTGACTTCTTCTGGACAGGAGACTGAACTGATTTCTTCTGGACAGGAGGCTGGACTGGCTGGGATTTCTTCTGGACATGAGGGTTCTTCTGTGAAAACAAGACTCGTCATTTGCTTGAGTTCCCAATGGAGGAATGGCAGTCCTTCATCATTGCTTGGATGCAGTAAATCATGGGACAAATAATTCAGTGGGAAACACTCCCAAGACATAAGATTTATGTTGATTTCTGACAAACTTCTTTCCAATTGGTGAGAATATTGGCATCTCAAATTCTCTAGCTGGTCCCCCCTTGACAGAGGGAGGGGACACCATCACCCTGGCTGTTGGAAATTTGACGGTCAACATCTTAGGTAACTGGATGTGTTGGTTGATGGTCTGGTTGAAAAACTGTGGGTACAATTCCATGAAGGCCAGGTCATTAGTTCCCACATGGAGAATTACAACATCGGGCTTATATCCAGCTGTTGGTGCCTTAATTTGGCAATATTTTTCCTTCCACTCACTGAGCCTCCTGGCAATGCTTTGACAGTAAAACCTACTTCTTCAATTTGGTGTGGAAGGAGTTTAAAAATGGAATCTGTGTAAACAAGCACATTGTTCTTGTGAGCTGGACATGATGATTGTACAGACTATCGCAGGTCCATCAATAGTTTTCCACAATGATTGCTACCCTTTTCAGTTCTTCCAAGACCCCAATACTCACTGTTAACAGTGTGGTGCAAAGGTCTATCAGTGGCAAAAAGAGCTTTGAAAAATTGCTCATGTTGCTCTGACTTCAGTTTCATGAAATCTTAAATGATGTCTTCTTTATTCTGAGCCCAACTCTGGCGTTTGACATATATTTTCTTTGCTATTTTCTTGCACCACCTGCCAACATCATACACTGGTGGGACACTCAAGATTTCTTCGGCAATATCATCAAACCCATTAAACAGGGTGCACTGGTGTTGGTACCCCTGCTCAACACTGTAGAACTTGAGTTCAAGCTCTTTGTCTTCAATCCAATGCGGATTAAAATTGGTAAAAACACTAGAAGGACCCTTGAACCTAATGGGATGCATTGTTGTCCTCTAACAAATTTCAGAATTCTGCTGAAGATATTATTAAAGGGATTAAGATGGTGGTATGAGCTTGCATCCCTGTTATCAATTGAAATATATACTTTGACCAAGTTGTTAATGTCTTGTCTAACCAAGTAAATGCAATTTACTTAATTATCACTTGTTTAATTCCCTTCAGAGTGGATTCAGTGATATGATTGCAATAAAATTTGATTTTATATTCTGTTTGTAAAATGCTGCTTAAATTGTGGAATTAGATTTCCATCAATCTGTGTTTGTACAAATATTAAAATGATATGCTGATTTCCATAGTGTGCTCATACAATTCTCGGATCTGGTGGTGCAGTGACAATAAAATATTGCTGTATCATATATTTGTAAAGTAAACACTTAAGTAGTACACAAAAAATAGCCAATCAGAGATGGGGTGTGGTAAAAAAGTGCGGTAGAGGTGTGGCTCCGGGTAAAATATCCAACTCCAGCTCTGAGTTTTATAGCGCACCACATTTACAAATGTGAAAGAAATGATTTTGAAATAATTTTTTCTGTTATACTGGTACAAATGTAAGACAAAATAAAATCTTCATTTCAACTTGATCTGTCAGATATTTCCAAGAGGTTATATATGTAGAGCCCTTATTAGGATATTGTGAGTATTATTTTAACACACATCAAGTTGTGATCACGAAAAAATATTGCGAACAAAACTTACTATGTGGTAATCACTAGATAATTGAAGGAACACCACTCATTTTCTGATTATTTATTATGTAGTGATCACAAGATAATGTTGTAATCACCATTTAATTTTTTTCATGATCACCAGATAATTTTATTATCACAACATCATCTGGTTGCTTGAACTGGTAATTCAAACTGTTCATATTCTTAAGTGTTGCAAAAGGTAACTAAAATCTATCTGTTTCAGAAGTCTTTCCCTCCCTTGCTTTTTACCATTAGACACCGATGGTCTTCCTGGTTAAGACCTTTATTATGTTTCGCCACTTTTGATTTATACATTATTTTTTGAATGGGATACCTTATAGTTCAGTGAGTGGGGCGGTAACAATTCTTGGCTCGCACCTTCTACCACACCATCTCATTAAAATGCCTTAATTAATAAATTGTGAAGACAAGATCTTCTGTTGATAATCACAAAAGCCATGCTTACAAGATAATAGATCTTACTCATGAGATGTTGTCATTGTCATGAGATTTTCCGGTGATCATAACTTGCTATATACTACAAAAAATTGGAATATATATCATTATAGGAGCTCTGTATACATGTAACCACAGCATTTTCTTTCAGAGGATTTAAACAGCTAGAAATATAATATTTGTGTGATTTGGCCAGCTGTTAATTAGAATTCCTATTGTGTGATTGGCGTGGTGTTTTGTTTAGAGATCGCGGGAATTTAAAGCAGATCACTGTTTGCTTTGGTTTGAGTTGGATGCAGGAATGATGGATGTGTAGCGAAGATTGTTTGTGTTAATTGTATGGGTTGTTGTAGCAGAGTGCAGGTTAGTTAAAGTACATTTAAGCAGTGTGTTTTAGAGATCGGTTCTTGGTGACTGCATTTGTGTCAGAGATTGGGTTTTAACTCTGAACTTTATATTCAAGTGAACTGTTTGTGTTTATGTTCACTTTTTTGCTTATGTTGCTAGTAATTATTTTCTTTATATTTTACTTGATTTTTTATGTAGTTTAAAACTAGTCTGATACATATCTAGTCATTTTAGAAGGAATAGTGCTTGTAGATGTCAGAATTATTGTTTTATTTTGTATATAGTACATTAACTTATTTATTTTATTTGGATGTCTGTGATAACTTGACACCTAAGTATTTTAGCAGGTGTTGTAATTAGTTTGGAATGACAATTTGTATTCTTAAATTATTATATAAAGGTTAACAGTATTAATATTTAATTTTGCTAATCGTGTGTTGTCAGTCATTCCATTAAATTATTTGTATATGTTTTTGTAGGTTAGAACATTTCTTCCTCAACCTACCCTGGTTTCATCAGAGATACTGCTAGTTAAGGGCACATCATCTCTCATCCCCTAATGAAATCGTTGGGGTCAAGGGACTACCACAACAGATGCGACTGTTACATCTGAAGATCAACTCACACTTGGTAAACACCTGCTGATAACTAAGTGTAGTTCTACATCACAAGTATGTTCTTTTACAGCTGGAGTGCCGTTGTCCTCTGTGAACTAGTGTGCTGCTGATAATCACTAGTTGAGGAACCATTAAACTGTGTTTTTTTTCGGGAAAGGAAATATGTAGTGAGTGTCATCACCACCAGGGAAAACCGGATGGTTTATATTAAAGTTCTGGAGTGTTGGATGAAAACAAACTGGTAATTTGTGAATATTATGAATGAATAGACATGGGTGTTGTAGTTTTTTTTGGCGGGAATCAGTGTTAGGATACAAAACAATTAATAGGAAAGGGTTGTTAATTTAACTTTTGATTGCAGCAGTTGGATGAGTTTGTCGTTAATATATCCACTACAGACCTTTTAGATGCTGACTTTAAATATACTAATGCTATGCTTATGATTGACATTTAATTGATGGTGATTTATTTATCCACAGTAGTTATGAGAATTTTTATTTTGGCATATTTCTGTTTTAGTGCTTATTTTTGGACTAAGTAATATGTGCTGATTGTACCAGTGCATCATTTTCAGTTAGTAAAAACTGTCTTTTGGAAATTGTTGGTAACTCCCGACGTGACATTAGAGTGTCATTCTATTTTGGTAACACAAGTGTCATACTTTATTTGATTCAGAAAAATTTTAAAGCACATAATACTCGAGTAGCTTATTTAAGCTTATTCAAAATTGCTTGTCTAGTATGTGAACTGGTGTCGGTTACTTAAGATTGTTAATCTGCTACTTATGGAATACTGGTGAAAAACTAATGTTAGTTAATTAGATGTTGTGCTTAAAATTGACACTGTGTGCATTTGAAAATTTAAGAATTTGGGGTATTCAGGGTTTTGACAGGATTGCGTCGTGGTCGTGCAGTGTTGAATGTGGTATGCTATTGTACTTTGTGATGGAGTGATAGTTTATGTACTACACGGTGGTATTGTGTGACTATATTAATGATTGTTGTCAGTCAGATGTTTGGAATTGAATGTGTGAATGTTAATTCATTATTAGTAATTCAGTACATACATACAAGAAAAATATACATGTTATTGCCTTAACAATAACATCCACCCAGGAGCTTTGTTTCATAACTAGTTCCTTATTGTGCTAATATACATCTTTTCAGTACCAAAGCACTGTCCATTGTAATTGATAAATAAAGCCATTGATAAACCCAAATGTAGGTTTCAGATGAAATATCAGTTATATACTAAACATTAACATTTATGAACCTTTGATTTTGCTATAATTGAAGCTTAGAATTTTAATTAGTAACTACTTGTGATATACATACTCAGTCACTGTCTTATAGGGCAGTTGCATATCAACAAATGAGTACCAGACTAAAATTTTTATTTTACTCAGGTGAGCAATTATAGTGACCAGGAATATATCTTATATGTAGATGAGCAGAGATTTAATTTAGTTAGCTAGTTCACAAATCGGAGGATAGTGGAAAGGTATATTGCTGTTACAACAGTTTTGCAATTTTGACTGATTAACCTTTTTAAGGTCAACAATGCCAACATCAAAAATTGCTTATGTTAGCGGATTAAAAGCCGGCACCAGGCCCATAGAGGTCTGTCAAACTTTGTGTCCATCTGCCAGTCTGGCAGAGGTTATGTCTGAGATCATACTACATAATGAAGGTGCATTTTTCCTCGCTTTTGAAATGCACAGTCCAAACCACAATACAGAGTTTCGCTGGAAAGCCTATGTTTGATGGGTGCGGAAGGGTAGATGCTTTGAATAGCGAGACCTATCAAATCCTGATGCAGCTGAAACCTGAATTATTTGTTGCTACAGGTAAGGCCCCTGTTCCTGCTGGAAACCAAGTGTCAACTTCACAGTCAAAGAGTACAGGAAAGCTGAGTGATATGCTGGAAGCCATGCTGGTTGGAGCTTTTTGGGTGTGTCATCTTCGGGTGCACCAAGGATGGGAGGTGCTTACACTCCGATGTCTTACCCACCAAGGATGGGGTATTACTCACAACCCCTGGTGCCACCTCAACCCGTATTTTAAACACCCTATCCAGAGCAGTCATATCATCAAACACTGTGAATAACATCCGGGTCAAGTGTCTTGTCAAACACGGATGTCCTGAAGGAATGTTTGACTGCTATCAAGAGGTCAATCAAAGGTCAGGCCCAGGAAATTGTTCTGCATATGGTTGAAGATGCCACTGTGAATGATATCATCACACGGTTTGACATGATGTTTGGGGACGTTAACCCACCCCATGTACTCCTGGTTCAATTTTACTCATCTTCCCAGGCACCAGGTGAAAGTATCACTGATTGCTATGCCAAGTTGCCAGGACATTGCCAGTAAGATTACCAGGATGGGAATATCATTAGTTCAAACAATTTTGACATTTTGGTAAACACCCAGTTTTGGACTAAAATGTGTGATGAAAGGATGAAGAGCACCCTACAGCATAAACTTGATGAACTCACAGGCAGTCCACAATTCATTGTGGAGGTGAGGAAAATTGAAAATGAATTTGCCACCATGGGGTGAAGTTGCAGCAAATTCGTCCAGAGATGTCATCTGCCATTGAACAGGGTTTTGAGGAAATTTTAGCTAGAGTTAGCACATTGGAATAGGAGATCTAGAATAACCAACAGACACAAAAAGAGTCTACTGGAAATCAACATCGGACAGGTCAGAAATCACAGGATTTTAACAGGAATGCCAAGAAACCAGTGTGCTGTTTCAAGGGCCACAAACTTGGACACATTGCCAGGAATTGTCCTTTAAACATGCACGGGTCAAACAGAGTGATCCGACAATGCAGTGAAAAACTCCCATAATTTGGCCAATGCTGTGGTAGGAAAAGCCAATGAGGTCTCACTCTTTGTCAATGACAGACAAGTATTAACGCTTCTGGACATGGGTTCCATGGTGAGTACCATGTCTCACTCTTTGTGTTCATTGTTAAACTTGTCCATTCAACCACTTGACAATGTGTTTAAAGGGTTAGGTGGTTGTGAAATCCCTTATTTGGTAATTGTGGAAGCAACTATCCATTGTTCCAAGGTGGATATGACTTGTATTCCTGTAGTTTTATTGGTGGTTTCTGATACTGAGTACCACAATAGGGTACCTATTCTTCTTGGGACAAATGTTCTCAGCTTGTTGAAAGGTAAGGTTCCAGCTGAGGAATTTGTTTGGAGGAACACATTCGCAATGCTTGCCAAGCATCAAGCTGTGGTAGAAAATACAAGTTCCCTGGGTGTAATGACTTCCACTAAACTATTTACTATTCCAGCACATGGTCGTGTCATTTTTCATGGTCAGACCAGAGTCAAGGCCATCTGTCAGAAGTTGACTGTGTGTTTGGATGGGACTAGTGGACAGCAATTTTGCTTAAGTGGAAGTCTGTTTTCTCTTTGCATTACCTGGACTTGGGTTTAACGGACAAGGCCGAACACCACATACACTTGAAAGACAATACTCCATTCAAGGAGAGACCACGTCCCATTCTACCCTCATTGTTTGAGGAAGTGCAGAAGCATTTAAAGGAAATGGAGACTCTGTATGATTCAGAAAAGTCAAAGCCCATATGCATCCAATGTGGTAATAGTCTGGAAGAAATCTGAAGCATTGAGATTTTGTCTGGACATGGGAATTTTAAATTCTAGAACCATTCCAGAGTCTTATAGTTTGCCACTGATTGATTCTACTTTGGATGTTTTGTCAGGGGCAAGGTGGTTTTCAGTATTGGACTTGAAATCAGGATACTGGCAGGTTTCTCTAGCAGAGGAGAATAAATGTAAGACTCCATTCACTGTTAGGACCTCTAGGATTTTGGGAGTGTGAACGGATGCCATTTGGCTTAATGAATGCTCCCACCACGTTCCAGAGGTTGATGGAAAATTGCATGGGTGACTTGCATTTGACCCACTATCTGTTATATTCAGATGACATAATCATCTACAGTCGGACATACGAGGAGCACATTCTGTGGTTAGAAGCAGTATTCAAGAAGCTGAGAGAGGCAGGTTTGATGTTTGCAGGTTCCAAATGTCGTTTCATGTGCACAGAGATAAAATACTTGGGACATATGATTAGTGAAAACGGTATTAGTGTGGACCCAGACAAAGGAGCTTGTGTACAGGCATGGCCTGTTCCTAAGATTGTGAAACAGGTGCAAAGTTTTCTTGGTTTTGCCAGTTTCTACAGAAGATTGATCAAAAACTTTGCCAGGATTGCAAAACCATTGCATGAAGTCACACAGGGAGGTGAACATTTTCAGTTAAAGACCAAGACCAAAATGAAGTATCCGCCCTTGAAATGGGGGCCAGCTCAGCAAAAAGCCTTTGAGGAGCTCAAGGATGTCTGTTGCAAGACACACATTTTCAGTTTTGCTGGTTACACCCAGCCATTTACACTTTACACAGATGCCAACAGAGTTGGCCTAGGATCTGTTTTATCACAGGATCAGAATGGAGTCAGGACTGTTATTGCCTTCACCCATTGGGATATCTCAAAGACTGAAAGAAATTATCCTGCTCACAAGTTAGAGCTTTTGGCTCTGAAATGGGCAGTGACAGAAATTTCATGATTACCTCTATGGCAACAATAGTGATTACTGACAATAATCCACTGATTTATGTGCTGAAGAAGATGGATGCCACGGGTCATCATTAGGTTGCACAACTAGCTAATTACAACTTCACAGTTTCATATGGTCCAGGTTCTAGTAACCATGTCGCTGATGCTTTGTCCAGGATTAAATGACCTGAAGTCACTGCAGATGTAGTCAGTCAACTTTTGCATGTTCATGTTGATAACACTTCTCCTGTGGAGTCATTTTGCTTCAGTCAGCAGGGATTACCTGATGATTATGAACAGGAGATTGGGATGGATGCTGTTATCAATTTGGCGTTTGAACAGGATAGTGATCCTGATATTGGCCTTGGCAAGCAGATGTTAGTTGATAAGTTGACTGTTGGCAATCCCACACCATTAGCAAAGAAAATGTTGAAGGAGAAGAAGAATCTCAAGTTGAGTGACAATAAGTTGGTTAGGAGGAGAGTTTGCTCTGGTGAGTTGCAATATCAACTGGTTGTGCCCAGTAATTTCTGTGAAGTAGCTCTGAGTTACATGCACGACTAAATTTGTCATCTTATAAGAGATTGAACCCTGGAGTTGCTTCGTGAGTGGTATTATCATATTGCCAAGTGTGGAAGGTGCATCAGGAGCAAAGACTTGAATCCACAGAGAGCACCATTGGTGACAACAGAGACTACCCAACTGATAGAGTTGGTGTGTATTGATTTTCTTAAACTTGAATAGTCGAAAGGTGGGAATAAAAATGTGTTGGTGGCAACTGACCATTTTACAAAGTATGCTAAGGCATATCCTACTCATAACCAGACAGCTAGAACTACAGCTAGGACTTTGAGAAATTTTTTGTGCATTATGGATTTTCAAAGCATATCCATAGCGATCAGGGAGGCAATTTTGAAAGCAAGCTTATTAAAGCCTTATGTGCTTTGTTAGGCATTGAGAAAAGGTGAACAACCCCATATCACCCTATGGGAAATGGGATAGCTGAAAGGTTTAATTTGTCTCTCATTAACATGCTTGGGACTTTGGAATCAAATCAGAATGTGAATTGGAAAAGCCACATAGGTTCCATGGTTCATGGCTACAATTGCACAAAGCATGACACAACTGGCTTCTCACCATACTTTTTAATGTTTGGGCATTACCCTAGGATCGCAGTTCACCTTGCTTTGGGAAGACATGAGGCATAATGTTCTGCTGATTATGTGACAAATTTGAAAGATAGGCTGAAAACAGCTTATGAGTTGGCTGAAGCTAACAGTCGGGTTAGCCAGAGTAGCCAAAAAAGTTTTATGACCAACGAGTAAGGAGTGCTGTTTTGGCTCCTGATGACAGAGTCTTGATTAGAAAAGTTGGTTTAAAAGGGATGCAGAAATTGGCAGACAGATGGAGTGAAGAGGTTTATGTTGTTGTGGATCAACCAAGCCCTGAAATTCCTGTTTACAGTGTTAAGCCTGAGGTTGATAGAAGTCATATGAAAACTCTTCACATAACCCTGTTGCTCCCTATTTCTGTATTACCATTGACTAAACAAAAACCAGTGCCTGTACCTCATAAAACTAAACTGCCAGGTCCACGTGTAGAGAATGTGGTTCTGCAACCTCCTTCGGTGATTGAGACACAGTCTGAGACTGAAGCTTCAGCTTCAGATGGTGATTCTTTTGTTGAAATGACATGTGTCAGGAAACCTTATCGGGTTCCAGTGCTATCACCACAGGTTGACATCAGTCCACTTGATAATAAGAGTGTGGATTTGGAATGTGATTTAGATGAGGGAAATGGTTTGGTTTCGGAACCTCAGCATGAGTCAAGGATGTCACAGTCCAGTATTCAAGATCTCAATGAATCTGTTGCTGATTTGGAGGTCAGAGCCTTGGTCAAAGTGTGAGCACTATTAACCATCGTGCTGATGGTGAATTATTGGCTATACCCACTCCTGTTCCTGCTCCTAGAAGGTTGCCTAGGACCCGAACTCAGGGTCATTTACATCCGGATTTTGTGTATGAGTTAGCACATACGTCTGAGTTGTGTGAATCTAAAAAGAGAGAGTTAGATTAAGAATTGCAGAAAATTGAACTGCTACAAAGCATGACTAAGATTTTGAAGTGAATGCTGAGGTGAGAATGGTTGAATTTGTGTTCATTGATTGGAAGTAAGCATGTGATCTTTTATTTTAACTGTAGTTCTGTAATGTTCAGCCTGTTTGAGTGGCTGTTTGTTTCTCAAGTATGTGTGCAAGACAACTGTTCGAATGTTTTTGATTGAGTCAATGGGGTTAAACATTTCTGGGTATATGTGTGGTTTTGGATGGTTGTAAGCTGTTTAAGCTTAAGTGTAGTTTAAAATGCCAGGATGTCATTTTCCTGTGAGGGGGGTATGTAACCATGGCATTTTCAGCCGATTTAAACAGCTAGAAATATAATATTTGTGTGATTTGGCCAGCTGTTAATTAGAATTCCTACTGTGTGATTGGCATGGTGTTTTGTTTAGAGACCGCGTGAATTTGAAGCAGATCACTGTTTGCTTTGGTTTGAGTTGCATGCAGGAATGATGGATGTGTAGAGAAGATTGTTTGTTTTGGTTGTATGGGTTGTTGTAGCAGAGTGCAGGTTAGTTAAAGTACATTTAAACAGTGTGTTTTACAGATTGGTTCTTGGTGACTACATTTGTGTCAGGGATTGGGTTTTAACTTTGAACTTTATATTCAAGTGAACTGTTTTACTTCAATGATTTGTCAGTCATTCCATTAAATGGTTCATATATGTTTTTGTAGGTGTTTTTTATGTGAGTTTGAACCCTGATTGGCAGAGTTTTGGCTGCAGTGTCAAGTGATGTGAGTGTGGCAATAAAGCTTTTTAGTTAAGACTGTCTCTTATTCCTCAACCTCCCCTGGTTTCACCAGAGATGCTGCTAGTTAAAGCACACCATCTCTCTCTCCAGTCAAATGCATTACAGAAAAACTGAGTTTACAGGGTTTTTGCATGCCAACAGCACTGGCTGTTGTGTATAGTTGCTGATGACCGTCTCACTGCTAAACACAAGTTCTATTTTGAGGATCAGTCCAGATCCCCTTATCTGATCACAAAGTAATAAAACTGGAACTTGAGTGTCAGAGTGATCCTACATACTTATGGCGTCATTGATACATTATCAACTTGTTATTAGAAATCATCAATAAGTGGGCTTAGAAGTTATATTTCCACTGGAGAAGAATCCTGCATTCACATTGTCAGTCTGTAGTTGGAACACCTACATAGCAGACAAACTTCATAGTTCAGTGACCACCTACAGGCTCATATATAAAGTGAATACAAAATATTGCATTGATGTCAGAAGTAAAAGGAAGATTTCAGTGAAGACAATCAAGGAAGTTGCATTTTATAGAATTTGACAGTTGCCTGATATACTGAAAATTATTAATTTGTCGAAATGGAGCCTAAAACAACAAGTTTTTAAATTGGCTAATTCAAATGCCATTTTCTTGTTGGATGATAGCCAAATGTTGATAACTTAATACTCAGATTAACTGAAAACTGATGATAAGAAAAATAGTGCACTTAAAAACTTAATTTCATAAGAAATGGGCCAATAACAGGTGGCCAAAATGACAAATTAATTGGACTATCAAGGTCATTTTCTTGTCATAAGTTTGTCCATTAATTTGTTCAATAAGAAAGTGACAAGTTAAAATTTGTCAATTGGGAAGTTTGTTGTTTTAGGCACAATTTTGACAAAGTCTTGACAAATTACCAGGTTTCCGTTTAAAATTCTGCAGACATGCATTTAAGTTATGTTTTTGTTTGTTTAGTTAAAATTCCACAAATGTATTTTAAACTGCATTTCATTTTGCTGCATGTCATTTTGTAATTTATCGTAGTAAAATTGAGTAATTAGCAGTTTGGTTTAATTTTAATTCTAAGTTCCACGGTAATGTGCTGAATTATATATAAATTTCTTTGATATTTGGATATTTAATTAATATGCATATTGTGCATATTATTCTGGAATTGATAGATATATTATATCTTGTCAATATCCAATTCTGTATTAATTCCTCCTTCACGCAAGCTACGTTTGTTGTATATGTAGTCATTTTATTTATTTCCGGCAGTGATATCAGTTACTTCATTTGTATAAAAATCATGCACCATCATTTTGTGAGTTTTAACATTTTTCTAGTCTTGGTGGTAATATCAAAAACTTTGTGGGTCATTGCATGAGAATAGAGCCATTTGTGCTGAAAGTGGTCTTCTATATCTGTGATTAATTATAAATATAGATGTATGTGCAAAATTAATCATTTTCTTTCTGAATGATATATATGTTTAGCTAAATGCCCCAAAGAGCTGTTTAAATTTATGTTAGTTTTGAGTATGTTGCTCAGGTACCATGCACATTTATTAAAAGTCATGCTGAGGGGGACATGCATGAACAATACAGCTTTAACCAGCTCTGACAAGGTACCTTTCTTAAATCTGCTACCTGAGACTTAAGCCAATCAAGCAACTCAACTGCTATTCCAGGAGTCTCTCAAACATACAGAAAAATAATGAGGCATCAAAGAAGGAGGAGCTAAATAAGAAGAGCAAGAAGAGGAGGCTAAAAACATTTATCTGGCTCTATAAACACAGAGGAAATTGTGGTGGACTGACAAAGACAACAAGTTATCCAGTTTACCACTATCCTGTCGGTCTATAAACCAGAGAACAACTTCCAAACCTTTTGTAAAACTGGGTACTATTAGAAATCATTGAGGTTTCAAAAATTACAGAGCCGCTGGGATCCAAAAAACCTAACTTTCTCAGTAGTCATAAGATGATAACTCAATGAACTAACTTGCTGTATGCAGAATCAAAGGTGGGTGAACCCAGCAATGAAAAATTTCAGATGGAAAGTTTGCTATCCATTTGCATGGATGTCTTGCTACGTATTTCAGTCATAAGGACCACAAACCTTCCATTGACCTACAAAAGTAAAGATAATTCTCTAATTTAATTTGAAAAAAAAAACTTGTGATGCATAAAAACAGTTTTGATGCATAACTTTTCCCACGCTCAACTTTATAATTAAAAAATTGATCTGTGATGTTCACATTTTGTTTAAACAATGTTTCCATCATCCATTATGTGAGACTTCTTCACTTGGTAATAATTATCAATAACAGTCCCAGTAGCTTAGCTCATGGACATCGATTTTTAATCATTTGTTTGGGTAGTATACATGTTCAAAAAGAAAATTATATATTCAAATGCTTGATCTAGAGTGGATTATTTATGAAATCAGCATTCACTGGTTGCAAATCTTGAGAACACCTCAATTTTTTCTGTGATTCATTTTACCCCAAAATGACCAGGAACAAGATGGAACCCCCATGCTTCTTGAATGGTAATATGGTATAGCCTTCTTATAAATGGCAAAGGGGGCCATGGTGGCAGAGTGGTAACACTCCCATCTCCCACCTCTGAGGCTGGGGTTTGGTTCCCAGCACGTCCTCAAGTGGCCAAGCTGGTAGTTGCTTGCCGTTGGTCGGCAGTTTACAGTACAGAACCCTGATGAACTGTATGTACTGTATGAAAGTGACGTAAAACCCCAACTAGATCGATAAAAATAAATATAAATGGCAAAACAAGAGATGTGTTACCACATCGAATTGTTATCAATATTTAAAAAAATAAAAAAATATGATGTTCTGATTTAGGAATTTGTGCATTCAGATCATTTTATCCCGTCTGCTTCACAGCGCCTAATTCTTCGAAGGTAATTTAGCTTTTGGTGACTTGTTAACATTTTTGACCAACCTTAATTACATACAAAGTCGGTGTTAAAATTTGGTTTATTATACACCATAATACGTGTAAAAAGTTATAAAATATATTTTTGGACTTTTTATTTTTTCAAGAGGGCAAAAAAATATTGAGGCTAAATATATAGTTCATAATCAATGTTGCTGTCTTGAGTCGAAATATTATAATGGTATTTAACCGATTATTTTTGAAAACCTCCTATTATCGCCCGATTATCAGGGAAACGGTCGGATAAACTTCTGTACAAACTGATACCATAAGCGTTACACGGGTGGACACAAAAAGATAAACGGACACGAAGATAAACGGTCATCAGAATATTTCAAATATAGATGGTTTAAGCAACAAAACTGCACAAACTAAGGAACAAAATGCACTTAAAGCTAATCATGGTATTAGTGGTGGTGGACCAGTTCACGCCCGGGTACCAATTCACGCCCACCCCTAAATTTATCCAAAATAATCACAGTTAAACAATAAATAACAAATGTATATGATCAATTTGATGATTATCTATGATGTGGTAAAAATCTTCTCTGTGAAAAATTATTCGCTGTGGCTTCAGAACAGTCACTGACGGATCGGAAAACAATCACTTTCAGAACCGCCAGAGGAAATGGTTTACAAATTATTTGCTTTAAGACCCATTTTAATCAAAAACGTTTGTCCATTTAAATAAGTACTACGTAGCATTTGATATTCTATTTGTTATTCTATTTGTAAAATATTGCTAGAAAACTTCAACAGTAGATGTGGTAAGAATTAAAAATTTGTCTGGAGTGAAGTTTCAGTAACAATTGTTTTCATTGGTTAATTAAATTAATCACATTTGCAGACGAAAAGTAGACTGGCTGCCTAGATTCTCTGTAAAATATGGCTGGAAGCCCAATCATGGCCTCATATTTCCTTAAGTCTGTGGGTGCAAGAACTAGCATTTGACATTCTATTTGTCAAATAATGTTAGAAAACTATCAATAGAAGGTGCAGTAAGAATAAAATATTCTTCTGTTTGTAAAATGGTTGAAAATCCATCGTGGTCTCAAATTTCCTTAAGTCTTCATGTGTACAAGTGCAAATAGCCTCATATTTCCTTCACTCCATGGGATATATAGTTTACAAGCTTGAACTTCGTTTATAATATGAATGTGACAGTTCTGAAATTAAGAGGATTGTGACCCATCCTTGTTGGTTCTGAAGACACTCTGAAAATTATTACTTTTCAAGAAAATTGAGGGTGGGCGTGAATTGGTACCCAGGCGTGAACTGGTCCACCACCACTATACTGGTCAGCCAGTGAATTTCGTCACCCCCGTGAAGTTCGTCACTTGCCATAAAAAACTCAAGGACAGACAATATTCACATTTAAATAAATGCAATAGCTTCTTTCAACTGCAAGATATATATGCCTAACTGGACAGTAAAAACGTTTTAATATTGTCATAAAATGCAGGTGACGAACTTCGCTGGGGTGACAAACATCACTGGCTGAGCAGTACCCCTAAGATAAGCCATAAGTTTTTCTTTGTGTCCACCCATGTAGTTACCAGTTATTACGTACTCATTTGTACAATGGCCCTGAGCAATTGTATATTTCAAAGAACCAGTGACATTTCCCCAGCGCTTTTTCTAATTAGAGCCACAACCAGTGCTATTTCTAGTTGCTCTCCACCAGTTAACGCCATTTACTAAATGCCCATGCTTTTGATTAATATTTTGAATTTAAGTTATATTAACTGCTTTTATAATATATCTACCACTACCAAATTGTCAAATGACATACACTGTGCAATATTTCTTGGAAAGTATTATATTTTAACAATTTATCTCTATTATCTTCCTTTTTATGGCAAACCGGAAATACTATTGAATGTCCATTTTGTAAACTTCTAGAAGGATTTGTCCTTGACCTCTAACAGACTAACACTGATATATAAGGCGGCCGTTTACTGGTAGTAAGCCACTAATTCCAAGCTGATAAGCTATAGGAATATAGCACAAAAAAGTGTCTAAATGCAGAATTTTAGACTGGTTGGTGTGGTCAAAGCACGAAGGTGAAGCTGTTTATCAATTGAACAGGGATGATTTTTTTCCTCTAATGATATAATGTAAAATTTTTGTGAATCAAGATACAAGCAAACAATTCAAGAACGCACAACTGTATTCACTATGGCTAGTGGTCGGACTGGTCCTGAAAATAAAAACCGGTTTTCTGGGTTTTGAAACCGAACGAAATCCGGGATTTCGAGAGTTTACATAGATATGATAAGTTTTACGTGAACGTACATGAGCTAGATCATCAATAGGAAATATGCATTCGCAAGATATTTTTAAGTTTGTAAACTTCATTTACCATTAATATAAAGTGAAAATGTAAGTTTTTCCTCAAATGTATATGCTCTTTATTGTTTTGACGAAATATTTATCAGTAGAAAGCCTAATATGATGACGTTTTCAATAACCGGTACTTAAATATTCTTTTCGGATTTCGTCATTTCTACCTAAACAAAACGAAATGCGGTATACCGGTTTACCGTTCACACCACTAACTATGGCATAGTATTTTAAATATAATTATGAAAACAAATTTATAGACTATTGTTTTTCAGTCACCAATTATGCATGGGAAGTTCATGGAACAGCCTTAATGTTGATGCAGAATTTTAGATGGTTTAGAAATCGCTCTCGGCCAATCAGAATGACAGACACATCCGTGTCATGTTAGAAAGCAATTTGAAGCAGCACTAGTTGTATTAGAAGCAGCACTAGGGAATTAGAAACAGCACTTTAGTGGACTTTTCATTGTGACATTTTCTGTAATTATAAGACGGCAGGTAAAAATTAAGAAATGGTTAAAAATTAAATTTTATGTATTATGTAGACTCTTCATGGATTCCAAATGAAATATAAATAAGGTTTGCAATTTAAAAAGGAACTTTTTCGTTAATGTCTCTTCTAAGATTCTTGAAATCTGAGTCTTGAAACTTAATTTTTTGACAATATCTGGCAAAAAGCAACCCAAACCCTGAAAATGCAGGAAAGTGAAACTTTGATGTAATGATCTGAACCATGTGTTTAAGAACCAAATTGTTATGAGGACTATAACACAACAGAGGTTACCTTTTACCATTACTTTTCAATTCATGAAAATACAGTGAAAATATATATGATACACTGTAGCCAAAAAGGTACATCTAGATTCATTATTTTAGGACTTTATTCTGTACTTAATATTATTGCAGTTATTTGTGCATTTTTCAAATAAATTATCTGTATAAACCATCAACACATTAATTTATTGTCAGTAGAAAAATTATTAAGTACATTTGGAGGAGAGATGCTGTGGGTTTGGTGACAGGGCAAGTCTGGGTAAAGGTATCAGTCTGAGGTTTTCTTTTGAAAAAAATTACCTTAATGTAAATGCAATTTGCACAATCCAAGCTCGTGTACAGGAAGTTTCATCCTTATTCTGGCTGAATGAAGTATTACAAGTTAGAGAAACATTTATACAGAAAAAAATCATATTTTTCAAGCTGTAGTTTCTCCTAAATTGTCAGTCAGAATCTGACAGAAGAAATAAAAACAATCGCCAATGCCACCTGATGATCGTTGCCGTCCCTACTGTTATTTTAACACTGACCAACTATCAAGGCATGGTGTTCACCTTCAAACTAAGTTTGAGGCCCATAAAGACCCACTGGGAACTTTTTATTTCTTAAATGCTAAAATATGAGTAGACAGGGTGATGGGGGTTATTGTTGATATAGTTTCATGTTAATTAATGCAACAACTGATATTTTTGTATAGTCATGTGCATAGATGTGATTTAAATATATATGATGATTTTTTTCTCTTCAGAAATAAACCAAATGTAAGGTACTTTCATACTGTTGTTCTATTATCTTTGAAGGACAGGAATGTACATTAATATAGAAATAAATCAAATCTAAATTCCTAAAGGTATTAATCTTATCAGTGCAAATAAAATAATGCAAAATGTTCCATAATTAAGCATCCCTGTAATGGGCACTTGTTTGTTTTGGGGTCGAGTTTCCTCGATCCCTATATCTTATATTTGCAGTATCTTGTCTAATTAAAATTTCCTCCATTCTTTTAAGAAGATTCACACTAGAAAGGGGGTTGCATCAATCTGCTTTAATCCACTTCTTGAACATGGTTGAGATTGACCCTTGTCAACCTGTATTGTGAGCATTCGCATCTAATTTCCAATCTGCTTCAGTGTGTATCAACCTGGGTTGAATCACTAGTCTTAATGCCAGGATAGACAGAGACACCAAGAGAGGCACATTACATAATTATATTTACTATTTATCAGTGAAAGATCAGTTTGTTGTTTATACTGTATAAGTTGAATTTTTCACTAGTCATTAATTTTAGCTATTTTATCTGATGAACTTGGATAGTGAAAATCGATTTCTAGTAACATTTTATATCTGTATTGATATCTCAAGTAGTAACTAGTCATTAAAACATTAATTCTACTGAATTTCTTAAAAATGAAGGATTAGTGAAATTTTCTTCTGGTTAAAATTTCTACTTATATGGCATATTATATAAATGCATGTTTTTTCTCATTTTTATGTCAGCTGACTTGTCAGTCAGCTGACATTATGTCGTCACTCTGCGGCGTGGGCGTACGCGTACGCGTGAACAACTTCTCCTCCAAAACTACAAGGCCTAGAGACGTGCTGTTTTTTTTAAAAGATACCTTATCTATCGAGGATGAAAAATTGTTCAAGGCATGCAAATCTGTCTGTTCGTCTGTTTGCTAGAGACATTACAAGGGGGGTACCCCCACCAAAAGTGTGAAAATTTCAACACTTAATCACAATTTTCTCAGTGACTATTGCATGGATTTCTGTCATATCTTGCATATATGTACTAGGCCAGAGGTAGATTCTCTTGTGTGAGTATGAGACCTGGATCTGTCTTATTTTTTTTTTAATAAATTTTTTTAATAATTTTTAATGCATTAAAATTCATGAAATCATGCACAAAATCATTTATAACTTGAAAAGTGTTGCATTTAGAGCATTTTGTTAAAATATGTTATTCAGCTACTTTTTTCATAGCTACAATATGGTGAGTAAGTTGGGTGCCTGTCTCAATAGCTAAGTGAGTAATAGCTACTTTTGGGCTTTTCAGTAACTTCCATCATGAGTAAAATCACTTGTAACTTAAAAACTATTGCATTTAGAGAATTTCGTATAAATATGTTATTCAGCTACTTTTGGGTCAGCTATAACATAGTAAAATTTCAGACCTGTAGCTCATGGCATAGCTGAGTAATAGCTACTTTTAGGTTATCACTGTTGAGTAAATCGCTTATAACTTCAAAACTATTGCATTTAGAGAATTTCGTATAAATATGTTATTCAGCTACTTTTGGGTCAGCTATAACATAGTAAAATTTCAGACCTGTAGCTCATGGCATAGCTGAGTAATAGCTACTTTTAGGTTATCACTGTTGAGTAAATCGCTTATAACTTGGAAACTATTGCATTTACAGTATTTTGTTGCATATGTTATTCACCTATTTTGGGATCAGCTATAACATAGTGAAGTTTCAGATCTGTGGCTCATTGCATAGCTGAGTAATAGCTACTTTGAAGTTCTCACTATTGAGTAAATCACTTGTAACTTAAAACCTATTGCATTTAGAGAATTTCGTATAAATATGTTTAGGGGTGTTGCGGTAGTACCGGTATCGTCGGTACGGTAAATAAATTACTGCAAACCGTCATAAAGTTCAGCTAACGGTTTTCCGCTTACACTTGAATATAAAGAAATTTTACTAACCTTACATACAAAATAAATGTCATAATCCATTTTTATTTGCTTTTTACTGTAAAACAACAGCCATAATGAGCGATAATTCACAGATACCATATATTTCGTCTTTTAGCCAATCAGAATCGAGGACACATCTGTGTTATGTTAGAATTCCTGTTTTACAGTATGGAAACTATTTGGTTCTCATGTTTTCTTAAATAAGAGACGGTTAACCGGTAACCGACCGGGAAGTACTAGACGTGAAACCGGAAGGAAAAAATCGCTACCGCAACACCCCTAAATATGTTATTCAGCTACTTTTGGGCCAGCTATAACATAGTGAAATTCCAGATCTGTAGGTCATGGCATAGCTGAGTAATAGCTACTTTAAAGTTCTCACTATTGAGTAAATCAGTTGTAATTGGAAAACTATTGCATTTAGAGTATTTCGTATAAATATGTTATTCAGCTACTTTTGGGTCAGCTATAACATAGTAAAATTTCAGACCTGTAGCTCATGGCATAGCTGAGTAATAGCTACTTTTAGGTCATCACTATTGAGTAAATCAGTTGTAACTTGAAAACTATTGCTTTAACAGTATTTTGCTTAAATATGTTGTTCACCTACTTTTGGGTCAGCTATAACATAGTAAAATTTCAGACCTGTAGCTCATTGCATAGCTGAGTAATAACTACTTTGAGGTTCTCACTATTGAGTAAATCAGTTGTAATTGCAAAACTATTGCATTTAGAGAATTTCGTATAAATATGTTATTCAGCTACTTTTGGGCCAGCTATAACATAGTGAAATTTTAGATCTGTAGGTCATGGCACAGCTGAGTAATAGCTACTTTGAAGTTCTCACTATTGAGTAAATCAGTTGTAATTGGAAAACTATTGCATTTAGAGAATTTCGTATAAATATGTTATTCAGCTACTTTTGGGTCAGCTATAACATAGTAAAATTTCAGACCTGTAGCTCATGGCATAGCTGAGTAATAGCTACTTTTAGGTCATCACTATTGAGTAAATCAGTTGTAACTTCAAAACTATTGCATTTACAGTATTTTGCTTAAATATGTTGTTCACCTACTTTTGGGTCAGCTATAACATAGTAAAATTTCAGACCTGTAGCTCATTGCATAGCTGAGTAATAACTACTTTGAGGTTCTCACTATTGAGTAAATCAGTTGTAATTGCAAAACTATTGCATTTAGAGAATTTAGTATAAATATGTTATTCAGCTACTTTTGGGTCAGCTATAACATAGTAAAATTTCAGACCTGTAGCTCATGGAATAGCTGAGTAATAGCTACTTTTAGGTCATCACTATTGAGTAAATCAGTTGTAACTTGAAAACTATTGCATGTACAGTATTTTGCTTAAATATGTTGTTCACCTACTTTTGGGTCAGCTATAACATAGTAAAATTTCAGACCTGTAGCTCATGGCATAGCTGAGTAATAGCTACTTTGAGGTTCTCACTGTTGAGTAAATCGCTTATAACTTGGAAATTATTGCATTTAGAGTATTTTGTTTCAATATGTTATTCACCTATTTTGGGGTCAGCTATAACATAGTGAAGTTCCAGACCTGTGACTCATTGCATAGCTGAGTAATAGCTACTTTGAAGTTCTCAATGTTGAGCAAATCACTTATAATTTGAAAACTATTGCATTTAGAGAATTTAGTATAAATATGTTATTCAGCTACTTTTGGGTCAGCTATAACATAGTAAAATTTCAGACCTGTAGCTCATGGCATAGCTGAGTAATAGCTACTTTTAGGTTATCACTGTTGAGTAAATCACTTATAACTTGGAAACTATTGCATTTAGAGTATTTTGTTGCAATATGTTATTCACCTATTTTGGGGTCAGCTATAACATAGTGAAGTTCCAGACCTGTGGCTCATTGCATAGCTGAGTAATAGCTACTTTAAAGTTCTCACTGTTGAGTAAATCAGTTGTAATTGGAAAACTATTGCATTTACAGAAATTTGTGCAAATATGTTATTCAGCTACTTTTGGGTCAGCTATAACATAGTGAAATTACAGACCTGTAGCTCATTGCACAACTGAGCAATAGCTATTCTCAGGCACTGACTGTTGAGTAAATCGGCTATAACTTGAAAAATATTGCATTTGGAGTATTTTGTTAAAATATATTGTTCACCTACTTTTGGGTTAGCTATAACATAGTGAAATTACAGACCTATAGCTCATGGCATAGCGGAGCAATAGCTATTTTCAGGTTCTCACTATTGAGTAAATCAGTTGTAACTTGAAAACTATTGCATTTACAGTATTTTGCTTAAATATGTTGTTCACCTACTTTTAGGTCAGCTATAACAGAGCAAAAATTCAGACATGTAGCTCATTGCATAGCTGTGTAATAGTTACTTTGAGGTTCTCACTCTTGAGTAAATCAGTAGTAACTTGAAAACTATTACATTTAGAGTATTTTGTTAAATATGTTTTTCAGGGGGCCACAGTGGCAGAGTGGTAACACTCTCGCCTCCCACCTCTGCGGCCGGGGATCGATCCCCGTCATGGCCGTAAGTGGGAAAGCTGGTAGTTGCTTGCCGTTGGTCGGCAGTTTACAGTACACAACCCTAGCGAACTCTATGTACTGGTTTCCTCTGCCCTTCCAACTACCCGTCGTGATATGACCTGTACAGTGTTGAAAGCGACGTTAAACCCCAAATAAATAAATAAATATGTTTTTCACAGACGTTTTGGTCAGCTATAACATAGTGAAATTGCAGACCTCTATGTCATGGCATAGCTGAGCAATAGCTTCTTTCAGCTTCTCACTGTTGAGTAAATCATTGTATCCAACCTGTAGGAAATCATGGGCTGGGAATCTGTTAATATGGTCCGATTTGACCTTGGAACCCTCCTTCAAGGTCAAATGAGGATAGCCAAACATAAAAGTGCTTATAACTCGCTTATTATTGGTCCTAGAGGTTTGGAATGAAAACCAACCTATAGAAAATCATGAGCTGGGAATTTTTTGGTGTGGTCGGATTTCACCTTGGACCCCTCCTTCAAGGTCAAATGAGGATAGCCAAACTTAAAAGTGCTTATAACTCGCTTATTATTGGTCCTAGAGGTTTGGAATGGAAAACCAAGCTATAGAAAATCATGGGCTGGGAATCTTTTGGTGTGGTCAGATTTCACCTTAGACCCCTCCTTCCAGGTCAAACGAAGATAGCCAAACTTAAAGTGCTTATAACTCGCGTATTATTGGTCTTGGAGGTTTGGGATGGTAAACCAACATATAGGAAATCATGGGCTGGGATTCTTTTGGTGTGGTCAGATTTGACCTGGGACCCCTCCTTCAAGGTCAATTGAGGATAGCCAAACTTACAATTGCTTAGAACTCGCTTATTATTGGTCCTACAGGTTTGGGATGGTAAACAAGCTACAGGAAATCATGGGCTGGGAATTTTTTTGTGTGGTCGGATTTGACCTTGGACCCCTCCGTCAAGGTCAAACAAAGATAGCCAAACTTAAAAAGTGCCTATGACTCACTTATTATTGGTCCGAGAGGTTTGGGATGGTTAACCATCCTAAATTCTTTGGCTGGGAATCTTTTGGTATGGTCAGATTTGACCTTTGGACCCCTTCTTCATGGTCGAACGAGGATATTGCATTTATAGTATTTCTTTAAATATTTTTAACCTACTTTTTACACTTAAACAATTACCTTGTTACTTTATTTTATAATACCATTTGCAGGGCACAACTTTTTTGTCCTTTTTTTCTGTCAGCTTCGGAATATCTTTCGAACATGCTGTTCAGTTACCATTTACTGTATTTCTGTAGAGCCCTTTCCCTGATAATTATGCTTTCCTCTCATTATCACCATCACAAATCAAAAACATTCAGTCAGCTGACACAGTGCCCGTTCACGGGCACTCTCCTCTTGTTTTTCTTCCAAATTTAGAAATGAAAACCAAATCCCATATTGTAATGATATAAGTCAGCTAGTGTGGATCTAATCCCATTGTTTTATAATATTTATTCTCTCTACTTATATATTAAATGATTACAAGAAAGGTAAGTGGGCTTTTGCCATACTTTTTTTAAAGAATAAATAGTCAACCATTTAAATGCTTTACATTGTTATTTTTACAGTGTTCTGCAGTACATACACAATTACATCTTAAGTTTGCATTTTCTGCATCACATTATGTATTTGGGACACTTCATTCTTGTTAGCAAAAACATTTTTCTAGTTTCTGCTTGAAAATTTGCAAAATCTGTACTGTGATATTTTAGTGCATTTGTTTTCAAGTTTTGAAAATCACTTGGAGGCAATAATAAAAATAAACTAGTTGTTGAAAAATGTTCAGTGTTAATATGAAGGGCCAATGAAAACATTATTACTTTATGATTAAACCCTTGTTATATTTTATAGAGCATTCATATAACCCCACAAACACAAAAACCACATCCACAATCTGCGCATTTAACTGTTGCTGTTTTACTCAGAAGTTTATCTTGCTATTTTTGGCTTTCCCCAAGGTGGAGGGTCTGGGGGTAATGGGGTCTGTTTTTCAGTCTGTCTGTCCATGCACATAACAACTATACATCAGACCTTGGTCATATTTTTACACCTAATGAGGAATCTCCCCATAGCTCTGTCCAAGATTATTTGGGTCCAGGGTGAGTTTCCAGTATGTTTTCCTTCTTTTTAACTAATATTTTATATTTATTGCACACAAAAGGGGACAGCACCAAAGAACATACACCAAACACAGGGATGGTGTGTAGATGGGTCAATCTTTTCAAAGACAAGGATTGGAAGATTTTTGATGGATTTGACTTAAAGCTGTGGTTTTACTAGTTTGAACTGCCACTACAAGGCAAAGTTTTTGAATTCCAAGAGCCAGTTTCATGAAGCCTCCTTTGTTTTTTCCTTCCTTAAAGTAACGGAAGGGAGATTTCTAACCTTTGGCAAGGCTTCCCTTAAATCCTGTTCCACAAAGCCTCCTTTATTCCACCTTACCAAAGATTTTTCTTAAAACAAAGGAAGGGCGATTCCCTGTATAACCACACTGCTTGGAATTTCCCCTCCATTACTTATATAACCTTTACACAATTTATTTTAAATATTAAGAGAGTAAATTGCATTTTAGCATTCTAACTATTTTAAGCTTGGTACATTAGGTAAATTTTAATTTTCAGATACATTATTTGCATTTTTATTTCTTTTGGGAGTTGTTTCCAAAACCTATAGCAAATGCTTTGGTGAGCAGCAGATAGGACTACTGCTATTCTCTATTCTTATCACTTACAGATTTTGAGTTAAGAAGATTGCAGATAGTCCAAAACTCACTCTGTAGGGTTGTCACCCGTTCCTCTAAATACTCTCACATTAGCCCACAACTGAAAAACTCCACTGGCTCCCTGTCAAATATAGGATACAATTCAAAATAGGTCTTATTACATGAAAAATTCTCAACCAGGGTCAAACAGTTTACATAAGAGAATTAATTCATCCCTACACCTCTTCTAGGAATACAAGGTGAAGTACCCCTAAACTCAAGTTTCTTCACACCCCCACTTTCGACCGTAAGGTTCATAAATCAGTCAGACTTTTTCCAATTCTTTCAGTCAGTATGCCCTGGTTCTTTGCAACTCTTCCCCCTTCCATATAAGAAATAGCCCTGCTGTCGCATCTTTCAGGAAACACCTCAAAAGTCACCTTTTTAATTCTAGTTTCCCAACTTAGTTCCTTCCCTCTTGGTCACACCCACAACTCCGGATTACTGACCTTGAACGCCCCTCGACTCTCCTTATGATAATGATTTTTGTTAAGTTAGTGCACTTAATTAGTTAGTTCCCCTTTGTGGGGAATATATTGTGCCTGCAAAGCAGTAGATTAGATTATATTAGATATAACCACACCAATGTTTTTCTTTCACTGTAAGTACATGTGTACTTGTGCACTTATTTTGTCCCTAAATTACCTTATGGAGGCAATGTCCTTATTGTAGCACTGTTAAAAATCACTAAAGTCAGTAAATCTATATTTTACTATATTTTAATAAATTTTGTAAAATGCAGATTGGTTGTGAACTTGTGATTATATTTTGCAAATTAATACAGTAGGTCACATGACAAGTTTCTACCAAAAGTAAGAGAGGGGTCCTTTATGTTCAAGGAAACTCCATGAATATGTTTCTCACTTCAAAAGTTTAAACCTCAATTTTTCAAGAATTAAACAACCAACTCATATGAAATAAACAGCAAAACATTGTTTGTGGATGTAGGTTTGACAATAATGTTTCAAGTTCTATATATTTAGGTGGATTCTCCTTAAAATGTTCATTAAAGTTAATAAACATTCCTTGAAGGACACTTCCTTAAATCTAAGGTAGGTCCTTAGCTTCCTTGAAATTCAAGGGAGTTTGCAAGGTCTCCTTTAACGAAGGAGGCTTTGTGAAACTGAGATTTTTTAAAGGAGGGAGAAAATGAAGGATATCCTAGAATTTAAGGTGACCTTTATCTTAAGAAGGCTTCGTGAAACCGGCCCCAAATGTCAAGTACATAAAAAAAGTCCAAGGAAATGTCAAAAACTGGAAAATATCTTCAGAACTTTTTCATCTGAATGGGATAATATATCATTTTCCGTTTGTTATACAAAAAGTGCCTTTCCTAATACTAAGAACAATCTTATACCAGCCTCGGCACAGTCAGCAGGCAAGAACCCCAGCCGTCTTATATCTCTTATACATTGGTTCTTGGGTTTTAGCTTAGGACAGAGCATCTCATATGTTCTCTATACGTCATACAACTGAAGTTATTTCTAAGATTTTCTCAAATCTCAATATTGTTGCCAATTTAGTTGTACCTGTGGGCTGGGGTTCTTGTCTGGGGAGGCTGGCAATTTTTTCCCCCCCGGTAAGCTTTGCTCAGATGTGAACTTTGTTCTAAACTGTTGTATGCGTGTGAGTAAGCCAATCTTATGAAGACAATGGGACAATGTTACTTGTGTCACCAGGTTCACACCAATGACAGGTGACATACAGTGCAAAAACAGTGCTGAGGGGTAAGTTGTTTTACCCCACACCCTTTAAGGGCTGTGCGGGTTTTGTTTTTACTCATGGTGTCTGGGTGGGTGGGTGAGCAATCAGGCAAGCAACAGTAAAAATTTGTCTGGGCTATATCTCAGAAAATGTAATATGTAAGAAGTTGAAACTTTGTAGAGACATTGGTTGAAGGGTGTAGCAGTGCAGTGTCATGGCATGACCTTGTTGTGACCTTTGACCTTGCCTTAGTTCGCTTGAGTTTGAAAATCTTGTCCGGGCTATCTCTCAGAAAATGTAAGGGTGTAGGAAGTTGAAACTTTGTAGGGACATTGGTTGGGGAGTGGGGCCGTTAACTGTTATGGTGTGAACTTGATTTGACCTTTAACCTTGTTGTAGTGACCTTGACCTTTAAAATCTTATCTGGGCTATATCTCAGAAACATAAGGTGTACTAAGTTAAAATTTTGTAGGGACAATGGTTAGAGGGTGTAGCTGTGCAGTGTTATTTTATTACCTTGATTTGACCTTTGACCTTGCTGTACTGACCTTGACCTTTAAAATCTTGTCTGGGCAATATCTCAGAAACCATTAGGTGTAGAAAGTTAAAACTTTGTAAGGACATTGGCTAGGGGATGTAGCTGTGCAACATTATGGTGTGACCTTGATTTGACCTTTGACCTTACTGTAGTGACCCTGGGTTTGAAAATCTTGTCAGTACTATATCTCAGAAACTGTGAGGTGTAGGAGGTTGATACTTGGTAGGGACATTTGTTTAGGGGGTGAAGGTGTGCAATGTCATGGTGTGACCTTGATTTGATCTTTGACCTTGCCATAGTGATCTTGACCTTTAAATTCTTGTCCAGGCTATATCTCAGAAACCATAAGGTTTGATATCGAATTGACATCATTGCAGTTTTTCTTTTCCAGGATTTTTCGAAGTTCTTGGATGAAGATTTCGATGTAAAGGACTGGGTCAATGATGCTTTTAAGGCACAGAAAGAAGGAAGTAAAGATGTAAGCAATCACTAAAAGCCTCTCTAAATATAAAGCAGTGACTATATGATCATTATTTTGAAATTACTTAAATTTAGGGCATTATAAAAGTATTTGTACATGAATTCTCTTTCCATGTAGTTATCTCCCAACGGGCTTTAGCCCGGGAGGGAGATTATAAAATGCATCTTGTGTGTGAGTGCGTCGGTGGGTGCGTTTGTGCGTTAGTGTGTCACGCAGATTTTTCCAAAACTGCTACTGCTACAAATTTTTTCTCAGTTAATTGTTCTAATGAATTTTTACGCCCTTGATATTTTTTTTTGGTTTTGTGGACTTAGGCCTAAAGGTAAGTAAATAATAGCAATTTTAGCTACTTTCAGTAAAGGACTCGTAACTCAAAATGTATTGCAGTTAAAGTGTTTTTCTTGAAATATGTTGTTCAGCTACTTTGTCCTTAGCTATAAGATGGTACATAGTTTGGGGTTCTATTGCATGCCATAAGTGAGTAATAGCTATTTTGTTATTTGCAGCAAACTAATGAAAGTAGTAAATGTCAAATATCTTCAAGAGTGTCAAAGTTAGGGAAATCTTTTCAAATATGTTATCCATGTACTTTTTGGTAAGCTATCACGTGGTAAAGTTTCAGACCTGTTCCACCTTGTATTGTTGAGTAATAGCTACTTTGAAATTCTTACCGTTGACTAAAGCCTTTGTAACTCCAAAACCCTTGCAGTTAGAGTATTTTCCTAAAATATGTTGTTCAGCTACTTTGTCCTTAGCTATAAGGTGGCATATAGTTTGGAGTTCTATTGCATGCCGTAAGTGTGTAATAGCTATTTTGTTATTTGTAGCAAAATAATGACAGAAGTGAATGTCAAATGTCTTCAAAAGTATTAAAGTTAAGCAAATCTTTTTGGAGATGTTATTCATCTAGTTTTGATAAGTTATCAAATAGTAAAGTTTCAGACCTGTTCCACATTGTATACCTCAGTAATAGCTACTTTGAAATTCTTACAATTGAGTAAAGCTTTTGTAATTCCAAAACTATTGCAGTTAGAGTATTTTCCTAAAATATGTTGTTCCGCTACTTTGTCCTTAACTATAAGATGTCATATAGTTTGGAGTTTCATTGCATGCCATAAGTGAGTAATAGCTATTTTCTTATTTGTAGCAAAATAATGACTGAAGTAAATATCAAATATCTTAAAAAGTATTAAAGTGAGCCAAATCTTTTCAAATATGTTATTCATCTAGTTATATCCACCCCCCTGGGGGGTGGATATATTATTTTTGCTTTTTCTGGCGTCCGGCGTCCGATGTCCGGCGTCACGCATGGTTTCCGCTCATTTAAAGGAAAAGTATTAGAGCTATTGTCACCAAATTTGGTATGCAGGCTTATTGGGTCAGTAGCTTGCTTGTAATTGCTTTTGGCTGTTGTACCTCTTTTGCTTACCGAGTAATACTTAAGTACAGCTATTTTCAGTACCCATTGGTTTCCGTGCATTTAAGCCAAAATAATTAAAGATATTTTACTACAATTTTGAATACAAGATTGTTATGTCCATAGCTCGCTTGGTATTGCATTTGGGACTGATAGCTTTGTCAGTACATGAGTAATAGCCATTTAGGTACTTCATTGTGTATTTTCAGTACTACTTTTGAGTAATTTGCTAATATCTCAGAAACCATAAGAGATAGAGCGATTTCGACAGAATTTTTGACCCACAGGGTAGTAGAAAAGTATTCTATACAACATTTAAAAAAATTTCAATTTTCGCCACTTTTGGCGGCCATCTTGAATTTTTGCGAAAAACGAAAAAATCTTAATATCTCACAAACCATAAGAGATAGAGCGATTTGGACAGAATTTTTGACTCACAGGGTAGTAGAAAAGTATTCTGTACAAAATTAAAAAATTTCAATTTTCGCCACTTTTGGCGGCCATCTTGAATTTTTGCGAAAAACGAAAAAATCTGAATATCTCAGAAACCGTAAGAGATAGAGCGATTTGGACAGAATTTTTGACCCGTAGGGTAGTAGCAAAGTATTCTATACAAAATTGAAAAGTTTCAATTTTCGCCACTTTTGGCGGCCATCTTGAATTTTTGCGAAAAACAAAAAAATCTTAATATCTCACAAACCGTAAGAGATAGAGCGATTTCGACACAATTTTTGACTCACAGGGTAGTAGAACAGTATTCTGTACAAAATTGAAAATTTTCAATTTTCGCCACTTTTGGCGGCCATCTTGAATTTTTGCGAAAAACGAAAAAATCTTAATATCTCACAAACCGTAAGAGATAGAGTGATTTGGACAGAATTTTTGACTCACAGGGTAGTAGAAAAGTATTCTGTACAAAATTAAAAAATTTTAATTTTCGCCACTTTTGGCGGCCATCTTGAATTTTTGCGAAAAGCGAAAAAATCTTAATATCTCAGAAACCGTAAGAGATAGAGCGATTTGGACAGAATTTTTGACCCATAGGGTAGTAGGAAAGTATTCTGTACAAAATTGAAAAATTTCATTTTTCGCCACTTTTGGCGGCCATCTTGAATTTTTGCGGAAAAACAAAAAAATGTTAATATCTCGGAAACCGTAAGAGATAGAGCGATTTCGACAGAATTTTTGACCCATAGGGTTGTAGCAGAGTATTCTATGTGAAATTGAAAAATTTCAATTTTCGCCACTTTTGGCGGCCATCTTGAATTTTTGCGAAAAACAAAAAAATGTTAATATCTCGGAAACCGTAAGAGATAGAGCGATTTCGACAGAATTTTTGACCCATAGGGTTGTAGCCGAGTATTCTATACAAAATTGAAAAATTTCAATTTTCGCCACTTTTGGCGGCCATCTTGAATTTTTGCGAAAAACGAAAAAAATCTTAATATCTCAGAAACCGTAAGAGATAGAGCGATTTGGACAGAATTTTTGACCCATAGGGTAGTAGGAAAGTATTCTATACAAAATTGAAAAGTTTCAATTTTCGCCACTTTTGGCGGCCATCTTGAATTTCTTAGTTTTTGCCTAAAATGAAAAAACGCAAGTTTGCTTCTGTCTCCTTAACCGTGCGAGATAGAGTGATTTCAATGAACCCACAGGGTATCTGACCAGTGTACCCTTGGCAGTTTTCAAAAAATATTCCTCTTCCCACATATGGCAGCCATTTTGAATTTTTGCCAAAAATTGAAAAACGGAAATTCGCTTCTATCTCCTTAACCATGCAAGATAGAGCGATTTCGTCAAAATTTTCTACCCAACCAATGCAAAAAGGCATGAAGCTGAAATCATTTACATGTATACTAATAAATATTTAAGCATCATTGATATATTTTACAGATGAAACAGGGCCTTGTAAGATTACTGTACAATTTTTGCAAAAGGTTGATAGGGTGGACATTACACATGATAATGTGTGTTCTTCTATGCTATCCTGTTTCTATTCATATGTCGCAGCTACAAGCAACAGGGCGTCCTATTTCTAGTTTTTGATAAGCTATCGCATAGTAAAATTTCAGACCTGTTGCACATTGAATAGCTGGGTAATAGCTACTGTAAAATTCTTACTATTGAGTAAAGCCTTTGTAACTCCAAAATTGTTGCAGTTAGAGTATTTTCCTAAAAGATGTTGTTCAGCTATTTTGACCTTAGCCATAAGATGATACATGGTTTGGAGCTCCATTGCATATAATAAATGAGTAATAGCTATTTTCTCATTTGTAGCTAAATAACAGAAGATGTAAGTGCAAGATAGAGTGATTTCAACGAAATTTTTGACGCGCAGGGTATGTGTTGAGTTATCTGCAACTTTTTGCCAAAAATGGTTTTCCCGCCAATTTTTTTTGATAGCCATTTGAATTTCTGTGTAAAATGCAAAAACGTATTTATCTTGGAAACGGTGTGAGATACAGCCATTTCGATAAAATTTTAAAATGAAAAAAATGAGCAAATGTCTTTTATCTCTTAAAGTATTACAGATATGTAATTTCTTCTTAATAAGTCAGGCACCTGCTTTTGGCTGATCTACCACATAATGAAGTTTCAGGTCTATAGCTCTTTGCATAGCTGAGTCATAGCTACAAAAATGAGTACATGTCTTTTTATCTCTAAAAGTATTGCACACAGGCAATTTCATCTAAATAAGTCATTCACCTACTTTTGGGTGATCTACCACATAGTGGAGTTGCAGAACTGTAGCTCTTTGGATGACAGAGTAATGGTTATACATAAAAGTACCTCTTGCATATTGTTACTTCTACATGTGCCTCCATCCCGCAAGAAAAGCTATAACACACTCGCTATAGTACATCTAATTTATATGGCGGGAGATAATTGCATGCGTCAGAATGCTTGTTTAGTTATGGCCCATTCAGACTGTACTATGCGATCATATCAAGCATTTGAAGCTTGCATCACCACTTTGTCCTTATTTCTCCATAAATGTACCTCATAGGTGGGTATTGCAGGTTTATAATTGAGCCTCCCCGTTAATGGATGCTGCTCCCCCTTCACCTCTCCATAATGTTTATGTTAGGTTGGTAAGTGAGAGCTAGTGGCAGATTTTTCCAGTATGTCAAAAAATGTGCCACATGCTGAAAATGCTGTGTGTTGTGTCAAATCCCAACTTATTTAGTATCTATACACTGAATTGCAATGAGCAGATATCACTGGAACATTAAATGTGTGGAACCATAAATTTGTACTCATATATAGCTCTTTAGGCCAACATGGAACAGTGTAATCTTGATAGGTTTTGTTTGAATGTTGCCATAATTATTCAGTTAATAAAGATATTTTATTGCATAAAAACATACTTGCATAATCCCAACAAATGCTTACGTGACCTACCATTCGGTCAAGGACACAGACAATGTGTCGCGCAAAGTTCTACGAGTGCACCCCAGCAGGCACCTGCTAAAGGTTATACTTTCTCGGTAAGTTGCCATTCTCATTTTGATCACCATGAAGTTGCATTTTTTTTGCTTCATCATGGCTGACAAACAATGAAAATGTGCATCTGCTCTTTCGAAATGCTGCCTTGGAACAATCACCAGACATGCCTTAAATGCAGAAATGAGAAGAAAGGAAAGGATAATGTGTTCTGACAGGAAAAAAGTCTGGTTGCTCTATTTGTGCGGGCTCTCTGAAAATTCCACACAGGAAGAAAGTAAAGAGTAGCCTTCTGATAAATTTGATGACTCACTTTTGGATGAGCCAACTCCATCTAAATCCACTCCTTCAACTCATGTTAACTCCTCCCTCCAAGATTTGATTAAAACCATGAGCAGTCAACTTGTTTCTCTGACTTCCCAGTTTGAGGAATTCAAATGAAAAGACAGAGCTCTCTCTTCACAGAGAGACCTCCCTATTCCACAGGAGCAGGGTATGTGTGCCCCTGCCTCTCAAGCCAGACCAGATGCATCAGAGGGTGAGCTTTCTGATGATTCCCGTTTACCTTCCATGAAACGTCGTAGGTCTAGGTCTCCTCAGGGTGAGGCATATTCACATCAACAAGAATTGAACCCCTCTCATGTGGAGATGTTGAATCCCATTAGGGGTCTCCTTGACCTAGAAGTTCCACAAGTTGAGTGCCTTGTGGCTCCTGCTGCTTTTTCAAAGAAACCTTCTAAACAGCTTGCAGGACTTAGCCTTACCTCCTGTTCAGGACATTTAGAACATGTGGGACTACTTTGAAGGACAAATCTAGCTCAGAATCTTTGTTGAAGTTTCTTGCCTTTCCGAGGCCAGACATGATCTATTACACAACCTGTCCTCACGAAAATCCTTGGAGGCTCCAAGGCTTCCAGATTCATATTTTAACATTGCCAGAGTCAAAACTCTTGCATCCTCCATTTCAGTCCCAGCCAAACAGCATCTGATACAAGAGACAGTTTGTAGAGAAAATCTGCAAACTTTAGGCTTGTTGTGTGGTTTAAGATGACCATTGAGGAGTTGAACAGAGGAGGAAAGAGGAAGTGAACGGCCAGGTGCTCAATTACAGGATTTTTGGGTTAATTTTATTGTAATTGGAATTATGTCCACCCCACTGGGGGGTGGACATATTATTTTTGCTTTTTCCGCCGTCCGCCGTCCCACTTGGTTTCCAGACATTTTAGGCAACAGTTCTTATCCTATCTTTACCAAATTTGGCATGCAGGTTTATTGGGTTAATAGCTTGTATGGGATTGCTTTTGGTGATGATAGCTCTATAGCTAACTGAGTAATAGCTACTTTGCTACTTTTGAGTAGCTCTTTGGTTTCCAGACATTTTAAGGAATGCTATTAAGCCTAGCTTTCTGAAATTTGGTATGGAGGTTCATTGGGTTAATAGCTTGTATGGGATTGCTTTTGGGGGGAATTGCTTCATAGATGAGTGAGTAATTAATTAAATAAATGAGTAATAAGCTATTTTGAATACTGAAAAAGGCAAATGTGCTCATATCTCCTAAACCGTGCGAGATAGAGCGATTTCGTCGAAATTTTCGACCCACAGGGAATCTAAGGAATGTACTCTTTGCAATTTTCAAAAAATTTTCCCCTCCCCCAAAATGGCGGCCATTTTGAATTTTCGAATTTTTTCAAAAAATGGCAAAACACAAATTTGCTTCCATCTCCTTAACCGTGCGAGATAGAGCGATTTCGTAGAAATTTTCGACCCACAGGGTATCTAAGGAATGTAATCTTTGCAATTTTCATAAAATTTTCCCCTCCCCAAAAATGGCGGCCATTTTGAATTTTCGAATTTTGGCCAAAAATGGCAAAACACAAATTTGCTTCTATCTCCTTAACCGTGCGAGATAGAGCGATTTCGTCGAAATTTTCGACCCACAGGGTATCTGAGTGTTGTATTCTTGGCAATTTTCCAAAAAATTTTCCCCTCCCCCAAAATGGCGGCCATTTTGAATTTTCGAATTTTGGCCAAAAATGGCAAAACACAAATTTGCTTCCATCTCCTTAACCGTGCGAGATAGAGCGATTTCGTCGAAATTTTCGACCCACAGGGTATCTAAGGAATGTACTCTTTGCAATTTTCAAAAAAATTTCCCCTCCCGAAAAATGGCGGCCATTTTGATTTTTCGAATTTTTGCCAAAAATGGCAAAACACAAATTTCCTTCTATCTCCTTAACCGTGCAAGATAGAGCGATTTCGTCAAAATTTTCGACCCACAGGGTATCTAAAGAAGGTAATCTTTGCAATTTTCAAAAAATTTTCCCCTCCCCAAAAATGGCGGCCTTTTCGAATTTTTGCCAAAAATGGCAAAACACAAATTTGCTTCTATCTCCTTAACCGTGCGAGATTTCGTCGCGATTTCGTCGAAATTTTCGACCCACAGGGTATCTAAGGAATGTAATCTTTGCAATTTTCAAAAAAATTTCCCCTCCCCAAAAATGGCGGCCATTTTGAATTTTCGAATTTTTGCCAAAAATGGCAAAACACAAATTTGCTTCCATCTCCTTAACTGTGCGAGATAGAGCGATTTCGTCGAAATTTTCGACCCACAGGGTATCTAAGGAATGTACTCTTTGCAATTTTCAAAAAATTTTCCCCTCCCCAAAAATGGCGGCCATTTTGAATTTTCGAATTTTTGCCAAAAATGGCAAAACACAAATTTGCTTCCATCTCCTTAACCGTGCGAGATAGAGCGATTTCGTCGAAATTTTCGACCCACAGGGTATCTAAGCAATGTAATCTTTGCAAATTTCAAAAAAATTTCCCCTCCCCAAAAATGGCGGCCATTTTGAATTTTCGAATTTTGGCCAAAATGGCAAAACACAAATTTCCTTCTATCCTTAACTGTGCGAGATAGAGCGATTTCGTCGAAATTTTCGACCCACAGGGTATCTAAGGAATGTACTCTTTGCAATTTTCAAAAAATTTTCCCCTCCCCAAAAATGGCGGTCATTTTGAATTTTTTAATTTTGGCCAAAAATGGCAAAACACAAATTTGCTTCTATCCGCTTAACCGTGCGAGATAGAGTGATTTCGTCGAAATTTTCAACCCACAGGGTATCTAAGGAATGTACTCTTTGCAATTTTCAAAAAATTTTCCCCTCCCCAAAAATGGCGGCCATTTTGATTTTTCGAATTTTTGCCAAAAATAGAAAAACAGGAATTTGCTTCTATCTTCTTAACCGTGCAAGATAGAGCGATTTTGTCAAAATTTTCGACACAACCAATGCAAAAAGGCATGAAGCTGAAATAATTTACATCTACACTAATAAATATTTAAGCATCATTGATATATTTTACAAATGAAACAGGGTCTTGTAAGACTACTGTACAATTTTGGCAAAAGGTTCATGGGGTGGACATTACACATGATAATGTGTGTTCTTCTATGCTATCCTGTTTCTATTCGCATCTACTATCAACAGGGCGTCCTATTTCTAGTTTTATAAATAAGAATACTTACATAATCCCAACAAGGAGAATCCCACCCTCCTCCCATCTACCATCGTCTGAGGGGTAGGGTCAAAATTTTGGAAAATGGCAACTTACAGAGAAAGTATAACCTCCAACAGGTGGCCGCAGGGGTTCACGCGTAGAACTTCAAAAAACATGGCGTGATACATTGTCTGTGTCCTTGACCGAACAGTAGGTCATGTAAGCATTTGTTGGAATTATATAAGTATTTATGCTGCATGGCATATAGGGATTGCTTCGTCATCCCATTTTGTGGTGTCGGCGTCTGTTGGCGTCACACTTTTTATTCCGGACAGTATCTCAAAAATGGCTTGTCAGATTTAATTCAAAAATGTCATGTGGCTGTAACTGGTCCTCAGGGTGTGTTGTATAGTTTGGTGACCTTAAACTCTCACTAGTAAGATACTTATCTTGAGTTTAAGTTTTTTCTTTTCTGGACCATATCTGAAAAATGGCTTGACAGATTCAATTCAAATTTGGCATGTGGTTGTAACCAGTTTTGAAGGTGTGTCCTACTTTAAGGTGACCTTAAACTCTGATGTATAAAAGAATTATGTTGAGATTACGTTTTCTTTCTTTCTCCATGGAGTATACTGAAAATACCGTAACTTGAGAAATTTCATTCAACTTTTCCATGTTTCTGTACAGACTTGTAAACAAAGTAATAGAAGTAATAGAAAAGTAATAGATTGGAATCAACTTCGATGTAATAGTAATAGTAAAAGTAATAGATTGAAATTTTTCAAATGTAATAGTAATAGTAATAGATTGAAATTATATCTATTACATCTATTACTTTCTATTATTTTTCTATTACAATTTACCCTTTGCTATTTTTCAGAAGGAGGTTGTAGAAAAATGATCACTTAATATGGATTTTAATTCTGTAATGAATTAGTTTTCATATAAATTAATACTTTAAATGGACTTTGATACAATAATGAATTAATTGTCATAAAATCATCACTTTAAATAAGCTTCAAAACAATAGTGAATTGATTTTGTAGCACTCATAAGTCAAATTCATTTTAAACTTTCATACATAAACTTTTCAAATAATCAATATGTAATATATTGATATTCATCAAAGAATACTAAATATAACACACAAATGTTAAAATAAATAACTTTGAAATATCAAGGGACCTTTAATTGTCCCTCTTTGATTGAGTGTTCTGAAACAACTGTCTTTGAGGTGGTATTATTAAAGACTTAAAGAGGCCAATTTAACCTTTGAAAGGATTAACTAGATGTTCCTGAGTAAGGAGAAACTGTGACACATGAAAGGCAATCACACAGGTCACTATTGTGTATAATAAGGGCAGCATTGTGGCATGCTGTTTCACTGATTTACATTAAATTACGGGAGTTATTATTTTCACACATAAATGTCATTTTTGAATCATTTTGAGGTGGGCTCTGTGTGCAAGGAATTTGAAAGAAAGGGGTTCTTTGAATGCAGTGTTTTCTTTTGCAAACACTGCTCATCAAGTATTTCTCATAATAATAAGAGTTTTTCAAATCTAACAACTCATAAAGTGAAAAAATATGAGAATTGTTTGATAACAGTGTATATTCCCCAGATAATATTTACTGATCATAACATATTTTCAGCATTTAAAAAGCTTTTCACGGAATTTGACAGAAATATACCTCTCATTACAAAATTTACAGCACTTAAGTGGCTTTGTATAGAATTCTCATAAATTCTCCAAGTAGTCAAGTCATTCTTAAATAGAATAAATACGGGATCTATTTATTTAATTGTAAATATACCAAGTGATATATTTGTGATATTTTATCCTTGTATGGCATAATCTGAAGCATTTTCAATAAAATTAGATGCATGAAGTATCCTGTCAGTTTTATTTCTGTGTTAAAATTACCTCTCAAGTTTGCGCCAAATTGTGATAGAATGTAATAGAAAGTAATAGAAGTAATAGATGCCAATGTAATAGTAATAGATTTAAAATTTTAAAATGTAATAGTAATAGTAATAGATTGAATATTTTCAAATTTAATAGTAATAGATTGGCTGTAATAGATTACAATTCTGTTTCTGTAACTGGCCATAGGTAAGTGTCATACAATAAGGGTGACCTTAAACTCCCACTAATAGCAGAATTATATTCCCTTTAAGTTTGCAAATTTTTGAACAGTATTCCAAATATTATACAATTCTAGGTATGTTTAAGTTGTGGATGTAACAAACCTTGAACAAAACCTTCAGAAATGATCACCTTAAACTCCCGCACAACTGCAAACTGGCATTGAGTTTAAGGTTGCGACAACATTTTTTTGTGTTTGGAAGATATTTCATGTGGTAATTGAGATCTTTTTTCATTTACATTCATCATGTACACATAGCTAGACAAAAAAGGTCTCTTCTGTAAGGTTATAGTAAAGTGCTGATATTTAAAACAGCAGCAATGATGGAGGACATACATGGTGTGTGTCATCACACTTTCTTTCCAGACAGTAAAAAATAGCGTGATAGATTAAATTCATAGTTATTATATGGATGTAACTAGTCATCAAGGTGTGCTCTATTGTAAGGTGAATTAAACTCGCAGTAGTAACATACCTGTATTGAGTTTAACTTTTTCCATTTCCGGACAGTATCTCAAAAATGGCTTGACTGATTCAATTCAAATTTGGCATGTAGTTGTAACTAGTTTTCAAGATGTTCCCTATTTTAAGGTGACCTTAAACTCCCATGTACAAAAAAATTATGTTGAGCTTAAGTTTTTTATTTTTCCATAGAGAATACTGAAAATAACGTAACAGACTTCGTTTTTTTTTCCTTCAAATTTTACATATACATGTATATGTAACTGAATATAGCTAAGTGCCATACATTAATCACTTTCCACAAAATATACCAAAAATGGCATGACATATTTGATTTATATTTTGCAGGTACATGTAACTGATGTTGCAGAAATGCCCTACGACTACATTGAGGTGACCATAAACTCCCAGTAATGATTGCCATGGCAACACTTTTTTTCTGTTTCATGGACTTCTAAATATTTTTATCAGTGCTTTGCATTCCACACCACCACACAGACTGGTAGTGTGGCAAATTTGCCAAGACCAGTAGACCAAGGCCAGCAAATATGTGGTCAGGAGAATTGGTCTCCACTTGGACTGGCAGTCCTGCACAGGGCTAAAAATTTTCTGGTGCCCATCTGCCAGTTCATAACCTTCTCAGTCTACTTGTGTATGAAAAGCTTTTATATGCGCATATTGCATGGTCAAATTATGGTTTGGATGTTTTGGGTATTGTCCAAACATCCTTATTTGTAACCTGTGACTCACTTGATGAAATTCTATGTGCTTCAATGGGAAGTTGCAAAAGTAAAATCCTTAATGAATTTTGATATGACTTTAACAGTGCTTAATCTGCAACAAAAGAGACCCAAAGGTGCAACAACCAAGGTTTAAGTAAAAAGAATTATCAGAGATATAAGAATCATAATTGTATCCACTGGAGGCATCGCTACGCCGCCGCCACCGTGCGTCGAGAGATTTTTGGCGTTAACGCTCTCAGAGGAAAACTACACCAGCTAGGTTCACCAAATTTGCAGGATATCTTCATTGGGGGGTAAGCTTATCTGGGACTGAAATTAGCCTCATTCTGAAAACTAAGATGGCCGCCGTGGGCATTTCTTTGAAAATTATCTACATGTTTCTCATGGTAGAAGGTTGAATCTCTTCATAGGTGATATGTATAACAGATATACGTGTCCTCTACAACCTTGCAGACATTTGACCTTGAAGCTCTTAATTCAAGGTCATCCACAGAGTGCCATAGTAACCTACATAGCAGACTTTAAAAGTGTCTATATCTCCCTATTATTGGTCCTAGAGGTTTGCAATGTGAAACCAACCTATAGGAAATCATGTGCTGCGAATCTTCTGATGTGGTCAGATTTGACCTTGGACCCCTCCTTCAAGGTCAAACGAGGATAGCCAAACTTAAAAGTGCTTATAAGCAAGTGAGTTATAACTCACTTATTATTGGCCCTATAGGTTTGGGATGGTAAACCAACATACAGGAAACAAGACCACTGCCGCGGTATGTATCTCCCGCCGAGTACCGCAGGGGAAGAAATACTAAATTGAAAATTTTCCCCTTTGCATAGGACACTGTTGCACCATCCTGTGGGGTCAAAAATTCGCTCGAAATCGCTCTATCTCTTACGGTTTTCGAGATATTGACACCTTTTCATTTTCCGCAAAAATCCAAGATGGCCGCCGAAAGTGGCGAAAATTGAAATTTCCCTCCTTTGCACAGGAGACTCTTGTACCACCCTGTGGATCAAAGATTCACTCGAAATCGCTCTATCTCTTACAGTTTTCGAGATACTGACACTTTTCTATTTTCCTCGAAAATCCAAGATGGCCGCCGGAAGTGGCGAAAATTGAAATTTCCCTCCTTTGCACAGGAGACTCTTGTACCACCCTGTGGGTCAAAAATACACTCGAAATCGCTCTATCTTTTACGGTTTTCGAGATATTGACAGTTTTCCATTTTCCGCTAAAATCCAAGATGGCCGCCGAAAGTGGCGAAAATTGAAATTTTCCCCCCTTGAACAGGAGACTCTTGTACCACCTTGTGGGTAAAAAATTCGCTCGAAATCGCTCTATCTCTTATGGTTTTCGAGATATTGACAGTTTTTCATTTTCTGCGAAAATCCAAGATGGCCGCCGAAAGTGGCGAAAATTGAAATTTTCCCCCATTGGACAGGAGACTCTTGTACCACCCTGTGGATCAAAAATTTGCTGGAAATCGCTCTATCTCTTACGGTTTTCGAGATATTGACACTTTTTTATTTTCCGCGAAAATCCAAGATGGCCACCGAAAGTGGAGAAAAATTAAATTTTTCCCCTTTGCACAGGACACTCTTGTACCACCCTGTGGGTCAAAAATTCGCTTGAAATCGCTCTATCTCTTACGGTTTTCGAGATATTGACTCTTTTTCATTTTCCGCTAAAATCCAAGATGGCCGCCGAAAGTGGCGAAAATTGAAATTATTCCCCTTTGCACAGGACACTATTGTACCACCCTGCGGGTAAAAAATTCACTCGAAATCGCTCTATCTCTTACGGTTTTCGAGATATTGACTCTTTTTCATTTTCCGCAAAAATCCAAGATGGCCACCGAAAGTGGAGAAAAATTAAATTTTTCCCCTTTGCACAGGACACTCTTGTACGACCCTGCGGGTCAAAAATTCGCTCGAAATCGCTCGATCTCTTACGGTTTTCGAGATATTTGTGATTTTTCACACTTTCACTAAAAGTAGCAACAAAGTAGCCATTACTCACTTAACATTGAGCAACAGTTGTAAAACTTAAATATGTTACAGTTCACAGAAAAGTACATGAACAAGATATTTAAGAGAAAATGTGTAGCTGCAATACTTTTGAAGATATAAGCCATTTACTCATTATGGTTATCATAAAAAATTGACAAAGTAGCTATTACTCACTGAGCTATGGAGATACACTTCCAAACTAGTGACCATGTTGTAGCTGTGGAGAAAGTAGGTGAACAAACATATTGGAACAAAATTGTGTAGCTGCAATACTTTTGAAGATATAAGCCATTTACTCATTATTAGGTAAAAGTGCTATTACTCACTCAAAAGTAGGCAAAAGTTCACCAAACCTTTTTACCCCACAGCCCTTAAGGGCTGTCGGGGTATTGTTTTCACCCATGGTGTCCGGATGGGCGGGCGGGCGGGCGGCGGGAAATAGTTTGTCCGGGCTGTATCTCAGAAATCGTAAGGTGTAGGAAGTTGATACTTGGTAGGGACATTGGTTAGGGGGTGTAGGTGTGCAACGTCATGGTCTGACCTTGATTTGACCTTTGACCTTGCCGTAGTGACCTTGAGTTTGAAAATCTTGTCCGGGCTATATCTCGGAAACCGTAAGGTGTAGGAAGTTGATACTTGGTAGGGATATTGGTTAGGGGGTGTAGGTGTGCAACGTCATGGTCTGACCTTGATTTGACCCTTGACCTTGCTGTAGTGACCTTGACCTATAAAATCTTGTCCAGGCTATATCTCGGAAACTGTAATGTGTAGGAAGTTGATATTTGGCAGGGACAGTGGTTAGGAGGTGTAGGTGTGCAACGTCATGGTGTGACCTTGATTTGACCTTTGACCTTGCCGTAGTGACCTTGACCTATAAAATCTTGTCCGGGCTATATCTCAGAAACCGTAAGGTGTAGGAAGTTGATACTTGGTAGGGATATTGGTTAGAGGGTGTAGGTCTGCAACGTCATGGTCTGACCTTGATTTGACCTTTGACCTTGCCGTAGTGGCCTTGACCTATAAAATCTTGTCCGGGCTATATCTCTGAAACCATAAGGTGTAGGAAGTTGATACTTGGTAGGGACATTGGTTAGGGGATGTAGTTGTGCAATGTCATGATCTGACCTTGATTTGACCTTTGACCTTGGCGTAGTGACCTTGACCTATAAAATCTTGTCCGGGCTATATCTTGGAAACCGTAAGGTTGAGGAAGTTGATACTTGCTAGGGACATTGGTTAGGGGCTATAGGTGTGTATTATCATGGTGTCATCTTAATTTGACCTTTGACCTTGTCGTAGTGACCTTGACCTATAAAATCTTGTTGCACCTTTGGGTCTCTCTTTTGATGCAGATTAAGCACTATTAAAGTCATATTAGAATTTATTAAGAATTTTACTTTCATAACTTCCCATTGTAAGAGATAGAATTTCATCAAGTGAGCCACAGATTTTGCTCCCAACACCACACATAAGCATTCATTAAATGTATTACCACTTCTGTATGCATGGTAATATTCAAACCATCTAAACCATAATTCGGGCCTTGCAGATGTAGATAAAGAGGGTTGAATTTTAGTTTGCTGATTAATGCTGTCGTCTTGTTATTGAATTATCTTGTTTTAATACTTCATCTTTATATGCATGATCTTTCTTTTAAACATTATTTCTCCATTTAAACATTGTTTGGACCTTTGTATAACTGACAGTGCTCTGAAAGTATCCTGAAGTTTGTACTGATACAGTACTTCTGTATCTCATGGTGTTGAAAATATTTCCCTAGGCTGTGGGGTACGGGCATCTCTGATGCTATTTTTCCACTTAGCATAGGATACTCTAGTACTACCCTGTGGGTCAAAAAATCACTCGAAATTGCTCTATCTCTTACGGTTTTCGAGATATTTTTGATTTTTGACATTTTCAGTAAAAGTAGCAATAAAGTAGCCATTACTCACTTGTACATCGAGCAACAGGTGTGAAACTTAAATATGTTACAGTTCGCAAAAAAGTAGATGAACAACATATTTGAGAGAAATCATGTAGCTGCAATACTTTTGAAGATATAAGCCATTTACTCATTATGGTTATCATAAAAAATTGACAAAGTACCTATTACTCACTTAGCTATGGAGATACACTTCCAAACTAGTGACCATGTTGTAGCTGTGGAGATAGTAGCTGAACAACATATTGGAACAAAATTGTGTAGCTGCAATACTTTTGAAGATATAAGCCATTTACTCATTATGGTTATCATTAAAAATTGACAAGGTAGTTATTACTCGCTTAGCTATCGAGATACACTTCCAAACTACTGACCATGTTGTAGCTGTTGACAAAGTAGGTGAACAACATATTGCAACAAAATACTGTAAATGCAATAGTTTAAGAGTCATAAGCCATATAAATATATTAGCTAAAAGTGCTATTACTCACTCACAAGTAGGCCAAAGTTCACCAAACCCAAAAAATATTGAAGAGCAAAAAAATTCATTAGGACAACTAATTTACCAAAAATGTGTAACTGTAGTAGTTTCATGCATGCACCCACGCACGTGCGCACACACATGGTGCAAATTATAATCTCCCGCCGGCGAGCCGGGCGGGAGATAATCATGGGCTGGGAATCTTCTGGGGTGGACGGATTTGACCTCGGGCCGCCCCTTCAAGGTCAAACGAGGATAGCCAAAGTTAAAAGTGCTTATAACTCGCTTATTATTGGTCCTAGAGGTTTGTGATGGCAAACCAACCTATAGGAAATCATGGGCTGGGAATCTTTTGGTGTGGTCAGATTTGACCATGGGTCCCTCCTTCAAGGTCAAACGAGGATAGCCAAACTTAAAAGTGCTTATAACTGGCTTATTATTGATCCTAGAGGTTTGGGATGGTAAACAAACATATGGGAAATCATGGGCTGGAAATCTTCTGGTGTTGACGGATTTCACCTTGGGCCTCTCCTTCAAGGTCAAACGAGGATAGCCAAACTTAAAAGTGCTTATAACTCGCTTATTATTGGTCGTAGAGGTTTGGGATGATAAAGCAACCTATAGGAAATCATTGGCTGGGAATGTTTTGGTGTGGTCAGATTTGACCTTGGGCCCCTCATTCAAGGTCAAACGAGGATAGCCAAACTTAAAAGTGCTTATAACTCACTTATTATTGATCCTAGAGGTTTGGGATGGTAAACCAACATATAGAAAATCATGGGCTGGGAATCTTTTGGTGTGGACGGATTTGACCTTGGTCAAACGATGATAGCCAAACTTAAAAGTGATTATGACTCGCTTATTATTGGTCCTAGAGGTTCGGGATGGTAAACCAACCTATAGGAAACAAGGCCACTGCCGCAGCATTTATCTCCCGCCTGGAATCAGTAATAATGGAGAACTAAATGAGATAAGGGCTTTATAGTAAGATAACCCCACTTGACATTGAAGAATGGGTCAAAGGTAAAAGTCAGCAGTCTCAGGGCTTTACTTCCTTTAAGTTGTTTTCACATTTGGAACCCCTATTAGCAATGATAAGGGAGATATAAGGCCTTTTTAATAGGATAATCCCATTTAACATGTGATAAGACAGGCATTTTGGCTTCGAAACTAGGTCAAATTACTATCAGCTTAACTTTCCTGGCCATATATATTTTGCGCATATTTGATGAACCTAGCTGCAATATTTCACGTTTTAGAGCATCTTAATGAATTTTAAATAATTGGATATGGTGGCCATTTTGTTTTTCAAAATAAGGCCAAAATTTTTCTCAGACAAAACATTTGAAGGCCAAGAGTTTTAGTGGTCTGAACCTGTAAGAGCAATATTAGGGGAGATAGAAGGCCTCTTAAAATGCAAATTTGATGAAGCTAGCTGTAATTTTCGACATTTAGAACAACTGTATGATTTTTAAACAATTGGCTATGGCGGCCATTTTGTTTTCCAAAATGACACCAAAATTTGCATAAACATTCCTTGCAAATTTGATGAAGATGTCTTTATAAATGAATAAGATAGTAAGGTTTATGCTGAAACCTGACAAACGGATGCACAGATGGATGCACAAACAGATGCACACACGCATGGAAGCTGTTTACAATTTTAGACCACAGCCTTTGCTTTTCATGGTCTGTCTTTACAATCTGAAGCCACAGCACCAATAATATGGGAGAAATAAGGATGTTTTAGGTGACGACCTTGAAGCAGGGGTCAAAGGTCAAATTCAACACATGGAAAAGATTACCAGGCCATGACTTCGTACAAGTTGTTTTCACATTCCGAACCTCTAGGAGCAATATTTGGGGAGATATAAGGCCTTTTTAATAGGATAATCCCGTTTGACATTAAACATGCGATATGGCGGCCATTTTGTTTTTTGAACTAGGTCAAATTTATTATCAGGCTAGCTTTTCTAGCCATATAGCTTTTGTGCAAATTTGATGAAGCTAGCTGGAATATTTCAAGATTTAGAGCACCTTTACGATTTTCAAACAATGAGCTATGGCGGCCATTTTGTTTTTCAAAATGAGGCTAAAATTTTTCAGAGACAGGTTTTCATAGCCATAAACATTCCCTGCAAATTTGGTGAAGATATGCAATATTTGGGGAGATATAAGGCCTTTTTAATAGAATAACCCTGTTTGCCATTAAACATGCGATATGGCGGCCATTTTGTTTTTTGAACTAGGTCAAATTTATTATCAGGCTAGCTTTTCTAGCCATATAGCTTTTGTGCAAATTTGATGAAGCTAGCTGGCATATTTCAAGATTTAGAGCGCCTTTACAATTTTCAAACAATTAGCTATGGCGGCCATTTTGTTTTTCAAAATGAGGGTAAAATTTTTCAGAGACAGGTTTTCATAGCCATAAACATTCCCTGCAAATTTGGTGAAGATATGCAATATTTGGGGAGATATAAGGCCTTTTTAATAGGATAACCCTGTTTGACATTAAACATGTGATATGGCGGCCATTTTGTTTTTTGAACTAGGTCAAATTTATTATCAGGCTAGCTTTTCTAGCCATATAGCTTTTGTGCGAATTTGATGAAGCTAGGTAGAATATTTCAAGATTTAGAGCACCTTTAGGATTTTCAAACAATTAGCTATGGCGGCCATTTTGTTTTTCAAAGTGAGGCTAAAATTTTTCAGAGACAGGTTTTTATAGCCATAAACATTCCCTGCAAATTTGGTGAAGATATGTTCATAAATGAATGAGATATTAAGGTTTATGCAAAAACGTGACGAACGGACGGACGGAAGGCGTTTTATAATCTCCCGACCACGGCCTTCGGCCGGCGGGAGATAATCATGGACTGGTAATCTTCTGGTGTTCAGATTTGAAGGTCAATGAGGATAGCCAAAGTTAAAAGTGCTTATAACTCACTTATTATTGGTCGTTTGCAATGTGAAACCAACTAATAAGAAATCATGGGCTGGGAATCTTTTGATGTGGTCGGATTTGACCTTGAGCCCCTCTTTCAACATCAAACGAGGACGGCCAAACCTAAAAGTTCTTATAACTCGTTTATTATTGATCCTAGAGGTGTGAAATGTGAAACCAACTCATAGGAAATCATGGGCTGGGAATCTTCTGATACGGTTAGATTTGACCTTTGGCCCCTCCTTCAAGGTGAAACGATGGTCCACTGGCTTTGGTGAGTTGTCCTTCCGGTGAATACAAATTTGCGTCGGTTCTGCGATGTGTAGGTTTAGTTTTATTATCAGGCAATGTAATAAACAATACAGTGATGCAATAATACAGCATAAATAGAATAATACAGTACTTAAAATGCAAAAATGTTGCGATCTGTAACATAGGGACTCCGAAAAAAATTAATGGGACACCATTTATATGTCAGCTGACAACTCCAAAAGTATAAGACCCAGAGACATCCTGTTACTTATAAAAGATACTTTATCTATCGAGGATGATAAATTGAAAATATTCATGCAGATCTTTGGTGTGGTACCCCCACTCAAAGTGTGAACATTTCAACATTTAACACAATTTTCTCATTGACTATTGAAGAGATTTCTCTCTTATCTTGCATATATGTACCAGGCTGTAAGTTGATTACCGTGTGTGAGTATCAGGCCTGGGTGTTTCTTAATTATTTTTTTATAAATTTTTGAAATAATTTTTAAATGCATTAAAATCTTAAATATCTTACAACTTGAAAAGTATTGCATTTAGAGCACATGTGAGCTGATTGCTACAAATCTAAGTTGAAAAAGAAATTTGTAGGGTGTTGATATTTTAAGTCCTGGAGAAGACCTGTAGGGTAAGGTGACCTTACACTCCACAAGATTAGACAATGATGTCACTCATTTGCTGTCCCACAAAATGGCGGACAATTAGAAGTAATTCCTTCTTTCCTACATGAAAAGAGGAGGCAGACAAGACCCATCTTGCTAAATGCATTACATGTAACTTATATGGGCATATGACTAGCAGTTTAACAGTAGTTACCAAAATGATACTGTATTGAATTTTCTGCTGACATCTAGTGATATTTTTTAACAAGTTGGGGCTGCACCATGGTTCAATCCTTCTGAAAGGTGGTATGGATCTGTAAAAATGTTGCCAGTCAGCCAGCACAATAATAGTCCTTTCGAATATCATCCGCTTCAGTCTTTAACCAAAGCTGGTGACACAGTATAATTCTACTGAATTCTTGTTATTTATAAAAAATTTGATAACAAAAAAATTAACCAAGTTTCTCCTTTTGCTTTTACTGTTTAATGTAAGGTGTAAATCACAAAATAATATGCATTGACTTAACCTGTAAATTAATTGATATACACCAGGGTGTCAATGCATGGGGGACTAACTCATTTGTATTCAATTGTTTAAAGCCTAATTTTAGTCCATGTGACAATTACATTTATAGTAAATTTGTACATCAAATATTGAATGTCAATTTTATGATGGTATATATTTCCTTTAATTACAGCAATATGCAACAACACTTGTATTGAAGTTACAGATGTTCATTCAGGTAAGTCAGTCTGACATTGGTTGTGATATTAACATCACTGAAAATCAAAACTGAATATTGTTGTTGGAACCATCAGATTGTTGATAAGTTTGATATTTTCTGGTACAATTATGTCACTGAAACAGTGATTAAGATTGAAATATTGATAATTCGTGCAGACATCTCTGGCTTAAAAGTCATTAACTATAATTCACATTAGGGGGCTGAGATTATACTGTAGCAAGGCAAATTATAGTGAAATTTAATCAAAAGTAATTGAAGAGGTGTACTTGACTTTGCTTGGGTAATTGCTAATCATATATTGCCAGAGAGTACTGTTTTAGTATCTATCAATTCACTTGTCAAGTTGTCATTTAGTCATGTAAGACCTGATATTAGTAACAGTCCAATTGACATTTTGGTGCTGCAAAACATCAGATGGATCCATAGTCTGTTGGTCTCACTATACCTACTTGTGCAAGTATTCTATTGCTACAGTATTCTAGTATGGTCATTGTTCTCTTTTAACAGCTTATTTAAGCAAAAATAAATAAATAATAAATAAAAAACTGCAGCCTAAATTTTGCCAGAATTATAAAATTAATTAAATTACTAATTTCAAAGTTTGATCAAATCTGCAAGACTGCTCATGCTTTTTAAGAAAGATCATTGTTGCGACATTAGTATTTCTACTGTTGTTACAGAGGCAACAATTGTGCTCAAACTTATTGAACTGGATGTGGGTTTTTTCTCTTTATTAAGAAAATATGACTGAGATAGTGATCTCTGAGTTTCTGGTGTTCATGTACAATACTAATTAAGCGTCCCTGAAAGGCCGCCGCATTATGATCTCCCTTGAATATCTCCCTTATTATTAGAAGGTTTCAAACCATATGTGGCAGTTATATACCTTAGGCGTGGGGAAATTTTTCTGCATGCTTAAATTTGACCTTTGACCTTTATGAAGGTCACGTGATCAAAAATATTTTTAAAGTACACCCCCACCCCCCACCCCCCCGTCATCACAGTTCAGGAAAAACTACTTGCTACACAGCCTTATCATTAAGCGGCCCGTCAGGGACGCTTATTTGTTTTCACCGAAGTTCGACTGATCACCGCCGCCGCCGCCGGATTATGGTCTCCCTTGAATAACTTCTTAGCCTTTCAAATTTTTCTTTCCTTCTTATCTTTCTTTAAAACTATAGGGGCGGGAAAAATTTTTGGGATACTTTGCGCAGACCTTAAGCTTTACCTAAGGTAACCTTAAGCATAACTCCAAAACACCCCGTCATCGCGTTTCGGAAAAAAACACACACACCTGTGCTATAAAATTTATCTGGTACATTCTAGACCAAATTTCCAAGGTCGGAAAGGATTTTCTCATCAATCGCACCATAAATACCTGAATGGGAGGCGTTTTATTTTTGTAAATTTTTTAAAAATGGGTACTTGGTCTGTATCTCAAAAACGGTTAGGATTTCGGCGTTTTCTTGGAATAACTTATTCAGCTACTTTTTGATAATCTTTCACATGCCGAAGTTTTAGCTCTGTATCTGCAAGCTTAAGGTCACCTTAATGACCAAAACGTGGGTTTTAACCCTCCAGTTCACTTAGTTTTCCACACTTTTCAACCAAACTTGGCATATATATTAAGATTCACCAAAGGATTATCCTGACTTTATGGTGACCTTAAACTGTTAATATTATTACGGCTATGGCCCCCCTAAAGTCATCAAATTGGAATAAAATTGTCTGGCCTGTTATTTTTCCCTCTTTTTTAAAATCTAACATATATTGATATTGAGGTACATCAAAAGAACACTCTTACTACCTTATGATTCAAATATTAATAATGTTAGGGCCATCTTAAACTTAAAATGTAGAGTTTTTCAACCCTAAGCTTAGTTAATGTGTACATTTTTCAAATAAAACTTGCGACATTTATAAAGGTTGGCAGAAAGGACATTCTGCTTTTATGGTCACCTTAAAGTCCCAATATGAATGAAGTTATGGTCACTTTTCAGTGAAAAAAGGAAGTTTTCGGCCTCCAGCTATCTTATTGTTCAACTGACCTCAGCTAAACTTTGTACACTTATAAAGGATGACAAAAGGGACATTCTCATTTTATGGTCACCTTAAAGTCGCAATATGGATGAAGTTATGGTCACCTTGCAGTGAAATTATGGAGTTTTTAATCTACAGCTATCGTATTGTTCAGCAGAGCTCAGTTAAATTTTGTACACTTTTAAAGATGACATTAGGGACATTCTTATTTTCTTTCAACCTGGCAGTTCCAATACAAGTACAGTCATGGCCATCTTGACGTGAAAATGAGGATTTTCAGCCCGTAACTGATTTACTGTTCAGTAACATCAGTTTAACTTGACATTGATTATACTAAAGTAAGATTTTGTATAACATTTCACTTAAAATTCCTGTACTTAAGAGGCTTTGGCCATCTTAACATGATAAATATATACTTCTTGCTCCCTCCTCATTTATTTTAACACTTTTTAAAACCACACCTGGCATATGTATACTTAAAAATATTTATGCTGTCTGGCAAACCTAATCTCTTAGTGTTTATGAAGTTATGACATCTTCAAAGAAAAAAAATGAGCTATTTATGATGCACTGATGTGGTTATTAACATATTGCAACTGATCAGTGTTCACATAATATAAATTCCCAATTTTAGGCAGATTAAAAAACCACATTCTTCTGATTCCATTCTTTTGGAATTGTGGGGATATAACTTTTCCTTTTTGGAAAAAAAGCTTCAATTGATTCAACTTTTGTTTTGTAGAAGGAGTTGATGATCTAGCTACTTGTTCACATAGACTATATAAATTTGTCAAATGTATACACCTGACTTCTTTCATAATATAAGATGTTTGGAAAAAAAACACTTTCTCATAAACAGTTTTTCTTGTACAGCATTTTATGTATCTCCAGCTGAGTGGAAATGAATGACTTGTCCTTTTGTTTTTCCTCCCCAACTCTGTATTTGCTTTGTGTGATATCTATCAAAAGGCACATTTATGGAAAGTCTTTCTATGCAGAAACAACCCCCCCCCCCAACTCCCCTTTAGTGCACATAAAAAGCAAGTGGAAAAAAGAATGGCCTCAGTGGGGGAAGTGGGGGGGGGGGGTTGATGGAGGGATTTGATAGATAGAGATATATATATGTGTGTGTGTGTGTGTGTGAAGCAAAAGTGGAACAAAAAAAAGTGGAATATTTATGCTATTCTTTCGAATGTATATTGTTTTCTTTTACTTCTTCCATTTCACTTAGACTTCTACATTTAATTAATTTTAGCTCGAGTGGGAAATGAATTTTTGAAACTTTAATGCATTCAAATTCCTGAAGTGATGCACTAAATCACTTATAACTTGAAAAGTATTGCGTTCACAGCATTTTGTTAAAATATGTTATTAGGCTACTTTTTCCACAGCTACAAGTCCAGTAACTTGTTTGGTCTTAATTTTGTGCATTATTGAAGTGTGGAATGGATCATGATCTCCTACTATTATTCCTAAGCCTAGATTTTTAATTTCAATTGCTAAATCATTCATAAATATTGCAGTATATAAACTCATACTTTTCTTTCCCAATAAATCCAGTAACATTTTTCTAGCGCTATAGCTTGACTTGTTTGTAACTTGATTTTTCTTGTAAGCAATAACTCTGAAGCAAAATCAGTAACTTTTGAACAAAAAGCCTAACGCACTTTGGTTCACTGGATTTTATTAGTGGTTTTGTTAAGTTTTTACTTGAAGCACAATCAGTAATTTTAAACAATAGTTCTTAAGCATCTTAGTCCACTGCATTCAATTAGTGTTTTATACTTAAGTCTGATACTAATGACATTTTGAACAGAAATGTCTGTGGTCAGTGTACCCTTTCACTTGAGACCTCTTCTCCGAGAGCATTACCAAAGAATGTAGGACATACAGAATCCGGGGAAAAAAAATGCCTCCTGGACAAAATGCCTCACAGAAAAAAATGCCTCCTGGAAAGAATGCCTCCTAGAAAGAATGCCTCCTGGATATTTTGTGACTAGGAAAAAATGCGTCCTGAGAAAAAAAAGTTATTTCAACTTGTAAACATGTTACATATGAAACCTATAACATATAATATCAAAAACATGTTAATTTCAGATATGTACAGTCAAAACCAGAACGTACAATATCATGAAGTACAATTTACAAATATCTTCTTGAAAGGGTATCCCTTCAGCTGTACTCTGGACCAGTTTAAAAGCAGGATTTATGGCTGTGAGGTTTCTTGATGAAATAGTTGTGGCTTACAATATGCATTCTAATCAAATTACAACATAGGTTATCCCCTCTGTAAGGAGTTTATCGCAGTTAGATGCACTAGGAGGGGCAGAAATGTAATTACAAGAAAAACATGACACCTGTCATAATGGAAACCAGGGATGAGCAGCCAGCTAAAAGAGTGAGAAGCACCAGCAAAACCTTACAAGAGAAACTTACATACCTTTGTACAGCTAAGCAAAATAGGTAAAAGACTGTGAATTTTTTACAGGCATTGGCGACTATAAGACTCAAGTGGAAAAAATGAAGATGCCTCTGAAGTTGTAATGTGAACCTGTAGTGTTATAATACTTGAAAGAACTTTTTTTCTTAGGAGGTATTTTTCCTGGTCACAAAATATTCAGGAGGCATTCATTCTAGGAGGCATATTTCCTAGGAGGCATATTTTCTAGGAGGCATTTTTTCCAGGAGGCATTTTTTCCGCGCATCGGACATACATTCTTTTCAGAAGTAAATTTCACACCTTCAATTTCTCTTCTGCCAAGCTGTGGTCATTCTTTCATTTGTTAAATATGGTAACATACACAATGCAATAAACTTTACATTTTCTATTCCTTCTGATGCATATCTTCACATCTTTTACGGCTTACTTCACACTTTTTCATCAGGGCCGCTTCGTTTTTGTCAGCAAAAACATTTTTCTAGTTTGACATACCTGTTCATACTATCAAAAAGGCGAGCTGATTAGATTTTGGGAGCAATCCCTTGAAAAATGTCTCATTTATGAGTGATTTTCTGACACCTTCCAATCTGAAAGCCTTAAATTTAGGCCAACCCCCCTATTATCTTCTTAAGTATTGCATTTAGAGCTATAAAATGTACTGGGAGGTAATAGGAAACCATATGTGGAGAGTCTAAATAGCCGGTCAGTTTTACCCCACGGCCCCCCTTATGGGTCAAACTGGGGTCATAAAATAGCTGATTTTGAGTTTTTGCCTTATATCTCCTTTATTGTTGCTTTTATAGCTTCAGAATATATCAAGAGGTATTGGGAAAGCATATGTGGAGAGTCTAAATAGCCAGTCAGTTTTACCCCCTGCCACCCCCCCCCCCCCCTTATGGGTCAAACTGGGGTCATAAAATAGCTGATTTTGAGTTTTTGCCTTATATCTCCTTTATTGTTGCTTTTATAGCTTCAGAATCTATTGAGAGGTATTGGGAAAGCATATATGGAGAGTCTAAATAGCCGGTCAGTTTTACCCCCGACCCCCCCCTTATGGGCCAAACTGGGGTCATAAATAGCTGCTTTGGAGTTTTTGCCTTATATCTCCTTTATTGTTGCTTTTATAGCTTCAGAATGTATTAAGAGGTATTGGGAAAGCATACGGTGCAGCTTTGTGCATTCTTAGCTTTACAGCATGCTTATTAAAACCACAAAGCATTTTAAACTTTAAGGGACGCTTCGCTTTTGTTAGCAAAAGCATTCCTCTAGTGACACTGGCATTTTCAGAAAATTTTGGGGTGAAATGCAAGTATAGATGTTATCAGAAAATAAAGCTTTAAATAATTTTGTTATAATATATAAGGATAACAATTAAATGTTTTGTAGGAGGTGAATAATGTGATAGAAGACAGTTGCCAGCAAGCAATAACAAATCTACCAAGGTGAGGTGATGCTAACATTAACCTTTTCCTTTCACTGAATCCCCATGTTCCAAATTCCTGAATCATACTCCCAAACAAGTGAAGGTTGAAAATGTGAGGGTCCAGGGATGTTGTTTTTACCCATGGTGTCCAGATGGGTGGTCGGGTGGGCAGTGGGAAAAAGTTTTTCCTGGCTCTATCTCAGAAACCGTAAGGTGTAGGAAGTTGATACTTGGTAGGGACATTGGTTAGGGGGTGCAGGTGTGCAACATCATGGTTTGACCTTGATTTGACCTTGCTGTAGTGACCTTGACCTATAAAATCCTGTCCGGAAACCGTAAGGTGTAGGAAGTTGATACTTGATAGGGACATTGGTTAGGAGGTGTAGGTCTGCATCGTCATAGTGTGACCTTGATTTGACCTTTGACTTTGGGGAAGTGACGTTGACCTATAAAATCATGTCCGGGCTATATATTGGAAACCGTAAGGTGTAGGAAGTTGATACTTGGTAAGGACATTGGTTTGGGGGTGTAGGTGTGTAACATCATGGTCTGGCCTTGATTTGACCTTTGACTTCGCTGTAGTGACCTTGACCTCTAAAATCTTATCCATTCTATATCTCGGAAACTACAAGGTGTAGGAAGTTAATACTTGGTAGGGACATTGGTTGGGAGTTGTAGGTGTGCAATGTCATGATGTGACCTTGATTTGACTTTTGATCTTATCGTAGTGACTTTGACATTTAAAATTTTGTGTTGGCAATATTTCTGAAACCATTAAGTATAAGAGGTTGAGGCTTGGTAGGGACATGGCTTAGAGGTTGTAGGTGTGACACATCATGCTACAATCTTGATTTGAGCTTTGACCTTGTCATGGTGACCATGAGTTTTAAAATTTTGTCTGGGCTATTTCTTGGATTCTGTAATATGTAGAACATTGACACTTGGAAGGGACATTGGTTAGGTTCTATATGTCATGGTGCTGAAAACTATTTCCCCAGGCTCTGGGGTACGGGCATCTCCGATGCTGTATTTTTAATACTTCAAATACATTTTCTTTCTCTTAGAAGTTATTTTATCTACTTACACATTATTTGGACCTTTATATAACTGACACTTCTCTGAAAGTATCCAGATCTTTGTACTGCTTCACTACATCTATATCTCATGGTGTTGAAAACTATTTCCCCAGGCTGTGGAGTACGGGCATCTCTGATGCCTTTTTTTTTCATTTAGGAATGTCATAGCACACACCTAAGCTGATCCGTATTGGTCTGTGTTATTGAAATGCATCCGTAATCATTGCCTATCAATTCTATTGCCCTTTGCTTGGAATTTGAACCCCAAATTAAATATGAAACTGCAGAAAAATTACCCCTAATTGTTAGGAATTAATGCCACACATTAGGTATCATTCCTTGCAATTGCAGAACAATCAGGATTTAATTGTGGACACATGCTTTTGTTGCAGAATGACCAGGAATACAAAAGATGGTCATTCAGGAAACTTTCCAAATGGTTTGTGAAAGTGGAAATGATACAGTTCTAGTTGTTTTACACCCATTAAAATATTCATGTGGATATTAAATTTATGTGGTGTTCATAGCTATATGTTATTTTGCAACAATTACTGTTTTTGGGAGTAAGTTTACAGGGCATCTTTATCAGTAGACCTCCATTTGAAAACAATTCAGTTTACCTCTCTATTTTTGGTGGAGCAAGTATTTATTGTAGAGAGAAATATATAATAGCAAGTGTACTTTCAGAAATATATTGTGTGTTTTGAATACCAAGAAAACATTGCATTTGATACTAATTGATAAAGTTTACTTATTTCTTTGGCCCATATTCTAAGTTTTTACCCCACAGCCCTTAAGGGCTGTCGGGGTATTGTTTTCACCCATGGTGTCCGGATGGGTGGGCGGGCGTCCAGGTGGGAGGGTGGGCCGGCGGGGGGAAATAGTTTGTCCGGGCTGTATCTCAGAAACCGTAAGGTGTAGGAATTTGATACTTGGTAGGGACATTGGTTAGGGAGTGTAGGTGTGCAACGTCATGGTGTGACCTTGATTTGACCTTTGACCTTGCTGTAGTGACCTTGACCTATAAAATGTTTTCCGGGCTATATCGCGGAAACTGTAAGGTGTGGGAAGTAGATATTTGGTAGGGACATTGGTTAGGGGGTGTAGGTGTGCAACGTCATGGTGTGACCTTGATTTGACCTTGCCGTAGTGACCTTGACCTATAAAATCTTGTCCGGGCTATATCTCGGAAACTGTAATGTGTGGGAAGTTGATATTTGGTAGGGACATTGGTTAGGGGGTGTAGGTGTGCAACGTCATGCTGTGACCTTGATTTGACCTTTGACCTTGCCGTAGTGACCTTGACCTATAAAATCTTGTCTGGGCTATATCTCGGAAACCGTAAGGTGTAGGAAGTTGATACTTGGTGGGGATATTGGTTAGGGGGTGTAGGTGTGCAACGTCATGGTGTGACCTTGATTTGACCTTGCTGTAGTGACCTTGACCTATAAAATCTTGTCCGGGCTCTATCTTGGAAACCGTAAGGTGTAGGAAGTTGATATTTGGTAGGGACATTGGTTAGGCTGTGTAGGTGTGCAACATCATGGGCTGACCAGGATTTGACCTTTGACCTTGCTGTAGTGACCTTGACCTATAAAATCTTGTCTGGGCTATATCTCGGAAACCGTAAGGTGTAGGAAGTTGATACTTGGTAGGGATGTTGGTTAGGGGGTGTAGGTATGCAACTTCATGGTTTGACCTTGATTTGACCTTTGACCTTGCTGTAGTGACCTTGACCTATAAAATCTTGTCCGGGCTATATCTCGGAAACCGTAAGGTGTAGGAAGTTGATACTTGGTAGGGATATTGGTTAGGGAGTGTAGGTGTGCAACGTCATGGTGTGACCTTGATTTGACCTTGCCGTAGTGACCTTGACCTATAAAATCTTGTCCGGGCTATATCTCGGTTACTGTAATGTGTGGGAAGTTGATATTTGGTAGGGACATTGGTTAGGGGGTGTGGGTGTGCAACATCATGGTGTGACCTTGATTTGACCTTGCCATAGTGACCTTGACCTATAAAATCTTGTCCGGGCTATATCTCGGAAACCATAAGGTGTAGGAAGTTGATACTTGGTAGGGACATTGGTTAGGGGCTGTAGGTTTATATTATCATGGTGTGACCTTAATTTGACCTTTTACCTTGTCGTAGTGACCTTGACCTTTAAAATCTTCTTGGACCTTTGGGTCTGTCTTTTGATGCAGATTAAGCAAAAGTCATATTAGAATTTATTAAGAATTTTACTTTCATAACTTCCCATGGTAAGAGATAGAATTTCATCAAGTGAGCCACAGATTTTGTTCCAACACCACAATAAGCATTCATTAAATGTATTACCACTTCTGTATGCATGGTAATATTCAAACCATCTAAACCATAATTCGGCCATGCAGATGTAGATAAAGAGTGTTGAATTTTAGTTTACTGATTAATGCTGTCATCTTGTTATTGAATTATCTTGTTTTAATACTTCGTCTTTATACGCATTATCTTTCTTTTAAATATTATTTCTCCATTTAAACATTGTTTGGACCTTTATATAACTGACAGTGCTCTGAAAGTATCCAGAAGTTTGTACTGGTACAGTACTTCTATATCTCATGGTGTTGAAAATATTTCCCTAGGCTGTGGGGTACGGGCATCTCTGATGCTATTTTTCGTGTCATATTTTGGAGCTCAAAATGTTTGTTACATTTCTGTCAGCCATAAAGCTACTGTTTATTTAAGCACTACATGAGAAGTACATTTCATTTCTTGTTTTATGGCGCATAGAAGTTGATTGCAACATACATAACATTATGTAAAAATTTTTTTTAGTTTTACTGTAGTAGGGAACTTTGGATATAAAGTAACTGTTTTAAATATTGGCCAAATTAAAGAACTAGAAATAGATTTTCAAATAAATTTGAAGATAAAACACAGTAACAGTTGAATACCAGCCAGTACCAATGTTTTATTAGGGAAAGCCATCAATAGCTTTGATATAAGTTGTATAAATTCTACTCTATATTCCCCCATTCTAAATTTTCTATTCTGCACAGAGTCGTGAGGGATTTGGAAGCCGTGAGACAGGAAGCCAGCTTACTACAGGAGCAGATGAGAATGGTCAAACATGACATTCAAAAGGTGAGGAAAGACTCAACATTCTCAACTTTTGTGTAGTCTATTGGGTGGTATTCGTAAGCCAACTGCAGCTTATTGTCTTTACATCATACTGCATAGCACTGGGAGAAATTGCTTGGATTTGTTAATTTGGCTGTAATCATATCTTTAGTTTGCATTCAACATCTGAACATATTTTAAGAAACACGGGCAGCTAATTGCTATATTGGAGTTGATAAGTGTCATTATATGACTAGCACTGAGTCCTAAATTCCTAATATGTAATGATCAACACAAGCTAGTGAGTTTAACTTGCTGATATATGCAACACAAAGCAGGTCATTACTAAATGTCAGGAGATTTTCCTTCAAATAGTTTTTATTACTTAAAACATGACATTCAAATTGTTTGAGGAATAATGGTTATAGCTACATCACAATCACATTACCAGAATTTTCTGAACATGGCTCCTATTTCCAGCTAAAATCTTGACAAAATTTGACATAAGACTTTGCTCTGTAGAGTCCCTTGTGGGATGATATAACCATAAATATCTTGAGATTAAATGTAATTTGAAAACATGAACCTCCTTTGCTGTTGTTGCACAGGTGGAACAGGATACATCACATTCCATGCAAACTTTGCTCAAACTTGACAGTATCAAGTCTAGGATGAAGGCGGCTTCTGATGCATTACAGGTATTTGTCCATTTGGTGTAACACCACAATGAACCACTGACGTGATGTTAATAGTATCATGCTGTAGATATTCAAAATAATATTCTATTTTTTGAGTCACTTAACATATATAAATAGACTATAACTGTCCAGGCTTTGGTGATTCAGTCACAAAATAGCCACCTTTATTTGAGGTTACTTTATGTTTGAAATGACAGTGAAGACCAAGCAGAAATAGTTGATTTCTGTTACAAAGTTTCTTTCAATATTTTGTTCAAAATATTTCATAAATTGTGTATTTCAATATTTGTTTTCAAGATTATACCATAAAATCATTTTTAGAAAAGGTAACATTATTTCTCTATAAAGTACTCCCACAATTTGCACAGAGATACATTTTCATTGAATATGCAGCTCTCTTTGTTTTTCAACCCAGCCCATAAAGCCTAGGGTTATAGTCATCCCCTTTGCTGTCTGGGCGGCATCAGCAGCTGTGAGCATGCTTGTGGGTGTTCCACAGCCTAAACCCATGCACAGATTTTCACCAAATTTTTAGGCGGGTTGCGTGTAACCAACCCACCTATTAGATTGATGTGTCCGATGTCCGTCTGTCCATCCACATTTTTGTTTCCGGACTCTAACTCAACAACGCTTTGTCCAATCGAATTCAAACTTGACAGGGACATAGATCACCATCACAGCTAGGTTCCTTTCGAAATTGGTGTAATTCCGTCTGTTCGTTTGTCTGTTTTTTGTCCGTCAACATTTCTATTTCCGGACTCTAACTCGAAAACGCTGTGTCCAATCGAATTCAAACTTGACAGTGGGATAGATAACCATCATAGCTAGGTTCCTTTCGAAATTGGTGTAATTCCTTCCGTTCATTTGTCCGTCAACATTTCCGTTTCCGGACTCTATCTCGAAAACGCTTTGTCCAACTGAATTCAAACTTGACAGGGAGATAGATCACCATCACAGCTAGGTTCCTGTCAAAATTGGTGTAGTTCTGGCTGTTCATTTGTCCGTTTTTTGTCCATTTGTCTGTCCATCAAAAATTTTAGTTTCTGGACTCTAACTCGAAAACGGTTTGTCCAGTCGAATTCAAACTTGACAGGGAGATAGGTCTCCATCATAGCTAGGTTCCTTTCGAAATTGGTGTAATTCCGTCCGTTCATTTGTCCGTTTATAGCATAGGTACAATTATGTAACCTAGATTACAAGTTTTACATTTCTTAGCACGTCTAACACATTCACCTTATCTGGTTGACCTAGCATTTTTTTCCTTGTTTCTAAATGTAATTACAGCAGTCGCTAACCTTATTGCTACCTGTGCAACCCGCCTTTTGGGGCATCTTTGACCCTCTTGTCAGGGTATGTTTACCACAAAAGGATCTAGAGCTGATTACCTGTGTAAATATGAAAGTGTAAATATATACAGGGATCTTGTTTTCATGGATATTTAGCCTTTTTGTCTGTGGTATTTTGATTCTTTCACTCCCTAAACCTTTTCTTATCAATATGCCAGAACCAGAAAAAAAGATATTTAGTGACACTCTAATGCCTTCAAACAGGAGACAGTGAATTTGTTTGTCAAATTTCTGTTGACAGGAAGCAGACAACTGGACAACTCTATCAGCAGATGTAGATCAAGTGTTTGAATCAGGGGATGTCCATAAGGTAATAAAGCTATGCTGCTTAAAACATGTAATTAGAACCTTAAATTGTATAAATGTTGCAGTAAAGTTGTGTTGCCAGTAATTTCGCGGAATTTCTAAATGTTTTAGGAATTTTATGAAATTCCTGATTTTGTCAGTAATTTTGGGAAATTCCATAAATATTGAAAAAATTACCCAGTATGTATCTTGATGTATCTCTACTTCAACATAAATTTACCAAAATATTGAACAACAAAAATATTTCACAATATTTTCTTGTATTTTGTCAAGGTATTAGCCATTTTGTTGAAAAAAATCTTCAAGTAGCACATTGCAATACATATTTATATGGGAATTATATGTCATATGCAAATTTGGATAATTTATGACTCATAGTGTTTGTTATCTGAAGCATACCTGGTTTTACATCTCTGACACCTACCTATTCAAAGTATTCAAAAAGTATTTATTTAGACACACACAAACAGATGAAAACAATAAACCTCTCCAAACAGTATTATTTGACAATCTAGTTTTTGCACTAGTAATGCTTTTTGTGTGTACAACATATTTTACAATATCTCAGCTAGTATATAACAAATTTCTTTAAAAAATTGTCACAAAGTACAATAATTGGTCTCTAAAATCATACAAATATCATGTGTGAAGCTAAATTAGTATCCCAGTATGTGACTTTCAGAAACTGTAGTTTTGTAAAATCACTAAAACATTCAAGAATTTCTGTAATTACTGGCTACATCATTTGACAGTTACATATACACATTTTGTGTTATTACTGGTTATACAGCTTCAGGTGTCATAGGTGGATCCTCGGTGGACAGGTTTTCAATATGACAATGTTAACAGACAATGATGAGTATCAAAACAAATGTAACCAAAATGATCAGAAATATAACAATAAAATTAAATCCACAAAGTATCTGATTCAGTGTGATTGTATATTCATTCTAAAATATTATAAAAACATCATCCAAGAATGAGGCTGTGAGCTTATTGTTTAAATGATCGAAAACGTGAATAGATCAAAAACCCATACATCAGCTATATAAATGTAATTCTTGAGCTACAAGATCTTTATGAATTTCTCATTTCAAAATTTTCTTGGATTATTTGGTAATATTTATTTTCTGTGGTGTATTAGTTATAAATTATGTTACTATGGATACGAGTATGAATGTAATCAACTCTTGACTTTCAGTAGCTTGTTATGCCCTATGAATTGGAAGATTAAAATATAGTCCAGTTATGTCTTTAGTGTTTTGTGGACATTATGTTGCCAAAATGGTCAATTACTCTACATGTGGTTTGACTGTTATGTGGTAGATTGCAAGCAATACAGGTGAAAAAAATTAACATCAGAATAATTGGAATATTTTTATCTCAGAAATATTAAGTTGCACATAAATTGTGATATGTTTTCAATTTTAGATTGCAGAAAAGCTAGTTGGCATGCAGCAGAGTCTAGTAAGTGAAATTCACACTTGACTTTTGTCTGTAATAAACATGTGTTTGTTTTACTTATCTTAAGACATTCTCTGACATTCTTAACATGTAAACAAAGGAAATTACTGTATTCTTTGTTGGCACTTCCTAGTTGATAGTCTTAAATTATTGTCAGTGTGGTTGACAGAATAACAGCATTCAGATTTTCAAAAAGACACTTTGCCATTTTGAAAACTGGTGTGAAACATGTATATTTTATGTTATCATATTCTTATTTTGAATTATGGCTCAGGTATATGTATGTTTACCATTTTACCACATTGACAAACAAATAAGATACTGGATTTGATTCATTTCAAAGCCCCTAAAAATCAGTTTTATTGTTTAAAACAATTGCGGCACTAAGCACATTACATCACATAAGTGAAGGGGTCATGAAAATCTTACCTGAGGATGAAATAGCTTTAGTCTTTGATACCTATTGTGACGTTTAAACAATTTTCTACCTATGTGCCAGTACATCACCTGGTTGAAGTGTACGCCTGGTCCATGTAATTTTTTGTTTTTACAAAATCTAGTACTGTTGGATTTCATTGTGTCTGAATTGTTCAAGAGTTTGGATAAAAACTGACTCTTATTGATCAACAAATTCAGATCAGAGCTTTAAAATTACATAGAATGTGTGCATAGTGAACACAATGACACACAAAATGAAATGAATCATATATCATACACTGCATATTATATTCACTATTTTACTCAAAATATTACTTCTCACAATGTTGTCTACAAACCTTAACATTCCGTTACTGGTTTAAGTTTGGTTATTGGGACATAATAAAAGTGTAATTTTTGGTGGAATTTCATTATTTTGCATATTCATGCAAATGCAACTGATATTAATTAAACTAGTACAGAAACAAGAAAGAAAATGTGTGATACAGAGACTGAATTTTAGTGGAAGTGCCAAACTGCAGAGAAATAAGAAACATCAGAATGAAAGTACAGAAACAGCATAATTTTTGCCTAATATATTACTATTTAGCCTGCATAAACATACAAGAAACATTATATCCTATCCTTTTTAATTAAAACATACTCAGTGTAAAGTAACTCAAAGGATGTTATGAGTGCAGTATGTATATTTTGTAAATGCTTTCTGCACTTGTTTGTACGATTGTTCATTACTCTCACAATAATAACACTGTATATATGTGCTTTTGTACATGTTTATTTGCCTCTAAGGTCTAGAGGGTTTAACTTGGTAGAGTGACAGAAAGATGTAAATTTCTTTAACTTTATTCCTCTTTAATTGAGCAAAACATTATAACAAGTCTAAAATCTGTGCCCAAGTTCCACTTCATGTTAGAATTTAGACTTCTGACTCGCATTGGAAGGAAGGAATAATTGAAGATAACTTCCATTTACTGTGTACCTTTTCAGCATATGCTGACAGATGTTCCAGACTATGCAGAGAGGTGTCAGTTTCTGGAGACACTGAAGAACCGTCTGGAGGCCATGCTAAGTACTCAGGTGGTGGCTGCTTTCTCAGCACAATCACTCGGTAAGAAACTCCAGCATGAAAACCAAACGGTCAAAATATTTGCATAGATTACATTACAATTGTAAATAAATCAGCATTCAGACAATGGTTCTTTTTTCATTGATCTGTCTGGTCTGAGTTTGTAAGTACTGACACTGAGTTGATAGAGAAGTGTAAATTTTTATAGGGGAAAATATGAAATTTTTCAGTGAAGAAACCTACTTCTAATTCCTTGATTTAGGAGAGATTTTGTATACATTTATGATTTGTGTGACTTCATGGGACCTTTGATCTTTCCCAATGAAATATTCTATTCTGTTCTATTCTGTGCTTTATAACGTTTAATCTCTGCCGGACAGACTCTTAAGGTGCAACACCAAAATCCAGTTCAAAAAGTCATCCATCCATAGCTGTTGCCAAGTGCAGTACCATGGAGATGCCGGATAGAGTGTATTGGCAACACCCCTTTTGGGTTGTGTTTCAGTGGTAGTAAACTGAACCACACAATGAATTCACCCGTCTATGTCTCTCAGCCAATCAGTGCCTTCCTTTCTTTTCCTCCAATCAGAGTTCACTTCTGTCTAACGTGGTTGGGGTAGCTTTTCTTCAGTCATTTGTGATCTAGAGGTTGATGAAACAAGACGTTTCTAAATTTTACTCCCCACCCTGTGTTGTCCCGTCCCATTTTAGTAAATGTCTTTTTACAGGGTTTCTTTTAGTGTTTTAATTATGTCTATGTTAACAATTTTATTGCAATATTGGGCCTTTTCTTATTTGTGTTATTTGTACTGTTCATCTCGTTTTTGAGATCATGTTTATGTTTTAAAGTTTAGACCTCGTATTGTGAGATCTTGTTGGTATGTAAATCTCATGTAAATTAACAATGTAGAAAGATTAATAAATGGTAGTGCCAAAATCTCGTGTTTTCTAAGCATATACAACTGGGGTTATATTCTTCCTATGCATATGTGAAGATGACTGTATGCTAAGTTCGGAAATTGTGTCATTCTTTTCTGTCACTGCCCAATGGAGACTAATACATTTCTTAATCTGTATTTTTCTAAGCTGACCTCACAATGGATATGTCGTTTTGATGAAGAACACTTGTGCTGTGAATTTAAAGCCATTGAAAAATGTCTTTAATCTTTTAACTTCTACATTTCTGTTGGTACAATTGAAATTCTGCTTATTTGGTGACAAAAGTGATTCCCTGATCACACTACAGGTGATAAAGGCTATAGTTACAAGCAGTAGACGTACCTGCCCATCTACCCTGCTCAGTCGTACCTCTACCATCCTTACTAAGTATTTCACCTATGTTCACAAAATTTGAGGATTATTGGATCAGTAGCTTGCTTGGGATTGCTTTTGGTGATAATACCTTTATAGCTAACTGAGTAATAGCTACTGTGCTATATAGCTATTATGCTATTTTGAGTTGACTTTTTTCTGGACATTTCAATGAAACAATGGTTTCTACACAAAAATTTATATGAAGGATAATTGGGTCAATAGTTTGGCCAGGATAGCTTTTGGTCGGTGATAGCTTTGTATCTGAGTAATAGCTGCTTTGCTACTTTGAGCCTACTCTGAATTGGATTTCTGTTTTCACTCTTTTAAAGGAAACATTAATTATTTAACTCATCTTTGTAAAATTTGGTGTGAAGGTTTATAGCGTCAATTTCTTGCTTGGTATTGTTATTGATGGTAATAGCTTTAACCTCCTGAGTAATAGCTACATAGCAAAAAAACATAAATATGTCTATCTCCTAAACCGTGCAAGATAGAGCGATTTCGTCGAAATTTTAAACCCACAGGGTATCTAAGCCATGTACTCTTGGCAATTTTAATAAAATTTTCCTCTCCCCAAAAATGGCGGCCATTTTGAATTTTTAAATTGTTGCGAAAAATGCAAAAACACAAATTTGCTTCTATCTCCTTAACCGTGCAAGATAGAGTGATTTCGTCAAAATATTTGACCCACAGAGCATCTTAGCAAACTACTTTTCAAAAATTTTCAAAAAAATTTTCTCTCCCCAAAAATGACGGCCATTTTGAATTTTCGAATTTTTGCCAAAAATGCAAAAAACACAAATTTGCTTCTATCTCCCTAACCGTGTGAGATAGAGCGATTTCGTCGAAATTTTAGACCCACAGGCTATCTTAGCAAACTACTCTTTGCATTTTTCAAAAAAATTTACTCTCTTCAAAAAAGGCAGCCATTTTGAATTTTCAAATTTTTGCCCAAAATACAAAAACACAAATTTACTTCTATCTCCTTAAGCGTGTGAGATAGAGCGATTTCGTCAAAATATTCTACCCACAGGGTATATCAGCAAAATTTCCGCTCCCCAAAACTGGAGGCCATTTTGAATTTTCGAATTTTTGCCAAAAATGCAAAAGCACAAATTTGCTTTTATCTCCTTAACCATGTGAGATAGAACAATTTTATCGAAATTTTCGACACACAGGGTGTCTAAGCAATCTGCTCTTACCAATTATCAGAAGTTTTTCCTCTCCCTAAAAATGACGGGTCATTTTGAATTTTCGCCGAAAATGGAAAAACACAAATTGGCTTCTATCTCCTTAACCATGTAAGATAAAATGATTTCGTTGAAATTTTCACCCCTCAGGGTGTCCAGAGTGTACGGCGACTTTTTACAAAAATCACTTTCCCGCCACTTTTGGCGGCCATCTTGAATTTCTGCGTGAAACGTAAGAACACTTACCTTGGAAATGGTGCGAGATAGAGCGATTTTGACGAAATTTTTGGCCTGCAAGGTATATGAACAGTCTACTGGTGACATTTTGCAAAAATCGCTTTCCAGCCACTTTTGGTAGCCATCTTGAATTTCTGTGTAAAGCGCATTTATTTCGGAAACGGTGTGAGATAGAGTGATTTCGACAAAAGTTTGGACCCACGGGGTATCTGCAGAGTGTACTGGCCACATTTTGCAAAAATCACTTTCCCGCCATTTTTTAGTGGCCAGCTTGAATTTCTGCGTAAAATTCAAAACACATTTATCTTTGAAACTGTTTGAGATAGAGTGATTTCGACGAAATTTCTGACCTGCAGGTTATCTGCAGAGTCTACTGGGGACTTTTCACAAAAATCACTTTCCCGCCATTTTTGGCGGCCATCTTGATTTTGGCAGAAATTGAAAATATCATTTGTCTCAAAAACCCTTTGAGATAAAGTGATTTTGAGCAATGTTTGGATCCTTTGGGTACTAGAGACCTTAGATATAGTGCCTGTGAAAAAATTTGATTTTCCAGAATTTTGTCTGCCATCTTGAATTTTGGCGGAAATTGAATATGTCATTTATCTCGAAAACTGTAAAGGATAGAGCAATTTCAAGCTAATTTTTGACCATTTGGATATTAGAGATCATTGGTATACTGCCTCTGAAAAATGTCAAATTTCGCCCACCATCTTCTATTTTATCAGAAATCGAAAATGTTGGTTATCTCAAAAAGCTTTAGAGACATAGTGATTTTGAGCAAATTTTGAACCAATGCAAAAAGCCATGAAGCTGAAATAATTTACATGTATACCAATAAATATTTAAGCATCATTGATATATTTTTTACAAATGAAACAGGGTCTTGTAAAACTACTGTACAATTGTTGCAAAAGGTTCATTGGGTGGACATTACACATGATAATGTGGGTTCTTCTATGCTATCCTGTTTCTTTTCATATGTTGCAGATACTCTTAAAAGGGTGTCCTATTTCTAGTTCCTTCTTTAATCTTCCCTTTCCTTTGGCAGCTGGTGGAAATTTCAGGCAGTTTAATATTTTGACATACCAAAGCCAGTTTTTGGGTCACTGCCTGTAACGACCATAACTTTAATTTGTATTATTTCTGTGGCTTTTATGCCGCTTTTCTTTCCATTCTGTCTCTTTCTGTGTCTCTTGTCAAGTTATATATTTGCACTTTATCTTTCTGTATCTTTACTTTATCTTTTCTGTGTGAATCCGTGCTGGGGGATTATCCTCCCATTTCCATTTTTGGTTCTACAGTAAAACTGATGCTAGATGTTTAGAGATGGGTTTCACAGGTAGTAAGGGGGCCACGGTGGCAGAGTGGTAACACTCGCGCCTCCTACCTCTGAGGCCGGGGTTCGATCCCCGCACGGGCTCAAGTGGGAAAGCTGGTAGTTGCTTGCCGTTGCTCGGCAGTTTACAGTACACAACCCTAGCGAACTCTATGTACTGGTTTCCTCTGCCCTTCCAACTACCCATCATGATATGACCTGTACAGTGTTGAAAGCGACGTAAAACCACAAACAAACAAACACAGGTAGTAAGGCATTTTCTCCTCTGTTTTGCCTGATGCATATAACTTCCAAAATAACTTCCAAAAATACTGTAGTGTAGTGTGATTAGGAGACATCATGCTCATACATTTCATGTTGCATATAGCATGCTTTGTGCTTGTAGAATCGGCACAGATGTATGTGAAGATTTTTGAGGACATTGACCGATTGCCTCAGTTGTACAAATACTACCACAAATGTCAAAAGGTGAGTCGAAAGGAAATTAGTGAAATGGATACCATAAAGTCTGTTTACTTTAAAGAGTTAGTTATCTGATATACTCTCTTTGGTTTTTTGAAACAACTTTCTTTTGAGCATTATTTTTATAACAAAAAAAGTTTATAATATGTTTAGAATACCTACAAAAAAGACACTCATAAAATTGCCTCCTACCTTGTTCAGATATTGTTTTTAAAATTACTGACCTGACCTGTCGAACTGTGCCAAACAGGTGATCTAGGTCTTTTGCAAATTTTTCTTGTAAAACTGGGTGATTTCAGGAAATGTGTTGAATAATCTGTGACAATTCATGGAATTTTGAAACTGTAAACTGGGAACCCTGTCTGACAAATGAATGCTCAGGTAATTCTCTTCTGTACTGGTAAATGAATTTCTGGTAGAGTTGTATTTTGGAAAGATGGATGATTATGTATTGGACAAGATTACAGGAGAAATTAGTGGAATTGTTGAATTAAGTGCCTACCTTTGACAACTGATGCAGCACCGGTCACTGGTACTGGTCATGACACATCCACAGGAACAGTGTTCCCCCCAGTCTGATGGTACTAGTTCATTGCACTGACACCTCTAATAAGAAACCCTGTTCATCACCACGTGACTAAATAACTGTCTATCAATGTATGAAAGTGGATGCTCCCAGGAAAACACTGTTTCCTTTACCAACACTGACTAGATGTATGTATATAACTGTAATCTACCAGATCACTGTAACTATTGACAATCCACACATCTGTTTCTAACAAGATACAGTTCTATTCTACCAACACTTTAATGCTGACACGTTTTTATAATCCTGACACTTCTGTTTTTCAATTTTGCGGGCATCACAGTGGCCATGTACATGTTGGCTACAACTAAACCCCATCTTTTCAATGTCCCTCATAGCCCCACGATTCAACACTGGCCATGCACTCGGCAATGATACAACAGAATAGCTTAGCCATTTATTTTGTCTTACATAACCCATTTCCTTGACTGCACCTCAAATTTTGAAATATGTTGATATTTTTTATAATTCTGTCTTCATTGTAAAAATATACAGTATTTGTTTTTTACTTAGGGTGGTTTGTTAGAGGAATGGAGGAAGATTCACAAGGACAATGCAGAGGGGGGATTGGTGGAACAGCTGACCTCATTCTATGACCAGCTGCTGTCCACCTGGCATACACAGGTGCAGTGGTCGGCACAGGTAAGTTGTTCAACGTCTGCTGGTTATCAGTAGGACAGTTAAATGTTCAACAAAGTACAAGTCAAAATTTGGTGTTAGTGTATGTACACATGTATGACGGTTCTGACATCAGACAGTCAATTTACAAGTTGTAAGTGCAAATAATTATGTTCACTGGTACACAAAATTACAGTTCATCAGATAAGAAAACTCAACACAAGACGAGATTCAGATGGTGAAATTATGTGTTTAAAATAAAACAGCACATGGTAGTTTTCCCATTTTAATTAATCACTAAAACAAAAGGAATTAATCCCTCCCTTATTTATCCTACTTTTGTGGACATACAGTAAATAGAAATCTAATCAGTGAATATTGGCACAGAAGAAACCAGATAGCTATTGTCATTGTCTTGATATAATCCTTCCCTTTGAAACCCAATTCATACTAAATATGACAATTAGCTAGTTTTGTACCATAATATGAAGATTTAAATATATGTAGATGCAGTAAATAAATTAATAATATCATAAATTGTCATTTATGTAATAATACCATCCTGTAGCCTAAATTTGCAGTTGTGCATCCAAAATTGTAGTCTAAAACAAGTAAACCAAACATTAAAGGACAAAGTGGAAAAAAAAGACTGTCACAAATTGAATGTCAGATGTCATACATGTATATGTTACGACCCAGGTGTGAAATTGTCCATTTCGTGAAATGGACAAGGAAATTGTCCATTTCATGAATTGGACAACCCAACTATCCATTTCATGAAATGGACAAATCAATATATGTTTTACTATCCATTTCATGAAATGGACAAAGTCATGTATGAAAGTTTAACTTTCATTCATGACCAATCATTTTGTTTAAGTTATCTACTTTATTCCCCTATAATAATGATATATATAAGAAATATCTTACACTAAGTTAGTTAATAGTTAAATGGTAATAAATATTTGAAATAAAATTGTCATTTATGTAAAGCATATGTTTTAATGGCAATAGCTCTTTAAAGTTACACTTACACTTTTAAAAACATTTGAAATAAAATTGTCATTTATGTAAAGCATATGTTTTAATGGCAATAGCTCTTTAAAATTACACTTACACTTTTAAAAGCCTATTGGTACCTGATATATATTTTAACTTTTGCTTAAAAGAAATATAATAGAACAATGTCTCTGTTGTGCACTAATCTTGTTTAAAAGGCTTTCCTTTAATGATTAGATCTGAGGAATTCTAGCCTACCCTTTGAAGATTAGATCTCTGGGTTATTAAAAGTAACTGTCAATTTAAAAAGGTTGAAGCCTCCCAAAGGTTAAAAAAAGAAGTGGGCTAATTACAATTAAATCCAACTTACCAGTTGTGAGGCTTTCTTTTAATGAGACCTGACGGCTTTAGCCAACCTTTTGAGAATTAGAGCTTAGGGTTAATTCAGTGCCTGTCACAGTCATAAATCTTGTGATAATGTTGGACAAGTAAATAACAACAGTGATATCAATATTTGCATTTAGTAATGTAAATGAACTACCAATTTGGCTTAGTGTTAAAAGTTCTTATTGTTCTAATATGTATGTTGTAGTTTTGTCTCAACTAGAGGCTATATCAAATTCTTAAATTTTTAATAAATGTAAATACAAATATTAACAAATACTTAACTAATATTGTAGATTAAGCATAGTAGGATCATGTTGGAAGATTTTATAAGAAAATGTTAAAGGAATTATAATAACCTGCACCTCACCAGTAGACTTTAGGTTTAAGTAGAGTAAGAAATCTAAAATTCGCCACATATCTGAAATTTGCCACATGTGACAATACTAATAAAATAAATGAATTGTGGTGAGATTTGTTGAACGTATAGTAAATTAAGGCTTTTTGAACTGAAAAATACCAATTGTGAGACAAAAACATCATTTTCTTCATAAAATTAACTAAGGTTTTAGAGGTGGCGAATTTTAGATTCCTGGCAAATTTTAGATTTCTTACTCTACAACTATTGATGTATTCTAATACTATGTTTCAATAAAAATGAAAGAAAAAAAAGGGTTTTTTTCACTGTGAATGAGAGTAAAAATTTTGTACATTTAGTTGTCCATTTCATGAAATGGTCAGTAGATTTTTTATCCATTTCACGAAATGGACAAATAGTTTGTTCATTTCACGAAATGGACAGTTGGGTTTTCCATTTCATGAAATGGACAATTTCCTTGGACAATTTCACCCTGGGTCATAACATATACATACACTAAGCAGAAAGAGTTTTAAATTTCCAACATCAAAAATTGCAGTCTTTTAGTTGGTGAATGGGAAAAAAATTTCTGTAGATTTTAGACTTTTTGTAACGTCTTTTCACTCTTCCTACCATACATAAGGGCGCTATGATTTAACTTGTACAGATCCTCTTTATCACAGTCAATGTCTGATGCTGGAGAATGCTGATCAGTTTCTGTGGAATGGGGAGAGTAATAGCGTAACCCCAGACCTTGTTCAATGTCCTTTCACTCTTACCACCATACACCAGGACATCATGACTTCAACAAGAACAGACACTCTGAATGAAATCAAAGTCTGATGCTAGGCAATGCTTATCTGCTTCTGTGGAATAGCAAGAGTAATGATATGCCCCTCTAGACACTGGGGGATCTATGCATTGTGTAGACCAAAAAAAAAAAAAAAAAGACAGTGACATTCACACTTTTTGTAAATCTATGTAGGAATTGAAGGTTCTCGTAATACAGAATCTGTTGTAAAATAAGTGAATTCTAGCATTTTTTCGATAACACTTGTGATACAGAAGATTTGGTAACAGTCTACTTTTACACTTTCTTGGTAATGTCATATTCACAGGTATTTTCTGACCCAATTCCTATTGTCAGTGAATTGCTGACCCAGACTTTACTTGGCCTTGACCCTGCAGTCCCAGCATGCATTGCACTGGAGCTGGAATCATCAGAGAATGCACTATCTACCTTGATAGATTTGAAACAGTCTTCAGAGAGATTTGCCAAGAGTGTAGAGTCAGCTATTCAAACTCACAGTAAAGGTGTGGTGATATTAACTTTCCTATACATTTATTTTGATTAAAATTCTTCTCGAGTTTCAATAATGGCTGGTCTAAGTAGTATGCGATGATTCAAATACAAATTCTTCAAATACACATACTTTAAGTTAAATTAAGTATTTGACCTCATCCCTTTGTGATGAAGAACATTTTTGTAATAATTATATTCGTAACTGAATGTAAGGGATATACTGATTTCATACCCATCGTACCCCTGCTGCCATATGTGTGCATGATTACTCAAAAATGCTGTCACAAATTTCATTCATATTTTGCACACATATGTATTTGGACCAGGAAAGGAACCAAGATTTAAGGTGACCTTAAACTCCAAATATTAAACCACTTAAAGCCACCTTCAGGTCATAAATGGACTTCTGGCCACCTAACCAATGTAATTCTCAGACTATATGGCTGATCCAGCTCAAATTTCACATGAGAACACAATTATATATTCTTTTTACATGTGCCAAAAGTTACTAAGTTCACATTTAAACTGTGTATGAATGTTCAGCAATTAAGTTATTGTTAGTATTTTGTTATCCCTATATATAAACTTTCTCTAAATACGTATTGCCAATACATGTAAGTAAATAACCAAGCCTCTTCTGCAAAATGGGTTAAGCCTTCGTTTACACCCCCTCCCCCAGTTCCCTTATTCATTTATTGTACTAATATCAGGGGAGGGGGTATTTATCTATTGCTGGTGCAGTCTCATCTGTATCAATGAACAACTGATATCTATAAATGTCATATGTACATGAATCAAAGGCAAAATGGCATTGGACAAAGTGACAAAAATGCTGGTCAAATTTGAAAGGCAGACAAAATGCCCATCAGTTTTAGGGTAGGGTGGACAAAATACTTAATACAAGTCTTATATATCATTGTTGACTGGCATTTGTCCGGCCTTGTAATTTTGACCACGGGCCACAGTGGTGCAGTGATAACACACTCACCTTCCACCTCTGAGATCAGAGTTTGAATCCCAGTCTGACCTCAAGTGAGAAAGCTGGTAGTTGCTTGCCATTAGCTGACAGTTTACAGTTCAGAACCTTGACCAACTGTATGTACTGGTTTCCTCTGCCCTTCCAGCTACCCGTCGCAATATAACCAATAAGATACCAGGTGTGATATACAACAAATACACTAAATAAATAAATTGTAATTTTGACCGACAGTTTGGCCACTGTCATTTGGCCATTTGGTGATACAAATAGATAAAATGGCTCCTCTCATCAGACATTAAACCAATTGCATGACTATTTATAGTAATTGTTCCTCCAGCTTTCAAGGGCATAAAAAAAAATCCAAAATTCAAAAATATAAGTGAATCTGTTAAGACCTAACCTCAGTAATTTATAATACATGTATTTCATTTCTTCATGGATATGTTAAAGGCATACAAAACAGTTCTCAGTCACCAACAACCATTCAAAATGTTTCTACTGTTAAAAACATGAATCATGTACATGAACATTATGACTGCTCACTGGCCAATTCAAGGACCTCATGTTTTCTAATTTGCATATCTTATTTTAAAATATTACTAGGAAATCCCTGTCCATTAAATCGAATGATTAATCAATCTGAGGTGGGTGGTAATCGAGTCTCTACAGAGGCCAAGTCACAGCACTACTTTTAGATCACCAAAGTTTGACCTTTGATCTTTTGTTGTTCCAGGTAGTGTGAGTGCTGGCTATGCAGAGAAGCTGGCAGCCACTGTGTATGCACCGTACAAGCCTTATATTCTGCAGTACCAGAGTTTTGAGGAGGCCACACTCACTAAAGCCCTGGATGAGATTCCACTTGACCATGAGGAAATCCTCGATACAGTCAATCTACTGGCCGAGTCTGTACCAAAGGTGTTTGCTGCTGCTTCTCAGGTAAAGACAGTGATTTCTCAGTACTGTAAATTGTACACAATCGTGTAAACCAACAGCAAACTAGATAGAATTAATTGCCTATGCATAAGTAGAGACTCCATTAACCACAGTACTTTATTCCAGTCAAATCTACCTTCCAGGAATATATAAAAATTGTGTTTTTTTTCTGATTTAGGTACTTACAAATGGTTTCACTTAAACCTAACTTTGACTTGACAGGTTATGGTTACACCATGTTGATTGTTCATGCTGTTGTAAGAGTAACAACATACCTATTAAACAGTAGAGTGGTGGATTATTGAAGAGCAGAATTAAGAGAAGGATACCACTTTTCATAAGAACATTTTTAATTACAAATAAAAGTAAATAAGTTCCTTTCTGTTAATTTTTAAGAAAAAAATGCTGAAGATTAACGGTAAAAGAGTAGCCGAGCATGAAAGTTACCACATGTTGATTGTTAAGACTTTTTCATGCCACCAAAATGAACATGATTTTGTTTGAAAGTCATGAATATCTCTTGAAGCAATTTCAAGCTAATTATCTCCTGCCGGGCTTTAGCCCGGGAGGCAGATTATAAAATGCATTCTGTGTGTGCATTGGTGCGTTCAGGCTTGCGTGTGTGGGTTAGTGTGTCACGCAGATTTCTCCAAAACTGCTACAGCTACAGATTTTTTGTAAATTAATTGTCATAATGAATTTTCATGCCTTTGAAAATGTTTTTGGTTTTGTGGACTTAGGCCTAAAGATAAGTGAGTAATAGCAATTTTAGCTACTTTGAGTAAAGGACTCAACTCAAAAAGTATTGCAGTTAGAGTTTTTTCTTGAAATATGTTGTTCAGCTACTTTGTCCTTAGCTATAAGATGGTACATAGTTTGGGGTTCTATTGCATGCTATAAGTGAGTAATAGCTATTAAGCTATCACATAGTAAAGTTTCAGACCTGTTGCACCTTGGATAGCTGAGTAATAGCTACTTTGAAATTCTGACTTTTGAGTAAAACCATTGTAACTCCAAAACTATTGAAGTTACAGTATTTTCCTAAAATATGTTGTTCAGCTACTTTGTCCTTAGCTATAAGATGACATATAGTTTGGAGTTCTGTCGCGTGCCATAAGTGAGTAATAGCTATTTTCTTATTTGTAGCAAAATAATGACAGAAGTAAATGTCAAATGTCTTCAAAAGTATTAAAGTTAGGCAAATCTTTTTGGAGATGTTATTCATCTAGTTTTGATAAGTTATCACATAGTAAACTTTCAGACCTGTTGCACATCAGATAGCTGAGTAATAACTATATGTAGCTTAAAATTCTTACTATTGAGTAAAGCCTTTGTAATTCCAAAACAGTGCTGTAAGAGTATTTTCCTAGCTGATTAATAGCTACTTTAAAATTCTTACTATTGAGTAAAGCCTTTGTTATTCCAAAACATTGCCGTTAGAATATTTTCCTAAAATATGTTGTTCAGCTATAGTTTGACATATAGTTTGGAGTTCCATTGCATGCCATAAGTGACTAATAGCTATTTTGTTATTTGTAGTAAAAGAGTGACAGAAGTCAATGTCAAATATCTTAAAAAAGTATTAAGGTTAGCTTCTTTTCAAATATGTTATTCATCTAGTTACCCCACAGCCCTTAAGGGCTGTCGTGATATTGTTTTCACCCATGGTGTCTGGATGGGTGGGCGGGCGGTGGGAAAGTGAGTGTCCGGGCTGTATCTCAGAAACCATAAGGTGTAGGAAGTTGAAACTTGGTAGGGGCATTGGTTAGGTGTTGTAGGTGTGCAACATCATGGTCTGACCTTGATTTGACCTTGGTGCAGTGACATTGAGTTTGAAAATCTTGTCCTGGCTATATCTCAGCAACTGTAAGGTGTAGGAAGTTGATACTTGGTAGGGACATTAGTTAGGGGTTGTAGGTGTGCAACGTCATGGTGTGACCTTGATTTGACCTTTGACCTTGCCATAGTGACCTTGACCCATAAAATCTTGTCCAGGCTATATCTCAGCAACTGTAAGGTGTAGGAAGTTGATACATGGTAGGGACACTGGTTAGGGGCAGTAGGTGTGCAACATCATAGTGCGACCTTGATTTGACCTTTGACCTTGCTGTAGTGACCTTGACCTATAAAATCATGTCCGGACTATATCTCAGAGACCGTAAGATATATGAAGTTGATACTTGGTAGGGACTTTGTATTGCCACATCTATATGTATGGGTCTATTCTAAAAATTAAAACCATAATTTGACCATGCAAAGCATATATAAAGGCAGGAGAGGTTACTTTGGTATGTTTGGACAATATTCAAAACATCCCAACCATAATTTGACTGTGCAAGATGTGTATATATAAACAGCTTACAGAACAAGGTAACTTGCTTGTTCTTAATCTCTTTGACCTGAAGGTATTTCTGTTCGTCGTGGACTAGCAGATTTTTATTTATTTCGAACCCTATTAGGGGGTGTAGGTGTGCATCATGGTTTGACCTTTTTGCTCTGCCAAAGTGTGTGCACCTCCCATATTTGAGACATCTTTTTTTTCTTATGACAAAGATATATGGATTGCTCCAACTGATTGTTATATGCACTTTTACATAATTGTGCTAGTTCCATTGACAGCCATTCTCCAATTAATAAATTTTAAAGCTTTATATTTTTTAGTTTGCTGATTAGATGACAGATCTTGCTATTAATTTGCCTTATTTTAGTATTTTATCTTTACATATACTTTCTTTCTCTTAGATGTTATTTTCTCTACTTAAACATTATTTGGAGCTTTTCATAACTAACACTGCTCTGAAAGGATCCAGATCTTTTACTGTTTCACCACTTCTATATCTCATGGTGTTGAAATCTTTTTCCCCAGGCTGTGGGGTATGGGCATCTCTGATGCTATATTTTATCAAATATGTGGTTCAGCTACTTCTTGATGTTCTGTGCCATGGCAAATTTTCAGAGCTATAGCTCAGCAGCTAACTGAGTAATAGCTGCTTTGCTATTTTGCTAATGAATAAATCTCTTGTAACTTCAAAAGTATTAAAAGTTTTTTTGTCAAATATGTTGTTTATCTACTTTTTCATGTTCTGTGTCATGACACATTCTCAGAGCTCTAACTAAAATGCCAACTGAGTAATAGCTACTTTGACATTTTGCCACTGAGTAAGTCACTTGTTAAGTTCAAAAATATTCAGTATGGAGGTTTGCTATAAAATATGTTATCCTTAGGGCACTAATGACCACTCCTGTAGGACCTCTCAAAAATTTAGACTTGTCTAAAATTTAGCCGCCATCTTGAATTTTGGCACAAATGGTAAATGCCAGTTATTTTGAAAACCGCAAGAGATAGAAATTTCAGGCAAATTTTTGGCCCCCAATGTACTAAAGACTACTCCACTAGGACCTCTGAAATGTTTAGACGTTTTCGAATTTTGGCCGCCATCTTGAATTGTTGCGGAAATGGAAAATATCATTTATCTCAAAAACCGTAAGAGATAGAGCAATTTCGGGCAAATTTCGGACCCCTAGGGTAATCAGGGCTACTCCTCTAGCACCTGTGAAAAATTTAGACTTTTCCAATTTTTGGCCGCCATCTTGAATTTTGGCAGAAATGGAAGATGCGATTTATTTCAAAAACTGTAAGAGATAGAGTGATTTCAGGCAAGTTTTGGACCCCCAGGGTACTAAGGACTACTCCACTATTTTTGGTTTAGTTTCTTATATCCTTTATATTTTTGTTGCTTTTGCAGATCCAGGTTAATAGCCAATTGAGTAATGGGCCTAGTTGCTACTTTGAGTAAGTTGCTTATAACTCCAAAACCAGTGCATTCAGAGCATTTCGCAAAACTATATTACTCAGCTACTTTCTCTGTACCTACAAGATGGTATCTGTTTTACAGGTGTAACTCAATAGCTAAGTGAGTAATAGCTATTTTCTGAATTTTACAGTGATGGAGAATGCAAAAACCCATCTATCTCGCAAATCATGCGAGATAAAGCGATTTTGACAAAATTTTTGACCCATAGGGTATGTGTAGAGTTATCTGCGACTTTTTGCTAAAAATGGTTTTCCCGCCATTTTTGACGGCCATATTGAATTTCTGCATAAAATGCAAAAAACTAATTATCTTGGTAACGGTGCAAGATAGAGCAATTTCGGCGATAAGTTATCTTTAAAAGTATTGCACATGGGCAATTTCTTCAATATAAGTCCTTCACCTACTTTTGGGTGATCTACTTTATATGGCGGGAGATAATTGCATGCGCCAGAATGCATGTTATTTTTGAAGATGTTACTCATGCGTGCTTGGATGATAAAGAATTGTACAAAAGTAGTTCTTTATGTATTTCATCCAGTGTCCCATTTGTTTCCTAGAGATGATGAAATAATTTTTGTGCGGAGGATTTCGAAAGGGGCATTAGTTACAACTTCAGTCAGGGACGTAAAGAAAACACAACAGAGGATGATTAATATGCATATTTATTTATTAATGAAAGTGAATGTTTCACATTGTGAATTGTCATTAAGTTTTAACTAATGTCAATGAAAATATACAATTGATAATGTTTAATTAATAACTCATTCCATAGAATAATAATCAGAAGTAAAAGGATGAAAGGTAAACTTTTTCACAGTATATGAAATTCACCAGTGAGAAAACCCCATTGTCATTTTTTTTTTGACTACTGGGAAATTTTTCACACATTTAAGACTTCTGATACTGTATTGAGGCCTTTGATCCCCCCCTGTTGCAAATTTTGCACAAAATTTGTTGTATTTATTCCTACTTATAAATGGATGTCTCCAAGTGGTGAATTTTAACATTTCTTACTTAATATGATTTGTAATAGGATAAGTGTGAACCAGTTCTGGTCACTTGTCATACTTAAATATATGGAATAATATCTGCCCATACTCATTAAACTTCTAACTTCTGGATTGTAAAATTACTCTCACTCTCAGCATTTTCAAAGGAAAAAAAATAAGAAAAATTCTAAGAGTAATAAAACATTTACAGGAATATGGAGTTTAAAATTACTAAGAATATTTAGAATTGTCCAGATAATACAACAGTTCAGGGTCAGTGTTCTACAACAAGACTTAAAACATTTCTAACTTAGAATTTAAGTGTTACTTAGGTTTCAAGTACGAATTTATGAAACCGAACATTCCTGACAGTTGTTTCATGAATACCAAGTCCAAGAAAAACCTCAGTGAAAAACCTTCCCTCACTAAGATCTAAGGTCACATTATCTAAGTATTGTTTTAGAATATGGCCCCAGATATAATAGCTGTGTAGAAGATAGGCAACAGTAATATTCTTTGTATTTATACATTAGACTGAGTTGAAATATGTCATTTGTAAAAAAAAATACTGGAAAATATACCTCTTAGAAATTTTTTCTTATCAGAATTTTTTTTCCAAGAAAAGGTGTAATTTCTTTTTCAAATTTTTGAAAAATAGTATTTTTAGAAATAAGAATGTTAGTCTCTATGGGCATAAAAGTTGTTTTTGAGAATTATTTCGCAATAGTATATAGCATACATTATATAGAGTAAGAAATCTGAAATTTGCCATATATCTGAAGTTTGCCACATGTGGAAATACTAATTAAAAATGAATTGATGTGAGATTTGTTGATTGTATAGTAAATCAAGGCTTTTTGACCTGAAATATATTAGGTTTAAGACAAAGCATCATTTTCTTTATAGAAGTAAATAAGGTTTTAGAGGTGGCGAATTTTAGATTTCTGGTGAATTTTAGATTTCTTACTCTACATATATATATATCACATTATATATATTAGTACCTTCTGGTACCAATGAATTTTACATTCTTCTTTCCCATCTCATTTATATTTATACTTCTTTATACAGTGGTTATTTCTGTCGGCCACATATATGTGGCCATCCTTTGTGACCGCCACTCCTCTGGGTTGGTTTAAAGGCGAGTCTTTGCTCTCAATCATCCCAACAAACTTCCCGTTCTTATTGAAAATTTGCAGTCGCTTGTTCCCATTATCAACTACTACAATGTCATCCCCATTTGTTCCCACACCAAATGGCTGCTTCATCTGACCTTTTCCAGATCCAGTCTGTCCAAACTGGAATCTGTACAGTCCAGTCCCATTAAAAACCTGTACAGAGTCATTATTTGTGTCAGATACAATAATATTATTACTATCATCACAGCATATAAAGGCTGGGTGGTTGAAGCCACCAGACGAAGAGCAAATTCTTCGTAAAAAATTTCCTTGTTTGTCATACATGAATAGACTATGTACCAAGTAGTCTGATACAATGACATCCCCTCTCCCATTTGAAGCAACACAAAGGCCACATTTCATGGCTTTATTGGAAAATTTCTGCTTAACACTGCCGTCGAGATTATACAGGGCCACAGTATCACCCATGGTTGGAACCATCTGTGGACTCAATAGGGTTTCTGTGCATATTATAAGCTCATTCTTTTTGTCTAGTGCCAAGTCACAGGTAGAGAACCCTGAGGTCCCAGTGTTAATGGAGAACTCCCTTTCAAATGTTCCATCTGAGCTGAACTTCTGTATCAATTTGTTACCAGTGTCAGCAATGTATAGATTTTCCTCCGAGTCCAGAGCAATTGCTCTAGGACATTGTAATTTCCCCCCTCCATTTCCCGGGCAACCAATGACACCTACAGGGTTATTGCTTTTGACTGTTATCACAGTTTCGCATTCTCTTATTGGATGCTCATGGAATGTTGGTATTAACCTATGTTTTCCACTCATCTGCGGTGTAAATGATACCTTATATTCACCATCTGTATCACCAGTAGCAATCTCAACTGTTAACAGATCAACAAGCGGGTCATAAATTTTGGCCCCAATAGGATAACCAGGCAGTGGAGTATTAGACAAGTCAGTCACATGAATTATCATTGTGACAGGCAAACAGGCTGTGAGTTCACTCTGTGCTTGAAAGTGAATATTTGAAGGTAAAGTCTTCTCTGTGGAAATATTACCAAGGTTTAAGATACTGTCGGAAAAGTTATCCAGACCATATTTACAGTCAAATGTCATGTAGTTTAAACCAAGGTCAAATTTTCCCATTTCTTTGGTCACATCATGGACCATGGCATTCATCTCTGTTGTCATGGTGACAACATCGAAGAGGGACCCTTTCATCATGTCATTATGTCTGCCAAGGGAGTTGGACAAGTTGTCATGGAGAGTTTTAAGATCTGCTACCTTGTCTTTTATTGTCTGTTGTTTTGAGTTGAACTTTTCATTCACCTGACTAAGTAGCTGTTCTCTCCTTGCGTTTAGCAAGCCTATATAATCTCCAAAGGATTTCTGGATTAAGCTCTCAGTTTTACGTTTGACGACTGTCATATTCTCCCTCTCAGATCGCAGTTCTTTCAGCTTGGTTTTCAAGTCTATCAGTGTTTCCTTTGAAGTCTGGACTTGTCTCTCTAGCCTCTCTCTGTGTTCCCGGTTGGCTGTAGTGATATCCATGATATTGTGTCCCTCTGTCTGCTTATGGTCCAATACTGTACAGTCCCTGCATATTGATATGGCACACTTTTGACAGAAGAAGGACATCGGCTGCTGAGAATGTTTATGGCATCCTTTCGTTTTTGGTGACCCAATTTTAGCCATTGTGTCTTTCATTTGCACAACATAGAAATTTGTCTGCAATGCTTGTACTCCCCCTTCTGCAAGATTAGACACCTGCCTACAAGTTGGACAGTCAATACTAGTCTGGTTCCCGACCATTGAGACAAGGCAGGTCTCGCAAAAAGTGTGATGGCAAGTGAGGAATTTTGGCTTTCGGCTGAAATTGTCAAAATTTTCAGTGCAAATATCACAGTGTAGAATATCCTGATTTTCCATTTTGAAAACGTTGTTGATATTAGGTTGCCACATTTAATAGTGTGTTAGAAAGTAAGTTATATTCTGATAATGAATACTTTAGGTTGGAGATTCCATCCTTCCATCATCTTATATGTTGAGTTTCGTCTCAGGTAAGTCTACAGATACAGAAAATGCAAAGTATATAATAAAGTGCAAACGTTGAGGTTTGAAATGTTTGCATGTACAAAGAATATATTACTTCTGTGAATATAACAGTTTATATAGGATTTCACTGTCAAATAGATTACATGTAAAACCTCAACTGAGAGTTTAAGTGTGTTGTTCCTTGTAAATAACACCTCTAATGATTCCCAAAGCTGAAATTAACTTTGGGCTTTGAAGACCATACAGGCTGATTAAGTATGATGGAACATATGTGAGAGGTCTGAGCTATGTTATATGGACACGTGTGGAGTGATATGAAAAATAGATAGTTTTATAAATAACACATCATTTAGTTCAAAGCTGTAGTTGAAGACCATGTTTTGTAGAGATCAGCCGAATTTATCAAATTGAAAGTAATAATAAAAATTAACAATGGGCATTAAAACAGTATAATTATTGGTTCTATTTAGCTGCAAATTTTATACTGTTAAAACCTATAGCAATAATGTTTGGTAACCTGCTTATCTGGATGTTATTAGGATCTTTCTATCCATATATTAAATATTTTATTGCAAATGAAAACCCCATGCTCTTATTATAAAAATATCAGTTAACTAGTTCAAACAGCATGTGTTTTCAAAATAAATATGAAATTATAAATAAATATTGCAAACGTGTTTACTTTTGAACGGTAAACAAACTGCTTTGCCTTGACCTATAGCAAACATCCTATAAATCTATGCAGTTGAGAATTATGTAAAAATGTGGTAGTTGAATGTCTCTTCCAAGCTTATTGTTCAGAAAAGTTGAGTCAGTTGATGTATTGTGAATCTTGCCCCTTCTGATTGATGGTATTTACTTCCACTTCAATCAGAATTCCACAAAAGGGAGTTCAGCTGTATTTGCTAAAATGACTTTTACTAACCACTAGATATTTTGCCCATTCCTATGCACTACCTCAATATTAAGGTTCATTTTTTCCAATCTTAAATGTGTTTTTTGTGTTTCTAATGTAATTTAGTACATAAAAAATAGATGAGGTAATAATATTAGGGAATTTTATAATTTTACAAATACTTTTCGGTAATGTTATGATCAAAACATATTATTTTTATAAAATATTTACATATTTACTTTGTATGTACACATTTACTAAGACCCCAGTTACACATCCGTGGATGCTCCGCCTGAGCGCACCAGGTTTCCTAATATGGAAAATGTTGAGTGATTTACAGATCGTATTTTTCATCCGTGAACGCGTCCGTAATGTCCTTATGGCATCCGCCACGGATGTGATGTGTCCGTAAGGATGCTACAGAAAAATCAAACTGCTTGATTTTTCCGTAGATTGTTTGCGGATCTTATCTGTAATTGATATCATTCCGTAACTCATCTGTATCTCATCCGTAACTCGTCCCTAATGTCCTTAAAGCAATCGGGGATGTCCTTGTGGCATCTGTGATATCCTTGACTCATCTGCACCAACAAAGGCTCGGAATATTTCTACGGATATCCCCGGAGGCTGTAAGGACGCCAACGGATGTTAACGGACATTACCAGAAACCACAAGGACTAATAAGAATGGTCCTGGAAGAAGGTCACGGATATGAAATTTGTCTGCGGATATGCACGGATGTTTACAGACCTGTCCCCGGACAATAGGGACGGGGTTTACGGATGATAAGGACGCCTGAGGGACAATAAGGATGGGGTTCACGGAGTGATTTGTGGTGTCTCATGGCACTCGGGAATTTATGGAAAGACGCTTTCTCATGGACAAAAGCCTATATAACGGGTACTTGGCTTGGCTTCTGCTCATACACATTTTGTATTTCAATGAAGATACATCAATTTTTGGAACTTCACAGCATTATACTCTATATGTATGAGGATATATTTTGCTGGCATATTTACTCAAAACTTTTTGACAGTTTTTTTTTTTTTTTCAAATTAGAAAGTTTGGTGAATATCTCTGTAAAATGCCCCAAAGAAAAGGGCAAAGAGGAGAGGTAGTCAGGAGAGGGAGATGATGTCCACATAGGCCCAGGCCAGGAGTCCAGAGGTGGATGAATTGACTTGTGTTCCAGAGACTCAGCAGAGCCAGCAGACAACTGGAGTGGAGGAGGTGGTGGTGGGAGTGGAGGATCCTCTGCAGATGTCGGATACAGAACAGGGTGACATTGGGCTGGAGACACAGCAGGATTCTGATTCAAGTGATGCGGACATTGCTGACACACAGGACAAACAGGCTGCTGGGGGCTACAAAAGGGCAAGGGCAAAGGCAAAGACAAGGGAGGGGCAATATCTATCAGAAGACAAGGCTGACAAAAGAGGCAAGAAAGCCACTGTTCTGTTCAGTGCTGAGAAGGAGCAGAAAATAGTGGACTTTTTGTGTGACAATGAAATTCTCGACAACAAGCGTTTAATGGACTACAAGGATAGGACCATAAACCTGCTTCCCAATTGGAATAAAATGGAAAACACTCACGATCCATGGGTGTAGTTGAAGATATTAGGTTCCTAATATATTCCCGATTGCTTTATGGTCAATTCTGCGATTGCTTCAAGAAGTCTTCTGATATGTTACTGAAAAGTTTGCAATAGTTTCCTGGTCGATATAATTGGTTTATGAAACCTTAAAGATTGCTTTGTGAATGTTAAGATAGGTGTAAGATATTGTAAGATCAAAAAGATGACTTTATGTATAGTAAGATAGGTTTAAGATGGATTCAAGATTGCAGGATCTGAAAAAGGATGTGATAAGGATCAGGAGCAGTTTACGATAAATTCAGACTGTTTAATATTGTCGTAAACTGTTTCTGATGGGCTCCTGAAAGCATCCTATCAGGGAAATACTTGGAAAGTAGCAGTACACAATCATCCTGATTGTAGTTTGTGATGGCGTTAAGATAATTCAAATAAAAAAGATTGACCCCCCTGACCAGCAAAGATTAGGGATTTTATTCCAAGCAGGGACACAATCACAAGAATGGAACAGCCCTCTTACTGTTTTTATGTGAGTTTTTTTTTTGCTAAAGTAGAAAGGAGGACCTTAAGTCACATTTGTCCATTTTTGTCATAGCTATAGACAAAAACTTTAACCTGACCCATGCCTATAAAAATCTTTGATTGATTTTCATCAAACCTTTTGGAAAGGTGTGGCCAAAACATCTACAATTGATTAGGTTTTGGGCAAAATCCCATGAAAACTGCTGCGATGGCAACTATTTTTTCAATTAAAATTTTGTGGTTTCTTGAATTTGTGCTACAGTCTAAATCCTTTGCCTGATTTTTACAAAAATTAAGTGAACACGTGTGTGTTCATAAGAGATCTAGAAGGTTTGGGCATGACCCAATAAAAACTATTTTAGTTTTGTTGGAATTTTCAGGCTATTGGGTGGGGGTCTAAACATGGAGCTGATTAGCTTTTGTGCAGAGTTGATTAGGTCTCAGTAATAACAGTGTGTTGACTGGTTTACTTGAATCTGTACAACACAACAGAGAAACTGTTTCAGGGATTTTAATTATTAACAGTAAACCTTTGCTGGATAGATGTAATGATCATACACAACAGAACAATGTGTGATATTTATTGTTTGCATTTATCCCCAAGCGGGGGACCACAATGAACTTCCTTATTTATTATCAGTTTAATAAATATTTTGTTTTTGTAATTTGTTGTTTATTAGCAGTAAATTTACTGCGCAAATTATTTACCTAATGTGGGATCTATTTCTTTCACAGATACATTTATGCAGACCATTTATGTAGACTATTAGTCAGAACTAGAAATAGATTCATAGGAATTACTTCCAGATGTCTGTAAAATAATTGCAAGTTTTCATAACACATTTAGATTATTGTTACATGATAGTGGAGCTGAAATATAAGAGCTTCTGAAAATATAAAAAATTTACTATAATGTTGATAATAATTCTAAACCAATAAACAAAATACTAGAACATATTACTGTGCTACCATTTTGACAAGCTGAACAATTTTTTTTTTGACAACAATTTACACTATGTATTTAGTAATATTTACCTAGTAAAATTACTCAAGCAAAGTATTCCTGTGCTACCATTTTGAAAAAGCTGAAAAAAAATTTTTTTTGACAACAATTTACACTATGTATTTAGTAATATTTACCTATTAAAATTACTCAAGCAAAGTATAATGCTACATTCACTTTATGAAGTCATATTTTAGCTTAACATTATTGACATCTCAACGTGCTTTTTCTGAGATTAAGTTGAGTCTCTTTTGAACAGAACTATATGTTAGGTAGAAATACCATTTAAGTCAAAATATAATAGCTCCTTTTAGAGAGCCCGTTTATGCTGAAATGTTTTCTGTATATTATCGTAAAATTTGAGGCAAGTTGATGAAGTATCTCCTGGGCTCATGAGATTTGTGTTAGCAAGATTCTATTATATAGAATTTATTATTATTGTACTTACAATTCTTTTAATCTGTTGCTAGTTGTTGTTTTAACAGTTCCTTCCACTCTTGTGCACTACTCATACTCAGTAATGTTCCTTGTTTATATAGACACACAAGTATACTGTGCTATAATCCTTTCCATTTCAAACCTTTGTTTTTTAAAAAAATCTTCTCCACTGAAAAAACTTTGAAACATTGTGAAATATTTATGCTGATTTGTCAGGTTTGCAGATGAACAGGTTGAATAAGCAGCTTTTAAAATGAACTCTCCAACACAGTCACACATGGTATTTATAGCACAGTTTTCATTTCTTGATTCAGACATAGCTCCAGCATTAGCAGATATTTGAAATAAAGCTGGTGGATCTCCTTTATGATTTCTGATTGTTTGTTGATGTATTACAGTTTCAATGATACAAATTATATGTTAGATTTATCCAGTTGAGATATATATATATATGCACATACATCAGTATCATCAGAAAGAATCTGTAAATTCAGATTGATTTTCAGTGGTAGGTATTGTTTCCATGTAAAAGACATCCAGTTGCTAAGACTCCCATAACCGGCTGCTGATTGTCAGCATTGTACTAGATTTCACCTGTCAAATTGATAGCAAAGGCAAAAGTGTAAAACCAGAAAAAAATCCAGTGTCCTAATATATATTGTTGTAAATATTAGCAAGCTGACATCGACCTCTTGTTCTGAAGTGCTGGTAAAAAATTATTTCGTCAGTGTCAACCTTCATTGGTAAATATAATCAGTGTGAGCTGTCAGGATTTAACATCATGTAAATATTTTTTTTTCACATTTTATGTCTTGATTTGTACTCTCTTAGTCTGTAGTACTTTACTATTAACTCCACTGAGCACTCAGAAACAAAACCCAACAGTAATTTGCATTACTACTTCTTTACTTGCCTCCACCTCTGACTTTGGTTTAACCTTTATCTAAATTTGGTTCCACCACCCAGAAACTGTGGTTTACAGTTGTGTATGTATTGTTCAAGAGGATATATTATATGTTCTTGTTAATAAAATAAAACCGGCTCTGTAAATGTTTTGTGTATAGACTTCGACCAGTGCAAATCTTTGGACTATAATACTAACCAGTAGTGTCTTAGTAGTTATGTGTGCACTGAACTTGAATGACTGGTTTCAAGTACAATTCAGTTGTTTATACAGACACTTATTTTCAACATGTATTTGTCCAAATCTTTAACCTAAATAATACAATAACCATATGCATTGTGATATAATAAATTCAGTAATCAATTTCCATTTGAATGGGTGAACAGCTTTGGCAACAAAGCATCTATTTAAAAATTATGAAAGTGGTTATGATTTGGGTATTCCAATTTAAGATTTTTAATGTTCAACTCAGAATGACTGATATTAAGTCGTGATACAATTGTATAATCTTTCTTTTATTAGATACATGGCTGAATACAGCCTTGGTGCCAAATAGAAATCACTTCAGAGGTGTGCTATTTGTGCTTTAAAAGAACTGCTATTAAATCTACTGTTTGTTCCCTTAAATTCATTAAAGATACATATGATTAAATATTGTATAAAGTTTACATTATCTCAGAGATATCCACAATATTGATGTATATAAATTCTGACATATCCATTTATAAATACTAGCAAAAAAGACTTTCAACTGTAAGTACGTAATTTACACAGGAAGATTCTATACTTGAATCCTTTTAATATCTGTTACAACAACCATATGTGTAAATTATGTACACCAGACCCACAAATTTAAAGTAGATGCAGTGACTGCCTTCTTATTTCACTTGAGATGTCTCCCTTTCTGCAGGTATGGCAAGAAGTACATCTGCACATATTTCAAATGCCCTTTTTATATTTATGTATCATGTAGAGTTGTAAAATGTCAGTTGTGGAAATTGATGGTATACGGTAAAGCTAAAAATTATAGCCCCCCCATAGACCCACTGATGCTTCTTCATGAGAACATCTTAAAACTGTTTTTGTTTTAAAGCAGTCTTTGTATTTAAATAGTTGCTTGATTCATAGGAAGCCCAGGACCGGGATTCACAAAAGGTCTTAAGCAAAAAATTGTCATAACTTTAAGAGAAAAGTCTTAACTATGCAAGAATTTTGTCATAAAGTTAAGACTTTTTTTTGCTTAGACAAAATGGGATTCACAAAGGTCTTAGACAAAAATTTGTCTTAGATTTTGTCATAACTTTAAGATTTGTCTAAGCAAAATAATTGCCTAAACTTAAGACCTTTTGTGAATCCCGACCCTGGTCTACCAGTGTTTGAAAATAATCATTGCTGCAGGCATTGTTTGGGTTAAATATGGTACATTGTGTTTGTGATAACAGGTTGGTCTTAACAGTTCCTTTTGACATTTAAAATTGCAAACATTGTTAAAACTAATGACAGATTATTCAAAGAAAGAATTGCCTCTTGTTGATGGAAGTGAATTTAACTCTTTAGGAGACTAGGTATATGAATAGTTTGCCAGACATCTTTCACGTATAAAGAATAACTTTTAAATTAGTATTAAATTATTAATGCCTTGACAGCATATGTGTAGGGTCACACCTGGCAGATGTTGTTTTACCAAGGCGCTTATATGCTGCATCAGGCTTGGCAGAATATACTGTATTTATAATGTTTTGTGGCTACATGTATGACCTTTTGAAAAGGCTTATGAACTAGCTATTACACATTTTATGTACATGGGGTTCATTATACACTTTATATCATTGTGACGTCACAGTACATCTCTGTGACATTATAGTATATATCTAGAACCTATTTCTTGGTTTTAGTGTACACGTGAAATATTTTATGACAAAACATTTGTTTTCTTTATCTGAAGATACCTATGTGATGTTTATGTATTTTGATGAAATTAATTATGGCATTAGCAAGACCTTAATTCAAAAGTAGTTAAAAAGTAACAAACATTGGCATTTGTTATGATACCCTTTGAATCTGTCATGTGGCTGCCAAGGTGTTAGGCTACATTTGCCTTTTAAACACTCCATCAATAATTCCTTACATAAGGAAAAATTTTTCCAGTTAATCCTTGTCTAAGCATGATTTAATAGCTTCATTTACATCAGGCCTAAAGCAAGACCTCAGAGACTTGATATTTAATTGAACTCGATACCCAAATTTGAGAGACCAATCAGCATTTTAGCCACCCATTCCTCTGTCAAATTTGATGCTATTGGTAAACATACTGACATATGTATATGGCAAGCTTCTCATAATTAATTTATACCAACCAGGATAATACCTCTGAATATGTCAAAAGTGAAACTTAATTTGGTTTGCATCTCAGAATGAAAAACTTTCTCCAGTTGAAAGGAAATTGTACTACACAAAGTCCATTAAAAGAGTGTTCAGCTGCAGTATGTCATTTTCCTACACTTTGATGAACCTCAGTGGCATTGGGATTCTCAAATTTAACAAATAACTATGTAGTTTTCACTTCTGTGTGGTTATTGATTTGAACTACAACCCACGGCAATATGTGGGGAATAGTGCTGGCTAGTTTAAGTATTTTCTGAACAGTTAATAAATGGTCTAATAGTACACCAACATAATCTAATATGACACACTCTGATACAAGTCCTCTTCCAGCTGAAGAACATGATAAAAAAATTTCAAAATTGCACCACGAATAGAACAATTATGGTAATTAAGCGGCCCGTCAGGGGCACTTATTTGTTATCTTCCACCTGAGACCAAAGGCCGTGGTCGGGAGATTATAATATGCCTTCCGTCCGCCCGTCTGTCCGTCTGTTCGTCACGTTTTTGCATAAACCTTAATATCTCATTCATTTATGAACATATCTTCACCAAATTTGCAGGGAATGTTTTTGGCTATGAAAACCTGTCTCAAAAATTTTAGCCTCATTTTGAAAAACAAAATTGCCGCCATAGCCAATTAATCGTAAAGGTGCTCTAAATCTTGAAATATTCCAGCTAGCTTCATCAAATTTGCACAAAAGCTATATGGCTAGAAAAGCTAGTTTGTGAACTGTAATATATTCAAGTTTCACAACTGTTGCTCAATGTACAAGTGAGTAATGGCTACTTTATTTCTACTTTTAGTGAAAAATCACAAATATCTCACAAACCGTAAGAGATAGAGCAATTTCGAGTGAATTTTTGACCCACAGGGTAGTACAAGAGTATCCTATGCTAAGGGGAAAAATGTTTGGTGAACTTTGACCTACTTTTGAGTGAGTAATAGCACTTTTCCCTAATATAATTATATGACTTATAACTGTGAATGGGGGGCCACGGTGGCAGAGTGGTAACACTCTCGCCTCCCACCTCTGAGGCCGGGGTTTGATTCCCGGCACGGCTTCATGTGGGAAAGCTGGTAGTTGCTTGCCGTTGGTCGGCAGTTTACAGTACAGAACCCTAACGAACTGTATGTACTGGTTTCCTCTGCCCTTCCGTAAAACCCCAAATAAACTAGAGATTGCGTCTCGACGCAGTGTATCCCCGGACGGGACATAGTTAAGGCGCGAATGTGTCGGGCTTGAGCCTGTTTCCTGGAGCACCAGGTCAGGATTCTCCATAGTACCAGATTACTTCCAAAAGCTAGTCACTAGTCGTTTCACTTATATCTGTCTTTAAAAATTACATTTCATGGATCCAGAAGATCCATATAGTGATCTGGATCGCTTCCAAAACTCAATCATTTCATCCTTTTACCTTTTCAGACATATTCTAAAAATTTCATCGAAATCCATCCGTAAGTTTTTGAGTTATCTTGTACACAGACACATCTGGCAGCCTGGATCCACATGATCCAGACAGTGATCCAGATTACTCCCAAAATCTAATCACTTGTTCTTTGTCCCATTTAAGACATTTCCTGAAAATTTCATAAAAATCCATTCATGACTTTCTGAGCTATTTGTCTTTAAAAATTACATTCACGGATCCAGAAGATCCAGATAGTGGTCCAGATCACTCGCAAAATTGAACCATTTCTTCCTTTTACCACTTCTTCCTTTTACCATTTGTAACATATCCTGAAAATAGTAAAATCCATTCCAAGATTATGTGCAAGCCTGGATCCAGATGATCCAGATCACTCCAAAAATGTAATCACTTGTTCCTTGTACCATTTAGGCCATTTGCTGAAACAATCCATCCATAACTTTTTGAGGTATCTGTCTTAAAAATTGCATTTCATGGATCCAGAAGATCCATATAGTGATCCGGATCACTTCCAAAATTCAATCATTTCATCCTTTTACCACTTCTTCCTTTTACTATTTGTAACATAGCCTAAAAATATCATCAAAATTCATCGTAAAATCATGTTGCAGGCTCGATCCAGATGATCCAGACGGTGATCCAGATCATTCCAAAAGTATAATCACTTGTTCCTTGTACCATTTAGGTCATTTGCTGAAAATGTCATCACAATCCATCCGTAACTTTTTGAGGTATGTCTTATTACATTTCACGTATCCAGAAGATCCATATAGTGATCCGGATCACTTCCAAAATTCAGTTGTTTCATCCTTTTACCTTTTCAGACATATCCTGAAAATTTCATCAAAATCCGTCCATAAGTTTTTTTGCTACAATGTACACAAACACATCTGGCAACTTGGATCCAGATGATCCAGACAGTGATCCAGATCCAGGTTGCCAAATCTAATCACTTGTTCCTCGCACCATTTAGGTCATTTGCTGAAAATGTCATCATAACCCATCATAATCCATCCATAACTTTTTGAGGTATCTGTCTTATTACATTTCATGGATCCAGAAGATCCATATAGTGATCCGGATCACTTCCAAAATTCAGCCATTTCATCCTTTTACCTTTTCAGACATATCCTGAAAATTTCATCAAAATCCGTCCATAAGTTTGTTTGCTACAATGTACACAAACACATCTGGCAACCTGGATCCAGATGATCCAGACAGTGATCCAGATCACTCCCCAAATCTAATCACTTGTTCCTCGCACCATTTAGGTCATTTGCTGAAAATGTCATCACAATCCATCCATAACTTTTTGAGGTATCTGTCTTATTACATTTCATGGATCCAGAAGATCCATATAGTGATCCGGATCACTTCCAAAATTCAGCCATTTCATCCTTTTACCTTTTCAGACATATCCTGAAAATTTCATCAAAATCCGTCCATAAGTTTTTTAGCTACAATGTACACAAACACATCTGCAACCTGGATCCAGATGATCCAGATCACTCCCCAAATCTAATCACTTGTTCCTCGCACCATTTAGGCCATTTGCTGAAAATGTCATCACAATCCATCCATAACTTTTTGAGGTATCTGTCTTTAAAAATTACATTTCATGGATCCAGAAGATCCATATAATGATCCGGATCACTTCTAAAATTCAACCATTTCATCTTTTTACCTTTTCAGACATATCCTGAAAATTTCATCAAAATCCGTTCACAAGTTTTTGAGCTATATTGTACACAAACACATCTGGCAGTCTGGATCCAGATGATCCAGACAGTGATCCGGATCACTCCCAAAATCTAATCACTTGTTCCTTGTCCCAATAAGGACATCTCCTGAAAATTTCATCAAAATGCACCCATAACTTTTTGAGCTATCTGTGTTTAAAAATTAAATTTCATGGATCCAGAAGATCCAGACAGTGATCCGGATCACTCCCAAAATTTAATCACATCTTCCTTTTACCAATTTGGACATATCCTGAAAATTTTATCAAAATCCGTCTGTCAGTTTTTGAGTTATCTTGTTTACAAACAAACAAACAAATAGAGGGCCCAAAATGACCCTCGGTCAGGTACTTTGGCGGTCAGTGGATGACCTTCAACGAAGATCTGTAACCGGTCAGCCTGGATGCTGGTACTCCGTCATGTACTCAACCTCAAAAGCCATTTTCAATAGTTTCCACGCAATGTAGTCAGCATTAAGTGTGAAAATATCTCCAAATATGCCAAAAACGACCCTTGGTCAGGTACTTTAGCGGTCAGTGGATGACCTTAAATGAAGATCTGTAACCAGTAAACCTGGATGGCAGAAGTCCATCATGTACTCAACCTCCAAAGCCATTTTCAATAGTTTCCATGCAATATAGTCAGCGTTAAGTGTGAAAATATCTCCAAAAAGGCCAAAAATGACCCTCGGTCAAGTACTTTGGCAGTCAGTGGATGACCTTCAGTGAAGAGCTTCAAGGTCAAATTTCTGCATGCTTATAGAGGACATATATATGTATTATATATACCAGCCATAGGATGATCTAACTTTCTGTCTTGGAGAACTGGGCCAAAATGTGCAAAAATGGCCAAAATCTGACCTTTAAGTGGCCACCAGTGACCTTGAGATTGAAGGTCAAGGTCACAAAACAATAGCGTTCGTGGCATTGCCCATATATACCCACATACCAAATTTGAAAGTTCTAACTAAAATATTTTTTAAGTTATCGCGTCCAAAAGGAAATCTCTGCGGCGGCGGCGTGACCGTACTGAATCCTAAGTATCCCCGACTTTCGTCCGGGGATACAATAAATATAACTGTGAATGAGTAAATGGCTTATATCTTCAAAAGTATTGGAGCTACACAATTTTGTTCCAATATGTTGTTCAGCTACTTTCTCCACAGCTACAACATGGTCAGTAGTTTGCAAGTGTATCTCCATAGCTAAGTGAGTAATAGCTACTTTTTCAATTTTTAATGATAACCATAATGAGTAAATGGCTTATATCTTCAAAAGTATTGGAGCTACACAATTTCTCTCAAATACCGGTATATTGTTAATGTCCTTTGTGGTGAACTGTAACATATTTAAGTTTTACAACTGTTGCTCAGTGTACAATGAGTAATGGCTACTTTATTGCTACTTATAGTGAAAATGTGAAACATCACAAATATCTCGCAAACTGTAAGAGATGAGCAATTTCGATCGAATTTTTGACCCACAGGGTAGTACAAGAGTATCCTATGCTAAGGGGAAAAAGGTTTGGTGAATTTTGGCCTACTTTTGAGTGAATAATAGCACTTTTACGTAATATAATTATATGACTTATAACTGTGAATCAGTAAATGGCTTATATCTTCAAAAGTATTGCAGCTACACAATTTTGTTCCAATATGTTGTTCGGCTACTTTCTCCACAGCTACAACATGGTCAGTAGTTTGTAAGTGTAGGTGAGTAATTACCTACGGGTCTGGAACTTTCACATGATGAAGTTTCAGACCCGTAGATAATTATTCACCTACTCAAAATGAGTAAATGCGAATTATCTCTTAAAAGTATTGTAGATAGCCAATTTTTCTCAAATAACTCATTCACCTACTTTTGGAAGAGCTTTCACATGTTGAAGTTTCAGACCCATAGCTAATTACTCAACTGCTCAAAATGAGTAAATGCGAATTATCTCTAAAAGTATTGCAGATAGCCAATTTTTCTCAACTCATTCACCTACTTTTGGGACAGCTTTCACTTGGTGAAGTTTCAGACCCGTAGCTAATTACTCACCTACTCAAAATGAGTAAATGCTAATTATCTCTAAAACTATTGCGGATACCCAATTTTTATCAAATAACGCCTTCATCTACTATTGGAAGAGCCTTCACATGGTGAAGTTTCAGACCCGTAGGTAATTACTCACCTACTCAAAATGAGTAAATGCGAATTATCTCTAAAAGTATTGCGCATACCCAATTTTTATCAAATAACTCATTCATCTACTTTTGGGAGAACTTTCACATGTTGAAGTTTCAGACCCATAGCTAATTACTCAACTACTCAAAATGAGTAAATGCGAATTATCTCTAAAAATATTGCAGATAGCCAATTTTTCTCAAATAACTCATTCACCTACTTTTGGGAGAGCTTTCACTTGGTGAAGTTTCAGACCCGTAGCTAATTACTCACCTGCTCAAAATGAGTAAATGCTAATTATCTCTTAAAAGTATTGCGCATACCCAGTTTTTATCAAATAATTCATTCATCTACTTTTGGAAGAGCTTTCACATGGTGAAGTTTCAGACCCATAGCTAATTACTCAACTACTCAAAATGAGTAAATGCGAATTATCTAGCGAACTTTTGACCCACAGGGTAGTACAACAGTATCCTATGCTAAGGGGAAAAAGGTTTGGTGAACTTTGGCCTACTTTTAAGTAACTATTGCATTTAGAGTATGTTGTTCCAATATGTTGTTCAGCTATTTTCTCCACAGCTACAACATGGTCAGTAGTTTGGAAGTGTATTTCCATAGCTAAGTGAGTAATAGCTACTTTCTTAATTTTTTATGATAACTATAATGAGTAAATGGCTTATATCTTCAAAAGTATTGGAACTACACAATTTTGTTCCAATATTTTGTTCAGCTACTTTCTCCACAGCTACAACAATGTCAGTAGTTTGCAAGTGTTTCTCCATAGCTAAGTGAGTGATAGCTACTTCTTCAATTTTCAATGATAATCATAATGAGTAAATGGCTTGTATCTTCAAAAGTATTGCGGCTACACAATTTCTGTCAAATATGTTGTTCATGTACTTTTTTGTGAACCGGAACATATTAAAGTTTTGCAACTGTTGCTCAATGACAAGTGAGGAATGGCTACTTTATTGCTACTTGTAGTGAAAATGTGAAAAATCACAAATATCTCGCAAACCGTAAGAGATAGAGCAATTTTGAGCGAATTTTTGACCCACAGGGTAGTACAATAGTATCCTATGCAAAGATGTAAAATTTCAATTTTCGCCACTTTTGACGGCCATCTTGGATTTTTGCGGAAAATGAAAAAGTGTGAATATCTCGAAAACTGTAAGAGATAGAGCGATTTCGAGCGAATTTTTGACCCACAGGGTAGTACAAGAGTGGCCTATGGAAAGGCGAAAAATTTCAACTTTCGCCACTTTTGGCGGCCATCTTGGATTTTTGTGGAAAATGAAAAAGTGTGAATATCTCGAAAACCATAAGAGATAGAGCGATTTCGAGCAAATTTTTGACCCGCAAGGTAGTACAAGAGTGTCCTGTGCAAAGGGATAAAATTTGGATTTTTGCCACTTTTGGTGGCCATCTTGGATTTTTGCAGTAATTGAAAAAGTGTGATTATCTCGAAAACCGTAAGAGATAGAGCAATTTCGAGCGAATTTTTGACCCACAGGGTAGTACAAGAGTGGCCTGTGGAAAGGGGTAAAATTTGGATTTTTGCCACTGTTGGCGGTCATCTTAGATTTTTGCCTAAAATGAAAAGGTGTAAATATCTCGGAAAAGATATTTCTTCCACTGTAATGCTCAGTGGGAGATAAATACCGCGGCAGTGGTCTTGTTTTTACATAAGTTTGACTGATCACCGCAGAATTAATGTCTCCCTTGAATAACTTCTTGGGCTTTTTTTTCTTTGCTTCTTATCTTTCTTTAAAACTATATTGGCGGGAAAAATTTTGGGGATACTTTGTGGAGACCTTAAGCTTTACTTAAGGTTACCTTAAGCATTTTTCAAAAACACCCCGTCATCGCGTTTCAGAAAAAAACCACAAACACCTGTTCTATAAAATTTATAAGGTACATTCTAGACCTATACTCGCAGGTCGGAAAGGATTTTCTGATCAATTGGACCATAGATGCCTGAATGGGAGGTGTTTTATTTTCGTACATTTTTTAAAAATGGGTACTTGGTCTGTATCTCAAAAACGGTCAGGATTTCGGTGTTTTGTTGGAATAACTTATTCAGCTACTTTTTGATAATCTTTCACATGCCGAAGTTTTAGCCCTGTATCTGCAATCTTAAGGTCACCTCAATGTTGAAAAGGGGGTTTTAGCCCTCCAGTTCACTAAGTTTTTCAGTTTTTTCAACCAACCTTTGATATATTTTAAGATTTACCAAAGGATTATCCTGACTTTATGGTGACCTTAAACTGTTTATATAATTGGAGCTATGGTCCCCCTAAAGTCATAAAATTTGGAATAAAGCTGCCTGGCCCCTTTCTTTTTCCATATCTAACGTATATTGATATTGAAGTAGATGAAAAGAAGACTCTTACTACCTTATGATTTAAATATTAATGATGTTATGGCCATCTTAAACTTAAAATGTAGGGTTTTTCAGCCCTAAGCTCCGTTAATGTTTAAATTTTAAAAATAAAACATTTATAAAGGTTGGCAGAAAGGGACATTCTCATTTTATGGTCACCTTAAAGTTGCAATATGAATGAAGTTATGGTCACCTTACAGTGAAAAAAGAAAGTTTTCAGCCTCCAACTATGTTATTGTTCAACTGACCTCAGCTAGACTTTATGCATTTATAAAGGGTGACAAAAGGGACATTCTTATTTTATGGTCACCTTAAAGTCCCAATATGAATAAAGTTATGGCCACCTTGCAGTGAAATTATGGAGTAATTACTCTCCAGCTATCATATTGTTCAGCTGACTTCAGTTAAATTTTGCAAACTTATTAAAGATGAAAATAGGGACATTCTTATTTTCTTTCCACCTTGGAGTTCCAATACAAGTACAGTCATGACCACCTTGAAGTAAAAATGAGGGTTTTCAGCTCCCAACCGACTTGCTGTTCAATGACATCAGTTCAACTTGACACATTGATTAAGTTTAAGGAAGACTTGTGCCATCCGCATACTCATCCGCATCTGCGTGAACAACTTCTCCAAAACTACAAGACCCAGAGACATGCTGTTTTTTAAAAGAAACCTTATCTATCGAGGATGATAAATCATAAAATCCATGCAGATCTGTCTGTTCATTTGTTCCCCAGAGCCATTAGAAGAGAGGTGCCCCCACCCAAAGTGTGAACATTTCAACACTTTATCACAATTTTCTCATTGACTACCACAGGGATTTCTCTCATATCTTGCATATATGTACTAGGCCACCAGTAGATTCCCTTGTGGGAGTATCAGGCCAGGATCTTTCTTAATTATTTTTTTATGAATTTTTGATGCATTAAAATTCATGTATTCATGCAATAAGTCACTTATAACTTGAAAAGTACTACATTTAAAGCATTCTCTTAAATGTGTTTTGATGTAGTTTTGTGTCAGTTATAATATAGTAAAATTTCACAACTGTAGCCCCTTACATAATTAAGTATTTTCTGTAAAACCTAAACATTCTACTGCAGCAAATAATCTTTTTCTCACCTACATTTTATTTCAGTGAAGGGAGTGAGGAAGAGGCAGTCTTTTTCTTCACAGATCTACCCCCTCCCCACTCCCCTCACTCAAATAAAAATGCATGTGAGAAAAGAATTGCCTTTGTGTATGGGGGATGAGGGGGGAAGTGAGATTATGTGTGTGTGTTGTAAGTCTCACTTCCTCCATTCAAACAAAGAGGAGAATATGTGTGCAATGTGTGTATCTTTTCTGTCTTGCAAAAAAAAAAAAAAAAAAAAAGAAACTGAAAGAAAATGGAAAGGTTCACTCTCACTGAGCTTTATCAAGCCTAGCTGTGCATGCATGTTGTTATTCTGCTTACAGTCTAATACTGCAACTGATACAGTTTTTAGATAATCGACTTTCCCGTCAGATACAAAACACAGTAAAGCTTGCCTTCTCCTTACAGTCTCATACCACAACTACTACAGCTTTATTAACTCAGGTCTCCATCCGGGCCGCTCATTTTTGTTAGCAAAAACCTTTTTCTAGTTTTAAAATGTAACATGTGTGCTCTGCTGCCCATACACTAACGATCCAATAAAAGGTGAAAATTTGTGAAAACTAAAAAACCATGTGGTCTTGTCGTAGATTCGATTAGATATGTGAATTCTTACTTTATCATCTGATTGTCTTGTATCAACCTGTCTTTTTGTGGGAGTGTACATTCCTTAAACAGCTTATAATATACAAATATTGACTTTATATTGATGAGCAAGAATCTTCTGGCAATTTGACATGTACATGGTAGAACCTGTGTAATCTGAATACATTGGGGGTGACTGGTTGTCTTAGATAATATTAAGTTCATAAAATAGAACAAGTAATCTTGGTGCTGTCCAATAATGCACTGATAAATAGAAGATGGTAGCATGACATATTTTCTTAAAAAGACAGCAGTAACTTGTTTTATTTCTCTTTGAAACAAAACATGGCAGTTTCAATTAAAAACACCAAGAAATCTACAAAAGTAATAATAAAAGAATAAAGTTTTATAATTTTTTCAGATATAAAGTTTGTTTCTAATATTTTAAGTTCTGCTACAGTTATATGTGCTGACAGTCAAGAAGATGGTTGTAAAGTATCTAGTTATCGCCCATTGCTCCCAGGTTCTTAAGTGGTTTCTTTATCTCAAATAGTTGCCCCCCTTTTGAAAAAGTCATTGCCCCCATGGCAATTATACAGATAATATTTACCTGTCTCATCACTGAAACGTAACAGATATTGTCCAAATTTAGGTCAGTTTACATGTAATTATTTTGATGTTTTTGATTATTTTGCCTATGTTCTAGATTATACTCTCTTCCAAAAATCCATCACTCTTCTCTCTGAGAAGTAGTCAGACTTTTAAAGGGCTGAGTTAATTTAAACGTTTGTTTGTTGGTAAAAGTTAGTTAAAATTGAAACCTAATATTGTGGACTATGGAGGGGCTTCTTATACAGAGCAAACTGTTTAAAGCAACTATCTGGTAAAGATAGATTACTGTTCTTTCTTTTATTCAGGCAAATGAGAGATGCTGCCAACTAACCAATGGATGTGGATATGTAGGACTCACAACAGCAGTACAGGTAATAAATACTTCTTATTGATTGTATATACCAGACTGGTCAAATTGAATATGCTACTTTTTAAACTGAAGAAACTAGTGAAAACTTTTTCAAAATCGGATCAGAAACATTGAAGTTGTATTAATTTTAATTAGAGGTCATTGCTAAAGCCCAGCAATACCTACCATTCTATTAAAATTGGAGAAGCCTTCAATATAGAAATCATTTTGTATCTTTTTTGTTGTGTAAAGATAAGGTATGTCATTACCAGTTCCAGCTATATTATCAGATTTTGTAGTGTCTTGTATCCAGTGTATAAAATTAACACCTACCCCACTGTCTGAGAGAGGAAACTATTCTCATAGACCTGCATCATTCTAGAGTTACTCATCTTGTGACGTAAGAAAACTGTGCATATATGCAAAACATTCTTTCCATAATAGAATATAACAATAAACCATGTTTCATTTACAGTTGCCAATTTGTTAAATTTGGAACTCATTATTAATTAAACATACATTGAAATATGGACTGAAAATGTTTGCTACAGACCTGTCACATTGTTGAGTTGTGAACCTGGCAAGGTTTCAGGTATACTGTGTATTTCCATATTATGTTGTCTTAAAATGCCTGTTCTATTCATCAGATTTTTTATTATTTCAGCAGATCTTGCCCAGCAAGCATGTTCCGATAATAGAGGTTCCACCATTACTCGGTCATTACTGATAAGTTACTAAAAAGAATAAATGGTTACTTTGTTGTCAGCATTTGTTATAAAGAGTAGGGAAAATCATCCATCATGAGTAACAATACAGAAAATGCTGATAGAATTATTTTACTTTCTGTTGTTTACAATGTTGATATATTATTTTTACACACAGTCACAACACTAAGTGGTGTGAACAGTCACTAAATTGCAGCTGGTAGTTAAATTGTATGGTCTTTCATTCATTCTATTTAATAAATAACTAAGTTAGGATCAGTTCTGTAGAGACACAGTTACTGCACAGTAATGACATAATCAAAAACCGATGTATTGTAATAAAATATAATATGTCATGATCGTTAATGCATATATTAAATAAATGTTCGAAAAGAATATTTCTTTTTTGAATTCTCTGTATATTGGCATGTAACCCACAGAGTTAAGAAGTAGATTTGATGGCAGATAAGCATTTTGTTTTTTGAAGCTGAAATCATTTGTGAATCAGTTAGATGCTTTTGTCAGCATTATGTGTGTGTGTGTGATAAAAAGTATATATCATCAACAGATCTTTCACATCATGGTGCAATTCTGGCAGAAGTATGTTTCACAATTCTTATATGCTTATCACTCATTCATGTGTTGTACTTGTGGAAAAAATAATTAAGATGAGTAAGTCATGCTTTGTCAAACTTATGTGTGAATTTTATATGTAAGTAAAATATGATTTGCAAAGACCTGTGCACATAAAATTTGTTCAATCTGACACAATAATAAAGATGGGAAAATCAGCAGTATGATCTGAATCAATAAAAAAGATAAACTAATCAATTTGATTTGATCCTAAAATAAAGATGGGCAAATCAGTCCAATCTGATCCAAAAATTAAGATAAACAATTTTATCAGATTTGATCCAGTAATAAAAATTAATTAATTAATCTGATCTGACCCAATGATGAAAATAAACAAATTAATCTGATCTGGTCCAATGATAAAAATAAACAAATTAATCCTCTCGGATCCAATGATACAAATAAACAAATTAATCTGATCTGATCTAGTCATAAAGATGCTAAAACTTAAAAATCCAAAACTGATTCAATAATAAAATGGAGAAATTAATCTCATCTAATTCAATCATAAAGATGGATCAATCAAATCCGATTAAGGCTGTGCAGGTATTGTTTTCACCTGTAGCGCCCGGATGGGCATTCCGGCAGGTATATGGGCAGGTTGATAATCTGTGCTGGGCTGTATCTAAAGTCTAAACATCTGTGAGATATATAAGATATTGCAACTTGGTTTGGGGGGTTAGGTGTGAAATGTCATGGTGTGACCTTGGTGTGAACTTTGATTTTGCTGTATTGACCTTTATCATTAAAATCTTGTTGGGGCTTTATCTGGGAAACCCTAAGGTGAAGGAGGTTGATATTTGGTAGGGACCTTGGTTGTGGCTGTAGGTGTGTAATGTCATAGTGTGACCATGACTTAAGCTTTGACTTTGCAGTAGTTACTTTGACCTCTAAAATCTTGTACAGGCCATATCCCGGAAAACTCAATGGTGTGGGAGGTTGATACTTAGTGAGGACATTGGTTGAGGTTGTAGGTGTGCAACGTCATGGTGTTACCTTGAATTGACCTTTAACTTTGCTTTAATGGCCTTGACCTTTAAATTCTTGTCTGGGCTCTATCTCAGAAACTGTAAGGTGTAGGAATTTAATATTTGGTATGGACATTGGTTCGGGGGTGTAGCTTTGCAATGTCAGTGTCACTTGGGTATGACCTTTATCCCTGATTCTGCCAGAATGTATTCTACTGGCATATTTGAGATATATTTCTTTTATCACAAAGAAACATGGATTGGTGAAACTGATTCTTGTATGTACTTTTACCTAAATGTGCTATCTCCATTGACAGCTATGCTTCAGTTAATAAATTTGAAAGCCCCATAACTTTTAGATTACAGATTAATGAAGTTATGTTGCTATTGAATTGTCATGTTTTGAAACTTTGTTTTTATGTACATTTTGTGTCTGTGTGTGTTCTTTCTCCTGCACCTTTACACAACAAACACTGTCTGTGTCCAATGTTATTTCTTCAGGCTGTGGGGTACAGACATCTCTGATGCTATTTTATAATTTCAGTAGTGGGCTATAGAATTCATGTAGAGTACAGTGGAACCAAGTTCCAAATTGTTGTATTTAATTAATTTACATTCAATACATTTTAGATGCACTTGGTGTCCTACCAGAAAGAATTGGAGCGTGTACTCGTTAACCTCCGAGAGAAATGTCATCTGGATGTAACTACAGTGGATTCTGAAGAGTGGGAACTCTTCCAAAATGCCCTACGCCTTGTTCAGATTTGCGGTGAGATCAGATTGCATAGCTCTGAAGTAGTGAATGGATTGAAATGTGATATTGAATTTTTTTTTTTCAAATACCGGTATTTATTTTGCCTCTGAAGTGCTTACAGTACAAATGTTTTATGCACCACTTTGTAAGTTACAAGCATAATGCTTAGATAATTCTGATCTATACAGCTACCAAAGGATTTTCATTTTAGTTTATTGCTTTTTACCCCACAGCCCTTAAGGGCTGTCAGGTATTGTTTTCACCCATGGTGTCCGGATGGGCGGGCGGGCAGGCGGCGTGAAAAAGTAAGGTGTAAGGTGTACGAAGTTGATACTTGGTAGGGATATTGGTTAGGGGGTGTATGTGTGCAACGTCATGGTGTCACCTTGATTTGACCTTTAACCTTGCTGTAGTGACCTTGACCTATAAAATCTTGTCCGGGCTATATCTTGGAAACCATAAGGTGTAGGAAGTTGATACTTGGTAGGGACATTGGTTAAGGGGTGTAGGTGGGCAACGTCATGGTCTGACCTTGATTTGACCTTTAACCTTGCTGTAGTGACCTTGACCTATAAAATCTTGTCCGGGCTATATCTCGGAAACCATAAGGTGTAGGAATTTAATACTTGGTAGGGACATTGGTTAGGGGGTGTAGGTGTGCAACGTCATGGTGTCACCTTGATTTGACCTTTGACCTTGCCATAGTGATCTTGACCTATAAAATCTTGTCTGGGCTATATCTCAGAAACCTTGAGGTGTAGGACGTTGATACATACAAGGAACATTGGTTTGGGGGTGTAGGTGTGCAACGTCATGGTCTGACCTTGATTTGACCTTTGACCTTGCTGTAGTGACCTTGACCATTAAAATCTTGTCTGGGCTATATCTTGGCAACCGTAAGGTGTAGGAAGTTGATGCTTGGTAGGGACATTGGTTAGGGGTTGTAGGTGTGCAGCATCATGGTGTGACCTTGATTTGACCTTTGACCTTGTTGTAGTGACCTTGACCTGAATCTTGTTGCACCTTTGGGTCTGTCTTTTGATGCAGATTAAGCACTGTTAAAGTCATATTAGAATTCATTAAGAATTTTACTTTTACAACTTCCCATTGTAACAGATGGAATTTCATCAAGTGAGCCACAGATTTTGCTCCAACACCACATATAAGCATTCATTGAATGTATTACCTTTTCTGTATGTATGGTAATATTCAAAACATCCAAACCATAATTCGGCCATGCCAGATGTAGATAAAGAGTGTCGTAATGTTTAGTTTACTGATTAATGCTGTCATCTTGTTATTGAATTGTCTTGTTTTAATACTTCATTTTTACATGCATTATCTTTCTCTTTATTTTCTGTATTTAAACATTGTTTGGGCCTTTATATAACTGACAGTGCTCTGAAAGTATCCTGAACTTTGTACTGATACAGTACTTCTATATCTCATGGTGTTAAAAATATTTCCCTAGGCTGTGGGGTACGGGCATCTCTGATGCTATTTTTTTTTTTTTTTTTGTAGTAATAACATTCATTTAATCAGAATAAAACAACCATGTATATTCCAAACTTTATTTGAGTCAAGACAGTGAAAAAACTGCAAGCACTATTTTCTCAGATAGAGATAGACTGAAGTTTAATCATGAATTGTACCTTACACATTAGTGGTGGTATCATTTGCAGAAATCAAAACCGGTTACCGGGGCTTTGAAACAATACGAAATCAGGTATTTTGTATGCTTGTTCTGTGCATTGAAAATTATTCGCAGGCATACATGAGTGATAACATGCAAATGGAAGTGGCTTTCACCAGATATAAAGTAAAATATAAATATAAAGTAAAAATGTGACCTATTTTTACAAAATATGTATATTTTTTTGTTGTTTGAATAAAGTATCTGTCATTAGAAAGCCTAAAATAATAATGTTTTCAATAACCGGTTCCCAAATATGCTTTGCGGATTTCGTTTTTTTTACTAAAACGAAACAATATACTGCATACCAGAAAACACTATTACACATGTGTTTTGACTTTTGACATGCTTTGTCTCTTGGTGCTTCCAGATTTTCTGATGTCAGTCTAATCTTAAAATCTCTTCACTTGCTTCTTGCTAAAAAAACAAATCATCTTCAAAACCCTGATACTCATACATAAGTACCTCACCACTGGAAAGCCAAAATACTGTGACTCATATTTGTCTTTATGTACATCTGCTGTTAAAACAAGACATAGTAATCCAGAATAGATATTTCTCAAAGTTTCCTTTTACAGCTTTTCAGTTCATAAATCTAAAGTTCATTTCAACAAGTGCTTCTCATATGATGCTCCAAAAGTTTGGAATGATTTGCCACTGGAAATCCAAACTGCTCCTCCTACACTTTCATGTTTCAAAAGGTGACTTAAAACTTATCTATTTCAGAAGTCTTTCCCTCCCTAGATATTTTCTAACTACCGAACACTGATGGTTCCCGTGGTGACGACCCCATTATGTTTTACGACTTCTGATTTATGTATTACGATTTGGATGGTGTGCCTGAGAATCCTCGAGATTAAGCACATGGATACATGATACCTGAAACCTGACAATGAGTGTCATTGAATATAATTAAGTTTTAAAATCCATACACATTGTACAATACTTCTACAACACTGAATTGACATGCATAACTATTTACACTAGATGGTCATACACAGTAGTGGTGAGAAATCGCTACTGTTTTACCTGTCGATGTTCTGATCGAAATAATGTGAACAAAGATCGATCATTGCCGATCATGGAGACCAAAAAATATAAAACATGCATTAAAAACAAGGAAATGGACTTAAATCAGTAAAGTCACCATAAATATAACCAAACTATAACCTTAAAGCTTTTTTTGCAAACGTCTCTGTCACTCCATGTCATGCTGTATGTATCCTCACTCACAGCTGGCTGATTTTATAATCACCTTGACAACAATTCGAAATCCCCAAAGATATTTAATTCTGTCTACTTAAAATTTTGCATTTACTGCTAATTTTGTAATTTCAACTACTGAATGTACAAAATTATCACAAAATATGATTTTATTATGGGACATTATGTCCAAAAGGCTACAAATAAATGAGTTTAGCAACTATCGGTTTATTTGAAGTTTACTGATCATTGCTCAGCAATGAGCTAGCGAGCGATAATACCGAAGTTTGCAAACATCGTCCCAGCACTAATACACAGTATGCCAAAAGTATTTGAAAAGATTTCTGAATTGTTACTTAAGACATCTTAAGGATTTCTGTGTTATATTTGAGAAAAACAGCGATGAAATCTAAAACTGCAATCTGACACTTGTTTACTTTATAGTGATTGATATACCACTATATTAGCCATATTGATATTGAACACTAATTTGGCATTGCATGTACAGTAGAACCTCAATTATCCAAACTCAATGGGAGACATCCAATCGAGTCGGATAATTGAGAGGTTCGAATAGATGAAGGAAAAAGAAATTCACCGTTTATGGGTTACCAAGCGGGCGATAATTAAAGAAAAATCGTTTTTATGCACTAAATATAGACATTGGTGGTCATTGATGATGTAGTTTAATAAATAAGTGTAACATAATATAACTAACCCTCTAATTTTGACTTATTTGCTCTATATCTATGAACATTATCATGCTTTTTATTTAAAATATTACGCAGACTTGAGCTGGGTGTGTTCGTTTTGTACATGCAATGTGGACGTTTCATTTATAGATGAACGTTGTCTTGCATTATGTCAATTGAAAAACTCCGGGCGATTATTTATTGCAAAAATCTATTCAAACACGTCTTCCGTGGGTATGTTCGGTTGGCAATGCTTTGTTGATGTTTTTATTTGAATAGACATCAGTCTGTCAATGGACCTACTCCAGGAGATTATAAATTGCAAAATCCAATTGAACACGCAAAAATGATAGGCGTTTTATCAAAGAAGTTGTGTAGACTAGTGGGGTTGTGTAAATGAATTAATCCCTCCCCTATTGAAACAATGCGATAATGATCAAAGAAGTTAGGCGTTCTTCTGGACGGTATGTTTATAAAGCACTAGAATTAATAGTTTCCGAGAATGTGTAAAATCCTGCAATATCGCTCACGCTAGATGTGCATTGTATATACTGCCAGTTGGGAGACAAGATTCGGTTCGGTTTATCCAGAGATTCAGATTATAGAGGGCCGTATAATTGAGGTTCTAGTGTATATGACTATTCAAATAACATTTCATGCCGTAAAAATATCATTTGTCAGCTAATAATTCATCATATTATAAAATGCAAAACACTTTTGTTGATAAACATAAGGTACTTAATCAGCTCTTGAAAAGGGGACGTTCATTGGCTTCGCCCATACTTTCAGGCAGCCTCCACCTCAGTATTTTCTAAGTTGAATGTCTTCCTCAATATAAGGCCTATAAAAATGATTTGTGGCAGTTATAATATATTGGCTTGGGAAATTTTTTTTGAAAGGTACAAGTTTGACCTTTAACCGTTATTAAGGTCACATGATCAAGAACATTTTTTTTCTTGTACTCCTTTTCACCAGATTTTCTCAGAAACTACAACAAATTGGGTCAGATTTTCATGTATTGCGTAATATCTCTTTTTATTATTGCAATTAGAGCTTTGGAATATACTAAGAAATAATAGAAAACTATAGCCTGTGATACCAGAAATCAAATTATCCCCGCAAGACCCCCGCCAATCAATCTGGGGTCATAAAGATGAATTTCATGTATTTTGTAGTGTGTCTTAAAAATAATTGCCTAAAAAAGTATAAAATGAATTGAATTATTCTTCAGGACTATTCATACCTACTGATCTGGGTTTTTCACCCTTCTTGCCTTTCAAGGTCAATTCTTTGACCCTGAATGGGTCTGATTTTCACTTTTTCCTTGCAATCTCTTTTATCACTGTGATTATAGCTTTGGAATGTATTGAGAGATACTAGGAAACCAAGACCTAGGATTCAAAAAATTCCATCAAATTTTCCCCCATTTGTGCAATGGACAAATTAATCTTCACAGAAAAAAATCCTCAAGTTATATGATAGGTGGATAGATCTGGTTTGCTTGAGTAAATATTATGGACTTTCTTTGTTTTGTATTGAAAATGGGTTACATAAAAAAATATAAAAGACAAGTGCATATTGTTATTTTTTTAGATGATCAAGATATTGATTTTCTGCTGACAATATACATAGCAGCAGTATATTTTGTGTACTTTTCATATGGTATGCTCATTGATGATTACTAGGGCTGCGAACGGTTACTGGAGCCTCGATAGACTAGTCGATCTTTGCTAGGACTCAAGTCCATTTTAAGTACTCTGTTACCCGCGAGGTATTGTATTATTGCCCACGTAATGAACGTTTGTATAAAATATGCTCGTTTCAGCATTTCCATCACATAATATCAAATTATCTATTAAAGTTGTGTTTTTCGCTTAAAAACGTGCTTGTTTGTATTTAGGGGAGAGGGGAGAGAGAGTGGGTCTGCTGGCTCCCACCGGCTTCCGGATTTTCTGTTGCTTATAGCTCAGCATCCACTGGGTGGATTCTCTTCAAATTTAGCACATGTATGCAGTAGCCCTTGGAAAATTTCTGAATATGGTGTCATGACATGTCAACCAATCTGAGAAGTCACATGACCAAAAACATGTTTTTAAAAGGGGTGTGCTTGTTCGGATGACCTATTAACATGAATTTTGGCAAATGGATTCGTTATATGAATGTCTGGAAATCATTAACTTTTGGAAGTGATCTAATACAAAATGGGCGACTTATTAATGATTAACTAAACAGCACTATTTTTCTTAACGCTGAAAATGAAGCCTCTTTAGCATCTCGGAAACGGTGCGAGATAGAGTTATTTGGACAAAATTTTTTACCCACAGGGTGTCTGTAGAGTCTACTGGCAACTTTTTGCAAAAATCGCTTTCCCTCCATTTTTTGCGATCATCTTGAATTTCTGCGTAAAACCACATTTTTCTCTGAAATGGTGTGAGGTAGATAGATTTCGACAAAATTTCTGACCCACAGGGTATCTGCAGAGTCAACTGGCAACTTTTCGCAAAAATCGCTGTCCTCCATTTTTGATAACCATCTTGAATTTCTGCGTAAAATGCAAAAGTGCATTTATCTTGGAAACGGTGCAAGATAGATCAATCTCGATGATGTTTTTGACCCACAGGGTATATGCAGAGTCTACTGGCTACTTTTTCCAAATATCACTTTCCCGTCATTTTTGGCGGCCATCTTGAATTTCTGTGTAAAATGAAAAAAATGCATTTATCTCGGAAATGGTGCGAGATTTCAATGAAATTTTTTACCAGTAGGGTATCTACAGACTCTAGTGGTGAGTTTTCCCAAAAATCTTTTTCCTGCCATTTTTGGCGGCCATTTTGAATTTCTGCCTAAAAAATTTTTATTTATTCATCTTCAAAACCTTGCATTTTGGTACAAATGGAAAAACATGTTAAACACAGGAAGATGTTCATTTCTACAAAATCATTACTAATTTAATACTCATTGGGATGTTGTTTTTGCTGTGCTAAAACAAGTTTTTTTCTCTTGCAAATATTCTAGTTTACTCCATATTTTATAATATTTGGTTAAATAGAAGACGTTTTTCTTCAAAAGTTTTGTTTCCCGAATTGATTTCTGGATATTTGTTTACAGAAGATTTCTAATGGTAGGTACCAAATCTCGCGGTTACTCAAATTCACTCTGGTTCTCAGAGGGTGAGTACTCGGGGCTGTTTTTACCGACCGTCCCAGCCCTAATAATTATTATCACCAGTAAGTTCAGTTATCACTTGCCATAATTGTATCCCTGGATAAAAGTTGGGGATACTTGGGATTCAGTACGGTCACGCCTCCGCCGCCACAGAGATTTCCTTTTGGACACGATAACTTAAAAACTATTTTAGTTAGACCTTTCAAATTTGGTATGTGAGTACATATGGGCAATGCCAGGAACGCTATTGTTTTGTGACCTTGACCTTAAATTTCAAGGTCACTGGTGGCCTCTTAAATGTCAGATTTTGGCCATTTTTTCACATTTTGGCCCAACTCTCATATACAGAAAGTTAGATCATCCTATGGCTGATATATATATGACCTCATTAAGCATGCAGAAATTTGACCTTGAGGCTCTTAATTGAAGGTCACCCACAGACCGCCAAAGTACCTCACTGAGGCCATTTTTGGCCTTTTTGGAGATATTTTCACACTTAGTGCTGAATATATTGCATGGAAACTATTGAAAATGGCTTTGGAGGTTGAGTACATGATGGAGTACCAGCATCCAGTTTGTTAACCTTGGCTATTGTTTTCAGAGTCACCTTAGACCTGCTAAAATGACTCAAAATGGTACCTTAGACTGTGAGGTCATATACCTCCTTTATTATTGGCTGTTACTGCTCTAATAAAAAAAATATTATACCTAGCCTTCTCAAATTTGCAGGATATATTCATAACCATAAAATCTTAACTGGGAATATTTTTGGCCCCATTTTGAAAAACAAGATGGCCACCAGGGTCGTTTGTTCGACTTAAAGCAAGGACTTTTGTTGGCCCTCTAGAGCAAAGGGTATTACAGGTAGAGATCTCAAATTTGCAGAATATGTTCCGCATTACAAAATCTTTACTGGAAAAATTTTCGGTCTTATTTTGAAAAACAGGATGAAAAGTGCTTATATCTCCCTTATTATTGGTCCTAGAGGTTTGGGATGGAAAACATGGGCTGGGAATCTTTTGGTGTGGTCGGATTTGACCTTGGGCTCCTCCTTCAAGGTCAAGCAAGGATAGCCAAACCTAAAAGTGCTCATAACTCACTTATTATTGGTCCTAGAGGTTTGCTGTGTGAAACCAACTTATCAGAAATCATGGGCTGGGAATCTTTTGATATTGTGAGATTTGACCTTGGACCCCTCCTTCAAGGTCAAACGAGGATAGCCAAACTTAAAAGTGCTTATAACTCACTTATTATTGGTCGTACAGGTAAACCAATTTATAGGAAATAATAAAGGGCTACGAATCTTCTGGTTTGGTCAGATTTGACCTTGGACCCCTCCTTCAAGGTCAAATTAGGATAGCCAAACTTAAAATGCTTATAACTCGCTTATTATTGGTCCTAGAGGTTTGGGATGTAAACCAGCCTATATCATGGACTGGGAATCTTTTGGTGTAGTCAGATTTGACCTTGGACCCCTCCTTCAAGGTCAAGCAAGGATAGCCAAACCTAAAAGTGCTCATAACTCACTTATTATTGGTCCTAGAGGTTTGCTGTGTGAAACCAACTTATCAGAAATCATGGGCTGGGAATCTTTTGATATTGTGAGATTTGACCTTGGACCCCTCCTTCAAGGTCAAACGAGGATAGCCAAACTTAAAAGTGCTTATAACTCACTTATTATTGGTCGTACAGGTAAACCAATTTATAGGAAATAATAAAGGGCTACGAATCTTCTGGTTTGGTCAGATTTGACCTTGGACCCCTCCTTCAAGGTCAAATTAGGATAGCCAAACTTAAAATGCTTATAACTCGCTTATTATTGGTCCTAGAGGTTTGGGATGTAAACCAGCCTATATCATGGACTGGGAATCTTTTGGTGTAGTCAGATTTGACCTTGGACCCCTCCTTCAAGGTCAAACGAGGATAGCCAAAATTAAAAGTGCTTGTATCTCGCTTATTATTGGTCCTACAGGTTTGCAATGTGAAACCAACCTATAGGAAATCATGGGCTGGGAATCTTTTGGTGTGGTCAGATTTGACCTTGGGCCCTTCCTTCGAGGTCAAATGAGGATAGCAAAATCTAAAGTGCTTATACATAGCTTTTTCTTGATTGTAATGTGAAAGCATCCTATAGGAAATCATGCGCTATCATGTGATCAGATTTGAGCTTTGGCCCCTCTTTCAAGGTCAAATGAGGATAGCCAAAAATAAGTGCTTGTAACTCGCTTATTCGTGTTCCTAGAGGTTTGCAATGTCCAGCCAACCTATTGGAAATCATGGGCTAAGAATCTTTTGATGTGGTCCTTGAGCTCCTCCTTCAAGGTTAAGTGATGGTTGATTGGTGAGTTTTCCTGCTGGTGGATACAATTTGCCTCAGTTCTCCGATGCGCTACATCTAGTTACATTTGTATCTTTCATTAAGGAAACACTTTGTTTACTTAGTGTTAGTACAAGTTGCTCCCATAAACACTTAGGTCCCCTCCCCACAGGGGGTATATATGTGTCAACCATAATACTCTGTATGTCACGGTTCAACCATGTCCCGTCCAGGGATACACTGTGTCGAGACGTAATCTCTAGTTCTTTACTATGCTTTAAGTGAATTATTAATAGAGTACCAAGCTCAATTGATAATGAATCTTAGCATATCTATATATGATCCCTTCCCTTAACCAGTAACATAAAATTTATAGTTTATTTTGCAGTTTGATATTACAGTAAATATTGGGTTGCAATTGTTAAATAATATTCTTAGAATATTATAATCATTTTATTGTTAGTGGATAGAGATTTATAATCATTACAATGATATTACAATGTGTTTCTTGAAGTATGGAAGCATATTATGATTTAAAGTATGTAATTGTATAAAGTAACTATTGTATATGCATGACTCACTAACTTAAGGCAAACTTTTACTTTATATTTTGTATTGTACAGTTGATTAATAATTTCACTGAAAAAGAAAGAATACATTGAAAGCCTGTTCATATAGTTGTTTTAACTTAATTTTCGAATAAAAACCTTGATTAAGTTCAGATTAACAACTTACACAATCATCTAATAACAATACTTTTTCATTAAAGAAGAGTGAAAACATGCTCTGTTTGACTTTTTGATTCCATTAATATTGTGTGGACTGTTTGCGCAGTTATTTTTTTTCTTTTGAATTTGTAGTTAGGAAGTCACAAAAAATTTGTATCTATTATTTGAACTATTGGAAAGCCTATCTGAACTAGTTTAAATCCTATTGTGCATTAAAATACTGTTATCATATCTGTTACAAATTATTTCATAAGTTTTTGTCAACAAAAATAAGCCTTTTCAAACTTTTTTTTTGCAAAATTTAAAATACTGCTAGGTTTTTTCACTCCAAACATCCTCACAAGGAGAAAGAGGTTGTGAAATGTACATCGATTCAAAAACAAGGCCACTGCCGCAGCAGTTATCTCCCGCCTCAGAATCAGTAAAAATGGAGATTTAAGGCCTCTGAAGTAAGATGACCCCACTTGACATTGAAGAAGGGGTCAAAGGTAAAAGTCAGCAATTTCAAAATAGTCTCAGGCCATGACTTGGTATAAGTTGTTTTCACATTTGGAACCCCTAGTAGCAATGATAAGGGAGATATAAGGCCTTTTAATAGGATAATCCCATCTAACATGTGATATGACGGCCATTTTGTTTTTGAAACTAGGCTAAATTACTATCAGGCTAACTTTCCTAGCCATATGTATTTTGCTCATATTTGATGAAGCTAGCTGCAATATTTCAAGTTTTAGAGCATCTTAATGATTTTTAAATAATTGGCTATGGCGGCCATTTTATTTTTCAAAATAAGGCAAAATTTTTCAGAGGCAAAACATTTGAAGGGCAGGACTTTTGATGGCCTGTCTTTATATTCTGAAGCCATAGCACCAATAATAAGGGAGAAATAAGGATGTTTTAGTGTGACGACCTCATTTAACCTTGAAGCAGGGGTCAAAGGTCAAATTCAACACCTGGAAAAGATTCCCTGTCCATGTCTTCCTACAAGTTGTTTTCATATTCCAAACCTCTTGGAGCAATATTTGGGCAGATATATGGCCTTTTTAATAGGATAACCTGTCATTAAACATGTGATATGGCGGCCATTTTGTTTTTTGAACTAGGCCAAAATTACTATCAGGCTAGCTTTTCTAGCCATATAGCTTTTGTGCAAATTTGAAGAAGCTAGCTGGAATATTTCAAGATCTAGAGGACCTTTATGATTTTCAAACAATTAGCTATGGCGGCCATTTTGTTTTTCAAAATGAGGCTAAAATATTGCAGAGACAGGTTTTCATAGCCGTAAAGATACCCTGCAAATCTGGTGAAGATTTCTTTATAAATGAATGAAATATTAAGGTTTATGCAAAAACATGACAAACTTTAAACATGTGATATGGCAGCCATTTTGTTTTTTGAACTAGTGGCAAAACTACTATCAGGGTAGCTTTTCTAGCCATATAGCTTTTGTGCAAATTTGATGAAGCTAGCTGGAATATTTCAAGATTTAGAGCACCTTTATAATTTTCAAAGAATTAGCTATGGTGGCCATTTTGTTTTTCAACATGTGGCTAAAACCTTGCAGAGACAAGTTTTCATAGCCCTTATAGTTTTTGTGCAAATTTGATGAAGCTAGCTGGAATATTTCAAGATTTAGAGCACCTTTATGATTTTCAAACAGTTAGCTATGGCGACCATTTTGTTTTTCAAAATGAGACTAAAATTTTGCAGAGACAGGTTTTCATAGCCATAAACATCCCCTGCCAATTTGGTGAAGATATCTTTATAAATGAATGAGATATTAAGGTTTATGCAAAAACGTGCCGAACTTTAAACATGTGATATGGCGGCCATTTTGCTTTTTGAACCAGTGCCAAAATTACTATCAGGCTAGCTTTTTTAGCCATATAGCTTTTGTGCAAATTTGATGAAGCTAGCTGGAATATTTCAAGATTTAGAGCACCTTTATGATTTTCAAACAATTGGCTATGGCGGCCATTTTGTTTTTCAAAATGAGGCTAAAATGTTGCAGAGACAGGTTTTCATAGCCATAAACATTCCCTGCAAATTTGGTGGAGATATCTTTATAAATGAATGAGATATTAAGGTTTATGCAAAAACGTGACGAACAGACGGACGGACGTACGGAAGGCGTTTTATAATCTCCCAACTTCGGCCTTCGGCCGCAGGCGGGAGATAATAAAAGTTGGGGTGATTTATCTCATAAGAATAGGGTAATGGAGTATACAGTTCAAATAAACTATGATATACTGTTTTTATAACATCTCATAATACATGTTATTCCAATTTGTTATCAAACCAAATATGTGATTCCCAAATATATGTATTAATCAATACCATGTCTGACGGACAATATTCAGTGGCCTTGTGTGGTTATCTGACTTTCCTTCAGCACTGCAGTTAAACTTTTTTGTAAAAAAGTCTTTAAGACTAGTCTGTATGAAGACATTATGGATGAAAAGGAACACTTGTAAAGTCTTTATTGTTTTCTCGCATAAAACACCCTTACCTTATCCTAACAAGTGCTATATGTTGGTGAGAGCAAACATACATGACCAACATTTTTAAAGATCTCTTCTTGTTGGTAATATATTATGAAGTATTAGAAGGAACTGTGGGGGGGCCACGGTGGCAGAGTGGTAACACTCTCGCCTCCCACCTCTGAGGCCGGGGTTCGATCCCCGTATGGCCTCAAGTGGGAAAGCTGGTAGTTGCTTGCCGTTGGTCGGCAGTTTACAGTACACAACCCTAGCAAATTGTATGTACTAATTTCCTCTGCCCTTCCGACTACCCGTCGTGATATGACCTGTACAGTGTTGAAAGCGACGTAAAACCCCAAATAAATAAATAAATAGAAGGAACTGTGGACACATGGGAAGTCCAAACATACACAGTAGTATAGAAAGAATATTTCTTTAAAATAATTGGGTTGGTCACACGTTTGTTCTCACCAATGAAAAGCATTTGTGAGGATAAGGTAGGTATTTAAACTTACCAAAAGTTAAGTTACAATAAAATTTTTACAATTTTCCTTGATATATTTGCATACACTTTTACTGGATGTGAAGGGGTTGAATATATGTCATCAATGTTAATTAATGACATCTTGTTACTTATTGAATGTTTCACCAACAGTGAAATTAATTGAATCCAATTTTTACAGGTGACATTTTGCTACATATTGAAGAGTTGGACCAAACTTTGGTGACCAGTATTGTCACTACAGTTGGGAAATATTGCCCTCCCACTCCTTCTCATGAGTCACCCTCAAAGTAAGTCAATAAATTGTTTTTACAGGCTGGTTTGTAACTATTTAACCCTTTACAATAAAAGTTGTGAAATTTGGCAGTGAGGGCAATTAGTGATTGAAGTGTTTCAGGTTACATTTTGTGGAAACCTAAAATGATGCCAGAGATTTCTTTCTTTTGGTTTTTCAGTTGCATGTAGAGATTGATGTGTCCAACGTCCATCTGTCCGTCCACATTTTTGTTATTGGACTCTAACTCAAAAACGCTTTGTCCAATCGAATTCAAACTTGACAGGGACATAGATCACTATCACAGCTAGGTTCCTTTCAAAATTGGTGTAATTACGTCCGTTCGTTTGTCAGTTTTTTGTCCGTTTGTGTGTCCGTCAAAATTTTTGTTTCCGACTCTAACTCGAAAATGGTTTGTCCAATTGAATTCAAACAGACAATCGAATTCAAACTTGACAGGGACATAGATCACCATCACAGCTAGGTTCCTTTCAAAATTGGTGTAATTCCGTCTGTTCGTTTGTTGGTTTTTTGTCCGTTTGTGTGTCCGTCAAAATTTCTGTTTCCAGACTCTAACTCGAAAATGGTTTGGCCAATCAACCTCAAACTTGACAGGGAGATAGATCACCATCATAGCTAGGTTCTTTTTTGAAATTGGTGTAATTCTGTCTGTTCGTTTGTCCTGTTTTTGTCTGTTTGTCTGTCCGTCAACATTTCTGTTTCCGGACTCTTACATTAAAACGCTGTATATACGATCGAATTCAAACTTGACTGGATTGTAGATCACCATCATAGCTAGGTTCCTTTCGAAATTGGTGTAATTCTGTCCGTTCGTTTGTCCGTCAACATTTCCGTTTCCGGACTCTAACTCGAAAACGCTTTGTCCAATCGAATTCAAACTTGACAGGGAGATACATCACCATCATAGCTAAGTTTCTTTCGAAATTGATGTAATTCCGTCCTTTTGTTTGTCTGTTTATAGCTTACATACAATTATGTAACCTAGATTACAAATTTTACATTTCTTAGCACATCTAACGGTCCTCAGTGGCCTAGTGGTTAGCAAGTTTGGCATCTAATCATAGGCTGTCACCTTTGTGGGTTCGAGTCCCACAAGTGGCAATTCTGAGGACCTGTCCCAATATGACCCTGGCTGTTGAACGGGATGTAAAACCCCAACTTGACCTTTGACCTTAGCACGTCTAACACATTCACCTTAATTGGGTGACCTAACATTTCTTTCCTTATTTCTAAATGTAATTACAGGAGTCGCTAACCTTATTGCTGCCTGCGCAACCTGCCTTTTGGGGCATCTTTGACTGATATAAACTATTGAGTCTGGATAAACAAAGAATACTGAGAAAAAAGTAAAGTGTGGCTACACAATGTATTTGTGAATGAATCCATTGGCAAGTTTATGGAAGTGAACATGTGAGAATATAGGTTATGTAGATAGACAGAAGTGAAGATCAAATTAATTAGGTGCTGGTAGAGGGGTTTTCAGATCAATTGGTGTGAATTATTAATATCCATGCTTTGCTGACTGTCCAAGGTAAACCAAACTCCACAGAGATAATATAATGGAATAGTCTCTTAATTAACAGATGATGCACAATCAATACAGTTATTCTTTACCATTTATTTTGCACTGATAGTGGTTAGTACAATGTCATATATTATTAAACACCAATAAAATCAGCTAAAAATTACATAAATACCAAATATATTGGTAGATTAAATTTTTCAAGTGCAAAGACTGTATGCAGATAGATATAAGCTGCCAACTGTGTTCATTCCATTTATTATTTACTCACTGTCATAATAATGTAAACAGAAGTATAAAATAAAAACTTCTTATTTAAATATGCTGCAGGTGATATGTTTTAGTTAATATAAAATGTTTTGATGTCAGTCATGTCACTATTACTTAATATAATAAAATATATTATATATATTATTATATGATAAACTGGTATGAGAACCCTAAAAGAGGACATTATAAGCAAATATTCAAATAAAATGTTGAAGATATACATGAATATATTTCTTTTATCTTATAACTGTAATCTGAGTTTTCTATCACCTTAAATGTAATCTGCAATTGTACTTTTAAATGTGTTACGCTACTTTTACATTAGTTTTTAGCTTAATTTACCTCCACCAAGGAAGTATTATTTTCGTGTGTGTTTGTTTGTTTATTAGCAGGATTACACAAATACTACTGGTTGGAACATCATGAACAGTAAAAACAAAACAGAAGATGGGTCTTGGTCCGCTTTTGATCCCACTGAATTTTGAGAGTGATCTGGATCACTGTCTGGAAACCAAAAAAAAATAGTCCAAATTTTCCTGTTTAACAAATTTTAAAGTAAACAATAAACAGAAAACATTGAATAGAAAACATTGCTTATTATATTAGAAATATTGTTACTTTTGCTTTGTGTTTCATTTGAGGTTATTTTGTGATTGAGTTACCAATGAAGTCTCTGCATAATACAAGCATAATGTGCAGCCTCTTCCAGTTATTTAAAAAAAATAGATAACTAAGTATGACACATTAACAAGCAAAAGACTTGGATGAGTTTAAAACAGTGAAAAATTTTGTATTAACAAAACAAATTTGGGATTTTACATCCTGTGAACAACATTAGGGTCATATTTAGTGGGTAAATCATTTGGCTGTGTGGATATCGATATTGAATGTAAAAATATTTCAATATCGACCGATATTGGGGGTAATATTGTCAACCACATAGCCCGACAACAGGGTACCATAAACGTTTTTGTATTAGCATATCGCCAACACTAACAGTAAGTGAAATATACCAGAACAAAACACTGCAGTTTTCATCAAAAATGCATTGAAAACTACAAAAATGCAAGATGAAAGTGTACAATTTCCCCATATTTAGGCTTTATTTCAAATCTTTGTAGTGTAAGTTGACATTTTTATTTAAAATGGCGATATTGATATATGTCTTCGGCCATCGTTATAGGCAACCCTCTCCCAAATGATCAAAATTGCCAATATCGATAAACAATATACCCCCTAGTCATATTATAAAAGGGCAACAGTATTTCAGAACAGAAATCAGAGCACACCACAAGATAACTGAGGGTCCTCTGTAAGTAAAATTAAGTATGAAACATTAGGAAAGTGTGGTTTTCAGAACTTTTAAAGTGAACTGAAATTTATCATGTGTGATAAGTTAAGACAATAAAAGAGTTTTTCACCGTACTTGAAAGTTTTTAAAACCAGTTTCAACTCAAGTAATCTTTCCCACTACCCATGCTTCCATATATCTCTTTCTCTGAATAGAAACCAGACCCATTTCCAAACATGGGTTTCTTTAGATGCCTGTAGACCATAACTGCCAGTTTGACCAGGGCTAGTGCAATGGCCAAGGCTAGAGTAAATCCAGAGAGCACTGAATTACTCGATGTTGCCTCCCAGTTCTTACTTATACTTCCTCCCAGTGCCACTACAAACACCACATAAGGTGTGTAGAGGTAACGGGTAAACCGATCCAAGAGGCAGACATCTGTGAAGAACCAGATAACAATTTCTGCATTCAATATCGATAGACAGATAGTGCCAGCCACATTCACCAGTAGATGGCCAGAGGTGATGAGAACAATATCCAAATTCAATAATGTGGCAATGGTTGTCCATGCTGCATAAATACCCAGACCATTTTGCGAGAAGATCCTTGTTAGCCAGATGTCCACCTGCTGCTCCTCTCGTCTAAGTACTGGGGTGACATGATAGAGTTTGTGACAGGATAATGCTAGGCATATGTAGAGACTGAAGGCAGTGAGGGGGAGAAAGATGAGGCCATACTGAGGATAGAAATGATCCCATAGTAGCAGCCACGCAATATTGGTCAGGAGGTTGAACGTGTAGATGATAAAGATGGTAATGGGCTGGTGTGCAGGGTTGACGTATAAATAGCCGTAGCTAGTGCGGCGACAGATGGTAGAGAGACTGTAGCCAATGAATAGAAGCTGCCAGGTGTAGACCACAGCCCAAAGACTGAACGTCCAGCCGGCTGGCGTGATGTCTGTGTAATAACTGTCGGATACTGTACCAGTGCTGTTCTGGAAAATACCTAAAAAAGAGAATGAATATCTATAATTTATGTAATAACCATGTAAAACTATACCCATTGTGCAAGATATAAAGGAGCTGTACTGTTGTTAAAAAAAAAATTCCAACCTACTGATTGGAGAAAGAGACACAAAGTACACGGTGGCATTCCTTTGTGAAAGTTCTGTCACCAAGTCGAACACACTTAACTGAAACATAAGGGATAGTACAAATGTTTGTCTATAAACAGAAATATCTGTTGAAAAGAGTAAAAGTACGTATTAGCCAACAGAATTAAAGTCTTGCAGAGTAATGTCGGTATAGTGCCTAGTTAGTACAATTCCAGTGAGAGGTTACCTGAAAAAGATAATTTTAGAGAACTCGGGTTACCTAGAAAAAAGATAATTGTAAACAAAACACTGTTAACCTGGATTGTAACTGAAAATGAGAAAGGAGGAAAAAAATCAATCCCACTGACAATTCAAAATAATGGTAAAAATCGGACCAATCAGGATTCCTATGTTTTTAAATTCCATATCTCTGCTTAACAATATAACAAGGGATGTAATTGAGCAATACTTTTATTTATTTATTTGGTCATTGCTACACCTGATGAATGTAAATAAGATACCCATGAAGTTTAGACGTTAATAGGATTCCTTTATACCAACAACAGGCTGTGCATTATGTTTTGTGCAAGTGTAACTCTTACCTTGTATGCCCTGTGTAACTATGAAACATATGGGGGGGGAGAAGTTGAAGTAAGCTTATGAAATTAAATGATAAATCTTTTCCGGGCTATATCTCGGAAACCGTAAGGTGTAGGAAGTTTATACTTGGTAGGGACATTGGTTAGGGGGTGTAGGTGTGCAATGTCACGGTGTGGCCTTGATTTGACCTTTGACCTTGCCGTAGTGACCTTGACCTATAAAATCTTGTCCGGGCTATATCTCTGAAACCATAAGGTGTAGGAAGTTTATACTTGGTAGGGACATTGGTTAGGAGGTGTAGGTATGCAACATTATGGTGTGACCTTGATTTGACCTTTAACCTTTCCGTAGTGACCTTGACCTATAAAATATTGCCCGGACTATATCTCAGAAACCGTAAGGTGTAGGAAGTTGATACTTGGTAGGGACATTGGTCGGGGGTTGTAGGTGTGCAATGTCATGATGTGACCTTGGTTTGATCATTGACCTTGCCGTAGTGACCTTGACCTATAAAATCTTGTCTGGGCTATATCTCGGAAACTGTAAGGTGTAGGAAGTTGATACTTGGTAGGGACATTGGTTAGGGGGTTGTAGGTGTGCAATGTCATGATGTGACCTTGGTTTGATCATTGACCTTGCCGTAGTGACCTTGACCTATAAAATCTTGTCTGGGCTATATCTCGGAAACTGTAAGGTGTAGGAAGTTGATACTTGGTAGGGACATTGGTTAGGGGGTGTAGGTGTGCACCGTCATGGTGTTACCTTGATTTGACCTTTGACCTTGCTGTAGTGACCTTGACCTATAAAATTTTGTTTGGGCTATATCTTGGAAAGCGTAAGGTGTAGGAAGTTGATTCTTGGCAGGGACATTGGTTGGGGGTTGTAGGTGTGCAACATCATGGTGCGAACTTGATTTGACCTTTGACCTTGCCGTAGTGACCTTGACCTATAAAATTTTGTCCAGACAATATCTCTGAAACCGTAAAGTATAGGAAGTTGATACTTGGTAGGGGCATTGGTTAGGGGTTGTAGGTGTGCGTCATAATTTTTAGTTTACTGATTAATGCTGTCATCTTGCTATTGAATTGTCTTGTTTTAGTACTTTATCTTTACATACATTTTCCTTCTCTTAGATGTTATTTTCTCTACTTAAACATCATTTTGACCTTAATATAACCGACACTGCTCTGAAAGTATCCCGATCTTTGTACTATTTCACTGCTTCTATATCTCATGGTGTTGAAAACTATTTCCCCAGGCTGTGGGGTACGGGCATCTCTAATGCTATTTTTTTGCTAGTACAGGTTTTGGTTCTAACTTTTGTAGTGTTTCTGTTAATTTTACATCTTTGTACTTGGTTTTATAATCTCATGTATGTTTTATATTTAGATAAATAAACATATGACCCACACATACATATTAATATAAAAATTATTTAATGTAGTTTTTGATAAATTCCCAGAATTCCTTTTTCTTTCTGTGAGGGTTTGGTTTCGGTAAAAACATTCCAGCTTAAGATGGATCATTGTCTCAACAGTAAATTGATAAGGAACACTAAAGAATGCCTTATGATTAAGATTGATAAAGATAGGTCTACAAACTATATAACAGAAATACAACAACAGTGGCAGTTTTTTGGAAATGCACAAAAATATTATGTGTTTCCAAATATTTTCAGGAAGAATCGAGATGGTGGCTGAATGTCTCGCTCAACCTCTCAAATGTACACAACTGATGTGTAGAGTTCTCATATCTTCTATTCCTAATTCATTTGGCAATGCCATTAGGCAAATTTGAACAGGAATATCCCCCCAAAAATATACTGTTTTAAAAAGAAGAAAACTGATGACTTTCTGAAAACCTGAGATAAAAGAGATGCAGAGTCTCATTTTATTTTTACCATTTAAGCCCTTTTATTTGAAATATTGCAGTTCTTACTTACCTTTCATGAGACTTGAGGTAGCCATGTCAGTAAATACTAAAGTGACAAGACATACTAAACTGGCCATAACTATGGCACCAATGTAAGTTGGTTTGTGATTTATATCTTCAGCAACTTCTTCCATACTTCTAATTAACACTGATCATTTAACAGATTGATGCATCCAGTATGAATGTGTTTAGGAGAGTGTTTGAAATGTCTCATTTTTATTTACTTTTCACTGGTACTTGAAATACACACTCCACATATTCTTCAGGAAAAGCGAAAAGTTATGCAATCTTTTCTCAGGGACCCTATAGTGGATAGTGCACACCTATAAATGCCTTTTAACATTTACATCTACATGGTCTGACATAAAATAAAGAATAATATTAGATTTTTCACTTTTAGCTATTTTAAAGCACATTCAAACGGTGTATATACTCTGCAAGGAGTGACACTGTACTAGTCTAATGTAGGAATACTTTTAGGGTGCTTAATCTTTCTAGACTAGCAGGTTTTATGGCTCAGGAACAAAATTATAGCTTAGAATTACTTGCGGCATTGTTTCACATAGTTTACAGTTAAAATTCAATTAACATAGCTTTTGTAATTGTAATTACAGTGGCCCAAAGCTTCAAAGTCTATGTGATAAGTGTGGTATCTTCCCTGAGGAATTTAATGTTCGGCCCCAACACGTGATCAGGAACATGTCATGATTGTCCTTGCGCAAACTAGAGATCTTGAGTTGAAGCAAACATCTCAAAACTGTGCATAAAATCTCAAGTTGGGGCTGCACACCCTTAAGATGAATTTTCAATAATACCATAATGGGATATATCTTAAATTGTCTTTACCTCAAATTATGGCTGTGTTGAGGAAGAAGCCGAAAGGTGTGACTTGGGAAGGGATTATATTCTATTGTACAAATTTGTTAAATGAGAGGGTCTTTGATAATCAAATTAAAGGGATTTTTGGGGTGATGTGGCCTGAACTTTACTTAGATTCTATAATTCTTGATGTATTGTCAGTATTTTTGTTTTGTATGTCAATTGCACTTTTATTAGACTGATTTTTATTGGTGTATTGTCAGTATTTCTGTTTTGTATGTCACTTGCATTTTTATTAGACTGAACCCTCATAGTAATGTATTGGTGTATTTGGATTGATATTTCTCCTGACATTGTAACTGCTGGTAATTACAAAACAACAGCAATTTGAAATAAAGTTCCAAGTACAATAACATTATTGGTTTAAAATTAATTAATTCTTTAGGTCTCCATTATATTTTTTGTTCTCAGCTGTGTATAAAAACAGCACAGATTCGCAGAAATAAATCAACTTTCATGCAATTATTCATGCTTTTAACAACATTATAATGCCAAGTAATCACAAAATTAATTTGGACAATTTTGGACAAGGCCACTGACACAGCGGTTATTTCTCGCCTTAGAATCAGTAATAATGGAGAACTAAAGGAGATATAAGGATTTTTTGTAGTAAGATAACCCCACTTGAGATTGAAGAAGGGGTCAAAGTTTAAAGTCAGCAATTGGAAAAGAATCTCAGGTCATGACTTCCTTTAAGTTGTTTTCACATTTGGAACCTATAGTAGCAATGATAAGGGAGATATAAGGCCGTTTTAATAGGATAATCCCATTTAACATTAAACATGTGATATGACGGCCATTTTGTTTTCAAAACTAGCTCAGATTACTATCAGGCTAACTTTCCTAGCCATATATCTTTTGTGCAAATTTTATGAACCTAGCTGCAAAAGTTTTAGAACATCTTTATGATTTTGAAATAATTGGCTGTGGCGGCCATTTTGCTTTTCAAAATAAGGCTAAAATTTTTCTAAGGCCAGGACTTTTCATGGTCTGTCTTTACTTTCTGGAACCATTGCACCAATAATAAGGGAGAAATAAGGATGTTTTAGTGCGACGACCCCATTTAATCTTGAAGCAGAGGTCAAAGGTCAAATTCAACACCTGGAATAGATTCCCAGGCCATGACTTCCTACAACTTGTGTTTTCATTCCGAACCTCTAGGAGCAATATTAGGGGAGATATAAGGCCATTTTAATAACATAACCCCGTTTGACATCAAACGTGATATGGTAGCCATTTTGTTTTTTGGACTAGGCCAGAAGTACTATCAGGCTAGCTTTTCTAGCCATATATCTTTTGTGCAAATTCGATGAAGCTAGCTGGAATATTTCAAGATTTAGAGCACCTTTTATGATTTTCGAACAATTGCCTATGGCGGCCATTTTGTTTTTCAAAGTGAGGCCAAAATTTTGCACAGACTGGTTTTTATAGCCATAAACATTCCCTGCAAATTTGGTGAAGATATCTTTATAAATGAATGTTCACTGGACACTGGGAAAGAATCTAAATTGAGCCATTTATACTTATCCATAGAACCAAAGACTGTAAACTCAGTTTTGCCAGGATTTAATTTAAGCTTATTTTCTAACATCCAGATATGATTATCATCCAAACAGGCCTTTAGCTGGTGAAATGAGTTGGCACACTTTCCAGGAGATAGGTGGACAAACAACTGGGAATCATCCGCATAAAAATAGTATTTGACATCCTTAAATTTTGCAATTACCTGAGTAAGGGGGGATGTGTATAGGGAGAACAATAAAGGACCAAGAACAGAGCCCTGAGGCACCCCGAAATTTAATTTGAAACATTCTGAAATCACTGAGCCAATTTTGACAGATTGAAAAACGATCCAGGAGATAAATTGTAAACAATCTAAGGACAGTTCCAGTGAAGCCAAACCTTGTTGACAGACAGGTGAGGAGTGTGTCATGGTCGATCGTGTCAAAGGCGGCTGACAGGTCGAGGAGGACCAGGGCCATAGGCATACCCTTGGACGACAAATGTTGGTAAAAATAATTATAACCTCACCGACAATCTTACATCCTTGGCTGACATTTCTAATCAAGGAATGCATTGATATACTGTTACCATCACTTACAAAGCTGGTCAACTGTTCACTCATGGTGGGATGCATCTCTGATGCTTTCAAATCTGCTGTGGTCACTTCTCTTATTAAAAAGGCAAATCTTTTTTCAGACAACTTGAAGATTTATCGGTCTGTATCTGGCCTCAGTTTCATATCAAAACTGGTAGAACGTGTGGTTGCTAAGCAGCTGTTAGAACATATCCATGTCCATAACTTAGACAACTGGCCCAGTTGGCATATAAAGCTGGTCACTCAAGTGAGACAGCTCTTCTCTCCATAAAAAATGAAGTTCACTTATCTTTGTCAAGAGGTGAACCCACTGCCTTAGTATTGCTCGACTTGTCTGCTGCTTTCGATACCATTGATCATTCCACTCTTCTCAGTTGCCTCCATGTTTAGTTTGGCATTGGTGCCTCTGTTCTGAAATGGTTCACTTCCTACCTAACAGACCGTTGTCAGTCAATAAAAATTGGTTCTACTTTGTCAGATGTTTGTAAACTCCTATTTGGTGTCCCCCATGGTTCTGTCCTGGGCACTTTGTTGTTATCATTGTACACCACCCCCCTCAGTTTGATTATCGGTAAACATAGAGGAATAAAGTTTCATTCTTATGCAGATGACAGCCAAGTTTATGAGCATTTATCCCAGAAGAATGCATATATGCTGCCTTTGAACAGTTGAACAGGTGCCTAGATGATGTTAAAGAGTGGATCTCAAATAGTAAGCTCAAATTGAATCCTGTCAAGACTGAGTTTATCATCTTTGGTTCGAAGAGACAGAGGGACAAGTTGAAAGTATATTTTCCAATGGATTTTTTTGCAGTCCACTCTGCCCTGTTGATTTAGTCAAGAATTTGGGTGTGTGGTTCGATTCGGATTTTTCCTTGTCTAAGCATGTTCAGAATGTCTGCAAAAGTTGTTTTTTGAAACTCTGTGATTTCAGACTTGTCAGGCGATTTCTTTCTCATGATGTTTCTGTACTTGTGGCTAATGCTCTTGTTGCACTTGTTGACAAGTTTCTTCACGCAGGTTTTCCTAGGTATTTTGCTCCGTATCTTTCTTCCTACAGCAGTTCTTATAGTACCAGACGCAGTCAAAGTGATGGCAATTTCCTTGTCATTCCAAAGTTCTACTGTTCATAAATCTGTCAAATAGTTTGGTAATAGTTTTGGTTTTGATGCTCCTACTGTTTGGAATGCTCGTGCCTCTCCCTCCCTAGCCTCTTTCAGAAAGCAGGTTAAGACCTACCTGTACACCAAAGCATACCCACCTTAGCCTGGATCATGCCCTGGCATTCTCCGTGGTGCTTGACCCCTTTTCTGGCTCCGAATACTGAAATTGGTCGACTGTTTTTTACCCCACACCCTGTAAGGGCTGTCGGGGTATTGTTTTCACCCATGGTATCCGGATGGGCGGGCAGGAGGGTTGGTGGCGGGAAAAAGTTTGTCCTGCCTGTATCTCTGAAACCGTAAGGTGTAGGAAGTTGATACTTGGTAGGGACATTGGTTATGGGGTGTAGGTGTGCAACGTCATGGTGTGACCTTGATTTGACCTTTAACCTTGCCGTAGTGACCTTGACTTTGAAAATCTTGTCCAGGCCATATCTCAGAAACCGTAAAGTGTAGGAAATTGATACTTGGTAAGGATATTAGTTAGGATGTGTAGGTGTGCACCGTCATGGTGTGACCGTGATTTGACCTGATGTGACCGTGATGTGACCTTTCACCTTGCCGTAGTGACCTTGACATATAAAATCTTGTCTGGGCTATATATATCTCAGAAACCGTAAGGTGTAAGAAGTGGATACTTGGTAGTGACATTAGTTAGGGGGTGTAGGTGTGCAATGTCATGGTGTGACAGTGATTTGACCTTACCTTAGTGACCTTGACCTATAAAATCTTGTCCCGGCTATATCTTGGAAACAGTAAGGTGTAGGAAGTTGATACTTGGTAGGGACATTGGTTGGAGAATGTAGGTGTGCAACGTCATGGTGTGACCTTGATTTGACCTTTCTGTAGTGACCTTGACCTATAAAATCTTGTCCGGGCTATATTTCGGAACCATAAGGTGTAGGAAGTTGATACTTGGTAGGGACATTGGTTTGGGGTTGTAGGTGTGCCATAGTGACCTTGACCTATAAAATCGTGTCCGGTGTATATCTCGGCAACCATAAGGTGTACGAAGTTGATACTTGGTAGGGACATTGGTTAGGCAGTGTAGGTGTGCAATGTCATGGTGTGACCTTGATTTGACCTTGCCTTGATGACCTTGACCTATAAAATCTGGTCCGGTCTATATCTCGGAAACTGTAAGGTATAGGAAGTTGATACTTGGTAGGGACATTGGCTAGGGTGTGGATATAAAATGTTATGGTGTGACCTTGATTTGACCTTTGATCTTGCCATAGTGACCTTGACCTATAATGCCTTGTCCGGCCATATTTCGGAAACCATAAGGTGTAGGAAGTTAATATTTGGTAGGGACATTGGTCAAGGGTTATATGTGTGCAACATCATGGTCTGACCTGGATTTGATCTTTGATCTTGCATATCTGATGCTATTTTATCCTATACAGGGATATGTGATACTCTTTATCTCTCTTATATCTCTCATATTGTTTTACTTGAATCTTGGTTGTTGCACCTTTGGGTGTCTTTATATGTAGATTAAGCACTGTTAAAGTCATATTAGAATTCATTGAGGATTTTAATTTTGCATCTTCCGATTGTAACAGATCGTATTGCATCAAGTAAGTCACAGATTTTGCCCCAACTCCACATATAAGAATGTATTGCCACATCTGTATGTATGGGTAATATTCAAAACATTCAAACCATAATGCGACCATACATAATTGTGATATTTTCATTGACAGCCATTCTCCAGTGAAGAAATTTTAGCTTCATAACTTTTACTTTGCTGAATTGTCTTGTTTTAATACTTAATCTTTACATGCAGTGCTCTGATAGCATCCCAATCCGTGTACTGTTTCACTACTTCTATATCTCATGGTGTTAAAAAATATTTCCCCCGGCTGTGGGGTACGGGCATCTCTGATGCTATTTTTTGGTTTTGTTGCGCCTTAGAGTCCTCTTTGTATGGGGAGATTAAGCACCATGAAAGTGCAATTAGAATTAGAATTATATAGTAGTCCTGACTAAAGAGACAAATACATGTGTGTGAGGTACCTTGTCTAAGGGTACAATCTCCATGACCTAGCAAAGAATCGAACCTCAGACTTTCCAATCTGCAGTACAACACTCTAACCACAACACCATAGAGATCACTCCAACACCATGATTTTACTTAAGCAAAACTGATATGTGACATTGGCCACTACATACTTCCAATGTTACTAACCATTGATGCTGAAACTATGATGACATCACAATATGGAGATGTCACAGTCACCCTGATAAGAACAAATGCTTGCCATTGAAAAAGCTGAAATGCATTGGCTTTGGGTAATTTGATTTAGGTAACTGGAATACATTATTAATTCCTGATCATTTAAACATGGTGATGTTAAGTGAGTCCAATGCCCTTTGTACAATTATTCATCTGTTTAAATTTTATGAGAAAGTAGTGACATATTAATATCAATCAGAATATTGTGATATCATCAAAAGGTACTGAAATTATGACGTTGTGATTAAAATTGTACAATCATGACATCATTGGTGCAAAAAAATATTCCTCTATATTTTCAGAAAATAATGCACATTTAGTAGTGAAGGAATTGAAGTGTAGCTCTAAAATTGATATCAATATCTTATTTGACTTTGCATATTGGTCCATATTGAAATATTGTTTCTCATCATTTTACAATTACTAGTGCCTTGTTTCACAAAAATGCAAAAAATATTTAAGAAAAATCCTAAGTTTAACACTGCTGTGCAAATTATCAAATGCCTTGAAGTTATTGATCTTTAACCTTCCAACATATGAATATTCATGGTCAAAATATGAAGTAGTTGGAAAATACTGCCTCATGATGTATTTTAAAGTTATTAAAATAAACACTTTTAGTATCGATATTGAACTCCAGGAGGAAATGTCTGTTGATTGAATATTGATATATGAGATTCCCCATATATGTATGTTGATTCTGCTATCAAAATGACAGTTAATATTAACTAAGTTAAAACTTTTAGTTAAAACTTTCCTAAGGCCTCATCATTCAGAAGATATAAAAAATGACAAATTGTAATAAAAGTATTAGATAAAATATATAGAATTTCAATCTAGCTCTTCATACTATATGAGAATCAGTTAGGGCCTGTCTTTGAAATGACCATAACTATTGAATGGATTGAAAAACTCTACCTTTGACTGAAGTTTGTATGTATGAATTGATTGTTAGTGAGGTCAGAATCTCACCTGTTTTCACTGTTCCAGTAGCCAAGAAGTTGAACACAATGGTAACTACAAATGTGAGGCAGGTTAAAACCACAACAGTGATATACGCTGGCTTGTGTCTCACTTCTTCAGTGTACTCCTCCATCTTCCAAATTATAATCCAATTAAACCCTTCTGCTTTTATCAATGAATACTATCACTTTTCAAAGTGCCCAAAGTATTACTGAAGTAAGCAAAATCTCAGACTCCTTTCTATTTCTGTATACAGGTGTCGTCAGTAATGATAAAAAAATAAATTCAAATTTATGCAACAATTTGTATCAATTGAAGAATCAGTCATTGAGTCAAGACTGTCTGTGTCTACAGAATGATGTGGTAAGCTATGGCAAATATTAATCCAAGTCACAGTGTCACTGTATTCAAGTCACTCATTGTCAAAGGGCAGTTTGAGTCTTTCCGGTTGTTTTTCTTGTACTATACAACCCCACATCACAAGACCTAACTTTTTTCCACCACAGCTAGGTTCTCTGTTGTTCACAGTATGTAACCAGTTTCTGATCAGGACTCCTATGTATATATTTATTTATTTCCTCTGATTTATTCAAGAGACATCTGCAACACTTAAATATACTTTTTTGCAGAATGCTTATAGTTTTTCATGCGAATATATTCGCAAAAACATTATATTCTTGTTATGATATAGATCTGCTGCTTTATCCTGTACTTAAAAATGTCAATTTATGGGCAACATAGTTATTTTTATGTTGTTATTTTTGTTGTCCATAATTCATAGGAAATACTCTACAGATGGAAAAGATATTTTCACTGTGCCATTTTTACTCCTGTTTATGTGTCTGTTTAGAGTAAAACTGATACTTTCATACACTTTCTCTGGGAGATAGGAAAATGTCACATTTATAAAATATAAACTCCCAGCAAACATTTCAATATTTATGCATTATTATCACCAGTATTTGTCTTACCAAAGTTTCACCCAAGTTCAGTTTAAAGTTGCTTATGTAATGAAGGCTCATGTGTGCAAAGGACTTGATTAAGTATATATTGATTATAGGTACACAATCAACAAACTAAGCCACAACAAAATGAAATCTCTTATCACAAGAAAGTACTATAGTCTATCTTTACAGTATTTGCAGAAAGGAACAAATTTATGGGGTTTTTTGTTTTGTTTTTCAGCATAAAAAATAGAAATAAATGAAAAGTGTCACATATATGCATCCACAAAATGTTACAAGTATTATAATACTTCATTTAAACACTTTCAGTACTGATCATTATAATGGCTACACAACAGAACTATTGCATCCTTGCATTCTTTCATGTTGATAGAGTCACTGTTCAAGTTTTCACATAAAATTGAACACTTGTATATCAGTATACATGCTGTACATAAATACATAAAATAACTCTGTACTTTAATGAGTTCAATTTATTGACAGTTCTGTTGAGGTCCTGCCTGTCCACCAAGTAATTAATATTCATAGGAAGATCATGTGATTACCTATTTCACAGACTGGATTTTAAAGCTTCAAGTGTTTCCATATATATGTCACTTGATGAAGACACATATGCCAAATGTAGTAGTAACTGTTTTAATTGGGCTAAAAATAATTGGGACAATTTTGTATGACATAATTTATTGTGAAACTATAGCTTAAACACCAAACAATGAAATCAACTCAGATTGTTGGGTAAATAGGTACGGTATTTCACTGGACGCTTAATTCTGGACGCTTAATTCAAAAGGGTTTGCAGACTGGTCATGTGATAACCAACAAAACCATTTATAACATAACAGTTAGATCTTATGACTTGGCAAAAAAAATTTCCACTATTTCCCTAGTGCTCAACACTCCATGAATGTGTCAAAATTATCTTGTGCAAACATGTCAGAAATTTGTATGATGCACATAAAATATTTTGTTTTGCAAGAGATAATAAGTTGCTGTAAAATTATATGTGTTTTATAAATTTACCCAAAGGGTTGTATCTTTGTCATGAGTATGTTATATCTTTGTAATATTCAGATTTTGACCAATTTTAAGCATGTTATAATTTTATGGGGCTTACTGTAACAGGTCAGTATAACACACATAAATATGTGGCAGGATTCCAAAATTACACAACTCGTGATTGCTAAAAATCAGTGTATACCTGCAAACACAAGGTCTAGTGTTTTCACAGAATACAGGGGGATTTTCCACACAGGTCATTTGTTCACAACATTCATATTATATTTATGTACAAATAGAGTTGAAACATTTTCTTGGAGGAAGTAGAGTGTAGGACTTTTCAGGATTTATAATTATAAATCATTGTTGAAGAAATAATTCAAAATGAATAAAGTAAAATCCACTCTTAAATACAAGATATTACCTGACAAAATTATCTTGAGTCATTATTGAGAAATTAATTTAAATAAAATATAAGTTTTTATGTAAAATTCACCCTTGAAAATATTACCTTCTGATTTGTTTAGGAAAGGTTTTCTTATTACCTCCACCAAGGAAGTATATTTGCATGACCTTTTGTCTGTTTGTCCATTTGTTTGTTAGCAAGATTACACAAATACTGCTGGATGGATCTTCTGAAAAAAAATGAAAAGATGGATCTTGGTCCAACTTTGATCCCATTAAATTTATAGAGTAATCTGTGTCACTCTCTGGATACAAAAAATTTAAAAAATCTAGGTTTTCTCATTGGCTTATTAGTGAGCCCTTGCAAAAAATAATCATTGCGCCTTGGCGGGAGTATGCATTCTCTTATTTAACTACGTTTAAATAAATGGAATAGCTGCTTTTGATAACAAGGTATAATTTTATACTAAAATCTCACAGTAAACCAGTTTTAGTTTTGTCACAAATACAAGTGACAAGCTTCACTGGGGTGGCAAACTTCACTGGCTAAGCAGTGCAAGAAAAATAACCACAGTTTTACAGTTAAATGTCTAAGGCAAGGAAAATGCTTCTGCTGAACTTAGAATTCCAGATAACTTTAATTGAAAAACTCCTTTTAAAGAGATGATGTATACTTGCCAAGTAGTGTTCTCAATATACCAATTTTTCTGAGACCGGGTGGGTAGTGAATTGAACAGCCAGGTACCCGTGTACTCTCGCCAATGGGTGATAATAGGTGATACCACAAAAATCTTGTCATTTACAAACTTAAAACTCACACAAATCATGGGATCCAACCGTTTGCTTTATTTCTTATCTGCCATCTTTTTTATTTAACAAATGACACAGTAAACCTGTATATTAGAATAATATTGCTTTTTTTGTTTGTTTTTTTTCCCCTCACCTGTTGGCGTATCTAAAACACTAGGGCAAGGAAGAAATGTTAAATTAGAAAGACTTCTATACAATCAAATAGGGTTGTTTATGCATTGTCAAATGAAGGACCTCTCTGAAAACCGTTAGTATATTCAATGATCAGGTACCCTTATATTCGGATAGCTATTGAAATCACTAATACTTGTAGATTCTACTAAATTAAGTATCCCTAAAAGGAGTTCAGTTGTTTAAACAGTTGGTAACTCACACATGTCAGGTACTCTTCACCCAGAAGTATAAATAGGTACCAAAACTGGCTGGGGAGCTAAATATGCCACTGTAGGGCATCCTGTTTAGAGGAGCAGAAATATTCTGAATGATTTCAGACTACAGAAACCAAAAGTAAGTACTGGCTATATGGGCCACAACACCTCTATAATGACTTTACCTACATATCATACGTATTAGATTAATATACCATCTAAACCAATGTGTATCAATGAAAGCATACTCAATCGTCCTTCATACACCTTAGGATGTATGTTTTAAATATACTGTAATGGTGCTGCAGTGTCAGGATTATTTTTCAAACAAACTTTCGGTTTTCGGGGTGTCTGGTAACAACGGCTGCCATGGCAACCCTTTTTTTGGGTGACCGTCTTAAACTTTTTTGGATGTTCCACAGCCTAAACCAATGCATGAATTTTCACAAAATTTTCAGGATATGTTTAGCCAAAGAGGATCTATAGTTGATTAGGTTTTGGGGGATATCTGGCAACAGCTGTTGGCATGGCAATGCTTTGAATACTTTTTGGTTTTAAAGTACTTATTTTAAAAAGGGTACTATTAAACTCATGTTACTACAGTTGCATTTTATTTGTATATCTATGCTAGAGAAACCATTCCGTCATAACAGGCTTCCATCTAAATTGACAGATGCCTTCTGGTCATTAAAAAAAGTCCTCACACCATGAACAAATAAAATACATAACTTTCACCCTTCTTCAACAATTGTAAAGTTGTTACATCTGACAGTATCTTATGGTTTCTGTATACATCTTGCAATTGAAGTAATTCCTTACATCTTCCCAAATCTCGATGTTGCCCATTTAGCTGTACACGGGTGGTCACTAAGATAAACGGTCACGAAGATAAACGGCCTTCAAAGTTTTCAAATTTAAATAGTGTAAATAGCAAAATCGCAGAAACTAAACAACAAAATAGACTTAAACAATGCTTTTCATGATTTTGATTTGTGTTATATTGTTGTTTAAACCTTTTAACTGTTTTTATGTGAGCATTTCTGAGGACCGTTTATCTCCGTGACCGTTTATCTTAGTGACCTGTGTACCTGCAGGCTTGAATTCTTGCCTGCCAATGCTGGCTATTTTTGGTCACTGGAGTTTCTGTGTGACAAGCTGCGTTTTAATACATATGTGTATGCGTGTTTTCCAGACATGATCATCACAAGAGTGCATTTGAGGATTACAGATCCCTGTTACTTGATTCTGCTGATAAGAGACGAGGCCTAGAGTTGTTGATTACAAGACTGGAAGAAGGTACACTGTTTATACATAGATATACAGTGCTTGTGTTAAAATACTAATTGGTAAAATTATCATTCCCATAAATTTTATATATATGGTATCACTAGTCAAAAATGAAGTAATATCTCATTCTTAAAATAGTATCAATCTATTTAATTAGTATGGGTAGAGCAGATAATTATTCACCCATACCCTGTACAAAGGTCAGTACCAAATAGATACGCAGCTTATTTGGAGGTAAATATGAGGTGAAGAAAATGCTTGATACAATAAGACTTTAATTATCCATTCTGTTGACCTTATAAAAGCAATTTTCTACTCTCCCCATTTTCAATCTTTCTTATTATTGCAGTGAAAATTCTAGTAACAAAACTATAGTCATCCAAATATTTTAACCTGGAGAACCTAAGTGCTTCCTTCCCATACGGAAATATCTGTTCAATTTAAAGAAATATACCATACAGTTCAATAAACCTACATAATATCAATGATTTTCTGCAGCTTTTACTTGAAAATTAAACAGATTTTGAATGTTTTTTAAGTTGAACAGCACAAGAATTACTAATCATTCCATTCTTAAGATTATTAAGGTGAAATATTGTTTCAACTGTGGTTCAATAGGTGAAAATGACTATTCTCCAGATTCTGTCAGATTCTCCACAGTTACAGAAGTTTTAGACTTCTGTGTGTTTTTGGTGCCATATTGCAGGTGACACTCCTTCGGTTCTGGATGAAGTGAAGTCTGACATGTACAAGTTCAGTGTAATGGTCCACAAGTTTGCCTTTGATATTGTTTTCACACCATTAGAGCAGCAAATAGGAATGGTTGCCTCACTAGAGGTATGTAAGGGGTTCCTTTAGAAGTTAAAACATAGTTTAACTAAGTCTTATTTATAAAATTGACAAAAATTGACTGAAGCGGTGTTTCCTTTTTATGTAATTGTAGGTACTTGGTACCCCATGAAATTTGTAAAGATGGTGTATCATTGGATAAAAATCTAGTAAAATTGTATTCACATATATTTATAATATGGAAGGTATTCTAAAGGTTGGTACAAAATATCACCCTTACTCAATGCAAAGCTAATAAAATAATTAAGTACCTTTGACGGGCTGCTTATTTGTTATCATGTAGGTTCGACTGATCGCTGCTGCCGGATTCTAGTCTCCCTTGAATAGCTTCTTGGGCTTTGAAATTTTTCTTTCCTTCGTATCTTTTTTTTAAAACTATAGGGGTGGGAAAAATTTTTGGGATACTTTGACTAGACCTTAAACTTTACTTAAGGTAACCTTAAGCATTTTAAAAAAAAAACCGTCATCGTGTTTCGGAAAAAAAAAACACATACACCAGTACTATAAAATTTATCACGTACATTCTAGACTTTAATCCCCATGTCAGAAAGGATTTTCTGATCAATCGGACCATAGATGCCTCAATGGAAGGCATTTGATTTTCGTAATTTTTTTTAAAATGGGTACTTTGTATCTCAAAAATGGTCAGGATTTTGGCATTTTGTTGGATAATTTATTCAGCTGCTTTTTGATAATCTGTCATATGCTGAAGTTTTAGATCTGTATCTGCAATATTAAGGTCACCTTAATGTCAAAAAAAGGGGGTTTTAACCCTCCAGTTCACTTAGTTTTTCTTGTTTTTCAATCAAACTTGGCAAACTGTTTATATTAATGGAGCTATGGCCCCCCCCTAAAGTAAAAAATTGGAGTAAAACCATCTGGCCCCTTTCTTTTTTCATATTTAACGTATATTGATATTGAAGTAGATCAAAAGCAGACTCTTACTATCTTATGATTTAAATATTACTTATGTTATGGTAGTCGTTGCCTACCTGCTTGCTACTTAAACCTTGGTTCTGCAAGCTCTTACCAAGGCTCCTCTTGAACCCTTTACACTTGCTGAGCCAAGTTTCTCACACATTAGACAGTCATTGTATCCCCGGACGAAAGTCGGGGATACTTAGGATTCAGTACGGTCACGCCGCCGCCGCAGAAATTTCCTTTTGGACGCGATAACTTAAAAAATAATTTAGTTAGAACTTTCAAATTTGGTATGTGGGTAGATATGGGCAATGCCACGAACGCTATTGTTTTGTGACCTTGACCTTCAATCTCAAGGTCACTGGTGGCCACTTAAAGGTCAGATTTTGGCCATTTTTTTACTTTTTGGGCCAGTTCTCATATACAGAAAGTCAGATCATCCTATGGGTGGTATATATAATACATATATATGTCCTCTGTAAGCATGCACAAATTTGACCTTGAAGCTCTTCATTGAAGGTCATCCACTGACCGCCAAAGTACCTGACCGAGGGTCATTTTTGGCCTTTTTGGAGATATTTTCATACTTAACTCATATACAGAAAGTCAGATCATCCTATGGGTGGTATATGTAATACATATATATGTCCTCTGTAAGCATGCACAAATTTGACCTTGAAGCTCTTCATTGAAGGTCATCCACTGACCGCCAAAGTACCTGACCGAGGGTCATTTTTGGCCTTTTTGGAGATATTTTCACACTTAACTCATATACAGAAAGTCAGATCATCCTATGGCTGGTATATATAATACATATGTATGTCCTCTGTAATCATGCACAAATTTGACCTTGAAGCTCTTCATTTAAGGTCATCCACTGACCGCCAAAGTACCTGACCAAGGGTCATTTTTGGCATATTTGGAGATATTTTCACACTTAATGCTGACTACATTGCTTGGAAACTATTGAGAATGGCTTTGGAGGTTGAGTAGATGATGGAGTACCCGCATGCAGGCTTACCGGTTACAGATCTTCATTTAAGGTCATCCACTGATCCGGATCACTGTCTGGATCTTCTGGATCCATGAAATTTAATTTTTAAAGACAGATAACTCAAAAACTTATGGGTGCATTTGGATTAATTTTTCAGGAAATGTCCTTAATGAGACGAGGAACAAGTGATTACATTTTGGGAGTGATCTGGATCACTGTCTGGATCATCCAGATCCAGGCTGCCCGATGTGTTTGTGTACAGTATAGCTCAAAAAGTTATGGATGGATTTTGATGAAATTTTCAGGATATGTCTGAAAAGGATGAAATAATTGAATTTTGGAAGTGATCCGGATCACTATATGGATCTTCTGGATCCATGAAATGTAATTTTTAAAGATAGATACCTCAAAAGTTATGGATGGATTGTGATGACATTTTCAGCAAATGACCTAAATGGTACAAGGAACAAGTGATTACATTTTTGGAGTTATCGGGATCACTGTCTGGATCATCCGGATCCAGGCTGCCAGATGTGTTTGTGTACAGTATAGCCCAAAAGGCATGGGTGGATTTTGATGAAATTTTCAGGAAATGTCCTAAATGGGACAAGGAACAAGTGATTAGATTTTGGGAGTGATCTGGATCATCTGGATCCAGGCTGCCAGATGTTTTGTGTACAAGATAAATCAAAAACTTATGGACGGATTTTGATGAAATTTACAGGATATGTCTGAAAAGGTAAAAGGATGAAATGGTTGAATTTTGGAAGTGATCCCGATCACTATATGGAACCTCTGGATCCATGAAATGTAATTTTTAAAGACAGATACCTCAAAAAGTTATGGATGGATTGTGATGACATTTCCAGCAAATGACCTAAATGGTGCGAGGAACAAGTGATTAGATTTTGGGAGTGATCTGGATCATCTGGATCCAGGCTGCCACATGTGTTTGTGTACAATGTAGCTGAAAAACTTATGGACGGATTTTGATGAAATTTTCGGGATATGTCTGAAAAGGTAACAGGATGAAATGATTGAATTTTGGAAGTGATCCAGATCACTATATTGATCTTCTGGAACCATGAAATGTAATTTTTTAAGACAGATACGTCAAAAAGTTATGGATGGATTGTGATGACATTTTCAGCAAATGACCTAAATGGTACAAGGAACAAGTGATTACATTTTTGGAGTGATCTGGATCACTGTCTGGATCATCTGGATCCAGGCTGCAACAGAATTTTAGGATGAATTTTGATCATATTTTTAGGAGATGTTACAAATGGTAAAAGGACGAAGTGGTAAAAAGAAGAAATAGTTCAATTTTGCGAGTGATCTGGACCACTATCTGGATCTTCTGGATCCATGAAATATAATTTTTATAGACAAATAGCTCAAAAAGTCATGGGTGGATTTTGATGAAATTTTCAGGAAATGTCCTAAATGGGACAAGGAACAAGTGATTAGATTTTGGGAGTGATCTGGATCATCTGGATCCAGGCTGTCAGATGTGTTTGGTGTACAAGATAAATCAAAAAGTTATGGACGGATTTTTGATGAAATTTTTAGGATATGTCTGAAAAGGTAAAAGGATGAAATGATTTAATTTTGGAAGTGATCCAGACCACTATATGGATCTTCTGGATCCATGAAAAGTAATTTTTAAAGACAGATACCTCAAAAAGTTATGGATGGATTGTGATGACATTTTCAGCAAATGACCTAAATGGTGCGAGGAACAAGTGATTAGATTTTGGGAGTGATCTGGATCACTGCCTGGATCATCTGGATCCAGGCTGCCACATGTGTTTGTGCACAATGTAGCTGAAAAACTTATGGACGGATTTTGATGAAATTTTTGGGATATGTCTGAAAAGGTAACAGGATGAAATGATTGAATTTTGGAAGTGATCCCGATCACTATATTGATCTTCTGGAACCATGAAATGTAATTTTTAAAGACAGATACTTCAAAAAGTTATCGATGGATTGTGATGACATTTTCATCAAATGACCTAAATGGTACAGGGAACAAGTGATTACATTTTTGGAATGATCTGGATCATCTGGATCCAGGCTGCAACAGAATTTTAGGATGAATTTTGATGATATTTTTAGGATATGTTACAAATGGTAAAAGGAAGAAATGGTAAAAGGAAGAAATGATTCAATTTTGAAAGTGATCTGGACCACTATCTGGATCCATGAAATATAATTTTAAAGACAAATAGCTCAAAAAGTCATGGGTGGATTTTTATGAAATTTTCAGGAAATGTCCTAAATGGGACAAAGAACAAGTGATTAGTTTTTGGGAGTGAGCTGGATCACTGTCTGGATCATATGGATCCAGGCTGCCAGATCTGTTTGTGTACAGATAACTCAGAAATTTATGGACGGATTTTGATGAAATTTTTAGAATATCTCTGAAAAGGTAAAAGGATAAAAAGATTTAATTTTGGAAGTGATCCGGATCACTATATGGATCTTCTGATCCATGAAATGTAATTTTTAAAGACAGATATAAGTGAAAGAACTAGTGATTAGCTTTTGGGAGTAATCTGGTACTATGGAGAATCCTGACCTGGTGCTCCTGGAAACAGGCTCAAGACCGACATATTCACGCCTTAACTATGTCCCGTCTGGGGATACACTGCGTCGAGGCGCAATCTCTAGTTCTTACTCGCTTGTTTTGGGAAAGAGAAGGAGTGATTTTGATTCCTTGTTTAAAGGCCTCCTCTCACTCTCTAGGGATTGCCTAAGTCATCCTTAAGTCAAATCTTACTCTCCTGGCTTAAGCCAGTTACCGTCAGAAGGCTCTTCTTGCTTTGACTTTTGTCTTGGTCAGGATGACTTAGAGGACAGTTCCTTCCTTACTGTCAGTTTCCTTAGGCACTATCTATCTAGCTTTTCTGACTATATTAGGAGGATTTCTTCTTTGTCTTTCCTCTGAAGTCCAAAGAGGGTGATATTGCTGCTCAGACAATATCTTTTTGGATTAACATTTTATCTTTTATTCCCTCAAACTCTGTTCCACATGTGAAGGTCCATGATGTTTTTGCCCAGGCTTCATTCTTGGCTTTTAGGTGGTTTTCCACTGATTCACCGCCTCATGGGAGATTCCTCTCGGAATTCTTGCACTTCACTTTCCTTTAGAGATGTTGTTTAAAAGAATCTTTATGCTTTTTTAAGTATAGTGGACTTTTGTTTCCACTCAGCCAATTCATTCTCTCTTCTACGTGAATTCCTCAATTTAAGTAATTCTGAGACTTTTTAGTCTCAGAAAAAGGGGGGGGGGTGGCATTTCCCTTCTAGGGAATCTTTTCTTCATCTCCATTTTCAGAACCGTGCTTCTGAGTGCCTCTTGGCATGTTCCTATTCTGAGCACAGTGGCATATTTCTACTTTGAGTTGACCTAATAGGGTGTAGACAGCAATGCTAAAGTTCTTGCAGTGGTTAATTCTACTTACTTAACTCAGTGGAGTTATTTCGTCAGCACAGAGGTTTTGGGTTCAATTGCTCCAGAAGTATCTTCTTCATGCAATTTAACCTTAGGGTGGTTTTCCTCAGTCTGTCTATTTCCCACCATCCTTCCATGTGGACATTCAACCCAAGTGTTTTCATATGGTAGGGTATATTACATTTTTATGAATAAAATTTCATATTTTGAAATGTAAAATACATTTTTATGAAGACATTTCTGGTATATGGCAAAGCTAACCTAGTGTTTTTTGAAGTTATGGCATCTTCAAAGAAATAAATGAATGAGGTATTTAGCATGCACTGATGTGGTTATTAACATATTGCAGCTGATCAGTGTTCATATAATATAAATTCCCAATTTTAGGCATATTAAAAAATCCTACATTCTTCTGATTACATTCTTGTTGAATTGTGTGGATATGACTTTTCCTTTTTTGGGAAAAAAAGCTTTAATTAATTCAGCTTTTGTTTAGCAGCAGGAGTTGCTGATCTAGCTACTTATTCACATACACTATGTAAATTGGTCAAATGTACAGACTTGACTTCTTTCGGAAGATAAAATGACTGGAAAAAAACACTTTCTCATGAACAGTTTTTCTTGTACAGTATTTTATGTATCTTCAGCTAATTGAAAATGAATGAGTTTTCTCTTTTTTCTCCTCCAACTCTGTATTTGCTTTTGTGTGATATCTATCTGGAGGCAGATTCATGGAAAGTCCCACTCACTCACTGATGCCCCGCTGTGCTTTTGTGTGTTACCATCTGTGTGTTACATAATTTGTCTCCACACTGAGTGAAAAGGTTGATAAGGGATATCATGTATTCATTTCTTTTCATTAAGGGATATGCTTACAGTAAATCTTTTTGGGGTAAACATTTAAACAAGGATATTTATTTTTAGGTTCATGGAAGTAGAGCCTTGTGGAAGTAATATCTTGTGGAAAGAATGCCTTGTTTGTTTTGAGAGAATGGAAAAAAGCCTTATGTAAAAACCTTGGGCTGTCATGATATGATAATAATAATGTTAACAATAACATCTGACAACATGGCTTTGTTTATTATCTCCTGACGGGCTTTAGCCCGGGAGGGAGATTATAAAATGCATCATGTGTGTGCATGCGTGCGTCCATGCATGCGTGAGTTAGTGTGTCACACAGACTTCTCCAAAACTACTATAGCTAGAGATTTTTTGTAAATTAATAGTCCCCTTGAATTTTCACGCCCTCAAAAATTTTGTTGGTTTTGTGCACATAGTCCTAAAGGTAGGTGAGAAATAGCAATATTTGCTACTTTGAATAAAGGACTCATAACTGAAAAAACATTGCAGTTAGAGCTTTTTCTTCAAATATGTTGTTCAGCTACTTTGTCCTTAGCTATAAGGTGGTTCATAGTTTGGGGTTCCATTGCATGCCATAAGTAATAGCTATTTGCAAACAAATGACAGAAGAAAATGTCAGATATCTTCTAAAGTATTAAAGTTAGGCTAATCTTTTCAAGTATGTTATTCATCTAGTTTTTGGCAAGCTATCACATGGTAAAGTTTTAGACCTGTTGCACATTGGATAGCTGAGTAATAGCTACTTTAACATTCTTACTGTTGAGTAAATCCTAAACTATTGCAGTTACAGTATTTTCCAAAAATATATTGTTCAACTACTTTGTCCTTAGCTATAAGTTGGTACATAGTTCAGGGTTCCATTGCATGCCATATTAGTGAGTAATAGCTATTTCTTGTTGTAGCAAAATAATAACAGAAGTAAATGTCAAATATCTTCAAAAGTATAAAAGCTAGGTATCAACCAAATATTTTGCAGTTTGGCAGGGTACTTCTTTTACCAAAATTCAATTTACACTAGTTCTACTTATGTAGAGTTTTCCATTACTAATTGGATCAGTCATTAAAATTTTATTTAAAAATTGGCTAATCTTGACATGTGGCTCACCATGAGGTTGGACTTAACTTGTATAGAGTTTACTGTTGCAGCTGAAAGGGCTGATGTTTAGTTAAAACTGAATATTTGAAATCTTGACAGATCTGGACATCTGGGTCAGCAGGAGATGCACTGACTAGTGATCTGCCCACATTCAGCCTGACTCCCCAGGAGTACATCACCAAGATAGGCCAGTACTTGATGACCATTCCACAGCAGCTAGAGCCCTTCTCTATGGAGGACAACCCAGCACTGGTTACTGCATTAAAACATGGGAAGGTGCCTTATTCTGATGAGGGAGGTGTGTAGATATATGTAAATATTGAAATCACATAAATATATCTTGTTAAAACATATTGTTTAAAAATATTTGATTACGGCAGAACAATGTACAAAGTCTTTTCTTTTGAGAATGACCTGACACTGATAACATGGTTAAAACATTTACTGTTGTGTCTTTGTGATTAGAGAAAGTTTGCCTTAATTGTATTTGTTAAAATCTCAGAAAATATAGCCAGTACTGAGAATAGCTTGGCATTCTTTTATCCTTTCAGGAGAATTGACAGAACATCTAGCTGACCTTTGGCTGGAGGCAGTTTCCAAGGGAACCATGCACCATTATGTAGAACAAATTCTACGAATAATTGACTTGTCACCACATGCAACCAAACAGCTCATCACTGATATTGGTTGGTAGTCATGGTTTATGTTGAATAAAAGTAATTTCATTAGCATTATCCAACCTTAATTTAAGTTTGCCTATTGACTGAAGTTTAAATAATATTTCACACAATGAAAGGCATTGCTGAATAGCTAATTCACATTTCGTAACTTGAGAAATTGTTTCATTACAGATGTTTGAAGTGTTTGTGATTTTAGTGAAAAAAAATATTGAAATATAGATAGACTATAGTATAACAAAGTAATATAATATGGACACAGGATACTGGCCTCCTTTACATCACCCATTTATGTGATAAACATTTTTCCCAAACTGTAGTGTGGCATTAAATCCAGTTGGTCTCTTGCAGTTACTCCAGTCTTCATAGTCCCTTGTGCTATTCTTGTAACCTCAGTAAATATGTTTTGGTTAATTATTTCAGTGTCTTTTTTATCTTTTTGAGTGGGTTGCATGTAACCAACCCACCTATTAGATTTATGTCTTCGACATCCATCCATCCATCTGTCCGTCAACATTTTAGTTTCCGGACTCTTACTTGATCACACTTCTGCAGATCGATTTGAAACGTAATATTGCGGTAGGACACCACTTAGGCTAGGTTGCTTTTGAAATTGGTGTCATTTGGAAAAACAAGATGCCCACCATTTTGAAATTCCATTTCCAGACTCTAACTCAAAGACGCTTCTGCCAATCGCTTTGAAACTTAACAAGGTGGAAAGACATCACCTAGATAAGTTTGCTTTCGAAATTGGTGCCATTTGGAACAACAAGATGGCCGCCATCTTGAAATTCCATTTCTGAACTCTAACTTGAAGATGCTTCTGCCAATTGATTTTAAAACTTAACAGGGGTAACCAGCTAGGCTAGGTTGCTTTTGAAATTGGTGTCAATTGGAAAAACAAGATGGCCACCATGGCTCTAACTCGAGGACGCTTCTGCCAATCAATTTGAAACTAAACAGGGTGGTAGGCTAGGTTGCTTTCAAAATTGGTGTCATTTAGAAAAACAAGATGGCCACCATCTTGAAATTCCATTTCCAGACTCTTAACACGAAGATGCTTCTGCCAATTGATTTAACACTTAACAGGATGGTAGGACACTACTTAGGCCCTGTTGCTTTTGAAATTGGTGCCATTTGGAAAAACAAGATGTTGAATCAAGATCTGAATCAAGATTTCAAGGGCTTGAAATTGGGGTCAGTCCGTTTGCCCATTTGGACTCTAACTTGGAGATGTTTCATTTGATTTATTTGAAACTTAACAGAGTGATAGGACACCACTAGGGCTAGGTTGATTTTGAAATTGGTGTCCCTCCATTTCCTTGGTTTGGGCATGCCCAAATCCATCCATATTATGCTTTCCAGACTTTAAGTTGAAGACACTTCTACTGATTGATTTGAAACCAGGGTTGTAGGACACCGCCTGGGCTAGGTTGTTTTCAAATTTGGTATCTGTCCGTCTGTCTGGTCGTCCGCATGTCCGTCTGTCAGGTCATGTGCGCATCTGTCAACATTTTTGTTAGGATTATGTGCAGTTATGCAAGATATGCTGTGTCACATAAATTCTACACTTATAGCTGATAAATTCTGCAGTTTCATTAATATATGATCACTTGTTTTTGTAGATTATTTGTGCAATGTACTAGATGATCTTGGTCTTCATCCTACCGACACCATCCAGCAGATTGTGACCTTGTTAAAAGCCTCCGAGGAAGAATATACAGACATTAGTGATAACATGCCACAGAGACTCTTTAGTGGCATAGCAAACATGAGAAACTTGACACTTGACTGATAAGTGTAGTGTAGTTTTAAGATCGATGGGCACAGTGTATTTAAAACTTTCTCTGAATGTAATCCATATATCTTACACTGTGTATAACTAGACTTGTTGAGGTATGAGTTGAAATGGTTTTTAGGTTACTAGTATAACTAATAAATTTGATCTTAAATCCAGAGGTTGTTTGTGTGACAATATGTTTTGTAAGAATTATAGGTTTGGGTAAAGTTGTTGGTTTGGATTTGATTTAAATTTGTCAAGACTGTGTATTTATTATATAACACAAATTATTTATGCTTATCTGTTAATTATTAGGGCTATAAAGCTGTTGTTGTTTTAGACTTTTCTAGAAGAACCGGGAAAATACAACTGTATAGATGGAATTTATTAAAAACAATGCTGAAATTTTGTTGATAAGTAGACATGAATTCTCTTTGTTCCGTCCAGTGGAGAAGCTATTCCAAGAGGAGATGAGCAAAGTCACTGCCTGATGTCATTTCTGGCCGCAATAAATCATAGCAATATAAAGAACTGATTCCAATAACTGAAACAAAACAAATTCACAATGTTTTAATTTCAGATATGGGTTTCAAAATAAAAGAGATAGCTACTTTTCTTCAAATATAAATGTTGTATTTGCAACTACCTCACACATTTTTACCCCACTGCCTTCTTGTAACTTTGTATTTATACTCAACGCAGTATCTCCATGTATTACAGGACTCAAAGTGCTATATGACCCATTTGACTCTACAAGTACAGTCCAACTGTCAAATTATTGACATTCCCCTAACTGAAAGACAGAGGCTCAAGGATGACCATTTATCAATGGCTTTGAGGTTGTTTAACCTACAACTAGGGATAGGACCCAATGACAGAGGATTGCCATTTTAAGTGGTCATCCGAGCCACTATGTATCTAATTCTAATTCTAATAGTACTTTTATAGCGCTATGTATCTGCCTGTACATGGGATTGAACCCATGTCTTCTGTGTACCTAAGCAAGTGTGTTACCCACTAGGCCACAGTCGCAGATAAGGGCAGTTGGGTAATGTTTCACCCATGATGTCCAGATGGGCGGTTGGACAGGTAGGCAGCAGGAAAAGTTTGTGTGGGTTGTATCTCAGAAAACATAAGGTGTAGGAAGTTGATACTTGGTAGGGACATTCGTTTGGGGTTGTAGGTGTGGAATGTCATGTTGTGACTTTGATTTGACCTTTGACTTTGCTACAGTGACCTTGACCTTTAAAATATTGTCCAGGCTATATTTCGGGAACTGTGAGGTATAGAAAGTTGATACTTGGTAGGGACATTGGTTGGAGGGTAGGTGCGCAACATATTGATCTGACCTTAATTTGACCTTGGACCTTGCTTAAGTGACCTTGACCTTTAATTTTTTTTCTGGGCTGTATCTCGGAATCTGTATGTATCTGGAAGTTGATACTTAATAGGGACATTGGTTGGAAGGTGTAGATGTGCAAAGTCATGGTGTGACTTTGATTTGACAAGTGACCTTGCTGTAGTGACCTTGAGCTTAAAATCTTGTCTGGGCTGTATCTCCAAAACTGTAAGGTGTAGAAAGTTGAAACTTAGGGACATTGGTTGGGGGTGTAGGTGTCCAGTGTCTTGGTGTGACCTTGATTTGACATTGCTGTAGTGACCTTGACCTTTAAAATCTTGTCCAGACTATATCTTGAAAACTGTAAAGTATAGGAAGTTGATCCTTCAGTTAGTAACTCCCACATGCAAAGCTAGAAAGGAAAAGAAAGCTGCCAACCCATCTCCCTCCCTAGTAGATCATAGCTCTGTCCAGATTCTAGGGCAGGTTGAGAACAGTAAAAGTGCAGAGTGAGCAGTATCAAGAAGAACATGAGCCCAACTAAAAACCTGCCAAAAAGAAATAATCTTTTAAGTCATCCAGTGCAACTGGCTCCAATGGTAAAGATATTAGGACACAAGATCCGAAGTGGTCTGAAAGATTCACCAGAGTAGAGACCATTCTTCTGGCGAAGACTTTCCAAAAACCTACTGGCCAACCAGTTTATTAACAGGTGACAATGCAAGTTTCACCACTGAAGAAGCCACCATCCAGTGTTGTAACTTCAGAGAGACCTTTTATTCAAACTATCAAACCGACCAGTCAGACTTCTTGAAGCTAGCCTGCTACATTACCAGTGAGATGCCGGTGTTGCAGTCTACTGTACCAGTCAACCAGTTACTGCCAGTCAGAGCCAGCCTATTGCTAGTACCAGTGAGATGCCGGTGCTGCAGTGTACTGGACTGGTCAGCCAGATCTTTTCAAGTCAGACTCCTACCAGCAAGAAGGTCATGCCCACTGCTTCGGTTTCTGCCAACTTTCTGGTGCTGCATCTCAACAGGACCCCGATTCTGACTTAGAACAAAGATCTACCCCACCTCTCCTGGCCACCCAATGGAGGAAGAACGCAAATTTTCTGACCAAGAAACTGGTATACTGGAACAGGAACCAGATCAGTAGCTTTCTGAAGAGCAGAAGTATCAGGAAACTGTTGGTACTGTCTGATCTTCATGGGGTGGCATTAGGGCCCAGAATTTGAGAGTTCAGCCAATGCTCAAGATGATAACTCTTTTGCTGGTCCCAGGACCCAGTCAACCAGCAAAATATCAGTGAAACTTCCATCAGATGACTGGTTCTGCCAGAAAATGGAAAAGCTGAACCTCACTTTGATAGTAGCCTGCCCTACACGCAGTACTGATACCAGTGGATTGTCCAGGGACAAGATTCCTTGTACTCAGAAGTGGTATGATGTGCCAGCCAGCTTAAGTCTCTGTTTAGCCAAGATCCAGAACAGCATGGCCACCCAACTTAAAATTATTCAGGATGATAAAGCCAAGGGGAAGATGGCCACCAAACACAGGAAGCAGCTTAGGAACTAGCCTACTTATTGATTTTTCATCAGAGTATCACACAGGCTATGGCCAGAACTGTGCAGGACCTGTCAGACAGTGTGTTTATCCACAACAGTGAATCTCACTCTGACTCGACGTGATAGCTACCTGGATTGTGGTCAGAGCAAACAAGGTCAGGGCAAAGCCACTATCCTTGAGTCAAAGTTCCAAAAACTGACTTTTATTATGTTAAATGCCAGAAAAAGATGTCCTGTATATACTACCGGCAGGACCGGTCACGGAGTGTGCATTCGCTAGGTGGCTCATCATGCTTCCTTCCTGTCTAGACATTGTGACGTCAGTTCATCTTTTTCGTTTGGCGCATGGAGTCTGCAGACATGATTTCTACAGAGAAACGTTTTTGAAGTTTTACAATGAATTCAACCATTTTATGAACTTTTAGTTATTTCTACATATTTCCTCTGCATTACTGATCATTATGTCGTCCCCTGGACAGAAGAGAGGCACATGTGGCCATATTATGGCTTTGTTTGATGGCCACCTCAAGTGCGCAAGATGTAGAGATAAGGGGGTTGGAGATGATCCATGTATCCTCAAATGTGATTGTCCAATCTGCAAGGCCTTTACTCCAGAGCAGATTCTTCAGCTTGCCACCCACACCTACAGAGAGAGGAAGAATAAGGAAAAACGGTTTCTGCCTCCCCACCCCCACTCTCATGGACCCTTTACAGGTCAGTGTGTTGGGACGGGTAGACGGAGAGAAGACAGTTAAAAAGTCTGAAGTCCCTGCTGGCAAGAAGAAAAGAGCTGACAATTCTCCTAAGCCAAGCAGTAAGAAAGCCAAATACAGCAGCACACCCAGGTCTGATTAACTCTGGGACCTAGACGAGAAGTGGGGAGAATGTTTTGCCAGACTGGAGGCAATGCTACTCTCCCAGACATTTGCTGTCCCTGTGGAGCCTGTGAAGAAACCCTCATCAGTGGTTACCAATGATCAGCCCTTTTTTATCCTGGAACCTCCATGAGTGGCTTGTCCTCTGGTGTGACTGTTGGGGGTGCCGGTCCCAGTCTTGCTGAGACCACTGGTGAAGCTGCGCGTGTCAGTGAATAAGCCAATAAGAGTGCTACCCGCCCTGTTTAGGGTCCTGGTACTGAAGTGGTGAGAAGGGGAGATGAGATCTAGCAGAATGCCACCCAGTCTGTTGAGACTCCCAATGCAGGGACAGCCACCCAGCCTGTTTAGGCTCTCGGTGCGGGTCCTGAGGTTCAGCTATCCGGTACCAGTAGTGCTGTGCAGTCTGACAGTGAGGAAGATCTGGAAAGTGAGCCTGATTCCCCTGCTGGTGACAGCTTCTGGTACGGCTCCCCAGACAAAGATGATTCGGGTGACCCAGAACTCTCTGAGGAAGCTAGTTACAGAGAGACCATCAGAGGTGTGAGGTCATTCATGGGCTGGCATAAGATTCCTGAATTCGACAGTGTTTCATCTTCAGATGATAACCCTTTTGCCAGTTCCCTTTTGCCGAGTCCAGCCAACCGGGAAGGTGTCTGTGAAAAATGCCTGTAGATGACTGGCTTTGCCGGAAGATGGAAAAGTTGAATCTCACCATCACTGAAGGCTATCCCTCAAGGAACAGATAAACTGATGGGCTTCTCAGGGACCAGTTTGTCAAGTCACCCAAGTCGTCTAGATGATACGACATGCTTGCTGATAAGAAAGACTCTGATGTATCCACTGTGTGTTCCTGGTCTCTGGAACCGGCAAAGCTGAATAGTGCATTCAGCTGGGTGGCCAGATGTAGTTTACCTGCTGTCTCACCCTCCCAGCCCCTTAGCCAGGACATTTTCAGGCACTGGGAAAGAGCAGCTAGGGAGCAGACTGTCATGTGCAATCAGGCTGCCGGTTTGTCAAGGTGTTTGACTCGAGTACAGGACGTGATGTCTACAACTCAAGAGTTTGCACATGGTTAAAGACAAGGGCAAGTCCTCCGAAAGACTGCAGCAAGCTGTGGACAAACTGGTTACATTTAACCGGTCAATCTCCCAAGCCATGGCCAGGGCAGTGCAGGACTTGTCAGAAGGTGTGTTCATTAGTGTCGCAAACTTCACCCTTGCGCGTAAACAGCTATACTTGGAGTATTTACACGCGGGTGTAAAACAGGACACACTCACTGCACTGCGTACTGCTCACGTTCATTTGCAGTCACTTTTCCTGGACCAGCTTCTCATTAAGGCTGAAGAGGAAGTGGCCAGAAGCGTTCATCTAGCCAGTCAGACAGCTGGTCGTTTCCACCCATATGCTTCCAATGACAAACCTTCTCATCAAACAGACCGGAAGTCATCTATCCCAGCTTCGAAGCGTACAACTTTCTCACAGAAACTGGCCAAGGGTTCAAAACCTCGTAAATGACAATTACTGTGTAAAGTGTGCTACCCGGCTGAAGGACTGTATGTGTGCTCGGTCAGAGAGTTTTGAACCCTTCACCAGGGATACCCAAGAACAGAGACTTGACCAACAAGAGTGAAACTGTAAATTTACTTGTAAACTCTTGTGTTGCAAATGCTCATTCTGTTATCGGGTTGGCACAAAAGAAAGGTGTAAATCCCAGTTATTGTCACAATTATACAGAAATAAAATATGTGAAAGATGTTTCCTGTGTAGGTCACTTGAGCTCTGTAAATCTTGTCACAAATGTCCCAACTGCTGCCATAGATCTGCCTGTAGGGGCAAGGCTACACCAGTTTTGAACAAAATGGGAAACCCTGGGGGCGAGTCCAAAGGTGGTAACAGCACTCAGAGAGGGCTACACCCTCCCTTTTCTGTTCAGACCCAACCTAACCAGTTCACCAACTGTCATAAGCAGCTATGTCAATCCCCCTCACAAAAATCTCAACCTTTTGGAGGCCCTGTATCAGCTGGTGAACAAAAATGCAGTAGAACCAGTAGAAAACCAAACCTCCATGGGGTTTTAAAACCGGCTTTTGTGGTTCCCAAACCCAACATCCGGTGGAGACCGGAGTCGTTCAAAATGGAGACCCCAGAGACAATAAGAACCTCCCTACAGGCAGGGAAGTGGGTAACCTCCATAGATTTCAAGGATGCATACTTCCACATTCCTATTCACAGTCCAGGAAGTACATGCGTTTTCACATCCATGGTCACTCCTACCAATTCAAAGCACTACCGTTTGGTCTGTCCACAGCACCCATGGAGTTCACAGTGGTGGCCAAAGAAGTCAAACTGATGGCTTTACAGAGGGGTATAAGAATCCATCAGTACATGGGCGACTGGTTGGTGAGAGTCACATCCCACCAAACTTGTCTCCAGCATACACAGACCTTGGTAGCTGGTCGAGAACTAGATTGGCTGCTGAACAAGGAAAAGTCAGAGCTGGATCCAAAACAACTTCGTAGGTTACCAGTTCGACTTGAAAGAGGGCAAGGTCAGACCCACACCAGAGCATTGGCAGGCCTTGATAGACAAAATTCAGACAAGTCGGTCCGGTGTGTCCAATCAGGCAGTTCATGTCCCTCAGAGGGCTTCTAACAGCCACAGAAAAGCAAGTCCACCTAGGTCGACTTCATATGATACCCATACAGTGGCACTTGAAGAACAACTGTAAGGTACCAGAATCACTAGAAAAGGTGATACCAGTCCTCAGGTCGCTCCGCTACTACTTAAGGTGGTGGCTGGAGGAAAGGGATGTGCTACCAGGTCAACCATTACACCCACTAAAACATGCTCTGCAGATATTTACAGAAGCATCAAAAGAAGGGGGGACACTCACTTAAACGAGTGTACTGCAAGGGGAACCTTGTCCCTTCCAGAAAGCAAGTTGCATATAAACCATTTGGACCTAAAGGCGGTCTTTCTGGCCCTAAAAGAGTTCCAAGACCTCAGACAAGCTACCCAGACTAGGTCAAACCATTCAAACAGAATGGTCCCTTCACCCAGAGGTCTTCCAAGCCATTTGTTCCTGGTGGTACCAGCCCCAAGTGGATCTGTTTGCCACCAGGTTCAACAACAAACTTCCACAGTTTGTCTCACCGGTGCCAGACCCCCAAGCATGGGCAGTGGATGCATTCAGCCTTTCCTGGGAGGGTCTGGATCCATATGCCTTCCCATCAGCAATCATCTTGGGCAAAGTGGTGGAGAAGTTACAGGACTACCCATGCAACAGAATAATTCTGATTGCACCGGGTTGGCCCAACATGCCCTGGTTCTGGGACCTAGTGGCCATATCCAGCCAGATCCCACTGTGCCTGCCCAACCTGTCCAATTTGGTAACTGAGCCATAAGACCAAACCCTACACAAGAACCTAGCAAACCTGAACCTTCATGCTTGGCTCCTAGAGCCACAGCAATCAAGGAGCAGGGCATCTCTGAGGTCAGTGGCAGCACAAATTGAGGCTCCACAAAGAGGATCAACCAGATCCGTCTATGACGCAAAGTGGACCATTTTTACAAAGTGGTGCCTCAGTAACTAGGTGGACTTCAGGGCACCACCTCTGAAAGCCATAGCTGACTTCTTTCTGTACTTGTTTCAGGACAGAAGGTTACAGCCAGGTACCATTGATGGCTACAGATCAGCCATTGCTGACAAGTTGGCCAACTTCCCCATTAATGTCAACAAAGATTAGCATCTAAGGCTGGTTCATAAAAATGGGTAAAAATTAATGGTACATAAAGTGGATGCGTTAATCTGTTATGTAACCGATTCAAATTTACCTTTTCACTAATGAATGTTAAGTTTGTTGTCACACTCTGTGTTGTTTTGGAAATAAATATCAAGGTGATAAAATAAAACACATTATGTAAATGCCTGATTATATGTTACTAAGTCTCAGTATTTTTTATTGATTTCTTTTTTTTTCAGTTTGCTAGCTCTCAGTTGTAATTGAAGTTCATAGAAACTATAACTTAATGTTTAGCACCTCTATTTTCATGTTCATGAAAAGTGATATTTAAAAATGCTATTTTACAAAAGTATGTAATAATACTAATTTTATAAATATTTGTAAAATTATTGGTAAAAAAGACTTATGTTGCTTTGAAAATTAATACTCTCATTATGCCAATGATTACGCAACCCCTACCTATGAGTGCGGGAATCCGCATGTTATGTTTAACTCTGGTGATTTATAACTAAATCTTCATAGGCATACATTATGAACTAAACCTCAAAATGCATACGTTAGGAAAAAAACACTGTAGTCACGTAAATCACAGGTGGTAAAAAGTTGGCTAATGTATTTAATACTACAAATGCTAGTTTCTTTTATATATACCTTGATGTAATTTAATTCATTCATTATAATTCTGGCTTTAAATACAAGTCAACACTGGTAATTCAGAGCCATAGTACATAAAAGTGTACATTATGAAAACTACACTGCACCTCTTCAGATCACACATGGTAACTTTTTAAATATATTGACTAGAATGTTGAATACTATAAATGATACTATCTTTATAAACGTTGTGGAAACTAACTTATGTGTAACATTAGGTATTATAAATAAATTGTTTGAAACACCCCTTTTCATAATGGGATTAATATTGGTATAATTAATATTGTTATTTTACAAAAATATGTAAAACTAGTGATACGCAAGTGACTGGGTCAATCAGTTGTGTAATTAATTAAAACTTTCCTTTATAATGGGGATAATTCAATTTATACTCAAAAAAGATTTTTTAAACAATTCTTACTTAGACCAAAGACTAATCTGCCAATATCTGTGGAAAGGAGAATCTGTTATGTTGTGTTAAACTCTGATGATTCATAACTAAATCTTGAAATAAATGCATTATAAAAAGTACACTGTAGTTATATAAATCCCATGTGGTGTTAAATAGACTAATATGTTTAATACTACTACTTCACAACTGTATGAATATTATGTTTTTTATAAAAACTACACTGTATTCATTGAAATCAAATATGGTAATTTTTCAAATATATTTTAACTAACAAGTTAAATACTACAAATGTTACTTTTCCTTGTGTAGTATAAATGTTTGAGAAAGTAATTCATTTACCGAAATAACATCATTATGCTTTATATGCTTTATAGATATGTTGCTTTAAACACCCTTTTCTTTCTCTTTTTGTCATAATTCCATTTTTTTCTGTGGTGTTACTTTTTGTCAATATGTTTTTATTAGCATACTTGTACAATGTTAGATGCTATGATAAAATTGAGAAGGTACTTTGTCAGATTAACAGTATATTGTTTGTACAGACCACGACACATGAACTTTATTGTCGTATGAATTGTTCAACTTATTTTCTATTGCTATCTATTTTGAATTTACTTATTCATTCGCTGCTGCTATCTGGAGGGTCCAATCTGCCTTTAAATGTCACAGGCTGATGAATTGATAGTATTATCGGCAAACTGTCAAGGGCTTCAAAATAAACAAAAACGATTAGATGTGATAGATTACTTTAGTAAAACCAAAGCTAGTATCATTTGTCTGCAAGATACACACTGGACTCCAAAAGATGAACCTATAATTAGATCAATGTGGAATGGAGAATGTATTTTAAATGGTGAGTCTTCAAATTCAAGGGGTGTTGCTATATTACTGGCCACAAAAGTTGATTATTCAATTGCAGCAGTTTATAAAGATAACGAAGGTAATATGATATCTCTTGATTTGAAATTAGGTGATATAACACTTAAATTACTTAACATATATGCTCCTAATAAGGACTGTCCACAGTTTTTTGAGAACGTGAAAGGAATTTTAGAATCCAACACTCAGACATTTGCAATGGTTGTCGGTGATTTTAATTTAATTCTTGACCCTCTGTTAGACTGTGACAAATATAAACATATTAATAATCCACGATCTAGAAAAGTATTATTGGACATTATAAATATTTACAATCTTAATGACATTTTTCGTTTTCTTCATCCTTCCTTAAAACGATATACATGGCGGCGAAAAAATCCACTTCAACAAGCAAGACTCGATTATTTCTTGGTTTCAAATGCAATGCAAGATATCATAACTGCCTGTAACATTAATCCTAGCTACAGAAGTGATCATTCAAGTATTCAGCTTAAAATAATGCTGAGCAAATTTGAAAGGGGAAAGGGACTGTGGAAATTTAATTGCAGTCTCCTAAAAGAAAAAAGCTACCTTGAACTAGTGAATTCTATAATACAAGAGGAAAAACAAAAATATGCTATTCCAGTCTACGCTTTGGATTACTTATTAAATATACCTGATAATTTGGTTAACTTTACCATAACTGATGGAGAATTTTTAGAAATGCTATTGCTTCGAATTCGAGGTGAAAGTATTAAATTTGCCTCCTTCCAGAAAAGGCAAACCTGCGAGTTAGAAAATAAGCTAGTAAATGAAATAGCCTTCCTAGAGGCCAATCAATGTCCACAGGATTCAGACACACTTGAGGATAAAAAGAAAGAACTAGAAAAAATTAGGGATATTGCTATTCAGGGAACTGTCATTAGGTCAAGGGCACAATGGTTAAATGAGGGAGAAAGGCCGTCTAAATATTTTTGCTCTCTTGAGAAGTATAACTACACTGAAAAAACCATTAGGTGTGTTCAACTTGATTCTGGCAAAAAAATAACAGACCAAAAAGATATTTTGAAAGAAGTACAACATTTTTACAGTAAACTATTTTCAGCACAAAACAATGTATCTCTAGATTCTGACGGCTTGGAATCTATAATTGTGAAAGCTAATTTTAGAAAGTTAAACCATTTGGAATCAGCCTCATTAGAAGGGGAATTAAAACTTGAAGAACTTAGCCAGGTCTTACTTAAAATGAAAAATAATAAATGTCCAGGAGTTGATGGCTTCCCTGCTGAGTTTTTCAAGGTATTTTGGGGTAAACTGAAATATTTTGTGTTGAGGGCTCTCAACTGACTGAAATCTGTTCTACCCAAATTAGTTTCCAAAGCCCAAACTGGATTTCTAGAAGGACGTTTTATTGGGGACAGTACACGTCTCGTGTATGACATTATGCAGTATCTTGATCACAACAACCTACCAGGACAATTAATGCTAATCGACTTTCGGAAAGCTTTTGATTCTGTCTCATGGGTCTTCCTGTATAAACTGCTGAAATTACTGAAATTTGACAAGAGCTTCTGTAAGTGGATAACCATTTTCAATAATGATATTAAAGCTTCAGTACTTCAATCAGGCTTTTTATCACACACCTTTAATATAGAACGGGGTTGCAGACAAGGTGATCCCATATCATCTTACTTGTTTTTGCTTTGTGCCCAAGTTTTATTTTGTATGGTAGACAATAACATATATATTAAAGGTATTTCTCTTAATAATATAAACTTCAAAATGACACAGTTTGCCGATGATACTACTTTGTTCTTAGATGGGAGCAAGGATTCTCTAGTTGCAGCATTAAACACGTTAGAAATATTTGGAACATTATCCGGGCTAAAAGTAAATACTGAAAAGACCAAAATAATATGGCTTGGTAGGAAAAAACATTCAAGAGATAAGTTTGAAATTAAACAGCAACTAGATTGGGGCACAACCAAATTTAAGTTGCTTGGACTAAATTTTTCAGTGGATATTGATGATATCCCTTCGATTAACTACACAACTCTGTTGAATGATATCGCAAAAATTTTAAGTAAATGGAGAAGGAGGAACTTGACTCCAATTGGGAAAATAAGCATTGTCAAGACTTTTGTAATTAGTAGTCTAAATCATTTACTTTCTTCTATTCCATCTCCAAGCAAACAATTCATTTCTCAGTTAAACCAACTAATGTACTCCTTTATCTGGGATGACAAACCACATAAAATAAGTAAGAGGCAAATAACTAACAACTACATTGAGGGAGGTCTCCAGATGATAAACATAGAAAATTACATTATGTCTCAAAAACTAGTTTGGATAAAACGCTTGTTTACTTCCGAATCTCCATGGGTAAAACTCTTGGCATCTACAACAAATGTGGAGAGATTATATAATTTTGGTCCTTTGTGGTCAAAATATTTATCAGAACGAACGGCCAATATTTTTTGGAAAGAAGTATTTAATGCATGGTATACCTTTTTGACTCAACTACCTGTTTGTCATTCTGAAACATTAACTGTGCCGTTGTGGTACAATTTTCACATTTCTACTGAACTTCTTTTTTATCCACATTGGTGTAGAGTTGGAATAAATACTCCACTAGATATACTTAAACCTGATGGCAGTTCTTTAAGTATGTTTGAATTAAGACAGATATTTGGTCTCAAAACTAACTTTCTTGAACATTTAAGAGTTCAAAGATGCTTAAAAGATTATTTGCTCAAATTCAGTATAAAGCAGTATACTTGCAGCAGACCTGTACTGCCATCATACTTAACAGTACTACTGAGTCGGGTAAAAGGTTCAAAATACTTTTACAAAACTCTTAATGATCAATATAAAAATTTATCATTACGAAATAAATGGAATAATGTCTTAAACACTACTATAAATGATGACACCTGGAATAAAATCTTTAAAAATTGTTTCAAAACTATATGTCGAAATGACCTAACTTGGCTTCAATTTCGTATTATTCATAGAATTCTAGGTACTAGAGCTTACTTACAAAAGATTAACATAAACAGTTGTGCTTTCTGTGCTTTCTGTCTTCTGCTGAAACAATTTATCACTTATTTGCTGCTTGTCCTGTTGTTATTGACTTCTGGAGAAATGTTAGACAATGGCTTCAATCACTTGGTATTTATATTAATTTAACACCAATCATTCTTTTGTTTGGTGTTTTAGAAAATGAGTTAGATATGTTCCCCAAAAATTTAACTCTTTTAGCAGGAAAAAAAATTTATTTGGAAATGTTCACGAAATTCAAAACCATTAAATGTGCTTGATTTTCAAAACTATATCAGAAATATCTACACTGAACAAGAATACTTTGCAAAAATAAACAATACATATGATAAATTTCAAGTGTCATGGTCAGTGTTCAGCGAGTTTTTATTGAATGATCCAGGAATAAATCAATTCTCAAAATGTAAAAATAACTCAATATCTGTATAAATAAGGTAATGTCTGATTGCTTAATTCAGTACCTAAATAGTATCCTAAATCCTAATGATTTCATAATCATTTAAACATTATTATGATTGTACTTGTATGCTTTGTTTTTGTTTTGTTTAATAAAAAAAAAAAAAAAAAAAAGATTAGCATCTCACCCGTCTCCCGGATAGTTTCCACAGAGACAGACCCAAGGGCAGGAGGGGCATTTGCTCTTGGAACCTCTCACTGGTTCTGCACCAGCTGACAAAGGCTACCTTTGAACCCTTAAAAGAGGCCTCACTGAAACACTTGACCTTCAAGACTGTTTTTCTCCTGGCCCTGGGCTCTGGTTAATGCAGGAGTGATATCCATGTTTGGTTACATAAGAACATCAGACACCAGTGTGACTGGTCTAAGGCGTCCTTGTACCCCTCACCCAGCTTTCTAATCCAAGAATCAGCTGGCTAATTAGGGTCCAGATAGTGTGGCTCCAGTGGTCATACCAGCCCTGACACCCTCTCTGGATAAGTCACTCAAGGGTGACAGGTATTTGTGTCCCGGGTGGGAGGATTTCCTAGGATATTCTCCACACCAGGGGTGGATTTCTGGGGAGGAAATTTGGTGGCATACCAATCCTGCTAGTGCGTGAACAGAACATCTTTTTCTGATGTTTGGCAGGACTGGTGGTCACTGACTGGTATAGCTAATTGTCCATTAGGTAAGGTTTTATCTTATAAAAATTTAATTTACTTATTACATTTGCAAGTTTCGTTTTATTACATTTAAAATCCATCCAGACAAACAGAAGAGCAGGATGAAAAGTATCTAAAACCACAATGCATTACCTTCAAAATTATGTGAATATCATACTTTTGGATACCAGTTTGAGCTTCACCAGTAAATTTACAAGAATGCAGAAGATCCTGCTGTTACTTAGTATATTTTCTTGAGTGTGGTAAACCACCATACTGCAGATACTTAGTTTTAAAGTATTTATGAAAAATCGAAATGGCTGGTTGGGGCATACCAGTCTGCTTCAACAACAGATCATTCGACTGAGACATTTTACTTATCCTTGTGAGGAGGTGAACCTTTATATTGCTTGACCTATCTACTGTCTTTGGCACCATTGATCATTCCACTCTTCTCAGTTGTCTTCAGACATGGTTTAGAATTATGGCTCTGGTCTTAAGTGGTTCACTTCCTATTTAATGGCACATTATTAGGCCACAAGTCTTTATAAACTCCTTTTTGGAGTTCCCCCAATGTTCTGTTTTAAGTCCTTTGCTGTTTTTCACTATACACCATTCTCAGCTTGATTGGAAAACATGAAGGTATTGTGTTTCATTTCTATGCTGATGACCTCCAACTTTATGTGCATTCATCACAGAAGAACTCTGAACTGTTCTACTTTTGAACAGTTGAGCAGGTACCTTAATGCAGGAAAGAGTGGGTGTCAACCAGTAAATTTAAATTAAATACTGATTATAGACTGAGATTATACCTTGCTTCTGTAAGACACAACTATGGGCTGAAAGCATGCATTTTTCCTGACATCCGGGATAGTTCTCTCTGCCTAAGTACCCAGAACATGGGCAATATGGTTTGACTATGATTTTTGTTCTTGTCTAAACATATACACTAGTATAACTCCTGTTCTTAAGAAATTGCCCTGGCTTCCTGTTGAACATTGCTAACTGTTTAAATCAGTCACAATTGTTTACAAATTTCTTCACACTAGTTTTCCCCAAGTATTTTCCACAAACTGTCGTCCAGTATTTCTTATTAACAAACATGTTTGAGTGTTGGTAATTTTCTTATTGTACCAAAAAGTATTAATCTACTCAAAAGCCTGTAAAACAGTTTAGTTATGTTTTTTATGCTCCCGCTGTTTAGAATTCTCTTCTTGATGATATTCGTGCATCAACCATATTGGCTCTTTCAGAAAGAGGCTTAAATCCTACCTCTATACCAAGGGATACCCACCTTAGTCTTAATATCCCCCCTGTTGTTTTGACCCTTTCTCTCCTTAGATTCTGATATTGGTTGATTATTTTGGTTATGTTGCACCTTAGATTCCCCTTATTAAGGGGGGGGGGGATTTAATTAATATAAAGGTCCAATTAGAATTAGAATAGAATTAAAGTTAAATGGAGTAGCTGTAACTTCGAATATTGCTTTTTCACACTATTTCACACTATATTTCTCGCAATAGTTTTAAAATCCACATAACTACAGTAAAAACTTTGACTTTACAAACATCTTGAAAATTACACTAGTATTTGTCATGTACAGTTATACATTATGATAGTTGCTCTTTATCTCTTTCAGCTTGTAGACTTTCCTATTTATGCCCAACTCTTTTCATCCATTTTGTTCCCATTTTCATATTTCGGGGCGACCTTCTGCTGTAGGTCGCGTTATCACGACTCCGGAAATTTTGTAACTTTGTAAACAGTGATTCACAGCCAAAATACTTTGATAAATATTTCCATTTAGCTAATATCATAGAATAGCAAAATGCCAAAAATGGAGGGTGAGTATAATTATTTTGTTTACTATCGTTTTATTATTTTGATCTAATTTTGGTTATCTGATTCTAACGTTTAATGGGCGATAATAAGAATATTTTCTGTAAGTTGTGAAATTTATACTGCCTTGCTACCAATTATCGCCGGCTACCAATTATCGCCACCAGAAAATAAAACATTCATATTTCAGTAATGGTCATATATTTTAAAAGTTTTTTGTTGTGTATTTGTTCCATTCACTTTGGAAATAGTTTTACCTTATTTGCTAGACTTTGGATGCTATTTTGGTGAAGTTATATCTATTTGAATTCTGTCTGGCGATAATCGGTACCGGGCGATAATTGGTAGCAAGGCAGTAACGAGAGCACTTATAGTGGTCAGCAAAGGAAAGATTTGTGACCAATATAAAATGCTCATCTATCTGTAATGGCTGCATATCTTCAGGGCCTTTTGGTGTGCATTTGTCATATTCAGTTTAACTAGAAATATTCTACTGCCTTGCTACCAATTATTATCGCCGGGTACCAATTATCGCCAGACAAAATTCAAATTGACATAACCTGGGTACGTTATATTTTCCGGAATTCCAAAAACAGGTGCGTCGAGGTGCGGTGTTGAAATACGAGGTGCGGTAAAAGGGTGCGGTAGGTCCTCGGTGGCCTAGTGGTTAGCAAGTTTGGCATCTAATCATAGGCTGTCACCTCTGTGGGTTCGAGTCCCACAAGTGGCAATGCTGAGGACCTGTCCCAATATGACCCTGGCTGTTGAACGGGACGTTAAACCCCAACTTTGACTTTGAAAAGGGTGCGGTGAGGTGCGGCGAGGTGCGGTGTTGAAATAAGGGGTGCGGTGGCTATTTCTACTGGATTTCTTTGCAATATTTTATAAAATGGACGTTTAGACGAAGATCCAATTGTTTAAACTACAGATCTCACGGCCATAGCACCCAACTCATTAATATTCATGAGAAGATATCACGACACAGTTTTCCTCTTGGATTTCTTTGCAATATTTTATAAAATGGACGTTTAGACGAAGATCCAATTGTTTAAACTACAGATCTCACGGCCATAGCACCCAACTCATTAATATTCATGAGAAGATATCACGACACAGCTTTCCTCTTGGATTTCTATGCAATATTTTATAAAATGGACGTCATGAGAAGACACGGCTAGCTTTCCTCTTGGATTTCTTGGATTGCTGATCAGTAGCACCCAAAGTCATTAATTTCCGGGAATTGTATGTGGACATTATAGTACATTATCACCGCACCTCACACTATCATCAGTGCAGTTTCATGATAGTGTGAGGTGCGTTGATAAGATTGTAGTGAATTAGACTCTTGAGTACATTGAAATCCATGAGAAGCCATCCATTCTTGTATTGGATGTAGTGGAAATATAGTTTGATATTTTTTTGTACACTGCTTATATTGGATACCACATCTGTAACTGTTTACTGAAACACTCCTCTGTAACTGTTTAATGAAACACTCCACATGCACAGCTGGTAAAGGGTTACCCAAGACAAGGGATTGGTGTAAAAACTACATCATTGATAACATATATTGGATATTCTGAAATGAGATGGAATAATGTAAAACTCTAAATTTCCAGATTACATTAACCTACAATAGGCTGCTATACTAAGTCACCCTATAGTCAGGGGTTCTATGAAAGGTGTGTTGGACTTAAGCCCCACCCCACACTATTAAGAGCCAATCAGGATGGAGGTGCGGTAAGAGGTGCTATTCCGGAAAAAAATCCAATATATATTATAGTGGATATAATTTCAATATTTGATTGTTAAAGGACAGATTACCTTTCAAAGTAGGGACTGTTGTAAAAACTGTATCATTTATAACGTGTATTTGTTATTCTGAAATTAGATGGAATAATGTAAAACTGTAAATTTCCAAATAACATGACCCTAACTTAGGCTGCTATACTCAGGGTGTATGTAAAGATGTGTAGGATTGAAGCCCCGCCCCCATACTTCCAACAGCCAATCAGGATGGAGGTGCGGTAAGAGGTGCTATTCCGGAAAAAATTCCGATTCCAATTCCGGGTTTTATAATGGACCCATAACCTGACCACATGTACATCCCAAGTTAAGCAAATAAGGTAAAATTATTTCAACAGTGAATAGAACAGAAACGCAGTTAAAAGCTTTCAAAATGTGTGACCATTACTGAAATATGAATGTTTTATTTTGTAGTGGCGATAATTGGTAGTAAGGCAGTACCCAATGAACAAATTTCAGATGTGACTATTTACCAAGTTATGTTTATTTTAATTTTGCCTGTCGAATAGTGGCAGCAAGGCAGGATTTAAAGCAAAGGTCATCAGAGTCTGCTTGGCTGTCTTAGAAGTTATATATCATTTCCATTAGTGGCATTCTACCAGTAAACGCTCATGCTGAAGCAAATATATTGAATTTAAATTATATAAACAGATTTATATTTTATTCTTCTTCCACCAGATTGTCAAATGATGTACACAGCAATTAATAATCGAGTTGCATGTTGCTACATTTATTTCAAAGCTTTATATTTTAATAATTTAACTCTATAATCAGCCGTTTTTAGCGCAAACCGGAAATACCAGTGAACGCCCATTTTATAGATAAATAGAAACATTTGTCCTTGACCTCTAACAAAGAAATAGAGTGCGGGCGTTCACTGGTAGGCGGTCGTTTACTGGTAGGAAGCCACTAGGTCCCACTAAAGACCGAGTACAGACAGCACATGCTATTCCCCACACAGTTACCATGCAGCAATTTAAGGGTCACCCTAAATGACAAAAATGGCCATTTTGACGAAAGCAGTCTATTCTCTGTCAAAAAAAAATAACTTTTTAAATTGGGTTTAAATATATTAGTAAGACAAAACTACTGCATATAACACTAAGTAGATGTTTCCACATGAAAAACTTGATCTTCAAACAGTATTTTTATTTATACATTATTCTTGGAACCTTGTGAAATATCATGACCTCATATTTTGTATACAAAAATGAATATTAATGAAATGTACAGACACAAAGTATTTGGTATTCAAGTTCAAATATAAACTTTTCCACATAAAATTATACACAATTTTTCATTTTTACTTAGGATATCCCACTGCATTCTGTGACCTCATATTGACACACATGAATATCAATGAGTTCTCACTCATACCCTATTTATATAGACCTGGGGTGAATACTTTTAAAAGTATTCAAGTACAAATACGAATACTTTCATTTCCATGAATACTAATATGAGTACAAATGCATCTATTTCAAAAGTATTTGAATACGAAATACTTTTTGAAATGTATTCAAATACATTTATGAATACTTTTAACTAAACCCCAAAAGAATTTCATACTATCATTATTTCCCCAGGCCTAGTATTAATGAATGGAGCCAAATAATGGTGCAATTAAAGTAAAAGGTCTGTAAAGCAAGCAAAGATGTATTTCTGAAACAAATAGTATTTTTTATAGGTTTATACAAGTTATTTGAATGTTATTTTTCGTCAGAAATGGGCGGGTTTACCAGTTTTTGTCAAAATGTCCATTTTCATCTTTGAGGTACACCAGACATTTAAGGGATTCCTAAATGTATTTTGTATTGATTTAATTTGTATAAATAGAAATACTATGAATTTATAAAGACTTAACAAAATGAAACTTTTAAAAGTATGCAAAAGTCTTAGAACTAGTGAACATGCTACAAAAACACATGCACTGAAAATGTGTCACATAGAGTTTATTTTATAATATATATGTATCCATTACAGGCCTGGGGCAAGTATAAGTACTTGTACTTAATTATTCATTTTCAAGTACTTGTACTTGACAGCTGAAAATTAAAAGTACTTGGCTAAAATATCCAAGTTCTTTTCAATTACTTTCAAGTACATTCAAAGTACATTTGTGGTTTTATTAAGTGACTTCTATGGTGTAAAATTTTAACTGTCTTTTTCGGAAGAGTGTAGATAGATTAAAGTTTGTGTTGTTTTGTCTAAGAACAAAGGGCTGTTCAGTTAGTTAGAGCTTAGGTTTTGGATTCCATTATAAAATATTTTACTCATCACCAATATCACTTAATATATAATTTTAAATGCATTTAAAAATATAGCATCAAACACTGAGCAAGTAGTCTAATTAAGGGAAGAGACCAAACCAGCCCAATTAGATTTATAAGATGACCCATTGAGCACATCATTGTATTTTCTCAGTCATCTTATAAATAGAATGGGATGGCTTAGGTTTCTTTTTTGAAATAGATTCTGTACTCACTGGGTCATCCTATGAATTGAGTTGGGTTGGTTGGGTATCTTCTTTTAAATAGATTATGAGCTCACCGAATGATCATATAATTTCAGTGGGGTCTCTTCCCTGAAATAAAATTATGGGCTCAGTTGGTTATCTTATGAATCTAGTGGGTTGTGTCTCTTCTGTGAAATAGCCTATGTATTCCCTGGGTCATCTTATAAATTGAGCAGAGTTGCTTAGATATCATTCCTGTAAACCTTATCCCCCCTCTATGCATGTTCTTGGTTTGTGGTCTTCCACTGGAGGACTCGGTGGCCTTCTAAACATCAAAATTGGGATTTTTCCTCACATTTTGGCCTAGTCCTCGCATAGAGAAAGATAAACCATTCTATGTCTGATATATGTGTACATTAAATAATGGGCCACATATCTTAATAAGGATTAGATTTCACCTGTGCTTCAAGGTCAAACTGGGTTTCCTAACTGAAGTAAACAGCTTTTTTTTCACCCCCAACTTCAAGATCAAACAATGTTTACATTTCAAAAGCCTTATATCTTTTTATTTTTTCACCTAGGATTTAGGTTTTCACAAAGATATCTTTGATTTATCACCAGTTATTTTAGAATGGCTAATTTTTCTGTATGTTAGGTTATAGTTATACCATGTCCCGTCTGGGGATAAACTGCATCAGATTAATGCAATTTCTACTTTTATAATGTACTTACTAATACTATTTATACTGTGATTTTTAAAAAAATTTATGAACCATTTTTACCCCACAGCCCTTAAAAAAGTTTGTGGGGTACGGGAAGTTGATACTTGGTAGGGACATTGGTTAGGGGGTGTAGGTGTGCAACATCATGGTGTGACCTTGATTTGACCTTGCCGTAGTGACCTTGACCTATAAAATCTTGTCCGGGCTATATCTCGGAAACCGTAAGGTGTAGGAAGTTGATACTAGGTAGGGACATTGGTTAGGGGGTGTAGGTGTGCAACGTCATGGTCTGACCTTGATTTGACATTTGACCTTGCCATAGTGACCTTGACCTATAAAATCTTGTCCGGGCTATATCTCGGAAACCGTGAGGTGTAGGAAGTTGATACATATTAGGGACATTGGTTAGGGGGTGTAGGTGTGCAACATCATGGTGTGACCTTGATTTGACCTTTGACCTTGCCGTAGTGACCTTGACCTATAAAATCTTTTCTGGGCTATATCTTGGAAACTGTAAGGTGTAGGAAGTTGATACTTGGTAGGGACATTGGTTAAGGGTTATAGGTGTGCATTATCATGGTGTGACCTTAATTGGACCTTTGACCTTGTCATAGTGACCTTGACCTTTAAAATCTTGTTGTACCTTTGGGTCTGTCTTTTGATGCAGATTAAGCACTGTTAAAGTCATATTAGAATTTATTAAGAATTTTACTTTTATAACTTTCCATTGTAAGAGATGGAATTTCATCAAGTGAGCCACAGATTTTGCTCCAACACCACACATAAGCATTCATTGAATGTATTACCACTTCTGTATGCATGGTAATATTCAAAACATCCAAGCCATGCAGATGTAGATAAAGAGTGTTGTAATTTTAGTTTACTGCTTAATGCTGTCATCTTGTTATTGAATTATCTTGTTTTAATACTTCATCTTTACATGCATTATCTTTCTTTTAGACATTATTTTCTCCATTTAAACATTGTTTGGACCTTTATATAACTGACAGTGCTCTGAAAGTATCCTGAACTTTGTACTGATACAGTACTTCTATTTCTCATGGTGTTAAAAATATTTCCCTAGGATGTGGGGTACGGGCATCTCTGATGCTATTTTTTATTTAGTATTTTGGTAATAGTGCAAAATATGAAACACTTCTTACTGTGTGTGACATTTTGTTTATACATATATTATTTTGGACTTTTTCAGATATGCTTTTTGACCTTAAGGTAAGTCATTAGAATTAAACTAAATAGTGCGGTTTTGTTTCCTGTGTAGTGTCATAAACATCTTGAATGTGCATCAAAAAGCTTAGTGTACACTTAGTAACAAGGATTCTCATCTGAACTATATGTAATACATAATGAAAGCTGTTTTTAGCTAAGATTAACTTTCGCAAACTTTTTTATCTGATTTAACAGAAATTGTGCTTTTTGTTAGTTTACAACAAAACAGCTTGAACGACTGGCAAAGAAAGCTGAAAAAGAGGAAAAACAGCAACAAGCAAAAGTGAAAAAGGTGGGAATAATTCTTGGTTTGTTTAAGTGTCACACGGTGGACCTTTCGGTTGTCTAATCCTAAAATTCTAACTTATATTACAAAAAGTATTTATCAAAAATGTAGCGAATATAACATGTAATTTATGACTTTTCCTTGTCAAAGTTTATCCTTCTGTGAGGCATTAATGTTAATTTTCCTTGTTCAAAGGTGGAGTTTCATTTCAAAAAGTTCATGATGTACTATGTTTATCATTTTTGCTAAAGTGGTAGTTTATGATTATAGTTCAACATTATATTTAACTTCTCAAGTAAAACCAAGTATTTATAATATTGAAACTAAAAAAAGTTTGTGACCAAGAAAAGTATTTCGGGTTACCTTTTCTCAAGGCCCTGCAGCAAAAAAATGTAGACACAGCCCGAGTTTACGCTGAGAATGCTATAAGGAAGAAGAATGAAGGGTTGACGTACCTGAGAATGGCAGCAAAGGTGGATGCAGTGTCAGCTCGAGTGCAAACTGGAGTCACCATGAAGGGGGTACTGTGATATCTTGGTGTATATCCGTGCCACTAACACTTAAAATCTGTGAATTCCCATTTAGTTTGAACATATTAACAACTTAGACTTTTGTTTTGTTGCAGTGTTTGGAAATTTTGCATTATTGTTTGGACTCCAGTTGCACATTTTCATGGATCTGTGACCATACTTCAGATGATAAAAAAAAATTATCTGATTTATGCGAATAACCTGGAATTCTGGCAAAGGCATTAATGTTAATTTACAAAGATGCAAACTGAGGGGTTGAAGCACCTGTATTATCTTTCATTCCTCTGCCCAGTGTGGTAGTAATACTCTCTGACATATCTTCACAATTAACACATTAAGCAACTATTACTTCTGTGAACAGAAGGGTTTACACACTAGCAGATAATATATATAGTACATGTACCTCGAAATGCAGGTTATTTGATTTGTGTAGATTACATTACCAAATTCGAAAAAGTACAGATATCGTTGTTCCCTATAAATGGTGTTTTGTCTGTTTTATATACTATCTGGTGTTACATGATTACTGAATTGTAGTTAGAACTGTGTTTGGAATTTTTTTGTGTGCATCACTAATCCTGATTCTAAGGAAATCGCAATGTAGTACAAGATACTATGTATGCAAATTTACTCTATTGGATCATGGCAAAAGCTTCTCTTCTATTTTAATCTGTTAACTGCAGCAGATTTGTTTTTGTAAGTCTAGTCATCTTATATGTAAGATTTAATCTGTATGTAGTTTAGTTTTATCGTCATTTTTCAAAAGAAAATTGTATTTCTCCTGATATGTTTGCTTGACAGACACTCAGACTTGTTTTTTTATGTTGCCAGATCACTAAACAAATGGAAGGAGTCACCAAGTCGTTAGAAAAAGCCATGGCTTCAATGGATCTGGAAAAGGTATTTAACAAAATCTAATTTTGATGTTTCAAGCAGTTATGATTGGCTTCCAGGTTAAATCAGATCTCTGCAAAAGATTGTATTTACCTCATTATGAAATAATATAATCTTAGGTGAGAATAAGTTTTATATGATGTATCCTTGTCTCTTTAACACGGTTTTAATAAATTAGATGTATTGTGTTCAATGTTAATTTGGTATTGCAAATATATTTTAGGTGTCAAAAGTGATGGAAAAATTTGAGAAACAGTTTGAAGAAATGGATGTCAGGACAACAGTAAGTAAAACTACTATGAGAAAGTATTGTATCATTTCTTGCAAAGTATAAATAATTATGCCCACCCCCCTGGGGGGTGGATATATTATTTTTGCTTTTTGCGCCATCCGATGTCCGGCGTCCGATGTCCGGCGTCACGCATGGTTTCCGCTCATTTAAAGGAAAAGTATTAGAGCTATTGTCACCAAATTTGGTATGCAGGCTTATTGGGTCAGTAGCTTGCTTGGGATTGCTTTTGACTGTTGTACCTCTTTTGCTTACTGAGTAATACTTAAGTACAGCTATTTTCAGTACCCATTGGTTTCCGTGCATTTAAGCCAAAATAATTAAAGATATTTTACTACAATTTTGAATACAAGATTGTTATGTCCATAGCTCGCTTGGTATTGCATTTGGGACAGATAGCTTTGTCAGTACATGAGTAATAGCCATTTAGGTACTTCATTGTGTATTTTCAGTACTACTTTTGAGTAATTTGCTAATATCTCAGAAACCGTAAGAGATAGAGCGATTTCGACAGAATTTTTGACCCACAGGGTATCTAAGGAATGTAATCTATGCAATTTTCCAAAAATTTTCCCCTCCCCAAAAATGGCGGCCATTTTGAATTTTCGAATTTTTGCCAAAAATGGCAAAACACAAATTTGCTTCTATCTCCTTAACCGTGCGAGATAGAGCGAGTTCGTCGAAATTTTCGACCCATAGGGTATCTAAGGAGTGTAATATTTGCAATTTTCAAAACATTTTCCCCTCCCCAAAAATGGCGGCCATTTTGAATTTTCGAATTTTTGCCAAAAATGGCAAAACACAAATTTGCTTCTATCTCCTTAACCGTGCGAGATAGAGCGATTTCGTCGAAATTTTCGACCCACAGGGTATCTAAGGAGTGCAATCTTTGCAATTTTCCAAAAATTTTCCCCTCCCCAAAAATGGCGGCCATTTTGAATTTTCGAATTTTTGCCAAAAATGGCAAAACACTAATTTGCTTCTATCTCCTTAACCATGTGAGATAGAGCGATTTCGGCAAAATTTTCGACCCACAGGGTATCTAAGGAGTGTACTCTTTGCAATTTTAAAAAAATTTTCCCCTCCCCAAAAATGGCGGCCATTTTGAATTTTCGAATTTTTGCCAAAAATGGCAAAACACAAATTTGCTTCTATCTCCTTAACCGTGCGAGATAGAGCGATTTCGTCGAAATTTTCGACCTACAGGGTATCTAAGGAGTGTACTCTCTGCAATTTTCAAAAAAATTTCCCCTCCCCAAAAATGGCGGCCATTTTGAATTTTCGAATTTTTGCCAAAAATGGCAAAACACAAATTTGCTTCTATCCCCTAACCGTGCGAGATAGAGCGATTTCGTCGAAATTTTCGACCCACAGGGTAGCTAAGGAGTGCAATCTTTGCAATTTTCAAAAAATTTTCCCCTCCCCAAAAATGGCGGCCATTTTGAATTTTCGAATTTTGGCCAAAAATGGCAAAACTTTGCTTCTATCTCCTTAACCGTGCGAGATAGAGCGATTTCGTCGAAATTTTCGACCCACAGGGTATCTCAGCATTGTACTCTTGGTAATTTTCCAAAAATTTTCCCCTCCCCAAAAATGGCGGCCATTTTGAATTTTCGAATTTTTGCCCAAAATGGAAAAACACAAACTCGCCTTAACCGTGCAAAATAGAGTTATTTCGTTGAAATTTTCGACCCATTGGGTATCTAAGAAATGTACTCTTGGCAATTTTCAAAAAAATTTCCTTTTCCCAAAAATGGTGGCCATTTTGAATTTTCAAATTTTTGCCAAAAATAGAAAAACAGGAATTTCCTTCTATCTTCTTAACCGTGCAAGATAGAGTGATTTCGTCAAAATTTTCAACCCAACCAATGCAAAAAGGCATGAAGCTGAAATAATTTACATCCAAACTAATAAATATTTAAGCATCATTGATATATTTTACAAATGAAACAGGGTCTTGTAAGACTACTGTACAATTTGGGAAGGTTCATGGGGTGGACATTACACATGATAATGTGTGTTCTTCTATGCTATCCTGTTTCTATTCGCATCTACTATCAACAGGGCGTCCTATTTCTAGTTACAATTACATCTGGTGTAGCATTAAATTAGTTCCCCCGTGAAATAAGTTTATCAAACTTAATACTAAACCATGAGTGGAAATTTTTATTGTTTAAGAATTATAATAAATATTGACAACATAAAAATATATATAATAACATTAAATATAGAGCTTATAATATAACCATTTTCTCTGCATGCACAATCACTTGAGATTGGTAAAAGGAAGTAATTTAATCGGATACTGGTGTATCTGTAATGACAACTGGTGGCATTAAGTCTACATTGAAATTATTTCTTGGTCATAATTATCGTGAAAAAATTTGTAACTCCCACATGTTTACAAATTTTCACGGGATTTATGTGAATAATCAGGCATGTTAAACTGTAATGGATGCCGTCATTTCAGTTGTTTTATTGAGGTCCAATAGATTTTGAAAATAATTGTCAACCTTTTCCTGTTAGTATTAAGATTTGGATAGAAGTTCTCGTTCTTGTCTTCTTTTTATCTTTTGAATGTACTGCACTACCATTGCTGATGCTGTCAACTAACACCATAGTAATTCCTGGACATTGAAATTTTGGAGAAGTTAGTAGTTTAGATTTTTGTACTTTTTCTAGATTTCTTTTCAAAGTTTAGTTTATGTCTTTTCCCCTTATATTTTCCATGTAAGAATATCACACTATTCATTAGGAAGTAAGCTGTATTTCTTCCTGTGTATTGTAGACAGTAGAAGAATCCATGGGTGCGGCTACCACCCTGTCCACACCACAAAGCCAGGTTGATGACCTCATCAAACAAGTGGCTGCAGAGAATGATTTGGTGGTCGCTGATCAGCTGGCAGACTTGCAACCCGGCCAGTCTACCCTTGCGTCCGAGGGAGCATCCTCAGTCTCACAGAAAGAAGATCAGTTAGCTCGGAGGTAAGATCACTTTTTACACCACAGCCTTTAAGGGGTAGGAAGTCTCAGTCTCACAGAAAGAAGATCAGTTAGCTCGGAGGTAAGATCACTTTTTACACCACAGCCTTTAAGGGGTAGGAAGTTGATACTTGGTAGGGACATTGGTTAGGGGGTGTAGGTGTGCAACGTCATGATCTGACCTTGATTTGACCTTTGACCTTGCCGTAGTGACCTTGAGTTTGAAAATCTTGTCCGGGCTATATCTCGGTAACCGTAAGGTGTAGGAAGTTGATACTTGGTAGGGACATTGGTTAGGGGGTGTAGGTGTGCAGCGTCATGGTGTGACCTTGATTTGACCTTGTCGTAGTGACCTTGACCTCTAAAATCTTGTCCGGGCTATATCTCGGAAACCGTAAGGTGTAGGAAGTTGATACTTGGTAGGGATATTGGTTAGGGGGTGTAGGTGTGCAACATCATGGTGTGACCTTGATGTGACCTTTGACCTTGCCGTAGTGACCTTGACCTATAAAATCTTGTCCGGGCTATATCTCGGAAACTGTAAGGCGTAGGAAGTTGATGCTTGGTAGGGACATTAGTTAGGGGGTGTAGGTGTGCAACGTCATAGTGTGACCTTGATTTGACCTTTAACCTATAAAATCTTGTCCGGGGTATATCTCGGAAACGGTAAGGTGTAGGAAGTTGATACTGAGTAGGGACATTGGCTAGGGTGTGTAGATGTAAAACGTCATGGTGTGACCTTGATTTGACTTTGCTGTAGTGACCTTGACCTATAATACCTTGTCTGGGCTATATTTTGGAAACCACAATATAGGAAGTTGATATTTGGTAGGGACATTGGTCAAGGGTTATATGTGTGCAACGTCATGGTGTGACCTGGATTTGACCTTGGATCTTGCATATCTGATGTGATTTTATGTCTCTACGAGGATATCTGATACTATTTATCTCTCTTATATCTCTCATATCTTTTTACTTGAATCTTGGTTGTTGCACCTTTGGATGTCTTTTGGTGTAGATTAAGCACTGTTAAAATTATATTAGAAGTCATTAACTGTTTTACTTTTGCAACTTCCCATTGTAACAGATGGTATTGCATCAAGTGAGCCACAGGTTTTGCCCCAATTCCACATAAAAGTATGTATTGCTACATCATTATGTATGGGTAATATTCAAAACATCCAAGCCATAATTCGACCATACAAATGAAAATCAAACTGGTAGAATTCTTAAAGCTTCATAAGTTTTAGTTTACTGAATTGTCTTGTTTTAATACCTAATCTTTACATGCAATTTCTTTCTCTTAGATGTTATTTTCTCTACTTAAACATTATTTGGACACTGACACTGCTCTGAAAGTATCCCAATCTGTATACTGTTTCACTACTTCTATATCTCATGCTGTTGAAAACTATTTTCCCTGGCTGTGGGGTACAGGCATCTCTGATGCTATTTTTCTAACTTTCTTGTTCAAACAGCAAAGGTGATTTTTGTTAAATATGTACCACGAGTTCAGCAATTTCAGGTGCTAAAATTAGTGATTCAGAGAGGATAATTTAGACTGAGATTAATCTTTAACTAGGTGAGATTAATCTTCAACTAGAAATTTATTTTTACCTTTTTTACCATCTTTAAGTATGACATAACCAGTCTAATCTAATTTTTTTTTGTTGAAAGAAGAAACAGATTTTTTTCAATCGTTAGCACCAGTCTGACAAATAGACAATCAATTAGCATGGAGATAGTAACTTATACAAGTTGTATCGTACCTCTATTTGGTTCTTTTTATGATTTTGTAAATTTATAGAGTGTTATCAAAATTTGAAATAAAAAAGGCACAAAATTTTAACTTTTCATCCTATTTTTGTTTTCTATGTTACATAATAAACCGCTTTTATTTTTCAGACTAGCTGCACTCAGGAACTGAAACTTTAGTTAAGTAGTGACCAAGATAAACACTGGATTTTAGCAAGATTTTCTTTTGTTATATAATTATGTACCCAGAAAAGTATGTACGTATATTTCCAAGTAATGAAAATGCCTGAATGATTATCATTGATTATTTTTTGGCCCAAGAGTGTAGTGTTTACATTTTCTTTGTTGTACAAGTTTTCTGGCACTGAATCACATGAATGAAAAGATATTGCAATTTCCATTTCTTGGACACGTTAGGATAGGATATTTTGGTTTAGATAATGTGATGTCAAGAGGTAGATGACCATATAAAGGTGGAAACTAGAATTCTAAAAGAGTGGACAGAAGTTTAACATTAAGACAATAGGGCTATTGAGAATTTTGGATGGGGTGATTTAAGTGATTTTTGTATTTGGATGGCCTTTGGGTGTAAAGTAAATCATTACACCAAGTGATCCTACAACATTGCACAATCACATTGCAAGTGATAAGCATCAAACCATCCAAATAGCCCTATCATAGGCTGTTATATATTTAACCCAGATTAGTTATGTTTGGTAAAACCAATAATGTTTCATTGCGAAGACCTTCTGAAATATCCATAATAAGCCACAATTACTCTTAAAATAAAGTACAGCAGACTCTGTACAAGTAGAACCAGTGAGAGCCTTATTCAGCCCTAAGTGGAATCACTCACATGGTCCTACCACCAAAACGTGCTGTGTTTTTGTGGGTGTCAGTAGAACAAAGCCATCACCAGATCTTGTTGATATTGGACATTCTCGTCTTCTGTGCCACATAAGATAGATAACATTAGATATGTGTTTGATTTTACAGCAGGAATTTCTAACAACAGATTTTTTCTGGTCGAGAGTAACCAAGAAGACTGTTCTTTATGTTGTGTTGATGTCAAGAATTATTTTTGTTTATTGTTTGTCCAACGTCTGTCATGGTTATTTTCTTGGTAAGAAGTGATTCATTATAATTACAATAGTAATTATATTAGTAATTAAGCGGCCCGTCAGGGACGCTTATTTGTTTTCACCGAAGTGCGACTGATCACCGCCGGATTATGGTCTCCCTTGAATAACTTCTTAGCCTTTCAAATTTTTCTTTCCTTCTTATCTTTCTTTAAAACTATAGGGGCGGGAAAAATGTTTTGGATACTTTGCGCAGACCTTAAGCTTTACTTAAGGTAACCTTAAGCATAACTCCAAAACACCCCGTCATCGCGTTTCGGAAAAAACCACACACACCTGTGCTGTAAAATTTATCTGGTACATTCTAGACCAAATTTCCAAGGTCGGAAAGGATTTTCTCATCAATCACCATAGATACCTGAATGGGAGGCGTTTTATTTTTGTAAATTTTTTAAAAATGGGTACTTGGTCTGTATCTCAAAAACGGTTAGGATTTCGGCGTTTTGTTGGAATAACTTATTCAGCTACTTTTTGATAATCTTTCACATGCCGAAGTTTTAGCTCTGTATCTGCAAAATTAAGGTCACTTTAATGACCAAAACGTGGGTTTTAACCCTCCAGTTCACTTAGTTTTCCACACTTTTCAACCAAACTTGGCATATATATTAAGATTCACCAAAGGATTATCCTGACTTTATTGTGACCTTAAACTGTTAATATTAGAGAGTTTGCGAACAACGTTTTTGATACCCGTATCTACTTTCCGCTACGTTACACGTCATTGATTCTTGTGTGTGATGTCATTTCATAAGGTTTTAACTGCATAAGGTTACGTTTTTTACGTAGCAAATGGCTTTGCCACGTAATCTTTTTCCCTTGTGGATTTATTAATTATTGGAGCAATAAAGTGTGTTTTACATGTCAGTACAGAGTTCTTGAGAGACTGTAGATTATTTTTAGCAACTTTGTCAGTTTTTGAGGAACCCAAGTGTACAACGACCAGCCTTTTTTCATCCACTTTCCTTAATTTTTTTGAGGTAATGAACAGAATCTTCGAAAGTTTTATTTGCGTGTGTTTTATAAGCTATTAAACTAGTGGGTTTACTGCTTGTTGGGCCAATTAAGTTTGTATTATATATCAGTACCCAGTTCATTCAGTACTGTAGATAAATAAAACCAATGAAAATTATCTTTATTGACTTGTATAATTGCCAATTAACTTAAATGAAATGCATGTAAAAGTCCTGGTTCAAACGCTGTTCGCAAACAAAACTGTCCCCCTCAATGGCTTTCTCCCGTATTGATTAATTATGTTGCGTGTTTTCACAAGGGACGTTTATGAAACGTTGTTCGCAACCTCTCTAATATTAGGGCTATGGCCCCCCTAAAGTCATCAAATTGGAATAAAATTGTCTGGCCTGTTATTTTTCCATCTTTTTTAAAATCTAACATATATTGATATTGAGTTGATCGCAGTTAGATGCACTAGGAGGGGCAGAAATGTAATTACAAGAAAAACACGACACCTGTCATAATGGAAACCAGGGATGAGCAGCCAGCCAAAAAAGTGAGAAGCACCAGCAAAACCTTACAAGAGAAACTTACATACCTTTGTACAGCTAAGCAAAATGGGTCAAAGACTGTGAATTTTTGACAGGCATTGGCGACTATAAGACTCAAGTGGAAAAAATGAAGATGCCTCTGAAGTTGTAATGTGAACCTGTAGTGTTATAATACTTGAAAGAACTTTTTTTCTTAGGAGGTATTTTTCCTGGTCACAAAATATTCAGGAGGCATTCATTCTAGGAGGTATATTTCCTAGGAGGCATATTTTCTAGGAGGCATTTTTTCCAGGAGGCATTTTTTCCTTGCATCGGACATACATTCTTTTGAGAAGTAAATTTCACACCTACAGTTTCTCTTCTGCCAAGCTGTGGTCGTTCTTTCATTTGTTAAATATGGTAACATACACAATGCAATAAACTTTACATTTTCCATCCCTTGTGATGCATATCTTGACATCTTTTACGGCTTACTTCGCACTTTTTCATCAGCTCCGCTTCGTTTTTGTCAGCAAAAACATTTTTCTAGTTATATTAGTAATTAGAAGTGGGGAGTCTTTTGTTTAATTTTAGCAATTGAATGCTTACTGTATTTTTGATACGTTTGCTTAAACTTATTGGTAATTATACCACTTGCAATACCAAATGAAATTGAATAGTAAATACTTTAACAGCTTAATAATTGTTCCTTTAGTTTTGTTATGATTTTGCTGAAAGGGTAATGTGTAAGTGACTCCTTCACAGGTCTCTTGTATGAAAAACTCCTTGTTGCTAATTTGGATTTGGTCTTGCATCAAGAAATTCCAAAAATAGGTGAGAGTTTAGTCTGGATCAAATGAAGTTGTTTATCTATGTTATTACTCTGATAATTATAAGTGTGTTATCCTAGTTTTATACACGAATGCAGTTTCTCTTTGTTAATAATAAAAGAACTCTAAAGGGGTCAATTTCATGTTAAAAGTATGAACTTTGCTACAGGAGAACCTCTGATACTGAAATTTAATGGGAGTGCAAGGTTTTTGTATCCATATCATGTTTGTAAAATGAAAGCGATCAGTTAATATTAAACAAAAGGAAAGTGTAATTGGGAAGAATGATAATGAGTTCACAAGATTGCAAATTTGGACAGCAAAAGTTCAGATAATTGAGGTACTACTGCACATTTACTTAGTAAGAAGAGTTAACAGAAACCATGCACTTTTGTTATCAATGGTGAATTGCTTCTTAATATCAATGGACTGATATTAAGTTTGTTTCTGCATGCGTAAATTGCTAAAACAGTATTGTATTTCAAGATTTGCAGCTTTTTAACTGTCATAAAACTTGATACTTTATTCAGGGTTCAATGATTTATGGAGTTCAATTAAGCAGCAAAAAAAATGTTCTGTTGTTTTACCTGTAGAAATATATCAATGCTGTAAAATGGTATGCATGTAGACATGTGTTTGAATGTGTGTACACCTACAACTAATTGGAAGGTGACAAGATTTCTTTTGTACAAAAGTAATTGTTTTATTAGTGCATTGTTAATCTCATAAATTATCAAAATAAATGTTTTTAAAAATGTTCTGTTTCAATCAGAGTTTGCTGTTCCAACTTTGTCAGTGTAAGCTATGTTCTTATTGCATATGACAGTCCACTTGTATTTGTACAAGTATTCCAGTCTTTAACACACATAACACCACTGCCTTGTGGTAATAAAGATTAAGTGATCATTTGGCTCCAAATTTTTTTGGTCCTGAGTCTATAACATGTGGTAAATATTGATAACTTGTCCACATATAACTCCAGCTGTTAAACAAGATGCAAAATTAACTTTGACTCTATTGATTCTTTATGATAAAAATCAATAGACTTCTGCTTAGGTTCCAGCAGAATGATCTAGATATTGGTGGTTTCAAAAGGAGGTGTGACTCGATTTTTTTTAAAAATAAAATGTGCTGTTCAGAATGAATTTTAGGCAACACAAATCTGACTGAAAGTTTAGGTTTCACTCATATTATTTATGAGGGGGAATAAAGAACATGTTGCTTGCAAAGTTTTAAGTGCAAGATACCAAAACATTGGGCAATATAAGTAAGTTACCATCGCTGTTGTATTATAAAGCACAATCTCAAATGTGTGCCACAGTGTTTAAATGACATTAGCATTGAACGTTACACTGGAACACTTTTTTTAAATAATAAGTACAATCAAACAAAATAAAGGGACTTGTGTAAAATAAATGATTAATTCACACACAAAGGGGAGGGTATTGTTTTGGGCTATCTGGAAAACTGTACACAATGGATCAGTTATTTTTCCACATAAAGTGGGCTCTATCCTTGTCTAAGTCCTCCTTTAAGAAAATTCAGATGTAGAACATGTCTCCTTATTTTCCAAAAAATTGTGCAGAAAACACAAGGGATGTATGTAGGGGGGGGGGGGCATTTCTTGTTCTAAATACTTTACAATAGATAGAGTGAGAAAATTATGATAAGCTGTTTTTTAAGCGTGAACTCTAGCAATGCTGATGCTTCTAGAGATTAATTTTTTTTTTCGTCACCAGACTTTCATGAATTGTGGGGCAGTGAGATGAGTGTCTGTTCACTGAAGTTAAGACGTAATTGGCTACATTAGTACTGCGATGGGTGGCCCCTTTGATGCACTACTCCTGTCTCTGATGGCTTTGCCGCTTAGGCTAGTAGACTGAAATCCCTTTCTGCTTTGTTTATTAACTTACAAACAGTTTATATATATGTAATTATGTATTGCATAATTCTCTATTTTACTATTATACTTTTTTTTTTGAAAAACTCTTTACATAGTAATAACTCAAAGGTGTCATTTATTCCACTTTCACAGTTTTCTGAATCATCCAACACATCTGGTTTGCTTTGTTTCTGTGCTGAAATAAAACAGATATATTAAGGAGCATTCTGTAGTTAGCTTTCATGTACAGGTGGAAAAACTGGAGTGACTACATTTCTTTGGTACATACAAACTCCTTTGAGTGGAACTCTCTTTTGTGGAATATCGTTTTTGAGTTGTAATATATCTTGTTCTACATACCTGAAGGACCCTTTGAAATTTATGCTGTTATGTAGATTTCCTGGGGCAGTACTCATGAAAGGTCTAAGCAGAATCTTAGGCTTAAGTTGGCTATATAAAGAAGTTATGCCTAAGACTTGGCTAAGACCTTTTGTGAATACAGCCCTGGTTGAGAACTTTACTGATCCCTTGATACACAACTCATCCAGATTCAACAGTATTTATTTGTCATGTTTAATTCCACTGGTGATTGTGTTTTACTCTGAGAATAAAACATTAAATTTGCCATAGTATATAAACATTTGTGCTAATTTTGCATCAAGGATGATCAGGAAAAATTACACATGTACAAAGAATTTCTGACAAGTCAATGGAATTGAATGTGATTTCATCACTTGCAAATTTTATCGTGAAATAATAGTGGCATCAAAAGATAATGAGTGATTCCGGTTCACCTTGTTTTTGGTATTTACATGTATAAAATTATAAATATAAATATTTATTTCATTACAAACAGATTATGGAATAATAAAGTGACTATCTAATAGAAGGAAATGCTGTGCTTGACATGTAAACCCTGGGTAGAAGTGAGGCATCCCCAGCTTATCTAGACTGAAACATTGTATTTTTATCCTTTTTGTAACCCCATAAATTGGAAAGTTCAAAGACTGTGATAATTAAAAATATCAAGTTTATTCCTTACTTTAATGGAGTATTCCAATTGTCTTTTAAAGATTGGTTTGAATGTTGCCTCTTTTCCTGTTTGCAGGGAAGCATTCTGCACAAGTGTATCATAGTCTTTAGGACTTCTGTACACAGTTGGGTTCTTACTTGGGTCAACCATGTCTCCTGTATATGAAAGGTCAAAGGTCAGAGTTACATCTCTTGAATATTGAATACTACTTTGGGGCAACAGTACTTCCAAGAAGACAACATTAGTCAGATATCCATTCATAACCACAAAATTGACCATCAAGTGATTAACTGATTATGGTGACAAAGTCAATGACCATTAATCTTAAAAAATACATTAAGCGTAAGACTAATCTATAGTTTGCAGATACATACATATCAATGTTATGTAGTGTAATATTTTAACATGGTTAACTTTTTCTTGATTTGAGTACATTGTGAGTAAATATGGAGAGTAATGTTCAAATAAGCCTGAAAATATCCATTAGTTTTGGCACAAGACAGGAGCAGATACAGTAGTAATGAATTATTAACTGCATAAATAGTGCTGGATTGGTCTTACTGGTGTATTTGAATAGTAGATTTAAATAATCAGGAACATGAGGTGAAAACAGATAAAAACAGATATGGCGAATACAGTATACCTGAGATTCATGAGCATAACTGATATCTTACCTACAGGACCATGACATGATTCTCTGAAGAACAGAACCCCGTCGTCTTTCAACCACTTGAAGGTGTTCTGTAAGAGAGTCTTGACCTCTTCATCTGTGAGGTACATCAATAGCCAGTTGGTGAAGACCATATCAAACCTAAACAAATGTTGTGTCAAACATGTACACTTAAATTATTGAACCACTCTGGCCATTTAAGTACATTGATTTTATCCTTACAGTGCCTTACCTACCCAGTATATTTTATTAGTTTTTATCTTAAAATATGTCTAATGAATCCCTGGCATTGCTGTTAAGATTTTAATTGTCAACCCAAATAAATTTGAAAATTTTAATTACTTATGTGTAGCTTTTATAAGTTACAAGGTTTACCATGTGGAACTGAATGCTATCTCGGGAGGCATCCGGCCAACGTCCAAGAAAAATAGACCTCTAGTATTGATCGAATCCCCCCTGTCCTGAGAGTGTACCATGGCAGTGTAATCTCGTGCATCGTCCTCTCGTTGTAAATTTAGACCATACCCCCTCAGCTGTAATACAGTGGGGAGGCAGGGTGGGACTCATACATATTGTTGTCGTTGTCTGACCAAGTAAGGTCTTTTAGGTAAAAATTTGTAAATGTGTTGTGAGCTTTCCAGTGACACGCTTGCATGATTTTGTCCACCAATATCTCACCTTAAAAGGCCTTAGAGGCCGCAAAGGCCCTAATGTCATGCACTTTGACTTGGACCAGGTCCAAGGTTTGTTGGTCTACTTGTTTATAACAAAGTAGAATGGTTTGTTTTAACCAAGGACAGAGAGTAGCGGGTCTGATGTCTGAGGTGTGTCCTTTCTTAAAGGAAATGAAAAGTAGGGATCCAGACCCTCTCAGGTCTTTGATTCGATCCAAGTAATACCTCAGGGCCCGTACCGGACACAAGGTCCTGTTTTCTTTGAATTGTCTATCTACAATGGTAGTCAAAGCATGAATAGTTACCGGAGAAACACTTTGAGAATCTTGCTAGTTGGTTTTTGGCAATGAAATGTGAAGAAGGAAACAAAGCAACCTTTTCCCATTGGCCTAGATTAGATACTTTGTTTGCAACCCAGGCATGAATTTCGCTGCGGCACTTGCCAGGGGCCAAAGCTAGCAAGAAAGCAGTTTTGAGGGTAAGATGTTTGAGGTCTGTGTCTTTCATAGGCTAAAGGGTGTTTTTGTGAGCTCATTAAGTACAACAGAAAGGTCAAAACAAGTTTTGACTCGAGACGTAGGATCAAATCCTGAAGTTTGAGCCATCTCTCTTGAGTGGGTTTTACAAGGGCTGAATCTAGGTGGTACTCGTAGCCCACGAATGAAAACAGCAGGTTTTAGTTCGGATTTCTCCTGATTTATTATCCACCCTAAGGACTGAGTCAGGTCTACCACTGTCTGAGTGTTCACTTGGACTGCTTCCTGAGTCTGGGCCCTGATCAGCCAGTCGTCCATGTATTGGTGAAGTCTGATTCCCCTTGTCAGGGTCATCAGCTTCACTTCCTTTACAATTGTTGTAAAGACCTGAGGGGCTGAGGGCAGTCCGAAAGGAATGGAGGTGAACTGGAACACCTGTGACCTTTGGCAAAACCTTAGGTACTTCCTTGAGTTTGGGTGGATGGGGATGTGAAGGTAGGCGTCTGATAAGTCTATCGACGACACCCATTCCCCTGGAATCAGAGAGGCCCTGATGGACTCTGGTGTTTCCTTTTTGAACCTTTCTTTAAGTAGGAAGGTGTTGAGGCTGCCTAGGTCTATCACTGGCCTCCACCTTTGGTGAGGCTTGGGGACTATAAACAGGTGACTGTAAAACCCGAGAGATTTTACATTTTCCATCCTTTCTATTGCATTCTTTGACAGAAGAGACTGGATGCAAGAGGTCAGAGCTTGTTCTTTGTGAAGGGCCTTGTAACCTGATCAAATCAGGGGAGTTCTGACCAATTTTGGTTTTGAGATGAATGGCAGAACATAGCCATTGGTGATAATGTTTAATACGCTGTCTGAAGAATTGTTTATTTTCTTCTGAAAGAACAGAGGTGACCTCCTACTGGTGGACTGAGGGAGGCTTTTGAGGAGTCATTGGGGGAGGGGTTTCCACAACCTCGTCCCCTGGGGTGGGGTTGAAAACGACCCCTGGAGCCTCTGAAATTCGGTTTCCCCCTACCTGAGGAAAACTAATGGTTACTGCTTTGAGAGGAGTTGCCCCCATAGGGACGTTTCCTGTAGGAGCCTCTTTTATTGTGCTACAATAGCTTACCATGTGGGAATGAATGCTGTTCTTAGATGGCAGCCAGGCCCGGCCAATGTCTAAGAAAAACAGACATTTATAGTTCTTTGTGAAGTTTTTCTGCCATTTTCTACTTATATCTCAGTTCATTTTGATTGTTGGATGTCTTTTTTCAGCCATTTTGTTTATTAATTGTTAAAGCACATATTGCATAACTTTCCGTCCAGTCGGATAAGTATATTTTCTTTTATACCTGTTGTGAGTTTTCGCCTCGGCTAGGCTTTTATGTGATCAGGTTTCACCTCTTTTATTGCGTTTGAACATGTCTTCTCATCAATCTAATAAAGATAAACCCCGTGCATCTAAATGCCATCATTTTTATCATGCTTTCAACACTCATAATTACTGTCCTACCTGCAGAGAGGCAGGTAAGCGAGATGATCCCTGAGTCACATTTATCTCACCTTGTGATATTTGTGCTTCCTTTCGGAAAAACAATTAAACAAGATCACCCATAGGAAGAGATATGTAAAGAAACCTGACAAAAAGTCTGACAAAAATGATCAAGAATTAGATTTATTGGGCGATAATTCTGTTGAATCCTTTGCGGGCTCACAAGCAGACCTCAAGAGTGCTGCTGACCATCTTTTTACTTCCCCGCCTCGCCGTCAACCTCTTACCTTCGAGGCTTTATCATTAAGAACTCCAGTTAAAACTCTCCCACCTACTCCAGGTACTGCTTTACAGCAGAATTAGAAACAAAGCTCGAGAAATCCTTGGGATCTCGGCTAGACATTCAACTAGATCAAAAGATGGGTGCTTTCAAGGCAAATATGTTAGAGGCAATGAAGTCCCTTCGAGAAGATTTTCAGAAATCTCTCAATAAAACTTCTTCTCAAGTGGAGGTAGATCAAACCTCCGCTTCGGCCTCAAAACCTGGCGCATCTAACACTCGTCTGGACCCCCCGAGTACTAATCCTGTCGGGTCGATGGACGTTGATTATGGCCCAGCCTTACCTCCATGCCTTGACTCTCATTCTAGTCGCGTCGATGATGCGTCGGGTCACAATGTTAGTTCTGTCGAGGAACCCTCGAGGTTGCCCTCGGCCAAACCAAAGAAATCTTCTCACTCTTTCAAACAGTATGATGTGGTCCTGAGCTCTGCCTCGGACCACTACTCTGATCAATCTGATGATCCTTGGCCTGCCCCTAGCAGAGCCAAGAAACATACTGATAAATCAAAACACAAATTTAGGTCCAGATATTTACCTTCTTCCTCAGAGGAGGATGAGTCCTCTGAGCTCAGACATAGGTCTCCAAAACCTTCTAGGAAGACCTACACTGATCAAGACCATCCACAACATGACCCAGATCCTCCTTACTACAGGGAAGTAGCTCTGTCTGACATCCCCTCTCAGTATACAGAGGAGGTGGATACCTTCAGACGTATCCTCAAACTTCCAGACCCTAGGGACTCCTTACCCAAGTCTTCTACTGCGGTCATGGGCCTTGACGATGAGAACGGCAGGCAGGAGCTCAGGCCAAGAGGCCCTTCCTCTATGCTGCCTCTGAACTCTATTATCAAAGACGCCTTTGATAAATTTGACTAAGACTTTCAAGCAGCAAATTTACCTCATGGTAAATACATCAAAGCTCCTCCTTCTACTGCTAAGTGGAACAAGGTGGGACAACCTTGTTACGAAGACAAGATTCAAGAACTAAATACAGACTTTGCCAAGATCTTTATTTCTCCTAAGCCCTCTGGGGCCCCTATGGGCAAGGTTCCCCTACCAATTCTCCAAAGAATTGGAACACCAGGCGAGACAGAATATCTCCACGCTTAACTTTGCTACTACCTTTGCCAAGACTTCTTCTTCCTGCAATTCCACTCTGGAAAAGTGCCAGCATAGTTTGAAGTCGACCTTCAAGAAGGTCAAATCTCAAATTAGGAAAGGTGCCGACCCTGAAAAGGCAGCAAAGCGTGGATACGAGGAAGCCTGTGAATACCTGGATCTTTGGAACAAGACACTTATCCAGCACAGGGCCTTGACTTGTCTCAGCAAATCCCTTGCTCATATACTCCAGAGGGAGTTATATTCCATGGGCAACACTGGCTTGCTTAGGCGCGAAGCCGAAATGACCCTGTTACAACCACAATTAGGGGAGACGAGGAAGGTGAAGACTTCCTTCTTAAAAAAGGCACCTCAAAAGACTCTAAGTGTTTTGGACCCTACTAGAATAAGCCCTTTTGTGGTCCCCACAAGAAAAGAGGCTCCTACAGGAAACGTCCCTATGGGGGCAACTCCTCTCAAAACAGTAACCAATCCAAACTTCAGAGGCTCCAGGGGTCGTTTTTGACCCCATAATAGGGGAAGAGGGTGTGGAAACACCTCTTCTCAATGACTCCTCCAAAGGCTCACTCAGTCCACCAGTAGGTCGCCTCCGTTCTTTCAGGATAGCCTGGCAAACAAACAAATTTTCATCAAACATGTTAAACATTATCACCAATGGCTACGTACTGCAATTCTTCTCAAAGCCAAACTTGGTCAGATTTCCTCTGATTCTGTCAGAATACAAGACCCTTCAAAAAGACCAAGCTCTAGCAGATTGTATCCAGTCTCTTCTGTCACCTTCTGTCAGTCGCCTGTTTCTAGTCCCCAAGCCTCACCAAAGGTGGAGGCCAGTAATAGACCTAAGCAGGCTCAACACTTTTCTACATGTAGAAAAGTTCAAAATGGAAGCTCCAGAGTCCATCAAGACCTCCCTGGTTCCAGGGGAATGGGTATCATCGATAGACCTATCGGACGCTTACCTTCACATCCCCATCCACCCAAACTCAAGGAAATACCTAAGGTTTTGCCACAGGTCACAGGTGTTCCAGTTCACCTCCCTTCTTTTCGGACTAGCCACAGCCCCCCAGGTCTTTACAATGATCGTAAAGGAAGTGAAGCTCATGGCCCTCTCCAGAGGACTCAGACTTCACCAATACCTGGACGACTGGCTGATCAGGTCCCAGTTCTCAGGAAGAAGCCCAAATGAACACTCAGGCAGTGGTAGACCTAACCCAGTCCTTGGGGTGGATAATAAACCAGGAAAAATCAGAACTGAAACCTACTCAGGTGTTTTCGTTCGTGGGCTACGAATACCATCTAGATTAAGCCCTTGTAAGACCCACTCAAGAGAGATGGCTCGAACTTCAGGATTTGATCCTACGACTCAAGTCAAAACATGTTTTGACTGCAAGATGTTTGATGTCGCTAATTGGGTTGCTTGCCTCAATGGAGAAGATGGTCCCGGAGGGACGTCTTCACATGAGGCCCTTTCAGTTTCATCTCAAGAAGCATTGGAGATATCCTCAGTCGCTGGACAACCTCCTTCCTTGGACAGATGCCATTTTTGCACACCTAGATTGATGGTAGAATCCTGCAAACGTGATGAAAGGCTCAGACCTTCATCCCAAAGACCACCGTATCCAACTCTTTACAGACGCCTCAAATGAAGGTTGGGGCGCTCACTTAGATCAAAGATCTACCAAGGCTCTGTGGTCAGACCAGGAAAAAAGGCTACACATAAACATCCTAGAGTTGAAGGCGGTCTCACTGGCCCTTCGAAATTTCAAGGACCAGTGCCAGGACCAAACAGTTCTAGTTGCAATGGACAACTCGACAGTGGTAGCCTACATAAACAAACAAGGAGGAACTCACTCAGTAGAGATGTGCGCTCTCCTGTGGAAGATCATGACTTGGTGCCACCACTATCACATAACTTTAAAGGCCAGACACATTCCAGGGTGTCTGAATGTGATGGCTGACCTCCTATCCAAGTCCAACCAAGTGCAGTCAACAGAATGGTCACTGCATCCACATCCACAACAGATCTGCCAGAAGTGGTTCACTCCTCATGTGGACCTGTTTGTCACTCATATGAACCACAAACTCCCTCTCTATGTGTCCCCAATCCCAGACCCAAAGGCCTGGGACATAGATGCTCTGAACATAAACTGGACGGGTCTCACTGCTTATGCTTACCCTCTGATGGCTCTCCTTCACAGGGTGATCCAAAAAATCAGGCAATGCCATTGCCTGATCATCGCAATAGCCCCAGGTTTACCAGGAGTGCCCTGGTTTTGGGAACTAGTGCAGCTCTCAACAGAGATCCCACTACAACTCCCGGTGTCAACAACTCTACTAAAACAGTCCCACAAGTATGTGTTCCACAACAATCTGCAACAGCTCAACCTCCACGCCTGGTGTTTAGGAGCGGACAACTCCAAGAACAAGGCTTCTCTGTGGAGGTGGCAGAGAGAATTGCTGCCCCTCAGCGGTCATCAACAAGGACCATCTACAAGTCAAAGTGGGCCCTATTTGAAAAATGGATTTCTCCACTCCATCTGTGAAACAAATCTCAGTTTTTTTCATGTACCTGTATCAAGACCTAAACAGGCGCCCCTCGACCATTGATGGTTACAGGACTGCCATCATTGACACTTTGGGCCCAACGGCCCACCATATTGCACATAATGTAGACCTTCATAGGTTACTCTCCAGTTTCCACAGGGATCGTCCCAAAAGTTCCAGAAATCTTCTTAAGTGGAACCTGTCTGTTGTTCTCAATGAGCTCACAAAAGCACCCTTTGAGCCTATGATAGACACAAACCTCAAACATCTTACCCCCAAAACTGCTTTTTTGCTAGCTTTGGCCTCCGGCAAGCACCGCAGCGATATGCATGCCTGGGTTGCAAACAAAGTATCTAATCTAGGCCAATGGGAAAAGGTTGCCTTGTTCCCTTCTTCTGACTTCAAAGCCAAAAACCAACTAGCAAGAGAAGATTCTCAAAGTGTGTCTCTGGTAACTATTCCTGCTTTCACTACCATTGTAGATAGACAATTCAAAGAAGACAGGACCTTGTGTCCGGTGCGGGCCCTGAGGTACTATTTAGATCGGACCCAAGACCTGAGAGGTTCTCGGTCCCTCCTTTTCATCTCCTTCAAGAAAAGACATACCTCAGATATCAGACCTGCTACTCTCTCTTCCTTGGACTTGGTCCAAGTAAAAGCGCATGACATTAGGGCCTTTGCAGCCTCTAAGGCTTTTTACGGTGGGGTATCGGTGGACCAGATCATGCAAGCCGGTCACTGGAAGGCTCACAACACATTTACAAATTTCTATCTAAGACCTTACTTGGTCAGACAACAATACGTATCTGGGGCCAGTAGTAGCGGCACAACAGGTCCTAGACCCTTCCCCTCAGAACAATCATCATCAGAAACAAAAGAAGAGGGGGCACATCCGCTACAACCAAGTCTTCAGGAGTCTAATCCCAGGGTCTAGGTATAGGTTTACCTCATCAGGGTGTTTCAGGTAAGGTCTTTATATTCTTCATTTTCTTTTAGCTTTAGCATTAATTGTATAATGTATTAAGGACCTTAAGGTTGTCATTAATCTCTTTTAAGGTTGCAATAATTTTGGTACCTCTGAGCCTTGGGCTCAAACTCCTTCCGTGATGGCCTTTGGGGCTTTACCCCACCTAAGTGTATTTCAGCTACACCTCTTTCTCCTGTCAAAACACCCAGACAGTTAATTAGCACTGTAAATCATTTTTAGGTTTTTTGGCTTCTTACAGGCCCAGCCCTCGGGTTTGGGGCACTGTAAATGGGACTCAGACTGGTATTTTCTAACCTTCATTCTACTTATTCTATCTAAAATCTAAGAAAAACAAACATATCTTCCAGTCTTAGCTGTATTCCCGCCACCGGGTGGTTGCATTCAGCATTCAGTCCCACATGGTAAGCTATTGTAGTGCAATAAAATTAAAAATTTTAATTACTTAAATGTAGCTTTTATAAGCTACAAGCTTACCATGTGGGACTGAGAAGAGTCCCACCCGACCTCCCCGCTGTATTACAGCTGAGGGGGTATGGGTTAAAATTTCAACGAGAGAGGAGAAGACAAATGGGGTAGGTCACGTGACGACAACCTGAGACTACGGCCAACTATAAATGTCTGTTTTTCTTAGACGTTGGCCGGGCCTGGCGGCCATCCGAGAACAGCATTCAGTCCCACACGGTAAGCTTGTAGCTTATAAAAGCTACATTTAAGTAACTAAAATCTTCAATTTTCTTATGGTGGGGACCACGAAAGGGCTTGTGTTGATAGGGTCCAAAACCCTGAGTATCTTTAGAGGTGCCTTTTTTGAGGAGGAAGTCTTCACCCTACTTAACTAACTGAGAGTTGAACAGTGAGGAAGGCCAAAAAGGCGAATTCCTGACTTCTTGGCATCTTGTATCCCCTAGTTGTGGTTGAAGTAGGGTCATCTCGGCCTCGCGCCTTAGCAGGCCGGCATTACCCATGGTGTAAAGTTCCCTCTGGAGGATATGGGCCAGGGATTTGCTTAGGCAGGCAAGAGCTCTTTGTTGGATAAGAATGGTCTTATTCCAAATCTCCAAATATTGACAGGCCTCTTCATAACCACACCTGGCTGCTTTTTCAGGATTGGCACCTTTTTGAAACTGAGATTTATCTTTCTTGAATGAAGACTTCAGACAGTGTTGACACTTTTCTAAAGTGGAATTACAGGAAGACAAAGTCTTGGCAAAGGCAGCCATGAAGTTAAAAGTGGAGAGGTTCTGCCTAGCTTCTAGCTCCTTAAGAACTAGAAGGGGAACCTTGCCCATAGGGGCTCCAGAGGGTTTTGGAGAGATACAGATCTTCGAAAAGTCTGTATTCAACTCCTGGATTTTGTCTTCATAACAAGGCTGTCCCACCTTGTACGACTTTGCAGTTGAGAGGGGGGTCTAATATATTTACCGTCAGGTAAGTTAGAAGCCAAAAAATCGTGTTAAAACTTATCAAAGGCATCTTTGATTCGAAAACTAAGTGGGAGCATAGCAGAAAGACCTCTTGGCCTAAGCTCCTGTTGGCCTTTTGGTCGTCCAGACCCTGAACAGAGGTGCAAGACCTGGGCATAGTTGCCCTGGGGTCAGGGAGATTGAGAATACACCTGAAGGTTTCCACTTCCTCAGTATATTGTGAGGGTAAGTGAGCCATGGCTACTTCCCTAAAGAAAAGAGGATCTTGGTCGTTTTGAGGTTGGTCTTGATCAGGAAGACCTGTATTTGTGTACAAGGGACTGATCTTCCCCTGAAGATGAAGACGGGAACCTGGACCTGACCTGGGTCTAGCCGAGACTACCCGAGAGGGTTCCTCCGACTGACCTGAATGTTCATCAGAAACATGTCTCTGGTCAGATTCACGCATAGATTGTTGATCTCCGAGATGATGTCTCGGGTCAGAGTCCTGAATGGAGTGTTTACCTCTGAGATGAGGAGGAAGGGATGGACCATATAAGTCCACATCCATAGCCTCATCCGCCTGAGAGGAAGATTGAATTCTCAGAGGGGTTGGGTCCAGGTTCTCGGGCTGTTTACTATCCTGTAAATGAATCCACGTCCTCATCACCTAGCAAATCAAGCTCATTGTCTCTAGAAGTGTCAGCTTTCTGCTTCCTTATATAACGTTTCCTGTTTTTGATTTTATTCATCTGTTCATCAGAGAAGCTAGCACAGATCTCACATGGAGATTCGAGAGTAACACAGGGATCATCACCTTTATTTGCTTTTCTACAGGAAGGGCAATAGTTATGGCTATCAAAGGGGAGACAGAAATACCGACACTTCACAGATCTAGGTTTATCTTTGCTTGTTCTTTGGGGATTGGAAGACATTTTTATGTAATAAAATGTACACGTACAAGCAAGCCTGAACCGAGAAAACTCACAAAATGCAAAAAGGAAGGAAATACTTATCCTGTTGAAATGGAACGTTCACAGAATAATCTAAAGCATTAATTAAGCAAAATAGCCAAGTAACAACATCCAACAAAACATAAAAACTGGGAAATACAGTAAAATATGACTACAAATAGTAGACACTTCCAAATCACGCAGCCAATGAGAAAAGGAGGACGAATTAGGAAGAGTTCCACGAGAGTACAACCTGAGGCCACGGCCAACTATAAATGTCTATTTTTCTTACACATTGGCCGGATGCCCGCGGCCATCCGAGATCAGCATTCAGTTCCACATGGTAAGCTATTGTAGCGCAATAAAATCACTGAATCTTGCTCTATTTAATTATGATTCATGTGTTTGTCTGCTTTACACAAAACTTCAAGATGGCTGCAAAAAATGGCTGGAGAACACTTTGTTTAAAAAGGGGACAGATGACTTTGCACATACCTTCTGGGCCAAAATTTCGGCTAAAATGCTCTGTCGCACACTTTTTCTAAAAATAAGTGCATTTTTACATTTTACGGAGAAATTCAAGATAGCCACCAAAAGTGGCAGCAAAAAATCTCCTGAAAGTGGGATAGTTGACTTAGTGCATTCCCTCTGTGCCAAAATATTCAGCCAAAATTGCTCTGTCTCACACCATTTCATCATTAAGTAAAACGTTTAATGTTTAATTAATCGTATAATTGGTCAGTCATTTTGGTCAGATCACTTCCAAGAGTTACTTATTTCCAGACATCTATTTATGAACCTACTTGTGAAATTTTATGGGAATATTGGAGCACTTTTTAAGTTAGCATGCAGACGAGCAGACCTCTCAAAATGGTTTTAGTCGTGTGACTTGTCTGACTGTTGGAAATGTCATGAGACTATGTTCAGAAATTTGTTCCCAAAGCTACTGCATACACAAGTATTTGAATTTAGTTAGGTGACTGCAGAGGATCAGACAAGACGGTTATCACAGTGGCAAATACACTAGTTAGTAGCAGACTGGATTACTGTTATTTACTATACCAGGTCTTATCCAAAAGTAACCTGAGAAGATTGCAGTGTCTACAAAAATGCGTTAGCATGAGCTTTCACGAGTTCTCGTAAGTGGACCCGCATTACACTTTTACTGAAGTCTCTACACTGGCTTCCTGTTAAAGAGAGAATCGCTTTCAAAACTGCAACCCTCATTTACAAACAGTTGGATTCTGGCCTACCACAGTACTTTTATGAATATATAAATTATTTAACATCTTCTGTTAATACCAGACATTCTGTTGCCTCATAGAAATACTTAGTTGTTCTAGCTCGGATTCACAAGTCCAAAACTAATTTTAATAGATCCTTTGCTAACGACAGACCCAGACTTTGGAACAGCCTCCCACTTGCTGTACAATCTACTCCCACACTGGCATCCTTCAGGCACGAGCTCAAGGCTCACCTTTTTGACAAAGGCTACCTCATTGGCACCGTCTCCTCTGGTCATTCAAATGCCTTCTGATGCCAACCTTTTTGTCAATGGATTTATTATATTGCCTCTATCCTTAGGATTTATTGCGACTTAGAATTGATGCACATCAAAATGAAGTGCTTTACAAGTTTGAGAGTAATAATAATAGGTCGTTAATCATGTTTACATGGTTGTTGGTGTTGGTTTTATGTGAAAAACAATAATGTAATACCTTTTATAGCCAAACTCTACTTGAGTTACATCTGCATGTAACCAAGTGATGTTAGTCATGTGACCATTGAGTTCCTTGTTTTTCTTTATGAAGGACTCCATGAAATCAACTGCAACTATATGATTGGCTGACTTTGCTATTTCCCCCGTGAATCTTCTACGGAATGATAACAAACACACTTAAAATAGAATTTGCGAAAAAATCTTCATCTGTGTATTTAAGTTGAAGGTAGGTTCCATCCTCGATAATCTGTCAACCAACTGGGCTTATTTTTCAGTTCAAAGGCCATAATTTAACCCAAAGTATTTATCGATTTCTAAATGTAATCCAAAGGGTGAAAACCTTCTTAATTTGGACACATTTTAACATCACAATAAATTGTTTAAGGTTCAACATATTAATAGCCATTTTAAAGGAAAATGAAAGTTATGTTTTAAATCTTCAAATTTTAGATGAAAACATGATGAATAAAAATATTAGTAGCCACAAAATCTCTATCAACAAAAACCCTTTCCTATGTGAGTATATCTCAAGTAGATAATTTGATATTGTGCAAGTTTATTTCTTTATTAATCTTCAAATAATAAAAAAGTGACTGCATCCTGAAATGTGTACAGATAATAGAAGTTCTGTCATAAATATAAACTATTCTTACCCTATTCCAGCACCCAGTTCCAGAATTTCTTTACCATGAAAGTCTGGCAACATCTGCAGGATTTCTGCTTTTTCAATTGGTTCCACCTCTTCTGCCTTAGCATCAAGCAACATCTCTTTTACACTAGGATTATCTGTGTACCCCTCCCAGTAAGATGTCATCCTGCTTCTGTTACAGTCTGCCATTTTTAGTTAGGTATCTGTGACATTCATACAATACAACTGAACTTTTAATACACATTTTAATACAGAAACAATTAACATCAATAATAATGTCAATAGTTTAGCAGATGTGATTTTTTACAGATATGAAATATATACAGTTATACAGCAAATGGTTTAAACCCATTTGATAACAATTTCACATTAATAACCACATCACAACAAGTGTACTAGTTGAAACCTACACCGTAATCTCTCGTATAATCTCTATGTAAATAAGTTTACAGTACCGAGAGAAATGGGGAAGAAAAAAAAACAAATTGGCTTCGCATTCAAAGTATTACTAGTACATGTAATCTTCAGAGATGGTCATATTATTGTTTGACTTTCAGCTTTACTGGGTAAATTGCCTTTTGTAACACACGCCAGATGCGTTTTTGTTTTTCTTACAATGAACACTTTCCACCGGTGTAACGTGAAATTTTTCCCGGAAGTAAAATTTTTCTTCTGAGTCCCTTCTAAACCACGGATCTCAATTATTATTGTATTTTGTTGTTGTTAAATGATAGTTTAAGAAATATAATGTAAAAATACTGATAACTATCAACAATATGTTGAATATAACCTAAAATAAAGTATTTTCGGTTCATAATATAACCATTTCTGCGCATGCGCGATGGCGTAGAAACGGGTAAAAACACAGGAAGCAGAAAAATTTCATGGGACAACTGACTAAATATAAACAAAACATGGTGTGTAAAATGGCAAATAGCCTCGATATAAACGCAAATACTAGCATTTCACATCGAAATAACCTTTAACTTTCTTATATATTTTAGTTTAAATGAGTTGGGACTGAGGGTGTAACCTCGAGATATACAGGAAGTCGATATTTCCGAGATCGGGATAAGTGTGTTAGACTGTAGTTTAATTTAAGTCAAAATTATTTATCAATTATTATCAATGAAACAAACTTGTTTTAAGAGTGTGAAATACTATAACATAGATCTACCTAATAGACTTTTCACTACATTGTCTTTAAATGCAATATGCACCTCTTGTGATAGTTATCCACAAAAATACCTCTTTTTGTAGCAGTCAGAAATGAAGATAACGAAAGAGTTTTATAACTACAATGTTATACTATGTTCAATGTACAGATGAAAAAAATCAATAAAAGTTTATCACAAGGTAAGATATCTAGATTCAGAGTTCACCTGTAAACTTGTCAGACAGGCTTATCCCTCACTTTAACATATTCTTTACTTCGATATTTTTTTGAAAAATCCTTACTCCTTGGATTTTGGAATTTTCTATTTCCACCATCAGGACTTAAGTGGACATTTTCATGAAGTTAGTGCTTTAAATTGGTTTGAATTATAACAACTACCAGTATCAAAACTAAGCTGGTTAAAATATGTTTATTGGTGATATGCAATCTTGAGTTGCAAAAGGATGCACTGTCCTACATGTATCTATCCATTGGAAGTAGAATTAAAATCCAGGTCAAAATTCCTCTAGTAGAAGTATATTTCTGGTGCCTTAAGATTATGACAAAGTTCAACTCTAGTTGTACAGGTGACTTGAATGCTTCAACTTACTAATCAAATTTAAAAGTTTGTAAACTTTAAACAAAACACTTTTGGTGACATCATCAAAGTGCTCACTACTTATATTAATTTCAGTTTTGCTACTCACTTAAAAGGAGAAGGTCTGCACAATTTATTAAATAGTAAATTGTGTACATGTGGTTATCTTGACTAACCACAGCTTCGTTATCTTAATCTGATGGATTTGTGTGTATTATTCTGTAGGGACAACTTTACACATAACAGGACCACTGCTGGAGTGGTTATCTCACACCAAGTATTAAGCAACAATGAAAGTGTGCTCTTCAAAAACAGAGTTCCAAGACCAAGGACTAATAATGAGGGAGATATAAGGCTCTTTTAGTATAATAACCCAAATCAACACGAAGAAGGGGTCAAAGGTCAAATTTGACATTTGCAAAAGATTTGCAGGCCCCATTTTTTCTTACAAATTGTTCCATATTCTGAAGCCCTAGGACTAATAATAGGAGACATGTAAGGCATTTTTAGAATGATGAAGCCACTTGAGTTTGAAGCTAGGGTGACACTTGTGAAAGATTCACAGGCCATGATTTCCTATGAGTTGTTTTCACATCCCACACCACTAGGGCCAATGATAAGGGAGATATAAAACCTTTTTAATATGATGACCCCTATTTGACCTTAAACATGTGATATGATGGCCATTTTGTTTTCATGAGACCAAAATTACTCTAATGAAAGCTCTCCTAGCCATATACATTATTGTGCAAATCTGATGAAGTTAGCTGCCATATTTTAAATTTTAGAACATCTCAATAATTTCAAACAATTAGCTATACCAGCCATTTTCATTTTTAAAATGAGGCCCAAGTTTTTTCTGGACATGTTTTTATTGTCATAAACATTCTCTGTGAATTTGGTTATGATATTTTAATAAAAAAAATAGCCAGCCTCGGCAAGCAAGAACCCCCGCCCACAGGTACAACTAAAAGGGCAACAATATTAAGATTTGGGAAAATCTTAGGACCAACTTCAGTTGTAAGAAGTACACTTAATCCACGAAATGTTGTCAGATGTAAGATTCAGTGACCATAATTTCTTACAAGTTGTTTTTATATTTTGAAGCCCTAGAATCAATTATAAGGGAAATATAAGTCTCACTTAGCATGATGATCCTACATGACCTTGAACCAGGGGTCAAAGGTCAAATTTGACACTTGCAGAAGATTTGCAGAACATGATTTCCAAGAAGTTGTTTTCTCATTCCAAAACCCTAGGACCAATGTCAATTAGTTCGATGAACTACTAACACTATGTACACATACACAAATCTCCTCAATATAAGGGCTAAATGTGGATCTGCTGAGCAGCCACTACTGGGCCGAATTGAAAAGGCTCTGAATCAGCTCAAGCCACATCCTTCAAATAGAACTGTATGAAGGTGTTATGTTACTTCCAGTGGCAGGCTGAAAGATTTGTTCTAAGGAGACTGGGCCCTGACAATATGGGCTTTAACCTGATGTAGGGTAACAGCCTCTTGACCAGAGAGCTCATAACATAGGATCACAGTATGCTTGATCCATGAGTAGATAGTGGCAGGTGAGATGTATTGTCAAAACCTTTCTAAAAGGAGACAAAGAATAACTCCTGGTTCTGTCTGAGGACATGTCCCAATAACTAGCGCAGTGCTTTGAATGGACACAGGGGCCTATCAGACTTGAGGGACTTATCCAGAGTTGGGGATAGGACTGGCATAACCACTGGGGCCACACTTTCCGGACTCTCCTTGGCCAGCTGGTTCTTGGAAAGAAAGCTGAGTGCTGGGTACAAAGACACCTTTGACCAGTCTGACTGCAGCATGGTGTCTGATGTTTATGTTTTTCCAAGCATGGATCTCACTCCTGCGTTTGTCAGAACCCAGGGTCAAGAGGAAAACAGTCTTGAGGGTCAATGCTTTAAAGAGGACTCTTCACAGGGTTCAAATGGAGCCTTGCCAATTGGTGCCACACCAGGGGGAGGTTCCAGGAGGGGATGCCCCTCCGACCCTTAGGTCTGTCTCTGTGAACTGTCCAAGAGACAAGTGAGATTATCATCTTGCTGACATTTATTGGTGAATTACCCAGTTGTCAGCAATGACTGATCTGGTTGATCCTCTTTGAGGAGTCTCAATCCTGCTGCCACTGCCATAAAGAAGCCTTGCTCTTTGATTGCTGAGGCTCTAGGAGCCATGCATGCAGATCTAAGTTGACAGATTCCTGTGAGGAGTCTGATTAAATGGTTGAGTGAGCAGGTTGGGCAGGTACCAAGGAATCTGACTTGACATGGTCAAGAGATCCCAGAACCAGGCATGTTGGGCCACTTTGGACCAATCAGAAAGATTCACCTGCATGGGTAGTCCTGCAACTTTTCCACCACTTGCCCAAGATGCCTACCGATGGGAAGGCATATGGGTCCAGATCCTCCCATGGCAGACTGATTGCATCGTCGTTCATATTGGGGTCTTGCACCACCAGAAGTATATAACTTGGAAAACTCTGACAGGAGGGGCCATTCTGTCTGTTCTGTCTATTTTGGCCAATCCTGGATAGCTTGTTGACATTCAGCCACCTGGAATGTGTTGGGCTAGAGTCACCTGTTTCCTGGAGGACCAGGTCAGGATTCTCTATAGTACGGCACAAAAAGGGGTCATCCCCCCCTTTGTTAATACAGGCAACCATCATGGTGTTGTCTCTAGCTATGACAGCAAATTTGTTTAACCCGAGGTTAGTCCCAGATAGCTTTATGTGTAACTTGCTTCCAGAAAGGGACCAGGTTCCCCTTGCAGTGTGTTCCCCTAAGTGAGCACCCCATCCTTCTTGATGCATCTGAAATGATTGAAGAGCATATCTAGTGGGTGTAATGGTTGACCTGGAAGCACATTGTCTTCCAGCAGCCACCATTTAAGATGGGGGGGAACTGGGGTCACCTTTTCTAGTGATTCTGGTACCCTCCCGCTGTTCTTCTAGTGCCACTGTATTGGCCTCATGTGGAAACAACTCCTGGTCTGATTAAGATATTTGTCCCATTGCCTGAGTTTTGAAAACTGGCAAAAATGGGTTATCATCTTGAGGAGAAAACTGAGCTTGCAAACTCAGACCCCTTGTGTCAGCTGACACTAGTCACAGGCTGGGTAAAAGGCAAACTGGATGGCCAGTCTAACTAGGGGAATGCTTTTGCTAACAAAAGCGAAGCATCCCTGAAAGTTTAAAATGCTTTGTGGTTTTAATAAGCATGCTGTAAAGCTAAGAATGCACAAAGCTGCGCCGTATGCTTTCCCAATACCTCTTAATACATTCTGAAGCTATAAAAGCAACGATAAAGGAGATATAAGGCAAAAACTCCAAAGTAGCTATTTATGACCCCAGTTTGGCCCATAAGGGGGGCCGGGGGGGTAAAACTGACCGGCTATTTAGACTCTCCACATAAGCTTTCCCAATACCTCTTAATACATTCTGAAGGTATAAAAGCAACAATAAAGGAGATATAAAGCAAAAACTCAAAATCAGCTATTTTATGACCCCAGTTTGACCCATAAGGGGGGGCTGTGGGGTAAAACTGACCGCCTATTTACACTCTCTACATATGGTTGCTTATTACCTCCCAGTACATTTTATGGCTCTAAATGCAATACTTAAGAAGATAATAGGGAGGTTGACCTAAATTTAAGGCTTCAGATTGGAAGGTGTCAGAAAAGCACTCATAAATGAGACATTTTTCAAGGGATTGCTCCCAAGATCTAATCAGCTTGCGTTTTCGATAGTATGAACAGGTGTGTCAAATTATAAGGCTCTGTACCAAGTAGTTTTTCCTGAACTGTGATGACGGGGGGGGTGGGGTGGGGGGGGTGGGGGGGGTGGGGTGTACTTCAAAAAAATTGTTTTTGATCATGTGACCTTCATAAAGGTCAAAGGTCAAATTTAAGCATGCAGAAAAAATTTCCCATGCCTAAGGTATATAACTGCCAAATATGGTTTGAAACCTTTTAATAATAAGGGAGATATTCAAGGGAGACCATAATGCGGCGGCAGCGAGGAAACTGAGGCGAAAACAAATAAGCGCCCTTTCAGGGACGCTTAATTAGTGTGAGGCCTGATAAGGGAAGGTTGACTGGTAGTTGTTGGACAAGTCTTGCTTGACAGTGTTCCTCTTATCTATAGCCAGACTGACCAGCTGGGAGGTCCTGAAAGGTAGGCTGGCTGACTGGTCCAGTAGATTCAGACACTGTCATCGCACCAGGACCAGTGACTGGTGAAAGAATTCCTCTGTAACCAGTTTTGTTAGGCAGCAATTGGTTGGCCTAAATGGCTACTTGGACCCTTAAAGAACTTCTGCTGGTCTGCTAGCCAGTCCTGGAGACCATCCCAGTACCAGGTCCTAATCATTTATAGGTGAAGCAATACTCTGCAACCGGTTCCTGGTGGCTCCACAATTCTGGGTGAATTGAACTACTTCTTAGCAGGGATAGGCTCATATGAAGCTGCCTTCTTCCTGTCCAGTGGTAGATTCAGCAGCTTTTTTCAGGCTGGTGCCTCTCTGCAACCAAAGTTTCGGGGGGAAGCTGTGCAACCAATGAATTTAGACAGCACAGGTCTGTACCATTAGTTAATCCCTTGGTAGATCTGCCCATCCAGTAGCCTAGTGTTCCAGGTTCAGTCTGGTTATTTCACTAGTATCTCTCAGTTTGGTGTAAAGCTACGGTCAATGAAGCTTGTGTAGCCGGCACCCGGTCAGTAGGCTCTGTAACCGGTTAAAGAAATTTTTCTGTAGAAACTTCCTGTCCAATTAACTTGTCACGAGCAATTCTCTGTAACCGTGAAACCTCTGTAACCGGTGAACCTGCTGTCAGCACTGGATTTGAAGCTGGCTCCTTGCCAGTAAGGATGGGAACAGCAGATTTCTCTGTAACCGGCAATACTTTGTAACTGGTAGACCTGCTGTCCTCACTGGACTTGTTACCTGAAGCTGCCTTCTGCTTGCCAGTAATGGTGGGAACAGCAGATTTCTCTGTAAATGACAAATCTCTGTAACCGGTACACCTCTGTAACCGGTAGCCCTGCTGTCATCACTGGACCTGTTCAACTAAAGCTACCCTCTTCTTGGCAGTAATGATGGGATTAGCTGATTCCTGTGTCACCAGCAACTCTCTGTAACCAGTAACTGTAACCAGTAAACAGTAATCCTGTTTAACTGGTAGCCCCTGCTGGATCTCTGTGTGACCACAACTGGAGGTCTGAGCAGAACTGGTGCCGGTAACCCTCATCATTGGCTGGCTAGAGACCCTACCGGTAGCCTGAACAGGACTGGTACCGGTCAAAAATTCTGCACAGGGGAGATAAGGGTCTCAGTGGTCACAGCAACTTCTATAACCGGTTCCGGTAGGTCAATCCTCTGTAACCGGTTCCCGGTAGCTCCAGTTGTCTTCCCATCACTTTTTGCTAGCCAGCAGGGGACCCCACCGGTAGTCTGAACAGAACTGGTACTGGCAAAACTCATCACTGGGGGTCCCCACCAGTAGTCTGAAAAAGAATTGGTACCGGTAAATAAACCATCACTTCTTGCTTGCTGAACCAGTCACACTTGGGGATCTGCTTGCAGGTAGTTGTATGAGATCTGAAAAGTCACATCACTGGCACTTCAAAAATTCACAGATTTCTGTCATCTAAATTCTTCAGGCCAATAGATGAGTTTGCTGGATTTCTTCTTGCCAGTGGGTGTCAGAGAATACATTCTTCTGATTTCTTCTCGTCGATATACACACCACGTTACTTGACTAGGGAGGAGTTAATGTAGGGTGAATCATGACAAATTTACAAATTTAATAAGTAAATTACATTTTTATAAGTTAATAGCCTATCCTATGGACAATTACTTTACCAGTCGGCGCGACCGGTCCGGCCAAATGCCAGAAAAAGACGTCCTGTATACACTACCGGCAGGACCAGTCACAGAGTGTGCATTCGCTAGGTGGTGCATTGTACTTCCTTCTTGTCTAGACATTGTGACGTCATATCAACTTTTTTGTGTTTAGTCCTATTAAGACCCCTGGTAAGCCGATAGCAGGGCCAGATGGGTGGGTCTTGCCTGTCAATTGGATAGGGTATTAACTTATAATTTAAAAAAAATTTAATTTACTTATTAAATTTCAATTTTATTGCGTTAATACATCCTATCCAATGGACAACTGCTGAATAACTAACGCTTGGTTGGTGGGTAAGTTACTAGGGACTCAAATGAACTCATAAACAAAGCAAAACTGAGAAGGCCCAGTTTGACCTAGGGTCAGACAACCCTGTAAGGTCAATGTCGGCTAACACTAACCGGTAAAACAGGAGTCTACTGCTGTTGTCCCCCCTCTTTTTCTCAGACCTGCTCTGAGAAAAGGAAGAGAGGGTTGAGTTCAGTCCCATAACAAACAAGATGCACTCAGAGAGAGCAAAACGCTCGACTCCATGTGACCAGTTCATCAAGTGATATAAAGTATTGTAAGGAAGACAATAAAATAAAACCAAACATGTATATTAATCTTCATAGAAATATCAAGTAGAAAGCTAGTCATTTAAAATACATTGAAATGGGACCTCTGAAAAATCATGAATTTTTTGTATCCAAATTAAGATCCTGATCTTTCTTTTAGTAACTACACCCCCCCCCCCCCCCCCCCCACACACACACACACAAAGTAATAAATAAAATAAAATTTAAAAAAATAAACAATAAGCACACAAAAACATTAAACTGCTGGTGGAGGTAAAAATATTGCTTAAAGGTCACTTGGTGAAAATCACGCATGGTAATTTTTTGTGATGGACTGTCAAGGAATTGAAATAAAAAAAGAGAAAATAAAACAGAAATAATAATTAATAAAAATAATGAATATACCACCTCCCTCTTTATTATGTTTATTAAAATGAGAAGAAATATTTTTACTTAAAGACAGCAAGTATCACAAGCTAGGTTTGTGACCTCACAATCACAGTTGCATTGTGACATCACGGAGTAATGACATCATCAGAAAGCAAAATATTGATTTTTATGTCAGCTGACTTGTCAGTCAGCTGGCATTATGTCGTCACTCTGCGGCGTGGGCGTACGCGTACGCGTGAACAACTTCTTCTCCAAAACTGCAAGGCCTAGAGACGTGCTGTTTTTTTTAAAAGATACCTTATCTATCGAGGATAAAAAATTGTTCAAGGCATGCAAATCTGTCTGTTCGTCTGTTTGCTAGAGACATTACAAGGGGGGTACCCCCACCAAAAGTGTGAAAATTTCAACACTTAATCACAATTTTCTCAGTGACTATTGCAGGGATTTCTCTCATATCTTGCATATATGTACTAGGCCAGAGGTAGATTCTCTTGTGTGAGTATGAGACCTGGATCTGTCTTACTTTTTTTTAAATAAATTTTTTTAATAATTTTTAATGCATTAACATTCATGAAATCATGCACAAAATCATTTATAACTTGAAAACTGTTGCATCTAGAGCATTTTGTTAAAATATGTTATTCAGCTACTTTTTTCATAGCTACAATATGGTGAGTAAGTTGGGTGCCTGTCTCAATAGCTAAGTGAGTAATACCTACTTTTGGGCTTTTCAGTAACTTCCATCATGAGTAGAATCACTTGTAACTTAAAAACTATTGCATTTAGATAATTTCGTATAAATATGTTATTCAGCTACTTTTGGGTCAGCTATAACATAGTAAAATTTTAGACCTGTAGCTCATGGCATAGCTGAGTAATAGCTACTTTTACGTTATCACTGTTGAGTAAATCGCTTATAACTTCAAAACTATTGCATTTAGAGAATTTCGTATAAATATGTTATTCAGCTACTTTTGGCTCAGCTATAACATAGTAAAATTTCAGACCTGTAGCTCATGGCATAGCTGAGTAATAGCTACTTTTAGGTTATCACTGTTGAGTAAATCGCTTATAACTTGGAAACTATTGCATTTAGAGTATTTTGTTTCAATATGTTATTCACCTATTTTGGGATCAGCTATAACATAGTGAAGTTTCAGATCTGTGGCTCATTGCATAGGTGAGTAATAGCTACTTTGAAGTTCTCACTATTGAGTAAATCAGTTGTAATTGGAAAACTATTGCATTTAGAGAATTTCGTATAAATATGTTATTCAGCTACTTTTGGGTCAGCTATAACATAGTAAAATTTCAGACCTGTAGCTCATGGCATAGCTGAGTAATAGCTACTTTTAGGTCATCACTATTGAGTAAATCAGGTGTAACTTGAAAACTAATGCATTTACAGTATTTTGCTTAAATATGTTGTTCACCTACTTTTGGGTCAGCTATAACATAGTAAAATTTCAGACCTGTAGCTCATGGCATAGCTGAGTAATAGCTACTTTTAGGTCATCACTATTGAGTAAATCAGTTGTAACTTGAAAACTATTGCATTTACAGTATTTTGCTTTAATATGTTGTTCACCTACTTTTGGGTCAGCTATAACATAGTGAAATTTCAGACCTGTAGCTCATTGCATAGCTGAGTAATAACTACTTTGAGGTTCTCACTATTGAGTAAATCAGTTGTAATTGCAAAACTATTGCATTTAGAGAATTTAGTATAAATATGTTATTCAGCTACTTTTGGGTCAACTATAACATAGTAAAATTTCAGACCTGTAGCTCATGGCATAGCTGAGTAATAGCTACTTTTAGGTCATCACTATTGAGTAAATCAGTTGTAACTTGAAAACTATTGCATTTACAGTATTTTGCTTAAATATGTTGTTCACCTACTTTTGGGTCAGCTATAACATAGTAAAATTTCAGACCTGTAGATCATGGCATAGCTGAGTAATAGCTACTTTTAGGTTATCACTGTTGAGTAAATCACTTATAACTTGGAAATTATTGCATTTAGAGTATTTTGTTTCAATATGTTATTCACCTATTTTGGGGTCAGCTATAACATAGTGAAGTTCCAGACCTGTGACTCATTGCATAGCTGAGTAATAGCTACTTTGAAGTTCTCAATGTTGAGTAAATCACTTGTAATTTGAAAACTATTGCATTTAGAGAATTTCGTATAAATATGTTATTCAGCTACTTTTGGGTCAGCTATAACATAGTAAAATTTCAGACCTGTAGCTCATGGCATAGCTGAGTAGTAGCTACTTTTAGGTTATCACTGTTGAGTAAATCACTTATAACTTGAAAACTATTGCATTTAGAGTATTTTGTTGCAATATGTTATTCACCTATTTTGGGGTCAGCTATAACATAGTGAAGTTCCAGACCTGTGGCTCATTTCATAGCTGAGTAATAGCTACTTTGAAGTTCTCACTGTTGAGTAAATCAGTTATAATTGGAAAACTATTGCATTTACAGAAATTTGTGCAAATATGTTATTCAGCTACTTTTGGGTCAACTATAACATAGTGACATTACAGACCTGTAGCTCATGGCACAACTGAGCAATAGTTATTCTCAGGCACTGACTGTTGAGTAAATCAGCTATAACTTGAAAAATATTGCATTTGGAGTATTTTGTTAAAATATATTGTTCACCTACTTTTGGGTTAGCTATAACATAGTGAAATTACAGACCTATAGCTCATGGCATAGCGGAGCAATAGCTATTTTCTGGTTCTCACTATTGAGTAAATCAGTTGTAACTTGAAAACTATTGCATTTACAGTATTTTGCTTAAATATGTTGTTCAGCTACTTTTAGGTCAGCTATAACAGAGCAAAAATTCAGACATGTAGCTCATTGCATAGCTGAGTAATAGTTACTTTGAGGTTCTCACTCTTGAGTAAATCAGTTGTAACTTGAAAATTATTACATTTAGAGTATTTTGTTAAATATGTTATTCACAGACGTTTTGGTCAGCTATAACATAGTGAAATTGCAGACATCTATGTCATGGGATAGCTGAGCAATAGCTTCTTTCAGGTTCTCACTGTTGAGTAAATCATTGTATCCAACCTGTAGGAAATCATGGGCTGGGAATCTGTTAATATGGTCCGATTTGACCTTGGAACCCTCCTTCAAGGTCAAATGAGGATAGCCAAACATAAAAATGCTTATAACTCGCTTATTATTGGTCCCAGAGGTTGGAATGAAAACCAACCTATAGAAAATCATGAGCTGGGAATTTTTTGGTGCGGTCGGATTTCACCTTGGACCCCTCCTTCAAGGTCAAATGAGGATAGCCAAACTTAAAAATGCTTATAACTCACTTATTATTGGTCCTACAGGTTTCGAATGGAAAACCAACCTATAGAAAATTATGGGCTGGGAATCTTTTGGTGTGGTCGGATTTGACCTTAGACCCCTCCTTCCAGGTTAAACGAAGATAGCCAAACTTAAAGTGCTTATAACTCGCGTATTATTGGTCTTGGAGGTTTGGGATGGTAAACCAACATATAGGAAATCATGGGCTGGGATTCTTTTGGTGTGGTCAGATTTGACCTGGGACCCCTCCTTCAAGGGCAGTTGAGGATAGCCAAACTTACAATTGCTTAGAATTCGCTTATTATTGGTCCTACAAGTTTGGGATGGTAAACAAGCTACAGGAAATCATGGGCTGGGAATTTTTTTGTGTGGTCGGATTTGACCTTGGACCCCCTCCTTCAAGGTCAAACAAGGATAGCCAAACTTAAAAAGTGCCTATGATTCACTTATTATTGGTCCGAGAGGTTTGGGATGGTAAACCATCCTAAATTCTTTGGCTGGGAATCTTTTGGTATGGTCAGATTTGACCTTTGGACCCCTTCTTCATGGTCGAATGAGGATATTGCATTTATAGTATTTCTTTAAATATTTTTAACCTACTTTTTACCCTTAAACAATTACCTTGTTACTTTATTTCATAATACCATTTGCAGGGCACAACTTTTTTGTCCTTTTCTTCTGTCAGCTTCGGAATATCTTTCGAACATGCTGTTCAGTTACCATTTACTGTATTTCTGTACAGCCCTTTCCCTGATAATTATGCTTTCCTCTCATTACCACCATCACAAATCAAAAACATTCAGTCAGCTGACACAGTGCCCGTTCACGGGCACTCTCCTCTTGTTTACCTATGTGATGAAGAGAAGCAGTTTCACTGTGTATTCCCAATTAAAAATAAGAAAAAATCTCTCCTGGCTTTAATTTTCAAACAAATTACACCAAATTTGGAAGAATCCGTCTGTTCCCCATAAAATACCTGCCCACTAAATTTGAGATTGATTGATGTTATAGTTTTTGAGTTATAAGGGCAAAACAGTGCACAGACAGAGAAGCAGATTTCACTGTAAAAGCCCAATTAAAAATAAGAAAAACTCTCTCCTGGCTTTAATTTTCACACAAATTACACCAAATTTGGAAGAATCCGTCTGTTCCCCATAAAATACCTTCCCACCAAATTTGAGATTGATTGATGTTATAGTTTTTGAGTTATAAGGGCAAAACGGTGCACAGACAGAGAAGCAGAATTTTCACTGTAAAAGCCCAATTAAAAATAAGAAAAACTCTCTCCTGGCTTTAATTTTCACACAAATTACACCAAATTTGGAAGAATCCGTCTGTACCCCATAAAATACCTGCCCACCAAATTTGAGCTCGATTGGTGTTATAGTTTTTGAGTTATAAGAGCGAAACGGTGCACAGACAGACAGACAGACAGACAGACAGATGGACAGACAGAAACAAACTGATCACAATAACCCTCTCCTATCGTCGAGCGTTAATAAACTTCCCAAAGGAAGCAAGTCACAGTTTTGTTTTTTTTTGGTTTTTTTCTCGGCATTATATACAAATATACACCATATGTACATATATATACATATTTACATATCTCCTCATTTTTGGACTTGGTGGTGGACCTGTTGAGCAGCCACCAATGGCCCCAAATGAAAAAGCTCTGTATCAGCCCAAGTCACATCCTTCAAATAGAACTGTGTGAAGGTGTTATGTGTTTTCCAGTGGCAGGCTGACAAAATCTGCCCTAAGGAGACCCCCGACTGGAAGGCTTTAGAGGCAGCAAAGGCCCCGACATCATGGGCTTTAACCTGATGCAGTGTGAGGGCCTCCTGATCAGAGAGCTCATAAAATAGGATCACAGTCTGCTTGATCCATGAGGAGATGGTGGTAGGTGAGATGTCTTTTATCAAAACCTTTCTTGAAGGAGACAAAGACTAACTTCTTGTTCTGCCTAAGATCTGAGCTCCTGTCCAAGTAATAGCCCAGGGCTCTGACTGGACATAGGGACCTGTCACCTTTGAGTGACTTATCCAGAGTGGGGGCCAGAGCTGGTATGACCACTGGAGCTACACTGTCTGGACCCTCCTTAGCCAGCTGGTTCTTGGAAAGAAAGCTGGGTGAGGGGTACAAGGACACCTTAGACCAGTCTGACTGGTGTCTGCTGTTCTTATGTAACCAGGCATGGATCTCACTCCTGCGCTTACCAGAGCCCAGGGCCAACAGAGAAACAGTCTTGAAGGTCAAGTGTTCTAGTGAGGCCTCTATTAAGGTTTCAAATGGAGCTTTTGTCAGCTGGTGTAAAACCAGGGAGAGGTTCCAGGAGGGGATGCCCCTCCTGCCCTTGTGTCTGTCTCTATGGAAACTATCCAGGAGATGAGTGAGATTCTCATCTTTGCTGACATTAATGGGAAAGTTGCCCAACTTGTCAGCAATGGCTGATCTATAGCCATCAATGGTGCCTGGTTGCAACTTCCTGTCCTTTTTGGTCCACTTTGCCTCATAGACGGATCTGGTTGATCCTATCTGAGGAGCCTGAATTCGTGCTGCCACTGCCTCAGAGAAGCCCTGCTCCTTGATTGTTGTGGGTCTAGGAGCCAGGCGTGTAGGTTCAGGTTTGACAGGTTCCTGTGCAGGATCTGGTTGAATGGCTGAGACACCAGGTTGGGCAGACACAGTGAGATCTGGCTGGACATTGCTACTAGATCCAAGAACCAGGGCATTTTGGGCCAACCCGGTGCAATCAGTATGATTCTGTTGCATGGGTAGTCCTACAACTTCTCCACCACTTTGCCCAAGATGGCTGCTCTTGGGAAGGCATATGGGTCCAGATCTTCCCAGGACAGACTGAGTGCATCCACTGCCCATGCCTAGGGGTCTGGAACCGGTGACACAAACTGTGGTAGTTTGTTGTTGAACCTGGTGGCAAACAAGTCCACTTGGGGCTGGTGCCACCGGGAGCATATAGCTTGGAACACCTCTGGGTGAAGGGACCATTCCGTTTGAATGGTCTGGCCAAGTCTGGATAGTTTGTCTGCTATCACGTTCAGCCGGCTGGGGATGTGTCGAGTTTTGAGTTTTACCTGTCTCCTGCTACACCAGGTCAGGATTCTCCACAGAATGGCACACAGAGGGCCCGACTTCATCCCCCTTCCTTGTTGATATAGGCAACTAGTGTTGTGTTATCTGTGGCCACCAGGACTATATTGTTTGAACAGAGGTCTTGGAACTCTTTTAGGGCCAGAAAGACCACCTTACAAATGGTTTATATGCAACTTGCTTTCTGGAAGGGACCAGGTTCCCCTTGCAGTGCGCTCATTTAAGTGAGTACCGCACCCTTCTTTTGATGCATCTGTAAATATCTGCAGAGCATGTTTTAGTGGGTGTAATGCTTGACCTGGAAGCACATTGCTTTCCTCCAGCCACCAACTTAAGTGGGGGTGGAGCGACCTGGGGACTGGTATCACCTTTTCCAATGATTCTGGTACCCTCCAGTTGTTCTTCAAGTGCCACTGTATGGATCCCATATGAAGTCGACCTAGGTGGACTTGCTTTTCTGAGGCTGTCAGAAGCCGTATGAGGGACGTGAACTGCCAGACCAGACACACCGGACCAGACAGAATTGTCTGAATTTTCTCTATCAAGGCCTGCCAATGTTCCAGGGTGGGTCTGACCTTGCCCTCTTTCAGGTTGAACTGAAAACGTAGTTGAAAACCTGTTTTGGATCCAGTTCTGACTTTTCTTGTTCAGCCAACCTAGTTCTCGAGAGAGAGCTACCAAGATCTATGTATGCTGGAGACAAGTTCGGTGGGATGTGGCTCTCGCCAACCAGTCGTCTAGGTACTGGTGGATTCTTATACCCCTCTGTAGGGCCATCAGTTTGTGGAAAGACCAAAGGGTAGTGCTTTGAATTGCTAGGAACGACCCTGCATGTGAAAATGCATGTACTTCCTGGACTGACTGTGAATTGGTATGTGGAAGTATGCATCCTTGAAATCTATGGAGGTTAACCACTCCCCTGTCTGTAGGGAGGTTTTTATTGTCTCTGGGGTCTCCATTTTAAATGACTCTGTGTTTAGGAAAGTGTTCAAGGTGTTCAGGTCCAAGATAGGTCTCTACCGGTTGTTGGGTTTGGGTACCAAAAATAGCCGGTTGTAAAACCCCAGGGAGTTTTTTCTACCGATTCTACCGCATTTTTGTTCACCAGCTGATACAGGGGCTCTAAAAGGTTGAGATTTTTGTGAGGGTTGACATAGCTGCTTATGGCAGTTGGTGACCTGGTTAGGTTGAGTGTTGTTACTACCTCTGGACTCGCCCCCAGGGTTTCCCATTTTTTCCAAAACTGGTGTAGCCTTGCTCCTACAGGTAGATCTATGGCAGCAGTTGGGACATTTGTGACAAGATTTACAGAGCTCAAGTAACCTACACAGGAAACATCTTTCACATATTTTATTTCTGTATAATTGTGACAATAACTGGGATTTACGCCTTTCTTTTGTGGCAACCCGATAACAGAATGAGCATTTGCAACACAATTGTTTACAAGTAAATTTACAGTTTCGCTATTGTTGGTCACATCTCTGTCCTTGGTTATCCCTGGTGAAGGGTTCAAAACTCTCTGACCGGGCACACATACACAGTCCTTCAGCCTGGTAGAATACTTTACACAGTAATGGTCATTTATAAGGTTTTGAACCCTTGGCCGGTTCTGTGAAAAAGTTGGCTAGCCACGACCTTTCTTTCCCTGCTGGCGTTCACGTATTTATTTCCAAGCTGGGAGATGACTTCCAGTCCGCTTGATGAGGTTTGTCATTGGAAGCATATGGATGGAAATGACCGGGTTTCCTGTGTGACTGGCTAGAAGAATGCCTCTCTAACGCGCAAGGGTGAAGTTTACGACACTAATGAACACACCTTTTGACAAGTCCTGCATTGTCCTGGTCATGGCTTGGGAGATTGGCCGGTTAAATGTAACCAAATACTCCAGTTAGTCCACAGCTTGCTGCATTGTTTCAGAGGACTTGCCCTTGTCTTTATCCATGTGCAAATTCTTGAGTTGTGTAGACATCGTGTCCTGTACTCTAGTCAAACACCTTGATAAACCGGCAGCCTGATTGCACATGACAGTCTGCTCCCTAGCTGCTCTTTCCAAGCATCTCAAAATGTCCTGGCTAAGGGGCCGGGAGGGTGGGGCAGAAGGTAAACTTCATTTGGCCACCCTGCACTATTCGCACTATTCAGCTTTGCCGGTTCCGGAGACCAGGAACACACAGTGGATAAATCAGCCTTTCTTATCAGCATGCATGTTGTACCATCTAGATGACCTGGGTGGCTGGACAAACTGGTCCCTGAGAAGTAACATTGCCTCCAGTCTGGCAAAATGTTCTCCCCACTTCTCGTCTAGTTCCCCGAGTTCATCAGACCTGGGTTTGCTGCTGGACTTTGATTTCTTACTGCTTGGCTTCGGAGAATCGTCACTTCTTCTTGCCAGCAGGGGTTTCAGACTTCTTGTCTGTCTTCTCTCTGTCCACCCATCCCAACACACTGACCTGTGAAGGGTCCACGAGAGTGGGGGAGGCAGAAACCTTCTTTTCTTTATTCTTCTTCTCTCTGTAGGTGGGGGTGGCAAGCTGAAGAATCTGCTCTGGATTAAAGGCCTTGCAGATTGGACAATCACATTTGAGGACACACAGATCGTCTCCAAAACCCTTATCTCTACATCTTGCGCACTTGAGGTGGCCATCAAACAAAGCCATAATATGGCCACACGTGCCTTTCTTCTGTCCAGGGGACAACATAATGATCAGTAATTCGGAAGAAATATGTAGAAATAATTAAAAGTTCATAAAATGGTTGAATTCCTTGTAAAACTTCAAAAACGTTTCTCTGTAGAAAACATGTCTGCACACTCCACACGCCAAACAAAAAAGATGATATGACGTGATATATCTAGACAGGAAGGCGAATGCAGGACGTCTTTTTCTGGCGTTTGGTAGGACCGGTCACGCCGACCGGTAAAGCAATTGTCCATTGGATAGGATGTATTACAGTTTTGTGTACAAGAAAGAATGCTGCAGGGATGACGCACAAACTCTCACTCACGACTTGGTCTCGACAATGAGCACACAGACATTAATCAAAAACTGGCTATAAACTGCTGCAAAGAGCCTTGTTTTAATCCTGGAGAGGCCATGATATGTAAGTAACACAATATTTATATTTTCAGAAGAAAATATGCTTAAAATTCGTAGAATAAACCATCTTTTCATCAAACTTCGAGATCACTTCAAAAACACGTCTGCACACCACAAGCACCGAATGAAAAAGATGAACGGACGTCACGCTGTCTAGACAGGAAGCAAGTATGATGCGCCACCTAGCAAATGCACAGTACTTATATACAGGACGTCTTTTTCTGGCGTTTGGCGTCTTTTTCTGGCGTTTGGCGGGACTGGTCGCGCCGACCAGTAAAGCAATTGTCCATTGGATAGGATGTATTAACGCAATAAAATTTTAAATTTTAGAACATATCAATGATTTTCGAGCAATCAGCTATGGCAGCCATGTTGCATGCGCACACTCGGAAAGCATTTCTTAATCTCCTAACCCTGGCCTTGGCCAGCGTAAGATTAAAATGCAACTGTATTAACATTGGTTTAATAGCGCCGTTTTTCAATTAAGATAGAAAAGTAAATTAAGTGTTGGCATGGCAACAGATGTTGTCAGATACCCTCAAAAAACCTACTCAGCAAAAGATCTTGTTTCAATAAGATATCCTGAAAATTTGGTGAAAATCCATAAATCAGTTTAGGCTGTGAAACACCCACAAACATTAAAATCCAAATATTGAAAGCGTTGCCGTGACAACAGTTATTGGCAGATAGCCCCCAAAATCTAATAAGGGAGATATGGTAGTTTTAGTGTAATGTCGTCATTTGACCTTGTAGCAGGGTCAGAGATCATATTAACACGTCGAAAAGATTCACAGGCCATGACTTCCTATATATTGTTTTCATTTTCCCAAGCCCTAGGACCAATAAGGAAGATAGAATGCCTTTATAGTATGATTACCAAATTGACCTTGAAGCAGGGGCCAAATATTAAATTCAACTTGGAAAACATTCACAGTCCATAATTTCCTAGGAAGTTCTTTTTGACATTTCGAAGCCCTATTACCAAAATAATAAGGGAGAAATAAGACCTTTTAAGTATCATGACCCACGTCGACCATAAAGTGGGGCCAAATTTGATACTTGCAAAAAAATTTGCATTGCTTTCACATTTTCAATCTTTAGGACCAATGATAGGGGTGACTTAAGACCTTTTTTAATATGATGACCCCTGTTTGAGATATACATATTGTGAAAATCTGATGAAGTTAGCTGCAGTATTTTAAATTCTAGAGCATTTTCCAACAATCGGCTAGGACAGCCATTTTGTTTTTCAAAATGTGGTAAAATTTCTTTCATAGATATATTTTCAACACCCATAAACATTCTCTGGCTCAATTTTGGGCTCAAATTTGTTTTAGAAAAGATAGCTCAGCCTATTACTGACCTCAATATTTGAGTCTATGGGTCAGCAAATCTCAGTTTGAGTCTTTTTGTGAAATCTGTTGAGTCTGAGACAGTGAACTTAACAAAATATTTCCAATAATTAAAGCCAAAGTGTCAGATTAGAGTGTGGGCCCAGGTTGAAGTCCTTATATAAAACTGGCCCCTGATGTGTGCATAAATCCACAACCATCTTTGCTATTTTAAGGCATTTATCAAGATTCCTTACAACACCTTTAGGAGAGGAACAGAAAGAAAAAGAAATTCCCATCTGCTTGGGAGCTTTGTACAGTTGACCACTCCTTTGTGGAAGAATATACAGTCCATGATTTCTAGAAGTTGTTTTTCACATTTCCAAGCCCTGTTTTGCAGATTTACCTCTGTTACAACTAAATGGAATACTGTGTGTGTTTTAAAACATGTTCTCTGTTACTTCTACATGGAAACATATTAGACTGGTTGTTCAATGATCTTACTGGATAAGCATAAATCATGGTTTACACTGCGAGGGTTCTGGAACACACATTTGTTTGTGGCACAGTATATATTTAATACTTTAGATATTTATGGTGATGCTAGTAGACAAGTAAAAAGAAAATATAAAAATAACAGTCTCTTTATTTGAATACAAAATTTACATATACAAGGGTTGTGTACAAACATAATTAGTATATACATATGTATACAAATATATATTTACTTAAAGCTGTACATACATTTTGTTAAACACATACAATACAAACATAACAAAACAACAAACTCTGTATCAAAATGTTTGTAAACTTTTAAATCATTGCATGAGACAGTGTAAGTGATCATGTTTTATACAACTATCAGAAAACAGTCTTGTTGTAAAAATTACATGGATGGTAAATTAATAACACAGAACTAGAGAAATATTCTCAAAGGAGATAAACCATGAAATGCATTGAGAATGTGTGAAACAGAATCAACTGTGAATAAACAGAATCAGTAGAAGTAGGATTTAAGTATAAGTGATTATAAGAGATGCCAACTTTAGTAAGCACAATAACCAGAGACAAATCCTAGGAATATTAAAGGCTCTAGGTTTTCTCACAGTCTACTCTTATAGCAATTTTGTAAAAATGTTGCAAGTATTTTAGTCTTAAAGAGATACTCTAAAGATTGGGGGGGGGGGGGGGGGACGACAGATGAAAGAAACTATTGGTAAAAAGCAAAGGTCACATCAAAGGATGTACATCCTGTACCAAGCATTGTTAAAACTGCCACAAATCATTAAAAAGACCTATAAAACTAAGGGAGATAGATAATACAGATCAATAGAAACTGCTTGCAGCAAGAAGGGTATGGAAACCTTGGTGAAATAAACTTCAATAAGGTAGTGTATATAGGGAAACCCCTCACACCTAGGATTTAAAGTCACAATTTCATTATCAGAATTTCAAATTTTGATAGAATAATCCATCACAAACTCCTAGTAGAGTTTCTGACGCACAAGTTGAAGAGATTCTGATTTGATATATACTGTATAAGCATGTGATCTCCCATTAGTAACCATTATCCTTCTTGGCCATCCAGTGTACAAAAATATATTTTGTGTAATTTGTGTTAATTTTGAACATTTAGCATTAAAAAAATGGCATTCAGCATCACAATATTTGACTTTGAATTATGCAAGCATATACCTATTTCACTAATATGACAACTGTATAGAATATCACACTTTGTAAATAAAGACAAAAAAACATTTTGAATATTCTAAATATTCAACCAATAAATCACACAATATTAAAAATATGCAAAGTAGGAAGACTGTATCTATGTACAGAACCTAATGAAAAAAACATGTTAAAAGTACAAAAACTGAAAATACAAGACCACAACTCACACTGGGTAGATAGACAAGTTTTATTGGAAGACCACAACTCAAACTGATTAGATGGAAATACTTTAATGGGATGTACCATCATAGTAAAGTACAGTCAACAGCAGTTATAAATACTATGTGAACATGCAAACGATATAGACTTTGTAATTCACTTAGAATAGTAATACTCATTGATTTAAACCTGAAGATTCTTTTTTTTCAATAATGCGCACATCTTGTATGTTTTTATATTTAACACACTGCCTTTAAAATATCTCAAAATATATTATTTTTAAATACTTTACATACTTATACAGATGAATATAACAAAGTGTTACAGGAATTCCAACCTGCAGTGACACTGACAAACTTTTACAATAAAACAATATAAAGTCTTATGCTGATCAATTTCCATTTTTAAAAATAATCTTTGGTGTCAAAACTTTAAAACAGAAGCAGTTGACATAAACAAAAGATAGAATAGAACCCCTATTATTTGAATATATTGGGCTGTCTGGAAAACAGAAGGTTTTACTCCACAATTTTTTTTCACAATATGGTCTGTATGAAAAAAAAATCAGAACAAGAAACAAAACAAAAGAAATGACACAAAAGTTTTGATATTTAGTATGTAAAACCATATTTTGTAATTATACATCTTTGAAATAACAAAACACAACACCAGTTGCTATTTATACAGAGAAAATAAAAAATTCAAACAGCATTTTGATTTACCAGTTGCATAAATTTGAGACATTTGATATCAATGAAAAAAGTACTGGTGCCGCACTCTGTATCACCCATCTTTTCATAACTGCCCCCCCCACAGTGTTATGTTATTGCCCATAAATCACTGATATATCAATCTATAGTAAACCATCTCCATCCGATTAAAACTGAATAATAGGTCTAATTGTAATTAACGTACATCCATGTTCAACAAAATTTCCTTATTTCAGCAGTTATTTCACATTTTATTGTAGATAAATTGGTTTACATCAACTGTATTTCACTTTCAGTTCGTGTGTGCTAAAACACGAGTACCCAGATTCTAGGGCTTTTTTTTTGGGGAACACCCACATGGTTTTCATTGTCATAAACACCCATCCCCAACTTATGGACATATTTACTCACATATTCCATGGGTGTTACAAAGTGCGGATACAGTATTATGAAGAGATATCCATCCGAGATGCTTTTTCTTTGAATTATATTAAAAGCACATGAAGTAAAAGTGATTTTGTATACAAATGAGACAATAAAGTTGAGCCTTGTTAAGTGGAACACCAACAAAATCATTAAATACTTGTTAACCAAGAATTCCAAATATCAGGTAAATGTCAAAGGGAACAAAAACCATCTGATCCATTTTACAAACATTGCCAACAATGTGGCAAATCTTGAGTTGCTTGAAAAGCCAAAAAAATAGATGCAAATTCTTGTGTAATTTCTAAGTAAGATTCCTATTTTATATTTTAAAGATAATGTATAGATAAAAGCATTAAATTTAAATCTTTTGTAGATTAAAAATCCCAATATGAAGAAGCAGAATGATAAGTTAACAGTTAACCAGTCAAACAATATTGGTACCAACCTTATATTCGGATACTTCAGTTTACTGTTTAAGCCTTACTTGCAATTTTTCATAAAAGTTAATACTTATATAACTGAAAACAGGTTTTGTAGATACATATTGTTAAACAAGACTCAAGCATAACTGGGCAATAAACTATTTTAATATATTTTACATTACGTATAATCAATCAAAATTGTCTATGTAGACATAATTTAAAACAGGACAACTGAATATCCCATGTATGTGCTACATATAAGTTAAACTCATTTCCTATATCCACTACAGTGCTAAAACTAATTGGAATATCTAATATATCTTAGTAAAATTTCTCATAAATAGAAGATAACACTACAAATGAGTATCACAGAAGACTCTTATCTATCAAGGAATAAAATTACATATACCAAAAATATTTTTGAAAGATATCATCTGCATAAATAACCTATAACAATCAAAACCATGTTAATTATGTTCAGATTGCATTGAAACAGTTATTTTGTTTCTACTTCACACCAAAACACAATACATTTGTTGCATTATAAACCATATATTTCTGAAATACTGCCAGGTTGATTCAAAATTAGTCTTTTTAAGTAGTCACCTGGTCCTGAACGCCAATCTGCAATCTTTAATATTAATTTTATGATATTTAAACTTTATAAAAGGCTCCATTAAAATACCTGCACTGTAGGAAGAAATATCCTGGCCATAAGGTTCTAAAATATTTGTAAGAGACATACATGTATCATCATTAAAAACATGGTTTTATGCATCTTTTTCATCCTAAATCGTAACAAACTTTTGTATTAGGGCAGGGTCACTAACACTAGTATGTCAGTACTGAAACCACTTCACTTTAATAGTGTGATAACACTTTGCACTCAGCATCTTGGCTATGAGCAAATACAATTGTGAGAAAACGTAAAATATTTCAAGTTACCAAAAAATCTGAAAAAAAAAAAAATATATAAACCTTTAACCTAATTTTTGTACATTTTCTTTTTCTTTCAAGTTTTCTTCTAGCAGAACTATCATGTTTTATTTTCATAAACTTAATTTCCTGTTAGCAAGCCCACTGACTGGAGACATGCTAAAACACAACTTTTTTGGAATCCTGGAATCGGAATAGTTTTGTATTGGCAAGATACTGAAATGGAAAACATGCTACCGACCCTGTCCTATTCTACTCTATCCAATGAGAGTAAGTAAATAATAATTGGTTATTACAAAAGTATTGTAACTTTTGGTGTGTTTTTTGCTCAAATAATGATGCATATAACTCGAAAAATGTTCAGATGCCACAGTCTTGGACCAAGTACGAATTATTTTTTTGTAAATTAAAACGAGGCTTTTTATCTGACTTTTACTGTAGGGAAGATATTTTTTGATATTTGAAATCTGAGTTTATATTTGATTCATCGATGGTTTTATTGCAAACACATGCATATTAATAACATTAGTTTTGTAAGTTTCCTGTAAATCATGTGTTACCCTTTTTTGCCATTTCAATACTATAAAAATTGTGAAAAAAATGATAACTCTTGATTATCCTAGTATGCTAAGATGTCATCACTCACTATGACTAAAATTTATATTAAACTTGAACAGTTTCAACAGATATACTGTTTCTTCCAGTGATTTTATCACATAAACAGACATTGGCAAATCAAATCTGTGTTCCCACTGGCATGTGTAAACCACAAAGAAGCATGACCACTCATACAGACCAAAGGATATCTGTCAATAACACAGCCAAATCTGCATACCATGACATTACTGACATCTGTATAACATGAACACATACAATGTCTGTGTGACATATGATGCTTCTAATTAAATTGACATCTGCATATTACTTAGTTGTGGTATCGTTGATTCTCCATACTGTGCCCATGGGTCATCTCTATATACTACAAAACTTGGACTTCTGTTTATAATGAAAGGTATATTGATGTCTGCATGCCACAAATGTCCTGCATATCGTTAACTCCATGACAATGTGTGATGTGTGCATGATGACACTGACGACCATCCAGTGATGTTGTGTCATGTGCAATGTCTGTTTACTGAGACCTTCGCTCATTTTTTGTATTTTTGTCAGCATATTTTTACAATCTTTGTGACTTTTTGCAAAAGTCCATCTTTTGTGGCACCGGGCTCATTGATACAAGAGTTAGACTCTTGAAATGTCAGAATTGTCCACGTAAGGCTATTGCACTGAAACCTGTAATGACAGCACAAACAACTTGCCAGTATTTTAAAACATTAGAAGTAAACCCTATGTTTTTAACAAACAGAAAGTAAAAATAGCTACTCTATTGCCACTAATAACAGCCAAATAACTGTATGTAACAATTCAAGAATTACTTCTTTAATCCTGTGTTTTGATATAATAAACTAAACATACAGATACAGCATTTACCAATTCTATACATGTATATGTTGTATTGAATGTAGATAACCATTGAATGTTTAGATTCAATGGGTTAGTTATTGAATGTGTACATTCAACGGCTTGGCCATTGAATGTACACATTCAATAGCAAGCAGCCATTGAATGTGTACATTCAATAGTTTAACTGTGGAATGTGTACATTCCACAACCATAGTCATTGAATGTGTATATGAATTCACAAATTGAAATGAGTAACTGATATTGTGTGAAATGGAACTTATTATTGGCATTTTCTTAATAAATCACATCTGTTGATATTAACTTAAAATGAACTTTTGCATTAGTTGATTATCTGTGGTCAGTTACATAGTTATGCATTATAACAAAAACTGTTTTCTAATAATGTTTATCTTAATCTGTTTTCTAATTATATTGTCCCACTGAACCTCTCTAACAATACAGGGGTGGAACCATGGGGTTAATTACAATTAAATACCCAAATGTCACACTTAATTAGATGAATTACTTGGTATCACATATTAGAATCATATACTGAAAGACCATAAAGTAACTACTCAGGCTTGAACTATTTTTCTTTCATCCTTTCACTGGGAGGCCAAATATTTCAATATTTGTGGATTAAAGAAAAGCTTATTACAGAGTTTTTGTAATGACTTTGATCAGAAAGGCTTGATGCATCATAAATAATCCAATGAAGTATATGACATTTATGTCATTACATATACGTTTATTCATTTTAATGTTCTAGATTGATCCTTCTTTATTTCACTTCCTGAAATGTAACACTTTTATTCCTATTAATTTAATCACTTATTATTATGCTAAAAATATCCAATATAGGTTATAAACTAAGTCTTTTCAATCAGTATCACCTTTTCATATTTAATTATTTATACATTCCATGGCTTGGGTCATTGAATGTACACATTCAATTATTTTAGCCATTGAATGTACACATTCCACAGTTCAGCCATTGAATGTATACATTCAATGATTTGCCCATTGAATGTACACATTCAATAGTTTGTGCCACATTCAATACAACATCCACATTCAATACAACATATATATTTTACATAATATCAAATGGTGATGTGCATACAAACACATCCAATCCAATTCAAAAATTTATTCTGAGCTTATTAAAACAATTCAAGTTTTATCTAAGAGACTATAAAATAGAAATTAAATACTTCATGGAAGAACAATATGTTCCCTACTTGCAAATCATTCAGATACAAATTTTAAAAACTACAATGTATACACATGATACAACATTTTAACAAATTACACAAAGGACATTTAGTTATGTTGAATGATAACTTTAAATGATTATATAAACTGAATATAAAAAAAATAATGTTGTAACACATATGTAGAAAATAAGCACTATCACGTCACCACAATTGTGACTTCTGTTATAGTGATATCTCAATCAAATGAAAGCGAGGTACAGGTAACCCTTCATTTTCATTCACCATTAGTGGTCGGACCGGTTCTGAAAATTAAAACCGGTTTTCAGTGCTTTGAAACCGAATGAAATCCGGGATATTGAAAGTGCACAGAGATATGATAAAAAGTTTTACGCGAGCTTACATGAGTTATATTCTCAATAGGAAATATGGATTCGCGAGATATTTTGAAGTTTGTAAACTTCATTTACCATGAATATAAAGCAAAAATGTAAGTTATTTCCCCAAATTTATATGGTTTTTATTGTTTTGACGAAATATTAACCTGTAGAAAGCCTAATATAATTACGTTTTCAATAACCGGTACTTAAATATTCTTTGCGGATTTCGTCATTTCTACCTAAACGAAACGAAATGCGGTTTACCGGTCACACCACTATTCACCATTATTTTCATTTTTCCAAACCAATACCTGGTGCATTTTGACTTTGAAATAATTAATGCCTGATTTCTTATTTAAAAAAACAAAAAAAACATGCTATTTACACAGATAATGTATCATAACTACAAGAGAAGCAGCTTTGAAATGAAATACATGTTAGCTGTAGATGATTAGATTACATAGTTAATACACAAAAGCAATAAATATGAACTACTCTATGTACAAGTCTAAAAATGTACAAATAACATAAAAAATTAATTATACATTTAAACCATTCAGTGTTACTTGTAAGTAAAGTCAGCAAAAACCATTAAAATGCTTTTAATGGAAGGTGATTGGGGAGTTTTAATCTCAATACCTAAAATAAAGCACTTTTTAGATGAAGTATAGGTTTTTAAAGGGGTTTAAAACTGTTAATCTAATTTTATGTCACTCAATTGAACATTTATAAAGTATGATCAACTTGAAAACAGCAATGACCATAAATTTCATTTTGTCATTTTTAGATTTCCAAAATATGATTCAGAAAAATTTTTTTTACATTTTTTTAATAATATTTTTAATAAGTAATTAATTATTGCATGTTTGATCGTTGCTTAATCTATTATGACTTGGGTTTATGCAGTAAATTTTCATATATCACTTTTAAAAATAGTATTAACTGATTATAGCTTCAAATATAAGATACAAGTTAAACTAATTACACTTTCTAGTTTGAAAATTTTGATTGAGTTTTCACAAAAACTTCAAGTTATGATTTTACATTCCTTTCAAAAGGTGTAGTCATACGTCCATACTGTCACAGGTATTCAATGAATACCCTTGCATTTAAGCAGTAAATGTTTATAAATTTTTAAGTTCAAATACACTAGTCTATTCTCTACTGCATTAATTATGAAATATAATTTTTAAAGCTAATGGCACTTTCTTGTTCACACTTTTGACAGTTCAAATGACCTCATCTTGAATTACATGCAGTCCTTTAATAAGGTATGTTTTGAATTTCTGCACTTCACTGTTCTGTTTCCATATGTAATTCTCGGGAGAGAAAAAGTCATACACAAGTCTCTCTGAAAAGATACAATTTTAGGCAAAGAAAAACAAATAACAGAAGTTGGGGACATGTTAAACCTATGATAAAGACAATTTGCTGATGTTAAGCTGTGAATACTGGAAGCTAATACTACTGCAAAAGTGGTGATACAAATAAGAGCACAAACAAAATGAAAACTGAACATTAATGGAGGAAAAGACAAAAAATACAACTTCCTGCATGAAAATATGAAAGACGTTTAAAGAATTAAGACACAAGATTTATTAACGCAATAAAAATGTGTTATTTGAAAGATAGCAAATGTTTTTTTAAAAAAAATACAGAAGATGCTCCAATATCCAACCGTGGGAGAAATATATTTTATCAGATAAAAGAAGAATTGAAAACGGCTAAGACGTATAGTTTTAGTATAAAATGTTAAGTGAAAACAAATTTGGGAGAGTGGAAATGAAATGGGATGTTTGGATAATAGGAGGCCAGACAATGGAGGTTCTACTGTAATTCTGAATTTTAAATTCTAAGTCTCACACACAGGGTACACTAAGCAAGAGAAAGTAGCACATTTGAGAACAGATTAGTGTTTCTATGCACAGGGTAGGCAAAAGCTTGCAAGCCTCCCAGGTAAGTGCTAAGGTACCAGCCTAGCATTTCCCATGGGCTAATTAAGATAAAACCTAAAAGCCAAAATAATACAAAACTTCTGGAACCAATATTAAGTGAGATATAGGCAACTTTGAATGACAGGCTCCAGATAAAATCTGACCAGATCAAAATATTTAGACCCCATGATTTTCTAGAGGTCAGTTTCACTTATGAAACATTTATGATCAATATTGAGATATAGGCACTTTTAGGTTTCACAACCCTGTTTGATCTTAAATGAAAGGCTCTAATTTAAATATGGCCACACCAAATGATATCCAACCCATGATTTCCCGTATGTTGGTTTCACTTCTTTGATCAAGATGATGTAGCCTGAAGTTTTGCCATCCATATATGTTCCTGAACTAGGGGCAGTTCAACCCTCTGCAGCTGAGAACTAGCCACAGTTTATCCATACAAATGGTTTAATTATTTTCAAAGAAAAGGTTGTGGAGGCAGTGATGTAAAGAATCATACTCTGGTAGATATAAATATCATGAAAAAAAGTTGATATACATGGAATACCATAAATTCTTCATTGGTAAAGGCCAATCAGATTCATTGACACTAGCTGCAATAATAAATTTTAAATAATATGCCACCAATTTATAACTAAATTTGATTTCAAAAGCAACACTCATATTTTTTTTTCATAAATTGTTTTAAAGAATTTATGATATTTAGTTCAAAAACCAGTTTTTACACCTTTCAGAAGCATACAGATGAGGTTGTTAAGAAGACATCAAATACAGAAACAACCATATGGAAAGGCATTACATAGGCATTATTAAGCACTCAGGGTCAGTTATTGCAAAATGGAAAATAGCATCAGCGATGCCCGCACCCCACAGCCTGGGGAAATAGTTTTCAACACCATGACATATAGAAATAGTGAAACAGTACAAAGACCGGAATACTTTCGGTGAAGTGTCAATTATATAAAAGTCCAAATAATGTTTAAGTAGAGAAAATAATATCTAACAGAAAGAAAATATATGTAAAAATAAAGTACTAGAACAATTCAACAGCAAGACGACAGCATTAATCAGTAAACTAAAAATATGAAGCTCTAAAATTTATTAATTGGAGAATAGGAAATTAGCATAATTATGTCAAAGTGCATATAATAATCAGTTGCAGCAATCCATATATCCTTGTCATAAGAGAAAGATACCTCAAATATGGCAGCTGAACACACTTTGGCAGAGCAAAAAGGTCGCACCATGATGCACACATACATTTACGTACACCCCTTAACCAATGTCCCTACCAAGTGTCAACCTTTTACACCTTATGGAATCCAAGAAATAGCCCAGACAAGATTTTATAGGTCAAGGTCACTATAGCAAGGTCAAAGGTCTAATCAAGGTCACACCATGACGATGCATACCTACACCCCCTAACCAATGTCCCATTAAGTATCAACTTAATTCACCTTACCACTTCCAAGATATAGCCTGGACAAGATTTCAAAGGTCAAGGTCACTAAGGCAAGGTCACAGGTCAAATCAAGGTCACACCATGACGATGCATACCTACAATTCCCAACCAATGTAACTGTCAAGTATCAACTTTCTGCACCTTATAGTTTCTGAGATATCGCCAGGACAACATTTTATAGGTCAAGGTCAATATGGCAAGGTCAAATCAAGGTCACACCATGACAAGGCACACCTATACCTCCTAACCAATGTCCCTACCAAGTATCAACTTCCTACACCTTACCGTTTCTGAGATATAGCCTGGACATGATTTTATAGATCAAGGTCACTATGGCAAGGTCAAAGGTCAAATCAAGGTCACACCATGATGTTGCACACCTACACCCCCTAACCAATGTCCCTACTAAGTATCTAACTTCCTACACCTTACGGTTTCTGAGATATAGCCAGGACAAGATTATATAAGTCAAGGTCACTACACCAAGGTTAAAGATCAAATCAAGGTCACACCAAGATGTTGCACACCTACACCCCCTAACTAATGTCCCTACCAAGTATCAACTTCCTATACATTACGGTTTCCGAGATATAGCCCAGACAAGATTTTTAGGTCAAGGTCACTATGGCAAGGTCAAATCAAGGTCACACCATGACGTTGCACACCAACACCCCCTAACCAATGTCCCTACCAAGTATCAACTTCCTACACCTTACGGTTTCTGATATACAGCCCGGACAAACATTTCCCACCGCCCGCCCGCCCATCCTGACACCATGGGTGAAAGAATACCCTGACAGGCCTTAAGGGCTGTGGGGTAATAACTGGAAGTATATTTTACTGATGCATATCCCTACTACAAAGCATGAAGGAAAATACAAATAACACATACAAATGCAAAAAAAAAAAGACAGATCACTATCCACATCTACAAGCTATATTGGGAATAGCCACATTGACTACCTCAGTACCACAACACTAATACTACACTAAGCTTATAATTACCTCTCTGCTTGCACTGGCACTATACATGCATTCTGTTCAAAATAATACAAGTGTATCAAATGTCAACGATTAACCACTGATGCAGGGGATGTATTAACAAAAGGAATTAGGTTAAATTCAGATGAAGTGACGCCAAGAGGAGTTTGTTCCTCTATATCTTTTTTAAAAAAATCAACACCAACATGATCGACCTTGAGAGAGATATGTGAATTCAGCCACAGCATGTGCAATTCACTGGTCAGGAACTTATAAAACCTCTCTGCTATATAACTGACTTGTTACAAATTCCTGATACATTTTATGATTTAGGTAACTTAGGACCTTTAATGTGGCCTGATGTAAGATTGGTGAAAATTATTATTTTGTTTTTCTTTTACAGGTCAAACCTGCTCACCGAAACTCCACCTGCAGTTCTGCATACTGTGGTGATTTTTACATTACTTACTCCATGAAATTTCATCTTTGACATATTAACTTAAAAAAAAGACTCTAGAACTGAGAAATCCGTTTAAATAAATCTTTGTGTGTTCCCCTTATCAATACACAAAATGAATCATTCTCCAATGAATAAGGTTGGTTTCAATTAACACTTTATGTGCAGGACTATGCTTCCCGTTATGGCATGCTTCTACATATATCTGTTACAGTGAATTTGTGTAATCAGGGAATTCGCGAATTCCCTGAATGTTTTTACGGAATTCGCAAAATCCCTAAATGGACCAGGGAATTCGCATATTCCCTAAAATTTCTAGGAAATTCCCCAAATCCCTGAAATTTTACCTGAATATATTTTACTCTGCTAACATTCATGAAACAGAAAAGTTTAATGCACATAATTTGTTATTATGCTTCTTTAGGACTATATAACACCATAAAGTATGATAGAGGCAAGATTTATTTACAGATAAAAACTTAGATTAAAAATGAAAGTTAATTATTTGTTTTGGATAGATTACCTAAAACTATAATAAACAAGAGGGTCAGAGGTGCCCCAAAAGGCGGGTTGCGCACGCAGGAAACAAGGTTAGCAACTGCTCTCATTAAATTTAGGAACAAGGAAAGAAATGTTAGGTTACCCACTTAAGGTAAATGTGTTCGACGTGCTAAGAAATGTAATACTTCTAATCTAAAAACGAACAAATGGACAGAAAAACAAGACAAATGAACGGATGGATTTACACCAATTTCGAAAGGAACCTAGCTATGATGGTGATGTATGTCCCTGTGAAGTTTGAATTAGATTGGAGTAACCGTTTTCGAGTTAGAGTCCGGAAACAAAAATGTGGACGGACAGATGGATGGACAGAAAAACGGACAAAAACGAAGAAACGGACGGAAAAACGGACAAACAAACAGACGGAATTTCACCAATTTCGAAAGGAACCTAGCTATGATGGTGATCTATCTCCCTGTGAAGTTTGAATTTGATTGGTCAAACCGTTTTAAAGTTAGAGTCCGGAAACGAAAATGTGGACAAACAGATGGATGGACAGACAAACGGACGAAAAACGGACAAACGAACACACGGAATTTCACCAATTTCGAAAGGAACCTAGCTATGATGGTGATCTATCTCCCTGTGAAGTTTGAATTTGATTGGTCAAACCGTTTTAAAGTTAGAGTCCGGAAACAAAAATGTGGACAAACAGATGGATGGACAGACAAACGGACGAAAAACGGACAAACGAACACACGGAATTTCACCAATTTCGAAAGGAACCTAGCTATGATGGTGATCTATCTCCCTGTGAAGTTTGAATTTGATTGGTCAAACCGTTTTAAAGTTAGAGTCCGGAAACGAAAAATGTGGACGGACAGACGGACAGACAGACAGACGGACAGACGGACGTCGGACACATCAATCTAATAGGCGGGTTGGTTACACGCAACCCGCCTAAAAATATAATATTGAGAACAATATCTGATGTTGGCACCATCTATACTTAAATTCGACTGATACTGATGTAGAATTTATTGTATATTAAATTTTTTCAGAAGAAATATATGTTAAGAGTACTTACTCAGATTCTGAGGTGATGCTTCCGTTGTGGGTGAGAACTACCACTCTATCTCTGGGGGATCCTGGAGATTTATGGTCAGGATGTGACATCACACCGCTTCTCTCTGATAAATCCCCTGAACCTGTTAAATACGCTATAAAACTTGTACACTGAGAATATTCAAACTTAACTTTCTGCATCTTAACACAAACCATGGTACATCATGTTTACCTTTTGTCTCCCTAAACAAAGAACATGAATTTTTGTGCCATAACTGAAAAGGTACATAAAAATAGGCCATATTGGTCAAAGCATGTGGATTGAATTATGGATTGGAAATTTACACAAATTCTTAACTACTTTGCTTCAAGTGGCTACATAGTTCTTCTACATCCACTAAGGTTTCTACCATTGTGTCAGTATCCCCTTTAATTATAGTTTCTAATCCCTCTTTCTAAGTCTCAAGTTACTGTACAAAAAGAGAATTGTGTGTCTCTGAGTTTCCACCCACATTTAAGCACATAGACTGTGTTCAATACTGTACAGAAATATTTCTTAGAAAATTGCAAATTTAATAAGTAAATTAAATTTTTATAAGTTAATACCCTATCCAATGGACAATTGCTAATCTGGTCGGCGCAGACCGGCCCGCCAAACGCCAGAAAAAGACGTCCTGTGTTGCCACCGGCTGGCCGGTCCGTAGTACTGTGCACTCCCCAGATGGCGCCTCGTACTTCCTTCCTGTCTAGACAACCTGACGTCATAGCATCTTTTTCGTTGTCTAAACCTCTTAGACCCCTAGTAAGCTGATAGCGGGGTCGGTGGGAGGGTCTTGTGTGTCCATTGGATAGGGTATTAACTTATAAAAATTTAATTTACTTATTAAATTTGCAATTTTATTGCGTTAATACATCCTATCCAATGGACAATTGCTGAATAACTACCCCTTGGTTGGCGGGTAAGTTACTAGGGACTTATGTGAACTCACAAGTAATAGCAAATTTTAACCTACGGTCTAGGCTGACTTCGTCAGGAGACCTATAGGTCCAGGCCTGGGTTGACTTTAAGGTCAGGAAACCCTGCAAGGCCATGGTCGGTTGCCAGCAGCCGGTTACCCGGGGCTATACCGCCGTCGCCCCCCCCCTTTTTTGCAGACCTGCTCTGAGGTAGGGGAAGAGAGGGATGAGTTCAGTCCCAGAATGCAAATAAACCTCCCAAAGGAAGCACGCCACACTTAATTCTTATGTACATGAAGAAACTGTTTATACATATATACAAATCTCCTCAATCTACGGGCCACTTGTGGATCTGCTGAGCAGCCACTACCGAGCCCAATTGGTAAAGCTCTGAATCAGCCCAAGCCCCGCCCTTCATATAGAACTGTGTGAAGGTATTGTGACTTCAGTGGCAGGCTGACAAGATTGGCTCTAAGGAGACTCCCGACTGGAAGGCCTTAGAAGCAACAAAGGCCCTGACATCATGGGCTTTAACCTGATGTTAAATGTGGGCCTCCTGGTCAGAGAGCTCATAACATAGGATCACAGTCTGCTTGATCCAAGAGGAGATAGTGGCAGGTGAGATGTCTTTGTTGAAACCTTTCTTAAAGGAGACAAAAGCCACCTCCTTATTCTGCCCGATGTCTGAGGTCCTGTCCAAATAGTAGCATAATGCTCTGACCGGACAGAGGGACCTGTCAGACTTGAGGGATCTATCCAGAGTCGAGGCCAGGGCTGTTATAACCCCAGGGGCCACACTGGACACTCTATGGCCAGCTGATTCTAGGATAGAAAGCTGGGTGATGGATACAGGGACACCTTTGACCAATCGGATTGGTGTCCAATATATCAGTTTTGCCAGGCATGAATCTCACTTTGCACTTGCCCGACCCAAGGGCCAAGAGGAATACCGTCTTGAAGGTCAAATGCTTCAAGGGGGCCTCCTTGATTGGATCAAAAGGAGTCTCAGCTGGTGCACGGCCAGTGAGAAGTTCCAGGAGGGTATGCCACTCCTGCCTCTGGGTCTGTCTCTCAGGAAACTATCCAGGAGACGAGCGAGATTTTCGTCCTTACTGATGTTAAAGGGTGAATTTCCAGTTTATCAACAAAGAGTGACCTATAACCATCAATGGTGTTGGGCTGTTTGCCAAGCATGTATCTCACTTCTACGCTTGCCCAAACCCAGGCCCAAGAGGAAAACTGACTTGAAGGTCAAATGCTTCAAGGAGGCCTTTAATTGGTTCAAAATGAACCTTGTCAGCTGGTGCAAAAACCAGGGAGAGGTTCCAGGAAGGGGTTACCCTCCGGCCTTTGGGTCTGTCTCAGTGGAAGCTATCCAGGAGACGAGTGAGATTTTCATCCTTACTAAAATTGATGGGCAAATTTCTAGACCATCAGCAATGGCTGACCTGTAACCATCAATGGTACTGGGCTGCAACTTCCTGTCCTGAAACAGGTACCTAAGGAAGTAAACAACTGACTTTACAGGTGGTGCCCGAAGTCCACCTGATGAATGATACATCACTTGGTAAAAAAGACCCATTTGCCTCATAGACTGATCTGATTGACCCCCCTTTGAGGAGCCTCAATTCTTGCTGCCACTGCCTCAGACAAGTCCTGCTCCTCGATTGCTGAGGCTCTAGGAGCCCTGCATGGAGATTAAGATTTGTCAGATTTCTGTGAGGGATCTGATCGAATGGCTGTAAACAGGCTGGACAGATTGGGCAGGCTCAGCGGGATGTGGCTGGACATGGCCACTAGATCCCAAAACCAAGGCATGTTGGGCCACCCCGGAGCAATCAGAATGATTCTCTTACATGGGGAGTCTTGCAACTTCACCACTTTGCCCAATATGGCTGATGGTGAGGTGTATGCTTTTAGATCCTACCATGGCCGACTGAGTACATCCACTGCTGTGGCCAGGGGATCCGGTACCGGTGACACAAAACAGAGGCGACTTGTTGTTGAACCTCGTGGCAAATAAGTTTATTTGGGCCGGTGCCACCTACTGCATAGAGTGGAAGACCTCTGGAAGGAGAAACCACTGTTTGGATGGTCTGGCCTAGCCTGGACAGCTTGTCTGCTACCACATTAGGCCGGCTTGGAATGTGTCGTGCTTAGAGTCACTTGTTTCCTGGTACCCAGGTCAAGATTCTCTATAGTAGGGCACAAAGTGGGCCCGACCTCATTCCTCCTTCCTTTATGTATGACACTACTGTGGTGTTGTCAGTTGCTACAAGTACTATCTTGTTTAAGCAAAGGTCTTAGAACTCTTTAAAGTCAGAAAAACTGCTTAAAGTTCTAGATAGTTTACATATACAACTTGCTTCCCGGAGGGGGCCAAGTTGCTCCTGCCAAGTGCTCATCTAAGTGAGTGCCCCACCCTTCTATTGATGCGTCTGTAAATATTTGCAGAGCATGTTTTATTGGGTGTAATGGTTGGCCTGTAAGTGCATTGTCTTCCTTCAGCCACCATTGTAAATGGGGGTGCAGGGACCTGGGGACTTGGATCACCTTTTCCAGTGATTCTGGTACCCTCCAGTTGTTTTTGAGATGCCCTGTATGGGTCTCATGAAGTCTGCCTAGATTAACATGCTTTTCTGTAGATGTTAGTAACCTATCAAGGACATGAATTCCCGGACCGAGCAAGCCGGTAGGGATAGCAGTTTTAACAGTCTCTTGAGGGTTCTGTACCCAGTCCAGGGTCGGTCGGAACCGATCAGACCTGAAGTCGAAAAGGTAGCCTACAAAATCAAAGTCTTGATTGGACTCCAGCTCTGATTTCTCTAAGTTCATTCGCCAACCCAGTTGCTGACACATTATTTACTAGTTCCTGTGTATTTTGGAGACAAGCCTGGTGGGATCTGGCTCTCACCAACCAGCCGTCTAGGTACTGGTGGCCTCTTAAATCCTTGTGTATGGCCATCAATTTCACCTGCTTGGTATCACGGTGAACTCAAAAGGTGCTGTGGACAACCCGAATGGCCGGGCCTTGAGTTGGTATGCCCGACCTTGGATGTGAAATCTCAGGCATTTCCTGGATTGTTCTTGTATAGGTATATGGACGTAGGTATCCCTCCTTCAACAGTTGTACTACCTAAAGTCCAGTCCCCAAGGCTTCCTAAGTTCCCAAAAAGAGGGCTTAGTCTGGACCTTATAGGCAGATTGTGCGCCACATTTGGGACATTTGGTATTCTGACAATATTTCCTGTCCCTCCGGACACTGGTCTGGTCTGGTGACAATGATCCAGGTTAACAGTCTCTCTGTTTTTATTGTGGTCTTATTTTCACATTAATAAACTCTTTGCCCCAGGCCAGCAGCCTGCAAGGTGCAGCATTTACAGAGCAATTGTAATATGTGAGATGTCAGTACCCCTGGCCGGACCTGATGACAAAATTGATTATTATTTCTGCAGTCAAGTCCAGCACCGATAACAGGTTGTTGAGAGGTGTGATAAGGGAAGGTTGCCTGGCAGTAGCTTGGGAAACTGTCCTATCATCAAGATCACTGACCAGTTTAAGAATTCTCTGTAACCCAATTAACCTTAGGCAACTCTGTCCGGTACCCGGACTCCATACCCGGTACTTTACTGTAACCAGTAAGTCTTGTAACCGGCAAAAACTGGCAGGTTGGAGTCACCAACGAATTTCGACAGTTGGGTTGAAGCACTACAGTAAGGACTGTGTAGCCAACACCCTGTTAGTAGACTTGTAACCCATAGAATGAAGCAAGTGTACAAGGCTGTGTAGCCAGTACCAGTCGGTACACTCTGTAGCTAGTTGCTGAAGTGTACAAGGCTGTGTAGCCAGTACCAGCCGGTACACTCTGTAACCAGTTGTTGAAGCCAGTGTACAAGGCTGTGTAGCCGGTACACTGTAACCAGTTGAGGCTACTGTATAAGGCTGTGAAGCCGGTAGCCGGTCGGTACATACTGTAACCAGTCATTGAAGTAACTGTACAAGGCTGTTTACCCGGTAGTCAGTCGGTACACTCTGTAACCAGTTGTTGAAGTAAGTGTACAAGGCTGTGTAGCCAGTAGGTACACCCTGTAACCAGTTGCTGAATGAAGTTTACAACTATCTTGTGTTGAATTCAGTTTCCTCCATTAATTCCTCTGTAACCGGTTGTTGAAGCAAGTGTACAAGGCTGTATAGCCGGTACACTCTGTAACCAGTTGTTGAAAACAAGTGTACAAGGCTGTATAGCCGGTACTGGTCGATACACTCTGTAACCAGTTGTTGAAACAAAATTTTTCAACTATCTTTGAACGCACGTCTTATTTGTAGATTTTGACAGTTGCTGGGGAAGCCCTTGTGAGCTATATTTAGAAACAAATGTTGGTCGGTGTGTCACGTGACCAGCTTGCTGGTCGGAGGGACAACGTGATTGGCTGGTTGGAGATGACGATCAGCTTCGTGAACTGGTCGGAAAATCACGTGACCAACTTCGGGGACACGCCCCCACTAGAGGTGTTCTTTCCTTATATCACAGTAAACGTAAGCTTACTGGTCGACTGATGTCTGTAGCAGAGAAGTCTGTACCAGTACGTTGGAGGTGGATTACAGGAACTAAAAAACTGGAATCACAGTAGACGTGAGTGCAAAGAATGTACTTCCGACCTTCTTGTTCGGTGAATCACGTGATAAACTTCGTGACTGGTCGGTGAAAACACGTGACCAGCTTCGTGAAGACACGCGATTGGCTGACTGGGTATGACGTCAGAGGTCGCGTTCTTTTAGCTGGCCGGTCGGTTGATGCTTTAAAAGCAGAAAAGCTTGGACCAGTGCACTCTGTAGATGAAATTCCTGGCCGGTCTGAAGTCGGTTCTTCTTCTCAGCCGGCTGTACACTCAAACCAGTTTCCTGGCCATCCACTGCCCTTACTACCGACACAAGTGCCGGGTCCATAAGGGTGGGACTGAGAGTGACAAAAGTTCCTTCTATGTAGAAAACTTGAGAGGTCGGTTGAAGAAATCTGAAGAATTCACCTCTTGTTTCTGATGAAAAAATATTCGAGCTAGGCTGGTGTGACTGATGCTTAACAGCAGAGAAGTCGGTACCAGTGCGCTCTGAAGAAATCTGAAGAATTCATCTCATGTTTCTGATTAAAAAACACCAAATACTCGAGCTGGGCTGGTGTGACTGATGCTTTACAGCAGAGAAGTCGGTACCAGTGCGCTCTGAAGAATGCATCTGTGATGGGGATTTCCTTCCATTCACAGATTTCAAAACTACGTAGACTGAAGCTCTCGTGTAGAGACGTTTCTATGGTGATTGTAGCTGGAAGGTTATAGATGAAAAATTCAAACAAAAGACACGGATAAAAATACCTGTTAGAAGTATATCCATAATTCCTCAATATTGTTGATCTGCCCCTAACAACACAAAGGTTGAATGGGAGGAAACTAGCAAAATGGCTGCCTTCATATATCTCGTCGATTACTGCCCTATCATCAATAATAAATTGAGCCAACTAGGGAGCGTTTCCAGCAGATTTCTAAATGTATATCCGTGCTTGACCAGCTGGTAACACTTTACAAAGAAACTCTCCACATATAAGGTTTAAAATCCGTCATAAAGCACACTTTTCCTTTAAAATTCTGGAGATGTTGAAAACACGTCTGCACAGTACACGCGCCAAACGAAAAAGATGCTATGACGTCAGGTTGTCTAGACAGGAAGGAAGTACGAGGCGCCATCTGGGGAGTGCACAGTACTACGGACCGGCCAGCCGGTGGCAACACAGGACGTCTTTTTCTGGCGTTTGGCGGGCCGGTCTGCGCCGACCGGATTAGCAATTGTCCATTGGATAGGATGTATTAACGCAATAAAATAATGAATTCAAAGTGGGTCAACTGGTGTGTGTCAAACCAAACAATAGCACTAATTAGGATAACTTTAGACAAAAAGCAGTTTCCATAGCAGCACTTACCAAAGGTTATCACACAGATTAAGGTCAAGGTCACTTTAGCGAAAAGAAATATTCCTTCCAAAGAAAATATTCAAGAATGCACAAATCCTTTTAATAAAACCCACAAAAGGCTAGCACAGGTAAGATAAGAATAGAAAGCAGTCTCTAAAGCCACCTTTTTAAGGGTCATCAGGAAGCCTTCTGTCAGTACTTTATGATATAAGAATATCTCTATTTAAAGGCAAGTTGACTATGTTATAATAATGAAAGAATATTTAACATTACAGAATACCATATTCTGGGTTGGTTGACTGCTGTTTGACAAACCAACTGACATTACCAATGGAAGTGCCACATGACCACAACATGGTTCCCATACCCACCTTTGTACGGGGGATCGTGCAGACTGTGGTCAGTACTTGAGCGTAGGTTTGAGATCTTCATATGGTCTGGGTTTTTCACCTCATCACTGATGTGGGAGGTGGGTGAGTATGTGCGTTGTGATGGTGACCACTGTCGCCGTGGTGATGACGGGGTGGGCCCCTGACTGTGGATGTGATGTGATGAGGTCGTCTGATTGGCTGGTGGTAAAGGAGGCAGAGGGCCAGTAGGCACCTTTGTATAGGGTGGGACATCTGAAACACAAAGTGAAAGTGAAACCAGGTGAACATTTAGTAAGGATTCAGATGTTGATTAACACTTGAACAGGTTTATATTTTAAACAAGCATTTTCAGATACGAAATGGCTTTAAATTGTACACACTTTGTTCTGCAACTTGTGTTGATTACAACCAGGCGATTATTTACAAATGCGCAATTGGAAACAAAATGGTCCGATGAATCTAAGTGGACTGGTAGAACTTTGTATTGATATCCATCACATTTACCTCCTTGCTTTGGAGAAGTAGGCTAACAAAGATAAACACATTGGAACTTTCAACAAGGATTGTCACAAAGATAACTGATGCTTCATGAGAAAATAGCACAGGGAAATAATTATACGACTGATTTGGATCTCTCCTTGAATGCACTGCACACAGAGCCAACTTTTGCAACACCATGCTGCAAAAGTCACATTCAAGAATATCACAAGGAACATTGGTTTAACCATTTCTATGTATAATTAATATTGTAAAACACTGTTTTTAATAGATTTTATAGTTTTACAAAAACAAAAAAAAAACAGACTTAAATTAGTCAAAACATATTTTTAAGGATTTATTAGTTATGAAAATAAATAGGATAAAACTGGTCAACACATACTTTTTTTTACAAATTAAAAATAAACTACATTGTAAATACATTTTTTCATGATACACAATTATTATTATCTGACCACAGTGGGAGAGCAAGAGTTTGTTCGGATAACATAAGGTCTCTACAACAGAAGAGTCAGTTTAGTTTAAAACAACAGGGAAATACAAATTTGGGAGAGCTAGAACAAACTTATATAATCACATTTTTGGAAATATGTACATGTAGACCACAGTGTAGTCTGTAGAGACCATATACAATAATAAAAAATTTATAAATTAAAATAAATGACCTGTGCTGTTCACAACTGACCCGTTAAGTAGAGATTTGTAGAAGGGATACTCTTGAAGTAGAAATGCATGTCACATATATATGTGATAAGTGGTCCCAGAAAGATTATGGCCACACTTAAATACCAGAATACATATCTTTTTTCTTTATTAGATCAAGGAACTGCTGAGTTTAAATAAAATTTCAGTGTTTTTTTCGAGTTTGGAAATGTTATACATTCATTTCTAAATGGTTCAACTACTAAAATTAGAAATGGTTAAATCACAATGGTTAATCATGTCACCATACTTACACTAAATCAGTGGAGTATAATGCTTTATATTTACACCAAATTATTAGGTTAATTATGCCTCATACTTTCACCAAGTCACTGGCGTTTATCATGTTTCGCCCTTACACCAAATTAATTATCTGATCATACACATCAAATCACTGGAGTTTTAATTAAATCACAATACTTATACACAGTATCACAGGGATTAATGATGCCAAGGTAAGACAGTGGTGATGTAATTTTAATGGCGAATATCTGCAAATAATAAATTCTTCAATGTTCTTGGTGGATACCTCATTATTCACTTCATTTATCGCCGCCTCACAGTGACAACAACCTGATGTTCAAAATTGTCACCGGTATTTGCCGTTAGTTACATTCACCGTGATAATTTGCCACAATAGGCAGGATAACCTTCCATGTCATACCTCTGCCATAGGGCAGTCGCTAATGCATTTGCACTAATTTCCTTTCTCATTACATTCTCTGGATAACCTTCCTTGTTTTTAACTCATTCTCTGTTTTTGTGTCTAGAAGATTCTTCACAGACCTCCTTCATTCTCGGTTAATCTGTGGGTAATTGTAGGAAGATTGCCAGATATCTTCACCAGTTTGTAGGGCATTCCCAGTATGATCTTGCTTTGTTGCGGCTTTAACTTACAACAGTTGAAAAACATTGTTGAACATTGTAGATGTCTGGAAATCTTATCACATGACCAAAATTTCCCGCCTATTTTGGAGAATTATAATGAATTCGAAATCGCCTGTATTCTTCTATATTTCCCAAGATTATTGTAGTACACTATCCAGTGTATGACCTGGGCATTACACCATCATACCTCTCTGGTTTATGATGACAAAATACTTAAACACCAAATCACTAGGTTAATTATGTCACAATATCTACACACCAAATCACTAGTTCAATTGCATCACCACACTTACACTTGTCAAATCTATGGCTTTAATGACGTCAAAATATTTATACATGGAATCACTGGGTTAATTACGTCACAATACTTACACACACTGGGGGTGCTGTGCACTGGTTGCTGTGGAGGGGCTGAGGATGGGTTGTTAGTAACCATGGTGCTGGTTGTCGATGGCAACACAGTTGCTATGGGCCTGGATTTGACGGATGGTTTGGAAGAAATGGTTGTCAGGTTCTTGGCTGAAGGAAGAGCATTTGGAAAAAGGAAGCATGCCATTAGCCAGGTTGTCGTGTGAAACAAGAAGAATTAAGTCATTTATCGTCAACATACATGGAAAATCAGTTTCATAATTACAAGAATGAAATTTATTGTTCTGTGATGTAGTGTATTAAGAAATTCTTTGTGTTGAGGTGCCAAATTGAACAAAAACAAAGATAAAAAGATAGAATAAAAATATTGGGGAAAATAATGTGATTTATTTAATTTTTTAATCAAAAACAAACAAGGAAAACTAGACCTAGCGCATCGGAGAACCGATGCAAATTGTATCCACCCTAAAGACAATGCACCAAAACCTCTGGGATCAATAATAAATGAGTTATAAGCACTTTTAAGTTTGGCTGTCCTTATTTGACCTTGAACGAGCGGCCCAAGGTCAAATCCGACCACACCAGAAAATTCCCAGCCCATGACTTCCTATAGGTTGGTTTACCATCCAAAACCTCTAGGACCAATAATAAGCGAGTTATAAGCACTTTTAAGTTTGGCTCTCATTTGACCTTGAAGGAGGGGCCCAAGGTCAAATCCGACCACACCAGAAGATTCCCAGCCCATGATTTTCTATATGCTGGTTTACCATCCCAAACCTCTAGGACCAATAATAAGCGAGTTATAAGCACTTTAAAGTTTGGCTGTCCTCGTTTGACCTTGAATGAGGGGCCCAAGGTCAAATCCGACCACACCAGAAGATTCCCAGCCCATGATTTTCTATATGTTGGTTTACCATCCCAAACCTCTAGGACCAATAATAAGCGAGTTATAGGCACTTTTACCTTTGGCTGCCCTTGTTTGACCTTGAAGGAGGGGTCCAAGGTCAAATCTGACCACACCAAAAGACTCCCTGCCCATGATTTCCTATAGGTTGGTTTACCATCCTAAACCTCTACGACCAATAATAAGCGAGTTATAAGCACTTTTAAGTTGAGGTACCCTCATTTGACCTTGAAGGAGGGATCCAAGGTCAAATCTGACCACACCAAAAGATTCTCAGCCCATGGTTTCCTGTAGGTTTGTTTACCATCCCAAACCTCTGGGACCAATAATAAGCGAGTTATGAGCACTTTTAATTTTGGCTATGCTCGTTTGACCTTGAAGGAGGGGTCCAAGGTCAAATCCAACCACACCAAAAGATTCCCAGGCCCTGATTTCCTATAGGTTGGTTTACCATCCCAAACCTCTAGGACCAATAATAAGCGAGATATAAGCACTTTTAAGTTTGGCTATCCTCATTTCACCTTGAAGGAGGGGTCCAAGGTCAAATCAGACCACACCAAAAGAATCCCAGCCCATGATTTCCTATAGGTTGGTTTACCATACTAAACCTCTAGGACCAATAATAAGCGAGTTATAAGCACTTTTAAGTTTGGCTATGCTCGTTTGACCTTGAAGGGGGGGTCCAAGGTCAAATCTGGCCACACCAAAACACTCCCATCCCATGATTTCCTATAGGTTGGTTTACCATCCTAAACCTCTACGACCAATAATAAGTGAGTTATAAGCACTTTTAAGTTGAGGTATCCTCGTTTGACCTTGAAGGAGGGGTCCAAGGTCAAATCTGACCACACCAAAAGATTCCCAGCCCATGATTTCCTATAGGTTGGTTTACCATCCCAAACCTCTAGAACCAATAATAAGGGAGATATAAGCACTTTTCATGACTGCAAAGAAACGCCTGTGGCGGCCATCTTGTTTTTCAAAATGAGGCCAAAAATATTCCCAGTCAAGATTTTATAATGAGGAACATATTCGGCGAATTTGAGATCTCTACCTATAATACCCTTTGCTTTAGAGGGCCACCAAAAGTCCTTGTTTAAAGTCAAAAAACGCCCGTGGCGGCCATCTTGTTTTTCAAAATGAGGCCAAAAATATTCCCAGGCAAGATTTTATGGTTATGAATATATCCTGCAAATTTGAGAAGGCTAGCTATAATATTTTTTTTGTTAGAGCGGTAACGGTGAAATCTCTCTACACACTGCGGCGGCGGCGGCGTAGGCGTAACGAAGTCAAATCCATAGTATCCACCGGATGCTATCCGGTGGATACAATAATCAGAAATTTAAAATGACACAGTTAGTTAACAAAGCATGTAATGATACTCCACTTAGTTCAAATAAAATTGTAACAATAAAAAATAATGTTAAACATCATTCTGTTAATACTCAAGCAAAATGTAATTTAAGCATATGAAGCAGTGATAAAATTGTTTGTTACACAAGTTTAATGAGAAATAGAATGATAAACTCAAACCCATCTCTTACGTTTTGTGAACACATTCACTGAAACAAGAAACATGCTGTCAGTATATCCAGTTTGTATACATTGGACAAAGGTCAAAGTTTGGGTTTTATGTCTCGTTCAACAGCCAGGGTCATACTGGGACAGGTTCTCAGCTGGGAGTCAAACCCACACTGCGGTGACCACCTCTGATTAGATGCCAAATCTTCTAAATCCACTTGACCACTGAGGACCCCCTTTGTGATTGTATTTACGACTGTGTAAATACATCTTTGTAAACACAACTGGAGCCGTATTGTTTTCAATAGTTGGTATTACGCATTTTACCATACCCACAAGTGGAGTTATTCGTATTTAGATACTCGGATTTGACAATGTTTCAAAATTAAGACCAAACTAAGTGTCTTAAGTATAAACATTGTGTACATTTCTGTTATTTAGTGTTTTACGTCATACCTTAATATATTGTGACAGGTAGTTGGAAGAGCAGAGGTAACCAGTACATACAGTTGGTCAAGGTTCTGTACTGTAAGGTGCTGATCAATAGCAAGCAACTACCAGCTTTCTCACGTAAGGTGAGGCCGCGATTCAAACTCCAATCTCAGAGGTGGGAGGAGAGAGTGTTACCACTCTGCCACCGTGACCGCTGTAAACTTTTGTTTAAAATCATTTAAATATTCCACTATTTAAATGTAAAACATTATCTGTAATCTCTTTGAAGTTGGGGGTGTCTTTACAAAGGATTCTGTTAATGGAGACAGATTTATTTTACTTTGAAATTATTATTAGACCACATATGTGCGTTTTCAGGATGGGATCAGGAATACCAATAGGGTATTTGTTGGCACAGTTTTAAAACACTCACGTTTATGCTGCCAGGGCGGGTAGGTGACATCGTCATCATCATCACTTGAGTGGCTGGAGGCGAGCTCCAGGTCTGGGTGTTCCATCGCAGAGAGCTCAGAATCAGAGTCACTGTCACCCTGCAGACCCCTATTTGTGTTACCTTTGAGGATGAAAATTATACATGGTTAAAACATTCAGATATGTGCAGACAAGTGGTTACCTCTCACAAATATGCACATGAGAAGATGGACCAGAAAAATCATAAGAAAAAACTCTGAAAAAAATATATAAAGATTCTGAGATAAGAAATTATCAAAATTGTCATAAAACTGTATATGATAAACGTTTTTTCTCCACAGCCATTGTATCCAAGTAATTGTTTTTCTTCTTAGAATTCTGTAAATTCTCTTTTTTTATTTCTGATTAAAACACCTAGTTTTTTTCTGATGCACATGAGTTCATAACATGACCATATTTGGTCAAAACAGTACTGTTACTCAGAAGGAAATCACCCTTACCTCTGCCTTGCTTCTCTCTGTATCTTCCATTGTATCCGAATGGATTCCTTCCATCCGGTACCTCTTTGATGGGTGGAATGTTGGAGTTGGAGGAGCTAGTCTGTGGGTACCCTGCATCTACTCTATATGCTGCCCCTTTACTGTTATCAGTGGTAGAGCGACTAGTAGTGGAAGTAGTGGAAATACCCACATTATGCAGTTTATTTAATCCTCCGTCCAAGGAGGAATCGTTGTGATGGTTGTAAGCTAGAGCAGAACGAGACAACATGGACGTCCTCGTCCCACTGATACTGTCATCAAGGTCTTTTTTACCCTGCAGCTTCTGCATGGTATACTTTAAATCTTTGCGTGTGTATTTATTGAACACGATATAACCTAATATAAGAAATAGTCCCTGGAGAAAGGTGAAGAAAGCAAATAGATAATGGAATGAGACCACGTCTTCATTTACAGAAAGTAGGCCAAAGATCCAGGTCACCGTCATGACAAAGAGTAAAGCCAGAGCTGCATATAAAGCCACAAAATGACGACCTTGTTCTGACTGGTCCTTCTTTGCTGAACAATTGGCCTTTAATGCCAGTATAAAGACAACAAAATTCAACACAATGATGAAAGTGACTGGTGCAGCAAAGCTCCACATTAATAGTGATGCAGTTTCCAGCCAGCAGAATTTGCCATTTTCTCCATAGCCCTCAGTTTTCAGTCCTACTGCCAGGCACACTATAATTCCAGGGATGATGAAGCCAACCATGTAGTAGAACTTCATTGATCCTTGATTAATATTCCGGATCTCCGTGACCATTCTATAGAGATGGAGGATATCTACAAATACCCATGAGAAGGTGCTCAGGTAGAAGTAGTGCAAGGCAATCGTCACAAACTTGCAGCCCAATTGTGGCTCAACACGGTCGATGCCAATGATAAACGTTAGGTTGGCTAACAGCAACATCAATGCAAGGTTGATATGGATACTGTTGGCATTAGATTCCATGCCTCTCATGCAGAAAAACATCACCAAACCCAGTGCAAAGGCCACAAGAGCCAACCCAAAGCCAATGTATGAAAAGATCACTAAAGAGATCGACTCTGTGGCAGGCAGATCCCGGTCATATACTGCCATGACAGCGGCAAAACTAGTCATGTGATCACAGCTACATTTGATGTATTTTTCACTTTCTGAGTCTTCGTGAGAGAGTAAGGAACAGCCATCAGTGGACCATTCACCAGAAGTCTTGTTACTGTAGAAACAGGAACAGGTCACAATATCGTACAGTAATTAACTATAATTTGGAACTGGCTTACAAAATACAATCACATACTGCATGAATGGTACAAAATCATTTCTAAACTTTTGTAAAGTTAAGTAATTACAAATAACTGGAAAGATTTTTCTTATTGAACAAGGGATAATGTATGTTATAAATGATTAATAATTTTTATTTTTTGGAAAAAAAAACACCCATATAACAGGAACTAGGATCTGCATGGAAAAGAAAGTCACAATCCATACAAACACTGGATTGGATGGCTCCAACAAATAGCTACTGTTAGGAAATGGTAAGGGTATTTCGCTATAAAAATTATAAATTATATGTAGCATTTCTTAAAATGAGTGTTTCTACCATAATTTAAGTGACCTTTAAGCAGGTATACAGGTAGTCTTTCATACCTGGCAGTGTACTTCCAGAAGACACAGTGAGGAGCAGTTCTGTTCTCTATCTCCTGTTGTTTCAGAAGTATGGACACTGGTGCCGTAAGCGATGTGAGGGTAGACTTCCTGTCCACGACACTGATAGACATCACTGGCGTGTTCACAATGATAGGGATGTGATCGGGAACACTACAATTCAAGGTAAAGATATTATTATTATTAATTTAAACAAATTGTAATTTACACACACATCTTCTTTCATAATCCACATTAATTTTATATGTTCATTTTTTCCCTGTAGAATATGACCATATGGGCAAAATCAAACAGCAGACTGCATAATGTGTCAATTAAGTCCTGATGTTATTGTAAAATCACAGCCCTGAGATAAATGACTTCAGTTGTTAAAAGAGAATTTGAGTACTTATTAAATCAATAAACAATAATGAGGAATGCACAACCTCCATTATATGAATATATTGGGAGGATTATATACTGGGAGTATATTGGGAGGTTCTTGCAACAGAAGAAGCATCTTAGTACAAAGCAGAAGGGAAATATACACTTAGTAGGGTGAAAAAGATTTCACAAAAAAATCAATTATTCAGACAATAGAAAGTGAGATAAGACATGCTCTACTGTATTAAGAACCAAATGGAAAATAGAGTACTTTAGTATTTGTCAAATATTCAAAGGCACATGCTGTAAAATGGATCAATGGCAAATACATCCCCATACAAATTACACTAAAACTGGGTTTCTTCAGTGACATATTTTTATACTGTGGTCAACTGTCAGATTAGTGACTGACCTACAGAATCAAATCAGGTTTTCATAACAATGCCAGTGTGCATTGAACAACAAGAAATTCTCACTAGAAAGTCTTACTCAATATCGCTGTCAAAGTTTTCAGGCAGGAAGTATCCTAAACTCTTGAAGAGCAGATACCCCACTGCAGCTACGGGCTTGTTGTTAATCAGGATCTCATCAGCTGAAGAAAACAAATATATATGAACATACATATATCAGGAGTAAATATCATGAATGATATATTTGATTTTATATAAAAACTTCAGAATTTCAGTTATTATATGTTTGGTCATCATCAAAGTACTGCTAGTTTAACAAAGTATTATTGCAAATGAAGTTATTGTAAATGAAATTGTTTGACATTTTTGTGTGTTTTTAAGTAATTTATACAGCTTCCAACATAAGAAATTGTACAAGTATTAATTTGTACAACTCAATTACAATATATCTGAATTTATATCTTCATATTATCCTCGATCTTGGCTTCAAATGTCTTTTATTCGTTTAATTTTATAAGAATGAGTATTCTCATTCTGACCACCAATGAATTCTTACCATGTTCTGCATCAGGCTCTGTGAGAATCTGATCCACTGGAAGCACTATCTTTGTGAAATCATCAAAGATACTAGGATCCTGTACCTTGTTGTTGTACTTAGGGATGACAACACTGGTCATATTCTCCTTCATAATGGTGTCCACACCCAACACTGAAATCATGCAAAATGCATTTGCAATTTTATTCTTCATAAAAATATGACCTCTAATTTATAAGTTAAAATTCATAGTTAGGTCGAAGTATTATTTTGGTCCTGTGAGCAGAGAGTTTACAGGTAGTCTATTACATGTATAACACGTTATGAGACCTTTCTTTCACCTACCCAGATTTTCTTGCACCTCATCAAAAGGTCTGGTGAAGACCTGATGTACATTTGCAGCTAGTGTGTTGATGTACTCCTCAAGTCTGTGTAACAAAGCCACTGCACCCACTGACCTCTGACTGATGCGCGCCCAGTCACGCTGAAAACTGCGGGCTGTGATACAACTTATGGAGGACACCAAGTACTGAAAAGAATGGAACATAGAACGTTTCATATGTGAAACTACACCAGACTAAGAGGTTTGTCAGATTTGTCAGTTATAACACAAGCATGACTAATGTACACATCAGAAAATACTGTATTATTGTGGATGCACGGGCAAGCTAATTGGATGCCTATAGACTCAGACTGTAAATATACATGTCTAGTTTCATGATAAAATTTAAAAACGTGTCATTTAGGTAAATTAACTATTACATAAAACATTTTTACATTTGGCATCATATACTTATTCAGAGATTTTATACAAAAACACCACTAACCACATGTCACTGTAATATATGACAATTTTACAAGGCCACAATAGACTTACATGTATGAAGTATCTGTCTTGCGTATGTGTCAGACTCAGTCCAGTCTGGGAATTCTCATACTCCAGTATCTGTATCAGTGACCTGTACCCAATGTAGATATCATTTCCAAACAATTGAGCCGTCTCCTCTGTTGCCCGGAACACATCTTTGTTCAGGTCTTTACTCAGGTAAGTGTTAAAGGTAAGCTGACCCGTCTCAAGCTTCACCACCTATTGAAGAAGGTACATTTATACCTAGTTTTGGATTTTTTGGGGAAATGGCTGAACCACTTTTATACATTCATTAAAACAAAATCACAAGATTTCTGAATTTAATATTACACTAAAAAGAATCAATTTCATTATCATATCCATCAGCTAACTGGGTAGTACTTTCAAATTGTCAGTGTATTTTGTCACTGCTTTCAATTTAATCAACAATAATATTTCTACATTTATAGTACATCAAAGGTTTTATTTTGACACTTTTTGGAATCTTGTCAATTATTTTAAATAAATGATATGTCAATTTAACCTGATTTGCTAACTTACGAATTAGTAGCTGTCATATTTTACAACATGAAATGATATTGACACAATGTCATGTCGACATCAATCTTTTAGAAAAGCAAAATTAGAGTTTAATATGCACAGTAAAATTGCATTCAAAATGCACTTACCTGTTTTTCTAACTCAACAAATAACCGGGAGGTACAGCTGAACATGTCTGGATCAGCCCATCCATGCTCTTTTGAACAGGATCTTGAAGCATTTCCCACAGTTCCCAAGAAATCCCCCTTACTTGGGCAGGACTGCCACCGCACGCTGCCAAATGGCACGCGTTCCCACCACATACCTCCTGCAAAGTTACGCGGGCATTCCTCATAGCGAACCTTACAGCCTTGATTGGTGACCTAAAAATAAGTCATTCATTTTATTAATTATAAAAAACATCGTTCTGTTTGTAATTATTGTGACAACTTTAGACCATTTACAGACCCGGCTAAATTTTTCAGTTGAATTTACCTTTTATCAATTAGTTTTATAACTTTATAGACATAATATTGAGCCATAAAATAATTGTTTTCGGCATTACTTTTCAAACAATAAAAAGACAGATAAATTGTTCCAATTTGACTGAATACATTAATGGTACAAAGGAGACATAATCTTTCAATTAATTGCTATGGAAATGATTATGTATTTGATAAATGGGGCTAATTTAAACCACTGATATAATACAAGCATTGTAAAATTTCAATATCTTTAACGGTTTACTTCAATTTAGTTGAAACCATTCTCAAGAAGGCAGCCAATGGTTCAGATTTTAATCCATGGTTTCCTCACCTCAGCAAATTTGCTAGTACACTCGTCACACTTCCTGCCGACCACTCCCTCTTTACACTGGCACTGTCCTGTCTGAGAGTCACATGACTTGCTGTTGTTAATTGTCCCCGTCTCGTAACACTGACATGGGTAGCAGTTCTCACTGTCGGCAGGTTTGTAATGATTGGCCTTCAAACAATAGCAAACAGGACAATCAACACAGAATACAAATGTTAACTGAAAGGTTCACTGGTACAGATAAAAACTTTTCTGTTGATGTTACATTCCACAATAAATCTAAATAGTATTTTATTTAAAGGAGAAAGTTTTTGTCCCAGGATGAAAATCTCCTCAAATTACAAAAATCACACATTTGGAGTCCTTATATACAAATATCAACAAACACCACAGCTTACTGGGATATAGCATATCACCTTTGGACAGCACTGATAAACTCTTCCTTCCAGTCTAAAAGTCCATAAATCCTCAAGGCATTTTATTAGTTGATGCAGTTTTTTACTGTTTTAAAGTACACAAACTGTATTTAAATTTTCAACAGCAGATTCCTACATAAGCCCTTCTGTACACAGCAGTTGTTAATTATCTGAGATAGGTGTACATTAGAATAAATTTGCCATGCAATGTTAGTTTGTTTATTATAGCATCAACTTGACAGAGAAATGGAGGTTCTTAAATGCTCTTTGACCCATCGACTTTGGGCTTTAAATTCATTATATATTTATTTACAGTAGATTCTGTATAACTAGAACCTGCAGTATTCACAGATTTTGGTCGTACTTTAGTACATAATACATATCAACACCTAAGGGTCATTTAAGCTCACCTTGCAGACACACTTTCCCTGTGAGTGTTTACACTCCGGATTGAATCCCTTGCTGGCATCACAGTTACATGGTCCACAGATAGAAGTTCCCCACCAAGTGGAGGGACATTCTGTGTCTTCTTCAGTCTCACAATATGACCCAGACTGCCCTGATTTACACTTACACTCATACCTGAAAGTAAAAACACACACATATAACTATGTAAATTCTTATTTTGTACTCTATGTAAAAACATAAATACATGTAATAACACTAATTCAGATTAATATAATCTCAGATATATTGGTAAATTTTCATCAGACCAGATTTATAAAGTAATAACTTGGATAAAAAGAAGTTTGGAAAACAGAGGACAAAGTTCAAGCAAAATATGTCAACATAGGCTCACTTGACGGAAATGATACATTACAGATATACAGGAGGAAAGAGGTCAGTTTCAGCTCACCCGTCATCAGTTTGTATACACTGGGAGCCTCCACGACATGGGTTGTAGTGAGTGCACACTTTGTCACAGTGTTCTCCCATCCTACCAGCCTCACACTCGCACACACCCAGTAACCAGTCATCTCTGCACACTGAGTGACCAGGACATGTGTCCACTTCACAGGAGTCAGTGGCCAGACAGCCAGTCACTGCATGTGTACGAGCAGGTTCAGTGAGAAGAGCACCAGGTCCATTGCCTACACGGATGTCCTGAAGAAAACACAGCAATGGAGAATTATGCTCAGTTGTGGATCACATATGACCAGAGGTCTCTGTTACATCTATATAAAACAACATGATTCGGATAAGTGAACTTCACGAGTGTCAGTAGACACCTATACCATCACTCACATGGATGTCCTATAATAATCAAAAATATATGTTGAAATCATTTGAAGAATGAGTGAAGGATTAAATTGTAATCTAACCAAGCAAAAATGTTTTAATTAAGGGCAACTACAGTTGAAAAAACAAGAATACCAAACCAGTTTTAAATCCTGATTTTCTAACACAACAGGCTAAATTTTTCCTCCATCAGAAAACACAGGAAAACATAAATTCAAAATTACAAAAAATAACCTTCCTCCACTTGGCCACTGAGACATCAATCTATATCAAAACTATACAGAGAATCAAAAAAATTGAAGTACATGCAAGCTACATAGCTGACTTACCTTTACGCATCCATTTAATCCATTCTGTATATTGTTACCAACAGGCATTCCACCAACATACACCTTGTTCACAGACTCCCCTACTATCCAGCCTCCAAACGATACACTTCTCTGCAAACAAGCAGTATCATTAATTGTGAGAACAAAAACCAATGTAATGCATTATAACATAGGTGTGAATACAGATGTAACCTGTAAAGTCAAATCTCAGGGATCAAAATAAAAAATGCTATTTCAATTTAACTGTTTGTAAGTTAGATAGATACCTTTACTAACTATAGATATATGTTGGCAAGCCCAAACATAACTGACCAACCTACATATTTTTAAAAATGTTCTTGTCAGTAGAACTCCTCACATTCCCACTGGGCATGCACACTGTTCCTAGTTCCCCGTTATTCTTCAAATTTAATTTCCATCGTTGGAGAGTAAACAATGAACATATTTTTACTGACCAGGAATTTCAGGTAACTAAGTAAATAGTAACTTAAAAGGAATAGAGTTCTACTTATAGAAGTCAGACTGTATTTACGTTTAGTTACATTGTAACGTTTCATTTCAAAATTATAATTAAACACATTGTTCAGTTTTCTACGGTCTTATTTTCAGCACATATTATAAATTTCAGAGAGAAAAAAAATTCACTCCATTTTTTCCTTCAAAATTCAGTCTATATATTAAAACACCCAGATTGCCACTTACTTCACTTTCAGCAATTGTTCAACATCTAGATGTCTGGTAGCAGAATTCTTCAAAAGGCACTAAATCACCATATTTAGGGGGCATATTTACCTGTATCTGTCCATAGTCAAGGGTCATGTGTAACTCTGAGGACATCCAGATGACCTCTATATAATGCCACTGACCATCATTGACCAGCACATCTGTCATCACAGCTGTTTTCTCAGGGTGACTGTACTGGATCTGACCATCCACAAGCTGGAAACCATAGATTAAATGATAATTTTACAGTATTTATTCATATAAATGCCCCGAGGGCAATGCATTTTTCAAAAAAAAAAAAGGGGGGGGGGGGGGGGGGGGGGGACTATTATTGATAAAAAATCAGCTCAAAAATCCAGTGGCAATGGGCGATAATGGACACTTACAGATTGATTACAGATTGATCTCACTTGTCAGCATGTATAATAGTGCGAGAGCATAAAATATTGGAAACAAACCTGAATATCTGAAGAAATTATAAATTTTTATCTCATATTTTGGCAGATTTCAATGCCTCTGTGATCAAAACTGCCATGTTTTGTTTGGATTTTCTGTATTACTCTTAAGTTGTATTCAATTGGGGAATTATTAAAACGCATCTTTTTTCAGAATCCCAGAATCACAAAGGTGTTGGCTGTTGAGAGGGATGTAAAACCCCAAAATATGAACTTTGCAAAGGTAGAGAGGGGGTGGTGGTGGTGGTGATTAATAGGGAGGGACATTTGTACGGATAAATACGGTATATATCTAAGCTCAGAGTAAGTAAAGTACAATAAGCCATAATGTGAAATTCAACACTAGGGTCATATCTTAATTTACAAAGCGTGGGGATAATGGAAATACTGCCATTCATTTCATTTGTTTATTTTTTAAAACTGTGCCTTAGTTTATAACAAATGACCTAAACTTTTCACAAAAATCACAAAATATAAAAAGAACATAGCATTATTCAAACTAAGACAAGGAAATTTAACCTGAGACATATTTTACACGTCAGTGTAAAAGATTGTATTTCAATCTATCTGTGACCATGTGATTCATTGTATACAAATACTATCTGAAAAAAGATGTCATTACTTCAGAGCTAATTTAGGAGATAGCGGATAGGCCTTAGCAGATCATACCATTTAAAAGCTGAAAATACAGAAAGAGCCGCAAAGATACAGTACACTTCTTTAAAGCAAATACAAAAGCCATTCCATTATATGAAAATTGATATATATGTAGACCCTAAAACTTTGAGTAATATTGCATGCCTTGGGTGATCCAAACTGTCAGTGACTGCTCATAAAATTTACTCCCATTCATTGTATCACTGCACCTCTGTTACTGGTTGGTATCTACTTACTAAGTACTTAGACATCGGAAAGTGTAAATATTCAGGTATAAATGGAGAATGGTACACATACCATATTAATCTTTCATTAATATATTGGCAGATTACATTAACATGGTGACATAATGAAACACATTTAAATAATTGGAACAAATAAAAATATATAAAGAAAGACAGACAAACAATGTCAGTCAGTACAAACCTGCATCACGACATTCACATCTCCCACTTCAACCTGTATCAGCATGCCTGAGCTGGCTCTGGTCCGGAAAGCCAGTCCATTATACCAGGGCAACTGAGCATTAGGCTTTCTGTCTTCATACAGTAAGAAGCCATCTCCCTGTAGCTTCTGTGGAACTTCAATCACCTGACTGCAGTTTTTACCTCCCCATTTGGATGGACAGTCACAGGTGTAGGTCTTCCAGCCCTCTGAACAAATACCTGTAATATATAATGTCAAAGTCTGGATTAAACACAGAACAAAGTTAAGTGGAAATCTAACATTTATACAGTAATATCTTAAGTGTTGATTTCACTTCCAAATTTAGCCTCTGATGACAACTGAGAAAAATCAGATTGAAATATTTACCAGCAGTAAAAAATATAAAGAACAGAGGTTTATTCTAAGATAACCTATTCACTAGCTCATACTTAGTTATTCATAAAATAAGTACAGAATATAGGTTAAAATCATTGGCTGATCTGACCAATCTGGATTTCGCCCATATCAACATTTACAAAAAATCCAACAATTATCTGATTGAAAGGTATTTATAAATGTAAGATGCAAGCATTTATAAATTAATCTATTCGGAAATAACTGTACTCCATACATATTGAAAACTTTATCTTGGATATCTGATAAGTGTAAGGTGAAAGTAAATTATAGTTATATACTCTTGGCTAAACTATTTGATAAAGCAAATGATAGTTGCATAGAGTTAGGTTAGAGAGGTTACTAAAATACCCATATAATCATTTTCGCTGGCTATAACTCCATGCACTTTACAGTAGACTGAATTTACTTAATTGGTACAGACTGTCCTTAATTCTAATTAGTTATTCAGTATAAAATTACAGAATACTTTAGCTTTGGGAAAAATTATATAAAACACAACACTACCAAAAGCCTTAATGATTATTGTCAAATGAAATACCTCCATTCTGACAGGGCTTTGAATCACAGTGCCTGATTTTCTGCCAGCATCCAGTCTGAGTTCCATTATTCCACACATAAGCATCCAGGTCTAACAGCTTGTGATCCAGGTACACATCCTTAATACATCCCATAAACGAGCTGCTCTGGATCTGCAAATCTGCAGGTAAACTCGCTACACCACCAAGTTGAAATGGTCCAGTCAGATCCAAGAGGCGGTGACAAGTAATAATGGGGTTTTCACACCTGGTAAAAATATGCCAAATTTGGTTTCTTTGTTATTTCTATTTTGATTTTTTTTGACAAAGGTCAAAGTTTGCAAGTACCTACTGACAGTAACAAAATAAGATTCAGACATTTTGTGTTCTACATATTGTCATGAATTAGAATCAAACCCATGGCTAAAGGGTAGCGAAAAAGGATCATTTTACCTAACTTGGTGTCAGCTTGGCTAAAGAATAAACATAAGCCAATGATGGATTATTAAGACAATATAGGGGTGCTTCAGTGATGTAAAAGCCAAAATTACAATCAAACAGTTGAATAAATTCTGCATTTTCACTTCCAATGGGGTTGGACCAAATTGTACTTACCACTGAAGTACTCCAAACAGGTAGGTATTGTTATCACTCTAGGATATTAATAATTAAGTATTTATCAAGAGCACAAATGCAAAATTTCCCAGAAATTAAGTAATTAGCAGCAGAAAATAATTGGTATTTCTGTCAGGTTAGATAAGTTGTCTGAACTTGTCAGTAAAACGGTGTAAATTAAAATCACTTGAATAATATATGGAAAGGTTATATGTGTTTAAAGAACATCAAAATGAAAAATATGTTGTAAATACAAGGAGCATAAATATAACAGATCCTTGACAGACAAGGATGTTCCTGGCCCTTTCCCAACTTTGGCCACTTCAAAACGGTCATTGGTTGAAACAGCCAGTGGCCATAACAAAATGGCCAAATAATATATCTGGCCATTTCAAAACTTCTATTGGTTTGAACTGACCTGGCCATTTCAAAACCAGTCTGAAAATAAAGTAAACAAAGCTATTTTCTGTGATGTTGATTTGATTGTTAAAGGCTCAAAATATCAGAGGCAAGTAGCAGTGAATATGCATAATGTTTTAATGCATTGTAGTTTAAGATTGATCTATGGCCAGTCAATGATAGGAGTTAATGCAATAAGCATTTTGCACCTAAAAACATTCCAAATGAAAGGGATGGCTTCTCCCTTGACCCTGTGTTCTGTTAATAGTAGTTATTCCTTTGATGGTGACTTGTTAGTCACTCTAAGTAATTATTTGATTCAATTTTCCCCACTTTTTTGGGAATCAAAGAAAACACTTTAATTTTAACAAAGAACTAACTGGGCAGGATTAAGACAGTTTTAACATTTCTTCAATTCCAGAGCTTTTTAAAGCTGAACATCACAATTGCATAATATGGATTATAAAAGCATACTAGTAATGATATTAGTGCAAGTACAAATTCATAACTATTGAAAAATATAAACTTTTAAATCAGCATTGAAAATACAGGCTAGTTAAAACCAGCGAGATGGTTTTGAAACAGCCAAGCTATTTCAAAACCCATCCCTGGTTTTGAAATGACCAACAGAATTATTTGGCCATTTCGAAACAGCCAATGGTTTCAAAACAGCAAGTAACAAGAATACAATGTTTTACTCTGCTACAACAACGCAATAAGAATAAGGTAAACTGAAACTTTTCAGCATCACTTTGGTGGGATATGGCCCAGCAATAAAACTAAAATCCTAGTGAAAAAATACCCAACAAATTCCTAGCATGTTTTGTTTAAGCATAGCCTGCGAATTTAGAACTTTACATTGCATTTATTAGAAGACAGGCACTTGTCACTCTGAATGCTTTCAAGGAAAAGTATATTTTAAGTTATACTTTCAATGTTCATGGATTACGCTTACTCATAAAACTATAAGATCAATGAAAGGTGTTAATCTTAATTTGAAATCTTGAATCAAAACCACAATAAAATGAAGAATCCCTTTTACTTTCGGCTTAAAGAATCAAATGGCTGATGTTTATATTCCACATTCAAATAGTTTTCACAAGATTTAGTATTTCACAAATTCATGAAGTTGTAACAAATCGTATCTAAAAAAATCTTACAATAACACTTTGAAATCAACAGCCCTGTTTACACAAGCGAAATATGACAAATAGAAAGATGCATTGGTAACAGTGATAGATCTTTTGTCAGGCAAAAGAGCTATCAAAACTTAACCAGGCTTGATATACCATATGTTGCACTTTCAAGCTTTTAAGGCAAAGCTCATAATAAAAAGTAATATTTCAAAACATTCTTCAACCTAAATTCATTGACAAAGCATCATGCTAGAATAAAGTGTGAGTACTTGGCAGTTAGTAGTATATTTATGTATGAAATAAATTACATCATACATACTTACTAAAAGTATGCTTGCCTGAGAGCAGTAACATTAAGAGACAATAACGTGTTATTAACAGGGAATGTCATAGTTCTATTGAGAAGTTTATCTTATTTATTGTTGATTATTACAATTACTTTGAATTGTTTAGATTTTATTATTATATCCAATGCGATGTCTAAACCAAAGTGTTGAAATCAGTTTAAAAGTTAATGAGATTTTGATTTTAAAGTTTGTAAATATACAAATGCACACTACTCTAAAACATATTAAACCTAAAATTTCTAATAAAAAACACACATGTTAAATTTATTCAAAATTCAATGTAACTTTGTCTCAAACTGATATAGTCTTTTGTTTAACAAACTCATTCTGTGATGGAAAAACCAAATCGATTTACTAAGCATGAGCCACCGTCATGAATAATTTTAACAGGCTTTTTTAGTAGTACAGATTTCTTAAATGTCGCATTGTTCTTTTTATGCTTAGTTGTTCATAGCAGAATGCTAGTTTAAAAAGTACTTTGTAAAAATATTTGATAAAACTGTTAGACATTGGTTGACAAAAATAGAGTTTTATCATTTACAACATCTTTGTGCAAATTGATCCAGCCACAGTGCCAGACTGGAGTGATAACCACATAGTAATTATTTGAAAAGTTTATTCTTTATGAGTAAACTAGAGAACATGTAGATACAAATTTGAAAGTAAAATAAATGGTATTTGGACTAAATACATGGGATTCCTACTTCACAGAATTCTGCTTGAAGCCCAAAATCTAGAGGTCAAAGAGCATTTCGAATCATTCGTTCCTGTCAAATGTAATTTATTTATTTGGGGGTTTGCGTCGCTTTCAAACACTGTACAGGTCATATCACGTCTAGTGGGTGGACGATTAGACGTGTGCTCGATTAATCGTTGGTGACAGTGTACAATCGTGGTCGGTCATTTACATTTTCTACTGATCGATTATTCAGCATAAATCTTACATTTCCTAATTTATCCACACATGTTTCATATATTTTACGAATTTTTACTTAATAAATCAACATCTTTGCCATGCATTTCGAGTTTGTTTATGTCTACCACCATATTTACGGGAAGTGTATACTTTTGGTACATTCTAAATGTCGAAACACTGTTACTCTTACGGGATTGACATATACTTTATCCCGGAAAGTGTTTCTTAATTAATAACCAACAATGGAGTAAAATAATCGATTGGAGGTCAATCATCGGTCGGAAAAATGGATGAATAATCGACCCTGGAAATAGGGGTGATTCCCAGCACTAATCATGACAGGTAGTTTTGTGGACAGAGGAATCAGTACATACAGTTGGCTAATGTTCACATTTCTTGGGCCTAAACTTTGTTTCAGTATAAACAGAAAATATTAAAAATATGGAACGAAAATAAAATGATGTATTTGACAAATCACAAAGATTTAATGCAATGTGGATCAACATGTTGCATGTTGGGGTTTCTACTCACTTGTCCTGTAGCGTCTGTGTGGCCTGGGCAGCACAGTTGTAACCTCCCAGATCTGTACCATACCTAAGAGAGATCTCAGTGTCACAGTCATCACCCACTGTGAGTGTTGCAGTCTGAAAAAAATACAGCCACAATATATAAGTCTAAAGTAATAACACCATAATCTGAATGGCATAGTCCTCCCATTTACTTATAATGTTAGTTGAATGTTAAAGCCAAGAAATTCAAACAGTCAGGTTGGGATCTTGATCCAGACAAGCCGGTATGTTCTACGTCCTGTCAGGAAGATGTAACTGACCTAGCATTTTTGTACACTTTTTTGTGGTTTTTGTCCCTGATTCCACAACTTTTGCAACCGACCCTAGAGTCGTAGAGTCGTTGCTGGGTCGGTTCCAGTGGAACACTCCCATTACAGCCAAGAAATTCAAACATGCTTATGGAATTATTGAGAAATTCACTACAGTGTGTGAGATTTGCTTGTGGAGAAACCTACTTTCCTTTCAGAATTCTACTTTGATCACCTCTCATCTCCCCCTAACACACAATTTCTATTCTGTGGTTCTTTTAGGTGCCATCTGTGGCAAATTTCACACACAGTGGCAAATTTTCACATTCCTTTACTCAATTGTGTTGTAAGGAATGGATATAACCAAAATATAAGCTTGATGTTAGGCTTGTAATCTAAACAATATAGTCGCTCTGTTAACCTACTGTCAGTCTGTTAGGATTACAGGGTGAAAAATAAAGGAGAAAAACCAAATGACACATTCTCAGCTGAACAGCCTGAGAAACGTAATTGAAAACATAAAAATTTTGTGTCAGCTTTGTGGTGCCAGGAAGGCTTTTGTTTCTGCATCTAAATTACAAGACCGTACTTCTGTTATTTAAATTCATGTTCAGGTTAGCAGGTTTTATCTGATACATTTAAATGTTCAGTTTTGAAGCTGGAAAACAAGCGAGATTCCTTTGTTATTAAAAACAGGAAAAATATACATATTTCACATTTATTTACAATATAGAGACTACCAGTGTGGTCTGTGTTAATTATTCATGGATGATCATGTCAAATAAATTAAACAACGGGGATTTCATTGGATTCTGCTCCCGATTAATGAGTAAATCTAATTTTCTAATTTGTTTGCAGCAAATAACATACTGTGATAACAAAAGTTATTATACAGTGTATGAAAAGGTAATGAATTATCAAATAATTCAAAACATACTGACAATCCCACTGTGTGCCTAGTTTTCAAAATATGAAATCAAGACTGGTGTACACTACATTTTTATGAGTACTTAAGTATAATTAAAGAGTATAAATAATTTTGAAAAATGGCATATATTCTGGTTATAATGTGAGACTTCGACAAGGGATGTATTGTACCTTTCCCTGTTTATACTCACACAGTGCTACCTCTGTTCATTTTTTTAGATATCTCCATTTTTCATCACATACATTTACATAACCCCCACTGAGAAACAATTTTATAATCCTCTTATGCTAGATTATGTAGATTATAAAATTTATCACACTCCCTGATTTTTTCTCCCAAAAACAACAATAAGTTTTTTAATCATAATGCCGCGACGCTCCATTTTAACTAAACCTCTTTTTAAATTTATATATAATAAGTCAATAACAAATATATGAACAAAAAGGATTCAATTTTCATTAAATGAAATTAAATATTTACACATGTTTATGACTCATTTTTTTCAATCAGCAGAGAATTAAAAGAATATAAAACAATAATTTGTCTTTCTATTAATACCCTTGTGATAACCATAACCTAAAGTAAAAAGTTTAATTTTTTGTAGAAGCAATTGTATGGGTTTATAAACTTCAAGATACATTTCAAACCTCTATAAGCTTTCTCATATTACATCCACACTCAAGTGTCCATGATACCATCTCTATAACTATACTGTACATGTTATTGTAAGAACACAGACATCTTCTGTCATTTTTAACACCTTGTAAAAGGTTTCCTGTTTTGGGTGGGTCTGATTTAAAATGTTCAAAAGTTGGGGCTAATGTGCTTGTGGAGACATGCAGTTATTCCAAAGCAATCCCTGTTATTCCTTTGTACAACATATTCTAAACTACGATTAAGCTTGCTATTATATTGTTAACATCCTGGCAAGCTTTCTATGCAAGAAATTAGCAGTGTATGAACAGATGATAAAAAGTCTTAGAATTTGAATTGTAATAAACTAATATAACTAGAGGATCGCTCGCAAAAAAAAAAGATAATGTTTTTGCATAGCAAAAACAAAGCGTCCCGAAAAGGATATAAAGGTGAGTGCTAAAGTATTAAGAAAATGCTTCGTTTCTAGCCTTATACTGTTGTGGCAACCAAAGTCAGCGCAGTCTGCTCTATCTAGCACGGTTTTCAAGATATAAGCATTTTTGTGTTTTGCAAAAAATAAAAAAAATAAAAATGTCCGCTATATTTGGCGAGACAAAAATATTTTGAAAATTGGCATGGCTACTCTGCAGAGATACCCAGCAGGTCCAAAATTTTGTTGAGTTCACTCCATATAGCACGGTTTTCGAGATATAAGCATTTTTGTGTTTTGCAAAAACTTTGAAAATTCAAAATGGCCACCATTTTTGGGGAGACAAAAATTTTTGTCAAGACCACTGCCGCGGTGTGTATCTCCCGCCGAGCATTAAAGCAGAAGAAATAGCTTTTCCAAGATATTCACAATTTTTCATTTTCGTGTGTGAAAGGTCTTCCAAAAGTAGGTGAATGAGTTATTTGAGAAAAATTGGCTATCTGCAATACTATTAAGAGATAATTCACATTTACTCATTTTGAGTAGGTGAATAATTATCTATGGGTCTGAAACTTCACCAAGTGAAAGCTCTCCCAAAAGTAGGTGAATGAGTTATTTGAGAAAAATTGGCTATCTGCAATACTTTTAGAGATAATTCGCATTTACTCATTTTGAGTAGGTGAGTAATTAGCTATGGGTCTGAAACTTCACCATGTGAAAGCTCTCCCACAAGTAGATGAATGAGTATTTGATAAAAATTGGGTATCCGCAATACTTTTACAGATAATTAGCATTTACTCATTTTGAGTAGGTGAATAAATAGCTATGGGTCTGAAACTTCACAGAGTGAAAGCTCTCCCAAAAGTAGGTGAATGAGTTATTTGAGAAAAATTGGCTATCTGCAATACTTTGAGATAATTCGCATTTACTCATTTTGAGTAGGTGAGTAATTGGCTATGGGTCTGAAACTTCACCATGTGAAAGCTCTTCCAAAAGTAGGTGAATGAGTTATTTGAGAAAAATTGGCCATCTGCAATACTTTTAGAGGTAATTTGCATTTACTCTTTTTGAGTAGGTGAGCAATTAGCTATGGGTCTGAAACTTCACCAAGTGAAAGCTCTTTGGGATAGCTGCTCTGCAGAGATACCCTGAAGATAAAAAATTTCGTCGAAATCGCTCTATGTAGCACGGTTTTCGAAATATTAGCATTTTTGTGTTTTGCAATTTTTGCGCAAAAATTCGAAAATTCAAAATGGCCGCCATTTTTGGCAAGACAAAATTTTTTTTGAAAATTGGCATGGCTACTCTGCAGAGATAACCTGCGGGTCAAAAATTTCGTCGAAATCGCTCTATCTAGCAGGGTTTTTGAGATATAAGCATTTTTATGTTTTGCAATTTTTGCGAAAAATTCGAAAATTCAAAATGGCCGCCATTTTTGGCGAGACAAAATTTTTTTGAAAATTGGCATGGCTACTCTGCAGATATACCCGGTGGGTCAAAAATTTCATCGAAATCGCTCTATCTAGCAGGGTTTTCGAGATATAAGCATTTTTATGTTTTGCAATTTTTGCGAAAAATTCGAAAATTCAAAATGGCCGCCATTTTTGGCGAGACAAAATTTTTTTCAAAATTGGGATAACTACTCTGCAGAGATACCCTGTGGGTCAAAAATTTCGTCGAAATCGCTCTATCTAGCACGGTTTTCGAGATATAAGCATTTTTGTGTTTTGCAATTTTTGCGAAAATTTCGAAAATTCAAAATGGCCGCCATTTTTGGCGAGAGAAAATTTTTTTGAAAATTGGGAAAAGTACTCTGCAGAGATATCCTGCGGGTCAAAGATTTTGTCGAAATCGCTCTATCTAGCACAGTTTTTGAGATATAAGCATTTTTGTGTTTTGCAATTTTTGCGAAAATTTCGAAAATTCAAAATGGCCGCCATTTTGGGCGAGACAAAAATTTTTTGAAACTTGGGTAAACTACTCCGCAGAGACACCCTGTGGGTCAAAAATTTCGTCGAAATCGCTCTATCTAGCACGGTTTTCGAGATATAAGCATTTTTGTGTTTTCCTTATTTGGAAAATTCGTAATGATTAATTAATCATAAATTACTCGGCCATTTTTTGACCAATCAATGCCAAAATCTAATGATTTCCAGATTTTAATAGAATGAATGTATTTGCCAAGTTTCAGGTGAATTGATAAAATTCCTTTCAAGTTATCATCCGGACAAGCTTCCCCATCGAAAAAAGACATTTTTGGTCATGTGACCTCTCTGATTGGTTGAAATGTCACTGCAGCATATTCAAAAAATTCCCCAAGGCTACTGCCTAAACCTGCCAAATTTGAAAAGAATCCGCCTAACGGTTACAGAGTTATAAGGAAAACAAAATGCGGAGCCGGCGGAGCCGGAAGCTCTCCCATACACAAACAAGCGTCCCTTGCGGGACGCTTAATGATATGACATTTTGTCAGAAAACATTCCATATACCAAGTCATTTCAGTTTACTTCCATCCATTCAGCATAATTTTATGGGTGTTACATGATGACATGCTGTGGCAGTGCAAGTTAGAAATTCTTATAACTTTCAATTTCACAGTTACCATGGTAAAAATCAAACTTACGCATGAAAAAAAACAAACTGACTGGAGCTATATATTTTTCTACTGATATATAAAATGCACTATCATGTTAAGCATGAACAAAAATGCCAAGCTTTTGTAAAACTCCAATTCCACTGTCACAAGTTTGTTTCCCAAATGCAATGCCCAAATCATGTATCATGTACAAAATCCTGTTGGCCATCAACCTATCTTAGGCTAATACAAATGGGAATTATAATGGTAGTGATCTTTGATGCTTGTCCCAGTATTCAAACGCGTCTTTGTGGGGCACCTTTTCCTTCAAACTGTCCATGACTGATCTTCACAATGGTACCTATATTACAACCTATCTTTTCGGAGTTATGACCTGTATTGTCCACTCTTCTCCTCGACTTTCTTCAAGTCCTTTTGTTTATGTATTATATGAGGACTGAGTGACTTTTTACTAAGTACGTTTTACCAGAATTTGGGGCTGATAAAAGTATGCCATCAGACAGTGGGTTTTCCCACTCGTTAAAGAGATTCATAACGATTCCATGTATGTCAGATTTGGTGGAATGAGAAATGCAAAGACTTGGCGCAGGTCTACTCTTCTCCCAATATGAATAATCTTCCCCAGAGGAAATAAGTTATATAAATCTACCCAAAGTGATGGGGCATGTTATGAGTCGGCTATCTAAAGAGTTGTGGTCAGGAACAAGTTGTAAGACCTGTGTTTTTTGGGTCATACAACTTATCTTTTTGGTTGTAATGCAAAGTGAGTTTGGCTGGAAACTGACATATTTCCTGTGTCTCAACACAAACCTGCATTCAAAATGGCTAGGTTTTACAAATACTGTGCTTAAGGAATTGAAGCATAAATTTTCATTCAGAGGTGTAGAAATAATTGGTAGCTAGTTTTAAATGTAATAAAGATCTTATAACTAAAAACTATGCCAGTTTTTGATGGTTTTACATGAAAAAAAATGAGTCATGTCTCAAGCTTGAACATAGAAAACCTTTCCCAATAATTTATACCTGAAATCTAAGACGCTTATGGTGAATGAATGATAAATAAATAAGCAGAAACTTGAATAGCCCTGCATAGCAAGCTTCTATCATAACAAATGCATATTTAGGTTACATCCACAAAAATCAAATTTACTATTTATTTTTACCTTGATAACCAGACATACATGTAAAAGAGAATTATTACAAAATATGACCAAGTAATTTAATAATAACTTGACAAATATAACCATTAATAGTGACAAATTCAACCAGATGTACTCAATACAATTTCAATTCTCCAAACCATATCATCTCTGCTTTAGACTTAGTATGATTATACAGTCTTAAATTATTGTGATAAACATATATTTTAAAGATATCTGGCACCAGAGAATATGTTTTGGAGGGTAGCATGCAAACACACCTTTAATTTTATTTCTTAGTTCCATACAAGCTTGTAATGACAGTTATTTCCTTTAAAATTCTATCTCTTCACATAAACTTCTCAGTGGAAGTGTTAAATTAATGGGTGTGTTCTGTCACCCTTCAAAACATGCCACAGATTTTATTTCAACCAGTTTAATTGTGATGGCATTTTAAATATTTATACAAAGGATGAAACAATTTATTAAAACATACCTAGGTGATGTACATGTTCATTATATAATGGCCCCATGTTCGAAATTTATTTCTTCAAGATCTTGAAAATTCTAAATTTAAACTACTTGAATTGGTAAAGGGGGACACCTTTATATAAAACTAACTATAAATATCTGATACACAATTACCATGTATACAAAATCTATAATACAAGCATATAAGGTACAACTAGTTTTAACATCAGACAAGCTAACAAGATGTTATAGTGTTTGTGATTTAAATAAGAAACTGGACTTCCTACAACATTGAATCCGGTTGGAATAAATCTTAACACAGTTACAAATACTGCATCTTCACCAGTAATAACAGATAAGGTATATTACATTTCAATGAAAAAAGCCCTCTCTGGATCTGGTATCTACTTTAATAGGGAATAACCCATTTTTCGGATAGCTGTACAGTATATGGCGTACACTGATTCACGTATATTTCCCTCTGGATGGAAGTACTTCCTGTGAGAATGTAAATTCCAGACTATTATACAATGTACTCAATTTGTTACCTAAAAATCAACCAAAACAAAACAAAGCCCAACAAAGTGAAGATTTGTAAGGAAGTCTAGCTGGCAGCAGATAATACGGTAAAGCAAGAATCTTCAGATCAGTAAGATGATGCCTAGTAATAATCAATAGGGTTTCTAGTATGCAAGGTTAAACTTGGGTGTTTTATATCATTCTAACAGCTAAGGGTCTCCAGTATGATTTGACACATTGAGCTGTACCCATCAATCACTTCATATCATTTATCTTGGCTTTACACTTTATTGGAACCAATAAATTATGTCTGGCTCTTCAATAACTTGGATCACCTTCAAAACACTGGCAACTAGTCAACAGTTCTTTGCATATACAGTAAACTACGGACTCATTGTCATTTTTATTTTGTTTTCAACCAAATTCTATCAAAACGTATTGTCATGTTCCTATGTGCATTAGCACTTGGAATGTCCTTAAACCTTTTGAAATTTTGATTAATCTTAAATACCGGTAATTATAAAGTAAAAATATGCTAAAAATAAGCTCAACAAGAAACAACAAATTTAACTGCTTACTGTGGTATTGTTTTTTCACCTTTATGGGCTTTAGAGTGTTTGATCAGAATTTAAAGCCCTACGTATTTTGTTTACTCTAATAATATACAGAGAAATAGACTTTTGAATATTATTATCAGGGAAAAATAGAAGAGTATTCACAGTAATATTGCATGAGCGGTTGTGATCATCTGCCTGATATTAAACACTCTTGATATAAAGTTTGTGTTCATAGATATGTTACACCTTTGTAAAATTTTTCCAACTTTCAGGAATAAATATTCCTCAACTGGTTCATTAAACTAGTCAACCCTGTTCATTTGCTGAATATGATCAACACAAAACTTATGGATGGCTTTATAAACCAACAAAGAGGTTATTACAAGTTACACTTTGAGGCTGTTGGAGGTAGAATGATCTAACGAGATCAACCTAATGAAGCAGATCAAATTACACAAATAGAACATAATTACGTCTGTTACAAGAGGGTTGATGTTTAGGTATGTTAAGAGCAATCTATATACATTGCTATCCTGTTAAAAGACCCCGCTCTGGTAGTCTATTGAAGTCTGTGTGTACAAAACCCTCCTTGTATATTGTGTATAGAAGACTGGGCAGAAAAACACAGAAATTACAGTGAAATATACAATGGTGTCATTCCATTCAGAACCACAGTTCAATAGACCATTTACCTCAAAATACATGGTAGTTTGACCTTAGTTAGTAAGTAGCTATTTTCAACCTATTCACCATTATACATTTACGTACAAAATTGAAAATTTTATACATTCATATTTGGCAAAGAAAAACATATGAACAGAGCCATATAAAAGAAATACAAAAAGTCACCCTACAAATTTGACCTAACATAAAGGAAACTAAACTGCTAGCTTTCCTCTCTAAACAAATCTCTCCGCAATGTAAGAGACTTCAGAGTTCATAAAACTGCAAAATAGTGTTTCCCATAGGCGCTATTCTTCCTTTGTGTTATCAAACAGGTATCCAAGCCACAAAAGATTTTCTTCAAGTATAAAATGATAAATTTCGGTATTTTCTCCAGGAACTATTTTAGTATCTGAATGAAATCTTATCAAAATACGTGTAATTGATTGGTACAAGACTCACATATCGATCAACACACATATTGTGTTGAAATATGGGTGATAAAAATATTAACTATTTATCTGGGATTGTAATATTACTATTATATTTATTGAGCATTTAATATTATGGTATAAAGCAAACAAAATTTATCTTTTGAACTTCATATCGGTTTTTATTTTCATTTATTATTAAGGCTTACAATTTTCTTTTATTTTAAATTACTGTAAACTTCCAAAATATGGCCTGAGTTAAAATTAACACTTGGTTGAAATTAATGCATGCAGAATGTCATCTAAACTGCATTATGCTTTCACTTTCACTTAACATTTCAGACTCAAACCTATTTTCAGATGAAAACAAAGGGTTGGGTGGTTAAAGAGTATTCAGAGTAGGGTTGGGTCGGTACCAAAAATGTGTAGATCTGGAAATTGCCAATGCAAAACCATACCAATTCCGGGACTCCACATTTTAGTACACCCTAAACAACATCGACGTTTCCTCTTCACGACATCACAATAAAAGTGGCCAAATGCACAAAATATGAGATAAAAGCTTATAATTTCTTCAGATTTCTTGTTTGTTAACAATATTGTAAGTTTTCCTTCAATTATATGAACTGACAAGAGAGAATGAGGCTATAAATTGTCGTAACCAAAACATGGCAGTTCTGCTCAACGTAATCGCTGGTGCTGTATAAAGTCTGCAAATGCATGAAAATTGGGGATAAAAGTTTATTATTTCTTCGAATTTTGGGTATGTTTCTAATATTTTAAGTCTTCCCTCCATTATATGAGTTGACAATTGAAGTGGCGGTTGTAAAATCTCATCACGGTATTTTAGTAAAATGCTCTCAATACTTAGATACCGGGCCTACCGGCATATCCCAAATTCAGAGCTCCGATAACTCTGTTAAATGTACCATTAAATTGCACATCCTAATATACACATGACAAATATCACATAATCAACGTACATGTCATGACAGAAATTAATAGATTCTGCTGGAATTTAAAATTGGAAGTTCTGTCAATAAAGATAATTAGACACTAAAAATAAGCATTTGTAGAAGATTCCACTTTGCGTTTACCTAAGAAGACAATAGAGTTGGTTTATAACACTTTACAATACATATGTCAAAAGTGAATTTTTATGTGATTTTATCCCAGAGAGAAATATTTCCCTTTCGATGCTCTACTATGTATGGAGAAACAGTTAAAGATTGAGTAATTTTTCAGAAGGCACCATGTGTCAGTTGAAAATAATCATCAGGATGTTTCATTGAAAGCCACATGTATTAACAAATCATCTATTCCCTACCCCATGAGACAAGGAATAAATTGAGCATAGTTGGAATTAAGGCGACTGTTTAATTAACAGTGTATCCTTTTCACAAGAAACACAAGGATATATCATTTTCACTACCCCAAATATTAATATTCAACAGGAACAAGCTCATCTTACATTACCAATTTTCACTGCATGTGGTGTACAAATTTTATGAAAACAATTATTCACCCTACACAAGAAGCCCTGTAGCCAATCATCAGGCCCCGGTTAAGAAATAAGGAAAACCAAGAAAAGCTTAAATGAGCCAGCTTTCAAAATTACTTATACAAAAATTAAACGAGTCCTTCAAAGGAAAAATCAAATGAAGCTTAAAGATGCAGTTTTTGTCCCTCTCAACATCAAAGGTCTAATCAGGACAGGCCCTTGTTGAATCTCACATGTTGACATAAGCTAGGCTTGAACCCACCCCCAGGTAAAAGAGATAAGTGATAAAACACCAAACTCCTTTAACACTAAAATCTACTAACACCTAAAACAGACTCTTAATTCAGCTTATACTGGTTCTAACTAATAGTAGGGCAGGGTCGGTAGCAGATTTTCCACTTCAGTATCCCGCCAGTATGAAACCATACCGATTCTGTGATACTGAAAAAAATTGCATTCTAGTACATTCCTTATCAAATAGGCCCATTGACAGGAAGTAAACTTCATGAAAACAAAACATTGACACTTATTTCGAAAGAAATCGCTATATAAATACTAAAATATATGAAAATAAAAAGATAATAGTTTATAATTTCTTCAGATTTGGGGTTTGTTTCTAATATTTTACATTTCTCACAATATTATGTACTGAGATTTAAAATGCCAGTTGTAAAATGTTGTCACGGTTTTTAATTGAATTGGTCTCGATGCAGAGATACCGGTGTTACCAAAGCTGCCCTATCAGAGTCTGATCTATATAGATTTCTCCTTTTAATAAGGTAATCCAACCTTCTGTGATAATTTCACAATAATTTTGAGACTTGTTCTGAGGTTAGGTGTACTGTTGACAGTGCCTTCATATTTCTGGCTTCATCCACCCCACAATATCCTCTTCTGTATAATGAAAACATACTGGGACACTTGTCATTGATACATACTAAATAAATACTTCACAAGGTCTCCAATCTCCACCAGTCTTCTAGATATATTATGACAGCAAATTTTAATCCATTGTGAGTACATCTAAAGAGGCGTGAAATGACACACAAGTAGAACTTATTGAAGACTAATTTCTAAAGAAAACTTTAATTCAATGTAGCTGTATGTAAACTAATGTTTCTGAAAACAGGTTCTTTTTATTGCTAACATGCATCATTCAAACGATGCAATTGTGTCAGGGCATGTTAAGGACACAAGAAAAACTTAATAGCAAGATACCCTGTTACGCTAGCAAAAGCCTTATTTCCTTAATTCAGTTTTAAAGCGCGAGCCTTGAAAGAGCTCGCGCTTCTAGAGATTACTTTTTTTTTTGTCTCCGGACTTTCATGAATTGTGGACCAGCAAGATGAGTATTTGTCTGCTCACTGTGGGATGTGTCCGAGTTGGAATTTCTTTGTGTCCCCAGACTTTTGTAAATTCTAGTGCACTACTCGTGTCTCTGATGGCTTTGCGCTAACGCTAGGGGACCAAAACACCTTTTGGCCTTGTTAAATAAAGAAATTATTCAATCTGAACTGCAGCAAACTAAATCTCACATAAATTAAAGAACAACTACATTTTGTAACAAAGCTACTGCGTCAAAACTGGACTTTCTTTTGTAAAATTAAAAAATTTTATTAACATTTTTGTAAGCCTTTTGGATTTAACTGTTATGTAGTGAGAATGTAAAACTAGACACAGTGTGTCATTTTGGAACAGCTGTTTGTGACGAAATTTGCAATTCTTGTGACAAAGGCAGCACATTTATTTAATCTGTTGCAGAATTTAGGATTAATTTGTTTTCTGTTAATTTGAAGGGGTAGCCCCAGTGACCAACTGAACATCAACAAATCATTTTCAAATACCCAATAAATACTCCTGTTAAAGCAGGATTTTGAGATAAAACCTTCAACAGAAAAAATCAATCTCTAATGTTGACTAAACTCACCCTGTTGAGGTAGAAGACAGTGACTTTATGCCACGCACCATCACTGACCCCTCCCTCCACAGTGGCCTTGACCCTCGTGACTTCTGACCCCAGGGAGAAGGAGAATTGGACTTGCTTATCAATGATCTCCAGGGCAATGAAATCATGCTGCTCATTGAACCGGCCATTGTAGAATAACAGTCCATTGCTTTCTCTAGTGGAGAATCTAAAGATGAACAAATTAACAGAAAATATATTAACATTACATATACCTGACAAAGTGAAAATTATCACAATTCTAATCTTAATTTTAATAAAAACCTTTAAAATGATACCCATGTTGTATATACCAAAGACACATTTAAAGTTATTCTGATTTTAAATATTTCTAAGTGGCCACAGCACTGGCTCTGACCAGTTGTGATTTTGCTATATCTGTATTAATAACTGGTCATGTGACCAGATTTTAGCCACTCAAATTGACATATGGTATAAAAGAATGTGTAATAAAATGACGGCTGAAATTGGTGTGAACAGATGCTTTTTTTTTACATTTGATCCATTAAAACATTTTTGGTATCAATTTAAACACCCACAATAATTTATGGCATTTTAATTTAGAGTAATACTTTCATTTTATGCATTATACTTATGAAGCAGACATCATGTCAATAAAATGTAATAAACTTCAAACACTGAAAACACCTTTGAGATGTACCACAGGGCACATCACAGCAAGTGAACTTAAGACACGGAGTAATAAACTTACAAAAGGTCAGTAGTTCTAATAAAACTGACCGAAAAAGAAACCGTCAACTAAAAAGTGAGAAATTAATGTAGATATGTAGCCTTCCTTTGAACTCTAATATATGATAAGGCACCTATCATAAAATACCATCAGAGATAATTTATGGTTTCCGAGATAAAGTCTGGACAAGATTTTATAGGTCAAGGTCACCACAGCAAGGTCAAATCAAGGTCACACCATGACATTGCCCACTTGCATCCCCGAACCAATGTCCATACCAAGTATCAATTTCCTACCCCTTACAGATTTTCGAGACCTACCCCGGACAAGATTTTAAGGTCCAAGTCACTACAGCAAGGTCAAAGGTCAAACCAATGTCATATCATGACGTTGCACACCAACAACCCCCAACCAATGTCCCCAGCATGTATCAACTTCCTACACCTTATGGTTTTTGAGATATAGCCCAGACAATATTTTATAGGTCAAGGTCACTATGGCAAGGTCAAAGGTCAAATCAAGGTCACACCATGATGTTGCATACATAAACCCCCTAACCAATGTCCCTACAATGTATCAAATTCCTAAGCCTTACAGTTTCTGAGATACAGCCAGGACAACCTTGTGAAAACAATAACCTGACAGCCCTAAAGGGCTGTGGGGTAAAAATGGTATATGTGTCAGAGGTTATAAATAGAAGTAGCTGTAAATATTGTTAATAATTAGTGTTACACTGATAAAGTGAACATGTATCTTTACATGTATTCTTTCTTCTGCATTTCCTTTTACAAGGTAGCAACAAACATTTTTTCTATTTTGGGATGTATTGTGTCCTATTGGAGACTGTTTTATGACTCATAATTAAAACTCTAAGTTTAACTCACTTTGTTTTAGCTAATAAAAGGTACATGTAATTTTTCAATGTAATTGTAGCAACTGAGAAAACACTCTTAACACACGTTTATTCAGGGCAAAGGTGAATAAATACACACAAGCATTCCATTTTTTTTGCTGGTCAAGGGCTTAAAGCTATACTGAATCTTCATAATGCAAAGTCGAGAATATCGGCAATTTTTCCTGTGCAAGTGAGATTCAATGAAGGGTTCTACTATGTTAACAAATGTATCAGTTATCAACAATTTTTCCCGGAGAAAGTTAGCCTCTAGTAAGGTTCAGCATTAAGCCTAAAGTAAACTTGGGTCCAGATAAAAAGGGTAAATTCAAGATATGGGTTTTCAGAGCATTTCTACTGATTTATGACCGCACTGTGGCAATGCCCCAAGCCTGAAAAACATCAATGTACCATGAGAAGTCCAAGACAGTGGTTCAATAGTACTGAAGTCATCTCCTAATCTATTATTTTACCAGTCCCCTTACAAAACAGATTCTGCGAGTTACAGGTTTAGCCATTTAAGTTACACCCCTGCGAGAAAATGTGACTTGTAATGACCACTTAAATATAGACTGACACAAGCTACATGCTTATTAGTCATCATATTTACATTTCAATTTACTGTTTTCTCCAAAGATTTTTAAAGTCATTATGAGGACAAAAATGCATGTAATTCAGTGACAACATAAATGTCTGGAGAGAAAGAAATTAAGAAAAATAGAGAAATGAAAATATAAGACTGCAAGAACATCCCTATGTATGGGGGTTTCCATGGCAATTTGTTTTATGTGTCCATTAAGTATTTATAATAGCTTGCAGGGACCTTCTGTGGTGAAGTTTTAGGGCCTCATAAAACGTAGTTAATATTCTGTAGGTCTCACATAGATGTTATATGAATATACAACCAGTAATTACTTTGTGGAGGGTAGGACTAAACTGAAAGTATTCTCATTTTTATCCTCTACAATATCAGTTTTGTGAACCTATTTATTTCTGTATTTTCATTATCAAAAAAAGTAATAAAAATAATTTATTTATTTTATACTGTAATAATTAACAATGAAAACATACTTTGGAATTTCAGAAGGTAGAGCACCCAAAACACTGCTTACATCCGTGTTGCATCATTACTCTAAGTTTTGGGAATATGGCGCTTTTGAAGGTATTTTTTTCTCACTCTATTTTTACCAATAAATACCCCCTATCTCTGAGATTTCCCTCACACATACTGAACAGACACAAGGATCAATAAGAAGAGACCCAAATAGATGAGAGCCAAATATATTACTGAGCTAGCCTTCATTTGAGCTCAGAAACACCTTTTTCTGTGACATATTCCAGATTTTATACTAATTTTTTAGTCCACAGAAGACTCTTCTCTGACATATAATCATACCATATTTATCCGTATAAACGCCCCCTCCCTATTAATCCCTATTCCCCCTTCTCAACCTTTGCAAAGTTCATATTTCGGGGTTTTACATCCCTCTCAACAACCAGCAGCTTTGCGATTCCGGGATTCCGAAAAAAGATGTTTTAGTATTTCCCCAATCGAATACCGCTTACGAGAAATAAACAACAAAAACAAAACATAGCAATTATGATCATAGACGCATTAAAATCTGTAAAAATGTGAGATAAAAGTATTTAATTTCTTCAGATTTAAGGTTAGTTTCTAATATTTTAAGCTCTCCGGCCATTATACATGGTGGCAAGCGAGATCAAGGCTGCTAGTGTCCATTATCGCCCATTGCCACTGGACTCGAGAATTGATTTTTTTTTTATTTGTAATAGTAGCCCCCACCCCACCCCCCCACTCCCCTTTTGAAAAATGCATCACCCCCGGGGCGTTTATATGGATAAATACGGTATATTTAGTTATTCCATTAGATATCCCAAAACCCATTCTAACATCCCTCCAGTAAATATATCAATATGTCTAACTACATCACCTGTCTTTTCTCTGGCATTTCCTGGCTATGTCAAAGGACCTAAGAATACTCAAAATGTTTAGGTATACTTGTGCCTTAGAGTTTGTCAGATAATGTAGATTAAACACCATAAAAGTTATAATTAGATAAGATTTGATCAATGGGAGAATCAGTCAACAGCAATTATTGATACTGATTGGGCTTTCCAAGGATCTTTAATCAAAATGTTGAAGCAAAAATAATGTTCCCATTGATGAAATAATTAAACCAGAAGAAATTATGAATATTGAAGATACTTACATTGGAAGGGTTACAGATTTTTTTTTTTTTTTTTTTTTGTGGTGGTGGTGGTGGGGCGGTGGGATGGGGATATGAAGAGTTTGACTGGATCACCCAAACTGACGCTGATAAAATTCCGCTTTGCAACACATAAGTTGATTAAACCTAAAGCATTGGCTTCAAACAACTTACAAGCAAGGAAATATTTATAAAGTAACAACATCTTAAATATTTCTTCTACTCAGGTCAATACTGACCCCGCTAGAATGGTCCAATAGCCTTTTGGTCTATTTCCTGAGGATGGGATGAGAGCTACAAGTGATTTACTGGCTGAGGAGAAATCCAGCTCACAGTCAGCAGCACATTAACATCCTTGCAAGACCCAATCTAGTACTCCCTAGTGATCAATACTTATACTGTAATCTGTCTCATTTATGCCCCAAAGTAATTGTACCAAATTACAGTTACACAGAAGTCATTCACTAATTTTATATATTTACATGATACTCTACTGCTCTAGAAACACCACTACTACTTAGTGATAACCATTAACCAGTTTCCATTTTTTTCCGAACTTCTGACATTAAGACTATTGTTAATAGCAGAAACATTAAAGGCCTAGCTTTTTGCCCAAATAAGTGAGTCATTCTCGAGTATTTAGAATAACTACAAAAAGTGAGCATTGTGGGTGGCTATTCAATGTGTTGAATATTTCCACAACAATAACTTTTCCCTTTTCCAACTGTTTCAACTAAGTTTCACTTAATAAGCACATAAAATTGCCCTTTAAAACCTGGGAATTTATTGAAGAAAAACTTGTTTCAACAAAGCAAAAACCAATTGAATGACAAAATGCGGTGAAATGTCAATATGGTTCTATCACTGAAACACTTTCCAGCTGATTGGGTCAGCAACAAATGTCTCCATGAGAAGTGATAGGTCATAGTCAAGAGAATGATAAGATGAATTCCACACAATTTTATCTGAGAGAAGCTGGTATATTTAGATGTCAGAATACATGAATATTCAAAAACACACAAATCTATGGTCACTGCTTCAAAATTGCATCATATCATGGTTATCAACCTTTGAAAATTATTGTAAGCATCACAAAAAGGTAATAATATTCTATTTATAAAAGCTATTTATTTATAATTATGTGTAAAATGCCACTTAAATTGCCACATAGGTCTGACTTTTCAAAGGAAATATATCAATATACTTCACTGCTTTACACCTCAACGTTTTAATTCCATAGTATATAGACCAGAAGTAACTTTTTAAAATAATTATTAGCTAATTTAAAACAACTTAAATTGTAGTTCTAAGAATTATAATCATGTTATTCTGTATCGGGTGTTTATACAAACCAGATCAAAGGTATTAAGGTTTTACATTCTTGTATGCAGCTTAGATCATACCTGGCAAGACACTCGGTGAATCCCTATTCAACTAGACCTACACTTCGGAGAACCAATGCAAATCTGTATCCGCCAGAAAGACAACTCACCAAAGCGAGTGAACCATCGTTTGACCTTGAAGGAGGGGCTAAAGGTCAAATCTGACATCAGAAGATTCCCAGCCCACAATATACTGCAAGTTGGTTTCACATTGCAAACCTCCAGGATCAATAATAAACGAGTTATAAACCCTTTTAAGTTTGGCTGTCCTCGTTTGACCTTGTAGGAGAGGCTCAAGGTCAAGTCTGACCACATCAGAAGATTCCCAGGCCATGATTTCCTATAAGGTGGTTTCACATTGCAAACCTCTAGGACCAATAATAAGCAAGTTATAAGCACATTTAAGTTTGGCTATCCTCGTATGACCTTGAAGGAGGGGTCCATGGTCAAATCTGACTACATCAAAAGATTCCCAGCCCATGATTTCCTATAGGTTGGTTTACCATCCCAAATGTCTTGAACCAATAATAAGTGAGTTATAAGCACGTTTAAGTTTGGCTATCCTCGTTTGACCTTGAAGGAGGGGCCGAAGGTCAAATCCAACCACACCAGAAGATTCCCAGCCCATGATTTCCTATAGGTTGGTTTACCATCCCAAACCTCCAGGACCAATATTAAGTGAGTTATAACCACTTTTAAGTTTGTCTATCCTCATTTGACCTTGAAGGAAGGGTTCAAGGTCAAATCCGACCATACCAGAACATTCATGATTTCCTATAGGTTGGTTTACCATCCCAAATCTCTTGGACCAATAATAAGCGAGTTATAAGCACTTTAAGTTTGGCTATCCTCGTTTGACCTTGAAGGAGGGGTCCAAGGTCAAATCTGACCCCATCAAAAGATTCGCAGCCCATGATTTCCTATAAGTTGCTTTGCCATCCCAAACCTCTAGGATCAATAATAAGCGAGTTATAAGCACTTTAAAGTTTGGCTATCCTCGTATGACCTTGAAGGAGGGGTCCAAGGTCAAATCTCACCACATCAAAAGATTTGCAGCACTTGATTTCCTATAGGTTGGTTTCATATTGCAAACCTCTAGGACCAATAATAAGGGAGATATAACCACTTTTAAAGTCCACTATGTGGGTTACTTTGGCACTCCGTGGATGACCTTGAATTAAGAGCTTCAAGGTCAAATGTCTGCAAGGTTGTAGAGGACATATATATCTGTTATACATATCACCTATGAAGACATTCAACCTTCTACCTATGAGAAACAGCCAGTAGAAAAATTTGTAAATTTAATGAGTAAATTAAATTTTTATAAGTTAATACCCATTCCAATGGACAATTGCTAATCCGGTCGGCGCAGACCGGCCCGCCAAACGCCAGAAAAAGACGTCCTGTGTTGCCACCGGCTGGCCGGTCCGTAGTACTGTGCACTCCCCAGATGGCGCCTCGTACTTCCTTCCTGTCTAGACAACATGACGTCATAGCATCTTTTTCGTTGTCTAAACCTCTTAGACCCCTAGTAAGTTGATAGCAGGGTCGGTGGGAGGGTCTTGTGTGTCCATTGGATAGGGTATTAACTTATAAAAATTTAATTTACTTATTAAATTTGCAATTTTATTGCGTTAATACATCCTATCCAATGGACAATTGCTGAATAACTACCGCTTGGTCGGCGGGTAAGTTACTAGGGACTTATGTTAACTCACAAGTAATAGCAAATTTTAACCTACGGTCTAGGCTGACTTCGTCAGGAGACCCTAAGGTCAGGAAACCCTGTAAGACCTTGGTCGGTTGCCAACAGCCGGTTACCCGGGGGCTATACCGACGTCGCCCCCCCCCCCCTTTTTTTAACAGACCTGCTCTGAGGTAGGGGAAGAGAGGGATGAGTTCAGTCCCAGAAAGCCAATAAACCTCCCGAAGGAAGCACATCATATTTTATACTATGTCCTTGTAGAACTGTTACATTATGTACATATATACAAATCTCCTCATTCTAAGGGCCACTTGTGGTTCTGCTGAGCAGCCCAACACCAAGCCCAATTGGTAAAGCTCTGAGTCAGTCCAAACCACACCCTTCAGAAAGCACTGTGTGAAGGTATTGTGACTTCAGTGGCAGGCTGACAAGATTGGATCTAAGGAGACTCCCGACTGGAAGACCTTAGAAGCAGCAAAGGCACTGACATCATGGGCTTTAACCTGATGTCAAGTGTGGGCCTCCTGGTCAGAGAGCTCATAACATAGGATCACAGTCTTGTTGATCCAAGAGGAGATAGTGGAAGGTGAGATGTCTTGTTGAAAACTTTCTTAAAAGGGGACAAGAACCACCTCTTTATTCTGCCTGATGTCTGAGGTCCTGTCCAAATAGTAGCACAGTGCTCTGACCGGAGAGAGGGACCTGTCAGACTTGAGGGATCTATCCAGAGTTGGGGGCCAGGGCTGTTATAACCCCAGGGGCCACCCTGTCTGGACCCGCTTTGGCCAGCTGATTCTAGGATAGAAAGCTGGGTGATGGAAACAGGGACACCTTTGACCAATCGGATTGGTGTCCAATATATCAGTTTTGCCAAGCATGAATCTCACTTCTGTACTTGCCCGACCCAAGGGCCAAGAGGGATACCGTCTTGAAGGTCAAATGCTTCAAGGGGGCCTCCTTGATTGGATCAAAAGGAGTCTTAGCTGGTGCACGCCCAGTGAGAAGTTCCAGGAGGGTATGCCACTCCTGCCTTTGGGTCTGTCTCTGAGGAAACTATCCAGGAGACGAGCGAGATTTTCGTCCTTACTGATGTTGAAGGGTGAATTTCCCAGTTTATCAACAATGGGTGACCTGTAACCATCAATGGTGCTGGGCTGTTTGCCAAGCATGTATCTCACTTCTACACTTGCCCGAACCCAGGGCCAAGAGGAAAACTGCCTTGAAGGTCAAATGCTTCAAGGAGGCCTTTAATTGGTTCAAAATGAACTTTGTCAGCTGGTGCAAAAAACCAGGGAGAGGTTCCAGGAGGGGGTTCCCCTCCGGCCTTTGGGTCTGTCTCAGTGGAAGCTATCCAGGAGACGAGTGAGATTTTCATTGATGGGCAAATTTCCAGTCTATCAGCAATGGCTGATCTGTAACCAACAATAGTACTGGGCTGCAACTTCCTGTCCTGAAACAGGTACCTAAGGAAGTCAGCAACTGACTTTACATGTGGTGCCCGAAGTACACCTGATGAATGATACATCACTTTGTAAAAAAGAACCATTTGCCTCATAGGCTGATCTGATTGACCCCCCCCCCCCCCTTTGAGGAGCCTCAATTCTTGCTGCCACTGCCTCAGACAAGTCCTGCTCCTCGATTGCTGAGGCTCTAGGAGCCCTGCATGGGGATTAAGATTTGTCAGATTTCTGTGAGGGATCTGATCGAATGGCTGTGAACAGGCTGGACAGATTGGGCAGGCTCAGCGGGATGTGGCTGGACATGGCCACTAGATCCCAAAACCAAGGCATGTTGGGCCACCCCGGAGCAATGAGAATGATTCTCTTGCATGGGGAGTCTTGCAACTTCTCCACCACTTGCCCAATATGGCTGATGGTGGGAAGGTGTATGCTTTCAGATCCTACCATGGCATACTGAGTGTATCCACTGCTGTGGCCAGGGGATCCGGTACCGGTGACACAAACAGAGGCAACTTGTTGTCGAACCTCATAGCAAATAAGTCTATTTGAGCCGGTGCCACCTGCTGCAGATTGAGTGGAAGACCTCTGGAAGGAGAGACCACTCTGTTTGAATGGTCTGCCCTGGCCGGGATAGCTTGTCTGCTACCACATTCAGCCGGCCTGGAATGTGTCGGGCTTAGAGTCACTTGTTTCCTGGTACACCAGGTCAAGCTTCCCCATAGTAGGGCACACGTGGGCCCTACCTCATGCCTCCTTCCTTGTCTATGTATGACACTACTGTGGTGTTGTCAGTTGCTACAAGTACTATCTTGTTTGAGCAAAGTTCCTGGAACTCTTTTAAAGCCAGGAAGCCTGCTTTAAATTCTAGATAGTTATGTGCAGCTTGCTTCCCGGGAGGGACCTGGTTCCTCCTGCAGTGTGCTCGTTTAAGTGAGCGCCCCACCCTTTTATTGATGCGTCTGTAAATATTTGCAGAGCATGCTTTCTTGGGTATCATGGTTGGCCTGTAAGTACATCGTCTTCCTTCAGCCACCATTGTAAATGGGGGTGCAGGGACCTAGGGACTTGGATCACCTTTCCCAGTGATTCTGGTACCCGCCAGTTGTTTTGAGATGCCACTGTATGGGTCTCATATGAAGTTGACCTAGATTAACTTGCTTTTCTGTAGCCGTCAGTAACCTATCAAGGACATGAATTCCCGGACCGGGCAAGCCGGTAGGGATAGCAGTTTTAACATAGTCTCTTGAAGGTTCTGTCACCGGTCCAGAGTCGGTCGGAACCGATCAGACCTGAAGTCGAACTGGTAGCCTACAAAATCAAGGTCTTGTTTGGGCTCCCGCTCTTTTCTGTAAGTTCATCAGCCAACCCAGTGGCTGACACATTATTTACTAGTTCCTGTGAATGTTGGAGACAAGCCTGGGATCTGGCTCTCACCAACCAGTCGTCTAGGTACTGGTGGCTTCTTAAGTCCTTGTGTATGGTCACAAGTTTCACCTCCTTTGGTATCACAGTGAACTCCAAAGGTGCTGTGGACAAAACCGAATAGCAGGCATTACCTGGATTGTTCTTGTATAGGTATATGGGAGTAAGTATCCCTCCTTGAACATTCGTAATACCTAGGGTCCAGCCCCCCCAAGGCTTCCTAAGTTCCCGAAAAAGGGCTTAGTCTGGACCCTACAGGCCGATTGTGTGCCACATTTGGGACATTTGGTACTTTTGATAAACATTTTCTGTCCCTCCGGACACTGGTCCGGTCTGGTGACAATGATCCAGGTTAACAGTCTCTCTGTTCTTATTGTGGTCTGGTGGGACTGACACAACTTTTCATATTAATAGACTCTTCGCCCCGGGCTGGCATCCTGCAAGGTGCAGCATTTACAGAGCAATTGTCATTCGTGAGATGTCTGACCCCTGGCCGGACATGACAAAATTTATTATCTCTCCAGCCAAGTCCAGCACTGATAACAGGTTGTTGAGAGATGTGATAAGGGAAGGTTGCCTGGCAGTAGGTTGGGACACTGGCATGTCACATCACCAAGACCACTGACCGGTCTAAGAATTCTCTGTAACCAAAATTAACCTTAGGCAACTCTGTCCGGCACCAGGACTCCATACCCGGTACTTAACTGTATCCAGTAATTCTCTGTAACTGGCAGAAAACTGGCAGGCTGGGGTCACCAATCAATTTGACAGCTACTGGCCTATATGTAGCCAGTACCAGCCGGTACACTCTGTAACAGTTGTGGCCAGTAATAAAAAAACTGTAACTGTAACTGGCAAGAAACTGGCAGGCTGTGGTCAGCAACGAATTTAGACAGCCACTGGTCTATATTTAGTCAGCTTATGTAACTAGTTGGGTGAAAAACAGCACAGTAAGGACTGTGTAGCCAGTGCCCTGCCGGTAGACTTGTAACCGGTAGGTTGAAGCCATATGTAGCCAATTGCTAAAAGAAGGGTACAAGGCTGTATAGCCGGTACCGGCCGGTACACTCTGTAACCAGTTGTTGAGGCAAGTGTACAAGGCTGTGTAGCCGGTACAGGTCGGTACACTCTGTAACTAGTTGTTGAGGCAAGGGTATAAAGGCTGTGTAGCCAGTATTGGTCGGTACACTCTGTAACCAGTCGATGAAGCAAGTGTACAAGGCTGTGTAGTCGGTAACCCATTGCTAAAGCAATTTTACAACTATATTTTGTGTTGAATTCAGCTGGCTGTAGGTTTCCTCCATTAATAAAAGTTTTTTGTTTGAACGCACGTCTTAATTGTAGATTTGACAGTTGCTGGGAAAGCCCTTGTGAGCTATATTTAGAAACAAATGTTGGTCGGTGTATCACGTGACCAGCTTGCTGGTCGGAGGGACAACGTGATTGGCTGATGAGAGATGACGATCAGCTTCGTGACCTGGTCGGTGAATCACGTGACCAACTTCGGGGAGATGCCCTCACTAGACGAGTTCTTTCCTTATATCCCAGTAAACGTAAGCTTACTGGTCGACTGATGTCTGTAGCAGAGAAAACTGTATCAGTACGCTGGAGGTTGATTACAGGAACTAAAACTGGAATCACAGTAGACGTGAGTGCAAAGAACGTACTACCGACCTTCTTGTTCGGTGAATTCCGTGATAAACTTCGTGACTGGTCGGTGAAAACACGTGACCAGTTTCGTGAAGACACGCGATTGGCTGACTGGATATGACGTCAGAGGTCGCGTTCTTTTAGCTGGCCAGCCGGCTGTTGCTTTAAAAGCAGAGAAGCCTGGGCCAGTGCACTCTGAAGATGATATTCCTGGCCGGTCTGAAGTCGGTTCATCTTCTCAGCCGGCTGTACACCCAAACCAGTTTCCTGGCCATCCACTGCCCTTACTACCGACACAAGTGCCGGGTCCATAAGGGTGGGACTGAGAGTGTTCTGAAGAAATCTGCAGAATTCATCTCTTGCTTCTGATGAAGTAATACTGGAGCTAGGCTGGTGTGACTGATGCTTTACAGCAGAGAAGTCGGTACCAGTGCGCTCTGAAGAAATCTGAAGAATTCATCTCATGCTTCTGATGAAAAAACACTATATACTCGAGCTGGCTGGTGTGACTGATGCCTTACAGCAGAGAAGTCTGTACCAGTGCGCTCTGATGAAGAATGCACCTTCCATGAGGAAACCCCTTTGGATTACAGTGCTCAAAACTACGTAGACTGAGGTTTCCGTGATTTCTAAGACGTTTCTATGGTGACTGTAGGTGGAAGGTTATTGATGGAACATTCAAAACAAAGGACATGGATAAAAATACCTGTAAGTAGAATATCCATAATTCCTCAAAAAAATCGATCTGCCCCTAACAACACAATGGTTGAATGGGAGGAAACTAGAAAATGGCTGCCTTCATATTTCTCGTAGATTACTGCCCTATCGTCAACACTACATTGAGTCAGCTAGGGAGCGTTTCCAGCAGATTTCTCAATGAATATCCGTGCTTGATATGTAGATAACACTTCTACACTAAAATATTCGCAAATAAGGTTGAAAATCCGCCATAATGCACACTTTTAATATAAAACTCTGGAGGTGTTGAAAACACGTCTGCACAGTACACGCGCCAAACGAAAAAGATGCTATGACGTCATGTTGTCTAGACAGGAAGGAAGTACGAGGCGCCATCTGGGGAGTGCACAGTACTACGGACCGGCCAGCCGGTGGCAACACAGGATGTCTTTTTCTGGCGTTTGGCGGGCCGGTCTGCGCCGAATGGATTAGCAATTGTCCATTGGATAGGATGTATTAACGCAATAAAAGTAGATAATTTTCAAAGAAATGCCTGCAGCGGCTAATGAGGCTAATTTCCTTCCCAGAGAAGCTTACCCCCCAATGAAGATATCCTGCAAATTTGGTGAACCAAGCTGATGTAGTCTTCCTCTTAGAGCATTAACACCGAAAATCTCTCTACGCGCGGCAGCGGCGGAGGCGTAGCAAACGCTGAACCAAAGTATCCACCGGTGGATACAAATATATTGATGAAATTTCGAGTCATTGATATCAGAAACCCGGAAAAATTGTATTTCAATGAATAAGTGACAACAGTATACAACCACCCACATGCTTACATGTATGCTTATCCTGGAAATAAAACTGAATCATTTTCCTGATAAAAGATGCTGATATCACACATACAGTATTTGTCAAAAAATATATTTAGTAAAACAAAGACTATGCTGACTGCATCAAAATTTTCAACTAGAAATTTTTGCATCATATAACCACAATTTATAACCACATGCTTTATCTCTTAATATAACCACATATATATTTTGTTCTAACTTTTAAACACTTAACAATGGAAATTGTTATGAAACTATATTTGTAACACTGTATGACCATTAGATTATTCTATTTTTTTAGTTTTTCCCATATTAACAATATTGGTAGTAGTCACCAACATTTTGAGGAAATGTTTTTCACATGTTTAACAGTTAAACTGATAAAGCAAAATGCATATAAGAATTTTCATGACAAATACCAACACATAAATACATTACGAAAGGGAAAATATGGATTTTATATGAAACTGTGAATTATTTTTAAAATAGCAGATACATAAATATATTTAGAACGGCAAAATTTGGAGGAGTATAGGAGTCTGACTAGAAATTATCAAAAATCCTGAGGTAATTCTACAAAAATAAAATGGTATACAATCAAGAAAGTAAATGGATTACAACCAGGTTTAATTTTTAATGTACAACCATGTGTAATTTTTGATACACAACCATGTTTAATTTTTGATGTACAACCACATTTAATTTTTGATATAACTTATTCAATGACAAAGTCTACAAGCAATACAATACAATATTAAGACAACATACATACTACTATCTGTCATGTGTATTTTGATTTGAATGACTACTATTTCTGACCACATAATGCCTCTGTTTAGGGACGTCACAACTCCAAATATTTCATGTCGGCTAATCACCAAGTGTTATTCATGTCGACACGGAATAACTGTCGAATTTATAAAACTACCACAAATCTCAAGTTTCATATTGTAAAAGGCAATGAAAATGATAAATATGTGAAATAAAATGAAAATATATGCATACAATCTGTAAAATTTAATAAATTTGCTGTTTTCCTGTGACTCCTGATGCATTTTACTCATACAGGAAGTGGGCGATATAAGAGGTATATGGTATTTCCGGTTTTACGTGAATGCATAAACAGTACACAAAAAGTGGCTGTCGTTAGATTTTAGCTTATTTTATGTGACAATATGGACATATTTGATGGATTCAGACCTTCAGCCATCTTTTACTACATTGAGAGATTTTTCATACTTTCAAATATAAACAGGTAAATAACACTATTCTAAGTGTTGTCAATTAGTCGGCTAGTCATGCCGCCCCTACCTCTGTTATATTATGAGCTTTGTGTTGTCCTTCCTTACATGGGTAGGACAACCAAAGAAATACTGTAGACACTTCACAGCTTGTGTAATATGATTTACTCTAAACCAAGCAATTCTTTATAGCTTCTCCCTTGGGGTGTAGTATGAATTAAATATGTCTGTAAGTGCAACATCATTCAATTTTATGGAGAAAAGATTACTGAGTAATCAGGCCTGTATACAACAATGATAATGCAATGCCAGATGATATGATACAAAAAACAAGTTCAAACTCACACAATATGCCTTGTCTACTTGCAGCTGATGACAAGACACAAAAACGATTATTATAATCTGAATCATTCTCTAACTGTTACCCGATTGGTAGGTATCGTCACCATATAACAATAGGCTCCATGTAAAACAAATATCATTTTCCTTAAGTCTGGATCGATTTGGAATTTTTTTTTACCAGTGCTTCCATCAGTTTGAAAAAGGCATGCAACTGAGTTTATCCCATCATATCATTTTTGTACACTTTGTTAAGTATGAGATAAATGTGTGAATACACTTACTTGAGTTCAATGAGGAAGCGATGTCTGCGTTTGAGTGCTGTGTACACCAGAAAGCTCCCTCCTGTAAAGCTGCGTGTTGTGAGTTCACAGAAGTCAGTTCTGTGCTCCATACCCTCACAACTAGTACACTGGGACTGGCTACAGACCTCACACTGCACCCCACCCTGAGAAAGGGTGGAGCACTTTGAGCTGGATGAACATACCCCAACTGGACAAGTATCGTAGGATGTCTCAACTAATTCTGTCTCGCAGTGTTCTCCTGTAAAACATACATTGGGACGTTTTTCAAATGTATGACAAACAATTGACCGCTATGGTGACGGATATCTTCTGTCAATATTCCTGTGTTCCAACTACAGGAAACGTATCAAAATACCCATATACCAAATAAGAATGAAAGTCATAGTTGAATGTTAGCCATTACAGCAGATATTATTACCTCCACCAAGGAGGTATTATTTTCATGACTGTATGTCTATTTATCTGTTTCTTTGTTCAGCAGGATAACTAAATTATTACTCATTGGATTCCACCCCCCCCCCCCCCCCCCCCCCCCCCCCCCCCCCCCCCCCCCATATTCAGAATTTTATTGAGATCCGTTTATTATTTTTGGATTGACTGCGAGGTTATAAATGAAATCCACTACATAGAGTGCGAGAGATTGTTCAAATAAGGCAAAATGACCAATACAATACATATGCTGTAATCAAGCATACAAGTACAGGTTTATGATTTGTTGTGGGAAATAATAAGTTGTGAAAGAGTGTGTGCTTACTTAGCCTGGGTTTTCTTCCACAGATCTTTAAAATTCAGACATAGGTCAAAAGACATGCTTCTTTTCATGAGGTTACGATTGGATAAATCTACATTTTTCAAGTGAGGAAGTAGCTTTTATGCATTCTTTTATGGAAATCAGACCAATTTCTCAGCTGAATTGATCCATAGTTTTCCCATGAAAAAAATAACAGGATTATATTGATGTTAAACTGTACTTTGTTTGACACATTTTATCATTAGAAAAATGCTACTTTACAGAAAACTTGTAACTACACAAAATATTCAATGACTAATTTAGTTAGGTGTTCTATAAGTTTATTCTTTATTTTCAGGCATTTATTTATCACATTACTCTAATCCAAAGACTTTTCTAGATCTTTGTGAAATCTGCTATGTCTGAGACCATACACTTGGCCAGGGTTTAAGACAAAAGTTTTAACTTTAAGTCTATATCCGGGCCAAGTCCTTTTGTGAAACTGACTCCAGAATCTTATTTTCTGCTTACTGAACAGATTAGACTCAAAAGAGCAATCTATTAAACGTTTAAGTTATTTTTTCATCTGACCCAAGAATAATAGCCATTCAAATCTAAATATATTTGAAAATAACACATGTAGATAAACAATGCAATGTAAAATTATAAACGTAATATAATGTAAATAAATATGTCTACAATGTAAAACTGTGAATATAAAAAAGACAAAACTTCCGAATAAAGAAACGTGTTAAACAATAGGGAACTACTTAAAACTGCACATAATATTGAGGTATTCCCAATGTGAATCACAGTGCTATTTTTACATGTGAGAAATATTCAGTGTGGTTATTCATACCTCCCCCCCTCCTCATATAGTGGTACAAAAGGAAGGATATCTTCATACGTAATACTGGTGTTAAATTGAGAAAGATAATTCTTTGTTAGAATCATAAATATCAAAAAGGACATTTATTTTTCTGTAGAATATATTTGCGAAGACACTGAATATTAAAATACTAATGTATTAATTCTGGATTTTCACAAGAAATTAACTATTTGAAGTGTTGTAATATGTCAAGCACACCACCTCAAAGTTTGTTTATTTCATCACAAAGTGAAAATTTTATCAAACCTCACTTTGTGGAAAACATTGGGAATAAATACAACTGTGTGAGCTGTAATGACTACCTTCGACAACCAATAAAACAACTGCCGTGTGGACACAGAATCTGTGAGAAATGTGTGGGTGAAGTGAGACAGGCAGGTACAAACACCAGATGTCCAGGAAAAGACGATGAATGTGTCCATACAGATCTCACTAATCCAGATCATGTGTTGCCAGATTTCGGAGTGGTCAGAGAAATGAAGGGTACCAAAGTGTACTGTACGAATAAAGACTATGGCTGCCAAGAAGTGATGACATGGCTCCAACTAAATTCACACATTGAAAACTGTAAGTACATGCCAGTGGACTGTCCTAATCGTGACCTTGGCTGTCCCAAACGCAGCACACATGAGGAGATGGACAGGCACTCGTCAGAATGTGAATACCAACCTCAAGTCTGCACTTTCTGTGGCTGTAGAGTTCCTATGAAAGAGATGAAGGAAGGACATGAGAATAGGTGTGCTTCGCGTCCTAAGCCTTGTGACTTTCAGGCGCAGGGCTGTAGTTTTACTGCCATGAAGAAAGAAGAACTTGTTCAACACTTGGAACAGGATCATTACATGCATATCAAGGTCCTCGTAGAAGCCTATCAGAATCTAAATATTGACAATCAAAAGCTTAAGGCAGAGGTAACACAGCTACAAGGCAAGAACAACACCTTGGAGAAAGATATGAATGAAGCTAAGAAAAAGGCTGATGACCTCTCCAAAAACCAGAGCCAAAAGATGAAGCAAGTGATGAAATTAACAGGAACAAATAGCGAGAAAGTGAGCATTCTAGAAGGCAGTCATGACAAACTGCAGGAAGTAAGTAAAATACACGAAAGTCGCATCAATGAACTGGAGACTAACAGATTGTCACATGTATCTCAGTCTGTGCCCAAAGATATGGAACGACAACTGAACAATATGGACAGAACCATCCACACCTACAATGTCAGACTTGCTGAGAATGATCTACGGATGCAATGCTTGGAAACAGCCAGTTACAATGGTGTCCTCATCTGGAAGATTACAGATTACACCCGCCGTAAAAAAGAGGCCCAAGAAGGCAGGACACTCTCTCTCTACAGCCAGCCCTTCTACAGCTCAAGATTTGGCTATAAGATGTGCTGCCGTGTTTATTTAAATGGCGATGGGATGGGGAAAGGACAACACCTATCTGTATTCTTTGTGATTATGCGGGGCGATTATGATGACCTCCTCCCATGGCCTTTCAGACAGAAGGTCACCTTGACCTTGCTGGATGTAAAGCATGGCAGGCAGAATTTAACAGACACCTTTAGGCCAGACCCTACAAGCAATAGCTTTAAGAAGCCTGCTGCTGAGATGAATGTGGCTAGTGGATGCCCACTGTTTGCTACCCAATCATCAGTGGAGAGTTCAACTTATCTAAAAAATGACACTATTTATCTCAAAGTATCTATAGATACTGCAGACTTAAATATGCCTTGATTATACAGGTAGAGTAAGTTCTGATAGAATTAAATGTTCTCACTGATATCATGTGAAAAAAATAATTTTTAAATTTAATTTTAGATGTATATTGTAGCAGTATTTTAACCAAGTAAAGTAAAATAAAGTCCAAACCTCTTGGGAAAAGAGATTTTCTAACAACGAAAAAATAATTTGGGGTTTCAATTTTGGACAACAAGCTTTTCCTTCAACCTGTCAAATTTGGAAAAGGCAAAATCATACCGTTATTTTTTTAAAATACAACTTCTCCTTGTGTTACAAAATATATTTCTGGCTTTCAGAAAAGGTTTGAAACATTTGAAACAGGTAGCTTGAAGCAATTTATAAATTGATGTCAGTTTTTCGACTGGGTACTCGCAAGTGTAACCTGTAGTGGTTAAGTGGGTATATACCATGTTAGTGACATTCTGACCAGGCGGTCCTGAACCCAATGCAGCTGTCTAAGCAAGGAATTACAGCGTTCAAGCTGACCCTTCTTTACTAGAGCATTTGCAACCATACAGGTGCATATTGTGTAAGATACTAAAGGGAAAACCTGATATATTCAGGTACATCAATAACCTTGCAAAGAGGATTGGTATGTAGTGAAACAACATTTGGGACCCAAAATAAAGAAGTTTCATAAAGTTATATATGACTCCAGAAATTTCCACTGTAACAGGTAATGAATGACCTTTGAAATACACAAAGTGTTTCTGAGTGATTCACAAATCAATATGATTAAGAGTGCATATTTAAATTACAACAAAATGAGTCATACACATCTTCACATATACTATCAGAAATCATGACCAAGGTTCATGAAAAAAAGGAAGGAGGAAAAGTATAAATACTGCACTGGAAAATTTTTCATACAGATAACCATATAACCACATGGGATTTACCCTGAAAACCACAAACATGCACAGACAGAAATCCAAGTTATTGGCGATGATTTTAACACGGTTATTACAGAATGTGCAGACACAATTTATCTGCATGACCTGTGGACACAACAATTACACAAATGGACAAATTCACCCATTCAGATATCAACACTTATTTATGTTGTTACAGTATTAATCTCTTATAAGGCTTAAAACTCTATTGAGTTTTAAGCTTAAGTAACAAAAAAAACTAGAGGATCGCTCGCAAAAAAAAAGATAATGTTTTTGCATAGCAAAAACAAAGCGTCCCGAAAAGGATATAAAGGTGAGTGTTAAAGTATTAAGAAAATGCTTCGTTTCTAGCCTTATACTGTTGTGGCAACCAAAGTCAGCGCAGTCTGCTCTATCTAGCACGGTTTTCAAGATATAAGCATTTTTGTGTTTTGCAAAAAATTAAAAAATTAAAAAGGTCCGCTATATTTGGCGAGACAAAAATATTTTGAAAATTGGCATGGCTACTCTGCAGAGATACCCAGCAGGTCAAAAATTTTGTTGAGTTCGCTCCATCTAGCACGGTTTTAGAGATATAAGCATTTTTGTGATTTGCAAAAACTTTGAAAATTCAAAATGGCCACCATTTTTGGGGAGACAAAAATTTTTGACAAGACCACTGCGGCGGTGTGTATCTCCCGCCGAGCATTAAAGAAGAAATAGCTTTTCCGAGATATTCACAATTTATCATTTTTGTGTGTGAAAGCTCTTCCAAAAGTAGGTGAATGAGTTATTTGAGAAAAATTGGCTATCTGCAATACTATTAAGAGATAATTCACATTTACTCCTTTTGCATAGGTGAGTAATTACCTACGGGTCTGGAACTTCATCAAGTAAAAGTTCTCCCAAAAGTAGATGAATGAGTTATTTGATAAAAATTGGGTATCCGCAAAATACTTTTAGAGATAATTCGCATTTACTCATTTTGAGTAGGTGAATAATTAGCTATGGGTCTGAAACTTCACCAAGTGAAAGCTCTCCCAAAAGTAGGTGAATGAGTTATTTGAGAACAAGCATTCTGACGCATACATTTATCTCCCGCTGTATAAATTTGAAAATTTTAATTACTTAAATGTAGCTTTTATAAGCTACAAGCTTACCATGTGGGACTCTTCTAAGTTATTTGAGAACAAGCATTCTGACGCATGCATTTATCTCCCGCCGTATAAATTTGAAAATTTTAATTACTTAAATGTAGCTTTTATAAGCTACAAGCTTACCAGGTGGGACTCTTCTAAGTCCCACATGGTAAGCTTGTAGCTTATAAAAGCTACATTTAAGTAATTAAAATTTTCAATTTTATTACGCTACAATAGCTTACCATGTGGGACTTAATGCTGAATTCAACCGCCCGGTGGCGGGATTACAGCTGAGACTGGAAGATATGTCATTTTTTCTAAGATTTTGAATTAATATAGAATAGTGCCAGAAATACCAGTCTGAGTCCCATCTACAGTGCCCCGATCCTGAAGACCGGGCCTGTAAAGCCAAAAACCTAAGTAAAAGAGAGACAGTGCTGAAACTGTCTAGATGTTTGATTGTAGGACGGAAGTGCAGCAGTGCTCACCTGAGGTCTAGGGTCCCTAAGGGACCTTCACGAATGACTGACCAACCCAATGGTTGGACATCTCATAAATTTTTTACCACCTAAATATGAGATTAATGACAACTAAGTAAGTCCTTAATACAAAATACTTGATAATTAAAAAACAAAATGACCTTACCCGTAACATCTTGAAGGTAAAGGAATACCTAGATCCTGGGAGAGACTCCTGAAGACTTGGTTGTAGCGGATGTGCCCCCCCCCCCCCCCCCCCCCCCCCTTTTTTTCTTTCCGAGGACAACTGGTCTGAGGGGAAGGATCTAGGACTTGTTGTGCCGCCACTACGGGTCCCAGATACATATTGTTGTCGGTGTCCGACCAAGTAAGGTCTTTTAGGTAAAAATTTGTAAATGTGTTGTGAGCTTTCCAGTGACAGGCTTGCATGATTTGGTCCACCGATACCCCACCGTAAAAGGCCTTAGAGGCCGCGAAAGCCCGGATGTCATGCGGGTCTGATGTCTGAGGTATGACCTTTCTTGAAGGAGATAAAAAGGAGGGAACAAGACCCTCTCAGGTCTTTGGTTCAGTCCAGATAATACCTCAGGGCCCGTACCGGACACAGGGTCCTGTCTTCCTTAAATTGTCTATCTACAATGGTAGTCAAAGCAGGAATAGTCACCGGAGACACACTTTGAGAACCTTCTCTTGCTAGTTAGTTTTTGGCTATGAAATCAGAAGAAGTGAACATGGCGACCTTTTCCCATTGGCCTAGATTAGATACTTTGTTTGCGAACCAGGCATGGATTTCGCTGCAGCGTTTGCCGGAGGCCAAAGCTAGCAAGAAAGCAGTTTTGAGAGTAAGATGTTTGAGGACTGTGTCTTTCATGGGCTCAAATGGTGCTTTTGTGAGCTCGTTGAGGACAACAGAAAGGTTCCACTTGGGTAAATTTCTGGAACTTTTGGGACGATCCCTGTGAAAACTGGAGAGTAACCTATGAAGGTCTGCATTGTGTGCAATATGTTGGGCCGTTGGGCCCAAAGTGTCAACGATTGCAGTCCTGTAACCATCAATGGTCGAGGGGCGCCTGTTTAGGTCTTGGTACAGGTACATGAAAAAATCTGAGATTTGTTTCACAGATGGAGTGGAGAAATCCACCGAATTTTCTCTGCACCATTTTTCAAATAGGGCCCACTTTGACTTATAGATGGTCTTTGTTGATGACCGCTGAGGGGCAGCAATTCTCTCTGCCACCTCCACAGAGAAGCCTTGTTCTTGGAGTTGTCCGCTCCTAGACACCAGGCGTGGAGGTTCAGATGCTGGGGGTTGTTGTGGAACACATACTTGTGGGACTGTTTGAGTAGGGTCGTTGACACTGGGAGTTGTAGTGGGATCTCTGTTGAGAGCTGCACTAGGTCCCAAAACCAGGGCATCCCTGGCCAGCCTGGGGCTATTACTATGATCAGGCAATGACATTGCCTGATCTTTTGGATCACCTTGTGAAGGAGAGCCGTAGGAGGGTACGCATAGGCCGTGAGGTTGGTCCAGTTTATGTTTAGAGCATCTATATCCCAGGCCCTTGGGTCTGGGATAGGAGACACGTACAGTGGGAGCTTGTGGTTCAGGTGAGTGGCAAATAAGTCTACATGAGGTGTGAACCACTTCTGGCAGATCTGTTTGAATACCTGTGGGTGCAGAGACCATTCTGTTGACTGCACTTAGTTGGACCTGGACAATAGGTCGGCCATCACATTCACGCACCCTGGAATGTGCCTGGCTTTCAATGATGAAAGTGATGGCACCAGGTCATGATCTTCCACAGGAGAGCGCACATCTCTGCTGAGTGTGTTCCTCCTTGTTTGTTGATGTAGGCTACCACTGTTGAGTTGTCCGTCGCAACTAGCACTGTTTGATTCTGGCACTGGTCCTTGAAGTCTCGAAGGGCCAGAGAGACCGCCTTCAATTCTAGGACATTTATGTGTAGCCTTTTTTCCCGATCTGACCACAGACCCTTTGTAAAATTTTGGTCTAAGTGAGCACCCCAACCTTCGTTTGAGGCGTCGGTAAAGAGTTGGATACTGTGGTCTTTGGGATGAAGGTCTGCACCTTTCATCACGTTTGAGGGATTTTGCTACCAATCTAGGTGGGCTGCAATGGCTTCTGTCCAAGGAAGGAGGTTGTCCAGCGACTGAGGATATCTCCAGTGCTCCTTGAGATGAATCTAACAGGGCCTCATGTGAAGGCGTCCCTCCGGGACCATTTTCTCCGTTGAGGCTAGCAACCCAATTAGAGACATCAAACATCTTGCAGTCAAAACACGTTTTGACTTGAGTCGTAGGATTAAATCCTGAAGTTTGAGCCATCTCTCTTGAGTGGGTTTTACAAGGGCTTAATCTAGGTGGTATTCGTAGCCCACAAACGAAAACACCTGAGTAGGTTTCAGTTCTAATTTTTCCTGATTTATTATCCACCCCAAGGACTGAGTTAGGTCTACCACTGCCTGAGTGTTCACTTGGGCTTCCTCCTGAAACTGGGACCTGATCAGCCAGTCGTCCAGGTATTGGTGAATTCTGAGTCCTCTTGAGAGGGCCATTAGTTTCACTTCCTTTACGATCATTGTAAAGACCTGGGGGGCTGTGGCCAGCCCGAACAGGAGGGAGGTGAACTGGAACACCTGAGCCTTGTAGCAAAACCTTAGGTATTTCCTTGAGTTTGGGTGGATGGGTGGATGGGAGTTTCCATTTTGAATTTTTCTACATGTAGAAAAGTGTTGAGCCTGCTTAAGTCTATGACTGGCCTCCACCTTTGGTGAGGCTTGGGTACTAGGAACAGGCGACTGTAAAACCCGAGAGATTTTACATTTTCCACCCTTTCGATAGCGTTCTTTGACAGGAGAGACTGGATACAAGTGGCCAAGGCTTGGTCTTTTTGTTGGGCCTTGTACTCTGACAGAATCAGAGGAAATCTGATCAAGTTTGGCTTTGAATGGAATGGCAGAACGTAGCCATTGGTGATAATGTTTAACACGTTTTGAGAACATTTGTTTGTTAGCCAGTCTCTCCTGAAAGAACGGAGGCGACCTCCTACTGGTGGACTGAGTGAGGCTTTAGAGGAGTCATTGGGAAGAGGGGTTTCCACGCCCCCTTCCCCTATTGTGGGGTCGAAAACGACCCCTGGAGCCTCTGAAGTTGGGTTTTCCTCTTCCCGAGGGAAAGGATTGGTTACTGCTTTGAGAGGTACTGCCCCCATAGGGGCGTTTCCTGTAGGAGCCTCTTTTTTTGTGGGGACCACGAAAGGGCTTATTCTGGTAGGGTGCGAAACCCTGAGAATCTTTTGAGGTGCCTTTTCTGAGAAGGAAGTCCTCACCTTCCTTCACGAGTTGAGACTCGAACAAGGACTGGTCCCAAAAGGACGAGTTCCTAAGTTCTTGACGTCTCGTCTCTCCTAACTGTGGATGTAATAGAGTCATCTCGGCTTCGCGCCTAAGCAAGCCGGTATTAGCCATAGAATATAACTCCCTCTAGAGAATATGGGCTAGAGATTTGCTGAGACAGGTGAGGGCCCTGTGTTGAACAAGAACTGTCTTGTTCCAGAATTCCATGTACTCAGCGACTTCCTCATATCCGCGCTTTGCCGCTTTCTCAGGATTGGCACCTTTCTGGATCTGAGATTTAATCTTCTTAACAGTTGACTTGATGCTATGTTGGCATTTTTCCAAAGAAGCATTGCAAGAAGAAGTTTTGGCAAATGCAGCGGTGAAGTTGAGGGTTGAGATATTTTGTCTAGACTGATGTTCCAGCTCCTTGAGAACTGGCAGGGGAACTTTGGCTACTGGGGCCCCAGGAGGTCTAGGAGTAATACAGATCTTGGCAAAGTCTGTATTCAACTCCTGAATTTTATCCTGAAATGTGGGCTGTCCCACCTTGTACCACTTGGAAGTGGAAGGAGGAGGCTTGACATATTTGCCCTCAGATAAATTGGCAGCCTTAAAGTCATGTTGAAATTTATCAAAGGCGTCCTTGATAACTGAGCTAAGGGGTAGAATAGAGGACCTCTAGGTCTGAGCTCTTGACGGCCTTTTCATCATCCAGACCCAATACTGAAGTTGAAGACCTAGGCATAGATTCCCTGGGGTCAGGGAGAGAGAGGATACGCCTGAAGGTGTCTACTTCTTCAGAGTATTGTGAGGGAATGTCAGACAGAGCTACTTCCCTATAATAAGGGGGGGTCTGGATCATGTTGTGGGAGGTCTTGATCAGAAGCTGTTCCTGAGGGCTGAGCCCTAGAGTGCTTTGAAGACCTGTGTCTGGCTACAGGGGACTGATCTTCCTCTGAAGAAAATGACACATCTAGACCTGGATTTGTGTTTGCTCTTGTCAGAGTGTTTTTTAGGTCTAGAAGAAGGAATCTGAGGGTGATCGGAATCTTCACGTAGTTGGTCCGAGGCAGAGCTCGGGTCAACTGGCTGCTTATGGCTTTGCTTTTTGTGAGAGTACGAGACCTCTTCGGGATGACCCTCAGAGGGGGCAACGTACTGATCCGAGGTATCTTGGTTGAGTACTAGACGAGGAGGGAGTGCTGGACCGTAGTCCACATCCATTGCCTCGCTTTGAGGGTTAGTACCAGATCTCGGTGGGGGTAAATCCAGATGGGCAGCATTGTTACTGGACGAGCCAGGTTTGGAAGCAGGAAGCGAGGATTCTACCTCGACTTTCTTTTTTGTGGCCAACTCCTCTCGGAGTGACTGAAACGCTTCCAACATGGATGCCTGGAAGGAACCCATTTGCTGCTGTAAATGTATATTTAAGGAATCACCCAGGGATTTCTCAAGATTTTTCTGGATTTTATTTTGCAAAGCTGTACCTGGGGTGGGTGGGACAGACTTGGCTGGAGTCTGGTGACACAGGGGTCGTCTCCCTTGCCAGCCAGTAGTTATGTTGGTCGAAACTGAAGTAAAAGTGGCGGCATTTCTGAGCTCTCGGTTTGTCTTTATTTGCTTGATGGAGAGACATTTTACACGCAATAAAAGACGTACAATATAATTGCCTGCACCGAGGAAAAACTCAAAACACGCGAAAGCAAGAAAAATACTTATCCTGTGAAAATTAAAATTTTACAGAATGAACTATGATATATATTACAAGAAATATGCAAATATTAGCCTCCAACAATAAGTAAAGACTGAGAAAAAAAATAGCATCAGAGATGCCCATACCCCACAGCCTAGGGAAATATTTTCAACACCATGAGATACAGAAGTACTGTATCAGTATAAACTTTAGGATACTTTCAGAGCACTGTCAGTTATATAAAGGTCCAAATAATGTTTAAAAGAAAGATCATGCATATAAAGATGAAGTATTAAAACAAGATAATTCAATAACAAGATGACAGCATTAATCAGCAAACTAAAATTCAACCCTCTTTATCTACATCTGCATGGCCAAATTATGGTTTAGATGGTTTGAATATTACCATGCATATAGAAGTGGTAATACATTTAATGAATGCTTATGTGTGGTGTTGGAGCAAAATCTGTGGCTCACTTGATGAAATTCTATCTCTTACAATGGGAAGTTATGAAAGTAAAATTCTTAATAAACTAGAGGATCACTCGCAAAAAAAAAGATAATGTTTTTGCATAGCAAAAACAAAGCGTCCCGAAAAGGATATAAAGGTGAGTGCTAAAGTATTAAGAAAATGCTTCGGTTCTAGCCTTATACTGTTGTGGCAACCAAAGTCAGCGCAGTCTGCTCTATCTAGCACGGTTTTCAAGATATAAGCATTTTTGTGTTTTGCAAAAAATTAAAAAATTCAAAAGGTCCGCTATATTTGGCGAGACAAAAATATTTTGAAAATTGGCATGGCTACTCTGTAGAGATACCCAGCAGGTCAAAAATTTTGTTGAGTTCGCTCCATATAGCACGGTTTTGTCAAGACCACTGCCGCGGTGTGTATCTCCTGCCGAGCATTAAAGCAGAAGAAATAGCTTTTCCGAGATATTCACAATTTTTCATTTTCGTGTGTGAAAGCTCTTCCAAAAGTAGGTGAATGAGTTATATGAGAAAAATTGGCTATCTGCAATACTATTAAGAGATAATTCGCATTCACTCATTTTGAGTAGGTGAGTAATTAGCTATGGGTCTGAAACTTCACCATGTGAAAGCTCTCCCACAAGTAGATGAATGAGTATTTGATAAAAATTGGGTATCCGCAATACTTTTACAGATAATTAGCATTTACTCATTTTGAGTAGGTGAATAAATAGCTATGGGTCTGAAACTTCACCAAGTGAAAGCTCTCCCAAAAGTAGGTGAATGAGTTATTTGAGAAAAATTGGCTATCTGCAATACTTTTAGAGATAATTCACATTTAATCATTTTGAGTAGGTGAATAATTAGCTATGGGTCTGAAACTTCACCAAGTGAAAGCTCTGCCAAAAGTAGGTGAATGAGTTCTTTGAGAAAAATTGGCTATCTGCAATACTTTTAGAGATAATTCACATTTACTCATTTTGAGTAGGTGAGTAATTAGCTGTGGGTCTGAAACTTCACCATGTGAAAGCTCTCCCAAAAGTAGGTGAATGAGTTCTTTGAGAAAAATTGGCTATCTGCAATACTTTTAGAGATAATTCGCATTTACTCATTTTGAGTAGGTGAGTAATTAGCTTTGGGTCTGAAACTTCACCAAGTGAAATCTCTCCCAAAAGTAGGTGAATGATTTATTTGAGAAAAATTGGCTATCTGCAATACTTTTAGAGATAATTCGCATTTACTCATTTTGAGTAGGTGAGTAATTAGGTATGGGTCTGAAACTTCACCAAGTGAAAGCTCTTCCAAAAGTAGGTGATTGATTTATTTGAGAAAAATTGGCTATCTGCAATACTTTTAGAGATAATTCGCATTTACTCATTTTGAGTAGGTGAGTAATTAGCTATGGGTCTGAAACTTCACCAAGTGAAAGCTCTCCCAAAAGTAGGTGAATGATTTATTTGAGAAAAATTGGCTATCTGCAATACTTTTAGAGATAATTAGCATTTACTCATTTTGAGTAGGTAAATAATTAGCTATGGGTGTGAAACTTCACCATGTGAAAGCTCTCCCAAAAGTAGGTGAATGAGTTATTTGAGAAAAATTGGCTATCTGCAATACTTTTACAGATAATTCGCATTTACTCATTTTGAGTAGGTGAGTAATTAGCTATGGGTCTGAAACTTCACCATGTGAAAGCTCTTGCAAAAGTAGGTGAACGAGTTATTGGGAAAAATTGGCTATCTGCAATACTTTTAAGAGATAATTCGCATTTACTCATTTTGAGTAGGTAAGTAATCATCTACGGGTCTGAAACTTCACCATGTGAAAGCTCTCCCAAAAGTACATGAATGAGTTATTTGATAAAAATTGGGTATCCGCAATAGTTTTTGAGATAATTAGCATTTACTCATTTTGAGTAGGTGAGTAATTAGCTATGGGTCTGAAACTTCACCAAGTGAAAGCTCTCCCAAAAGTAGGTGAATGATTAATTTGAGAAAAATTGGCTATCTGCAATACTTTTAGAGATAATTCGCATTTACTCATTTTGAGTAGGTGAGTAATTAGCTATGGGTCTGAAACTTCACCAAGTGAAAGCTCTCCCAAAAGTAGGTGAATGATTTATTTGAGAAAAATTGGCTATCTGCAATACTTTTAGAGAGAATTCGCATTTACTCATTTTGAGTAGGTGAGGAATTAGCTATGGGTCTGAAACTTCACCAAGTGAAAGCTCTCCCAAAAGTAGGTGAACGATTTATTTGAGAAAAATTGGCTATCTGCAATACTTTTAGAGATAATTAGCATTTACTCATTTTGAGTAGGTAAATAATTAGCTATGGGTGTGAAACTTCACCATGTGAAAGCTCTCCCAAAAGTAGGTGAACGAGTTATTTGAGAAAAAATGGCTATCTGCAATACTTTTACAGATAATTCGCATTTACTCATTTTGAGTAGGTGAGTAATTAGCTATGGGTCTGAAACTTCACCAAGTGAAAGCTCTTGCAAAAGTAGGTGAATGAGTTATTTGGGAAAAATTGGCTATCTGCAATACTTTTAAGAGATAATTCGCATTTACTCATTTTGAGTAGGTGAGTAATCATCTACGGGTCTGAAACTTCACCATGTGAAAGCTCTCCCAAAAGTACATGAATGCGTTATTTGATAAAAATTGGGTATCCCCAATAGTTTTTGAGATAATTAGCATTTACTCATTTTGAGTAGGTGAGTAATTAGCTATGGGTCTGAAACTTCAGCAAGTGAAAGCTCTTCCAAAAGTAGGTGAATGAGTTATTTGAGAAAAAATTGGCTATCTGCAATACTTTTAGAGGTAATTCGCATTTACTCATTTTGAGTAGGTGAGCAATTAGCTATGGCTCTGAAACTTCACCAAGTGAAAGCTCTTTGGGATAGCTGCTCTGCAGAGATACCCTGAAGATCAAAAATTTCGTCGAAATCGCTCTATGTAGCACGGTTTTCGAAATATTAGCATTTTTGTGTTTTGCAATTTTTGCGCAAAAATTTGAAAATTCAAAATGGCCGCCATTTTTGGCAAGACAAAATTTTTTTGAAAATTGGCATGGCTACTCTGCAGAGATACCCTGTGGGTCAAAAATTTTGTCAAAATCGCTCTATCTAGCACGGTTTTCAAGATATAAGCATTTTTGTGTTTTGCAATTTTTGCGAAAAATTCGAAAATTCAAAATGGCCGCCATTTTTGGCGAGACAAAAATTTTTTGAAAATTGGGAAAACTACTCCGCAGAGATATCCTGCGGGTCAAAAATTTCGTCGAAATTGCTCTATCTAGTACGGTTTTCGAGATATAAGCATTTTTGTGTTTTGCAATTTTTGCGAAAAATTCGAAAATTCAAAATGGCCACCATATTTGGCGAGAGAAAATTTTTTTCAAAATTGGGATAACTACTCTGCAGAGATACCCTGTGGGTCAAAAATTTCGTCGAAATCGCTCTATCTAGCACGGTTTTTGAGATATAAGCATTTTTGTGTTTTGCAATTTTTGCGAAAATTTCGAAAATTCAAAATGGCCGCCATTTTTGGCGAGATAAAATTTTTTTGAAAATTGGGAAAACTACTCCGCAGAGATATACTGCGGGTCAAAAATTTCGTCGAAATTGCTCTATCTAGCACGGTTTTTGAGATTAAGCATTTTTGCGTTTTGCAATTTTTGCAAAAATTTCAAAAATTCAAAATGGCCGCCATTTTTTGCGAGACAAAAATTTTTTGAAAATTGGGAAAAGTACTCCGCAGAGATATCCTGCGAGTCAAAAATTTCGTCGAAATTGCTCTATCTAGCACGGTTTTTGAGATATAAGCATTTTTGTGTTTTGCAATTTTTGCGAAAATTTCGAAAATTCAAAATGGCCGCCATTTTGGGCGGGACAAAAATTTTTTGAAAATTGGGAAAACTACTCCGCAGAGATACCCTGCGGGTCCAAAATTTCGTCGAAATCGCTCTATCTAGCACGGTTTTCAAGATATAAGCATTTTTGTGTTTTCCTTATTTGGAAAATTCGTAATGAATAATTAATCATTAATTACTCAGCCATTTCTTGACCAATCAATGCCAAAATCTAATGATTTCCAGATTTTAATAGAATGAATGCATTTGCCAAGTTTCAGGTGAATTGATAAAATTCCTTTCAAGTTATCATCCGGACAAGCTTCCCCATTGAAAAAAGCCATTTTTGGTCATGTGACCTCTCTGATTGGTTGAAATGTCACTGCAGCATATTCAAAAAAATTCCCCAAGGCTACTGCCTAAACCTGCCAAATTTGAAAAGAATCCGCCTAACGGTTACAGAGTTATAAGGAAAACAAAATGCGGAGCCGGCGGAGCCTGAAGGTCTCCCATGTACAAACAAGCGTCCCTTGCGGGACGCTTAATTCTAATATGACTTTAACAGTGCTTAATCTGCATCAAAAGAGAGACCCAAAGGTGCAACAAGATTTTATAGGTCAAGGTCACTAGGACAAGGTCAAAGGTCAAATTAAGGTGACACCATGATAATACACACCTACAGTCCCTAACCAATGTCCCTACCAAGTATCAACTTCCTACACCTTACGGTTTCCGAGATATAGCCCAGACAAGATTTTTAAACTCAAGGTCACTATGGCAAGGTCAAAGGTCAAATCCTGGTCAGACCATGACGTTGCACACCTACACACCCTAACCAATGTCCCTACCAAGTACCAACTTCCTACACCTTACGGTTTCCGAGATATAGCCCGGACAACATTTTATAGGTCAAGGTCACTATGGCAAGGTCAAAGGTCAAATCAAGGTCAGACCATGACACTGCACACCTACACCCCCTAACCAATGTCCCTACCAAGTATCAACTTCCTACACCTTACGGTTTCTGAGATATAGCCCGGACAAGATTTTATAGGTCAAGGCCACTATGGCAAGGTCAAAGGTCAAATCAAGGTCACACCATGACGTTGCACACCTACACCCCCTAACCAATGTCCCTACCAAATATCAACTTCCTATACCTTACAGTTTCCGAGATATAGCCTGGACAAGAATTTATAGGTCAAGGTCACTACGGCAAGGTCAAATCAAGGTCAGACCATGACGTTGCACAACTACACCCCCTAACCAATGTCCCTACCAAGTATCAACTTCCTACACCTTACGGTTTCCGAGATATAGCCCGGACAAGATTTTATAGGTCAAGGTCACTACGGCAAGGTCAAAGGTCAAATCAAGGTCAGACCATGACGTTGCACAACTACACCCCCTAACCAATGTCCCTACCAAGTATCAACTACCTACACCTTTCGGTTTCCGAGATACAGCCCGGACAAGATTTTCAAACTCAAGGTCACTACGGTAAGGTCAAATCAAGGTCAGACCATGACGTTGCACACCTACACCCCCTAACCAATGTCCCTACCAAGTATCAACTTCCTACACCTTATGGTTTCTGAGATACAGCCCGGACAAACTATTTCCCGCTGCCCGCCCACCCGCCCGCCCATCCGGACACCATGGGTGAAAACAATACCCCGACAGCCCTTAAGGGCTGTGGGGTAAAAATGAAAATGTCTGTATATTTACAAACTGCTACCAGTCAATCGTGGCCAACGAGAAAGTAGGGCGATTGCTCAGAAGTTATCACGTGACGACAACTACCAGCATATCCGGTGGCTAACAAGAACTGTCTTTTTTTCTAAGACGTTGGCCGCGGGTGTGGCCACCCGAGAACAGCATTAAGTCCCACATGGTAAGCTATTGTAGCGTAATAAAATAGATGTACTAAAGATAGTGGAATATAAATTTTCTTGTGAGATGGAGGCACATGTAGAAGTGACAACAAGTTTAATATTTGATTGCAATACTTTTAAAGATAAAAGGCATTTACTCACTTTAGTAGCTATTACTCTGCCATCCAAAGAGCTACAGTTCTACAACATTATTATGCAGTAGATCAACCCAAAGTAGGTAAGGACGTATTTAGAAGAAATTGCCTATCTGTAACACTTTTAGAGAAAAAAATATTTACTCATTTTAGTGGCTATTACTCTGCCATCCAAAGAGCTACAGTTCTGCAACTTCACTATGTGGTAGATCACCCAAAAGTAGGTGAATGACTTATTTAGAAGAAATTGCCTACCTGTAATACTTTTAGAGATAAAAGACATTTACTTATTTTAGTAGCTATTACTCAGCTATCCAAGAGCTAGAGTTCTGCAACTTCACTATGTGGTAGATCACCCCAAAGTACGTGAATGACTTATTTAGAAGAAATTGCCTACCTGTAATACTTTTACAGATAAAAGACATTTACTCATTTTAGTAGCTATTACTCAGCTATCCAAAGAGCTACAGTTCTGCAACTTCACTATGTGGTAGATCACCCAAAAGTAGGTGAATGATTTATTTAGAAGAAATTGCTTACCTGTAATACTTTTAGAGATAAAAGCTATTTACTCATTTTAGTAGCTATTACTCAGCTGTCCAAAGAGCTACAGTTCTGCAACTTCAATATGTGGTGGATCACCCAAAAGTAGGTGAATGACTTATTTAGAAGAAATTGCCTACCTGTAATACTTTTAGAGATAAAAGACATTTACTCATTTTAGTAGCTATTACTCAGCTATCCAAAGAGCTAGAGTTCTGCAACTTCACTATGTGGTAGATCACCCAAAAGTACGTGAATGACTTATTTAGAAGAAATTGCTATCTACTCACCTAGCTATTGACCTACATCTGCAAAAGCAACAAAAATATAAAGGACACAGGAAAGTAAGCTTTTGAAAAACTAGATGAATAACAAATGAAAAGATTCGCCTAACTTTGGTACTTGTGAAGGTATTTGAGATTTATTTCCATCATAATTTTGGTACAAATAAGAAAATAGCTATTGCTCACTTATGACATGCAATGGAACCCCAAACGATGTGCCATCTTATAGTTAAGGAAAAAGTAGCTGAACAAATTATTTTAGGAAAATCCTGTAACTGCAGTAGTTTTTGAGTTACAATGGATTTACTCAACAGTCACAATTTCAAAGTAGCTATTACTCAGCTGTCCGGTGTGCAACAGGTTTGCAGCTTTACTATCTGATAGCTCATCAAAAACTAGATGAATAACATATTTGAAAATATTTCCCTAACTTGAATACTTTTGAAGATATCTGAAATTTACTTATGTTGTTATTTTGCTACAAATAAGAAAATAGCTATTACTCACTTATGGCATGCAACAGAACCCCAAACTATATGCCATCTTATAGTTAAGGAAAAAGTAGCTGAATAACATATTTTAGGAAAATACTCTAACTGCAATAGTTTTGGAGTTACAATGGATTTACTCAACAGTCACAATTTCAAAGTAGCTATTACTCAGCTATCCAATGTGCAACAGGTCTGAAACTTTACTATGTGATAGCTTATCAAAAACTAGATGAATAACATATTTGAAAAGAATTCCCTAATTTTAATACTTTTGAAGATATTTGAAATTTACTTATGTCGTTATTTTGGTTCAAATAAGGAAATAGCTATTACTCACTTATGGCATGCAATAGAATCCCAAACTGTATGCCATCTTATAGTTAAGGACAAAGTAGCTGAATAACATACTTTAGGAAAATACTCTAACTGCAATAGTTTTGGAGTTACAATGGATTTACTCAACAGTCACAATTTCAAAGTAGCTATTACTCCGCTATCCAATGTGCAACAGGTCTGAAACTTTACTATGTGATAGCTTACCAAAAACTAGATGAATAACATATTTGAAAAGAATTCCCTAACTTTAATACTTTTGAAGATATTTGACATTTACTGATGTCATTATTTTTCTACAAATAAGAAAACAGCTATTACTCACTTATGGCATGCATTAGAACCCCAAACTATATGCCATCTTATAGTTAAGGACAAAGTAGCTGAATAACATATTTTAGGAAAATACTCTAACTGCACTAGTTTTGGAGTTACAATGGATTTACTCAACTGTAGAATTTCAAGGTAGCTATTACTCAGCTATCCAATGTGCAACAGATCTGAAACTTTACTATGTGATAGCTTATCAAAAAGTAGATGAACAACATATTTGAAAAGAATTCCCTAACTTTAATACTTTTGAAGATATTTGACATTTACTTATGTCATTATTTTGCTACAAATAAGAAAATAGCTATTACTCACTTATGGCATGCAATGGGACCCCAAACTATAGCTAAGGACAAAGTGGCTGAACAACATATTTAAAGAAAAAGTTGTAACTGCAATAGTTTTTGAGTTATGAGCCCTTTACTCCAAGTAGCTAAGATTGCTATTACTCACTTATCTTTAGGCCTAAGTCCATAAAACCAAAAAATTTTTCGAGGGAGTGAAAATTCATTGAGACAATTAATTTACAAAAAATCTGTAGCTGTAGTAGTTTTGGAGAAATCTGCGTGACTAACTAACGCACGCACACACGCACGCACGCACGCACGCACACACAGGCATCACTTCATAATCTCCCTCCCGGGCTAAAGCCCAGCGGGAGATAAAAATTGGCTATCTGCAATACTTTTAGAGATAATTCGCATTTACTCATTTTGAGTAGGCAAGTAATTAGCTATGGGTGTGAAACTTCACCATGTGAAAGCTCTCCCACAAGTAGATGAATGAGTATTTGATAAAAATTGGGTATCCGCAATACTTTTACAGATAATTAGCATTCACTCATTTTGAGTAGGTGAATAATTAGCTATGGGTCTGAAACATTACGGAGTGAAAGCTCTCCCAAAAGTAGGTGAATGAGTTATTTGTGAAAAATTGGCTATCTGCAATACTTTTAGAGATAATTTGCATTTACTCATTTTGAGTAGGTGAGTAATTAGCTATGGGTCTGAAACTTCACCAAGTGAAAGCTCTCCCAAAAGTAGGTGAATGATTTATTTGGGAAAAATTGGCTATCTGCAATACTTCTAGAGATAATTCGCATTTACTCATTTTGAGTAGGTGAGTAATTAGCTATGGGTCTGAAACTTCACCATGTGAAAGCTCTCCCACAAGTAGATGAATGAGTTATTTGATAAAAAATTGGGTATCCGCAATACTTTTACAGATAATTAGCATTTACTCATTTTGAGTAGGTGAATAATTAGCTATGGGTCTGAAACTTTACGGAGTGAAAGCTCTCCCAAAAGTGGGTGAATGAGTTATTTGAGAAAAATTGGCTATCTGCAATGCTTTTAGAGATAATTCGCATTTACTCATTTTGAGTAGGTGAGTAATTAGCTATGGGTCTGAAACTTCACCATGTGAAAGCTCTTCCAAAAGTAGGTGAGTTATTTGAGAAAAATTGGTTATCTGCAATACTTTTAAGAGATAATTTGCATTTACTTATTTTGAGTCGGTGAGTAATTATCTACGGGTCTGAAACTTCGCCATGTGAAAGCTCTCCCAAAAGTACATGAATGAGTTATTTGATAAAAATTGGGTATCCGAAATAGTTTTTGAGATAATTAGCATTTACTCATTTTGAGTAGGTGAGTAATTAGCTATGGGTCTGAAACTTCACCCAGTGAAAGCTCTCCCAAAAGTAGGTGAATGAGTTATTTGAGAAAAATTGGCTATCTGCAATACTTTTAGAGGTAATTCGCATTTACTCATTTTGAGTAGGGGAGTAATTAGCTATGGGTCTGAAACTTCACCATGTGTGAAAGCTCTTCCAAAAGTAGATGAATGAGTTATTTGAGAAAAATTGGCTATCTGCAATACTTTTAAGAGATAATTCGCATTTACTCATTTTGAGGTGAGTAATTATCTACGGGTCTGAAACTTCACCATGTGAAAGCTCTCCCAAAAGTAGATGAATCAGTTATTTGATAAAAATTGGGTATCCGCAATAGTTTCAGAGTTAATTAGCATTTACTCATTTGAGTAGGTGAATAATTAGCTACGGGTCTGAAACTTCACCGAGTGAAAGCTCTTTGGGATAGCTGCTCTGCAGAGATACCCTGAAGATGAAAACTTTCGTCGAAATCGCTCTATGTAGCATGGTTTTCGAGATATTAGCATTTTTGTGTTTTGCAAAAAATTCGAAAATTCAAAATGGCCGCCATTTTTGGCGAGACAAATTCTTTTTGAAAATTGGCATGGCTACTCTGCAGAGATACCCTGTGGGTCAAAAATTTCGTCGAAATCGCTCTATCTAGCACGGTTTTCGAGATATAAGTATTTTTATGTTTTGCAATTTTTGCGAAAAATTCGAAAATTCAAAATGGCCGGCATTTTTGGCGAGACAAATTCTTTTTGAAAATTGGCATGGCTACTCTGCAGAGATACCCTGTGGGTCAAAAATTTCGTCAAAATCGCTCTATCTAGCACGGTTTTCGAGATATAAGCATTTTTATGTTTTGCAATTTTTGCGAAAAATTCGAAAATTCAAAATGGCTGCCATTTTTTGCGAGACAAATTTTTTTTGAAGATAGGCATGGCTACTCTGCAGAGATACCCTGAGGGTCAAAAATTTCGTCGAAATCGCTCTATCTAGTACGGTTTTCAAGATATAAGCATTTTTATGTTTTGCAATTTTTGCGAAAAATTCGAAAATTCAAAATGGCCGCCATTTTTGGCGAGACAAAAATTTTTTGAAAATTGGGATAACTTCTCTGCAGAGATACCCTGGGGGTCAAAAATTTTGTCGAAATCGCTCTATCTAGCACGGTTTTCGAGATATAAGCATTTTTGTGTTTTCCTTATTTGGAAAATTCATAATGATTAATTAATCATTAATTACTCGGCTATTTCTTGACCAATCAATGCCAAAATCTCATGATTTCCAGATTTTAATAGAATGAATGTATTTGCCAAGTTTCAGGTGAATTGATAAAATTCCTTTCAAGTTATCATCTGGACAAGCTTCCCCATTGAAAAAAGACATTTTTGGTCATGTGACCTCTCTGATTGGTTGAAATGTCACTGCAGCATATTCAAAAAAATTCCCCAAGGCTACTGCCTAAACCTGCCAAATTTGAAAAGAATCCGCCTAACGGTTACAGAGTTATAAGGAAAACAAAATGCGGAGCCGCCGGAGCCTGAAGGTCTCCCATACACAAACAAGCGTCCCTTGCGGGATGCTTAATAACATCTCTGCAGACATTGCAGTTTTGGGAAAGTTACAGGCACTCACGGCAATGCTGCAAGTTGATGAAAATACATGTATTTTGGCAAACAATCATGATAATACTTACACCCAGTCAAAATGGCATTACAATTCACTTCTTGTTTATTTTAGGTGTTACCTTCAAGAATCCATAATTTCAACTTTTCGTTTGACACTAAAATCCTACATAAATTTTTTTTCACAAAGACAAATTGGTAATAATTCTTTGAGAAACAGACATGTAGAAGTCTTGACAGACACTCCAATCTGACAAAATTTGAAATTCTGTCTACAAAAATGGTTTAACACTAGTTATCAGGAATGGACTTTTGGTTGACAGATTTCAAAATCTGAAAAATTTGAAATCCTGTTGACATAAAAAATCAATGCTTTTTAAAATGCAAGTAACTGAATTATAAACAAAATTATAGTTTTTGTGGAAAGAATTTCAAATTTTGTCCTATAGGATTTTCTGTCACAAATTTAGTAATACTGTGGTTCTGGGCTGGTATTCACGAAGGGTCTTAGACTTAGCCAGGTCTTGGGCTTAAACCCAGTCTTAAAGTTAAGACTTTTGTCTCACCTAAGTTTTGTCTTAAAACCGTATTCACAAAGGGTGACTTAGCCAAGTCCAAGATTATCAAATAACCACAGTGGTTTTCTATGTCATGTGACCTTTTGTATGTATTCAAAATCTAATATTGGTGCCACATATTCTTTATTTGATGTATTTTATCTAAGGATAAGTGCTGTGTTGAAACGGAAAACCTTGTTACCACATATAAATTTCCAAAGACTGCTTTAGTGAAGTGTTCTGTATAATTATACTTTATTTACAGCCATTTCAAATTTTGAAGTGGAGAAAAGTTTAGGGCGGCCATATTTAAGTCCTCTTTACAGAATTTAAGCCCACTACCAATCAATCTTGAAGTTGAGCCCTTGGCTAAGCCTAAGACCGGTCATAAATTCTTTGTGAATACCACTAAGCCTAAGACAAAAATCTTAGCAGTTTTGGGGCAGAAACTTGAGACAAAAGTCTCAACTTTAAGCCTAAGCCCTGGCTAAGACCTTTCGTGAATACGGGCCCTGGTTATGTGTGTAATAAGAAAACAAATGAAGATAACATACCAGTGTGTAGCACGAGTATTATATTGTTAATCTTCATGAGTGATATATTTTTTCTGTATATGTCTGATGAGGAATGTTTTACTTTCGTTATCCACCAATTTGTATGATTTATAAGTAAAATAAAACAATATTTGAAGAGATAATGTGAAAATGCTGACATAAAAACATGAGGACCAGTGATTATAAAAATCTCAATATTTAATTTGCGATTTCTCAGCCATTTCTGCATAGATTTTTATGCAACAAAACAAACAGAAGGGCTGTAAAGAATACCTTTCTAATGATATATAATACATATTTGTAGTTTCCACACTTTCTCAGATATAAGTGAAAAACCAGAACTTGTTCACACTAATTGCCCATGCTAAGGAGGGACCTTACCATGACTCTTTAATGGGGGGGTTTAATTGGGCAGTTACATTAATGCTGATATTCCTCCCCAATAGGTTTACAATCTTTTTTAAACCTGTCTTAACATTTGTCTGGCAATCTTTTGGATCTATGGTGATCTTAGTGATCATATGGTCCGTGATACGGTTCATAACCCATTTGGGAGTAAACGGGAATGTTTTTGGGATATATCGGAATGTTTTATCAGATGGATTCAGTATCAATTTCAATGTTTTCGGGAATCAATCAGATGCTTTTGAGACACAATGGCCATGTTTATCGGATCACTATCAGAAAAGTATTGTGAACTCCACCCAAGGATATTGAGTGGTTTTATATTTTTCAAACGGGAGCTAGGTTTACACTCCAACTGGAATATTGGAACTGCTGTCTGCAAACAGGTAAAATATCTTACCTGTGTACTGTGGCAAACACTGACAAGTATAGCCTCCTTCTCTCTGAAGACACTTGCCATGATTAAGACATGGTTCTGAATAGCACAGATTCACTTCTATGTCACACATATTTGACTTCTCCATACCTAGAAATGCATAGAAATATAATACAGACTTGACATTGCTTCTCAATGCAACATATTCCTTTATGTGACAAATTCAGTACAATACACAGATAATTTGTTCAAGTGAGGTACAAAGGCCTCTAGGTGTGTTGATATCCAAATCCTTTGACTTTGAAAGAGAGGTCACAAGTGAAATCAGACTACACAAGAACATCCACAGCGTACGATTTTCTATGTGACAACATATTATTTCCTTGATGTTGATTTCTCCACTGCAAACCCCTAGAACCAATTCTAAGGAAGATACAAGGCACTTTTTGTAAGTCTGCTTCACCTTGAAGTATGGGAAAATTTCAGAACAAAGGTGCTCAAGGTAAAGCTACTTTATATCAAAACTTCATAGTTTTCTAAAGTTTCCCTGTAAATTTTATTTATTTATTTGGGGTTTTACCTCGCTTTCAAGTTTCAACACTGTACAGGTCATATCAAAATGGGTAGTTGGAAGGGCAGAAGAAACCAGTACAGTTCGTGAAGGTTCTGTACTGTAAACTACCGTCCAACGGCAAGTATCTACCAGCTTTTCCATTTGAGGTCAGGCCTGGATTTGAACTCTGATTTCAGAGGCGGGAGGCGAGTGTGTTACCACTCCGCCACCATGGCCCCCCCAGTGTAAATCTGAATGACTACTATTGTGATTTCCAACAGGATAAAATGTGAAACAGATGGCAAATATTACTCTTCTCAATGAGGTTGTTGACTTGAAGGTCAAGGTCACCAAGAAATATTTTGCTTTTGCCCTCATTAACCAAAGTTGAAAGCTCTATACCAGACTTTTCTGAATTATTGCATCTGAAAATAGATCACTATGGCAGCAGTAGAGCAACAAGCTGAAAACTATTATTAATATTATAATTGTGTCTCTAACTTTTGTCTGGGGGTATACTGAAGGTACAACAACAGATGCTTCATCAAAATCATCAATTATCAATTAATATTGAAATAATTATCAACACTGCTAACTTTATTTCAATATTAATTGCAACAGGGAGCACCACATTTTTATTACCTCAAATTCTGAAAAATATATATGCCAATTATCATACTCCATTCATAATTAAATCAATGGCCATCACACTTCTTCCAGTGTATTTGAATTTTTTATTTTTGTATTGTACTAACCAGCAAATCCTGGTGGGCAGACACAGTCAAAGTAAGTGAATGGATGGATTGGTCTGAAGAGCATGGTATCGGAATTTACAAAGGCAGCAGCCTCTCCAAACCTCAGGATGGTGACACAGTGCTCCAAGTTCAGGCATGGCTCTTTGATACAAAGATTATCATCAAAAGGAAGGACCTGGTGGAAGAAAAAGATTCACAACATAAGTTTAAACAGCCACGCAGTTCACATAGTCATTGCTCCTGAAGTTGGTCGACAGTGTTACAACATGAGTGAATGAAGTATTTATAAAGCACCAAATTCATGTAGATATCTAGAGGGTACCGATGTTAAAGAAGGGATAAACTAATAACAAAGGAAAATGTAATACAAGGATGCTACACAAAGGTAAAACTTTACCTGGTTAGGTTGATTTTTCTGGGGACCACAAAAATACATGTATTTCCACTTTACCAAAATATCCGATGTCAGGGTAAATACCAGTACAGTGGCTATTTTCCTCATCTGATTTCCACTTACACAGGTTTAAGTAGACACTCTTAACATAAACTCATACATAATAAAACTTCAATATACAAAGTTATATTTTTATCCTGAAAAAAATACAAATATGTCAAGCATACAGATCATTTATCATTTATGACAGTGTTTTGAAAAGAAAGATAATATTTCCATAAATCATATACATTTTAATTCAAAGCTGAACAATCATTAAGTGGCAGCTCCTGTCAAACGCATTTTTAAAAGCTTCTATATTTTCTATATCAAGAACTTATTTTGCACAATATCTCCTAATTGACAGCCTCATTGGCAATATATATCTTTGCTTGACAGGAAAAAAACTGAGTCTCTTGCTTCATGACGATATATCTTATTAGACCTATTTTTTCTAGTATGTTTCTGACAAAACAATCATCTACTTGGAGCCAACTTGAATTTCACTTGTAGGAGTTGTAAGACAAGTATGTAGTTTCTAAAAAGGGAGGTCTTTTCAATATTAGCTAAAGGTAGAAATCATGAAGAACATATAGAATTCCTTCACAAAGGAAAACCTCAATCAGATACACCAAAAGTAAAAGGTTTGGGACCTATTATGTACAATAACATAGATACAGAATAATAACATCATGCATAGAATTACACAATTACTGATCTTTATACAGAAGAGTAAAAACATTGTTTCAAAGTGGGTATGTCACAAAATGACTGGCAGCAATTGTACAAGCAGTTAATTGAAATAAAATGTAGACTTAGGTGAAAGTTTTAAGTGAAGCTGAATAACATCAATTTACAATCAAACTTTTGTATATTCTGACAGAGCATTTTCAATACTGATATCTGAGATTTCTGATGCTTACTTCAATAGACATTCTGTGGGTTAACTGGATTGTTCAAATATATCAGAGTATGAAAAATCAGGGGCACATTTGGAACCAATTTTAATGGCCAAAATATCAGGAAATGTTATATTTTCTCCATACAAAAACATCAGTAAAGTTACCAAAAAAAACCCCTAAAATTTTAACATAAACTTTATGTACTAAATTATAAAAATGGTGTAAGTATATTTACTATAAAATGATACACATTTTTAACAATATAGAGTAAGAAATCTAAAATTCGCCACATATCTGAAATTCGCCACATGTGGAAATACTAATAAAACTAGAGGATCGCTCGCAAAAAAAAAAGATAATGTTTTTGCATAGCAAAAACAAAGCGTCCCGAAAAGGATATAAAGGTGAGTGCTAAAGTATTAAGAAAATGCTTCGTTTCTAGCCTTATACTGTTGTGGCAACCAAAGTCAGCGCAGTCTGCTCTATCTAGCACGGTTTTCAAGATATAAGCATTTTTGTGTTTTGCAAAAAATAAAAAAATTAAAAATGTCCGCGATATTTGGCGAGACAAAAATATTTTGAAAATTGGCATGGCTACTCTGCAGAGATACCCAGCAGGTCCAAAATTTTGTTGAGTTCACTCCATATAGCACGGTTTTCGAGATATAAGCATTTTTGTGTTTTGCAAAAACTTTGAAAATTCAAAATGGCCACCATTTTTGGGGAGACAAAAATTTTTGTCAAGACCACTGCCGTGGTGTGTATCTCCCGCCGAGCATTAAAGCAGAAGAAATAGCTTTTCCGAGATATTCACAATTTTTCATTTTCGTGTGTGAAAGGTCTTCCAAAAGTAGGTGAATGAGTTATTTGAGAAAAATTTGCTATCTGCAATACTATTAAGAGATAATTCACATTTACTCATTTTGAGTAAGTGAATAATTATCTATGGGTCTGAAACTTCACCAAGTGAAAGCTCTCCCAAAAGTAGGTGAATGACTTATTTGAGGAAAATTGGCTATCTGCAATACTTTTAGAGATAATTCGCATTTACTCATTTTGAGTAGGTGAGTAATTAGCTATGGGTCTGAAACTTCACCATGTGAAAGCTCTCCCACAAGTAGATGAATGAGTATTTGATAAAAATTGGGTATCCGCAATACTTTTACAGATAATTAGCATTTACTCATTTTGAGTAGGTGAATAAATAGCTATGGGTCTGAAACTTCACAGAGTGAAAGCTCTCCCAAAAGTAGGTGAATGAGTTATTTGAGAAAAATTGGCTATCTGCAATACTTTTAGAGATAATTCGCATTTACTCATTTTGAGTAGGTGAATAATTAGCTATGGGTCTGAAACTTCACCAAGTGAAAGCTCTGCCAAAAGTAGGTGAATGAGTTATTTGAGAAAAATTGGCTATCTGCAATACTTTTAGAGATAATTCGCATTTACTCATTTTGAGTAGGTGAGTAATTTGCTATGGGTCTGAAACTTCACCAAGTGAAAGCTCTTCCAAAAGTAGGTGAATGAGTTATTTGAGAAAAATTGGCTATCTGCAATACTTTTAGAGATAATTCGCATTTACTCATTTTGAGTAGGTGAGTAATTAGCTATGGGTCTGAAACTTCACCAAGTGAAAGCTCTCCCAAAAGTAGGTGAATGATTAATTTGAGAAAAACTGGCTATCTGCAATACTTTTAGAGATAATTCGCATTTACTCATTTTGAGTAGGTGAGTAATTAGCTATGGGTGTGAAACTTCACCAAGTGAAAGCTCTCCCAAAAGTAGGTGAATGAGTTATTTGAGAAAAATTGGCTATCTGCAATACTTTTAGAGATAATTCGCATTTACTCATTTTGAGTAGGTGAGTAATTAGCTATGGGTGTGAAACTTCACCAAGTGAAAGCTCTCCCAAAAGTAGGTGAATGAGTTATTTGAGAAAAATTGGCTATCTGCAATACTTTTAGAGATTATTCGCACTTACTCATTTTGAGTAGGTGAGTAATTAGCTATGGGTCTGAAACTTCACCAAGTGAAAGCTCTCCCAAAAGTAGGTGAATGAGTTATTTGAGAAAAATTGGCTATCTGCAATACTTTTAGAGATAATTCACATTTACTCATTTTCAGTAGGTGAGTAATTAGCTATGGGTCTGAAACTTCACAGAGTGAAAGCTCTCCCAAAAGTAGGTGAATGAGTTATTTGAGAAAAATTGGCTATCTGCAATACTTTTAGAGATAATTCGCATTTACTCATTTTGAGTAGGTGAGTAATTAGCTATGGGTCTGAAACTTCACCAAGTGAAAGCTCTCCCAAAAGTAGGTGAATGATTAATTTGACAAAATTTGGCTATCTGCAATACTTTTAGAGATAATTCGCATTTACTCATTTTGAGTAGGTGAGTAATTAGCTATGGGTCTGAAACTTCACCAAGTGAAAGCTCTCCCAAAAGTAGGTGAATGAGTTATTTGAGAAAAATTGGCTATCTGCAATACTTTTAGAGATAATTCGCATTTACTCATTTTGAGTAGGTGAGTAATTAGCTATGGGTCTGAAACTTCACAGAGTGAAAGCTCTCCCAAAAGTAGGTGAATGAGTTATTTGAGAAAAATTGGCTATCTGCAATACTTTTAGAGATAATTCGCATTTACTCATTTTGAGTAGGTGAGTAATTAGCTATGGGTCTGAAACTTCACCATGTGAAAGCTCTCCCACAAGTAGATGAATGAGTTATTTGATAAAAATTGGGTATCCGCAATACTTTTTCAGATAATTCGCATTTACTCATTTTGAGTAGGTAAATAATTAGCTATGGGTCTGAAACTTCAACATGTGAAAGCTCTTCCAAAAGTAGGTGAATGAGTTATTTGAGAAAAATTGGCTATCTGCAATACTTTTAGAGATAATTAGCATTTACTCTTTTTGAGTAGGTGAGCAATTAGCTATGGGTCTGAAACTTCACCAAGTGAAAGCTCTTTGGGATAGCTGCTCTGCAGAGATACCCTGAAGATAAAAAATTTCGTCGAAATCGCTCTATGTAGCATGGTTTTCGAAATATTAGCATTTTTGTGCTTTGCAATTTTTGCGCAAAAATTCGAAAATTCAAAATGGCCGCCATTTTTGGCAAGAAAATTTTTTTAGTGGGTCAAAAATTTCGTCGAAATCGCTCTATCTAGCACGGTTTTCGAGATATAGGCATTTTTGTGTTTTGCAATTTTGCGAAAAATTCGAAAATTCAAAATGGCCGCCATTTTTTGCGAGAAATTTTTTGTTTGAAAATTGGCATGGCTACTCTGCAGAGATACCCTGCGGGTCAAAAATTTCGTCGAAATCGCTCTATCTAGCAGGGTTTTTGAGATATAAGCATTTTTGTGTTTTGCAATTTTTGCGAAAAATTCGAAAATTCATAATGGCCGCCATTTTTGGCGAGACAAAATTTTTTTGAAAATTGGCATGGCTACTCTACAGATATACCCGGTGGGTCAAAAATTTCGTCAAAATCGCTCTATCTAGCAGGGTTTTCGAGATATAAGCATTTTTATGTTTTGCAATTTTTGCGAAAAATTCGAAAATTCAAAATGGCCGCCATTTTTGGCGAGACAAAATTTTTTTCAAAATTGGGATAACTACTCTGCAGAGATACCCTGCGGGTCAAAAATTTCGTCGAAATCGCTCTATCTAGCACGGTTTTCGAGATATAAGCATTTTTGTGTTTTGCAATTTTTGCGAAAATTTCGAAAATTCAAAATGGCCGCCATTTTTGGCGACACAAAAATTTTTTGAAAATTGGGAAAAGTACTCCGCAGAGATACCCTGTGGGTCAAAAATTTCGTCGAAATCGCTCTATCTAGCACGGTTTTCGAGATATAAGCATTTTTGTGTTTTCCTTATTTGGAAAATTCGTAATGATTAATTAATCATTAATTACTCGGCCATTTCTTGACCAATCAATGCCAAAATCTAATGATTTCCAGATTTTAATAGAATGAATGTATTTGCCAAGTTTCAGGTGAATTGATAAAATTCCTTTCAAGTTATCATCCGGACAAGCTTCCCCATCGAAAAAAGACATTTTTGGTCATGTGACCTCTCTGATTGGTTGAAATGTCACTGCAGTATATTCAAAAAAATTCCCCAAGGCTACTGCCTGAACCTGCCAAATTTGAAAAGAATCCGCCTAACGGTTACAGAGTTATAAGGAAAACAAAATGCGGAGCCGGCGGAGCCGGAAGCTCTCCCATACACAAACAAGCGTCCCTTGCGGGACGCTTAATAAATTAATTGTTGTGAGATTTGTTGACTGTATAGTAAATTAAGGCTTTTTGAACTGAAAAATACCAATTTTTGGACAAAAACATCATTTTCTTCATAAAATTAACTAAGGTTTTAGAGGTGGCGAATTTTAGATTCCTGGCGAATTTTAGATTTCTTACTCTACTTTATGAGTAATACAATAAAAACAAATGTATTTTGAAACAATTCTTGTCAGTGTTCTTTCTTCAACTGGTATCTCCTTGGCTATTAATAATCTCTCACTTAAATTTATAACCTCTTGTCAATCACACACTCACCATGACAAAGACAGACTTGCAAGCTTGAGCTTGATTCATCTGTACATAGTGATAGACATTAAAAGATATTTCGAGGATATGCATGACCCTTCAGGAAGAAGTCACTTCATGTGGCTTTTATTTGCAGTCATATTGTCAAAGAAATCAATCTTCCAATGGTCTCAAATATTGATACACCACTCCGGTATTCATCAGAAACCCCCAACATAAATGGAGATGTGTATTTATATTCCCAGAGGTCACTTCATGACACACATGTCACATTCTAAACTAAATAAGCTAATATGCGCAAAATTACTTAAGAGGCTTTCCTTGATAATTTCTATCAACAAGCATTCTTTAGAAATGACAACAACTTTATATTTATTGAGACAGGTCTTTAGCATGATTGTACAACAAGCGAATATTGTCTATATAGGTACCAACACCTGTTGCAATGCTGGACCTTAATACAAACCAAACACATACTCCATTGAAAACTCCTAAGGAAAATTAATGGATTTCTTTTAAATAGTTGAACCAAGCAAAGGTCACAGCATCCTTGAAATCCTTTTGAGCTATTTCAGATTTGTGTTGTTTACATATTCATGATCATGAAGAGAGATTTACTCCGGAATGATGAAAACAATAAGAAAAAGGGTTTTTTGATTTGAAATTATGCATAAAATGGAACCAATTTCAAAAGAAGTAATTTTTATGATGACCATGAAATAATATGAAAAGTATATTTATAGTTTTATACAATAGCTTTTTCCTCTTTACTTCTGTAATGAACTTCAGTGTGTAATTGACATCAAATAGAATATAAAACATAAAACCATTCTTTGTAAAATAAACAATCAGGTTAGTCTGGCCTATGTTAGTAAATGTTGAACTTTTCCAAGTATGATGTTCTCTGTGCACCAAATAGTCAGTAAAAGGCTTCCTCATCACTTAAACCTTTGAAAAAGCATTTTTTGTTTAATTTTTAATTCTATTTGTCTCTTTGTGGACAAACTGGCATGTTTTTTCACTTCTGGACTCTAAAATCCAGCAAGTGTTTTAAATCAGGCGACATGCTAATTTTGGTTCTAATCAAGTTTTTCCCTTGTAAAAACACAATCAAGGAAATGCATGTACAATCTTAATGTTCTTACAAGTGAATACATCATACTCCACTCAATAAATTTTAGTTCTAAGGACTTCTGGGACTTTTTTATATTTGCTTATGTTATCTGAGGAGAGAGATCCTCTTTGACCCAGTGGGTAGTAAGTTGGGCATCTAATCATAGGCTGTCACCTCTGTCGGTTTGAGTCCTACAAGTGGCAATGCCATGGACCTGTCCCATTATGACCCAGGCTGTTGAACGGGACATAAAACCCCAACTTTGACTCTGACTCTGAGTTATCTGAAGAGAACTGTGGAATTGTATATCATGTTCATACTACAATCTGAGTTAATAAGAATTTGGGTTGAAGCAGATTAATGCAGATTCATCTTAATCCGGAGTGACTGTCCTCACTACAGACTTTAATCTGGATTGAAAAGTTTCCAAAGTCTAAGTACATTAAAGCTCTTAAATTGGCTTACATTAGCCAACAGATCAAATGCAATTTAGTTAAATATCTCTGCTTCTTCAAATATCCTGTTTTATACACAAAACTTCATACACTTTATGCCAAATTGCAAATATTGTTAAAAGGCTTCACACCTAATCCCCTATTCGCTTAAATCTGTGTCAACCACAGTTGAATCACTAGTCTCAGTATCAGGATAGTGAACCTCTGACACCAAGTTTCTTACAAACTGGTCTTTTTAATTATAAACATTTTAATTTTAATTACTTACTAGTATTTACATATGTCTGACAAAAAATATTGAGGTGCAGGAAATGGTACCCACTGTCCAGTGTCAAATAATAAAACATTTCATCGTCCACTGAAATACCATGGTTCTTTCTCAGGTTAAATAGTTTATGGAATACTGAACAAGATGGTAAACACTCCAGACTACTTGTCAGTGTTCACCAGTTCATTCATCCACAGACAAAAACTACCATTAAATGTCATCACTATGTAGCCTCTTATCACATTGAGATAAAAAATGTATCCCGACTGCTCTCATCATTCTGTTAGATCTCTCCCTAATATTCTGGAATATCACAAATTGAAATATAACTTTATTGCAAATATAATAAATGCAGGAAATATGTAAGAATGGTCAACTTAGTGTTATATAAATAGTAACGTTAAGAACTATACCCCCCCCCCAAAAAAAAAAAAAAAAAAAAACATTCTGAAGTTCTGAACCGTTAACTTTGTATGTTAGGGTAATTTTTAATTATACCCATGATTACAGAAATAAGCAATTTATGAAACCTTAGTGAAGAATAAAGGATATTACAAAAAAAAACAAGGCCACTGCCGCAGTAGTTATCTCCCACCTTAGAATCAGTAATAATGGAGAACTAAAGGAGATATAAGGCCTTTGTAGTAAGATAACCCCACTTGACACTGAAAAAGGGGTCAAAGGTACATTTTATTGAGTCAGCAATTTGAAAAGTCTCAGGCCATGACTTCCTTTAAGTTGTTTTCACATTTTGAACCCCTAGTAGCAATGATAAGGGAGATATAAGGCATTTTTAATAGGATAATCCCATTTAACATTAAACATGTGATATGACATCCATTTTGTTTTCGAAACTAAGCCAAATTACTATCAGGCTAACTTTCCTAGCGATATATCTTTTGTGCAAATTAGATGAACATAAATGCAATATTTCAAGTTTTAGAGCATCTTATTGAGTTTGAAATAATTGGCTATGGTGGCAATTTTGTTTTTCAAAATAAGGCCAAAATTTTTCTCTGGCAAAACATCTGAAGGTCAGGACTTTTCATGGTCTATCTTTACACTCTGAACCATAGCACCAATAATAAGGGAGAAATAAGGATGTTTTACTGTGATTTAACCTTGAAGGAGAGGTCAAAGGTCAAATTCAACTACTGGAAAAGATTCCTAGGCCATGACTTCCTACAAGTTGTTTTCACATTCCGAACATCTAGGAGCAATATTAGGGGAGATACGAGGCCATTTTCATACGATAAACCCGTTTGACATTAAGCATGTGATATGGCGGCCATTTTATTTTAGGACTAGGCCAAAATTACTGTCAGGCTAGCTTTTCTAGCCATATAGCTTTTGTGCAAATTCGATGAAGCTAGCCGGAATATTTCAAGATTTAGACCATCTTTATGATTTTCAAATAATTGCAAAGGTCAAAATTTTGCACAGACAGGTTTTCATAGCCATAAACATTTCCTGCATATTTGATGAAGATATCTTTATAAATGAATGAGATGTTAAGGTTTATGTAAAAACATGACAAATGGACGCACGTACAGAGGCACAAAGAGGCGCATGTACGGAAGGTGTTTTATAATCTCCTGACCACGGCCTTCCCTTTTCATGGTCTGTCTTTACATTCTGAAGCCATAGCACCAACAATAAGGAAGAAATAAGGATGTTTTAGTGTGATGACCCCATTTAACCTTAGAGCAGAGGTCAAAGGTCAAATCCAACACTCCCAGGCCATGACTTCCTACAAGTTGTTTGCACATTCAGAACCTCTAGGAGCAATTTTAGGGGGAAATATAGGGCCTTTTTAATAGGATAACCCTATTTGACATTAAACGTGAACTAGACCAAAAATTACTATCAGGCTAGCTTTTCTAGCCATATAGCTTTTGTGCAAATTTGATAGCTGGAATATTTCAAGATTTAGAGCATGTTTATGATTTTCAAACAATTAGCTATGGCAGCCATTGTGTTTTCTCAAAATGAGGCCAAAATTTTGCACACACAGGTTTTTATAGCCATAAACATTCCCTGCAAATTTTGTGAAGATATCTTTATAAATGAATGAGATATTAAAGTTTATGTAAAAACGTGACGAACGGATGGACAGACGCACGTATGGAAGGCGTTTTATAATCTCCCGACCACGGCCTTCGGCCGCAGGAGGGAAATAATAAATAACTACATTGGGCCAACTCGGCGCCAACATATCCCCAGACAGGTCATCACTCACGCCACAGGTTTTGATCGGGAATTTTTAAAAACATAATTACCCATTATTATATGAACTTCAGCACATCAATCTACTCTGTTTATATCTTCCAAGGAAGATGGTGTATCCCCAGACGCCGAATACATAACTCAAATTATATTTTCAATCTTCCTGCAATGATAACTCTAAACCTATTTTCAAAGTATTTAAATGATTGATGATTGAATGTCCATTCTAAAATAATAATCCCAAAAGAGCATATCTGTTTCTATATTTGTTGACAAATAAAATATTATTTTTAACTCAACTCATCATACTTTTCAATCTTCCTTCAAAGTATTTAAATGATTGATGATTCAATGTCCATTCTAAAATTCATAATCCCAAAAGCGCATATCTGTTTCTATATTTGTTCACAAATAAAATATTATTTAAAAAAAAATTGTTTATATTATTATTTTATTATATTATTTTTAGAATTTGCAAATTGTTTTCAGTTATTCATTTCCTCTATACCTATATATGTGGTCCATATATATGCAACCTAAATATGTGACACAATCTCAGTTCTGACTCCCCTTTGTGTTATATGTAATGAAGCCCACCACCTCCCACCCCCACCCCTCTCCCCTTCTCCACACCTCTCTCACTATTACACAAGATCTGCAACCCCATTGAGTTCTTTGTTTCTCATCTGATATCATTAAATACCATTGTTTATTTAGTGTCACTCAATATAGCTGGAGGTCCCAGAGGTGGGTGGGGGGAATCCGGGTGGGGGATGTGGGTTGAGCATAAATGGTAAACAAACAATCTATATAAAAGGGGTACTCAAATACAAAAAGAATTGAGAATTTTAAGTATGTGATTATCAACTGAAATGAGTTCATAACTGTAGGAGCTGTGCCAAAATTAACTGAGGCAAGTTGAATAAAACTGGGCTAGTTGAGGGTTAAAAATCCCCTAGTTTTACTACATAAGGATATAATTTCATTAATATTGGGACTTAAAGCTCACTTAAAGTGTCCATTTTGTCTACTTGAATATGTTTAACCAGTTTCATTTTAAAAAGTGAAAAACTCAGCAAGCAGAGGTATAACACACAAAAATAAGTTCTTAAAAGACTAAGATAGCCATAACATTATTAATATTCAAAATTTAAATAGACAGGCATTTCCTTTTAAAAATTCAAAGATTTCAGCTCTATACCCCACATCGTTTGACAGTTACTGGGCTTTAAAGTGGCATAATATCCATAAATTGGGTTTCTGTGGGCATTTTACAATTGTTAAAGAGACCTTAGCAATTAAACTACAGATCTGAAACTTTTTGGGGGACATACATAACAAACAAAAATTATATATAATACAGTTTAAGACTTGTCACACTAAGCATTTCCAAATAACAGGGCAAAATACGGAAAAAATGTCAAAAAAGGCACTTGGGCGAGTGTCTATGGCCCTCATACACAGGTTAAATGTCTACTAAAAACCTTGATTTTCGGCATATGTAAAAAGGACATAATAATGCATTCCCAGATGGGATTTCAGCTCCATCAATCACATAGTTTAACAGTTACAGGGCTTAAAGGTGGTAAAAAGTCCAAATATTGGGTCATTGTGGGCCTTTTAGAGATCTCGATGTGGCTTTCAAATTAAAGCTTCAGACTTAAAATTTGTTACATACTAAGATTACACATAGAATATGTATCTAATAAAGTTTGAAACTTCTCAGACTTACCATTTCCAAGTTACAGAGCAAAATATGTGAAAAATGTCTTAAAAGGGTCACTCAGGTGGGTGTTTAAGGTCCTCATACACAGGTTAAATGTCTACTTGAAGCCTTGATTTTTGGCACATGTAAAAAGAACATAATAATGTATTCCCAGATGAGATTTCAGCTCTATCAGTCACATAGTTTAACAGTCACAGGCCTTAAAATTGGCAAAAAGTCCAAATATTGGGTCTTTATGGGGCCTTCTAGAGACCTAAATGTAGCCTTCAAATTAAAGCTTCAGACTTAAAATTTGTCACATACTAAGATTACACATAGAATATGCATCTAATACAGTCTGAAACTTCTTAGACTTACCATTTCCAAGTTACAGGGAAAAATATGTGAAAAATGTCTAAAAATGGTCACTCGGGTGGGGATTTATGGTCCTCATACACACGTTAAATGTCTTCTTAAAGCCTTAATTTTTGGCACATATAAAAATAACATACTAATATCTTCTCAGATAGGATTTGAGCTCTATCAGTCACATAGTTTGACAGTCACAGGGCTTAAAAGTAGCAAAAAGTCCAAATATTGGGTCTTTGGGAGCCTTTTAGAGACCTCAATTTGACCTTCAAAATTAAAGCTTCAGACTTAAAATCTGTTACATACTAAGATTACACACAGAATATATATCTAATACAGTTTGAAACTTCTCAGACTTACCATTTCCAAGTTACAGGGAAAAAGATGTGAAAAATGTCTTATAAGGGTCACTCGGGTGGGTGTTTATGGTCCTGATACACAGGTTAACTGTCTATTAAAGGCCTAAATGTTGGGGCACATATAAGAAAACACATAGATATATTCCCAGATGATATTTAACTTAGATGAGAGACATAGTTTGAAAGCTACAGTGCTTGAAAGTGGCAAAAAGTGCATAAATTGGGTCTCTGTGGGCACTTTTGAGACCTTAAGTCGACCCCTTTGGGTAAACCTACAGCCCTAAAATTTTCTACAGACAAGGATTACATATCAACGTTATACCTAGCGCAGTTTGAGACTCATCAGAATTATCACTTCCAAATTATAGGGCAAAATATGTGTAAAGTATAGCAAAAAATCCCTAAGTGGGGGTATCTATGGGCCTCAAACACAATTTTCTCCTCAACTTAAAGTCATGATTTTCGGCACATGTACTAAGAACATATTAATGTGTTGTCAGGTAAAATTTCAGCCAGCTGAGCATCATAGTTTGTGACCTACAGGGCTCTAAGTGGCCCAAAGTGCAATTTCTGACCTTAAGGTGGCCATAAGTTCTTTTTTACTGGGAGTTTAAGGTCACCTTAAAATAGGGATCTTCCTTTGGGCACCCTTAACATGTGTACCAAGTTTGAAAAAAAAATATTAATTTGTTTTTGAGTTATCGCGTCCACAAGGAAATTTCTACGGCGGCGGCGGCGGCGCGACGGACCTGAATCCAATATATCCCCGACTTTCGTCTGGGGATATAATAACTATTCCACAGGCCCAATGAAATTACCAACAGGAATACAAATCTAATCAACCTGGCAAAAATAAAACTATTTCTTTCTGTATACTTTATGACCACTTCTACTCCATGATATCTTGTGTAAATAGTCAAACATTTACAAAACTGTACATTAGGGGACATTTGTTCCACATTAATTTTTATTACAGCTGAGAATGAACGATCTAACCAAGCCTGACAAAGAATAAAGGTATTGAATTTTTTGCTGCCTCCATATGAGCCACAAAGAATTATCTCTATGACTCACAGGTAACAAAAATTTTCCATCTGACTGATTGATAGGGAATCCAGTCTCAAATCTGAAAAGTAAATAAAAGTATGCTAAATTTACAGAATTGGCGATAAGACCCCAGAACAGTATTCCCCAGAAATCCATCTGTGTAAAAATGTGAGCACAAAAAAAAACTACACATTTTACAGTCCAGTTATTATTCATACATATTTGGAATTTTGAAAAAAATCTGTTTCTAGTCTGGGTGATGAACATACTGTGTTATGCTTCTAATATAAAACATTGAGTGTACAAGGAAGCCTAAATCTATATCCCTAGTAAATCAAATACTAGTAGTCACTTGGAAATTCATATGAAATTACCTGTTTTTTTAATAATAAAATAACTGAAGCATTTCTACAGCAAACAACCTGGTGAAGAGGACGTACAACACTGAAGATAATAATTGTCAATTTTCAATGATCATGTTATTATAATTTAATAAAATAAAAAAATTGAAATTTTTCAAGGAAATTGAATGACACACTATTGATTAAAACTTTAGTCCAGTTCACTTATCAACTTATACAAATTTTATAATGAGTTGATTATGCAGGTTAACATACCAATATATATATATTTTGAAGAACAAATGTTTGTGTATTTTAAAAAGGTTAAAAAAGCCTGTAATTCACTGTTACCTAGAGGACCTACAGCTTGTACCCAAGTACATTTTGCTAAATGATTTCACCTCAGACATAAAATATAACCCTTACACCACCATAAGCTGCAGTAAATGAGTGTAAACATCAAGTCATGCTGGTACATATTAAATAGCTTTATTACCGACATGTAATACCACAGTTATTCCAGCAGCCAACTGTTTTACCCTGTGTCTTAACAAAACACAGATTTGTACAGTTCAACAGTTTTCCAGGAAGTATTGTGTATTTTTTCATACAGTTTTCTCTGCAAACACTGATCCAAATGAACCATATCAATATTCTACACTGCCTCAGACATGTGTGTATTTAATGCATACAAGCAGAGTGAGAACTGTTAGATACAGTGCTCTGATATCAGTCTGGTAAACATGAAACTTCTGAGAATTGCTACAACTGAATATAAATGGTTATGGGGTTATTTTACTGCTTGTCTAGGTCTGTCTGGATCAATTACAGTGGTGTTTTACAGGTGTATCAGTGGTTTCATGAAAGAAGAAGTTAAATATAATTTTAATATGTGAATATCTACCAGTCAATGTACATCATGAATTAAGTACAATTTTCATACTTCAACTAAAGTTAATAACATACATTTTTAATAAAATAAAAAGTAGAAACTTAGAATACTTCAGGTACTGGTATAACATTCTGATGTCTTTCTTTCAATGATAATTGCTCTTATACTTTTTGAAAAGTTATAATAACTGTATCCATATTTATTTTAACTATACAATTTCACTAAAAATGTTGTTATTCATTTTACACAAATCAGATTTAGCACTAAATCCAGCATTACCAAAAACAATGCACAGACGTTGTAACTATTCCATAAAGGTGGGCATTTCGGTGAATCAAGATCAGTTTCAATTTATGAGATAGATTTTAAAAATATAAATATACAGTAATATAATAATATTCAGTGAAATTTATTTTACTGGAAAAAATTGTAATTTACAGGATGTAATCAGTATTGGAAAATATTCCATAAAATTTCTTTGAACAGAACTGTTTTCATAGACTGCAATCGACAACAACAGTACAAATTTCTCCTTACTCAGACAATGTAGAGTCTGTGTTTTCACACTAAAATAGCCTGTCTATATATGATTTACCATTTTTAAAAAAAATTCAAAGATAAGTCTTGTATTTAAAACTCTCCTTCCCATGCGTAATTATAATTTGCTCTGATATGGCTTACCATATTTTTTGGCATTTAAACTAAAACTCAAATAAAGGCAATATGTCTGTTACATACAACAGTATACTGAGCAAATTTAGATTGCCTTTTAATTTTCCAAAATACATTGATATATATCCACAAGGTCTACAGTAGCCCAGTGGTATGCATGTTTTGCATAAAATCACAGGCTGTTACCTCCCGTGTGATTCACCTCCCATAAGCAGCAATACTGTGGGCTAGTCTCAGTATGTACATGCGTTCACGCCTTAAGAAAGACTGATACCCTATAACATACAAACACTGGATCATTTCACTCAATAAAATGGTATAAAAGAACTTGCTCAGGTGAAATAACTTCAAAGTGGAGCACAAACATTGCAGGTTTACATGCCCTGAGGAGAGTATTTAGAACAGGCTAGTTTACAAAAATCATTAATTGCTGACTGACTACTAGATCAGTATGAAAACTCATGAACAAGGCAGTAATTGATGATTAATTTTTCAGATGCAAGTTTTTTACGACAAAACAGTGCTGGGATAATTAGGAAACATGTGTTTTGAATAGTGAAGATACAAGGAAATACATGCTTCTGTTGCTAACTGCACAATAATGTAGAGACATGGCATAAAAATGACATGGTCTACATGAAAAGTGCATTTATATGCAATCTATTCTTCTATGTACAGTGTACACAAGTGAGATTACATGATGAGTTTGTCACTACTCAAAACGAAAAAGAAATGACTGTTAACCATATTCAAAGAAAATGAAAATAGAATAGCAAAGAACACAGTTCAAAATCTGGACTGTAATGAAGCAAAAGAAGTGTATTTGATTACTTTATGTCAATACCATGACCAACTTTGTTAAAACCATAGTTGACACAATTTCAGGATAACTTGAATGTGTACCTGAACAAAACTTAAAATATGACAAAGTACTGAACTGTGTGTATTTTATATCGGCAACATACAAATATGAGGTATATAAAAAGCTGCAACAACAAGATTTAATGAGCTGTATCAGCCTCCCATTTCAAATAAATGTCTAATGTCTACTTTCTGGATGGTGACTTTACCTTCCAAAACCAATTTCCTACAGTTGCAAATCAGTCTACCTGGCACACTCCATACAAATGTGGCCCGTTTTTTTTATTAGAAAAAGCCAATAAGTAATCAATGGAAATGATGAAAGGTTTCTCTGGCATTTGGCCCTCTAATGAGTAAATTTGGTCTAATCTTATCCTAAAATGGTCCAAATCTATGCCATTAAACCTTTGTAATCTTGAATAATAACCTTTCAATATCAGTTCCAAGACTCACACAAACTGGGTACGCTGTTAAGACCCATGATCTCAGCAGGAAGTTATAGATTTTAATCTTATAAAGGAGCAAAAATGAAGTGATTAGAAACTTCCTTTTAAAGCTTGTTTTTGATCAATGTTAACACCTTTCCACAAAGCGAAGAAGCAACAGTAAATACTGAATCTGAATGTTGTTTTCAATGTTCACTGGATACAATCAAAAGGCTTTTGGTTTTGTATTCTATCTTCAAAACAAATCCACCTGAACCCTGTTTAGTTGAATATCCAGGGATAACAAAGTCTAAATTTTGTTTTGGTCTACATGCTTAAGCTGCAAAGCAATCAGAAGCACAAGTAGTGAACTTGACATGAGAGTCCAGAGATAAAACGATGAGAGCTTGCACTTAAAACAAATTTTTCTACAGTCTAGGAATGCAAGTTGACTGGGTATATTGCATTGTAATGTGAAAACATCCTCAATCTCATTTTTTATTTGTATCTGAAGAGAAATTGTACTTAACACAGCTCTACTGAAAGGGTTGAACTTACAAGGAGTGTACTGATGAAACAGATTGCCAAATTACTTGAGACAAGGGTGACATTCTTTATTCAATACAAATAATGAATCCTAAGGTACTGACTCCTTTCCAACTTGGCTAGACAACATTAATAAAAGAGGCAGAATTCTATGTATTATAAATGTGTAAGTTTTTATTTGATTAAATGCCCTTAAACTTGTTAAGTACTGAAACATGTCAAAAAGTCCATAAAAACTTTCATGTACACACTTTTTCATCTCGTCAGTACATAGCTTAAGGAATATCAATATATAAGTGGCTGCATAGATTTATTCTGATGTATGTGCATATCCACAAAAAAAAGAAAAGCTTTGTTGCAAATATTTCATTAAGATAAGAATGATCAATACTGACAGACTTTATCAGTCCAAATCCCATTGTTAATGTTTATGCATGCCAGCTTTATCACCCAGATAAGTACCAGTGTCCACTAAAATATATCTAATATATAATGTTAAATATATATAATATATAATGCTCCATCAGTCAGCTAAATTGGGCTAAAGAAGGGGGAGGGAATAGCAAATTGATGTAATTAACCCTGCAGCTCACAGAGGGGGCATTATGATAAACTTTTCATGATCACCTAGTAGGGGTCCTAACTCTTGACATTTCATCTCAACAACAGCTGAAGGCTTTGATAGTCCATTTGTCATGCAAATGTTCCAAAAGAAATACAACATTTTATTTATATGAAAAATTTATGTCAAACTGGGGCCTTTTACACCCTTTTTTACATCCTAGGATCATTCTGCATATGCAGAAGACAGACCATTAGCATTTTCCACAATGTATCATGAGTTAGATTTGAACCAATGACCACAGAGGTGAGAGCTAAGTGACTCAATGCTTAACATGTTAACCACTTGATCACTGAAACCTCTCACATCTTGTGAAGAGCAGAGTTTAAACGAATCACCACTTTAAACATGTAAAGATATTGTAGCATTTGTTTTTTAGTATGATGATAGGAGTTGAGTGTGTTGGCAATCAGACACAAATGTAAGAAGCCTCCCAAACTTAATCAGTGAGAAAAAGTTAAGCATAAAAGAGATATCCCTGCCAGATAAAATCTTTCAATATCTGAAATAAACTTGCTTCCAATGTAAGCTACTTGGATTTACTATTCTTACTTTCAAATTCGAAAATATATGGAGTGTTCAAGATACTGGGCAGAACTTAATCATTGTCCCTGCTTTAGGTGTAGAATGGAGTATGTGGCTAATAAAACGCTAAACAAATTGACGGCCTGTGGAGCAAGTTAACATCCATGCTGTGAAATTTGCTTCAAATAATATAATTCAACCAGACAGTAATACCACAAAGCATCAGATAATACCCTGCATATTACACACCTCACATATTCACAGCAGGCTTTAATAAACCCAATTTGGTATTACACATTGTATACCACAGGGCAGATCTACCCAGCTATCATCCATCTTCCAGCAATTTAACCAACAATTAACTTTGAATGACCTTACAAACCTCAGCACTTCACTCTGGGCTCTGACTGAGCTGTCATAGGCTTTTACTAAATCCCCAATAAATGTCTCTTGGCTACAAAGGTGAGAGAGACAGATAGGAGTCAGGTGCAAACAACTAAACATCTTATACAGTATGATCCAAAAATATAGCCCTAATATAATTTTGTTCACATGTACCAATTTAGGTCCAAAGAAATAGAAATACAATGTATATTCTGTAAGGTGCAGTGCACAGTACTGCTCACTGGGTTAGTGATAGGGCTTCCGTGGCCTAAGTTTAATTAAGTATTGCAAATCATAACTAGTTGTCACGTCCGTTCAGGTACAGATAACATTCATGAAATACCAATCTACTGTTACAATATGACCCTAGTTGTTAAAAACTATGTACAACATAACTTCTGATTTCAAAAAGTTCACTTAAACCAATCTGAATCTAAGTAATAATTGCAAAAAGAAATGGTGTCTTCTCAGGCAGTTCTTTAAGAATGTGAATTCTACTTGATTCTGACAGCTCAGTGGTAGATCACTATGCTGATTTGACTTTTTACTCCAATCTTTCCCTCAACATTTCAGGTTTTTCTTGAACATGAATAGGTACACTTTTTATGAATGTATAAAAGAGATACAAAGTATATATTTTTGTGCATTGAAATTCAGACATTCAAATCTCAATTTGGTATTGAAGAACAGGCATCTTAAAATTAACAACTGAAAATAACTTCTTTCAAAAGATTCTACTATAGTAAGCATCTGATAAAAGTATTTTTATACTCTACCGCAGAATAATTTAAAGAATAATTTTATAATAATCCATCATCTTACACAGGGTTATATTAAATACAAAATTATTTATATTTCTGTATCAATGCATCATCTGCTGTCTATTTTTTAAAATTAAAGATAATTAAAACCAAATCTTTAAAGTCATCTTTAAATGTAACCTTGTAATTGTTACTTTTCCATAGGACAACAAATTATTTCACTTTTACTTTACAATGCACATTAATTACAAAGCACTTAAGTTTGACAGGAATTGGACAGGATTCCTATTTATGCTGCCTGGTTCCCTGGGAAGATCTATTTATCTAGTCTGGTTCCCTACAAAGGTCAGCAGCCTGTCTGGTGCTACTTTATAGTTTAAGGCTATGTGTTTCTTCCTTTCATCCACATATTCTTCTTAATAACTTATGAGCTGCTTCAAAGTGACTTTGATACCTACTGAGTAACCATATGGTCCACCTATATTTCTTGTATCTTTTAGCAGTTTCAGATGAAAACAAATGCACTGAAAAACACCCTCTATCTTTCAGTCACTGAGTAAACCCAAACTCCTAACCTGTCGCCCAAATACTCTACAACTGGTTTAAGACTAAAGTTGAGAGGAATGGGATTCAATAACGTGAAAAAAGCATGTCACAATACTTCAATATTCTGCCACAATGGCTTAGAACTGAGACAATACTTGAACAATGTATTATCATTCACTGATTAAAACAATGAAAAGCTCAAAATATATACTTTGGTAACATTTACATTTCAATTATTTCTGACACATTTTCTCATCTGAACAACACCTTTCTCTCTTAAACTGGTTGAAGAATATGTGTTTCTGTATCCATTTTCATTTTCTGCAACATTACATGTCCCACCCCCAAAATTTTTTTTGAAACATTGATGGACTAAATAAAGGTACTAAACATCATTTACATCTACTAGTGAAGGACATATATACATATATTCTTTAACGGAAGCTCTCCTTGAGGGCTGCTTGCCAAGGGATTATCAAGACAACCACATACCAGCAATCAATAATCCATGATAACTCATGATGGAGGAGTTTAATCAGCTGAATACATAGAGACGACTGATCCACTGAACAAGTAGAAGAGGCTGAGAACCCAGCAGCCTACGGCAGCCCCTTGTTATCCTGATGGCCATTTATCAATTTCTTACAGAGAAATTTGTACTTGCCTTACTCTTGATTTGGCCTCAATGGTTGGCAGTTTTAGACATGAGTATTTGTTTTGTAAACTTCTTATTTTTTGGAGAGAGATGATGAAATAATGGGACTTCACTTCCATAAAACTCTGTTCAAAATCAGAATCTAAACCTCCACCTGAGACAAGTTTCAAGCCAGTCTCCAAGTCTTTTTTCATCTTTTAACACTCAGATAATAAAGCTTTCCTGGTCCAAAAACTGCTCCATGTTCAGTGTTATTTGCTTGTAAGTTTAAGAACATAACGAATGTCCACTGCTAATCCTCTTGTTGTATTTTGAATATTGGTATAATTAAACATTAATAATTTGAAAATTTTAATTACTTAAATGTAGCTTTTATAAGCTACAAGCTTACCATGTGGGACTGAATGCTTTACTGGTTGCCGCGAGGCACAGACGACCAACGCTCGAGAAAAACAAGCATGAAGTTGGTTTGGCCTCATAGGTTGTCGTGACGTCATCACTTCCTGTGTATCAGCCTCCTTTTCGTTGAGATTAAACCCATGTCCCCTCAGCTGTAATACAGCGGGGAGGTAGGGTGGGACTCTTCTCAGTCCCACATGGTAAGCTTGTAGCTTATAAAAGCTACATTTAAGTAATTAAAATTTTCAATTTTATTGCGCTACAATAGCTTACCATGTGGGACTGAATGCTGAATTCAACCGCCCGGTGGCGGGATTACAGCTGAGACTGGAAGGTCTGAATGTTGTTTTTCTCGAATTGAGAGTAATAAAAAATAGTTCCGAAAAATTTCCAGTCTGAGTCCCATTTACAGAGTCCCAATCCTGAAGGTCGGACTTGTAAAGAGCCAAAAACCTGATGAGAATATACAGTGTTGTACACTGTAGGGTGTTTGGAAGGAGGATTGTGTACCCGGAGTACACAGATAGGAAGAACCCCTAAGGGCTATGACGTCAGAAATGAGGTCAAGGTTCGAGAATTGTTATTGCAACCTTATTTATAAGACAACCTTATGGTCCCAAGAATTTAAAGTTAACGTAAATTTAATATGAGAGACCTTACCTGTAACACCCTGATGAGGTAGCTTATACCTAGACCTGGGGAGACTCCTGAAGGCTTAGCTGTAGCGGACGTGCCCCCCCCCCCTTTTTCTTCCCGAAGGAGACATCACTGAGGAGAAGGGTCTAGGACCTGTTGAGCCGCTACTACTGGTCCCAGATACAAGTTGTTGTCGTTGTCCGACCAAGTAAGGTCTTTTAGATAAAAATTGGTAAACGTGTTGTGAGCTTTCCAGTGACACGCTTGCATGATCTGGTCCACCGACACCCCACCGTAAAAAGCCTTAGAGGCTGCGAAGGCCCTAATGTCATGCGCTTTAACTTGGACTAAGTCCAAGGCTTGCTGGTCTGCTTGCTTATAACAAAGTAGAATGGTTTGTTTCAACCATGAAGAGAGAGTAGCGGGTCTGATATCTGAGGTATGTCCTTTCTTGAAGGAGATGAAAAGAAGAGACCGGGACCCTCTCAGGTCCTTGGTTCGGTCCAGATAGTACCTCAGAGCCCGTACAGGACACAAGGTCCTGTCTTCTTTGAATTGTCTATCTACAATGGTAGTCAAGGCAGGAATAGTCACCGGAGACACACTTTGAGAACCTTCTCTTGCTAGCTGGTTTTTGGCTATAAAATCTGATGAAGGGAACAAGGCTACCTTTTCCCATTGGCCTAGATTAGATACTTTGTTTGCGACCCAGGCGTGGATTTCGCTGCGGCGCTTGCCGGAGGCCAGAGCTAGCAAGAAAGCAGTCTTGAGAGTGAGATGTTTGAGGTCTGTGTCTTTCATAGGCTCAAAGGGCGCTTTTGTGAGCTCATTGAGGACAACAGATAGGTTCCACTGAGGAAGGTTTCTGGAACTCTTGGGGCGATCCCTGTGAAAACTGGAGAGCAACCTGTGAAGGTCCTCGTTATGGGCAATATGCTGGGCCGTAGGGCCCAGAGTGTCAACAATAGCTGTCCTGTAACCATCAATGGTAGAGGGGCGCCTGTTTAGGTCTTGGTACAGATACATAAAGAAATCTGAGATTTGCTTCACAGATGGTGAGGAGAAATCCACCGAATTATCTCTGCACCATTTTTCAAATAGGGCCCACTTTGATTTGTAGATGTTCCTTGTTGAAGACCGCTGAGGTGCAGCAATTCTCTCTGCCACTTCCACAGAGAAGCCTTGTTCTTGGAGTTGTCCACTCCTAGAGACCAGGCGTGGAGGTTGAGGTGCTGCGGGGAGCTGTGGAACACGAAGTTGTGGGACTGCTTGAGGAGTGTTGTCGACACCGGGAGTTGTAGAGGGATCTCTGTTGAGAGCTGCACTAGGTCCCAAAACCAGGGCATCCCTGGCCAGCCTGGGGCTATTAGAATGATCAGGCAGGTGCACTGCCTGATTTTTTGGATCACCCTGTGAAGGAGAGCCGTTGGAGGGTAAGCATAAGCAGTGAGACCCGTCCAGTCTATGTTTAGAGCATCTATGTCCCAGGCCTGGGGGTCTGGGATAGGAGACACGTACAGAGGGAGCTTGTGGTTCAGATGAGTGGCAAAGAGGTCCACGTGGGGAGTGAACCACTTTAGGCAGATCTGTTTGAACACCTGTGGATGAAGTGACCATTCGGTCGACTGGACCTGGTTCGACCTGGAAAGTAGGTCGGCCATCACATTCAGGCACCCTGGAATGTGCCTGGCTTTCAAGGTTATGTGATAGTGGTGGCACCAGGTCATGAGTTTCCACAGGAGTGCGCACATCTCCGCCGAGTGTGTTCCCCCTTGTTTGTTTATGTAGGCTACCACAGTTGAGTTGTCCGTGGCAACGAGCACTGTTTGGTCCTGACACTGGTCTTTGAAGTGTCTGAGAGCCAGAGAGACAGCTTTTAATTCTAGGACGTTTATGTGAAGTCCTTTTTCCTGGGGAGACCACAGACCCTTGGTGGAACTTTGATCTAAGTGAGCGCCCCAACCTACGTTTGAGGCGTCGGTAAAGAGTTGGATACTGTGGTCTTTGGGATGAAGGTCTGCGCCTCTCATCACATTTGTAGGATTCTGCCACCAGTCCAGATGAGCAGAAATGACTTCTGTCCAGGGAAGGAGGCTGTCCAGCGACTGAGGAAATTTCCAGTGCTCTTTCAGGTGAAACTGAAACGGTCTCATGTGAAGGCGTCCCTCCGGTACCATCTTCTCCGTTGAGGCTAGCAACCCAATTAGAGACATCAAACATCTTGCAGTCAAAACATGTTTCGACTTGAGTCGTAGGATCAAATCCTGAAGTTTGAGCCATCTCTCTTGAGTGGGTTTTACAAGGGCTGAATCTAGGTGGTATTCGTAGCCCACGAACGAGAACACCTGAGTTGGTTTCAGTTCTGATTTCTCTTGGTTTATGATCCATCCCAAGGACTGGGTGAGATCTACCACTGCCCGAGTGTTCACTAATGCTTCCTCCTGGGACTGAGACCTGATCAGCCAGTCGTCCAGGTATTGGTGAAGTCTGAGTCCTCTGCTGAGGGCCATGAGTTTCACTTCTTTTACGACCATGGTGAATACCTGGGGGGCTGTGGCTAGTCCGAATGGGAGCGAGGTGAACTGGAACACCTGTGACCTGTGGCAAAATCTTAGGTACTTCCTTGAGTTTGGATGGATGGGGATGTGGAGGTAAGCGTCCGACAGATCTATTGACGCTACCCATTCCCCTGGAATCAGAGAAGTCCTGATGGACTCTGGCGTTTCCATTTTGAACTTTTCTACATGTAGAAAAGTGTTGAGCCTGCTTAGGTCTATTACTGGCCTCCACCTTTGGTGAGGCTTGGGTACAAGAAACAGGCGACTGTAAAACCCGAGAGATTTTACATTTTCCACCCTTTCGATAGCGTTCTTTAACAGGAGAGACTGGATGCAATCGGCCAAGGCTTGGTCTTTTTGAGGGGCCTTGTACTCTGACACAATCAGAGGAAATCTTATCAAGTTTGGCCTTGAGAGGAATGGCAGAACGTAGCCATTGGTGATGATATTTAACACGTTGGCTGAGCAATTGTTTGCGTGCCAGTCTCTCCTGAAAGAACGGAGGCGACCTCCTACTGGTGGATTGATTGAGGCTTGATAGGAGTCATTGGGAAGAGGGGTTTCCACGCCCTTTTCCTCTGTTGTGGGGTCGAAAACGACCCCTGGAGCCTCTGAAGTTTGGTTTTCCTCTAGAAGAGGGAAACGAATAGTTGCTGCTTTGGGAGGAATTGCCCCCAAAGGGGCGTTTCCTGTAGGAGCCTCTTCTCTTATTGTGGTGGGAACCACGAAAGGGCTTATTTTGGTAGGGTCCGAAACCCTGAGTATCTTTTGAGGTGCCTTTTTTGAGAAGGAAGTCCTCGCCTTCCTTCACTGACTGGGAGTTGAACAGGGAACGAGTCCAGAGAGAGGAATTCCTGAGCTCTTGACGTCTGGTTTCCCCTAATTGTGGCTGCAGATGGGACATTTCGGCTTCGCGTCTAAGCAAGCCGGAAGTTGCCATTGTGTAAAGTTCCCTTTGTAAAATATGGGCAAGGGATTTGCTCAGGCAGGTTATGGCCTTATGTTGAATAGTGAGGGTCTTCTCCCAGAGATCAAAGTAGTCATAGGCCTCATCATAACCACGTTTTACTGCTTTTTCAGGGTCGGCACCTTTCCTGACCTGGGACTTGACCTTCTTGAAGGTCTCTTTCAGTCCATAACGACACCTCCTCATGGTGGAGTTGCAGGAGGAGGATGTCTTGGCAAAAGTGGTCGTGAAATTCAACGTGGTTAAATTGTACCTTGCCTGTTGTTCTAAGTCCTTGAGGACAGAGAGTGGGACCTTGCCTAAAGGGGCCCCCGAAGGTTTAGGAGAAATACAGATCTTAGCAAAGTCTGCATTTAATTCTTGGAGTTTCTCCGAAAAGCAAGGTTGTCCAACCTTGTACCACTTAGAAGTGGAAGGGGGGGGCTTTGGGTATTTGCCCTCTGCCAGGTTTGCAGCCATAAGGTCATTGTTGAATTTGTCAAAGGCATCTCTTATACCAGAGTTGAGGGGCAACATAGCTGATGGACCCGTAGGTCTCAGCTCTTGGACGGCCACCTCGTCATCGATACCTATGATAGCAGTAGCAGGTCTGGGGACTGAGTCCCTCGGATCAGGTAATTTGAGGATACGTCGAAAAGTATCTACCTCCTCCGCATATTGATTTGGGATGTCAGCCAAAGCTACATCCCTATAGTAGGGTGGATCAAGGTCAATTTGAGGATGTTCCTGATCATCAGAGGCCATTCTCTGGGGCTTGGGAGACCTGTGTCTACGTCTAGGGGACTGATCCTCCCCTGACGATGAGGGCAAATATGTGGACCTTGACTTATGTTTAGACTTGTCAGAGTGCTTTTTTGGTCTAGGATATGAGGGGCGATCATGATCGGAATCAGATCCCGAACCTGAGATTGGAGCATGGCTAACCTTGTGAGAGGACGTCTTGGGACGAACAGACTGTGTATGTTCGGAAGAGCTAGGACGAACGTCCGAACCTTGCTCGGCCTGAAGGCGAGGAGGAAGAGAAGGGCCATATTCAATATCCATGGGTTCTGAAGCACTGACAGAGGTCTGAGGTTCGGTGCGAACAGCCGAAGAGGCGAGCTTATCAGCCAGCCCTTGTTGAGATTTTAGGAAATCGTCACGCATAGATTTAAGGGCATCATAGATGTTGGCTTGAAAAGCACCCAATTTCTGATCAAATTTGTGGTCCAGAGCCTTCTCTACAGAAGAATGGACTTTATGATGTAAGGCTGTACTGGGCGTGGGAGGAACAGTACGCCCTGGTGTAGTAAGAGGCAAAGGATCGAAAGATAAGGGTCTGGGACGTGGAGGTGAAGTAAACAAATGATCGGCCGCAGCCTCAAGCTCGGCTTGCGATCCAGAAAACGATTCAAAAGAATCGCCAAGAACCTCGTCCCGATCTTTGTCCGAAGCCTGTGAAGTGGGATGTTTTTTCTTGTATCGTCTTCTGTTAGCAATTTTAGTGGACTGTTCGTCTGTGAAAGACGCACAGATTTGACAAGTACCAGCTTTTGTAACACACAGATCATCGCCCTTCCCAGCATCTCTGCAGGAGGGACAATAGCCATGACTGTCGAACGGCTGACAGAAATGATTGCATTTGCTGGATCTGGGTTTATCTTTAGAAGACTGGTGGGCGGTGGCCATGTTTTAATGCAATAAAATATGAAATACTCCGAACCGTAGATTCGAGCAGTACTAGTGTAGTGGCGAGCACACAACACGTGAAATAAGAAGACGTTAAAACTGACAAAATACAGCACCGGAAGTGCTGAAAATTGGGTATAAGATTCTATACTGCTAAATAAGGGAAAAGCCGAATTATGGACGAATGACAAACAATATATCCAGAGATATAATAGAAAACAGCTTTGAAGACTTAGCAGAGCATCCAATATGGCGGCGACCAACGAAAAGGAGGCTGATACACAGGAAGTGATGACGTCACGACAACCTATGAGGCCGAACCAACTTCATGCTTGTTTTTCTCGAGCGTTGGTCGTCTGTGCCTCGCGGCAACCAGTAAAGCATTCAGTCCCACATGGTAAGCTATTGTAGCGCAATAAAAGACACGGTTTTATATCAAACTGAAATTTAGCACAAATCTTTTGTATCAAGGCTCTTACTCAAATACCATATGTGCTGAAATATATTTGGAAATGAAAAGTTTAGCGAAATGTCATATGACACTATTTCTTGCATTTTCCAGATTCACTGTCAAATTTATCACAACAATGTCAGTGTTTTATTTAAACATATCTTATCAACAATTTAATAACAGAATTCTTTTCTGTTGGTCCGTTAACAAAAAACATACAGAAGTGAAAGTAACCAGCTTGACAGAAATCCTATGAAAAGTAAACCTACCTCTAATGTGGATAACCGTGCCAGTAACAGTCTCTCCAGGTAGATTCTTTCTCTGAGGAATTCCTGAGAGTAGAATATGTCTTGTCTGTTCACTGAATAGCGCCGTACTGAGAAACTAACATTTAGAACCTGAAACAAGCAACAACTGAAGTACTTTCCCATTCTTTTTGAGATGGTAGCATACTTTCCTTATTAGTATACAGTCAATGCAAAATTAATTGCAGGGTGCCTTAATAAAATGTGTCCCAATCAAATAGGCCCAAAATCTGGAAGTGCAATGAAGGAAAATAAGATAATCTAAAAGTTATAGAAAACGTTTTATGTGAAAAAAAAACATTACAGAAAAGGTTCAAGTCTTTTTATATTTACTGAATGTTTGAGACATCCTAAAGATTGAACACCATTTTATATCCTAACAACTGACATAGTAGTTATAATAATTTTATTTCTGCATTTCAAGATTGTACAGTGGAATTACCATCTCATTCCTGCAATTTTTTTACTTCTATGAGAGATAAAGATTTAATTAGTCCAGTTTAGACCTATATGCATTTAAAGTGTTTTAACATAAAGCAAAGGTCAGGTCATGAGGAGATTAGTTGAGGGGTGAATAGCCATCAGGTATCAACAAGCAACTACTAAGTTTTTAACTTAAAAGATCACAGCTTAAATTTCATCAAATTAATCTCAGAAATGTTCTGTACTAACCTTGCAAGGTTATATTTCAAAACAAGCTTAATATTTTTTCACCATAACTTTGCACACTTTGTTCATACAATTGTTACTTGTGCTTGTTTTATGTACATTATTGCAGTTTTCTCTTGATTAGAAAATGTAGTGTGTGAGACAAGGATAACTTATAAACAGACATCGTAAGAAAACCAACATACAAATTTATCTCCACACAGATATTTTAAGGGTCAATGATACAAATTTACATGAAATCATTACACAAAATCAGCTTTTTAGTAAGCATAAATATAACTGGTTGTAGGCTTTATTGCTGAATTGTGGCAGGAAGCACTGAACATTGAAAAATAAGAGAATATTACCTTTTCTTTGACATCAGTATCATCCTGTACATTGACAATGAAGATATTTTCAGGTGTGGCTGGGATGATGCTAGACAGGGCACTGATGAACAGATCATATAATGGAGACAAGAAAGCCTCAGTTTCAATGTTATTCAGCCTCACTGTGATACTATGGTACAGCATCTCCTTGGTGATAAGTCGCACAAATAGCTGAGCATTGGCCCGCACTTCATTGATGCCATCTGAAAATATATTGCATAAGTTTTAAGTGGGCACTTATGAAATGTAATGTTACTAAACAAACTAAATACAATAAGTTCCAAAGAATTAAATATAAGCCAAACTAGTAGTAGGTACTAGGTAAAAAATCCAAATTGCATTGCCTAACTGGACCGTTTAAAGGGAAAACAAATTTTAATTCTATAAAATAAAAGGATGCCAATTAAGGCTTGAAGACTCTGTGTTTTATGTTTGGAAACAAAAGTAGCATGCCCATGACATTACTCACAAGAGAAGCAAAACCTTACAATGACAGAGAAAGAAAGGTTCTTTGTACAAAATTTTTCAACACTGATAAAGTTCTGTGAAGTACAATTATATTCAAACCAGGTTGCAAACACTCCATGAACTAGATGAACATGGGTTTTTCGGGTAAAAGTAACTGAATGATGTCTCCGGTTAATTCATACACAGCCAAAAGATTCATGAGGCTCTTAGGTACACTGAACCAAGAACACACAGCTGTAGCAGTAACTCAAGCATATAACTCAAGTTTACAATTATATTGTTTTGTTTTCTACTCATAAAATCTCTTGCAATTCGACTATAGCATAACAAGCATCCCTGTTGTAACCAAGTTTATAACATATATGTAGTTTATTACTGGCAATTCACGAAGGTTGTCAATCCTCTGGAAAAGGCAGTGAAACATCTTCGCTCAAACATAAGCTGAAAGCCTAAAACTATGTAGCTGAACCCTTGACATGACATTTATATTATTAATATTAACTTTCTGTCTTTTGTGACTTCAACAAAAATTTATAAATACAGAAAGCTACAAAAGGCTAAGACAAAGCAATAACTGATGTATTCTTCTTTCTCAGTATTTTAATCTAAATGTTCAAATTCTGAAGTTTTTGCTGAGACAAAACTAAATAAAACAATCACAGTACGTACGTATTAGTGGGGATACTTGAGGCAGCAACAACAGCAAAAATATGCTTAACATAAATAATTTTTTTAGCAACCAAAAAAAGCATGTGTTGCTGACATAACTCTCAGTAACATGGTCCACAGTTGTTCCCCAGTAAAATGTTATGGAGCATTGCACTTTCTAGCCTGGCCACAGAAAAAAACAATTTTTTTTACAAAACAGTATTTTTATGACATTCTGGATTCTACAGACAGTGAATAACTCCATACATTTGTCTCTGAAGAAGCAATTTGTGTTCCTCCAAAACTATTTTGACAGAATTATAATTTTCTTTAAATAATGTCTGTGAAAGGGTCAGTTGATAACTTTCGTCAACAGTCGTAAATATTCTGTGGCTATTTGTCTTTTATGCCTCATACTTCAAACAGCAATAATGCTGCTCACTTTAGTGCGAGCCGAAAGTGTATCCCCAAACATAGCAAACCTGTAGAAGCAAACATAAAAGATATAGAGGCTGGAGATTCCTGAAGTTATAAGCATTTTTAAGGTTGGCTGTCGTTTGACCTAGAAGGAGGGAAGCAAGGTCAAACTTGACCACATCAAAAGATTCCAAACCTATGATTTCCTATGAGTTGGTTTCATATTGCAAACCTCTAGGATCAATAATAAGTGAGTTATAAGCACTTTCAAATTTGGCTTCCTCGTTTGACCTTGAGAGGCCCAAGGTCACATGTGATAACATCAGAAGATTCCTAACCCATGATTTCCTACAAGTTGGTTTCACATTGCAAACCTCTAGGACCAATAATAAGCGATTTATAAGCACTTTTAGATTTTGCTATCCTCGTTTGACCTTGAAGGAGGGGCCCAAGGTCAAATAGGACCACATCAGAAGATTCCAGGCCCATGATTTCTTGTAGCTTTTCACATTGCAAACCTCTAGGACCAATAATAAGTGAGTTATAAGCACTTTTACATTTGCCTATCCAAGTTTGACCTTGAAGGAGGGGCCCAAGGTCAAGGCTGACAACATCAGAAGATTGCTAACCTATGATTTCCTATAGGTTGTTTTCACATTTCAAACCTCTAGGACCAATAATAGGGCGAGTTATAAGCACTTTTGCAATAGTTTTCAAGTTACAACTGATTTACTCAACAGCGAGAACCTCAAAGTAGCTATTACATGAGCTACAGGTCTGCAATTTTATTTTGTTATAGCTGACCCAAAAGTAGCTGAATAACATATTTGAACAAAATTCTCTAAATGCAATAGTTTTCAAGTCACAAGTAAAAATTTTTGATGTTTTTTTTTACTCCCAAGAGCACAATTTTGACTCCTAGGCTTAAAATAGCTATTACTCGCTTGACTTTTACCCCAGGCCAACAAAAAAGATAGGGTGGTGAGACCTCATACCCACCAATTCATGCACTAAATATAAAATAAATATGAAAGAAACTAAGGCCTACAGCTTGAACACAAACACTAGTCAAAATTTTTGATGTTTTTAACTCCCCAGAGCATAATTTTGACTCTTGGGCTACTAAAACAATAAGGTGGCCAGATCTCTGCCATAGCAAGCCACTAGCAAAGTTTAAAAGAAATCCAAAAGAAATGTGGCTTGTAGGTTGAACACAAGAAAATCACTGATGACGATGACCGTGCATGATCCATAGTATCCCCGCTTTTCGGGGATACAAATGTAGCAATATAACATTACTGGTGTGCTAGTCCCACAGGAACTTCATTGAAATATTTGTATCAAACAAATCCTCAACCCAGTTTAAATATCTTGCAATCTTATCTTGCAAGAGAAATGAATTCCATTTATGTTTTAAACATTCACAGGAACACTGAATCAAGCTAACATTCAGATACAAGCTAAATATTGAGAAAGAACCTGATCATACTCTAGATATAACAAATCCTAAATTTACAACAGACCCATTATCAATGATTTTGAATTTGTGGTTGAGATTACTCAAAAAATAATGGATGGATCATTCTGAAATGTTTATGTGTGTATAGCCTGACCAAAGAAAGAATCCATTACAGTTTTGGAGAGAACTGGATCATATTCTGAATACTCGGGTGTTTTGGCAGATGTCAGAGTTCTAGCAGTACTTTTTAGCTCTTTGAAATTTTGTCCCAAGATAATTGTTTACAAGACTCCATGCATTTATTACAGTGCTAGTGAAAAAGATAAGAACCCAAAAGGGACATAGACTTTAAATTACCAACACATAATTTTGTCTTATGTATTAATTTTTGGTTTCAGACTACTAGATTAGTTGACCAATCTCAGAGCATGTAGTCTTGAATTAACAAGTACAAATACTTTCCTCATGTTTTTTAGAAAAAATATAGATGAAATGTTTCTCCCAGTTAGTTTACATTGTAAAGACTTGAGGCTTAGCTGAGATAAAATATCTGAGTACATTGTGGTCTCAGGTGTATTTTATAAATATGACAATTACATGGACCTGACAAACTATATTCATTTCTGCAAATATTTCAGAGCCTTCACACGGCTAGCAGGCTTAGTTACTCCCCACAAAATGAGCAGGTTAGCAAGTAGCAAGGAGTCACAGCAATATATCACTTAGAATGAAGGAATAAAAGAGCCAAGAAGCTTGCTCATCTGCATCTACACACAGCATAGAACAAAGAAAAAGACAGGATTCATTCCAACATAAACAGCTTTGAAGCAGCCATCTTATAAGTGGTTAAATTTGTCCTGAATATTATGAGAACACAGGAAAAATCTGACACATATCTGGGAGCCAAATCTTAAAATGCATGTTCAATGATCTAAATAGAAAAAAGATTTTTATCTTAAATCACCAATTTCCATGAAACATGACAACTATATTTATTATTCTTTATACACTATTTTAATATTTGAAAAGGTGGCATATTTGGTAAATTTGTTTAGTTAGTGACAAATTTTTACAAAAAAAATTAACAGAAATATTAGTTAAAATTAATTAAATTGTGAATCTGAATTATTAATGTAGTTCCATAACCAGAAGCTTTAATCAATCTATACAGATGAAAAAAAGTAACTGTTCAGTGTGGCAAATTCATGGAGAATGACACTTGAGTTGAAAGATATGCAGAGTATTCTGTCATGTTATAAGAGCTGTGTCAACAGAGATGTAATGGTACATAAACACTCTCTCTCCAGCAGCTTCATTAAGGTGGAGACTTTCACAATACAGGCAAGTTTGAAAAATGACATAGGTTATACAGTCTTACATGTGTATTAAAAATCCTATTTATTATATCTAATTTCTGAACAAGTAACCTGTAAATAGTACAATATGATAGAATATTGTTGCTTTTATGCATATGATTTCCTAACATATATTTTAGAGTTCTAGTTCCTGGTTCTGGGGTATACAAACAAAAATACACCCCAGTCTGTATGTGCCCCTAACCAGACCAAATATGCAGAATAATGTGTGATGGATAACAAAACATGATCTTACTGGCCTCTCAGTAAAAAGATTAAAGAATTTCTGGTTTTTGCTTTGGAGTTTTACTTTCACACTTTATCAGGTATTGAAAATACAATTTTTACACTTAGTTATTAAAACTAAATATGCGGTCATGATAAAATCAATAATGAAATGTTTTTTTCTTGCTGGAGATCATACAGTGAAATCTTATCTGAAAGGAACCTCTTTTCCATCATTTGGATAAATTTGAAAAATGTTTCCAGTTACAGAGATGATGCATCCAGCAGAGAAAGATATACAGCCTTTGAAAAGTATCAAATAAACACATAAAATATGCCATGTAATAAAATATTTAAAAAAGCATCCGAGATGCCTGTACCCCACAGCCTACGGAAATAGCAGTGAACATCATGATATATTTCTAGAGGAGGTGAAAAAGTACGAAAATAAGGAGCCTTTCAGAACGGAAAGTGTAACTTATGTAAAGGTGCAGGAAAAATAACAAAGATAAAATGTATGTAAAAACAGATTGTCAAAGACAATTTATAAAGACAACTGAACAATAAAGATTATGAAGGTCAAGGTCACTAAAGCAAGGTCAAAACTCAAATCAAGGTCACACCATGACACTTCACACTTTCATCCCCCATTATCCCTGTTAAGTATTAACTTCATACACTTTATGGTTTCCAAGGGATAGCCCAGACAAATTTTGAATGTCAAGGTAACTACAGCAAGGTCAAAAGTCAAATCAAGATCACACCATGACATAATCATTACACATCCACAACACACAACCAATGTCCCTATTATGTTTGAATTTCCTACATCCTATGATTTCCAGATAACCCAGACAAAATTTGAAAGGTCAAAGTCACTGTGTCAAGGACAAAGGTATCACCATGATGTTACACACCTATACCCCCTAACCAATGTCAAAACAGAGTATGAACTTCCTATACCTTAAAATTTCTGTGATGAAACCTAGACAAGAGTTCCCCTAGGGTAAAATTCAGTACAGGAAGAACAGACCCTTTCATTTCTGAATTAATTCAATACCAGGAGTACAAGGCAGACTTTAACAATAAAAACAAGAGACTGAAAGCTTATTGAAAATTAAAATAAAAACAAGAGACTGAAAGCTTATTGAAAATTAAAATATATGCTAAGTTTTTTGTGTCCATGAACTCTAAAACATTTGGTCCACCACAATTCTTTTATGCATATATGGTTTTCAGAGGACTTACCATTTTAAAAATGATAGAACTATCAAATATACCAATATATATTTCACAAAAACTTATAAAAACGTTTTCACTGAAAATATCGGAAATTTAGCATCTGTATAACTGGAACCTCTAACATCAACAAGAATTGTTCCCCTTCAACTTAAACTGATTCTACTTTTGTAGAATCTACTGTAAATCAAGATAAATAATAAAAAAAGCTTGGTTCTGTACAAAACAGGTCACATTTTTCAGAGGATTTTTTTTTCTCTGTCAAGATTAATAAATCCAAGGTCTCATTTATTCAAGGTATTAATGGTATGTTCCTTCCAATTCTTTGGGTTTTCTTGTGACTGAATCACTGAAGTGTATTCCTGTACACTCATCAAAAGATTTAGGTCAGGTATTCAGAACCCGCATTTCATTACCTGTTTGTGATGTTTTGACATCAAAAACATGATTCCCCTTCAGTATTTCTGAGGAAACAATTTTTTCAGACATTCTTTGTAAGTTTCTCAATAAATAACAATGGAATTTGTTTCAGACACAAAAACACAGCAAAAGGCACTACACAAAAATTCCCAACAAAAACATGAAAAAATATGAAAGACATAAAAATCTATTAGGACAAGTAATTCCCAAAAATGTATAAATTTGAAAATTTTAATTACTTAAATGTAGCTTTTATAAGCTACAAGCTTACCATGTGGGACTTAATGCTGTTCTCGGGTTGCCACACCCGGGGCCAACGTCTTAGAAAAAAAGACCGTTCTTGTTAGCCACCGGATATACTGGTAGTTGTCGTCACGTGATACCTTCTGACCAATCGTCCTACTTTCTCGTTGAAATTTTTTAAACCTACCCCTCAGCTGTAAACAGCGGGGAGGCAGGGTGGGACTCTTCTAAGTCCCACATGGTAAGCTTGTAGCTTATAAAAGCTACATTTAAGTAATTAAAATTTTCAATTTTATTACGCTACAATAGCTTACCATGTGGGACTTAATGCTGAATTCAACCGCCCGGTGGCGGGATTACAGCTGAGACTGGAAGGTATGTCATTTTTTTCTAAGATTTTGAATTAATATTTATAGAATAGTGCCAGAAATACCAGTCTGAGTCCCATTTACAGTGCCCCGACCCCGAAGGCCGGGCCTGTAACGAGCCAAAAACCTAAGTAAAGGAGAGACAGTACTAAAACTGTCTAGATGTTTTATTGTAGGACGGAAGTGCAGCAATGCTCACTCCGAGGTCTGAGGGTCCAAAAGGGCCCTTCACGTATGACTGACCAACCCAGTGGTTGGGCGTCTCATAAAAATTTTTACAAGCTGAATATGAGATTAATGACAACTAAATAAGTCCTTAATAGAAATTACTTGATAATTAAAGAATAAAATGACCTTACCCGTAACATCTTGAAGGTAAAGGAATACCTAGATCCTGGGAAAGACTCCTGAAGACTTGGTTGTAGCGGATGTGCCCCCCCCCCTTTTTTCTTTCCGAGGACAACTGGTCTGAGGGGAAGGATCTAGGACTTGTTGTGCAGCCACTACGGGTCCCAGGTACAAATTGTTGTCGGTGTCCGACCAAGTAAGGTCTTTTAGGTAAAAATTTGTAAATGTGTTGTGAGCTTTCCAGTGACAGGCTTGCATGATTTGGTCCACCGATACCCCACCGTAAAAGGCCTTAGAGGCCGCGAAGGCCCGGATGTCATGCGCTTTGACTTGGACCAAGTCCAAGGCTTGTTGATCTGCTTGTTTGTAACAAAGTAAAATGGTTTGTTTCAACCATGAAGAGAGTGTAGCGGGTCTGATGTCTGAGGTATGTCCTTTCTTAAAGGAGATGAAAAGGAGAGAACGAGACCCTCTCAGGTCTTTAGTTCGGTCCAAATAAAACCTCAGGGCCCGTACGGGACACAGGGTCCTGTCTTCTTTAAACTGTCTATCCACAATGGTAGTCAGAGCAGGGATAGTCACTGGAGACACACTTTGAGAACCTTCTCTTGCTAGTTGGTTTTTGGCTATGAAATCAGAAGAAGGGAACAAGGCAACCTTTTCCCATTGGCCTAAATTGGATACTTTGTTAGCGACCCAGGCATGGATTTCGCTGCGGCGCTTGCCGGAGGCCAAGGCTAGCAAGAAAGCAGTTTTTAAAGTGAGATGTTTGAGGTCTGAGTCTTTCATGGGCTCAAAAGGTGCTTTGGTGAGCTCGTTAAGGACAACAGAAAGGTTCCACTTGGGTAAGTTTCTGGAACTTTTAGGACGATCCCTGTGAAAACTGGAGAGTAACCTATGAAGGTCTGCATTGTGTGCAATATGTTGGGCCGTTGGGCCCAAAGTGTCAACGATTGCAGTCCTGTAGCCATCAATGGTCGAGGGGCGCCTGTTTAGGTCTTGGTACAGGTACATGAAGAAATCTGAGATTTGTTTCACAGATGGAGTGGAGAAATCCACCGAATTTTCTCTGCACCATTTTTCAAATAGGGCCCACTTTGACTTGTAGATGGTCCTTGTTGATGACCGCTGAGGGGCAGCAATTCTCTCTGCCACCTCCACAGAGAAGCCTTGTTCTTGGAGTTGTCCGCTCCTAGACACCAGGCGTGGAGGTTCAGGTGCTGGGGGTTGTTGTGGAACACCAGCTTGTGGGACTGTTTGAGTAGGGTTGTTGACACTGGGAGTTGCAGTGGGATCTCTGTTGAGAGCTGCACTAGGTCCCAAAACCAGGGCATCCCTGGCCAGCCTGGGGCTATTACGATGATCAGGCACTGGCATTGCCTGATCTTTTGGATCACCTTGTGAAGGAGAGCCGTAGGAGGGTACGCATATGCTGTGAGGTTGGTCCAGTTTATGTTCAGAGCATCTATGTCCCAGGCCTTTGGGTCTGGGATAGGAGACACGTATAGAGGGAGCTTGTGGTTCAGGTGAGTGGCAAACAAGTCTACATGAGGGGTGAACCACTTCTGGCAGATCTGTTTGAAGACCTGTGGGTGCAGAGACCATTCGGTTGACTGCACTTGGTTGGACCTGGATAGCAGGTCGGCCATCACATTCAGGCACCCTGGAATGTGCCTGGCTTTCAATGTTATGTGATAGTGATGGCACCAGGTCATGATCTTCCACAGGAGAGCACACATCTCTGCCGAGTGTGTTCCTCCTTGTTTGTTGATGTAGGCTACCACTGTTGAGTTGTCCGTCGCAACCAACACTGTTTGATTCTGGCACTGGTCCTTGAAGTCTCGAAGGGCCAGGGAGACCGCCTTCAATTCTAGGACATTTATGTGAAGCCTTTTTTCCCGATCTGACCACAGACCTTTGGTAAAATTTTGGTCTAAGTGAGCGCCCCAACCTTCGTTTGAGGCGTCGGTAAAGAGTTGGATACTGTGGTCTTTGGGATGAAGGTCTGCACCTTTCATCACCTTGGAGGGATTTTGCCACCAATCTAGGTGGGCTGCAATGGCTTCTGTCCAGGGAAGGAGGTTGTCCAGCGACTGAGGATATCTCCAGTGCTCCTTGAGATGAAACTGAAAGGGCCTCATGTGAAGGCGTCCCTCCGGGACCATTTTCTCCGTTGAGGCTAGCAACCCAATTAGAGACATCAAACATCTTGCAGTCAAAACACGTTTTGACTTGAGTCGTAGGATCAAATCCTGAAGTTTGAGCCATCTCTCTTGAGTGGGTTTTACAAGGGCTGAATCGAGGTGGTATTCGTAGCCCACGAACGAAAACACCTGTGTAGGTTTCAGTTCTGATTTTTCCTGATTTATTATCCATCCCAAGGACTGAGTCAGTTCTACTACTGCCTGAGTGTTCACTTGTGCTTCCTCCTGAGACTGGGACCTGATCAGCCAGTCGTCCAGGTATTGGTGAATTCTGAGTCCTCTTGAGAGGGCCATTAGTTTCACTTCCTTTACGATCATTGTAAAGACCTGGGGGGCTGTGGCTAGTCCGAACGGGAGGGAGGTGAATTGGAACACCTGAGCCTTGTAGCAAAACCTTAGGTATTTCCTTGAGTTTGGGTGGATGGGGATATGCAGGTAGGCGTCCGACAGATCTATCGACGATACCCACTCCCCTGGAATCAGGGAGGTCCTGATGGACTCTGGAGTTTCCATTTTGAACTTTTCTACGTGTAGAAAAGTATTGAGCCTGCTTAAGTCTATGACTGGCCTCCACTTTTGGTGAGGCTTGGGTACTAGGAACAGGCGACTGTAAAACCCGAGAGATTTTACATTGTCTACCCTTTCGATAGCGTTCTTTGACAGGAGAGACTGGATACAAGTAGCCAAGGCTTGGTCTTTTTGTTGGGCCTTGTACTCTGACAGAATCAGAGGAAATCTGATCAAGTTTGGCTTTGAACGGAATGGCAGAACGTAGCCATTGGTGATAATGTTTAACACGTTTTGAGAACATTTGTTTGTGAGCCAGTCTCTCCTGAAAGAACGGAGGCGACCTCCTACTGGTGGACTGAGTGAGGCTTTGGAGGAGTCATTGGGGAGGGGGGTTTCCACGCCCCCTTCCTCTATTGTGGGGTCGAAAACGACCCCTGAAGCCTCTGAAGTTGGATTTTCCTCTTCCCGAAGGAAAGGACTGGTTACTGCTTTGAGAGGTATTGCCCCCATAGGGGCGTTTCCTGTAGGAGCCTCTTTTCTTGTGGGGACCACGAAAGGGCTTATTCTGGTAGGGTGGAAAACCCTGAGAATCTTTTGAGGTGCCTTTTTTGAGAAGGAAGTCCTCACCTTCCTTCACTAATTGAGACTCGAACAAGGAGGCGTCCCAAAAGGACGAGTTCCTGAGTTCTTGACGTCTCGTTTCTCCTAATTGAGGATGTAATAGAGTCATCTCGGCTTCGCGCCTAAGCAAGCCGGTATTAGCCATAGAGTATAATTCCCTCTGCAAAATATGGGCTAGAGATTTGCTGAGACAAGTGAGGGCCCTGTGTTGAACAAGTACTGTCTTGTTCCAAAAATCTAAGTAGTCAGCTACTTCCTCATATCCGCGCTTTGCTGCTCTCTCAGGATCGGCACCTTTTTGAATCTGAGATTTAATCTTCTTGACCGTAGACTTGATGCTATGTTGGCATTTTTCCAATGAAGCATTGCAAGAAGAGGAGGTCTTGGCAAAAGCAGCGGTGAAGTTGAGGGTAGAGATATTTTGTCTAGCCTGAAGTTCTAGCTCCTTGAGGACTGGAAGGGGAACTCTGGCTACTGGGGGCCCAGACGGTCTAGGAGTAATACAGATCTTAGCAAAGTCTGTATTCAACTCCTGGATTTTGTCTTGAAAAGTTGGTTGTCCCACCTTGTACCACTTTGAAGTTGAGGGAGGAGGCTTGACATATTTTCCCTCAGATAAGTTGGCAGCCTTAAAGTCATGTTGGAATTTATCAAAGGCGTCCTTGATAACTGAGCTAAGTGGAAGAATAGAGGAGGGACCTCTAGGTCTGAGCTCTTGACGGCCTTTTTCATCATCCAGACCCAACACCGAGGTGGAAGACCTGGGCATAGATTCCCTGGGGTCAGGGAGAGACAAAATACGCCTGAAGGTATCAACTTCCTCAGAGTATTGTGAGGGCATGTCAGACAAAGCTACTGCCCTATAATAAGGGGGGTCTGGATCATGTTGTGGGAGGTCTTGATCAGAAGCAACTCCTGAGGGCTGAGCCCTAGAGGGCTTAGAAGACCTGTGTCTGGCTACAGGGGAGTGGTCCTCCTCTGAGGTAAAAGACACGTATCTAGACCTTGATTTATGTTTGCTCTTGTCAGAGTGCTTTTTGGGTCTAGAAGAAGGGATCCGAGGTTCATCGGAATCCTCATTTAGTTGGTCCGAGGCAGAGCTCGGGTCAACTGGCTGCCTATGGCTTTGCTTTTTGTGAGAGTACGAAACCTCTTCGGGATGACCTTCAGAGGGGGCAACGTACTGATCCGAGGAAGGTTGAGTAGATACTAAACGGGGAGGAAGAGTTGGACCGTAGTCCACATCCATATCCTCGCTTGGAATGTTAGTACCAGATCTCGGAGGGGGCAAATCCAGAGGGGCAGCAGAAGTACTGGACAAGCCAGGTTTTGAAGCAAGAGTCGAGGGCTGTGCCTCGACTTTCTGTTTTACAGTCAACTCCTCTCGGAGTGACCTAAAAGCTTCCAACATGGATGCCTGAAAGGAACCCATTTGCTGCTGTAAGTGTATATTTAAGGAATCACCGAGTGATTTCTCTAAATTTGACTGGATTTTATTTTGCAAAGCAGTGCCAGGGGTGGGTGGGACGGTTTTTGCTGGCGTTTTCAAAGACAAGGAACTGAAGGCAAGAGGTTGTGGACGGGGGGGTGAGATAAAAAGGCTATCAGCCGCACACTCGAGGTCAGCATTAGACCCAGTGAAGGAATCCCCGTCGCCTTCACCCAAAAGATCTAGTTCATCTTTGGAACTAGTTGTCGCTTTCTGCTTTTTCAAATACCGTTTCCGGTTTTGGATTTTCTGAAGTTGCTCATCTGTAAAAGACGTGCAAACTTCGCAAGGGGTTTCAAAGGTGACACAGGGGTCATCTCCCTTGCCAGCCTCCCTACAGGTAGGGCAGAAATTATGTGTATCAAAACTAAAGCAGAAATGGCGGCATTTCTGCGCTCTCGGTTTGTCTTTATTTGCTTGATGTGTAGACATTTTGTACGCAATAAAAGACGTAGAAAGAAATAGCCTGAACCGAGGAAAACTCAAAACACGCGACTGCAATAAAAATACTTATCCTGTGGAAATGAAACTTTAACAGAATAATCTATGATATATATTACAAGAAATATGCAAATATTAGCCTCCAACAATAAGTAAAGTCTGAGAAATAAATGAAAATGTCTGTATATTTACAAACTGCTACCAGTCAATCGTGGCCAACGAGAAAGTAGGACGATTGGTCAGAAGGTATCACGTGACGACAACTACCAGTATATCCGGTGGCTAACAAGAACGGTCTTTTTTTCTAAGACGTTGGCCCCGGGTGTGGCAACCCGAGAACAGCATTAAGTCCCACATGGTAAGCTATTGTAGCGTAATAAAAGCAGTAGTTTTAGAGAAATTTGTATGACACACTAACAGACCCACGCACCTACACACGCATAGACCCACACACAGGGTGCATTTCATAATCCCCTCCTGGGATAGTCCCAGCATGAGATAATTCAGGATTATATGCAGCATTGGATATTGGACCCAAGTCCCTAGTCCCTACTAGTGCTCTCGTGATAACTCGCCAACTCGAGTTTCATATCATTTTTGTTCAACTCGTGAATGTGAGTTTGTCTTATTGCAAACTCGAGTTCCATTAAAATACTGCAAAAATTATATAAATAAACCACTTGCCAGTGTACAAAGATGCAATAAAAGCATATTTTGACTTGTTTACTTAATATTTTCCTTCATATATATCTATTACGACGTAAAGCCAATGATCTCTCTCCATATATCTTACCTGAAAAAACAACCAATCAAAACGTCCGTTTTATTTCTCAACATGGCGAGAATGTTGATCTTTATTTTGCAGGTAAAATATGATAAATTTTGTTGGAATAGGGTTAAAAATAGATTTCATTATGAAAGGAATAATATTAGTTCATATATATTTAAGGTTTGGGTGTTTTGAAATATTGTTATTGACTCGAGTTCAAATCGAGTTGACTCGTCGGTGATTCATGAAACTCGAGTTGGTATTTTGACGGCTCGCGGAAGCACTAGTCCCTACCAATGTAAAACCTCATTAAGTGAAATTCAGGGCTTATATTCTTATTCTTGGAATAGCCATTCTCTCCGAATATAGGCATTTTTCGAGGAAAACCCCTTTAAAAAAGAAAACTTTCTAAGAATAAGAATTTTTACTTAATTTTGATAAAAAGTGTAATTGCAATAACTTTCTCACAAATCATAATATCATGTTACCTGTTTTTTACACAGATATTGTACTCAATTTTTTATTACTACTTTCAGAGTGCTAGAAATTCCCATAAATTTAAAAATTCTTACTGTTATAACATTTTCTTATTCTAAGCATTTTTAAGAAATGATAATTTTCTTAGAAAAATTCAAAGAATAAGATTTTTGGTGAATATGAAACCAGATTTATGACCTAAGTTTGTTAGTGTAGGTACTGGCTACTTGATCAAAGAATTGTTGTTAGAAAAAATAAAAAAGCCAGCTAGCCCCTAATTGGATTTCATCATAGTCTTTCAGAGGGACTTAATCTCTTTTGAGGCATCTATGGTTATGGTGTGGCATCCTCTATTGTGGGGATAACATTAAAGGGAAGTTTTATTCAACCCTAATTATAGATCTAAATTTTATTGGTGATCTTTGGAAAAGAAATGCATTGTTAAAATACATTGTTAAAACTACAGTGAAATTCAGTTCTTGAACAGAAATATATCTTAATCTTATTACCCTGATTGTTGTTCCTTTTATACATAAAGCGTCATAATTTGATAAATATTTGGATATTTAAATTTATAAACTTGTCTATTACATTAAAATTTATTTTACGTGAAAAAAAAATTACAAATTTTTATCACATATCACATGCAAATGCTTTTGAAATTATAAAGTGATGTTAAATAATTATCCCAGTGCTGGATTGTAAACAAGTATCAAACTTTGAATATGACAAAGCTATTTAAAGTTTGAAATAACTGTTAATATGAAGACAAGATAACACCGAGTATTTAAGATATACAGTCTTCATGATGATTTCAGTAAATACACGTGTTTACTGGACCAAACTAGAGGAATGCTTTTGCTAACAAAAGCGAAGCGTCCCTTAAAGTTAAAATGCTTTGTGGTTTTAATAAGCATGCTGTAAAGCTAAGAATGCACAAAGCTGCACCGTATGCTTTCCCAATACCTCTTAATACATTCTGAAGCTATATAAAAGCAACGATAAAGGAGATATAAGGCAAAAACTCAAAATCAGCTATTTTATGACCCCAGTTTGACCCATAAGGGGGGGTAAAACTGACCGGCTATTTAGACTCTCCACATATGCTTTCCCAATACCTCTTAATACATTCTGAAGGTATAAAAGCAACAACAAAGGAGATAAAAGGCAAAACTCCAAAGCAACTATTTTATGACCCCAGTTTGACCCAAAAGGAGGGTTGGGGGATAAAACTGACCAGCTATTTAGATTCTCCACATATGCTTTCCCAATACCTCTTAATACATTCTGAAGCTATAAAAGCAACGATAAAGGAGATATAAGGCAAAAACTCAAAAGCAGCTATTTATGACCCCAGTTTGGCCAATAAGGGGGGTCGGGGAGTAAAACTGACCGGCTATTTAGACTCTCCACATATGCTTTCCCAATACCTCTTAATATATTCTGAAGCTAAAAAAGCAACAATAAAAGAGATATAAGGCAAAAACTCAAAATCAGCTATTTTATGACCCCAGTTTGACCCATAAGGGGAGTCGGGGGGTAAAACTGACCAGCTATTTAGACTCTCCATACAAGCTTTCCCAATACCTCTTAATACATCCTGAAGCTATAAAAGCAACAATAAAGGAGATATAAGGCAAAAACTCCAAATCAGCTATTTTATGACCCCAGTTTGACCCATAAGGGGGGGCCGTGGGGTAAAACTGACCGGCTATTTAGACTCTCCACATATGGTTTCCTATTACCTCCCAGTACATTTTATAGCTCTAAATGCAATACTTAAGAAGATAATAGGGGGGTTGGCCTAAATTTAAGGCTTTCAGATTGGAAGGTGTCAGAAAATCACTCATAAATGAGACATTTTTCAAAGGATTGCTCCCAAAATCTAATCAGCTCGCGTTTTCGATAGTATGAACAGGCGTGTCAAAGCATAAGGCTGTGTAGCAAGTAGTTTTTCCTGAACTGCGATGCCTGGGGGGGTGGGGGTATACTTCAAAACATTGTTTTTGATCATGTGACCTTCATAAAGGTCAAAGGTCAAATTTAAGCATGCAGAAAAATTTTCCCACGCCTAAGGTATATAACTGCCAAATATGGTTTGAAACCTTGTAATAATAAGGGAGATATTCAAGGGAGACCATAATGCGGCGGCGGTGGCGAGGAAACTGAGGCGAAAACAAATAAGCGCCCTTTCAGGGACGCTTAAATTTTCAGGGAATATGCGTATTTACTGATATGAAAATTCTTACTGTTATAACATTTTCTTATTCTAAGCATTTTTAAGAAATGATTTCGCATATTTACTGTACATATATACGAGTTCAAACTTACAACATGCAGATACAATTCTTGAAGCAAATGTTAAGTTTAATCAACACTTTATTCTTAATCTGTCTTAGTATCAGTTAGGTATCACTTATGTTTTGCATTACTAAAACAATTTTTGAATTTTACAATCTTAAAACACCTGAGGTTAAATTATTTGTCTTTAAGATTGTAGCAACAAATTCACATTAATTATGCTTTATTTGTTATCATTGTGAAAGTTTCAAAGACATGGCAGGTCACATGCATTTACATTTACATAAATTAAATTCAGTCTTAATCTGAACATAAAAGAGACTTTGATCTCCTTAAAAAGATAATCTTCTGTCACAAAGACAATCACACTTGAGGAACAACTGCTACCAGCATGAACTTACTGTGTCAAATGTTTCCTCTTGAAAAGTATGAAACCCACTTAACCAGATTAAAAAGAGACTCAGACAGTATCCCCCCACCCTCCCCCACCACAAGTCTTTTAAGCACTTAACTTCAAAGACCATTGAATTCCTAACATAAACTTATGTTATTATATAGGAGGTGGGGAGCTTATACTTGAATAAATCAATAAAACCTCATATACAGACTCCTCTGTCTCTTTTTTGTTGTACCTTCTACAAGTTATATTTATAAGCCTAGCATGAAGTGAAATCTCCAGGTGTGAGCATGTGTGCATCATTTGTAAGGTGTGTGCAAACACTGACAGGTAGACTAGGTAATCATTTTAATAAGGTTATGGATATTTAACTAAAATTATAATTTTATGTAAAATATAATCTGGTCAACCAGACAGTGTCAATATAGTGTGTATAAAACATATTAAATATAATAAGCAAGGAACAAATCAACACATTTCCAAAGAAATGAATTGGAATGGAAGAACCTTCACAGAAACATTACTGAAGTGGAAAATCTAGACTGCATGGGCAAAACAAAGGACGACTCATACTCAGACCGTACAAATGTAGTTTGTGACCAAAAGTTCATAATTTATTCATTCCAGACTCAAAATCTCTGAATTCTAAGTTAGATTTTCATTTTGCTGCAACTCAAAAAGTAAAATATGTGAATTTCTGATTGACAACAAAGGTTTTGGAAAAAGGATTGAGCAATGGATTTTGCATGATCTGTGGATCCGAATATCACATATAGTATTAACCTGAGAAATCAACATTACACATCTTTCTTTGAAAAATAAGTATATTTAAGTACAAATCCATACATGACCTGACTTAAGATGACTAATACTAAATAACAATTACTCAAGATAAAGGCAAGCATTGAATAAAATAAAGTATTCTAATTATGCCTTCTCATCATTAGTTTTTTAAGTTACACAAGAGTTCATTCCACTTACAAACAAACCTAAGGGGGTAAGCTAATCAAGATTGCAACAACCCTTTAACTATATTTGAAAGTTTGTGAGACAACTCAGGCTATGTCAACATACAGAAACCAAACAAAGGAATCGAGACTCATTTGTATTATATGTACAAATTCTATTTCAAATTCAGGACACTTATTTATGAGAACACTGAGACAAAGTTGAATTCTGCCTACTTTATATCTGTATTAACTAAGAATATTTAACAAAACAGAGATTCCATTCAAATTTGTCTTTCCATTTCGTCAGGACTCTTGATCAAAACTAAGTGCATTAAAAGGCTTGCAGGACAAAGTAAGTATCCTATTACAGTCACCTTTATCTTCAACAAACACTCTAACTAGGTATACTATTGATAAGGAGATTTCACGCTGTTTGCAAAAAGGACACTGTCAATATTTTCTTAGCTGAATACCTTACACTTGTGGGCCAATTTTCCCCCATCGATAAAATAACAATGTGGTGTAGGTACTATTAAAAAGATGGAATCCATTCTAAAATACCATGTTTATACTGAAAACTGAAAGAAAAATACATCAGCTTATTCATTCTACTTGCTATGATAATGTCAAGCCAGTCAAACTGAATTTACAAAGACAACTAGTATATCCATTATAATTCTTTTACCTTGTATATCTGAGGCATTTTTCATCTTTTGTAACTACTTTAACTAAACTTCAAATTTTTGTGTATTTTTTTCAATGTTTTATAGGGTATAAAATAATTACCTATATTTTTCATGTCTTTGTTTCTATTTATTAAAGGCAATGCATTACAAATTAATTTTAAAAATTATTCTTCAATTCACAAAATAAAATATCTCAGCAGTCTACTGTCATTTTGTTCAAATCGACTTGTGTCATATAAGTACACGTACTATCGTTCTAATCTTTTCTAAGTACACAAGTCTTTTTTCCCAAATAAAGAAGTACACATTTGGTGGCCAGGTTGGCATAGAAATTTAACACCACAGTCAAGTGACTCAAGTCTCACTTTTATGGGGTAGTAAGATTAATGTCAATGAGTTCTACTGTAGAATATTATTACATTGTACAGAATTTTGAGTATACAAGACAACAAACTATGTTATCACTATCCATCTAACATCAGCTTCACCTGAACTAAATGCTCTTTTAATTATTGAATTAAGTCATAATATTGTATTCACAACACATAAAGCATTTTGAGTCCAGAGATTGAGTGACAGTCCTTGACTCTATGTAGATGTATACCGGTCAGTTGTTTTTTCTTTAAAGCCTTAAGGGGGTAAAATTTGTACACATTTTTTTCATCTAGCCTCCAGAAGTGAGATCTTGTAAAAGTCACACAGAGACAGCTTACTGTTTTGAGAGTCCATTTATCTTCATTATTTGTCACACACACTTTTCATAAATTTCAGCACACTTGCCTGTGTTTAAAATACCAGTCACACATCTTTAAACCTGTTCAATGGTTGCCTGGCCCTCATGTTTGCTTTTTGTTCTGAATGACTGTAATGTCTGTAAATAACTGTCTTTATGTGTGGAGAGTTAGTTGCATTAATCACATGCAAATAAATAGGCTGACTGCGTTTGAAAAAAAATCTTTTTACATTTTTAATCGAGTCAGGCACACCTCTGTTAAATAACTGTGATCTTTTAGAATTATTTTAATATAAATATTTCTATTTAATTATATTTATTATCTCCCACCAGTGGCCGAAGGCCGTGGTTGGGAGATTATAAAACGCCTTCAGTATGTGTGTTCGTTTATCACGTTTTTACATAAACCTTAATATGTCATTCATTTATCCAGATATCTTCACCAAATTTGCAGGGAATGTTTTTAGCTATGAAACGATCTCTCTGCAAAATTTTGGCCTCATCTTAAAAAACAAAATGGACGCCATAGCCAATTGTTTGAAAATCATAAAGATGCTCTAAATCTTGAAATATTGCAGCTAGTTTCATCAAATTTTCACAAGATATATGGCTAGGAAAGCTATCCTGAGAGTAATTTTGGCCTAGTTTAAAAACAATGGTTACCATATCACATGTTTAATGTCAAATAGGGATATCCTATTAAAAAGGCCTTATATCTCACTTACCATTGCTCCCAGGGGTTCAAAATGTGAAAGCAACTTGTAAGAAGTCATGGCCTGGGAATTTTTGCCAGGTGTTAAATTTGACCTTTGACCCCTGCTTCAAGGTTAGATGTGGTCATCATACCAAAACATCCTATGTCTCCCTTTATATTGGTACTAGGACTTCAGAATGTAAAAACAGCCCACGGAAAGTCCTGGCCTGCAAATGTTTTCCCTGTGGACACTTTTAGCCTCATTTTGAAAAACAAAATGGCCACCATAGCCAATTATTTGAAATCATTAAGATGCTCTAAAACTTGAAATATTGCAGCTAGTTTCATCTAATTTGCACAAAATATATATGGTTAGGAAAGATAGCCCGATAGTAATTTGGGCTAGGACGAAAACATAATGGCTGCCATATCACATGTTTAATGTTACATGAGATTATCCTATTAAAAAGGCCTTATATCTCCCTTATCATTGCTACTAGGGGTTCAGAATGTGAAAACAACTTATAGGAGGTCATGGCCTGGGAATCTCTTCCAACTGCTGACTTTAACCTTTTACCCCTTCTGCAGTGTCAAGTAGAGTCATCTCATTGCAACTTCCTTAGTTCTCTATTATTACTGATCCTAAGGTGGGAGATAACCAGTGTGGCAGTAGTCTTGAGAGGAGACACAACATACATGGAGATTATATAATAGATTCCCTGATAAAAATCCACCAAGTTACAAAAACTGCTGGAGGTACAAGATAAACACTTTCAGTGGCACCACATAGAAGAATATACCAGAATGTAACTGATAGGATACAAAACAATGAACTTTATGATAACCACACAGCAGGACAGACGTCAGTTGTTTAGTGACACTGGGTAACGGGCAACAGTCAAAAGAATGAGGTGTTAGTAGCACTGACAAAGATAATCATTCCCGGGATTACTATCCACCATCCCACTACTAACCTGTAACTGCTATTAGCATGGTCCCATTATAAGGTACATCTGAATTTAGACGAGAATCCAGCTGAATAGTTCCCATGTTCTCATCTAGATATATGGAATTGGCCTGGTTCCCTGATAAAACACGGTACCTCAGCTTATCCATTACATCTGGATCATGCGCCGGCACCTTCCCAATTATCCCTGAGGGGAAGTGATCCTCATAATTATTCACAACAATTGTGAAATCCTTCATAATTGGTATATTATCATTGATATCCTGCACATGTACAATAATATCCGCATTTGAAAACCGCTGGCCAGACCAAGCCCTTAGAGAGATGGTGTATTCATTCTGTTTCCCTTCATAGTCTAGTTCTTCCATGGTAACAATACTGGCTTGCTCTCCTGGCTGGAATTTTAGGGAAAAGGCACCAGCATCTGGACCTCCAACTATACTGTACTCAACTACTGCATTCTCTCCTTCATCTGGATCTGTTGCTCTGACAACATCGACTGTAGAACCAATGGGACTGTTCTCATCTATGTACATGTGTATCTTACTGGTTTCAAATTGTGGGGCATTGTCATTAACATCCAGCACTTTTATATTGACATTTACAGAAGTTGATCTTGCAGGGCTTCCTTCATCTACTGCAAAGACCTTTAGCATATAGCTTGCAATGCGTTCTCGGTCTAATTCCTTGGTTGTACGTAAGACACCAATTGTAGGGTCAATTGAAAAATCTCCAGATCCATCATCTCCATTTGTAAAGGTGTACTTAATCCTTCCATTCATTCCTTCATCCTTATCCGAGGCCTCAATGGTCAGAATACTTGTCCCCTTGGCTTTATTCTCCTCTATTTCACCCCTGTACTCCATAACGTCAAATTCTGGCGAGTTATCATTCACATCTAGCACTATCACTTCAACATCTGTAGTGTCCATCTTAGAGGGTCTGCCATGATCTGTAGCCATCACTGTTAGGGTGTAACCTGCTTGGTCTTCACGATCCAGAGCTTTTTTGATCGTAATAGCCCCATTGGACGGGTTGATGACAAATTGCTCTGATTCATCCATAGTGTAAGTAATTTTGGCATTGTCACCACTGTCGTCATCTGTTGCAAGGACTGTAAAAACTGTTGTACCAACTCCCTCATCTTCATTGATTCTGATTAGATAGGGTGTATCTTTAAACTCTGGACTGTAGGTATTTGCATCTGAAATATTAATAACCACTGTGGCAGTGTCCATTTGTCCTATTTTATCGACTGCCGTGACTGTTAGCATGTATCTATTATGCTTCTTGTAGTCCAACAATTTTCCCACAGTGATTAAACCAGAGCCCATTTGAGTGAAAATATTGAATGCTCCATCAATATTACCAGACTTAATTGCATATTCAATCCTTTCATTTTCATCCTCATCAGTTGCAGTGACTTCAATGACTGGCTTACCCACTGCATCTTCTTCGGAAATAACTGTTTCATAAGATCTAGGGTTGAACAGGGGAGCATTGTCATTCACATCCAAAACTGTGATATCCACTCCTGCTGAAGCCGACTTTTTAGGATCTCCATGGTCGGTGGCAATAACTTTAAACGAGTAATGAGCATCAACTTCGCGATCCAACTGGGCTTTTGTGGTGATAATTCCAGTGTCTTTATCAATTTCAATTGGCATATTTGGTGGTGCCTCTTCAATGGTATAAGCCAGCTTGCTATTTACCCCTGCATCTGCATCATAAGCATTGATTCGGACTATGGTATATCCTACATCCACATCTTCAGACACTAATTCATGGTAGACCGATGTATAAAAATATGGAGTATTATCATTGACATCGATCACCTGTATTAAGACATTTACACTGTTAGTTTTGGGGGGTGACCCACCATCTTGAGCCCTAACATTTAGACTATACCCTGCCGGTGTTGACTCGTAATCCAGAGGCTTAAGAACAGATAACTGGCCACTGTATGGGTCAATTGCAAAGGTCCCATCATTGTTTCCACCAGTGATGCTGTAACGTATATCTGCATTGAGACCAGCATCTGCATCAGATGCTCGAATTTCTGCAATAAGTGGCTGTTTACTGTGGTCTATATCCTCACGTACACCAAATGTATATGAGGTTTTTGTGAACTGAGGCTTGTTGTCATTTTCATCCAAGATCTTAATCTCCACCTGGTTCAAACAGAAATTAAAAAAGAAAAAGTGTTGAATGCTGCTAAAAATCTATATGCTTAAGGATAGCTGACATAAACACTACCAAATGAAGATCATAACTTGTTTGAAGAGGTAGGTTTTTTCCATTAGATGTTAAAACAAGGAAACCTTTGACTATGGAGACAGTATAGTTCACATCACAAAGGACAGTTCATGATGGATAGAACTATTAAAAATCTATAATACGATGCAGCTGTCAAAGAAATTGTGTAATGATTTGATGACCCTCAATCTATTATCATAAATTTGAGTTATTACCAAGATCATCAAATTTTGCCACATATCAACACAAACTGAGAGAAATTCCATGAGAATTTACTTTATTTGGATAATTCAAAGAAAAGTCAATCTAAATTTGTAACTTACCTGAGCTGTTGATGATAGCCTCTCTGTTACTTGGGCTTTATCTGAAGCTCGCACAGTGACAGAGTAGAAATCCTTCTCCTCCCTATCCGGGGTAGATTTAACAGTAATACTCCCAGTACCACTGTCAATTTCAAACACTTTTTCAACCCCTGTAGTAAAGATGTTATATGATAATTATTTAAATTGGGGAAATCAACTTCATAATTGGTCAAAGATACCCAAGATAATATGCTATTATACTTGACTTCTGGTTACTTAATTACACATCAAATTTTTATATAATGGAAAACAATGGAAACTATATCATAACTAAAAACAGATTATATTATAATCAAAAGAAAGGTATGTTGATAATCTTGCCCTGCAGTATTATGCACATACCGTCTGGATTCACAAAGGAATATTCAATCTCCCCATTTTGTCCAAAGTCACCATCAACAGCCCGGACAGTCAGTACTGTACTCCCACTACTAGTACCTTCTGGAATCTCCCTTAAAATAAAAAGAAGTCATTGGCCAAAACAAGCATACATAAAAAAAATACCTTGGAAATTATTTTGCCTTGACTTTAGTTCTATGATCTTATGGCAAGATTACATCCTGGGATGTCCCAATATGTAACATAATGGCTATATGTCGGGAAACACTAAATTGTGAGAACCAGGAAGTGCTTCATGTAGGGAAGTGCTAAATTATATCCCATGGAGCCATACTTCTGGTTCGATGCTGTGACTTTAGATGAAAACTTTAAACCATGATGCCATGTCAGGAGTCCCTTCATTTATAACATGGAAGCCTCAAATTCTTATAAATTGAGAACTTATGGCCATAAAACCAAATTCATTAATATTCATGAGTAAATATGAGGTCACAGATTTTTCTTGGGGTTTTCTAACATTATTTTTTAAGATTGAAGCCTGGATGAAAATCTAATACTTTAACCTTGAGAACTCACTGCCAAAGCACCCAACTCATTAATATTCATAAGAAGGTATGAGGTCAAAGATTTCCCTTGGGGTTTTCCAGCAATATTTTATAAAATGGAAGCCTCAACGAAGATCTGGAAAACTCATGGCCATAGTGCTCAACTCATTAATATTCATGAGGAAATGTGAGGTCACAGTTTTCTCTTAGGGTTTTCTACCAATATTTTACATAATCAAGCATGAAACTATCATTTCTCGATGCTATAACCATGAAAAATCAACCAATGAAATAATTTCCCGACATTTAGCCAGTAAGTAACACATCGGGACATCCTGTGATTTAACCACTGCGATGATCTTATCCGTATTAAAAATAAACAAGAAATTGCTCATCATGATTGCTTATTTTAACAAATATATAAAAACCTGATTAATATAGCTGCAAAATAAAACTTATATATTTTGCTGTTACATCAATGTATTTCTCAAGTTTCAAAATACAATGGTGACCAGATAGTGTAAACTGCAAACACAATAAAATTAACAAAAGTAGGAGAAAAAAATATGTAAGAAATAATAATTTTGGCACAGTTTTTGGAATCAACATATGAATACAATTTAGCAGCTTTTCAGCAGTAGATAAAAAAATATCACTCTGTAAAGTTTTTGAAAATCTGCTCTGAAAATCTGAAATAAAAATCATACCTTGTGTATGATGGACTTTCAAACTCTGGAGAATGATCATTAATATCATCCACATGAATTTGTAAGGTGGCTTCAGCAGACAAAGGTGGACTTCCACCATCTACCACCTTGACAGTGAATGAATGTTTGTCAAAACTTTCTCTGTCAAGCACCTGTGTAGTTTTCAGTTGACCTGATATTTCATCAATAGTGAACATAAACTGACTTCTTTGGTCCTCATTTGCTATTAGAGAATATGTCAATGTTCCTTCAGGTCCACTGTCAGGATCTTTTGCTGTAATTGTGTCTATGACAACCCCTGGATTTTGCTCTTCTGCTACACTCTTAACAAATAATCGTTGCTCAAAATATGGAGGATTATTAACTTCACGCCTTAGTCTCTGCTTGGTTTCACCAATACTTCTTGCTAAGTCTTCAACAAGAGGGTTACTTAGACTATCATTTGAATACAACATCAGCTGGTATGAAATGTACCTATTTTCCATTAAGCCACTACAGGAACTTGATACCTGAAAACTCCCCTGCAACAAATGGAATGGTAATTCAAAGCAAAAGCTATCACTACTGAGAATGAATCCACTTGATCTTTCAACTTCAAAGAAAGGTACCTCATGCAACCTAAATTTATCCATGCAGTCCTTCCAATAAAGAGGAAAATAATTTTTCAAATCCAGCAGCAGTGTGTCCTTTTCAATGCAAGAGCCAAAATTCTGATTGATTTGTGTTGAAAGTAAATGTGTCCCAAAAGGTAAAAATGTCAGCCCTGATTTTCGTCTGTGTTTTATTGCACAGGTTTTCCCATGGACAAACAACTGAACTGGGAATTGTGCTGTGTTCACAAAATCGTTGGAATCTTTCCGAGAAGCACTTATATGAAATTGTATTGGATTTCTGTGTAGAAGAACACATTTTGGATTTTTTGATAGGTACAAGATACCTGAATAAGTATCCAATGAAACCACTTTCAGATCACCTTTACTTGAACGATGCCCGTTTATCAAAGAGTATGTCCAGTCTTGACCAATACTGCCATTGAAAACTGTAGTTCCTGCTTTATCGGTTTCTTGTATGTGTATTTCATAGCAAAAACTTTGACTTATATAAAGAAGCAATACGACAAAAACTGTCACATTTTCTACAAGTGGAGTCAGCCATCCCATGATGACATAGTTTTTCTTCACAACCACAGTACACCATGCAAGTTGTTCAGTTAACCTGAGCGGTAATTGGCAAATCTATGACTTAATTCGTGTCGCGTCAATCCATTTGTCCAATAAATTATATTAGCACAAACTTATATCACAAAGGAAACATTGCCGTCGATATAAACAGTTCAAAATGCAACAAGTATTTAATATTAATAAACAACCGTGAGAGCTCTGCATATGCACTCCCACAACAATATTAAATGGTAGAGTCTATTTGGTAGAGTCTATTTCCCATCCACCACAAGGAGGTCAATAAATAAAATTAACATAAAAGCACGTGTATTTATATATGGCATATATGGTTCTAGTCTGGTATCCTAATGCTGTATTTAAGTGATAAAGACGTCCATTTCAGATGCTAGTAGAACAAGTAGAACTAAAACAGTTAATAAGTACATAAATTTAACTTTCTTTCTCCATTTATAGTCTTAAAAAGTTTTAATTTGCTTTATATTAGGTCAGTTGATCTCTGAGGTGGAGATTTGGGAGCCGCCTTGTTCTTCTTTGTTGTTATACTGTTTGAACCAAAATATATTTTTTTAAATACAGTTTTCTGGAAAATAAAGCAAGTGTCAGCGAAAAGATCAAAAAGCCATAATAATCAGTTCTGGATGAATTTAAAAAAGTAATGTACCCACCCATTATAAAGAGTAGAAGCTATAGAAATCTAATTATAAGATATCCCTCCTGTGGATGAGATTTAGACAGTCCTTAGCATGACCTCCTTGCAGTGGATGGCATTTAGACAGCCATAAACACGACCTCCCTGCACTAGAATACATCTGAGCAAGACATAGATATGACCTCCCTCTACTGGATAACATTTAGACACTTCTAGGTAATGAGACCTCCTTGTAATGGATGGTATTTAGACAGTTCTTAGCATGACCTCCTTGCAGTGGATGGCATTTAGACAGCCATAAACACGACCTCCCTGCACTGCAATACATCTGAGCAAGACATAGATATGACCTCCCTCTACTGGATAACATTTAGACACTTCTAGATATGGGACCTCCTTGTACTGGATGGTATTTAGACAGTTCTTAGCATGACCTCCTTCCAGTGGATGACATTTAGACAGCCATAAACACGACCTCCCTGCACTAGAATACATCTGAGCAAGACATAGATATGACCTCCCTCTACTGGATAACATTTAGACACTTCTAGATATGGGACCTCCTTGTACTGGATGTGATTTAGACAGTTCTTAGCATGACCTCCTTCCAGTGGATGACATTTAGACAGCCATAAACACGACCTCCCTGCACTAGAATACATCTGAGCAAGACATAGATATGACCTCCCTCTAGTGGATAACATTTAGACACTTCTAGGTATGAGACCTCCTTGTACTGGATGGTATTTAGACAGTTCTTAGCATGACCTCCTTGCAGTGGATGACATTTAGACAGCCATAAACACGACCTCCCTGCACTAGAAACCACCTGAGCAAGACAGATATGACCTCCCTCTACTGGATAACATTTAGACAGTTCTAGGTATGAGACCTCCTTGTACTGGATGGTATTTAGACAGTTCTTAGCATGACCTCCTTGCAGTGGATGGCATTTAGACAGCCATAAACACGACCTCCCTGCACTACAATACATCTGAGCAAGACATAGATATGACCTCCCTCTACTGGATAACATTTAGACACTTCTAGATATGGGACCTCCTTGTACTGGATGTGATTTAGACAGTTCTTAGCATGACCTCCTTGCAGTGGATGACATTTAGACAGCCATAAACACGACCTCCCTGCACTAGAAAACATCTGAGCAAGACATAGATATGACCTCCCTCTACTGGATAACATTTAGACACTTCTAGATATGGGACCTCCCTCCTGTGGATGAGATTTAGACAGATCAGGCGAAATGTCTAAATCCCATCCACAGGAGGGAGGTTCCATATCTAGAACTGTCTAAATGTTATCCAGTAGAGGGTGGTGATATCTATGTATAAATCAAATGTTTCCTAGTGCAGGGAGGTCGTGTTTATGGCTGTCTATATGTAAACACGACCTCCCTGCACTAGAAACCACCTGAGCAAGACATAGATATGACCTCCCTCTAGTGGATAACATTTAGACAGTTCTAGGTATGAGACCTCCTTGTACTGGATGGTATTTAGACAGTTCTTAGCATGACCTCCTTGCAGTGGATGACATTTAGACAGCCATAAACACGACCTCCCTGCACTAGAAACCACCTGAGCAAGACATAGATATGACCTCCCTCTACTGGATAACATTTAGACAGTTCTAGGTATGAGACCTCCTTGTACTGGATGGTATTTAGACAGTTCTTAGCATGACCTCCTTGCAGTGGATGGCATTTAGACAGCCATAAACACGACCTCCCTGCACTACAATACATCTGAGCAAGACATAGATATGACCTCCCTCTACTGGATAACATTTAGACACTTCTAGATATGGGACCTCCTTGTACTGGATGTGATTTAGACAGTTCTTAGCATGACCTCCTTCCAGTGGATGACATTTAGACAGCCATAAACACGACCTCCCTGCACTAGAAAACATCTGAGCAAGACATAGATATGACCTCCCTCTACTGGATAACATTTAGACACTTCTAGATATGGGACCTCCCTCCTGTGGATGAGATTTAGACAGATCAGGCAAAATGTCTAAATCCCATCCACAGGAGGGAGGTTCCATATCTAGAACTGTCTAAATGTTATCCAGTAGAGGGTGGTGATATCTATGTATAAATCAAATGTTTCCTAGTGCAGGGAGGTCGTGTTTATGGCTGTCTATATGTAAACACGACCTCCCTGCACTAGAAACCACCTGAGCAAGACATAGATATGACCTCCCTCTACTGGATAACATTTAGACAGTTCTAGGTATGAGACCTCCTTGTACTGGATGGTATTTAGACAGTTCTTAGCATGACCTCCTTGCAGTGGATGACATTTAGACAGCCATAAACACGACCTCCCTGCACTAGAATACATCTGAGCAAGACATAGATATGACCTCCCTCTACTGGATAACATTTAGACACTTCTAGATATGGGACCTCCTTGTACTGGATGGTATTTAGACAGTTCTTAGCATGACCTCCTTCCAGTGGATGACATTTAGACAGCCATAAACACGACCTCCCTGCAGTAGAATACATCTGAGCAAGACATAGATATGACCTCCCTCTACTGGATAACATTTAGACACTTCTAGATATGGGACCTCCTTGTACTGGATGTGATTTAGACAGTTCTTAGCATGACCTCCTTCCAGTGGATGACATTTAGACAGCCATAAACACGACCTCCCTGCAGTAGAATACATCTGAGCAAGACATAGATATGACCTCCCTCTACTGGATAACATTTAGACACTTCTAGATATGGGACCTCCTTGTACTGGATGTGATTTAGACAGTTCTTAGCATGACCTCCTTCCAGTGGATGACATTTAGACAGCCATAAACACGACCTCCCTGCACTAGAATACATCTGAGCAAGACATAGATATGACCTCCCTCTAGTGGATAACATTTAGACACTTCTAGGTATGAGACCTCCTTGTACTGGATGGTATTTAGACAGTTCTTAGCATGACCTCCTTGCAGTGGATGGCATTTAGACAGCCATAAACACGACCTCCCTGCACTACAATACATCTGAGCAAGACATAGATATGACCTCCCTCTACTGGATAACATTTAGACACTTCTAGATATGGGACCTCCTTGTACTGGATGTGATTTAGACAGTTCTTAGCATGACCTCCTTGCAGTGGATGACATTTAGACAGCCATAAACACGACCTCCCTGCACTAGAAAATAACATTTAGACACTTCTAGATATGGGACCTCCTTGTACTGGATGTGATTTAGACAGTTCTTAGCATGACCTCCTTGCAGTGGATGACATTTAGACAGCCATAAACACGACCTCCCTGCACTAGAAAACATCTGATCAAGACATAGATATGACCTCCCTCTAGTGGATAACATTTAGACACTTCTAGATATGGGACCTCCTTGTATTGGATGGTATTTAGACAGTTCTTAGCATGACCTCCTTCCAGTGGATGACATTTAGACAGCCATAAACACGACCTCCCTGCACTAGAAAATATCTGAGCAAGACATAGATATGACCTCCCTCTACTGGATAACATTTAGACACTTCTAGATATGGGACCTCCCTCCTGTGGATGAGATTTAGACAGATCAGGCGAAATGTCTAAATCCCATCCACAGGAGGGAGGTTCCATATCTAGAACTGTCTAAATGTTATCCAGTAGAGGGTGGTGATATCTATGTATAAATCAAATGTTTTCTAGTGCAGGGAGGTCGTGTTTATGGCTGTCTATATGTAAACACGATCTCCGTGCACTAGAAAACATCTGAGCAAGACATAGATATGACCTCCCTCTAGTGGATAACATTTAGACAGTTCTAGGTATGAGACCTCCTTGTACTGGATGGTATTTAGACAGTTCTTAGCATGACCTCCTTGCAGTGGATGACATTTAGACAGCCATAAACACGACCTCCCTGCACTACAATACATCTGAGCAAGACATAGATATGACCTCCCTCTAGTGGATAACATTTAGACACTTCTAGGTATGAGACCTCCTTGTAGTGGATGGTATTTAGACAGTTCTTAGGATGACCTCCTTGCAGTGGATGGCATTTAGACAGCCATAAACACGACCTCCCTGCACTAGAATACATCTGAGCAAGACATAGATATGACCTCCCTCTAGTGGATAACATTTAGACACTTCTAGATATGGGACCTCCTTGTACTGGATGTGATTTAGACAGTTCTTAGCATGACCTCCTTCCAGTGGATGACATTTAGACAGCCATAAACACGACCTCCCTGCACTAGAATACATCTGAGCAAGACATAGATATGACCTCCCTCTAGTGGATAACATTTAGACACTTCTAGGTATGAGACCTCCTTGTACTGGATGGTATTTAGACAGTTCTTAGCATGACCTCCTTGCAGTGGATGGCATTTAGACAGCCATAAACACGACCTCCCTGCACTACAATACATCTGAGCAAGACATAGATATGACCTCCCTCTACTGGATAACATTTAGACACTTCTAGATATGGGACCTCCTTGTACTGGATGTGATTTAGACAGTTCTTAGCATGACCTCCTTGCAGTGGATGACATTTAGACAGCCATAAACACGACCTCCCTGCACTAGAAAACATCTGATCAAGACATAGATATGACCTCCCTCTAGTGGATAACATTTAGACACTTCTAGATATGGGACCTCCTTGTATTGGATGGTATTTAGACAGTTCTTAGCATGACCTCCTTCCAGTGGATGACATTTAGACAGCCATAAACACGACCTCCCTGCACTAGAAAACATCTGAGCAAGACATAGATATGACCTCCCTCTACTGGATAACATTTAGACACTTCTAGATATGGGACCTCCCTCCTGTGGATGAGATTTAGACAGATCAGGCGAAATGTCTAAATCCCATCCACAGGAGGGAGGTTCCATATCTAGAACTGTCTAAATGTTATCCAGTAGAGGGTGGTGATATCTATGTATAAATCAAATGTTTCCTAGTGCAGGGAGGTCGTGTTTATGGCTGTCTATATGTAAACACGATCTCAGTGCACTAGAAAACATCTGAGCAAGACATAGATATGACCTCCCTCTAGTGGATAACATTTAGACAGTTCTAGGTATGAGACCTCCTTGTACTGGATGGTATTTAGACAGTTCTTAGCATGACCTCCTTGCAGTGGATGGCATTTAGACAGCCATAAACACGACCTCCCTGCACTAGAATACATCTGAGCAAGACATAGATATGACCTCCCTCTACTGGATAACATTTAGACACTTCTAGGTATGAGACCTCCTTGTACTGGATGGTATTTAGACAGTTCTTAGCATGACCTCCTTGCAGTGGATGGCATTTAGACAGCCATAAACACGACCTCCCTGCACTAGAATACATCTGAGCAAGACATAGATATGACCTCCCTCTACTGGATAACATTTAGACACTTCTAGATATGGGACCTCCTTGTACTGGATGTGATTTAGACAGTTCTTAGCATGACCTCCTTCCAGTGGATGACATTTAGACAGCCATAAACACGACCTCCCTGCACTAGAATACATCTGAGCAAGACATAGATATGACCTCCCTCTACTGGATAACATTTAGACACTTCTAGATATGGGACCTCCTTGTACTGGATGTGATTTAGACAGTTCTTAGCATGACCTCCTTCCAGTGGATGACATTTAGACAGCCATAAACACGACCTCCCTGCACTAGAATACATCTGAGCAAGACATAGATATGACCTCCCTCTAGTGGATAACATTTAGACACTTCTAGGTATGAGACCTCCTTGTACTGGATGGTATTTAGACAGTTCTTAGCATGACCTCCTTGCAGTGGATGACATTTAGACAGCCATAAACACGACCTCCCTGCACTAGAAACCACCTGAGCAAGACATAGATATGACCTCCCTCTACTGGATAACATTTAGACACTTCTAGGTATGAGACCTCCTTGTACTGGATGGTATTTAGACAGTTCTTAGCATGACCTCCTTGCAGTGGATGGCATTTAGACAGCCATAAACACGACCTCCCTGCACTACAATACATCTGAGCAAGACATAGATATGACCTCCCTCTACTGGATAACATTTAGACACTTCTAGATATGGGACCTCCTTGTACTGGATGTGATTTAGACAGTTCTTAGCATGACCTCCTTGCAGTGGATGACATTTAGACAGCCATAAACACGACCTCCCTGCACTAGAAAATAACATTTAGACACTTCTAGATATGGGACCTCCTTGTACTGGATGTGATTTAGACAGTTCTTAGCATGACCTCCTTGCAGTGGATGGCATTTAGACAGCCATAAACACGACCTCCCTGCACTAGAATACATCTGAGCAAGACATAGATATGACCTCCCTCTACTGGATAACATTTAGACACTTCTAGATATGGGACCTCCTTGTACTGGATGGTATTTAGACAGTTCTTAGCATGACCTCCTTCCAGTGGATGACATTTAGACAGCCATAAACACGACCTCCCTGCACTAGAATACATCTGAGCAAGACATAGATATGACCTCCCTCTACTGGATAACATTTAGACACTTCTAGATATGGGACCTCCTTGTACTGGATGTGATTTAGACAGTTCTTAGCATGACCTCCTTGCAGTGGATGACATTTAGACAGCCATAAACACGACCTCCCTGCACTAGAAAACATCTGATCAAGACATAGATATGACCTCCCTCTAGTGGATAACATTTAGACACTTCTAGATATGGGACCTCCTTGTATTGGATGGTATTTAGACAGTTCTTAGCATGACCTCCTTCCAGTGGATGACATTTAGACAGCCATAAACACGACCTCCCTGCACTAGAAAACATCTGAGCAAGACATAGATATGACCTCCCTCTACTGGATAACATTTAGACACTTCTAGATATGGGACCTCCCTCCTGTGGATGAGATTTAGACAGATCAGGCGAAATGTCTAAATCCCATCCACAGGAGGGAGGTTCCATATCTAGAACTGTCTAAATGTTATCCAGTAGAGGGTGGTGATATCTATGTATAAATCAAATGTTTCCTAGTGCAGGGAGGTCGTGTTTATGGCTGTCTATATGTAAACACGATCTCAGTGCACTAGAAAACATCTGAGCAAGACATAGATATGACCTCCCTCTAGTGGATAACATTTAGACAGTTCTAGGTATGAGACCTCCTTGTACTGGATGGTATTTAGACAGTTCTTAGCATGACCTCCTTGCAGTGGATGGCATTTAGACAGCCATAAACACGACCTCCCTGCACTAGAATACATCTGAGCAAGACATAGATATGACCTCCCTCTACTGGATAACATTTAGACACTTCTAGGTATGAGACCTCCTTGTACTGGATGGTATTTAGACAGTTCTTAGCATGACCTCCTTGCAGTGGATGGCATTTAGACAGCCATAAACACGACCTCCCTGCACTAGAATACATCTGAGCAAGACATAGATATGACCTCCCTCTACTGGATAACATTTAGACACTTCTAGATATGGGACCTCCTTGTACTGGATGTGATTTAGACAGTTCTTAGCATGACCTCCTTCCAGTGGATGACATTTAGACAGCCATAAACACGACCTCCCTGCACTAGAATACATCTGAGCAAGACATAGATATGACCTCCCTCTACTGGATAACATTTAGACACTTCTAGATATGGGACCTCCTTGTACTGGATGTGATTTAGACAGTTCTTAGCATGACCTCCTTCCAGTGGATGACATTTAGACAGCCATAAACACGACCTCCCTGCACTAGAATACATCTGAGCAAGACATAGATATGACCTCCCTCTAGTGGATAACATTTAGACACTTCTAGGTATGAGACCTCCTTGTACTGGATGGTATTTAGACAGTTCTTAGCATGACCTCCTTGCAGTGGATGGCATTTAGACAGCCATAAACACGACCTCCCTGCACTACAATACATCTGAGCAAGACATAGATATGACCTCCCTCTACTGGATAACATTTAGACACTTCTAGATATGGGACCTCCTTGTACTGGATGTGATTTAGACAGTTCTTAGCATGACCTCCTTGCAGTGGATGACATTTAGACAGCCATAAACACGACCTCCCTGCACTAGAAAACATCTGATCAAGACATAGATATGACCTCCCTCTAGTGGATAACATTTAGACACTTCTAGATATGGGACCTCCTTGTATTGGATGGTATTTAGACAGTTCTTAGCATGACCTCCTTCCAGTGGATGACATTTAGACAGCCATAAACACGACCTCCCTGCACTAGAAAACATCTGAGCAAGACATAGATATGACCTCCCTCTACTGGATAACATTTAGACACTTCTAGATATGGGACCTCCCTCCTGTGGATGAGATTTAGACAGATCAGGCGAAATGTCTAAATCCCATCCACAGGAGGGAGGTTCCATATCTAGAACTGTCTAAATGTTATCCAGTAGAGGGTGGTGATATCTATGTATAAATCAAATGTTTCCTAGTGCAGGGAGGTCGTGTTTATGGCTGTCTATATGTAAACACGATCTCAGTGCACTAGAAAACATCTGAGCAAGACATAGATATGACCTCCCTCTAGTGGATAACATTTAGACAGTTCTAGGTATGAGACCTCCTTGTACTGGATGGTATTTAGACAGTTCTTAGCATGACCTCCTTGCAGTGGATGGCATTTAGACAGCCATAAACACGACCTCCCTGCACTAGAATACATCTGAGCAAGACATAGATATGACCTCCCTCTACTGGATAACATTTAGACACTTCTAGGTATGAGACCTCCTTGTACTGGATGGTATTTAGACAGTTCTTAGCATGACCTCCTTGCAGTGGATGGCATTTAGACAGCCATAAACACGACCTCCCTGCACTAGAATACATCTGAGCAAGACATAGATATGACCTCCCTCTACTGGATAACATTTAGACACTTCTAGATATGGGACCTCCTTGTACTGGATGTGATTTAGACAGTTCTTAGCATGACCTCCTTCCAGTGGATGACATTTAGACAGCCATAAACACGACCTCCCTGCACTAGAATACATCTGAGCAAGACATAGATATGACCTCCCTCTACTGGATAACATTTAGACACTTCTAGATATGGGACCTCCTTGTACTGGATGTGATTTAGACAGTTCTTAGCATGACCTCCTTCCAGTGGATGACATTTAGACAGCCATAAACACGACCTCCCTGCACTAGAATACATCTGAGCAAGACATAGATATGACCTCCCTCTAGTGGATAACATTTAGACACTTCTAGGTATGAGACCTCCTTGTACTGGATGGTATTTAGACAGTTCTTAGCATGACCTCCTTGCAGTGGATGACATTTAGACAGCCATAAACACGACCTCCCTGCACTAGAAACCACCTGAGCAAGACATAGATATGACCTCCCTCTACTGGATAACATTTAGACACTTCTAGGTATGAGACCTCCTTGTACTGGATGGTATTTAGACAGTTCTTAGCATGACCTCCTTGCAGTGGATGGCATTTAGACAGCCATAAACACGACCTCCCTGCACTACAATACATCTGAGCAAGACATAGATATGACCTCCCTCTACTGGATAACATTTAGACACTTCTAGATATGGGACCTCCTTGTACTGGATGTGATTTAGACAGTTCTTAGCATGACCTCCTTGCAGTGGATGACATTTAGACAGCCATAAACACGACCTCCCTGCACTAGAAAATAACATTTAGACACTTCTAGATATGGGACCTCCTTGTACTGGATGTGATTTAGACAGTTCTTAGCATGACCTCCTTGCAGTGGATGGCATTTAGACAGCCATAAACACGACCTCCCTGCACTAGAATACATCTGAGCAAGACATAGATATGACCTCCCTCTACTGGATAACATTTAGACACTTCTAGATATGGGACCTCCTTGTACTGGATGGTATTTAGACAGTTCTTAGCATGACCTCCTTCCAGTGGATGACATTTAGACAGCCATAAACACGACCTCCCTGCACTAGAATACATCTGAGCAAGACATAGATATGACCTCCCTCTACTGGATAACATTTAGACACTTCTAGATATGGGACCTCCTTGTACTGGATGTGATTTAGACAGTTCTTAGCATGACCTCCTTCCAGTGGATGACATTTAGACAGCCATAAACACGACCTCCCTGCACTAGAATACATCTGAGCAAGACATAGATATGACCTCCCTCTAGTGGATAACATTTAGACACTTCTAGGTATGAGACCTCCTTGTACTGGATGGTATTTAGACAGTTCTTAGCATGACCTCCTTGCAGTGGATGGCATTTAGACAGCCATAAACATTTAGTGGATAACATTTAGACACTTCTAGGTATGAGACCTCCTTGTACTGGATGGTATTTAGACAGTTCTTAGCATGACCTCCTTGCAGTGGATGACATTTAGACAGCCATAAACACGACCTCCCTGCACTAGAATACATCTGAGCAAGACATAGATATGACCTCCCTCTACTGGATAACATTTAGACACTTCTAGGTATGAGACCTCCTTGTACTGGATGGTATTTAGACAGTTCTTAGCATGACCTCCTTGCAGTGGATGACATTTAGACAGCCATAAACACGACCTCCCTGCACTAGAAACCACCTGAGCAAGACATAGATATGACCTCCCTCTACTGGATAACATTTAGACACTTCTAGGTATGAGACCTCCTTGTACTGGATGGTATTTAGACAGTTCTTAGCATGACCTCCTTGCAGTGGATGGCATTTAGACAGCCATAAACACGACCTCCCTGCACTACAATACATCTGAGCAAGACATAGATATGACCTCCCTCTACTGGATAACATTTAGACACTTCTAGATATGGGACCTCCTTGTACTGGATGTGATTTAGACAGTTCTTAGCATGACCTCCTTGCAGTGGATGACATTTAGACAGCCATAAACACGACCTCCCTGCACTACAATACATCTGAGCAAGACATAGATATGACCTCCCTCTAGTGGATAACATTTAGACACTTCTAGGTATGAGACCTCCTTGTAGTGGATGGTATTTAGACAGTTCTTAGCATGACCTCCTTGCAGTGGATGGCATTTAGACAGCCATAAACACGACCTCCCTGCACTAGAATACATCTGAGCAAGACATAGATATGACCTCCCTCTACTGGATAACATTTAGACACTTCTAGGTATGAGACCTCCTTGTACTGGATGGTATTTAGACAGTTCTTAGCATGACCTCCTTGCAGTGGATGACATTTAGACAGCCATAAACACGACCTCCCTGCACTAGAAACCACCTGAGCAAGACATAGATATGACCTCCCTCTACTGGATAACATTTAGACACTTCTAGGTATGAGACCTCCTTGTACTGGATGGTATTTAGACAGTTCTTAGCATGACCTCCTTGCAGTGGATGACATTTAGACAGCCATAAACACGACCTCCCTGCACTAGAAACCACCTGAGCAAGACATAGATATGACCTCCCTCTACTGGATAACATTTAGACACTTCTAGGTATGAGACCTCCTTGTACTGGATGGTATTTAGACAGTTCTTAGCATGACCTCCTTGCAGTGGATGGCATTTAGACAGCCATAAACACGACCTCCCTGCACTACAATACATCTGAGCAAGACATAGATATGACCTCCCTCTACTGGATAACATTTAGACACTTCTAGATATGGGACCTCCTTGTACTGGATGTGATTTAGACAGTTCTTAGCATGACCTCCTTGCAGTGGATGACATTTAGACAGCCATAAACACGACCTCCCTGCACTAGAAAATAACATTTAGACACTTCTAGATATGGGACCTCCTTGTACTGGATGTGATTTAGACAGTTCTTAGCATGACCTCCTTGCAGTGGATGGCATTTAGACAGCCATAAACACGACCTCCCTGCACTAGAATACATCTGAGCAAGACATAGATATGACCTCCCTCTACTGGATAACATTTAGACACTTCTAGATATGGGACCTCCTTGTACTGGATGGTATTTAGACAGTTCTTAGCATGACCTCCTTCCAGTGGATGACATTTAGACAGCCATAAACACGACCTCCCTGCACTAGAATACATCTGAGCAAGACATAGATATGACCTCCCTCTACTGGATAACATTTAGACACTTCTAGATATGGGACCTCCTTGTACTGGATGTGATTTAGACAGTTCTTAGCATGACCTCCTTCCAGTGGATGACATTTAGACAGCCATAAACACGACCTCCCTGCACTAGAATACATCTGAGCAAGACATAGATATGACCTCCCTCTAGTGGATAACATTTAGACACTTCTAGGTATGAGACCTCCTTGTACTGGATGGTATTTAGACAGTTCTTAGCATGACCTCCTTGCAGTGGATGGCATTTAGACAGCCATAAACATTTAGTGGATAACATTTAGACACTTCTAGGTATGAGACCTCCTTGTACTGGATGGTATTTAGACAGTTCTTAGCATGACCTCCTTGCAGTGGATGACATTTAGACAGCCATAAACACGACCTCCCTGCACTACAATACATCTGAGCAAGACATAGATATGACCTCCCTCTAGTGGATAACATTTAGACACTTCTAGATATGGGACCTCCTTGTATTGGATGGTATTTAGACAGTTCTTAGCATGACCTCCTTCCAGTGGATGACATTTAGACAGCCATAAACACGACCTCCCTGCACTAGAAAATATCTGAGCAAGACATAGATATGACCTCCCTCTACTGGATAGCATTTAGACACTTCTAGATATGGGACCTCCCTCCTGTGGATGAGATTTAGACAGATCAGGCGAAATGTCTAAATCCCATCCACAGGAGGGAGGTTCCATATCTAGAACTGTCTAAATGTTATCCAGTAGAGGGTGGTGATATCTATGTATAAATCAAATGTTTCCTAGTGCAGGGAGGTCGTGTTTATGGCTGTCTATATGTAAACACGATCTCCGTGCACTAGAAAACATCTGAGCAAGACATAGATATGACCTCCCTCTAGTGGATAACATTTAGACAGTTCTAGGTATGAGACCTCCTTGTACTGGATGGTATTTAGACAGTTCTTAGCATGACCTCCTTGCAGTGGATGACATTTAGACAGCCATAAACACGACCTCCCTGCACTACAATACATCTGAGCAAGACATAGATATGACCTCCCTCTACTGGATAACATTTAGACACTTCTAGATATGGGACCTCCCTCCTGTGGATGAGATTTAGACAGATCAGGCGAAATGTCTAAATCCCATCCACAGGAGGGAGGTTCCATATCTAGAACTGTCTAAATGTTATCCAGTAGAGGGTGGTGATATCTATGTATAAATCAAATGTTTCCTAGTGCAGGGAGGTCGTGTTTATGGCTGTCTATATGTAAACACGATCTCCGTGCACTAGAAAACATCTGAGCAAGACATAGATATGACCTCCCTCTAGTGGATAACATTTAGACAGTTCTAGGTATGAGACCTCCTTGTACTGGATGGTATTTAGACAGTTCTTAGCATGACCTCCTTGCAGTGGATGACATTTAGACAGCCATAAACACGACCTCCCTGCACTACAATACATCTGAGCAAGACATAGATATGACCTCCCTCTAGTGGATAACATTTAGACACTTCTAGGTATGAGACCTCCTTGTAGTGGATGGTATTTAGACAGTTCTTAGCATGACCTCCTTGCAGTGGATGGCATTTAGACAGCCATAAACACGACCTCCCTGCACTAGAATACATCTGAGCAAGACATAGATATGACCTCCCTCTACTGGATAACATTTAGACACTTCTAGATATGGGACCTCCTTGTACTGGATGTGATTTAGACAGTTCTTAGCATGACCTCCTTCCAGTGGATGACATTTAGACAGCCATAAACATGACCTCCCTGCACTAGAATACATCTGAGCAAGACATAGATATGACCTCCCTCTAGTGGATAACATTTAGACACTTCTAGGTATGAGACCTCCTTGTACTGGATGGTATTTAGACAGTTCTTAGCATGACCTCCTTGCAGTGGATGGCATTTAGACAGCCATAAACACGACCTCCCTGCACTACAATACATCTGAGCAAGACATAGATATGACCTCCCTCTACTGGATAACATTTAGACACTTCTAGATATGGGACCTCCTTGTACTGGATGTGATTTAGACAGTTCTTAGCATGACCTCCTTGCAGTGGATGACATTTAGACAGCCATAAACACGACCTCCCTGCACTAGAAAACATCTGATCAAGACATAGATATGACCTCCCTCTAGTGGATAACATTTAGACACTTCTAGATATGGGACCTCCTTGTATTGGATGGTATTTAGACAGTTCTTAGCATGACCTCCTTCCAGTGGATGACATTTAGACAGCCATAAACACGACCTCCCTGCACTAGAAAACATCTGAGCAAGACATAGATATGACCTCCCTCTACTGGATAACATTTAGACACTTCTAGATATGGGACCTCCCTCCTGTGGATGAGATTTAGACAGATCAGGCGAAATGTCTAAATCCCATCCACAGGAGGGAGGTTCCATATCTAGAACTGTCTAAATGTTATCCAGTAGAGGGTGGTGATATCTATGTATAAATCAAATGTTTCCTAGTGCAGGGAGGTCGTGTTTATGGCTGTCTATATGTAAACACGATCTCCGTGCACTAGAAAACATCTGAGCAAGACATAGATATGACCTCCCTCTAGTGGATAACATTTAGACAGTTCTAGGTATGAGACCTCCTTGTACTGGATGGTATTTAGACAGTTCTTAGCATGACCTCCTTGCAGTGGATGGCATTTAGACAGCCATAAACACGACCTCCCTGCACTACAATACATCTGAGCAAGACATAGATATGACCTCCCTCTACTGGATAACATTTAGACACTTCTAGATATGGGACCTCCTTGTACTGGATGTGATTTAAACAGTTCTTAGCATGACCTCCTTGCAGTTGATGACATTTAGACAGCCCAAAACACGACCTCCCTGCACTAGAAAACATCTAATCAAGACATAGATATGACCTCCCTCTAGTGGATAACATTTAGACACTTCTAAGTATAGGACCTCCCTCCTGTGGATGGGATTTAGACAGTTCTTAGCATGACCTCCTTGCAGTGGATGACATTTAGACAGCCATGAACACGACCTCCCTGCACTGGAAAACATCTTATCAAGACATAGATATGACCTCCCTCTAGTGGATAACATTTAGACAGTTCTAGGTATGGGACCTCCTTGCACTGGATGTGATTTAGACAGTTCTTAGCATGACGTCCTTGCAGTGGATGACATTTAGACAGCCATGAACACGACCTCCTTGCACTGGAAAACATCTTATCAAGACATAGATATGACCTCCCTCTAGTGGATAACATTTAGACAGTTCTAGATATGGGACCTCCCTCCTGTGGATGTGATTTAGACAGTTCTTAGCATGACCTCCTTGCAGTGGATGACATTTAGACAGCCATAAACATGACCTCCCTGCACTAGAAAACATCTGATCAAGACATAGATATGACCCCCTCTAGTGGATAACATTTAGACACTTCTAAGTATAGGACCTTCCTCCTGTGGATGGGATTTAGACAGTTCTTAGCATGACCTCCTTGCAGTGGATGACATTTAGACAGCCATGAACACGACCTCCCTGCACTGGAAAACATCTTATCAAGACATAGATATGACCTCCCTCTAGTGGATAACATTTAGACAGTTCTAGGTATGGGACCTCCTTGCACTGGATGTGATTTAGACAGTTCTTAGCATGACGTCCTTGCAGTGGATGACATTTAGACAGCCATGAACACGACCTCCTTGCACTGGAAAACATCTTATCAAGACATAGATATGACCTCCCTCTAGTGGATAACATTTAGACAGTTCTAGATATGGGACCTCCCTCCTGTGGATGTGATTTAGACAGTTCTTAGCATGACCTCCTTGCAGTGGATGACATTTAGACAGCCATAAACATGACCTCCCTGCACTAGAAAACATCTGATCAAGACATAGATATGACCCCCTCTAGTGGATAACATTTAGACACTTCTAAGTATAGGACCTTCCTCCTGTGGATGGGATTTAGACAGTTCTTAGCATGACCTCCTTGCAGTGGATGACATTTAGACAGCCATGAACACGACCTCCCTGCACTGGAAAACATCTTATCAAGACATAGATATGACCTCCCTCTAGTGGATAACATTTAGACAGTTCTAGGTATGGGACCTCCTTGTACTGGATGGGATTTAGACAGTTCTTAGCATGACCTCCTTGCAGTGGATGGCATTTAGACAGCCATAAACATGACCTCCCTGCACTAGAAAACATCTGATCAAGACATAGATATGACCCCCTCTAGTGGATAACATTTAGACACTTCTAAGTATAGGACCTCCCTCCTGTGGATGGGATTTAGACAGTTCTTAGCATGACCTCCTTGCAGTGGATGACATTTAGACAGCCATGAACACGACCTCCCTGCACTGGAAAACATCTTATCAAGACATAGATATGACCTCCCTCTAGTGGATAACATTTAGACAGTTCTAGGTATGGGACCTCCTTGTACTGGATGTGATTTAGACAGTTCTTAGCATGACGTCCTTGCAGTGGATGACATTTAGACAGCCATGAACACGACCTCCTTGCACTGGAAAACATCTTATCAAGACATAGATATGACCTCCCTCTAGTGGATAACATTTAGACAGTTCTAGATATGGGACCTCCCTCCTGTGGATGTGATTTAGACAGTTCTTAGCATGACCTCCTTGCAGTGGATGACATTTAGACAGCCATAAACATGACCTCCCTGCACTAGAAAACATCTGATCAAGACATAGATATGACCCCCTCTAGTGGATAACATTTAGACACTTCTAAGTATAGGACCTTCCTCCTGTGGATGGGATTTAGACAGTTCTTAGCATGACCACTGCAAGGAGGTTATGCTAAGAACTGTCTAAATCACATCCAGTACAAGGAGGTCCCATACCTAGAACTGTCTAAATGTTATCCACTAGAGGGAGGTCATATCTATGTCTTGATAAGATGTTTTCCAGTGCAGGGAGGTCGTGTTCATGGCTGTCTAAATGTCATCCACTGCAAGGAGGTCATGCTAAGAACTGTCTAAATCCCATCCACAGGAGGGAGGTCCTATACTTAGAAGTGTCTAAATGTTATCCACTAGAGGGAGGTCATATCTATGCCTTGATTAGATGTTTTCTAGTGCAGGGAGGTCGTGTTTTGGGCTGTCTAAATGTCATCCACTGCAAGGAGGTCATGCTAAGAACTGTCTAAATCACATCCACAGGAGGGAGGTCCCATATCTAGAACTGTCTAAATGTTATCCACTAGAGGGAGGTCATATCTATGTCTTGATAAGATGTTTTCCAGTGCAGGGAGGTCGTGTTCATGGCTGTCTAAATGTCATCCACTGCAAGGAGGTCATGCTAAGAACTGTCTAAATCCCATCCACAGGAGGAAGGTCCTATACTTAGAAGTGTCTAAATGTTATCCACTAGAGGGAGGTCATATCTATGTCTTGATAAGATGTTTTCCAGTGCAGGGAGGTCGTGTTTATGGCTGTCTAAATGCCATCCACTGCAAGGAGGTCATGCTAAGAACTGTCTAAATACCATCCAGTACAAGGAGGTCTCATACCTAGAACTGTCTAAATGTTATCCACTAGAGGGAGGTCATATCTATGTCTTGATAAGATGTTTTCCAGTGCAGGGAGGTCGTGTTTATGGCTGTCTAAATGCCATCCACTGCAAGGTCATGCTAAGAACTGTCTAAATACCATCCAGTACAAGGAGGTCTCATACCTAGAACTGTCTAAATGTTATCCACTAGAGGGAGGTCATATCTATGTCTTGATAAGATGTTTTCCAGTGCAGGGAGGTCGTGTTCATGGCTGTCTAAATGTCATCCACTGCAAGGAGGTCATGCTAAGAACTGTCTAAATCCCATCCACAGGAGGAAGGTCCTATACTTAGACGTGTCTAAATGTTATCCACTAGAGGGAGGTCATATCTATGTCTTGATAAGATGTTTTCCAGTGCAGGGAGGTCGTGTTTATGGCTGTCTAAATGTCATCCACTGCAAGGAGGTCATGCTAAGAACTGTCTAAATCACATCCACAGGAGGGAGGTCCCATACTTAGAAGTGTCTAAATGTTATCCATTAGAGGGAGGTCATATCTATGTCTTGATAAGATGTTTTCCAGTGCAGGGAGGTCGTGTTCATGGCTGTCTAAATGTCATCCACTGCAAGGAGGTCATGCTAAGAACTGTCTAAATCACATCCACTAGAAGGAGGTCCTATACTTAGAAGTGTCTGAATGAAGTGTCTTAATGTTAGAAGTGTCTAAATGTTAGAAATGTCAGAAGTGTCCAATGAGGCAACCTTTGTGATATCAAGTTATGATGCATGTTTTGTCAATTGATAAGTGTAACATGTAACTTGGTGTTTTTAACACCATGTTGTTCCTAGTGCATCTGATTGGACTTCAATACCACAATCCAAGAAAACATGTGTAGGTGTGCATCATCAAGGTATGATCTTTAGTTGACCTTGGACCATGCTGCGGTGACCTTGACTTTTAAAAACTTTTCTGGGCCACATGTAATTTTATTTAAATGTGCTATTTCCATTGACAATTATACTTCAATAAATACATTGTAAAGCTTTATGTATTGCCTTGTTTTTATGTTATGTGTATAATCATGATGAAAAAATTATTCATAATTACTCTGGCAAGGTCTAAAGTCAGTATAAATTTAAAATAATATTATTTTGCATCCATTTGCATACACCCAGACTAAGTGCTCTATCATTAAGCTATGATGTCTTGATTTACACATCACTGGGAATCAAACCCAGGCCTCTCAGTCTGAGGTGACACTTAATTTCTTATAGAAGAATAGATAAAGAATTTCCAAAAAAGACTTTTGTATCTCAAAAACTGTCTTCAAATTCCAGTAACATAGAGACAATATTTGAAAGTTCAAGGTTACTATAGCAAGGTCTAAAGTTAGATTTAGGTGACACTAGGCAAAATTCGACTGATAAGATAATAGAAAAAAATACTTTTTTTCTGTATTTTCTGTTTGACTCTACAGGAGATTTTAAACATGTACAAGGTTACCGCGTCTCATCCTGTTATCTTTATTAAACTAGGAACAACAGCAGGATGACAGCTAAACGGACCAATGAAAATAAAGCATTTACATAGTACTGATAGAAAATCAAATGGTTGCCATTTTGTTTATCCATTTTTTATATCATTTTTTGGTGTGGGTCTTTAGGAAACCCATCTGCTGGTAGACCCAGGACTGTCTCTTGGTCATCTCCCTTGGGGCTTGGCCAGACTGTTGCTTGGAGAGCGTGCCATAACGAATTCTCTATGACTCAAACCACCTTCTGACATCAAAGGGCTGGAGCTTCAGTTCTGCAGAGATTTCTGCCCAGAGAGCCTCCTTCCTCTGTCGTGGAAATGTGCATTCTCCTTGCCGTACAGCTCTAGATGCTCCTTCACAAACCCTACAATGGCATGTTCTTGGCTGTCATTGAATGTAGCACAGTCCCTGGCTCTCTTGGCTGCTGAGTGGCACTCTGATTCTTCCTTACAGCTCTCATCTTCTTTGCAAGCTTCCTCAGTAACTTCTAATCCTTCCTATGTATACTCTATCTTCTCTTCGGTCTCCTCTGTCCTTTCCTCTGTCCTCTCCTCCAACTCTCCACCTTCCTTCTCCCTCCCCTCTTGCCTCTCCTATATCTCTTTCCTCCTAACTCCAGTGAATATAAAAAAAAGTCAAAAAACTAAAATGTGTTGCCTAACTGTGAAATTTGCCCTATGCTCAAGTATAAAATATGTTTAAAAAATAGCATCAGAGATGCCCGTACCCCACAGCCTGGGGAAATATTTTTAACACCATGAGATATAGAAGTCCTGTATCAGTACAAAGTTCAGGATACTTTCAGAGCACTGTCAGTTATATAAAGACCCAAACAATGTTTAGAGAATATAATGTCTAAGAGAAAGATAAAGTATTAAAACAAGACAATTCAATAACAAGATGACAGCATTAATCAGTAAACATTACGACAATTTATCTATATCTGGCATGGCCGAATTATGGTTTTGATGTTTTGAATATTACCATGCATACAGAAGTGGCAATACATTCAATGAATGCTTATGTGTGCTGTTGGAACAAAGTCTGTGGCTCACTTGATGAAATTCCATCTGTTACAATGGGAAGTTGTAAAAGTAAAATTCTTAATGAATTCTAATATCACTTTAACAGTGCTTAACCTGCATCAAAAGACAGAGCAAAAGGTGCAACAAGATTTTTAAGGTCAAGGTCACTATGGCAAGGTCAAAGGTCAAATCAAGGTCACACCATGATGCTGCACACCTACAACCCTTAACCAATGCCCCTACCAAGTATCACCTTCCTACACCTTACGGTTTCCGAGATATAGCCCGGACAAGATTTTTAAACTCAAGGTCACTACGGCAAGGTCAAATCAAGGTCAGACCATGACATTGCACACCTACACATCCTAAGCAATGTCCCTACCAAGTATGAACTTCCTACACTTGACGGTTTCTGAGATACAGCCCAGACAAACTTTTTCCCGCCGATCGCCCACCCATCCGGACACCATGGGTGAAAATAATACCCCGACAGCCCTTAAGGGCAGTGGGGTAATAAAACTGAAAACCCCTAGCAGAAAGTGACACACGTCTCTCAGTAGCCAACCAGTCAATAACACTGAAAGCCTGTGCACGGTCGCTTATATAGTCCCAGACCCCCCCTTGCCTCTTTTTGGTTTCAGACGCGCAGAAAAAAATCGGTACTTAGTCCCAGGCCACCTGGGGTGTCCTCAGACTGTCGCAGACTAAATTTGTGTGGTCCAAGGTGGCCTGAGGAGGCCGGCTTGGATCGGCTTCTCTTAGTCGGGGCTTAGTCCCAGACCTAGATTTCTTAGTCGCAGGGCACCTGGGACGGCCTGAGGCTTCCGGGGAGTAATGAAACCGATTCCTTTTCACACGCATAAAACTTCAAAGATCTGTTAGGAGTCGGGGACTGACAACAGGCTTCCTGGGACTAAGCTCGGGACACCTGGGACTAAGGGTCGCAGGAGGCCTGAGACAACATAGGACTGTGTAAATTTGGGTCTGAGGAGGCCTGAGGAAGCCTGAGACTGGACATTTTCTTGACGGCGGGAAATAAAAATCGGTTTGGGTCACGAAAAATATCAAATATGTTTCATTTTTCTCATGGCCCCAACCGACAACTACCGATCCATACAGAACGCCTGGGACTAAGCAAATTTTTGAAACCGACTACAAAAAACCCTTAATCGGGAAGCTTAGTCGTGTGGTGGAACACCCACATTATATTGCGAAATCACTCTAAGGTGTTGGGGCCTTTAAAGAAACAAAATTGCAAATTTAATAACTAAATTAAATTTTTATAAGTTAATACCCTATCCAATGGACAATTGCTTTACTGGTCGACACGACCGGTCCCGCCAAATGCCAGAAAAAGACGTTCTGTATATAATACCGGCAGGATCGGTCAGGAGGATCCATTCGCCAGGTAGCGCATGGTACTTCCTTCCTGTCTAGACAGCGTGACGTCATAGCATCTTTTTCGTGTCTAGTCCTAGTAAGACCCCTAGTAAGCTGATAGCGGGGCCGGTTGGGTGGGCCTTGCCTGTCCATTGGATAGGGTATTAACTTTATTTTATTTATTAAATTTGCAATTTTATTGCGTTAATACATCCTATCCAATGGACAATTGCTGAATAACTACCGCTTGGAAGGTGGGTAAGCTGCTAGGGACATGTGTGAACTCATAAAAGAAACAAAACTGAAAGGCCCATATTTGACCCAGGGTCAGGTGACCCCAGAGGTCAAGGTAGGCTAAGGCTGACCGGTTAACCGGAAGTCCAAGTTCGCCCCCCCTCTTTCTCAGGAAGACCTGAGAATAGGTAGAAAGGGCTGAGTTCAGTCCCCTAAGAAATAAACTTCCCAAGGGAAGCAAGTAAGAGTTTTTTTGTTTGGTTTTTTTATTTATCCATATTTACATTTAACATTATGTACATATTTACATATTTACAGTATGTACATAATTAGATATATATACAAAAATCTCCTCACTTCTGGGTCTGGTGGTGTATCTGCTGAGCAGCCACCACAGGCCCTAGATGGAAAAGCTCAGAGAAAGACCAAGCAACATCCTTCAAATAAAACTGGGTGAAAGTTTTATGAGATTTCCAGTGACAGGCTGACAAAATCTGCTCTAAGGAGATTCCTGATTGAAAAGCCTTAGAAGCAGCAAAGGCCCTAACATCATGGGCTTTAACCTGATGTAGGGTGAGGGACTCTTGGTCCGAGAGCTCATAGCATAGGATCACAGTCTGTTTGATCCATGAGGAGATAGTGGCAGGAGAGATGTCTTTATCAAACCCTTTCTTGAAGGAGACAAAGACCAACTCCTTATTCTGCCTAAGATCTGAGGTCCTGTCCAGGTAGTAGCGCAGGGCTCTAACTGGACATAGTGACCTGTCATCCTTGAGTGACTTATCCAGAGAAGGGGCCAGAGCTGGTATGGCCACTGGGGCCACACTATCTGGTCCCTTCTTCGCCAGCTGATTCTTGGACAGAAAGCTGGGTGAAGGGTACAAGGAGACCTTAGACCAGTCTGACTGGTGTCTGATGTTCCTATGTAACCAAGCATGGATCCCACTCCTGTGCTTACCAGAACCCAAAGCCAACAGGAAAACCTCCTGCCCTTGGGTCTGTCTCTATGGAAACTATCCTGGAGACGAGTGAGATTCTCATCTTTACTGACATTAATGGTGGAGTTACCCAGTTTGTCAGCAATGGCAGATCTGTAACCATCAATAGTGCCTAGTTGCAACTTCTTGTCCTGAAACAAATGTAGGAGGAAGTCAGCAATGACTTTCAGAGGTGGTGCCCTGAAGTCCACCTGATTACTGAGGCACCACTGTGTAAAAATGGCCCACTTTGCCTCATAGACTGATCTAGTTGATCCTCTTTGAGGAGCCTCAATTCGTGCTGCCACTGCCTCAGAGAACCATTGCTCCTTGATAGCTGAGGCTCTAGGAGCCAGGCATGTAGGTTCAGATTTGCCAGGTTCCTGTGAAGGACCTGGTTGAATGGCTGAGACACCAAGTGGGGAATGTTGGGCAGACACAGTGGAATCTGACTGGACATTGTCACCAGATTCCAGAACCAGGGTATGCTGGGCCCCCCCGGTGCAATCAGGATTAACCAGTTGCAAGGGTAGTCCTGTAACTTTTCCACCACTTTGCCCAAGATGGCTGCTGGTGGAAAGGCATATGGGTCCAGACCTTCCCAGGAAAGGCTGAGTGCATCCACTGCCCAAGCCTGGGGATCTTGTACCGGTGACACAAATTGAGGTAGTTTGTTGTTGAACCTGGTGGCAAACAGGTCCACTTGAGGCTGGTGCCACCGGGAGCATATAGCTTGGAATACTTCTGAATGAAGTGACCACTCTGTTTGAATGGTCTGGCCAAGCCTGGATAGCTTGTCTGCTATCACGTTCACCCGGCCGGGGATGTGACGTGCCCTGAGGGTTACCTGCTGCCTGGTACACCAGGACAGGATTCTCCACAGTAGGGCACACAGAGAGCCCGACTTCATCCCCCCTCTTTGTTGATATAGGCTACCACTGTTGTGTTTTCTGTAGCTATCAGTACTGTCTTGTTGCAGCAGAGGGTTCGAAACTCTTTTAGAGCTAGAAATACTGCTTTCAGCTCTAGGTGGTTTATGTGGAACTTGCTTTCTGGAAGGGACCAAGTTCCCCTTGCAGTGTGCTCGTCTAAGTGAGCGCCCCACCCTTCTTTTGATGCATCTGTAAATATTTGCAGAGCATGTTTTAGAGGGTGTAATGGTTGACCCAGTAGCACACTGCTTTCCTCCAGCCACCATCTTAGATGGGGATGAAGTCACTTGGGAATGGGGATCACCTTTTCTAGTGATTCCGGGACCCTACAGTTGTTTTTCAAGTGCCACTGTATGGGCCTCAGGTGAAGTCGCCCTAGGTGGACTTGTTTTTCTGTTGCTGTGAGTAGACCTATGAGGGACATGAACTGTCGGATCGGGCATACTGGACCGGACAGTATTGACTGTATCTTGTCTGTCAAGGTCTTCCAACGTTCTGGTGTGGGTTTGACCCTGCCCTCTTTCAGGTCGAACTGGTAACCTACGAAGTCAATGACCGTCCCCAACTGCATACATTGCGAAGATCCTCCTCTCCCCTCCTCCACTAGGGACATGTGTCACTGAGTGTTTGCCCACTGTGTACATGGCACAGATTCTCCTCTCCTCCCTCAACTTCCACTGGGGATATGTCTGATTGAATGTCTCCCACTATGTATATAGCTGAGATCTTCCTACCTCCCCCATCTCCCACTTGGGACATGTCTGACTGAGTGTCCCCCTCTGCATACATGGCTTAGATCCTCCTCTTCTCCCGAATCCCCTACTAGGGACATGTGTCACTGAGTGGCACCCACTGCGTACATGGCACAGATCCTCCTCTCATCCCCGTTTCCCACTAGAGACATGTCTGACTAAACAACCACCACTACATACATGGCTGAGATCCTACTCTCCTCCCTCTCCCCAACCAGGGACATGTCACACTGAGCTTCCCCTACTTCATACATGCTAGAGACCCTCTTCTCCTCTGGCATCCCCCACTGAGGACAGGTGTCAGTGAGCGTCCCCCATTGGATACATGGCAGAAATCCTCCCACCATTCCCCACTAGGGACATGTGTCACTCAGCATCCCCCACTGCGTACATGGCACAAATCCTCCGCTCCTCATCCACCCCCACTGGGAACATGTGTCAGTGTATATCCTACAGTGGATACATGCCACAGATTCTCTTCTCCTCTCAACCCCTGACTGGGACATGTGTCAGTGAATGTCCCCCTCCGAGGACATTGCTGTGTAGGGATATGTGTCCCTTAGCATCCTTCTGTGTGTACATGGCACAGATCCTCCTCCCCCCCCCCCCCCCCCCCCCAACACTAGGGACATGTTTCACTGAGCATCTGCCACTGCATATATGGTTGAGATCCTCCTCTCCTCCCTCCATCCCCACTAAGGACTTGAATCAGTGAGCACCCCCCATTGCGTACATGGCTGACATCCTCCTCTCCTCCACCATTCCCACTGGGGACATGTATCAGTGAGCATCCCTCACTGCATACATAGTTGATAGAGATTTTTCTCCCAGTCCCCACTTAGGTATAACCTAACTGGAAAATACCAGTTGGCTAACCAAAATATTCCAGTTAACTTACTTGAATATACCAGTGAACTAACTTGAATGAATGAGTTAATAACTGGAATATACAAGTTAGCTACCTGGTATAGTCCAGTTAGCTAAACTGTTTATTCCAGTTAGCTAGCTAGAATATTCAAGTTAGCTTACTGATATATTTAAGTTAACTAACACATTATTCAAGCTAGTAAACTCATAAATTCAAGTTAGTTAATTGTTATATTAGAGTTACTAACTTGTATATTCCAGTTACTAACTCGAATATTTTGGTTACTCACTTGTATATTCCAGCTACAAACTCAGGTATTCCAGTTAGCTAAATAGTATATCAGCATATTCCAGTCTGTTAACCGGTATAGTGAAATTTGTAACTAGACCAAGGACGCATCTGTGGCCAGATGCAAAATGTATCCACCGACAAAGGCAAAAGTAGCTATTACTCAGCTATGCCACGAGCTAGAGGTCTGAAATTTTACTGTTATAGCTGACCCAAAAGTAGGTGAATAACATATTTGCACAAAATTCTCTAAATGCAATAGTTTTCAAGTTACAAGTGATTTTACTCATGATGGAAGTTAGTGAAAAGTCCAAAAGTAGCTATTACTCACTTAGCTTTTGAGATAGACACCCAAGTTACTCACCATGTTGTTGCTATGGAAAAAGTAGGTGAATAACATATTTTAACAAAATGCTCTAAATGCAATACTTTTCAAGTTATAAAGGATTTAGTGTTGAGTAAGAACTTCATAGTAGCTATTACTCAGCTATGGAATGAGCCACAGGTCTGGAAATTTACTATGTTATAGCTGCCTCAAAATAGGTGAACAACATATAGAAAATAATCGAAATGCACCAGTTTTCAAGTTATCAGTGATTTACCCAACAGTGATAACCTAAAAGTAGCTATTACTCAGCTATGCCATGAGCTACAGGTCTGAAATTTTATTATGTTATAGCTGACTCAAAAGTAGATGAATAACATATTTGCACAAAATTCCCTAAATGCAATAGTTTTCAAGTTACAAGTGATTTTACTCATGATGGAAGTTAGTGAAAAATCCAAAAGTAGCTATTACTCACTTAGCTATTGAGATAGACACCCAAGTTACTCCCCATGTTGTAGCTATGGAAAAAGTAGCTGAATAACATATTTTAACAAAGTGCTCTAAATGCAATACTTTCCAAGTTATAATTGATTTAGTGCATGATTTTATTAATTTTAATGCATTAAAATTATTTAAAAAATTCATAAAAAAACTTTAGCATGTGAAAGCTCTCCAAAATGTAGGTGAATGAGTTATTTGAGAAATACTGGCTATCTGCAATACTTTTAGTGATAATAGGCATTTACTCATTTTGAGTAGGTGAGTAATTAGGTACGGGTCTGAAACTTCACCAAGTGAAAGCTCTCCCAAAAGTAGGTGAATGAGTTATTTGATAAAAATTGAGTATCCGCAATACTTTTAGAGATAATTAGCATTTACTCATTTTGAGTAGGTGAATAATTAGCTACGGGTCTGAAACTTCACCAAGTGAAAGCTCTCCCAAAAGTAGGTGAATGAGTTATTTGAGAAAAATTGGCTATCTGCAATACTTTTAGAGATAATTCGCATTTACTCATTTTGAGTAGGTGAGTAATTAGCTATGGGTCTGAAACTTCACCATGTGAAAGATCTTCCAAAAGTAGGTGAATTCATATTGCAACCGAATACTCCTGTACTACCCTGTGGGTCAAAAATTCACTCGAAATCGCTCTATTTCTTACAGTTTTCGAGATATTTGCACTTTTTGTATTTTGTAAAAAAACGGTCAAAGAAACACCCACAGCGGCCATCTTGTTTTTGTCCAGATATCCATAATAATTCCCAAGGAAGCTTTGACCATGATGAACATATCCTACAAATTTGGAAAGTGTACATTGCATGCCCTTTGATATACTGGGGCAGCAAAAGTCCCTAAAAATTTGAATGAAACGGCTGTGGAAGCCATCTTGTTTTGGGAAACTAGGCCAAAAAAACTCGGGGGCAAGCTTTTGTACCATTGAACCTATCCTGCAAATTTGAGGCCTCTACTGCTAATACTTTTGGCTGCAGAGGGGTAACGAGAAATCATCTACACACTGCGGCGGCGGCGTACCCCCGCAAAAACCATAGTATCTACCGGATGCATCCGGTGGATACAACAAGACCACTGTCGCGGTATGTATCTCCCGCTGAGCATTACAGGGAAAGAAATACCTTTTCCGAGATATTCACACTTTTTCATTTTCCACTAAAATGCAAGATGGACCCCAAAAGTGGTGAAAATTGAAATATTTGCCCTTTGCATAGGATACCCTTGTACTACCCTGTGGGTCAAAAATTTGCTCGAAATTGCTCTATCTCTTACGGTTTGTGAGATATTGGTGATTTTTCACATTTTCAATAAAAGTAGCAATAAAATTGCCATTACTCCCTTGTACATTGAGCAGCAGTTGTGAAACTTAAGTATGTTACAGTTCACAAAAAGTAGATGAACAACATATTTGAGAGAAATTTTTTAGCTGCAATACTTTTGAAGATATAAGCTATTTACTCATTATGGTTATCATTAAAAATTGACAAGTAGCTATCACTCACTTAGCTTTTGAGATACACTTCCAAACTACTGACCATGTTGTAGCTGTGGAGAAAGTAGCTGAACAACATATTGGAACAAAATACTCTAAATGCAATAGTTTGAGAGTTATATAAGCCATATAATTATATTAGGTAAAATTGCTATTACTCACTCAAAAGTAAACCCAAAAAATATTGAAGAGTGTAAAAATTCATTAGGACAACTAATTTACCATATTCCAGTTATTAACTGTACCATATTCCAGTTATTATCTATTTCAGTAAGCCAACTGGAAAATTCAACTTAGTAACTTTTATATTTCAGTAACCTTCCTATATACTCTAGTCAGAACTCGTATATTTCAGTTAGCTAACTGATATATTCAAGTTAGTAATTTGTATCTTTCTGTTAGCTAACGGGTATATTCAAGTTAGTAACTTGTATATTCCAGTTAATAATGCTTTGATTCCAGTTAGCAGACTGGTATATTCAAGTCAATATTTTGTATATTCCAGTTACTAACTGATCCACTCCAGTAAGCCAAATGGTACTTTCATCATTCAATTAAGTTATTAACTTGTATATTCAAGTTAGTAACTGGTATATTCCATGTGGCTATCTGCTACTGTGGCCTAGTGGGTAACACACTCACCTAGGGACACAGAGGACTTCTGTTCAAACACAGGTGCAGGTAGATATATAGTGGCTCAGATGACCACCTGAATTGGCAGTTTTCTGTCATTCCTATCCCTAGTGGCAGGCTAAAGAATCTCAAGGACATTGATAAATGGTCATCCCTGAGCTTCTGTCTTTTCAACCTACTAATTGTATCCCCGGACGAAAGTCGGGGATACCTAGGATTCAGTACGGTCACGCCGCCGCCGCAGAGACTTCCTTTTGGACGCGATAACTTAAAAAATATTTTAGTTAGAACTTTCAAATTTGGTATGTGGGTATATATGGGCAATGCCACGAACGCTATTGTTTTGTGACCTTGACCTTCAATCTCAAGGTCACTGGTGGCCTCTTAAAGGTTAGGTTTGGGCCATTTTTTCACTTTTTGGCCCAGTTCTCCTATACAGAAAGTCAGATCATCCTATGGCTGGTATATATAATACGTATATATGTCCTCTGTAAGCATGCAGAAATTTGACCTTGAAGCTCTTCACTGAAGGTCATCCACTGACCACCAAAGTACCTGACCGAGGGTCATTTTGGCCTTTTTGGAGATATTTTCACACTTAATGCTGACTATATTGCATGGAAATTATTGAAAATGGCTTTGGAGGTTGAGTACATGATGGACTTCTTCCATCCAGGCTTACTGGTTACAGATCTTCATTTAAGGTCATCCACTGACCGCCAAAGTACCTGACCAAGGGTCATTTTTGGCAAAATTGGAGATATTTTCACATTTAATGCTGACTACATTGCATGGAAACTATTGAAAATGGCTTTGGAGGTTGAGTACATGATGGAGTACCAGCATCCTGGCTTACCGGTTACAGATCTTCATTTAAGGTCATCCACTGACCGCCAAAGTACCTGACTGAGGTTCATTTTTGGCCCTCTATTTGTTCATTTGTTTGTGAACAAGATAACTCAACAAGCAATCAGTGCCCGTGAACGGGCTCTGTGTCAGCTGTGTGTTTTGAGTTTCAGAGTAGAAGTGACAGAAGAAAAAAACACAAAAGTTGTGCCCTGGAAATGGTGTTTGGAAGAAAACTAAGAAGGTAACTGTTAAGGTGTAAAAAGTAAGTTAAAAACATATTTAAAGAAAATATTGCAAATGCAATAGTTTTAATTTTACTATGTTATAGCTGACCCCAAAATATGTGAATAACACACTGAAACTAGACCTATAGCATCGGAGAACTGATGCAAATTGTATCCAGCAGAAAACTCACAAAAGCCATTAAAACATGCTTAACCTTGGAGCTCAAGGTGAAATCTGACCATGTCAAAAGATTCTTAGCCCATGATTCCTATGGGTTGGTGTGACATTGCAAACCTTTAGGAACACAAATAAGCGAGATATAAGCACTGTTAATTTTGGCTTTCCTCATTTGACCTTCAAAGAGGGGCCAAAGGTCAAATCTGATCACATCAAAAGATTCCTAGCCCATTATTTCCTATAGGTTGGTTTTCCGTTCCAAACCTCTAGAACTAATAATAAGCGAGCTATAAGCACTTTAAAGTTTAGCTATCCTCGTTTGACCTTGAAGGAGGGTTTCAAGGTGAAATCCGACCACACCAAAAGATTCTCAGCCCATGATTTCCTAGAGGTTGGTTTTCCATCCCAAACCTCTAGGACCAATAATAAGCAAGTTATAAGCACTTTTAAGTTTGGCTATTTTTGTTTGACCTTGAAGGAGGGGTCCAAGGTCAAATCCGACCACACCAAAAGAATCCAGGCCCATGATTTCCTATAGGTTGGTTTACCATCCCAAATCTCTAGGACCAATAATAAGCGAGCTATAAGCACTTTTAAGTTTGGCTACCCTCTTTTGACCTTGAAAGAGGGGTCCACGGTCAAATCCGACTACACCAAAAGAATCCAGGCCCATGATTTCCTATAGGTTGCAGAGTGACGACGCCGCAGAGTGACGACGCCGCAGAGTGACGACATAATGTCAGCTGACTGACAAGTCAGCTGACATAAAAATTAAGACAGATCCAGGTCTTATATTCACACAAGGTACTCTACTAGTGGCCTATTACATCTATGCAAGATATGAGAAAAATCCCCGCAATAGTGAATGAGAAAATTGTGATCAAGTGTTGAAATTTTCACACTTTGGGTGGGGGTACCTCACTTGTAATGGCTCTGGCAAACAGACAAACAGACAGATCTGCATGAATTTTACGATTTATCATCCTCGATAGTTAAGGTATCTTTTAAAAAAAACAGCATATCTCTGGGTCTTGTAGTTTTGGAGAAGAAGTTTGTCACGCGGACGCGTACACAGACGCGGACGCCGCAGAGTGATGCCATAATGTCAGCTGACTGAGAAGTCAGCTGACATAAAAAGTAGCTGAATAACATATTTTAACTAGAAATAGGCCGCCCTGTTGATAGTAGATGCGAATAGAAACAGGATAGCATAGAAGAACACACATTATCATGTGTAATGTCCACCCATGAACCTTTTGCCCAAATTGTACAGTAGTCTTACAAGACCCTGTTTCATTTGTAAAATATATCAATGATGCTTAAATATTTGTTAGTGTAGATGTAAATTATTTCAGCTTCATGCCTTTTTGCATTGGTTGGGTTGAAAATTTTGACGAAATCACTCTATCTTGCACGGTTAAGAAGACAGAAGCAAATTCCTGTTTTTCTATTTTTGGCAAAAATTTGAAAATTCAAAATGGCCGCCATTTTTGGGAAAAGGAAATTTTTTTGAAAATTGCCAAGAGTACATTTCTTAGATACCCTATGGGTCGAAAATTTCAACGAAATAACTCTATTTTGCACGGTTAAGGCCAGTTTGTGTTTTTCCATTATGGGCAAAAATTCGAAAATTCAAAATGGCTGCCATTTTTGGGGAGGGGAAAATTTTTTGAAAATTGCAAAGATTACATTCCTTAGATACCCTGTGGGTGGAAAATTTCGACGAAATCGCTCTATCTCACATGGTTAAGGAGATAGAAGCAAATTTGCGTTTTGCCATTTTTGACAAAAATTTGAAAATTCAAAATGGCCGCCATTTTTGGGGAGGGGAAAATTTTTTAAAAATTACCAAGAGTACAATGCTCAGATACCCTGTGGGTCGAAAATTTTGACGAAATCGCTCTATCTGGCACAGTTAAGGAGATAGAAGCAAATTTGTGTTTTGCCATTTTTGGCAAAAATTCGAAAATTCAAAATGGCCGCCATTTTTGGGGAGGGGAAAATTTTTTGAAAATTGCAAAGATTGCATTCCTTAGATACCCTGTGGGTCGAAAATTTCGACGAAATCGCTCTATCTCGCACGGTTAAGGAGATAGAAGCAAATTTCGAAAATTTCAACGAAATAACTCTATTTTGCACGGTTAAGGCCAGTTTGTGTTTTTCCATTATGGGCAAAAATTCGAAAATTCAAAATGGCTGCCATTTTTGGGGAGGGGAAAATTTTTTGAAAATTGCAAAGATTACATTCCTTAGATACCCTGTGGGTTGAAAATTTCGACGAAATCGCTCTATCTCGCATGGTTAAGGAGATAGAAGCAAATTTGCGTTTTGCCATTTTTGACAAAAATTTGAAAATTCAAAATGGCCGCCATTTTTGGGGAGGGGAAAATTTTTTGAAAATTGCAAATATTACATTCCTTAGATACCCTGTGGGTCGAAAATTTCGACGAAATCGCTCTATCTCGCACGGTTAAGGAGATAGAAGCAAATTAGTGTTTTGCCATTTTGGGCAAAAATTCGAAAATTCAAAATGGCCGCCATTTTTGGGGAGGGGAAAATTTTTTTAAAATTACCAAGAGTACAATCCTTAGATACCCTGTGGGTCGAAAATTTTGACGAAATCGCTCTATCTCGAACGGTTAAGGACAGGGTACGAAATTAAGCCAAAATAGTTTTGGGACCACAGGACTGACAACTTGCGGAAGTTACTGGTCCGTCAGAAAGTTTATCAGTCCGATATGCAAACAGGAGAATAAAAAATTGCTACACGGTTATTAAAATATATATTATACAGGGCAGTAATCATCACACACTGTAAGTAATGATATTTAAATTAATGCAACATCTATGACACTATATCTTTAGTGACAACATCAGAGCACTAGCGGATCCAGGGGGGTTCAGGGGGTTCGAACCCCCCCCCCCCCCCTTGAAAAATAATGTAAAGGGGTTCAACCCAAAGTACAAAATTATTTCTTGAGAGTGGTGTTAAATTTACAGGAAATGCACTATATTTTTACCAAAAATTAATTTTTTTCCCGGGGGCATGCCCCCCCCCCCCCCCCCCCGACCCCCTTAGTTATGGTATGTCTGATGTGAACCCCCACCTTACTATGATGTGAACCCCCACCTTACTTAAAGGCTGGATCCACCCCTGCAGAGGTCAACAAAACTTTCATGGAAGATTATTTGTACAAGTGCTAGGCTGCAAATATGATGTTTGTAAACACTTTTCACATCTTTAACCTATGAAATGCTAGAAAGGAAGTGAAAATGCTCCCTAGATGTATGTTACAGTAATTGTGAAGCACCTCTGAAGCGAGAGCCCATGGCACTACATGACCTCCCAAAAAATGGAGTCCCAGTAATTTTTTTCCTATGTCCTATGTTACAGATCGCAAGATTTTGGCATTTTAAGTAAGGTAGAACCTCTATTATCCTACCTTCTATTATTAGAATTTTCAATTCTCAAACCACAGGACCACTTTTACAACAAAATTTAAACCTGTTGTTTTAGCTCTTCTATTATCTGACCTAACTGTTACTCCCCCAATAGGGTCGGATAATAGAGGTCCTACTGTATTGTATTATTCTATTTATGCTGTATTATTATATCACTGTATTGTTTATTACATTGTCTGAAAACAAAATTATGATTTTTATACATTTTAGCATTCTTTGGACTGTATTACCATTTCTGTATGTCAGGTAATATTCAAAACATCCAAACCATAATTCGACTATGCACGGCGCTTATAATTGTACTGGGGTGATTTGCATTTTGATGGTTTGTCACTTTGGTATGTTCTGATAATATTCAAACCATCCAACCCATAATTGGGGCAGGCACAGGTCATATAACCTTCCTGGTCAATGGGACTGGCTGGGTCTGAATACTTATCAGTCCACAAGCTTTTCTGTCAGTCACGGACTGGCGGACCGGCGCTAGTTTCGAACCCTGGTTAAGGAGATAGAAGCAGATTTGTGTTTTGCCATTTTTGGCGAAAATTCAAAATGGCCGCCATTTTTGGGGAGGGGAAAATTTTTTTAAAATTACCAAGAGTACAATGCTCAGATACCCTGTGGGTCGAAAATTTTGACGAAATCGCTCTATCTGGCACGGTTAAGGAGATAGAAGGAAATGGCCGCCATTTTTGGGGAGGGGAAAATTTTTGGAAAATTGCAAATATTACATTCCTTAGATACCCTGTGGGTCGAAAATTTCGACGAAATCACTCTATCTCGCACGGTTAAGGAGATAGAAGCAAATTTGTGTTTTGCCATTTTTGGTGAAAATTCAAAATGGCAGCCATTTTTGGGGAGGGGAAAATTTTTTGAAAATTGCAAATATTACATTCCTTAGATACCCTGTGGGTCGAAAATTTCGACGAAATCGCTCTATCTCTTACGGTTTCTGAGATATTAGCAAATTACTCAAAAGTAGTACTGAAAATACACAATGAAGTACCTAAATGGCTATTACTCATGTACTGACAAAGCTATCAGTCCCAAATGCAATACCAAGCGAGCTATGGACATAACAATCTTGTATTCAAAATTGTAGTAAAATATCTTTAATTATTTTGGCTTAAATGCACGGAAACCAGTGGGTACTGAAAATAGCTGTACTTAAGTATTACTCAGTAAGCAAAAGAGGTACAACAGCCAAAAGCAATCCCAAGCAAGCTACTGACCCAATAAGCCTGCATACCAAATTTGGTGACAATAGCTCTAATACTTTTCCTTTAAATGAGCGGAAACCATGCGTGACGCCGGACATCAGACGCCGGACATCGGACAACGGACGGCGAAAAAAGCAAAAATAATATATCCACCCCCCAGGGGGGTGGACATAATAAAATGCTCTAAATGCAATACTTTTCAAGTTATAATTGATTTAGCGCATGATTTCATGAATTTTATTGCATTAAAAATTATTTTAAAAATTAATAAAAAAAAAATTAAGACAGATCCAGGTCTTATATTCACACAAGTTACTCTACTAGTGGCCTATTACATCTATGCAAGATATGAGAAAAATCCCCGCAATAGTGAATGAGAAAATTGTGATCAAGTGTTGAAATTTTCATACTTTGGGTGGGGGTACCTCACTTGTAATGGCTCTGGCAAACAGACAAACAGACAGATCTGCATGAATTTTACGATTTATCATCCTCGATAGTTAAGGTATCTTTTAAAAATAACAGCATGTCTCTGGGTCTTGTAGTTTTGGAGAAGAAGTTTGTCACGAGGACGCGTACGCGTACACAGACGCCGCAGAGTGATGCCATAATGTCAGCTGACTGACAAGTCAGCTGACATAAAAACTGACAGATGGATTTTGATAAAATTTTCAGGATATGTCCAAAATGGTAAAAGGAAGATATGATTAAATTTTGGGAGTGATCCGGATCACTGTCTGGATCTTCTGGATCCATGAAATTTAATTTTTAAAGACAGATAACTCAAAAACTTATGGGTGCATTTTGATGAAATTTTCAGTAAATGTCCTTTATGGGACTAGGAACAAGTGATTAGATTTTGGGAGTGATCTGGATCACTGTGGATCATCCGGATCCAGGCTGCCAGATGTGTTTGTGTACAATATAGCTCAAAAACTTATGGATGGATTTTGATGAAATTTTCAGGATATGTCTGAAAAGGTAAAAGGATGAAATGGTTGAATTTTGGAAGTGATCCGGATCACTATATGGATCTTCTGGATCCATGAAATGTAATTTTTAAAGACATATACCTCAAAAAGTTATGGATGGATTGTGACGACATTTTCAGCAAATGACCTAAATGGTACAAGGAACAAGTGATTACATTTTTGGAGTGATCTGGATCACTGTCTGGATCATCTGGATCCAGGCTGCAACATAATTTTAGGATGAATTTTGATGATATTTTTAGGATATGTACAAATGGTAAAAGGAAGAAATGGTTCAATTTTGCGAGTGATCTGGACCACTATCTGGATCTTCTGGATCCATGAAATATAATTTTTAAAGACAAATAGCTCAAAAAGTCATGGGTGGATTTTGATGAAATTTTTAGGAAATGTCCTAAATGGGACAAGGAACAAGTGATTAGATTTTGGGAGTGATCTGGATCATCTGGATCCAGGCTGCCAGATGTGTTTGTGTACAAGATAAATCAAAAACTTATGGACGGATTTTGATGAAATTTTCAGGATATGTCTGAAAAGGTAAAAAGATGAAATGATTGAATTTTGGAAGTGATCCGGATGACTATATGGATCTTCTGGATCCATGAAATGTAATTTTTAAAGACAGATACCGCAAAAAGTTATGGATGGATTGTTTCAGCAAATGGCCTAAATGGTACAAGAAACAAGTGATTAAATTTTTGGAGTGATCTGGATCACTGTCTGGATCATCTGGATCCAGGCTGCCACATAATCTTGGGATGGACTTTGATATTTTTAGGATATGTTATAAATGGTAAAAGGAAGAAGTGGTAAAAGGAAGAAATGATTCAATTTTGCGAGTGATCTGGACCACTATCTGGATCTTCTGGATCCAAGAAATGTAATTTTTTAAAGACAAATAGCTCAAAAGGTCATGGATGGATTTTTATGAAATTTTCAGGAAATGTCTTAAATGGGACAAAGAACAAGTGATTAGTTTTTGGGACTAATCTGGATCACTGTCTGGATCATGTGGATCCAGGCTGCCAGATGTGTTTGTGCACAAGATAACTAAAAAATGAATGGACGGATTTTGATGAAATTTCTAGAATATGTCTGAAAAGGTAAAAGGATGAAATGATTGAATTTTGGAAGTGATCCGGACCACTATATCGATCTTCTGGATCCATGAAATGTAATTTTTAAAGACAGATATAACTGAAAGAACTAGTGATTAGCTTTGGGGAGTAATCTGGTACTATGGAGAATCCTGACCTGGTGCTCCAGGAAGACCAACATATTCACGCCTTAACTATGTCCCGTCCGGGGATACACTGCGTCGAGACGCAATCTCTAGTTAAGATATGGCCTGGAAAAGATTTTAAGGGTCACGGTCACTACGGCAAGGTCAGATGTGAAATCAAATTCACATTATGACCTTGCACACCTACACCCTCTAACCAATTTCCCAACCAAGTATCAACTTCCTATGCTGTACAGTTTCCGAGATATAACCCAGACAATATTTTAACAGTCAAGGTCACCACCAAAAGGTCAAAAGTCAACTCAAGGTCACATCATGACATTGCACACCTACACTCACTAACTAATGTGCACACCAAGATCAACTTCCTACACCTCACGGTTTCAGATATATAGTCCAAACAATTTTTTTTTTCAATCTTACAGCAAGGTCAAAGGTGAAATCATGGTCACACTATGATGCTGCTCACCTATACCCTCAACCAATGTTCCTACTATTTATCAACCTTCTACACCCTATGGATTCCGAAATATAGCCCACACAAGATTTTAAAGATCAAGGTCACTACAGCAAAGTCAAAGGTCAACTCAAATTCACACCATGATGTTGCACACCTACACCCCTAATTGAGGACCCTACCAAGAAGCAAGTTTCTATGTCTTACAGTTTATGAGATATAGCCGGGAAAAGATTTTCAAACTAAAGGTTACTATGGCAAGGTCAAAGGTTAAATTGAGGTCACACTATGATGTTGCACACGTACACTTACACTTTTTACCTTGCTGTAATGATTTTGACCTTTAAAATCTTGTCCAACTATATCTCACTGTAAGGTGAGAAACTGTAAGGTGTATGAAGTTAATACTTGGTTGCGACATTGGTTGGGGGTGTAGGTGTGGAAGGTCATCGTGTGACCTTGATTTGACCTTTGACCTTTCTGTAGTAACCTCGACCTATAACATCTTGTCTCGGCTACATCTCAGGAACCACTACTTATAGGAATTTGGTTAGAATGTGCAACCTTGTAGGTGTGCAACCTTGATTGACCTTTTACCTTCTCATAGGGACTTTGTCCTTATGGGCATCTCTAAGGCTATTTTTAGGATACTGTGCAGAAATGAAAAACCTTGGGAGGAGGATGATTCCAGTAATGTATGCAGTGAAGGATGCTTAATATTACATATCCTTAGAGGGTGATGGGAGAGAAGAGGATCTCTGCCATGTACGCAGTGGGGGACTCTCAGTGACACATGTCCCCAGTGGGGGATGGGAGAGGAGAGGAGGATCTCTGGCATGTACACAGTGGGGGACACTGACTGACATAAGTTCCCAGTGGGGGATGGTGGAGGAGAGGAGGAGCTCTGCCATGTACACCAGTGAGGGATGCTCAGTGACACATGTCCTCAGTGGGGGATGGGAGAGGAAAGGAGGATCTCTGCCATGTACGCAGTGGTAACACTCACTGACATATGTTCCCAGTGGGGGATGGTAGAGGAGAGGAGGATCTCTGGCATGTATGCAGTGGGGGATGCTCAGTGACATATGTTCCCAGTGGGGGATGGGGGAGGAGAGGAGGATCTCTGCCATGTATGCAGTGGGGGACACTCACTGACATATGTTCCCAGTGGGGGATGGTAGAGGAGAGGAGGATCTCTGGCATGTATGCAGTGGGGGATGCTCAGTGACATATGTCCCCTGTGGGGGATGGGGGAGGAGAGGAGGATCTCTGGCATGTATGCAGTGGGGGATGCTCAGTGACATATGTTCCCTGTGGAGGATGGGGGAGGAGAGGAGGATCTCTGCCATGTACGAAGTGGGGGACGCCCAGTGACACATGTCCCCAGTGGGGATGGGAGAGGAGAGGAGTGTCTCTGCCATGTACCCAGTGGGGGACACTCACTGACATATGTTCCCAGTGAGGGATGGTGGAGGAGAGGAGGATCTCTGGCATGTACGCAGTGGGGGACACTCACTGACATATGTTCCCAGTGGGGGATGGTGGAGGAGAGGAGGATCTGTGTCATGTATGCAGTGGGGGACACTCACATATGTTCCCAGTGGAGGATGGTGGAGGAGAGGAGGAGCTCTGGCATGTATGCAGTGGGGGATGCTCAGTGACACATGTCCCCTGTGGGGATGGGGGAGGAGAGGAGGATCTCTGCCATGTACGAAGTGGGGGATGCTCAGTGACACATGTCCCCAGTGGGGACGGGAGAGGAGACCAAATTTGTTACTATTTTTTTCTGAATGATTAGTTTGTGTTCCATAATGTTATATTTGTATTATGTGATAAATAAAAGCTAATATTTCAGTGATCTATTTTTTCTCTTCAAATAGTGATTTCTCTTTGAGGCATCTCCCATTACAAACATAACGTGGTGGGGGACGTCCCCCACTACGTACATTAGTGAGTGGAATCGGCTCAATTTTTATTGGTCGATTATTCGTCCATTTTTCTGACCGATGATCGACTCATAATCGACTTTTTTACTCCACTGTCATGAAACACTTTCCGGGATAAAGTGTATTTCAATCCAGTAAAAATAACGGTGTTTCCGACATATAGAAGCTACCAAAAGCACCCACTTCCAGTAAATATGGCGGCAGTTGTAAACAAACTCAAAATTCGCGAGAAATCTGTTAATTTATTGAAAGAAAGTTCTGGAAACTACCCAAAATATAAAAAATATGTGGATATTTAGACACACAAAGAAGGGTGAGATTTAATCGATTTCTAGAAGTTGTCAGTGACCGAACGCAATTGTGCCATGACACCGACGATTGATCGAACGTTGGTCTAATCATCCACCCACTAATGTACATACCATCCACCATCGCGCGCACTCACTTCAGCGCTGAGGATGCCCCTCGAATCTTTTGGTGTGATCAGATTTGACCTTGGATCCCTCCTTCAAGGTCAAACGAGGATAGCCAAACTTAAAACTGCTTTTATTGGTCCTACAGGTATGGGATGGTAAACCAACCTATAGGAAATCATGGGCTGGCAATCTTTTGGTGTGGTTAGATTTGACCTTGGAGCCCTCCTTGAGGCTCCTTCAAGGTTAAACGAGGATAGCCAAACTTAAAAGTGCTTATAACTCGCTTATTATTGGTCCTAGAGGTTTGGGATGGTAAACCAACATGTAGGAAATCAGGGGCTGAGATTCTTTTGGTGTGGACAGATTTGACCTTGTACCCCTCCTTCAAGGTCAAACGACTATAGCCAAACTTAAAAGTGCTGATAACTTGCTTATTATTGGTACTAGAGGTTTGCAATATGAAACCAACTGATAGGTCATGGGCTGGAAATCTTATGATGTTTTCAGATTTGACCTTGGGGCCCCTCCTTCAAGATGATTCACTGGCTTTGGTGAGTTGTCTTTTCGGTGGATACAAATTTGCATCGGTTCTCTAATGCATAGGTCTAGTTTTAGTGTGGATGTGAACCTGAAATACTTTCAAACTGTGAGATTTCATGTTTTTACAGGGTGGAGGAACATCTAAATATGTGACTTTACAGGGTGGAGGAACATGTGGATTAGGTGGTGTTTGAATAAAATGTGTCATGTCAAAGCATTTCAGTGTGGATGTGTACCTGGAATACTCTCAAAATAGGCAATTTCATGCTTTTGCTGGGTGGAGGAACATCAAAATGTGTGACTTTACAGGGTGGAGGAACATGTGGGTGAGGTGGTGTTCTAATAAAATGTGTCATGTCAAATCATTTTAGTGTGGATGTGTACCTGGAATATTCTAAAATTAGGCGATTTCATGCTTTTACAGGGTGGAGGAACATCAAAATCTGCGATTTTAGAGGGTTGAGGAACATGTGGATATTTTGGTGTCTGAATAAAATGTGGCCTGTCAAATCATTTTAGTGTGGATGTGTACTTGTAATACTTTAAAAATGGGTGATTATATGCTTTTACAGAGTCGGGGAACAGGGGTGGATCCAGATATTAAGTAAGGTGGGGGTTCACATCAGACATACCATAACTAGTAGTGCTGGGAATCGGCTCCAATTTTCATGGTTGATTATCCATCCATTTTTCCGAGCGATGATCGACCCATAATCGATTATTTTACTGTGTTATTGTTTATTATTTAAAACATACTTTCCAGGATAAAGTATAGGTCAATCCGGTAAGAATAACGGTGTTCCGACATTTAGAATCTACCGAAAGCATCCACTTCCTGAAAATATGGCGGTAGACATAAACAAACTTGAAATTCAAGACAAAACTGTCAGTTTATTAAGTAAAAATACCTAAAATATTTTTAAAATATGTGGGTATTGATATAAATCAGGAAAGGTAAGATATAAGCTTAATAATCGATCACTGGAAAACGTCAGTGGCCGACTGTGATTCTACACTGTCACAGACGATTAATAAACTTGGGGGGTTACCCCCCCCGGGAAAAAAATAAATTTTTGGTAAAAATATAATGCATTTCCTGTAAATTTAACACCACTCTCAAAAAATTGGCGTGACCGTTTTTAACAATAAAAAATGTACCCTGGTGACTGTGAACATGTGGATCACTTAGTGTTTCAACAAAATACATCATCTCAAAGCATTTTAAGCATTTTGTCAGGATTTTGTTTCACCATTTATACACATAAGTGGGCAGAATTGACGGTATGGCGAAATTAACGCCACGTTTGTACAAGTGGATTGACAGGACTTTTTTGAAAAGTGATTTAGGTTTTCTTCATTGAAGCTTAAGGTCACCTTAAGTATCCCAATATAATTTCCCCATCCCTGCAGTACAATTAAAAATAAAGAAGGACAAACAACTCCAAAGCTAAAGAAATTGTTCAATGGAGATCGTAATCCGGCAGCAGCGATCAGTCAAACCAATGTGAAAACAAGTAAGCACTCCTGAGAGCTGATTCATACAGAACAATATGAGAAGCTGCAAGTCTGTCACCCTTATTATCGCCCATACAATGAAAATACACCAAAAAATAGAACATGGCAACCATCATAAAGTGCACAAAAATATACCTTGTGTACCAATTAATAATTATCCGATACACATTTTAGAACAACTCTGCAATATTTCCCAGGATATTTATTCATATTCCACCATATTTGAGTACATAAAACTAGAACAGGAAGTATTTTTCCCTCCCAATCCCACAATCCATCAGAGGTGACATCACGATTCCCAGTATTCTCGGATACCAGTCATATGTCATATGTAAACATAAACATCCTTGTGGTGGATAGGAAATAGCACTTACGATATTTAAATGTACATGACCTCGCTTTCGATTTCAATTAAAAGGATTTCCGTATTTGTCCAATAGAAAACGTGAATACAAAGAGGGCTTTCCCTGTATCGATTTAAGGCTACACCATATGAAATATGCAAAATTATCCACAGTAACTGTTAAGGTAAAGCGATAAGGCTTTGTCATTGATGACTAAAATTAACCTAAGCCCCATCCACGCACAACTGAACGTGTCATGTCGCGAAACATCTTAAAACGTGCAAGTTTGGAATGTTTATAAGAAATGACAATATCAATACAGAGAAAAAAAGCAAGCGATTACCCACTGTAATATTAGAAACCTACATATTGGATTATGAAACATTAATGACAAGTTATTTATAAGCTAGAATTATTTTTCATAAAAGTATATTTATAAAATCCAGATACGATAGGTTGAAAGTGGTATTTTCCTATTTGATGTTTTCCCAGACACACAGAGCTAAGTTTGTCGAGGTTTTCTGGATAATTTTTGTTTCAATATAGTCGGTACGTTTCATTTCAGGCACAGGTACTTAATTAGTACAAGGCTCTCAGATAAGCTATGGGATAAATTGCTCTTGGTATTTGCTCTCACACTTCATCATCCCTCTTGGGATAAACTGCTTATGACCTATATGTATTCAATAGGACTGTTTCACCTTAATATTAGACCACATCTTACTTTCCTGTGGCCTTCAATGGCCCATGCTTGTGCCACAGCCAAACAATGTGTGTCCTCTGTAAACTTGTTAAAAATAGCATAAAAGATGGCCCGTACCCCACAGCCCAGAGAAATAACGTTGGGACACCATATGAGACATAGAAGAGATGAAACTTTCCAGAGTTTGGCAGACTTTCAGAACAGTGTAAATTATGTAAAGGTGCAGGATAATAAATGCTTAAAATAAGGGAAATGTATGTAGAGACAAAGTATTAAAACATGATAATTTAGTAACAAGAATGACAGTTAGCTAAAATATATTAATCGGTAAATTGTCTTAATTGAAGTATAGTTGTCAATGGAGATTGCTATTATATAAAAAACGTTCTTATAATAATAAGTTGCAGCAATCCATATATCTTAGGTCAACATTCTGTCAGACACAAGGTCAAAGGTCACACCAAGGTCATACCATATTTTGCACACCTATACTCTCCAACCAATGGCCCTACCGAGTATCAACTCCCCACATCTGATGGTTTCCAATATGTAACTGGGACAAGAATTTATAGATGAAGATCATTGCCTTAAGGTCAAAGGTCAGATAAAGGTCCCACCATGAGATTGCAGACCTACACTCCACACCAATGACCTTAAAAAGCATCTAATTTCCGTACCTCACAATTTCTGTCAAATCAAGCTCACACATGACTTTGCACACCTACTTCCCAACCAATACCCCTACCGAGTATCAACATCTTACACTTTATGGTTTCTGAGATACAGCCTAGACAGTATTTTAAAGGCCAAGATCATTACAGCAAGGTCAAAGGTCAAATCAAGGTTACATCATGACATTGCACAACTACCCCTAAACCAATGTACCAACCAATTATCATTATCATGCAGCTGTTTCATAGATACACCTTCGAAAATATTTCCACCACCTGACCACCTGCCTACAATGTTGGATGCCATGGGTGAAAACCATTTACACCATATTTAGATCAGTGGTATAAACTAATCTGATCTAATGTGGACTTTTATAGCGCTTAATCTCCATCACTGATGGGCTCTAAGGCACATCTGAACATAAAGCAAGGCAGTTAACGTTAATCAAAGAACATAGCCAGGTCATACCAAAGAGACACAGGGGTGACGGGGGAAGCTATGACAGATAGGCTTTTTTTGCAAACAGGTAAGTTTTGAGCTTCTTTCTGAAGGAGGTGACTGATGTTGCACTGCGCACATCATAAGGGCATACATTCAGCCTTTGTATGATGTACCAATGCACTGTGTCCACAAGAAAATATATTCTTGTGTATCAAATGGCTGTTTATTAAAGATTGTAAAGATTGTATACTCCACCATTGTTTTCCAAGAGAGATGGAATTCTTGTGTACCTAATTAATGGCGGTTTATCAAATAAAGATTGCCTTTGTACCCAATTGTGTTGTTTTACGAAGAAAGATGTTTCTTCTTTTGTACCCAATGGCTGTTTACTTTATCCTGTAAAATTGTTTAACATTAACTGATTATACATTATCTTTTACAAGAATTGGGTTTTGATTATTCTACTAAGTTTGAGCTTATAAGATCTAACAAAAAGACAAGGAGAAAAATGTTGCTGGAGTTTATTGTCATAATTTTTTGTAAGAAATAAATAACCAAAAAGATATGATGATACAATAGTATAATCTTATTTTCGGCATACCAAAGACTTACAAATAGGACTGGACAATGTACCAAGACACAGTGAATATATTTCCAGATGAAAAAAATGATGAAGCACGGCATGCAGAGAAATGGAACAAATTAAAACTGCTGGAAAGTTGTCATCGTTCCTTTTGATATTTTAACATGAAGGCCCTATTTTACCTTGAACTATGGTTTCTATTAAGAGTATTCACATCTGAATTTTTGCTTAACGACCCCAGATTGAATTTGAAAGAATGGTCAGACGTTGAATCTGACTTGTTTTGTAGACTGCCTACCCATGGATTCCTATTCAGTGACAACTTACCCCGAATCTCTAAAACGAATATTTAAACAGATATACTGTAGTGTTTTTATCACACCTGGTCAATTTTAGCCTCTGTGGACCCATAAAATCTTCATATGTACACAGCTATACTGTGTAAAAAACATTTTGTAAAAAAAATAGCTTGAAGCAGGCAACTCATTGTTATCTATAATTTGCCAAAACATCTCACGAAATCCACTTTTGGTTGTTTTCCTTAAATTGGCGAATCATATGTGCAGAGCATTCCAAATTTGTGTGTTGATATCAAGTCCATTGACCTTGGATATTTCTATTCAGGTCACTTGTATAGCCCTTCAACAATAATAAAGTTATTTTCAGTTTCAGAGAGGATGAAGATTTTAACACGATATACAAGATGCAAATCTTATAGAAAGGTTAGATTTGCCATTTGTCCTTATCTTAAAAGTAAAATGATTTTACCATACCTTGTAATTAGTGCTATAAGTTTGGACCATCAAATAGGGCTTACATTCATTTTAACATTTTGAATCATAAAACAGGTCTTTATACCCTGATTAGACAAGTGGTAATATCTACATTTGTAGGCTCCAAAAACATTACTGACATATGATGTTTTTTGTACCAACTTAAACTAAACGAGGTTCAGTGAATATAGCCTCAACATTTAAGCAAAGTTGTTGTAACTGAAGTCCCTTGTTATTGGCATCAGAGGTTTGACACAGTTTTTTTTTAAATCTTGAGCTGGAAATCCTTTGGCAGTCATATATGCCTTTAAACCCATAGCGATCAATAAAATTATAATGGGTCTTAAATGTCCTATATCATCTTGCCACCAGTCATGGAATGTGTTCAGTTTTAACCTCTGATCCCCCATTTAGGTCACATGGTGTGACCATTTCTCACACAGTTACATATTTGATTTGCCTTAGAGTTTACGCCAATCATCTACAGATTTCCACTCCTGTGATACCACAATGGAATGCAAAGGTTCAACTGATGAGCTGTTGTCTAGTGTTCTGAGCCAGCTGAAAGCTCTTACTCAATCTGTAAATACCTTAGTCACAGGGCAAGCTTCAATGAACAGTAAGCTTGATGCTCTCAACAAAAGAGTTGATACTATTGAATCCTCAGTCAAGACCCAAACATGTGAAATTAACAACATTAAACTTGAGCTCCAGAACTGCACTACACAGACAGATCTCATCTCACTTGCACAAGCCCAAACAGAGTCCCAGGTCAAAGTTTTGCAAGAAGCTATTGAATCTGTCCCAGGTACAAAACAAGGGATCAACAACCCAGAAAATACAATTGTATTATATGGAGTTGCTGAATCGTACCAAGAGAACTTACATACAAAAGTGCAGGAACTATTACAATTCATGAATAAAGACAGCAGTAAACTGACAGATGTTGTAAGGCTCAAAAGTCGAGTAGAAGGGAAGCCTGGTATTGTGAAAGCTAGTTTTCTGACTGTTGCAGACAAAATTGATGTCCTTAGAGGAAAACAGAAGTTAAGAGGTTCCAAATTTGGAAATGTTTACATGAGAACCAGCAAAAGTCATTCTGAACGTCTGATGGATATTAATACAAAAATAATATTGGAAAACAGCCCCTGGGGAAAAGATTACCAGGTTGCTGCAAATGGTCGTTTAGTTAGAAAAGATGCCTCTGCAGCTTCACCCCAGATAAACCAAACATCAATGCTCACATTACCATTTCCACCAACTTCCCAAAGTGTAGTGAAACACAAAGAAACACAATCACAATCACCACATTACCCAGTCAAAGGAAATGCTCAGCCTACTGCATAGGGTACGTACATTCAGCCAGCCTTCAAAATTATACACCATAATGTTAATGGCTGGAGAGGACCAAACCTTAATTTAAAGAAGAGCATTATAAACTCTTTCAAAGCAGACATAATCTGCCTTTCGGAGACCCATTTAGAAGGAAGCCTAAAAGTTGAAATACCAGGATATACTTTTTATCACAATAACAGGAGCATAAAACATGTGCAGGCTGTGAAAGCATCTGGGGGGGGGGTATGCATAGGTTTTAATGACACTTTAGTAATAGACTATGTTATCACTGTTTCAGACATTAGTTTTGATGGAATTATTTCAGTGCTATTAAAGCATAAGTTTAGTGAACTTTCTATTCTCATTACATGTGCTTATATATCTCCGGAACGTTCCCCCTGGGGAAAGGACTCTCTAATGTTTTTCAGTCATTTACTGAGTATAATGTATGAACACAATGATGTGGATGGTAATATTATTTGTGGAGACTTTAACTCACGAATTGGTGACCTTAAAGATTTTGTTCCAGGTTTAGATAATGTAACTGACAGACAATGTTTAGATTTGGTTAAAGCTGGTCATTATACAGATTTTATAAACTTTTTAATGGAGAGCAAAATGTGTGTTGTGAATGGTAGAGTATCCAGTGAATTTCAAAATTTCACTTCAATATCCAGGAAAGGTTGTTCTGTGATAGACTATATGTGTGTTAGACATAGTGATTTGTCTAACTGTATATGTTTTACTGTACATCCAGTGTCAAACCTAGTAAGCCAATTAAACTTACATTCAGACAAAATTCCTGATCACTCAGTGCTAGAGTTGTTATATATGCCTCATGTTATGATACAAACATCAACTACTGAATCCTGTGCAAATGATATAGATGTAAAGAAAGTAAATGAAATTAAGTATAACTTCAGAAATATTCCAACCAGTTTCCTTAATAATAACCTATTACTTAATGATTTTGAAAACACTATTGCACACTTTCTTCAAAACCAGTCTTCACAAGAAAACATAGATACTTTGTATGATAATTTCTGCAATTTGTACTATAATGAAATTAATAACAAATTAAAACGCTTAAATATTAACAAGCAAGCAAGAAAACGACTTAAAAGAAAACCAAAAGCTTTCTGGAATACAGAACTAGATGATTTGTGGAATGATATAGTAGTTAGTGAAAATGAATATTTAAATTCCCCGCAGAATTCCCACTTGAGAAAAATCAAACTTATGTTGTATAAAAATTGCCGAAACAAATTTGATAAGGTTTACAGACGAGAAAAAAGAAAGTTCAGTAGGAACAAACAGGAAGAAATAGACAGGGTCAATGTGGACAATCCCCGAGAATTTTGGAGGCATATAAAGTCACTTGGTCCACAACAAAAAGTAAATCAAATTCCTTTAGAAGTATACTGTCTAGATAATCAAGGAAACAAAGTAAAAACTGACAATCTCAACAAAGTGTATAAAACATGGAGTGATGAATTTGAAAATCTTTTCAATAGCACTATTGATGTAAAAAGTGAGCTCAGTAAAAAAATCCTTGATGAATTACCCAAGCTTGAATTATCTGTTGGAAATGATACCAATAATGAAATAAATTTTCCAGTTTGCAGTTCTGAGGTTCAGATGGCTGTAAATAGATCAAAAAATGGTAAAGCTATAGGTTTGGACCATCTGCCATATGAAGTATTTAAAAATCCCAATTCAGTATCATTACTCACTAAGCTCTTCAACTGTATCTATGAGTCAGGCATCATTCCCTCTATTTGGAGAGTAGCTATTATAAAACCCATCCCAAAGAGTTCCACACAGGATCTAAGAATTCCCACACAGTACAGAGCAATAAATCTACTATCTACTGTGTACAAGTTATTTACTACCATTATAAATAATAGAATATCACAATACCTTGAAAGTAATTCTCTTCTGGCAGATGAACAAAATGGTTTTAGGCCAAACCGCAATTGTGATGACCATATTTTTGTTCTGTTAAACCTTTTAAAGAATCGAAAAGCCAAACATCTATCAACCTTTGTTGCATTTATAGATGCAGAAAAAGCTTTTGATCGGGTTAACAGACATCTTTTGCTGTATAAACTTTTAAAAGCAGGCATTACTGGAAAGGTTTATAGTATCATAAAAAACATATATCAGCTATGTCAATGCTGTGTTGATATAAATGGTCATATTACTCAAAGATTCTTCAGTAATATTGGTGTACGTCAAGGAGACACACTATCCCCAACTCTCTTCAATATTTTTATAAATGATATTGTTCATGAAATAAATAGCTTAGGCTTGGGCATTTTGCTTGATAATGGTGAAAGGGTATCAATACTTCTTTATGCAGATGACATTGCCTTGTTAGCTGAGTCAGAAAGGGATCTTCAAAAAATGCTTGATGTAATTTTCCACTGGGGCCAAAATTGGGAAATTAAGTTCAACTGCAATAAATCTCAGGTTATGCATTTCAGAAAAGACTCTGTCAGTTGTTCCAACTTTGTTTTCAAGCTAGGTGATAATAATCTTCAAACAATAAATGAATACAAATATTTGGGCCTTGTATTTAATGAACATCTAGATATTGGTAAAATGGCAACTGTTTTAGCTAATTCTGGAAATAGGGCTCTAGGTGCTATAATAAACAAATTCAATCACCTAGGGGGACTTAGTTATAACACATACAAAAAACTCTATGATATGTGTGTAGCACCTATACTTGATTACAGTGCTGGAGTTTGGGGGCATAAGTACGTCAGTCAAATAGAAAGTGTTCAGAATAAAGCAATGAAATTCTTTTTAGGAGTACATAAGTTTGCACCCACTGATGCTGTATATGGGGATTTAAATTGGGTTAGTAGTTACAATAGAAGAAAACTAAAATTATTAAAATACTGGAATAGACTTTGTGAAACTGATGAATCAAGACTGTTATATAAGGTCTTTTCTTGGGACTACAGAAAGAGAACTCGGTACTCATGGTGCAGTGAAGTTAAAAAAATCCTTGACATTTTTCCTTTAGATTCAAATTTTACAAACCGAACTTCCGTCGACCTAAAACAATATGAAACATACATATTTCAAAAAGAAATAGATAACTGGAAATTAAATGTTCAAAATAGCCCTAAACTCAGAACATATTGTACATTTAAAGATACATATCAATTCGAACCCTACATTTATAAAATACAAAACAGGCAGGAAAGATCATTACTTGCTAAATTTCGATTTGGTATTCTCCCACTACAAATAGAAATGGGACGCTGGAAAAATATCAAATATGAAGATAGAATTTGTAAAATATGTGATCAGGGCGTTGAATCTGAAAACCACTTTGTCTTTTTCTGCTCATTATATTCTGAAGAAAGAGGACTTTTCAATAGACATCTAGCTTCAAATTACAACAATTGGTATAACCTTAATGCACAGGACAAACTCAAAATACTAATGAAATGTGAAAATGTGGTCCTTTTTGTAAAACATCTATATAAAATTTATCAAAAAAGAAAAATCTTCTTTGAATCTAAGTAAACTACCTTGTAATTCTATTTTGTTCAAGTATAATATAATGTACGTTCTATTACTAGTGTCTTTATCTTAAATATGATGTGATGTTAAGTTTAATCTTATTGTACAATGTAATTCTGGTTTGTTTGTTTTTTTTTTTTTGTTTTTTTTTTGTTCTTAACATTCTGATCTAATGTGTGACATTTAAATATGATTCTCTTTTTGTTTACAGTGCCTCATAAGCCCTAGTAATAAGGGCTGGCTGTTTTGTGATTTTGCTGTTTGTTCATAATACCATTTCATGCTACTGCAGGTGGCACTATAATAAAAAAAAATCTCTCTCTCTCTACAAAACTGCTCCAATGTGGCCAAAGGGATGACATGGCAAATTATCATTGTGTTGTTGAAAATATAACTCACCCAGGGATGCACCAAATGGAGAAGGCATTTTTTTTTACTTTTTGGCATTACTTTATTGCAAAGATGCCTTCACAAAAATTTTGGACTTCAGCTCAATACCAGTGGCACAATAAGCCAAAAGGAAAAAGAAGAATAACTAGAAAAGTTTCTTGGCTGACACAATAACAAAGTATCTCATAGCAAATAAAGTGTATAGTGATAAGAAACGGTAAAGATAAGTGCACTCGGAGAGCGAATACCAAGGCCCAAGAACTCCAATATTGCTTATGAGTGCAATGATAAATATTCTTTTAAAAAATTCCTGTACTCATATGGTGATCCATATGGTGATCAGATAATCTGTTCCTTGTGCAAATGCCATCCTTTAATAAATTTTTTTTTCAAAATCTGTCCGTAACCTTTAGAGTTATTTTGCTATAAACTTCCCAAACATTGTAAAGGTCTTATCATAACTAGAACAAGGCTTTTAAAACCCAAAAACACAGCGTCCTTAAAAGTTGAAAAATTAAAAAGTTTAAAAGAAAGGGCCAAAAGGAAAAAATAACACTGTTGATAATATCCTAAAACAGAAATAATCAGATTACCAGCTAATGCATTCAAAAACTCTAACAGCAATAACATAAATCCACAAAACACAGAATCTACGATTTTATCACCCCAGTTGACCATAAGGTGGGACCAGGAGGTAAATCTGACCAGTTTTCTACTCTCCTTGTATATGATTTCCTATTACCTCCAATACATTTTAGGGCTGTAAATGTAACAGGTAAGAAAACGATAGGTGGTTCTGGTGAATCTAAGCTCACATATATGTAAAATAACAAGATCCTACAGTAAAATAATTTTTTATGAGTGGCGATGACAACCTGGTTTACCTGAGAAAACTTTTTAAGCGCGAGCTCTAAACTAAAACAAGCTCTAACTTTTTCTCCAGACTTCATGAATTGTGACACAGCGTGATGAATATCTGTCTGTTCACTAAGTTAAGCACCAATGGACTATGTTAGTACTGGAATGGGTGACCGCTTTGGTGCACTACTTGTGTCTCTGATGGCTTTGCAGCTCACGCTTGTTGACCGAAATGCCTTTTGGCCTTGTACGCTTGATCATGTGACCTTGATCTTGAATGTTTGATCATGTGACCTTGACAAATATAAAAAAATCAACTTTATGACCCTAGTTTCACCATGGGGAGAAGAGGAGGGCAAATTTACTGCAATACTTAAACAGATATTAAGTAAAGGGTGTATCCAGTAAATTTAAATTTTTTTTCCATGACTTCTCCATGACCAAAGCTTTAAATCAAGGACCTTTTACATGCTTTGTGGCATGAAAGAAACATGTTCTGAGGCCACAAGCTCCTCCTGAGGTCACGAGCTCCCACTGGTTTTACCATTGAGAATCACACACAAGGTTCCAGTCGCAGTACAGGAATATGTGGAAGACACCAAAATTTGATCTGATTACATAAACATATCGTTGTATTGAAATGCTGGACGAAAGAAAGGAACAACGCCATTTCGCGAGAGGATGAATTTTAATTTCCATGATACTTTATGAATTTTTCAAAACCTTGCGTCAATTTCCATAACTTTTCCAGGCCTGGAAAAAAATGGAATTCCATGATTTTTCCAGGTTTGCCATGACTGAATATACCCTATAACTAATTAGTCACAATCTGACCCATTTTTAGTCAAAGAATTGACCATAGTTTAATAACATATTGAACCTGTGTAAGGTCTTGTATGTGAAGAGATACACAATATGTGCCTAAAAGGGTTAAATTCCGTATGATTTTTCTACTAAACGATTATCAAGCGACCCACAATCAGTCAATTATGCCCCCAATCAACTTTATGACCCTAGTTTTACCACGGGGGGAAGAGGAGGGCAAATTTGCTTGCTGCAAATAGTTATTAAGCAATTACTCAAACTCTGACCGAAGAGTTGACCATAGTTAAATAACATACTGAATTTGTGTAAGGTTCTGTATGTGAAGAGACATACACAATATGTGCCCCAAAGGGTTAATTTCTGCATGACTTTTCCACTAAAGGATTATCAAGCGGCCTGCAATCGGTCAATTATGGCCTAAATGATTTGAAATTTGGTTAGGTTGACTGACAAAAATTGTATTTTCTGAGAAAATCTGGTGAAAAGGAAGTAAAAGAAAATATTTTTGATAATTTGACTTTGCTTAGGGATTAACAAAAAGGGAGATAATCAACTTAAAAAATACTATGGTTTTGTAGGCTGTCTGAAGACAGTTGCGAAATCGAGAAGTGTCTTCTTTTCAAGGGATGCTCAATTATATTGAAAGTAATTTTCTATCATGTTCAAAACAAGACCACTGCCATAATATTTATCTCCCACCGGGTATTGAGTAGAAATGCAAGTAGTCTGACCACATAAAGGGTTTAAAGCCAAGGAGCAACAATACGGGGGATAAAAGACCGTTTCAATATAATGCGTTAACTTAACCTTGCAGCAGGGGCCAAATATCAAATATGACGCTTGCAAAAGATACACAGGACAAGATTTCCTGAAGGTTGTTTTCACATTTGAAGTTCTAGAACCAACTAGATTTGCGTCAATTCAAGTGCATCCCCAGATCAGATATGGTATAATGTAACATACATAAAATTCAGTCATTCTGAATGACTGACATTTTTGTTGTCCACCCATGAGACATTTTTGCTGTCCACCCAAATTCAAGATTCAAGATGATGGCCAAAATTCGGTATTATATCCAGGGTTCATAGTACCCAAAGGGTCCAAAATTTGTCCCAATTCACTCTAACGGTTTTAGAGATAATCAACATTTTCAATTTCTGGCAAAATTCAAGATGGCAGCAAATATTTGAAAAAAAAAATTATAGCATTATATGCAGAGGCTACAGTACCCAAAGGATTCAATGTATGCTCTTACGGTCATCAAGATAATCAACATTTTCAACTTCTGCCAAAATCAAGATGGCAACCAAAAATCAAAAATAAAACTTTTTAGCGGGATTGTATCCAGGGTAATAATATCCACAGGATCCAAACCAAAAATTGCTCGAAGTTGCTCTATCTGTAATAGCTTTTGAGATAATCAACATTTTCAATTTCCATCAAGATTTAGATGACAGGCAAAATTCAGAAAAGAAAACATATTTCTCAGTCATTATCCCGGGTCTATAGTACCAAAAAGGGTCTAAAATTTGCTCTTAACAGTTTTAACAGATAAACATTTTCAATTTCCACCAAAATTCAAGATGGCAGCCAAAATTTGAGAAACAAAAATATGTTTCATAGGCATTGTATCCAGGGTGTATAAGTACCCAAGGGTCCAAAATTTGCACAGAATCGCTCTATCTGTAATGGTTTTTGAGATAAATGACATTCACCATTTCTGGCAAAATTAAAGATGGCAGACAGAAATCAGAAAATAAAATATTTTCCAGAGGCATTATATCCAGGGTTCATAGTACCCAAAGGGTCCGAAATTTGTTCAAAATCATTTTATCTAAGAAGCTACTCGAGCTAATCAGCATTTTATATTTCTGACAAAACTCAATTGCAAATTTAATCAAAAAAGTAAATTTTTATAAGTTAATACCTTACCCAAATGGACAATTAGATATGCTGCTGACTGGTCCCGCCAAAAGTCAGAAAAAACGTCCTGTGCAGGCGGAAGAAAGAACTGGTCTTTGTCTCCTTCAAGAATGCCTTCAACAAAGACATATATCCTGCCACTATCTCATCATGGATCAAGCAGACTGTGATCATATGTTATGAGCTCTCTGGTCAAGAATCCCTGACACTGTATCAGGTCAAAGCCTGTGATGTTAGGGCTTTTGCTGTTTCTAAGGCCTTTCAGTCAGGGAGCAATTACTATCAGCCTGTCATTGGAAATCCCACAACACCTTCACCCAGTTTTACTTGAAAGATGTGGCATCGGCTGATTCAAAGATCTTTTATTTTGGCACAGTGGTGGCTGCTCAGCAGATTCACCACTAGCTCTTGCATTATTAAGCAGTCGGTCACCTTACCCAAGGGTTTTCAAGGTGGCAGTGACCTGCTTCAGCCTACAAGAAGTCCCCTCTTCCTTCCGTAAGAAGGCCTCTGCAGGGACTGAACTCATACCTCTCTTCCCCACCTCAGAGGACGTCTGTAAAACTGTAAAAATGGGGTGGGGCTAGGTTTGTTGGATCCGGTAACCTGTTCACCAGCATCTGACCAAGAGGGACAAACTGATGTCCCTCAGAGACTGTTAATGTCTCATTTGAGTCCAAATTTTGGGTCCCTAATAAGCTACCCAACTTCAAGTGGTAGTTACTCTAGCTAACGGGCTACTTATTTGTTTTCACGTAAGTTCGACTGATCACCGTCGCCGCCGGATTATGGTCTCCCTTGAATAACTTCTTGGGCTTTCGATTTTTCCCTTCTTCTCTTTCCTTAAAACTATAGGGGCAGGAAATTGTTTTTGATACTTTGAGACCTTAAACTTCACTTAAGGTGTTTTCAAAAACACCCCGGTATCGTGTTTCTGAAAAAAAACTACTTGACCCAGCGCTATAAAATTTTACAGGTACATTCTATAACTAAATAGGCACGTTGGAAAGGATTTTCTGATCAATTGGACCAGAGATGCCTGAACGGGAGGCATTTGATTTACGCAAATTCTTAAAAATGGGTAATTTATATCACAAAAATGGTCAGCATTTCAGCTTTTTCTTTGAATAAGTTATTCAGCTACTTTTTACTAATCTTTCCAATGCCAAAGTTTCAGCCCCATATCTGCAACATTAAAGTCCCCTTTAACCCTCCAGTTCACTTTTTACTTTTTTCAACCAAACTTGGCACATATATTACGATTAATATCCTGACTTTATGTTGACCTTAAACTCTAAATGTTAAAGGACCTGTTGCCTGCTTAAATTGTTATAAAATCCTCTGACTCCTTTGTTTTTCCATTTAAAAAAAATCTAACTTATCACTGGTATTGAAGTCTTGTCCAGAGAGTAGCACAGGGCCCTTACTGAACAAAGTAACCTGTCTCCTTTAAGTGATTTGTCCAGAGTTGGGGTCAGGGCCCGGAATAACCACTGGGGCCACACTATCTGGACCCTCCTTGGTCAGTTGGTTCTTCAAGAGAAAGCTGGGAGAAGGATAGAGAGACATCTTGGACAAGTATGGTGTCTAATGTTTTTGTGTAGCCAAGCATAGATCTCACTCCTGCGTATGCCTGAACCCAGAGCTAAGAGGACGACAGCCTTGAAGGTCAAATGCTTCAAGGAAGCTTCTTTAAGGGATTCAAAAGGAGCCTTTGTAAGCTGGTGTAGGATCTTGGAAAGGTTCAAAGAGGGGATGCCTCTGCAATCCTTGGATGGAAACTATCCAGAAGATGAGTGAGATTTTCGTCCTTGCTGACATTAATTGGTAAATTTCCCAGATCGTCGGCCATGGCTGATCTGTAGCCTTTTAATAGTACTTGGCTGTAACTTACTGTCCTGGAACAAGTACAGGAGAAAGTCGGCTATTGAATTGATAGGTGGTGCCCTGAACTCCAACTGATTATTGTGGCACCACTTTGTAAAAATGGTCCACTTTGCTTCACAGACTGATCTGGCTGAGACTCTTTGAGGAGCCTCAATTCATACTGCCACTGCCTCATGGAGGCATTGTTTCTCGATTGCTGGAGCCATGCATGGAGATTAATGGTCAGTAGATTCCTGTGTGGTGTCTGACTGAATGTTTCTGTTAGAAGATTGGGTAGGTTGTCAGGTACCATGGTATCTGTCTTGACATAGCTACCAGATCCAAGAATCAGGACATGTAGGGCTACCCTGGTGCTATGAGAATGATTCTCTTGCATGGTAGTCCCTCAGTTTTGCCACCACTCAGCCAAGAATGGGTGTTGGTCGAAATGCATATGGGTCCAAGTCCTCCCAAGATAGACTGAGTGTATCTACTGCCTAGTCTAGGGAGTCTTCGACTGGTGGCACAAACATGGGCAACTTGTTGCAAAAATGTCTATCTGTGGTTGGGGCCACCTGGTCATATCAACTGAAAAACATCTGGAAGGAGAGATCATTCTGTATGAATTATCTGGCCCAGCCTGGAGAGCTTGCCTACCACCACATTCAGTAAGTCTGGAATGTGTTGAGCCTTGAGTTACCTGTTTTCTGGAACATCAGGTTCCACAGTAGGGCACACAGAGGGCCTGACCTCATACCTCCGTCCTTGTTTATGAAGGAACCAACTGTGGTGTAGTCTGTTGCTATGAGAACCGTCTTGTTTGAACAGAGGTCTTGGATTTCTTTTTGGGCCAACAAGACTGTCTTTAGTTCTAGATAGTTTATGTGCAGCTTGCTTTCTGGCAGGGACCAAACAACTCTAGCTGTGAGGTCTCCTAAGTGAGCACTCCATCCTTCTCTTGAGGCATCTGTAAAAGTCTGAAGAGCATGGTTGATTATAGTGGCTGCCAATGCAGGACATTAGCCTCTTGGAGCCACCATTTTAAGTGTGGTTGACGGATCTTGGGATTGGGATCACTTTTTCTATTGATTCCAGGGTCTTCCAATCATTTTTTGGTGCCAGTGGATGGGTGTCATATGGAGCCGGCCTAAGTGGACTTGCTTCTCTGTAGCTGTTAACAGGCTATGAGTGACACGAGCTGCCTGACCGGACTAGAAGGTCTGGGGAGAAGCCCCTGAACTTTTAAGTTTCAGGCCTGTCACTGTTCCAAGGTGGGTCTGACCTTGTCCTCTCTGAGGTTGTACTGGCAACCTACAGAATCAAAGATTTGCTTGGGTTCCAGCTCTGATTTCTCTATGTTTACTAACCAAGCTAATACTTGACACAGAGCTACTAATGTCTGGCTATGTTGGAGACAAGGTTGGTGGGGTGTGGCTGTGACCAACCAATCGTCTAGGTACTGGTGCATTTTTATATCCTTGTTTTGAGCTATCACATCGATTTCCTTGACTACTGTTGTGGATTCCATTGGAGCAGTGGACAGTCCAAAGGTAGTTCTTTGAACTGGAAGGATTGACCCTGGATATGAAATCTCATGGACTGTGGGTCTTTTTGTATATGGAAGTAAGTGTTCTTGAAATCTTTATCCATTTGACTCTCTGCAAGGAAGTCTGTATGCTCTTTGGTGTTTCCATTTTGAAAGTTTCTGATTACAGATATTTGCTAAGTGAGCTCAGATCCAGCATAGGTCTCAGTTTGTTGTTGGGTTTTGGAACCAAGAAAATTCTATTGAAGAAATCCAGAGATGTTTGATTTTTTACCTTTTCTATTGCATTCTTTTGAGTAAGGGCATGTAATGCTTCCATCAGGTAGCTGTTCCCGAGAGGATTAACATTGCCATTTATTATCACTGGAGACCTGGTCAAAGGTCGGTTCTGGGAGAGGAGGGTGTAGCCCTCCTTGAGAATTCTTATGACCTTGGAGCTGGCCCCTAGGGCGACCAAAGTTTTCCAAAACTGGTTGAGTCTGGGCCCTACAGCAAGATTTTGAGCAACAGTGTGGAAAATTGTGACATATTTGACAGACGATAATTGATATACACAGGAAACACCTTTCATATATTTTATCTTCTTTCATTGTTTTACAATAATGGGACTTAAGCCTTTCTTTTGTGGCTACCCGACAACAAAAGGTACATGATTCACAGCAAAACATTTTATATTTTAATCTGTAATTATCCAAAATTGTCTCTTTCCAGTGGATCATGTCTACAACAGTCTATCTCCTGCTGGCCATGTTTACAAAACCCTTCTGACGTACACAGTAATTGTCATTTATAAGAACCCTTGGCCAGTCTCTGAATAGTTGAAGATCTTGCAGTTTCCATGCTAGTGGGCCAGATTTCTGGTCAGTGTCTGGTGCCACTTGGTAGTCTGGCTGCAAGGATGGTAGCAGGCAGCTTTCTTATGACAACTACCAGAGAAACGTTTCTCATAATATGCTATTTCCTCTTCCACCTTGGTAATGACATGATCTGAAAACAGGGAGCTCATATGAATAGGGGAGTTCACGAGAGAGGCCAGTCTATCCTGTTTGACCCCTGCTTTCAAATAGTCCATGGATCCATCCCAAAATAAAGGGTGAAGTTAACCGTGTTGATAAAAATACAGTCTGAAAGATCTTGCATAGTTCTAACCATAGCTTGAGTTATGCTATGGCTAAAAGTAATTAAATAAGCTAGTTCTTCTGAGGCCTCCTGTGTCTTATTAACAGACTTCCCCTATACTTTGTCACATTGGATGATCCTAAGTTAGGTGGCCATATTGTCCTGGACCTTTATCAAACAGGGGCAAAAGCCACCTGCCTGGTTGCTCATGTAGGACTGGTCCATGGCTGACCTCTCCCATCTCCTCAGTGTATCCTGGGATATAACCTGGAAAGCCGGTGATGAGGGCAGTGATTGAATAGCAATTCTGGGGAAGGAACTGTTCAACTTAACTGGTTCATTAATCTAACAAGGCACTTTAGAATGTGAAAAGTCTTTACTTTCAGCACACATATCATACCATTTCTATGTTTTGGGGCTCTTAACAAACTGGTCCCTTGTCAGTCCACTAGTGTCAGAACTACAGGTAGGGTAGCCGTCTGTGAGAGTGATGTTGAGATTCTCCATCTTTTTCTACACATCCATTCATCTGAGGGCATCTTGACAGATATTTTGCCAGGTGGCTTTGTCCTGGGACTGGCAAATGGATTGTCATCCTGAGATGAGGCTGAGCTCTCGTATTCAGGGTCCTGTTACCACCCCATAAATGATCTAATCCCCCCTGTTTTCCTGGTAGTTCTGTTTATCACTCAGCTGCTGGTCTGGTTCCTGCTCTGGCATAGCAGTGTCCTGATCAGAGACCTCGCTCTCTTTTTTCAAAGGGTGAGCAGGGGAGGTCGGGTAGATATATTGATCCAGGTCAGTGTCAGGGTCCTGTGAGAGGGAAGCATCGGCCAATTAAACAGTGGACTGGACCATCTTGTCAGTAGGTGTCTGACTGAAGATGTTCTGACCAACCGGTCCGGTGGGTTGAAAATCTGGCTTGTCACTGGAACGGGTAGCAATCTGTCCATGACTGGTAGAAAACTTGGTAAAGTGACTGGTAGACTGCAACAAATGTATCTCACCAGGAACAGTCTGGCTTCTACTTGAACGTTGGCCGAACAGTCTAGAAGACTGCAAAGCTGGATTACTGGTACTGGTAAAAAGTCCTGGATGACAGCCAGAGACTTGGGTGAACAGTCTGGTAAACAGCAATGTACTGAAACCAACAGCAGGCTGACTTGGTGATATAAAATGTCTCTCTGAAGTAACTCCAGTAGTTAACTGTTTCACCAGTGAAACCGGCATGATGAAAGTCTATGAAAACAGTAAAGCCTCAACACTAGCAAATCTCTAGGACTACTTCTTGTCCAATGTTCAAATATCCTCACTGGAGCTGGCAGAACTGGACCACTTGGATTTCTTCTAAATAGCCTCTTTAGCAGGGGTAGACTTGTCTGCGGCTACCTTCTTCCTGCCAGTGGTCATAGAATCTTGCAAATTTAATAGGTAAATTAAATTTTTATAAGTTAATACCCTATCCAATGGACAATAGCTTATCCGGTCGGCGCAGACCGGCCCGCCAAACGTCAGAAAAAGACGTCCTGTGTCTCCACCGGCTAGGCCGGCCCAGTGGTGTGCACTCGCCAGATGGCGTGTCGTACTTCCTTCCTGTCAGACAGAGTGACGTCATAGCATCTTTTTCGTTGTCTAAACATATATAGACCCCTAGTAAGTTGATAGCGGGGTCAGGTGGGAGGGTCTTGTGTGTCCATTGGATAGGGTATTAACTTATAAAAATTTAATTTACCTATTAAATTTGCAATTTTATTGCGTTAATACATCCTATCCAATGGACAATAGCTGAATAACTACCGCTTGGATGGCGGGTGCGTTACTAGGGACTAAAGAAGTTGAACTCATATTAGAAATAATGACCATTTCTTCTTTCCTTACAGCCTAGGCAGACTTTGAAGTCAGATACCTTTAAGGCTGTGGTCGAGTATCATCATCCGGTTATCCGGAAGGAACCGTCAGAGTCGACCTTGCGCCCCCCCCCCCCCCTTTTAACAGACCTGCTCTGAGGTAGGGGAAGAGAGGGATGAGTTCAGTCCCATAAAATTAGCTCTCCCGGAGGAAGTACGTGAGAGATTTTTTTTTTTTTTTTTGTCTTGCTGCTTAACTATATATGCAATATATACAAATAAGTACACTTATTTACAAATGCACAGATCTCCTCTAAGTCCTCGGCTGTTGGTGGATCTGCTGAGCAGCCACAACAGGGCCAAGATGGTAGAGCTCTGAATCGGCCCAAGCCACATCCTTCAGGTAAAATTGAGTGAAGGTGTTATGAGACTTCCAGTGGCAGGCTGATAAGATCTGTTCCAAGGAGACTCCCGACTGGAAGGCCTTGGAAGCAGCAAAGGCCCTGACATCATGAGCTTTAACTTGATGTAGGGTGTGAGCCTGTTGATCAGAGAGCTCATAGCATAGGATCACAGTCTGTTTGATCCATGAGGAGATAGTGGCAGGAGAGATGTCTTTGTCGAAGCCTTTCTTGAAGGAGACAAAGACTAACTCCTTGTGCTGCCTGAGATCTGAAGTCCTGTCCAAATAATAGCGTAGGGCTCTGACTGGACAAAGGGATCTGTCAGACTTGAGGGATCTATCCAGAGTAGGAGCCAGGGCTGGTATGACCACTGGGGCTACACTCTCTGGACCCTCTTTGGCCAGCTGGTTTACAGTGAACTCCATGGGGGCTGTGGACAGGCCAAAGGGAAGAGCTTTGAACTGATAAGTCCGGCCCTGGATATGAAATCTGAGATATTTCTTGGATTGTTCCTGTATTGGTATGTGGAAGTAGGCATCCTTGAAGTCTACTGAGGTGACCCACTCCCCCTGTTGGAGAGATGTTCTGATGGTTTCCGGTGTCTCCATTTTGAATTTTTCCACTTTGAGAAAAAGGTTTAGTTTGCTCAGGTCTAGTATCGGCCTCCATTTGTTGTTGGGTTTGGGCACTAGAAAAAGTCGGTTGAAGAAACCCAAGGATGTTTGATTGCGGACCAACTCGACTGCGTTTTTGTCCGTAAGCTGATGCAATGCCTCCATCAGGTAGCTGTTCCTGTGGGGATTGGCATAGCAGCTTATGACAGTTGGAGACCTTGTAAGATTTGGTCGTGTTTGAAAAGGGAGGGTATAGCCCTCCTTCAGTATTTGAAGGGTTTTGGGGCCGGCTCCTAGTTTTGACCAAGTTTCCCAAAAGTTTTGGAGTCTGGCTCCTACAGGCAGATTTTGTACAACATTTGGGGCACTGTTTACAGATTGGACACAAGACAACTGAGTGACACAAGAAGCAAGTTTCACATACTTTAATTTGTGATACTCTGATATTTGACAATCTGCTGCCCCGGAACTCTCTCTTTTGGGAGTGCCCGGGAGCAGAAGGTACACCTGTTACAACATGAAAGTTTACAGTATTTAGTGTCTTTTCTTGTACTAATGTCTTGCTCCAGAGTGTCTGGCTTGATACCTATCTTTAAGTGGGAGAGATACGAATCTCTTCTAATCAGGGTAGTATTGGCGACCATCACAAAAACAAAGTCTGTTAAGTGCTCAAGGGTTTTCGCCATAGACTGGGTAATGCTTGAGTTGAAGTTCAAGAGGAACTGCATTTCCTCTGTTGCACGGGACATCTTTCCTGCCGATTTCCCTTTACCCAACTCTGATCTAATGGTTTTGAGTTCTGTTTGCATGTTTCCCTGGACCTTGTATAGGCACCTGTTGAATGCAGCCGCCTGGTTGCAAGTGGTGGAAGCTTCGCGGGCCGCCTTTTCCCATCTGCGTAAATTATCCTGTGATATTTGACGGGAAGCAGGAGGGGTTGAAGCAATGCCGGCCGCCTTGGCTATGCGACTGTAGGAACTATTAACTTTAGAAACATCCGTGTTCCAAGTAGTTACAGTCTGTGCCGCTTCCTGATCACTCTTCTGTGGGTTAGGTGCAAAGCTTATCAGCAGAAGTTTTGGAATCTTTAGAAGGTTTATCAGGTTGGGTGTTCTTCTGTTTCTTCTTCTCAGAACTCGAACCAGGGGACTTAACAATCCCTTGATCGTCCACAACTCCCACCACCATCACTGAAGATGGATCTATGAGAGAGGAACTGGATGAGTCCTTATTAGGAGTATCCGCGGATTTCTTGAGATCACACTTTTCCTTTTTTAGTCTGTAAGATGGAGTGGACAACTGTAAGCGTTGGTCCTCAGACAAAATGTTACAAGAGTTGCAATCATTCTTTAAAACACAAGGATCTGACCCCTTACCCTTTTCTCTGCAACGTGCGCAGAAACTGTGACTGTCGAAGCTGGCCATGATATGGCCACAACTTCCATGCTTCTGAGCAGGGGAAGACATGACGATCCGTGACAAAAGATAGTCCAAAATGATCTATACACACTCTTGAACAAATATATCTAAAATAAAAGTCACCCTCTAAAGAAAACTGTGAAAATCTTTGAAAGTTTGTTAACTCATAAAATTCGTGCACAACACACATGCGCCAAACGAAAAAGATGCTATGACGTCACTCTGTCTAGACAGGAAGGAAGTACGACACGCCATCTGGCGAGTGCACACCATTGGGCCGGCCTAGCCGGTGGAGACACAGGACGTCTTTTTCTGACGTTTGGCGGGCCAGTCTGTGCCGACCGGATAAGCTATTGTCCATTGGATAGGATGTATTAACGCAATAAAATGTAAGTTTCTGTTTCTCGACCTGCCCTAGGATCTGAACTGTGCCAGGATCGACTAGGGAGGGAGAGGGGCTGGTAGATTTGGATTTATCTTTCCGAGTCTTATAGGTGGGGATAATCAATTGCTCAGATGTCAAGACATTACAAAATCCACAATCCTTCTAGACAACACATGGACCTACCCCAATGCATTTTTCGCGGCATCATACTATGAGCATCGAATCCAGCCATGACATGCCCGCAGCTGCCTCAATTTTGTCCAGGAAAGGCCATGATAGATGTAGAAACAGTTTATATCTAAAATATGGTCAAATAAGATGAATTCTTGAAGAATTTAACAATTTTCTTTCAAACTTTCGAAAAGCGTCTGAATGCAAGTGCCAAACAAAAAAAGATGAGACTTGGCGTGACCAGTTCACGCCGACCGGTATAGCTAATTGTCTATTGGGCAAGATGTAAAATTTAAAATTTTTCAGCGGCATCATATCCAGGGTCTATAACTCCCAAAGGGTTGAAATTTGCTAAAATCATTGTCTAATGGTTTGCGAGATAATCAACATTTTCAATTTCAAGCAAAATTTAAAATGGTGGCTAAAATTCAGAAATTAAAACCGGCATTATATCCAGGGTCTGTAGTAATAAAAGTGTAGGAGAATGACATATTTTAACAAAATATTAGCTATTGCTTGGCTATGCAATGAGCTACAGGTCTGCAATTTCACTGTTATAATTTACTCAAATTTTACTCAATTTACTCAATAACATATTCAACAAAATACTTTAAATGCAATAGTTTTCAATTTACAAGTGATTTACTGAAGTGAGACTCTCAAAAAAGCTATTTCTCAGCTCGGCAATGGGGTACAAGTCTGCAATTTTACTATGTTATAGCTGACCCAAATGTAGGTGAACAACATAATGGAAACGAATACGCTAAGTACTCTTCATGATATAAGACATTTACTCTTTCAATAATTTAACTGAAATTAAGAAAATAGCTGTTACTCACTGCTATAGTGCAGTAGAGCTCCGAAGTTCATATCATCTTGTAGATAAGGAAAAATATATTTTAGCAAAATACTCTAAATGCAATAGTTTAGGAGTTAGAAGCCATTTACTCAAATTAGCTAAGAGTGCTATGACTTACTAGCTTTAAAAAAATAAAAATTTTGAAGGACATAAGAATCAATAAGGATGAGTAATTTAGAAAAAAAAATGTGTTATTGAAAGTTAAAACTGAATGATTTATGTCAAAACATAGATTCTCAGGCAACTGGATCCCAGAAAAGCCTATGTATCCTTTTGATTTAGACATACTCTTCAAATCAAAGAGTGAATGTAAAAATTCTACGTTATACTTAATAATTCAGAGGTTCAAAACAGTAACCAAACTTGTGAAATAATGTGGAAAACATTGTTCAAAATGAAAATTTGGATAGAACAATTAAAGATTGTAGCTAATTTACAAAATTTGCTTTAATTCTGTACATGACAACAATGTCATTTAGTTTCAATACTGCATACTGAACAAAATTTCAGGAATCAAAACTTATCTGAAAAGTTAAAAATAAAAATGAATAGCACATGTTCATTTTGGGACTGAATGATAAAAATTAGGAATATTTATTTTGCAAATGCAGAGAAGTGACATTGATATGGGATAATTTTCAATAATGGATTAATAACAAACCTGGAGTAAAATTCTAACACATTTAATGAAATTATTTGGCTACTTAATAAACAATCAGAATTTCTGGCCCTTAAACTTGAAAAATTTAACTAGAGGATCGCTCGCAAAAAAAAAAGATAATGTTTTTGCATAGCAAAAACAAAGCGTCCCGAAAAGGATATAAAGGTGAGTGCTAAAGTATTAAGAAAATGCTTCGTTTCTAGCCTTATACTGTTGTGGCAACCAAAGTCAGCGCAGTCTGCTCTATCTAGCACGGTTTTCACGATATAAGCATTTTTGTGTTTTGCAAAAAATAAAAAAATTAAAAATGTCCGCTATATTTGGCGAGACAAAAATATTTTGAAAATTGGCATGGCTACTCTGCACAGATACCCAGCAGGTCCAAAATTTTGTTGAGTTCGCTCCATATAGCACAGTTTTCGAGATATAAGCATTTTTGTGTTTTGCAAAAACTTTGAAAATTCAAAATGGCCACCATTTTTGGGGAGACAAAAATTTTTGTCAAGACCACTGCCGTGGTGTGTATCTCCCGCCGAGCATTAAAGCAGAAGAAATAGCTTTTCCGAGATATTCACAATTTTTCATTTTCGTGTGTGAAAGGTCTTCCAAAAGTAGGTGAATGAGTTATTTGAGAAAAATTGGCTATCTGCAATACTATTAAGAGATAATTCACATTTACTCATTTTGAGTAGGTGAGTAATTATCTATGGGTCTGAAACTTCACCAAGTGAAAGCTCTCCTAAAAGTAGGTGAATGAGTTATTTGAGAAAAATTGGCTATCTGCAATACTTTTAGAGATAATTCGCATTTACTCATTTTGAGTAGGTGAGTAATTAGATATGGGTCTGAAACTTCACCATGTGAAAGCTCTCCCACAAGTAGATGAATGAGTATTTGATAAAAATTGGGTATCCGCAATACTTTTACAGATAATTAGCATTTACTCATTTTGAGTAGGTGAATAAATAGCTATGGGTCCGAAACTTCACAGAGTGAAAGCTCTGCCAAAAGTAGGTGAATGAGTTATTTGAGAAAAATTGGCTATCTGCAATACTTTTAGAGATAATTCGCATTTACTCATTTTGAGTAGACGAGTAATTAGGTATGGGTCTGAAACTTCACCAAGTGAAAGCTCTCCCAAAAGTAGGTGAATGATTAATTTGAGAAAAATTGGCTATCTGCAATACTTTTAGAGATAATTCGCATTTACTCATTTTGAGTAGGTGAGTAATTAGCTATGGGTCTGAAACTTCACCAAGTGAAAGCTCTCCCAAAAGTAGGTGAATGAGTTATTTGAGAAAAATTGGCTATCTGCAATACTTTTACAGATAATTCGCATTTACTCATTTTGAGTAGGTGAGTAATTAGCTATGGGTCTGAAACTTCACCAAGTGAAAGCTCTCCCAAAAGTAGGTGAATGATTAATTTGACAAAAATTGGCTATCTGCAATACTTTATGAGATAATTCGCATTTACTCATTTTGAGTAGGTGAGTAATTAGCTATGGGTCTGAAACTTCACCAAGTGAAAGCTCTCCCAAAAGTAGGTGAATGAGTTATTTGAGAAAAATTGGCTATCTGCAATACTTTTAGAGATAATTCACATTTACTCATTTTGAGTAGGTGAATAATTAGCTATGGGTCTGAAACTTCACCAAGTGAAAGCTCTCCCAAAAGTAGGTGAATGAGTTATTTTAGAAAAATTGGCTATCTGCAATACTTTTAGAGATAATTCGCATTTACTCATTTTGAGTAGGTGAGTAATTAGCTATGGGTCTGAAACTTCACCAAGTGAAAGCTCTCCCAAAAGTAGGTGAATGAGTTATTTGAGAAAAATTGGCTATCTGCAATACTTTTAGAGATAATTCGCATTTACTCATTTTGAGTAGTTGAGTAATTAGCTATGGGTCTGAAACTTCACGAAGTGAAAGCTCTCCCAAAAGTAGGTGAATGAGTTATTTGAGAAAAATTGGCTATCTGCAATACTTTTAGAGATAATTCGCATTTACTCATTTTGAGTAGGTGAGTAATTAGCTATGGGTCTGAAACTTCACAGAGTGAAAGCTCTCCCAAAAGTAGGTGATGGAGTTATTTGAGAAAAATTGGCTATCTGCAATACTTTTAGAGATAATTCGCATTTACTCATTTTGAGTAGGTGAGTAATTAGCTATGGGTCTGAAACTTCACCAAGTGAAAGCTCTCCCAAAAGTAGGTGAATGATTAATTTGACAAAAATTGGCTATCTGCAATACTTTATGAGATAATTCGCATTTACTCATTTTGAGTAGGTGAGTAATTAGCTATGGGTCTGAAACTTCACCAAGTGAAAGCTCTCCCAAAAGTAGGTGAATGAGTTATTTGAGAAAAATTGGCTATCTGCAATACTTTTAGAGATAATTCGCATTTACTCATTTTGAGTAGGTGAGTAATTAGCTATGGGTCTGAAACTTCACCAAGTGAAAGCTCTCCCAAAAGTAGGTGAATGAGTTATTTGAGAAAAATTGGCTATCTGCAATACTTTTAGAGATAATTCGCATTTACTCATTTTGAGTAGGTGAGTAATTAGCTATGGGTCTGAAACTTCACCATGTGAAAGCTCTCCCACAAGTAGATGAATGAGTTATTTGATAAAAATTGGGTATCCACAATACTTTTACAGATAATTAGCATTTACTCCTTTTGAGTAGGTAAATAATTAGCTATGGGTCTGAAACTTCACCATGTGAAAGCTCTCCCAAAAGTAGGTGAATGAGTTATTTGAGAAAAATTGGCTATCTGCAATACTTTTAGAAATAATTCACATTTACTCATTTTGAGTAGGTGAATAATTGGCTATGGGTCTGAAACTTCACCATGTGAAAGCTCTTCCAAAAGTAGGTGAATGAGTTATTTGAGAAAAATTGGCCATCTGCAATACTTTCAGAGGTAATTCGCATTTACTCTTTTTGAGTAGGTGAGCAATTAGCTATGGGTCTGAAACTTCACCAAGTGAAAGCTCTTTGGGATAGCTGCTCTGCAGAGATACCCTGAAGATAAAAAATTTCGTCGAAATCGCTCTATGTAGCATGGTTTTCGAAATATAAGCATTTTTGTGTTTTGCAATTTTTACGCAAAAATTCGAAAATTCAAAATGGCCGCCATTTTTGGCAAGATAAAATTTTTTTGAAAATTGGCATGGCTACTCTGCAGAGATACCCTGTGGGTCAAAAATTTCGTCGAAATCGCTCTATCTAGCACGGTTTTCGAGATATAAGCATTTTTGTGTTTTGCAATTTTGCGAAAAATTTGAAAATTCAAAATGGCCGCCATTTTTTGCGAGAAATTTTTTGTTTGAAAATTGGCATGGCTACTCTGCAGAGATACCCTGCGGGTCAAAAATTTCGTCGAAATCGCTCTATCTAGCAGGGTTTTTGAGATATAAGCATTTTTATGTTTTGCAATTTTTGCGAAAAATTCGAAAATTCAAAATGGCCGCCATTTTTGGCGAGACAAAAATTTTTTCAAAATTGGGATAACTACTCTGCAGAGATACCCTGAGGGTCAAAAATTTCGTCGAAATCGCTCTATCTAGCACGGTTTTCGAGATATAACCATTTTTATGTTTTGCAATTTTTGCAAAAAATTCGAAAATTCAAAATGGCCGCCATTTTTGGCAAGATAAAATTTTTTTCAAAATTGGGATAACTACTCTGCAGAGATACCCTGAGGGTCAAAAATTTCGTCGAAATCGCTCTATCTAGCACGGTTTTCGAGATATAAGCATTTTTGTGTTTTGCAATTTTTGCGAAAATTTCGAAAATTCAAAATGGCCGCCATTTTTGGCGAGACAAAAATATTTTGAAAATTGGGAAAAGTACTCCGCAGAGATATCCTGCGGGTCAAAAATTTTGTCGAAATTGCTCTATCTAGCACGGTTTTTGAGATATAAGCATTTTTGTGTTTTGCAATTTTTGCGAAAATTTCGAAAATTCAAAATGGCCGCCATTTTGGGCGAGACAAAAATTTTTTGAAAATTGGGAAAACTACTCCGCAGAGATACCCTGCGGGTCAAAAATTTCGTCGAAATCGCTCTATCTAGCACGGTTTTCGAGATATAAGCATTTTTGTGTTTTCCTTATTTGGAAAATTCGTAATGATTAATTAATCATTAATTACTCGGCCATTTCTTGACCAATCAATGTCAAAATCTAATGATTTCCAGATTTTAATAGAATGAATGTATTTGCCAAGTTTCAGGTGAATTGATAAAATTCCTTTCAAGTTATCATCCGGACAAGCTTCCCCATCGAAAAAAGACATTTTTGGTCATGTGACCTCTCTGATTGGTTGAAATGTCACTGCAGCATATTCAAAAAAATTCCCCAGGGCTACTGCCTAAACCTGCCAAATTTGAAAAGAATCCGCCTAACGGTTACAGAGTTATAAGGAAAACAAAATGCGGAGCCGGCGGAGCCGGCGGAGCCGGCGGAGCCGCCGGAGCCGGCGGAGCCGGCGGAGCCAGAAGCTCTCCCATACACAAACAAGCGTCCCTTGCGGGACGCTTAATTACTTAAATTGAAAATTTTAGTTACCTAAATGTGGCTTTTATAAGCTACAAGGTTACCATGTGGAACTGAGTGCTATCTCGGAAGGCCGAGGCATCCGGTCAACGTCCAAGAAAAATAGATGTTTAGTGTTGATCGAATCCCCGTCCTGACAGTGTATCATAGCAGTGTATTCCTGTGTATCGTCCTTCTTTTTCTTGTTGTAAATTTAGACCATACCCCCTCAGCTGTGATACAGCGGGAGAGGCAGGGTGAGACTCTCTTCAGTTCCACATGGTGAAACACATCATTGTGGGACTGTTTGAGAAGAGTTCTTGACACTGGTAGTTGAAGTGGGATCTCTGTTGAGAGCTGCACTAGATCCCAAAACCAGAGCTTCCCTGGCCAGCCTGGGGCTATTACAATGATCAGACAACTGGATTGCCTGATTTTTTGGATCACCCTGTGGAAGAGAGCCGTCAGAGGGTGTGCATAAGCAGTGAGACACAACCAGTTTATGTTTAGAGCATTTATGTCATTTTGGTCTGGGACTGCAGATACATATAGTGGAACTTTGTGGTTCAGACGAGTGGCAAATAGATCTACATGACGAGTGAACCACTTTTTACTTTTACAGATCTGTTTGAACCTTTCTGTTGATTGGACTTGGTTCGACCTGGACAGAAGGTCGGCCATCACATTCAGACACCCTGGAATGTGTCTGGCTTTTAAGGTTATCTGGTAATGATGGCACCAGGTCATATTCCACAGGAGAGCGTACATCTTCACTGAGTGGGTTCCTCCTTGTTTATGTAGGCTACTACTGTTGAGTTGTCCGTAGCAACAAACACTGTTTGGTTTTGCCACTGGTCCTTGAACCTTTGAAGGGCCAGAGAAACCCCATTCAGCTCTAGAACATTTATGTGTAGCCCTTTTCCCCTGTCTGACCACAGACCCTTTGTAGAGGCTTGCTCTAAGTGAGCGCCAAGCCTTCGTTTGAGGCATCTGTAAAGAGTTCTGTGGTCCTTGGGATGAAGGTCTGCGCCTTTCATCACGTTTGTGGGATTCTGCCACCACTCTAGGTGGTGAAGTTTGAGCCATCTCTCTTGAGTGGGTTTTACAGGGGCTGAATCTAGGTGGTATTCGTAGCCCACGAACAAAAACACTTGAGTAGGTTTTAGTTTGGATTTCTCCTGATTTATCAACCACCCCAAGGACTGAGTCAGGTCTACCACTGTCTGAGTGTTCACTTGTACTTTTTTCTAGGACTGGGCCCTGATAAGCCAGTCGTCCAGGAACTGGTGAAGTCTGTTTCCCTTTGACAGGGCCATCAGCTTCACTTCTTTTACAATCATTGTAAAGACCTGTGGGGCCGTGGCTAGCCAGAAGGTAAGAGAGGTGAACTGGAACATATGAGACTTATGGCAAAACCTCAAGTACTTCCTTGAGTTTCGGTGGATGGGGATGTGAAGGTAGGCATCTGATAAGTCTATCAATGACACCCAATTCCCTGGAATCAGAGATGTCCTGGACTCTGATGTTTCCATTTCGAATCTTTCTACAAGTAGGAAGGTGTTGAGCCTGCTTAGGTCTATTACTGGCCTCCACCTTTAGTGAGGCCTGGGGACTAGAAACAGGCACTGTAAAACCCGAGAGATTTTACATTTTCCACCCTTCTATGACAGAAGAGCCTGGAGGCCAGAGCTTGGTCTTTTTGAAGGGCCTTGTATCCTGATCGAATCAGGGGAACTCTGGCTAAATTTGGTTTTGAGATGAATGGAAGAACGTAACCATTGGTAATAATGTTTAACACGTTGTATGAATATATTTACCCTCAGGTAGATTAGAGGCCAGGAAGTCCTGCTCAAACTTTTCAAAGGCATCTTTGAGATATGGAAGCATAGCTGAAAGGTCTCTTAGCCTAAGCTCCTGTTGGCCTTTTCCACCGCCCAGGCCCAGCACAGTGATAGAGAACCTAGGCATAGTTTCCCTGGGGTCATGGAGATCAAGTATGTGCCTAAAAGTCTCAACTTCCTCTGCATACTATGAAGGGAGGTCAGACATATCTACCTCCCTGTAAAAGACTCGGTCTGGATTATTTTGTTGTTGGTCTTGATCATCAGGAGCCCTTTGGGGCTTAGCAAACCTTTTAATAGGGACAGAGGACTGATCCTCCTCTCAAGATGAAGATTGTGAAAAGTATTTTGCCCGAACCTTGTGTTTCTTTTCGTCCAAGTGTTTTTGGCTCTAGAACAAACCCTTTCAGGTTGTTCCAAGTGTTTGGAATGATGATACCAGTGTTTTCGGAACCATGTTTGGACTGGACACTTTGGCCGAACTGTGGTGCAAGAGAAGGACCACAGATGTCTGTTTCCATAGGTTGAGCATTCGAGTGATCAGAAGTCCGAGGGTTCGGCTCATGGGCTTTTTTCATAGATTGCATTTCCTCTCTAAGAGATTCCATAGCCTCCAACATGGATGCTTGAAAGACCCCCATTTACTGCTGGAGTTAGATGTTGAATTGATTACCCAGGGATTTTTCTAGTTTGCTTTCTATCTTATTTTGTAAAGCTGTGCCTGGGGTGGGTGAGACAGTTTGAGGTGTCCTTAAAGACAAAGCCTCAAAACGTAAGGGTTGGGGGTGTGGAGGAGATAAAAATAAATTTTCTGCAAACCCTCAAGGTCTGATTGAGATCCAGAAAAAGCCTCCACGTCATCCCCCAACTAGTCCAGTTCATCATCTTTAGCTGTATTACAGGTATCGGACACTTTTTTGCTTCCTAACATATCTAAGTCTGTGTTTTATTTTAATAAGCTATTCTTCAGTAAAAGCAGAGCAAATATTTCACGGCTTTTCATTGGTTACACAAAGGTCACCCCCTTTACCAGTTTCCTTGCAAGATGGACAGTAGTTCTGTGTATCAAAAGCGAAGCAAAAAGGTCTGCTTTTTGATGATCTGGGCTTGTTAGAACTCGTTTGGTGGGAGGACATTTTTACAGCAATAAATCCGAGCAGTGCGCACTGGAGCTCTGACCACAATGAAAAAAGTAAAGATAATCTTATCCTGCAGAATTCAAAGTTTAACAGAATAAGCTATGATATATAATAAAGTAAATAGCTGAATATGAACATCCAACGATATGTATATCCTGAGAAAACAGTGAAATAAAATAAGCTTCTTTAAATGCTTGCAAGTCATGTGGCCAACGAGAAAAAGGACGATGCGCAGGATTACACTGCTATGGTACACTCTCAGGACAGGGGGATTCGGTCAACACCAAACGTCTATTTTTCCTGGACATTGGCCGGATGCCTGTGGCCTCCCGAGATAGCATTCAGTTCCACATGGAAAGCTATTGTAGAACAATAAAATTTAGCTTCTATAAGCAGCAAGCAAAAATAGACCTACAATACTGGCCCGATGCCTTATTGCCGAGGTGAGGTGACCTTGACTGTGACATGTATACTTCCTTCTTCGAGTTGTAAATTTTGCCCCTACCACCTCAGCTGTAATACAGCAGTTAGGCAGGGTGGGACCTCTTCAGTTCCACATGTTAAGCTTGTAGCTTATAAAAGCTACATTTAAGTAATTAAAATTTTCCATTTGATTGCGCTACAATAGCTTGCCATGTTGAACTGAATGCTGAATCCAACCAAAAGGTGAGCTCCTACTGGGCGACTGAGGCAGGCTTTTAAGCAGTCATTGGGAGGAGGGGTTTCCATGCCCTTGTCCCCTTGGGTGAGGTCAAAAACGACCTCTGGAGCCTGTTATTTGATTTCCCCGTCTGAGGAAAATGATTGGTTACTGCTTAGAGGGGACTTGCCCCCATAGGGGCACTTCCAGGGTGGGGACCCTGCCCATAGGGCCCCCAGAGGCTTTAGGGGAGATACAGATTTTCGCAAAATCTGTGTTCAATTCTTGTAATTTGTCCTCAAAACAAGGTTGTTCCAATTTGTACCACTTAGAAGTGGAAGATAGGGTTTTTAAAGTCTGAAAGCCATGAGTCATGTTCAAATTTATCAAAAACATCTTTAAGGACTCAGTGGGAGCATAGCTGAAGGGCCCCTAGGCCTAAGCTCTTGTTGGTCTGCTACATCATTCAGAGCCCAGACTGTGGTAGAGGACCTAGGTATACTGTCCCTGGGGTCAGGGATAAATAAAAACTGTCTAAAAGTTTCAATGTCCTCGGAATATTGTGAGGGAAAGTCAAACATATCTACAGGGTATGGGTCTGATTTGTTTGCCTTGTTAGAAAAAAGCCCCTTTGGGCTTAGAGGACTTTTTGACTTGTACATTTAGCCCGAGATTTAGGTTTCCTTTTATCCAAGTGTTCTTTGGTTTGCAGCAGCGAAAGACTCGGATTGTTCAGAGTTTGGATCCAAACCCGATCCGAACAGTGTTCAGGTATTTTCGCAAGTCAGGTTGTTGGTTCAGACCAGGCTTCTGATCCGAAGCAGAGATCTGATCCACCTTTTCAAGGCTTAGGATCAGACTCAGTGATCTGATCCACCACTGAGATGGGAAGGGGTTAAAACTCTGCACTTCTGCAGGAAATTATTTGCCGTGAAGCAATATTGGGGAGACGAGGCGAATGTTTGAGAACAAGATGGCATGTTTACCAACTGCCTTGTAAGTGTGCATTAAAAATTATTTTACAAAAACCTTGTAAGTAAATTATTCTAAATATTTTATATTCTCAGGGGTTAATCAAAAATATATTTAATCTTTATAAAATGCACAAAAAAGGGACGACTTTTAATTGCCACAGCAAGGTATTTCAGCACTTACTGTCTAGATGATGTCACTGAAGTGGTTTCCCGGGGATTCCCTTAAACAAGGACTCGATTTTCATACGTATTTTATATTTAAACCCTTTTACAAGGTTCAAGAATGTAGCAGAGAGGGGTTAAACCCTGAAAATATTTTTTTTTATTTCAACAGGCATAGGTCCTGTATATTAGCTACATACATGAGTCATGGTCGTCCATTCTTTATTTCACAACTTGAACCCGGAAGTGGATTTAAGTTGTAAAATATGTTAAAAAAATACTTCTCTGTTCTTTGAATTGTCACAAAAATATGATTCTATGTTATAAAAAGAACTTGCATGAATTTTAACATCCAAAAATATGTATAGCCAATGTAAGAAATTAGAATTCGAGAGCTATATTCAGACACTTCAAACAATATGGTGGCCAACTCGAAGAAGGAAGTATACACATCAATGTCAAGGTCACCTCGTCTCAGCAATAAGGCATTGGGTCAGTATTATATGCCTATTTTTCCTGGACGTTGACCATGATGCCATGGCCATCCGAGATAGTATTCAGTTCCACATAGTAAGCTATTGTAGCACAATAAAATTAACACTTAAGGTCACTCAGAAATATATATTCTGGTTTGCAAAAAAAAAATGCATATACACCAAATATCTTTTTTCTTCACAGAAAAGTTTTAAAAACTAATTTAGAACAAGAAACATTAAACCTGATAAATATACATTCTGATCAATTCAATAAAAGATGGAACTTTTTGAGACATATATTTAATGGAATTGAAATATAGAAATGTTTGGATAGAGTTTTTTTTTATTTATTTTTGTTTGGATAGAGTTATATTTTACCTTTAGATTCAAAAATCTCATATGCCCTAATGTTATTAATTAATTCTTAAAAAAAAATAATTTTTTATATTTATATGCAATAATGATGGAAATAGAGACAGAGTTTCCTTAATTCTACAAGTAAGTCACATTTCATTTTATTGATACAAAATAACAATATTGATAATGACTGATAAATTAAAAAAAAAAGTGCATATGAAGTTGTTTCAGAGAAATCTGCATGACACACTGATGGACGCACGCATGCACAAACACAAGATGCATTTTATAATCTTTCTTCCGGGAAAAAGCCTGGCGGGAGATAATAACAAGAGGAGAGTGCCCGTGAACGGGCACTGTGTCAGCTGACTGAATGTTTTTGATTTGTGATGGTGATAATGAGAGGAAAGCATAATTATCAGGGAAAGGGCTGTACAGAAATACAGTAAATGGTAACTGAACAGCATGTTCGAAAGATATTCCGAAGCTGACAGAAGAAAAGGACAATAAAGTTGTGCCCTGCAAATGGTATTATGAAATAAAGTAACAAGGTAATTGTTTAAGTGTAAAAAGTAGGTTAAAAATATTTAAAGAAATACTATAAATGCAATATCCTCGTTCGACCATGAAGAAGGGGTCCAAAGGTCAAATCTGACCATACCAAAAGATTCCCAGCCAAAGAATTTAGGATGGTTTACCATCCCAAACCTCTCGGACCAATAATAAGTGAGTCATAGGCACTTTTTAAGTTTGGCTATCCTTGTTTGACCTTGAAGGAGGGGGTCCAAGGTCAAATCCGACCACACAAAAAAATTCCCAGCCCATGATTTCCTGTAGCTTGTTTACCATCCCAAACTTGTAGGACCAATAATAAGCGAGTTCTAAGCAATTGTAAGTTTGGCTATCCTCAATTGACCTTGAAGGAGGGGTCCCAGGTCAAATCTGACCACACCAAAAGAATCCCAGCCCATGATTTCCTATATGTTGGTTTACCATCCCAAACCTCCAAGACCAATAATACGCGAGTTATAAGCACTTTAAGTTTGGCTATCTTTGTTTGACCTGGAAGGAGGGGTCTAAGGTCAAATCCGACCACACCAAAAGATTCCCAGCCCATGATTTTCTATAGGTTGGTTTTCCATTCGAAACCTCTAGGACCAATAATAAGTGAGTTATAAGCACTTTTAAGTTTGGCTATCCTCATTTGACCTTGAAGGAGGGGTCCAAGGTGAAATCCGACCACACCAAAAAATTCCCAGCTCATGATTTTCTATAGGTTGGTTTTCATTCCAACCTCTAGGACCAATAATAAGCGAGTTATAAGCACTTTTATGTTTGGCTATCCTCATTTGACCTTGAAGGAGGGTTCCAAGGTCAAATCGGACCATATTAACAGATTCCCAGCCCATGATTTCCTACAGGTTGGATACAATGATTTACTCAACAGTGAGAACCTGAAAGAAGCTATTGCTCAGCTATGCCATGACATAGAGGTCTGCAATTTCACTATGTTATAGCTGACCAAAACGTCTGTGAATAACATATTTAACAAAATACTCTAAATGTAATAATTTTCAAGTTACAACTGATTTACTCAAGAGTGAGAACCTCAAAGTAACTATTACTCAGCTATGCAATGAGCTACATGTCTGAATTTTTGCTCTGTTATAGCTGACCTAAAAGTAGGTGAACAACATATTTAAGCAAAATACTGTAAATGCAATAGTTTTCAAGTTACAACTGATTTACTCAATAGTGAGAACCTGAAAATAGCTATTGCTCCGCTATGCCATGAGCTATAGGTCTGTAATTTCACGATGTTATAGCTAACCCAAAAGTAGGTGAACAATATATTTTAGCAATATTTTTCAAGTTATAGCTGATTTACTCAACAGTCAGTGCCTGAGAATAGCTATTGCTCAGTTGTGCCATGAGCTACAGGTCTGTAATTTCACTATGTTATAGCTGACCCAAAAGTAGCTGAATAACATATTTGCACAAATTTCTGTAAAGGCAATAGTTTTCCAATTACAACTGATTTACTCAACAGTGAGAACTTCAAAGTAGCTATTACTCAGCTATGCAATGAGCCACAGGTCTGGAACTTCACTATGTTATAGCTGACCCCAAAATAGGTGAATAACATATTGCAACAAAATACTCTAAATGCAATAGTTTTCAAGGTATAAGTGATTTACTCAACAGTGATAACCTAAAAGTAGCTATTACTCAGCTATACCATGAGCTACAGGTCTGAAATTTTACTATGTCATAGCTGACCCAAAAGTAGCTGAATAACATATTTATACTAAATTCTCTAAATGCAATAGTTTTCAAATTACAAGTGATTTACTCAACATTGAGAACTTCAAAGTAGCTATTACTCAGCTATGCAATGAGTCACAGGTCTGGAACTTCACTATGTTATAGCTGACCCCAAAATAGGTGAATAACATATTGAAACAAAATACTCTAAATGCAATAATTTCCAAGTTATAAGCGATTTACTCAACAGTGATAACCTCAAAGTAGCTATTACTCAGCTATGCCATGAGCTACAGGTCTAAAATTTTACTATGTTATAGCTGACCCAAAAGTAGGTGAACAACATATTTAAGCAAAATACTGTAAATTCAATAGTTTTCAAGTTACAACTGATTTACTCAATAGTGATGACCCAAAAGTAGCTATTACTCAGCTATGCCATGAGCTACAGGTCTGAAATTTTACTATGTTATAGCTGACCCAAAAGTAGCTGAATAACATATTTATACGAAATTCTCTAAATGCAATAGTTTTCCAATTACAACTGATTTACTCAATAGTGAGAACTTCAAAGCAGCTATTACTCAGCTATGCAATGAGCCACAGATCTGAAACTTCACTATGTTATAGCTGATCCCAAAATAGGTGAATAACATATTTGAAACAAAATACTCTAAATGCAATAGTTTCCAAGTTATAAGCGATTTACTCAACAGTGATAACCTAAAAGTAGCTATTACTCAGCTATGCCATGAGCTACAGGTCTGAGATTTTACTATGTTATAGCTGACCCAAAAGTAGCTGAATAACATATTTATACGAAATTCTCTAAATGCAATAGTTTTCAAGTTATAAGCGATTTACTCAACAGTGATAACCTAAAAGTAGCTATTACTCAGCTATGCCATGAGCTACAGGTCTCAAATTTTACTATGTTATAGCTGACCCAAAAGTAGCTGAATAACATATTTATACGAAATTCTCTAAATGCAATAGTTTTTAAGTTACAAGTGATTCTACTCATGATGGAAGTTACTGAAAAGCCCAAAAGTAGCTATTACTCACTTAGCTATTGAGACAGGCACCCAACTTACTCACCATATTGTAGCTATGAAAAAAGTAGCTGAATAACATATTTTAACAAAATGCTCTAGATGCAACAGTTTTCAAGTTATAAATGATTTTGTGCATGATTTCATGAATTTTAATGCATTAAAAATTATTAAAAAGATATATTAAAAAAAAAGTAAGACAGATCCAGGTCTCATACTCACACAAGAGAATCTACCTCTGGCCTAGTACATATATGCAAGATATGAGAGAAATCCCTGCAATAGTCACTGAGAAAATTGTGATTAAGTGTTGAAATTTTCACACTTTTGGTGGGGGTACCTCCCTTGTAATGTCTCTAGCAAACAGACGAACAGACAGATTTGCATGCCTTGAACAATTTTTCATCCTCGATAGATAAGGTATCTTTTAAAAAAAAACAGCACGTCTCTAGGCCTTGTAGTTTTGGAGGAGAAGTTGTTCACGCAGACGCGTACGCGTACGCCCACGCCGCAGAGTGACGACATAATGTCAGCTGACTGACAAGTCAGCTGACATAAAAACCCACATATGGTACATTTTCAATACTTTATTTAACAATTATCATAAAAATTGTCATTTATGTCTTATTCTGCCTTTAGACCAAGCAAGCTTATTGTTCGTGAGTAAAAATCAGGCAAGGGTGCAGTAAGGGTAAGCAGTTCTTTCTTCTTTTCAGGATTTGGGATCACCAGTTCTCTCAGGTGAATATGAAGTGGTGTGTGCTTAACTAGTTTTTCTGAGGCAAATAGTAGTGCCTTTGTGACATCATATGGAAGTGTCTGAAAAGAATAACATGATTGTGAAAATTAATTAATTCAAGAAATAAAAAGAATTGTAAACCAATCATAAATTTGGTAAGTCAACATTGGAGTTTTACCTTCCTTTCAACAGGTGAGCTCTGTTGCATGTCACAAAATGCCAATGGCTGAATTCAAACCCACAACCAAACAGACAAGGGATTAAATACCTCACTGGCCAACCACTTAGCCACCAGGTCTGAACATTTGCTCAGACACAGGTTGCATTTTTAAACAGAAATAGGAGTTTAATTTTAGGGATGGCTTGCCTGTGTTTTGGTATTAAAAGGATTTTATTGAAATATCACGAGATTTTACAAAGGCCATCTCGCTTGCAAACAAATGTAATGGAAGAAAAACTTAAAATACTCAAAACAAACCCGAAATCTGATGAAATTGCAAACTTTTATCTAATATCTTTTATATAGCTTTTATATCAATTTTATTGAGCAGAACTGCCATATTTGGGAAATAAGTTACGGCACTTTATAACCTTCATCTTGCTTTTTAACGCATATAATGGAAGGAAAACATCTAAAATATTAGAAACAAACTATAAATTTGAAGAAACTGGCCACATTTATCACATATTTTACACATTTTGGGACTTTTACTGCCATTTTGTTGAGAGGAAACATCCATGTTTGATTGGCATGTACTAAAATGCAGAGTCCCGGAAATGGAACGGTTTTGCATTGGCAGCCTGCTGATGTTCACTTTTTTGATACTGAACCATCCCTACTTCATTACATTATGAAGTTAAGTGAATTACTTATGAAATTAAAAAATTCTTTTGGTCCTACCGCTGTGTGGGATAGGGCACGGCTTGCTGTTAATTTCACTTTTTTCCCCATCAAAGTGATAATACGTGGAGAATACACATGATCCCCCAACACAGGACACATACACTGATCAGTGAAGTAACACTCAATACTCTCCCATTTCACTGAAAGTAAATAATAACTGAGTGGGTAAATGAACATTAAACAGCAGGGGGTGGGGGTGGGGGGGTTGGGGGGGGGGGGGGGGGGGTTGGGGGGGGGGTGTGCTCTGTGGAATGATACCTTATCTTCTGAATTTGCAATACAGGCTGGACAGTCTATGCAAACACCCTCTCACTTCACTGAAAGTCCCTATAAGTAGCAGCACTCAATACTTTGTCCAGTTGTGGGATGTACAAATTATACAGAACAAAAATACAGAGTGTCAAATGTTGGATGGATTTAAATACTTCATTTTTTATCAATTCACATTTTTAACTACATTTCAAACTCTAGCTATATGGAACGGATGTTGCTGATAGACATCTTTTATCTATAAAATGAAAGACAAGGAAAGGTTTCTTTGGCTAATTAAAGAAATAGCATCAGTGATGCCCATACCCCATAGCTTGTGGAAACTGTGTGGGATACCATGGGATACAGAAAGAGATGAAAAATTATAACTAATAAGGAGTCCTTCAAACAGACAGCGTAAAGTTATGTAAAAGTATGGGAGAATCAACATTTTAAAAAGAGAAGATGTATGTACAAGTATAAAGTATTAAAACAAGACAATTTAATAGCAAAAAATCACAGCATTAATTCATAAACTAAATGTACTGAAATTGTAAAAACTAAATGTAATCGTAAAATTTATTAATTGATCAATCGATTAACTGAAGTTGACTGTCAATGGAGATAGCAGGGTTAGGTAAAAGTAAATATAATAATCAGTTGCAGCAATTCATACAGCTTTATAAAAGAAAAATATCTGAAATGTGGCAGCAGAAATTTTTTTTTGCAGAGTTAAAGGCAAAGGTTACACCATGACATTTCATCCTCAAACCAATATCCCTACCAACTAACAACTACCTACATTTTACAGTTTCCAAGGAAATAGCCCAAAGAAAATGTTAATGGGTGGCGTAACTATGGCAAGGACAATTTTAATCAAGGTTACATAATGACATTACACACCTACACTCCCAAATAATATCTCTGCCAAATATCAATGTCCTATACCTTATAGTTTAAAAAGATATAACCTGAATTTAAAAGTTTGGGGGTCATTATGGCCAGATTAAAGGCCACATCAAGGTCCCACCATGACAGGGACACCTACACCTCCCAACCAATGTCCCCTCCAAGTATAAATGTCCTATAACCCATAGTTTCACACATACAGCCCGGACAAGATTTTTCTTGCTGCTTGCCCACCGAACCGGACGCACTTTGTGTAAGTAATTTTCACTGACCCATTAAAGGTTGCGGGGTAAAAAGGTGTTGCTAATGTAAAGAATTATTCCTTTACCCAGTGCAGGCTGCAGTTCTACCAATGCAACCTTGACCTTATCTGCTCCAGGGACTTGCTGTGTGTCCTTGACCTTGTGTTGCATGTTTCCGACACACACCTTTCCTTTCTTCCTGGCCTGATTGCTGTACTCAGTGACCTTTACACTCTGCAATGGCATTAACCAAGTTCAACATTCAATCACTTAGTGTTTGTACAAACAGGTGGTAAACATTCTGTACTGTAAACTGCTGAGGAATGGCAAGCAGCTACCAGCTTTTCCAAATGTGGTCAGGTCATGATTCAAACTCTGATATCAGATGTGGGAAGCGAGTGTGTTACCACTGTGCCACAGCAGCCCCCTAGCTATGTCTCATTTAAAAGTAGATTTATAATAATTCATTATAATCAAAAATTTCCTCTGACTCTATCGGAATACAAATGCCTTGGTACTGAAAAGTAAGCTGGCAAGTTTTCATTACTCCTTTGGTTTTGCTGTTTTTTTTCCCTGGAAAACTTTATAAGTTTATGCCTGTGACTACCAGGGTGTGCCTGTGGGTAACAGACATAGTAGTGAAATGGTGGAATAACTTCCATGAAAACAGCATCGGAGATGCTCGTACCCCACAGCTTGAGGAAATGGTTTCAACACAATGAGATATAGAAGTAGAAAAATAGCATCAGAGATGCCCGTACCCCACAGCCTGGGAAAAAAGTTTTCAACACCATGAGCTATAGAAGTGGTGAAACAGTAAAAGATCTAGATACTTTCAGAGCAGTGTCAGTTATAAAAAGCTCCAAATAATGTTTAAGTAGAGAAAATAACATCTAAAAGAAAGAAAATGTATGTAAAGATAAAGTACTAAAACAAGGCAATTTAATAGCAAGATGACAGCATTAATCAGCAAACTAAAAAATATAAAGCTGTAAAATTTATAAATTGGAGAACAGCTGTCAATGGAAATAGCACAATAATGTAAAAGTGCGTATAATAATCAGTTGAAGCAATCCACACATCTTTGTCATAACTCATAAGAGAAAGATGTCTCAAAAATGACAGGTGCACACACTTTGGAAGAGTCAAAAGGTCAAACCATGATGCACAGCTACAATCCCCAATGTCCCTACCAAGTGTCAACCTTCTACACCTTATGGAATCAAAGAAATAACCAAGACAAGATTTTAAAACTCATGGTCACTATGACAAGGTCAAAGGTCTAATCAAGGTCACACCATGACATTGCACACCTACACCCCTTAACCAATGTCCGTACCAAGTAACAACTTCCTACACCTTACGCTTTCCGAGATATAGCATGTACAAGATTTTATAGGTCAAGGTCACTACGGTAAAGTCAAAGGTCAAATCAAGGTCACACCATGACACTGCACACCTACACCCCTTAACCAATGTCCCTACCAAGTAACAACTTCCTACACCTTACGCTTTCCGAGATATAGCCCATACAAAATTTTATAGGTCAAGGTTGCTACGGCAAAGGTCAAATCAAGATCATACCATGACATTGCACATCTACACCCCGTAACCAATGTCCCTACCAAGTATCAACTTCCTACACCTTACAGTTTCTGAGATACAGCCCGGACAAACTTTTTTCCCGTCACTTGCTGGCCTATCAGAACATCATGGGTGAAAACAATACCCTGACAGCCCTTAAGGGCTGTGGGGTAAAAACAGTACAAAGATGAGGATACTTCCAGAGCAGTGTCAGTTACATAAAGTTCCAAATAATGTTCAAGTAGATAACATACCTTCTAAGAGAAAGGCAATGTATGTAAAGATAAAATATTTAAACAAGACAATTCAATAGCAAGATGGCAGCATGAATCAGTATACTAAAATTATGAAGCTATAAAATTTATTAACTGGAGAATAGATATTTACGGAAATAGCACAATTATTTAAAAATACATATAATAATCAGCGGCAACCTTCCATATGTCTTTGTCATAAGAGGAACATGTCTCAAATATGGCAGGGGAACACACTTTGGAAGGGGCAAAGTTAAAGGTCACACCATGATGCACACCTACACTACCTAACCAATGTCCCTACCAAATGTCAACCATCTACACCTTATGGAATTCAAGAAATAGCCCAGATATGATTTTAAAACTTATGGTCTCAACAACAAGGTCAAATCAGGATCACACCATGATATTGCACACCTACAACCCCTAAGCAATGTCTCTGAGCAATGTCAATGGTTTTGGAGTTATTGCCCAGACAAAATTTTATAGGTCAAGGTCACTACGCCAAGATCAAAAATCAAATCAAGGACACACCCTGATGTTGCACATCTACAACCTGAAGCAACATCCCCTTACCGAGTATCAACTTCCTACACTTTATGGTTTCTGAGATATAACCCAGACAAAATTTGATAGGTCAAGGTTACCACGGCAAGGTCTAATCAAGGTCATACCATGACTTGGCACACCTACACCCCCTTACCAATGTCCCTATGCAGTATCAACATCCTACCTTACGGTTTCTGAGATATAGCCTGGACAAGAATTTCAAACTCGAGGTCACTATGGCAAGGTCAAAGGTCAAATCAAGGTCACACCATGATGATGCACATTTACAGCCTCTAATCAATGTTACTACCAAGTATCAACTTCCTACACCTTACAGTTTCTGAGATACAGTCTGGACAATCTTTTTACCGCTGCCCGCCAGCCCATCTGGACACCAAGGGTGAAAACAATACCCCGACAGCCCTTAAGGGCTGTGGGGTTAAAAAAGGCTTTAGTACATACCACCTCATCTTCTTCAACCTTAACCTTCTTTATTGCAAAAGGCATTGGACTGGTCTGTTCTCTAGGGACCCCCAGTGTTACCACCCTGTAATTGAAGACTACTCAAGTATCGATAAAATAATAGAGTTTTGACTGTTTTACACAAGAAACTTGAGAAAACATTAAAATTTTTTACTTTGTATATTTTCCTTAAATACCCATATATTATAAATTATATTTTTGACAAATGTGTTTAATTCCTCATCTATATCTGATCAACTGGTACTTCCAGTTGATTCCAAAATAAAATGTATCCAGATTCTTGTTGGTTATATATTTTTCACCCCCAAGTTGAACAACTACTTTTAATATACCTGTTGGCATGATTGCATTAAAATATTAACCTTTACATTTGGGATTTTTACTTACCAGTATTTTTGGGTGTGCAATCCTTGTACTTGCACATGCCGGAAATAGCTTTTCATCTGTTTTAAGGCTTCTTCTGTTTTAACAAAGACCATAACACCACTGTACTGTCTGAAATTGCAAATTTAATAAGTAAATTAAATTTTTATAAGTTAATACCCTATCCAATGGACAATTGCTTTACCGGTCGGCGCGACCGGTCCTGCCAAACGTCAGAAAAAGACGTCCTGCATATAATACCGGCAGGACCGGCCAGGAGAGTGCATTTGCCAGGTGGCGCATCGTACTTCCTCTTCCTGTCTAGACATCGTGACGTCATAGCATCTTTTTCGTGTCTAGTCCTAGTAAGACCCCTAGTAAGCTGATAGCGGGGCCGGTTGGGTGGGCCTTGCCTGTCCATTGGATAGGGTATTAACTTATAAAATTTTAATTTACTTATTAAATTTGTAATTTTATTGCGTTAATACATCCTATCCAATGGACAATTGCCGAATAACTACTGCTTGGTAGGCGGGTAAGCAGCTAGGGACTTAAGTGAACTCATAACAAAACAAAATTATGCGGGCCCATTTGACCTAGGGTCAGGGAACCCTGAGAGGTCAAGGTCGGCTACCAACTCACCGGTTAACCGGGGGTCAACCGACTTTGCCCCCCCCCCCCCCCCTTTTTCTATCCTTCCCAGGGTTGGTCTGAGAAGGGAAAGATAGAGAGAGAGAGAGAGAGAGAGAGAGAGAGAGAGAGGGGGGCTGAGTTCAGTCCCAGAAGAAATAAACTTCCCAAAGGAAGCAAGTCACAGTTTTTTTCTTTTTTTTTTTATAAAATATGTACATTGAAAACTATTTACACTATGTACATATCTGGCATATTTAGAATACGTACATATTTACATATATACAACCTCTCCTCACTTCTGGGCCTGGTGGTGCACCTGCTGGGCAGCCACTACAGGTCCCAGGTGGAAAAGCTCTGAGTCAGCCCAAGCAACATCCTTCAGATAAAACTGGGTGAAGGTGTTGTGAGATTTCCAGTGGCAGGCTGACAATATCTGGTCTAAGGAGATCCCTGATTGGAAAGCCTTAGAGGCAGCAAAGGCCCTAACATCATGGGCTTTAACCTGATGTAAGGAGAGGGCCTCCTGGTCTGAGAGCTCATAGCACAGAATCACAGTCTGTTTGATCCATGAGGAGATGGTGGCAGGTGAGATGTCTTTGTCAAAACCTTTCTTGAAGGAGACAAAAACCAACTCCTTATTCTGCCTAAGGTCTGAGGTCCTGTCCAAGTAGTAGCGTAGGGCTCTAATTGGACATAGGGACCTATCACCCTTGAGTGACTTATCCAGAGATGGTGCCAGGGCTGGAATGACCACTGGAGCCACACTGTCTGGACCCTCCTTGGCCAGCTGATTCTTGGATAGGAAGCTGGGTGAGGGGTACAAAGACACCTTAGACCAGTCTGACTGGTGTCTGATGTTCTTATGTAACCAAGCATGGATCTCACTCCTGCGTTTACCAGAACCTAAGGCCAGCAAGAAAACAGTCTAGAAGGTCAGATGTTTCAAGGAGGCCTCTTTTAGGGGTTCAAAGGGAGCCTTTGTCAGCTGGTGAAGTACCAGAGAAAGGTTCCAGGAGGGGATGCCTCTCCTGCCCTTGGGTCTGTCTCTATGGAAACTGTCCAGGAGACGAGTAAGATTTTCATCCTTGCTGACATTAATGGTGGAATTGCCCAGTTTGTCAGCAATGGCTGATCTGTAGTCATCAATAGTGCCTGGTTGCAACTTCTTGTCCTGAAACAAGTGCAGGAGGAAGTCAGCAATGGCTTTCAGAGGTGGTGCCCTGAAGTCCAACTGATTACTGAGGCACCACTTTGTAAAAAATAGCATCAGAGATGCCCGTACCCCACAGCCTAGGGAAATATTTTCAACACCATGAGATACAGAAGTACTGTATCAGTACAAACTTCAGGATACTTTCAGAGCACTGTCAGTTATATAAAGGTCCAAACAATGTTTAAATAGAGAAATAATGTTTAAAAGAAAGATCATGCATATAAAGATGAAGTATTAAAACAAGATAATTCAATAACAAGATGACAGCATTAATCAGCAAACTAAAAATTCAACCCTCTTTATCTACATCTGCATGGCCGAATTATGGTTTAGATGGTTTGAATATTACCATGCATACAGAAGTGGTAATACATTTAATGAATGCTTATGTGTGGTGTTGGAGCAAAAATCTGTGGCTCACTTGATGAAATTCTATTTCTTACAATGGGAAGTTATGAAAGTAAAATTCTTAATAAATTCTAATATGACTTTAACAGTGCTTAATCTGCATCAAAAGACAGACCCAAAGGTGCAACAAGATTTTATAGGTCAAGGTCTCTAGGACAAGGTCAAAGGTCAAATTAAGGTGAAACCATGATAATACACACCTATAGCCCCTAACCAATGTCCCTACCAAGTATCAACTTCCTACACCTTACAGTTTCCAAGATATAGCCCGGACAAGATTTTATACGTCAAGGTCACTACGCCAAGGTCAAAGGTCAAATCAAGATCAGATCATGACGTTGCACAACTACATCCCCTAACCAATATCCCTACCAAGTATCAACTTCCTACACCTTACGGTTTCCGAGATATAGCCCGGACAAGATTTTCAAACTCAAGGTCACTACGGCAAGGTCAAAGGTCAAATCCTGGTCAGACCATGACGTTGCACACCTACACACCCTAACCAATGTCCCTACCAAGTACCAACTTCCTACACCTTATGGTTTCCGATATATAGCCCGGACAACATTTTATAGGTCAAGGTCACTACGGCAAGGTCAAAGGGCAAATCAAGGATAGACCATGACATTGCACACCTACACCCTCTAACCAATATCCCTACCAAGTATCAACTTCCTACACCTTACGGTTTCTGAGATATAGCCCGGACAAGATTTTATTGGTCAAGGCCACTATGGCAAGGTCAAAGGTCAAATCAAGGTCAGACCATGACACTGCACACCTACACCCCCTAGCAAATGTCCCTGCCAAATATCAACTTCCTACACCTTACGGTTCCGAGATATCGCCCGGACAACATTTTATAGGTCAAGGCCACTATGGCAAGGTCAAAGGTCAAATCAAGGTCAGACCATGACGTTGCACAACTACACCCCCTAACCAATATCCCTACCAAGTATCAACTTCCTACACCTTACAGTTTCCGAGATATAGCCCGGACAAGATTTTATAGATCAAGGTCACTACGGCAAGGTCAAAGGTTAAATCAAGGTCAGACCATGACGTTGCACACCTACACCCCCTAACCAATATCCCTACCAAGTATCAACTTCCTACACCTTACGGTTTCCGAGATATAGCCCTGACAAGATTTTATAGGTCAAGGTCACTGCGGCAAGGTCAAAGGTCAAATCAAGGTCACACTATGACGCTGCACAACTACACCCCCTAACCAATGTCCCTACCAAGTATCAACTTCCTACACCTTACGGTTTCAGAGATATAGCCCGGACAAGATTTTCAAACTCAAGGTCCCTACAGCAAGGTCAAAGGTCAAATCAAGGTCAGACCATGACGTTGCACAACTACACCCCCTAACCAATGTCCCTACCAAGTATCAACTTCCTACACCTTATGGCTTCTGAGATACAGCCCGGACAAACTTTTTCCCGCCGCCCGCCCACCCGCCCGCCCATCCGGACACCATGGGTGAAAACAATACCCCGACAGCCCTTAAGGGCTGTGGGGTAAAAATGGTCCTTTTTTTTTTTTTTTTTTTTTTTTTTTTTTACCCTTTTGTAACATGGTGCATTTGGGACTGGGTAGGCGAGGGTAGTCAACCCACCATCAGTTCCCCTTTACAGTGCCATTCATACACAGTATGAAACTTTTTAGGGTTACACAAGCACATATTTTGAAAAAAAAAAATACAGATATCAATTATTACTATTAAAACGGAAATGTTTTAATCTGGCTGAGCAGCCATAAACTCCCATCTGCAGGGGGGACAGCCTCAGATGTAGGAGAAGACTGATCAGCCAGCACAACACTCAATATCAGAGTATAAACAATTATAGGCTGAGCAGTACCTTTTAAACAGTTATCTAGAAAACAAAAAGAAGAAACTAGCGCCACCAAAAAAAACAAAGCAAACACTGAGAAAAAAGAAAGATACAATACCCATAACAATTGTATACCTTCATATCCAAGCAGTACAACAGTACAATGTATATGCATTTTCATTCATAGTTTTCTGTTTATATTCTTTTAACTGAACAGATCTACCCAAAGTTCCCATCTTTTTGAGAATACTGGCTGATTTGAATTTATCTCTGACAAGTATCTTTGTTCTAAGAAGGCTTTTTGCACTTCATTTTGCAAATGAAAGATATTTAATTGAAAACCTCTTTTGGAACACGAATATACATACTTTTTTGTTACTAATATAACAAGATTTAATGGCCAATAATTTCTGTCCATTTTGCAATGCCCTAGAATTTTTAAAGAGTTTGTTAATGTCAATTTTATTTTAACTTTATTGGAGATCCAGTGTTCAATGTTATGCCAAAGTTGAGTAACTTTTGGGCATTGACAGAAAAGATGTGCTATGGTTTCTGGACTTTCTTTGCAAAAACAGCACAGGCTACTATCTGACTGCTTTATTTTATATAGAAAATATCTGGTTGGTAGGATTCCAAATAAAATTCTATATTGAAACCAGATTAATTGATTGTCCATTACTGACTTGAAGCAGGTTTTAAAAATATGTGTCCATGTCTCGTCTTTATCATCAACTTCCACAAAACTTTCCCATTTTCTTTTACAAGCAGGTGGTCTACTAGGTTTTGGTTTACTATTGAAAATGTTATAGTATGCCTGACAACCTTGTCTAGAGGTGATAAAGGGCTTAATACACAGTGGATAACATGGTCTCTGGAACGAAAAGGATTGTTTTTGTTTATACTTTTTAATAAATTTACTGATCAACTGTCTTACGCTATAGTAGTGTAGAATATTAGGATTGAAATGATAGGTATTCCTTATTTCCTCAAGGGTAATTATTTCCCCATTGGAGTTAACAATATCTCCAACATAAAGAATACCTTGCCCATACCAAGTTGAGTAATAAAATGGAGTTTCAGAAATAAGAGAGTTATACCAAATACATGATTGCAATATATCACAGTTTGTTCTCGGAATTTGATTCTTACAAAATGGCCTCCAATAATCAATAACACACTGCCAGAACATGTTATCTACTATTTTATTTTTATGTGCAAACCATTCACCACCTAGGGTGAACAGTTTATCAAAACTTTTGTATATTCCTGAAAACAAAATATTCCATTGTGCGTCTGTTTGGACTAGTTTTCGTTTTAACCAATTTATTTTTAAGGCTTTCTCAAAATTATAAATATTAATCATCCTCAAACCACCTTTTAAGTTGTCCATACAGACTGTTTCTCGGTTTACTTTATCTGGTTTATTATCCCATAAAAATGTGTAAAGCAAACTATTTACTGCTTCTAAGAATGATTTTGGTGTAGGCAGGACAATGAGAAGATGGATTATCTTAGAGATTATATTTGTTTTGATCAAGCTTATTTTTCCAAGAGGTGTTAGGTTTCTATTCTTCCAGTTTTTAATTACTATTTTCATTTTCTCCAAAGCTACTTGGTAGTTAATCTCTGGCATATGGCTCAAATTTACAGAAAATTTCAGTCCCAATAGTGTAAATTCTGTATCACCCCAGTCTAGGTTTATGGAGACCTTTAATTTGTCCTTTGAGTATCTCTTTCTTCCAATCCAAATTACCTTTGTCTTCTCTTTATTCATCTTCAAACCTGAATAACTTCCATATACTTCCAAAGTACTAAGAGCTGCCTGTAGAGAGCCCTGTGAGCCATCAAGAATAAGTGTGGTATCATCCGCAAACTGTGATATTTTAAATTCTTCATTATTTATTTTTATTCCTAGAATATTTGCATTTGATTTAATTAACATTGATAGAATTTCTGCTGCTATTAAAAACAGATATGGGGATATGGGATCACCTTGCCTGCATCCTCGCCCAATAAATACCTTCTCTGACAATTTGCCACATTGTAAAATGTATGCTGTTATGTCATGATTAAAAAGTTTTATCCATTTGATGAAATTTTCACTATATCCAAAAAACTCAAGAACATTGTACATAAAATTCCATGATATAGAGTCAAATGCTTTTTCAAAGTCTATTAACATCAGTAGTCCAACCAGATTACTTTTTTCTGTTTTATTTATTAAGTCATAAATGAGTCTTGTATTATCACTCAGTTGTCTACCAAATATGAAGCCAGATTGAGATTGTGATATAATCTCACTAAGTGTTTTTTTTAGTCTATTTGCTATAGCGCCTGACATTAATTTATATACAACACATAAGAGAGAGATAGGTCGCCAATTCTTTAGGAATCTTCGATCCTTTTTACCTTTTGGCAGGCAAGTTATAATGCATTGCCGTAATGATGTAGAAAGGCACTGTTTCTCAAAACATTTGTTTGCTGTATTAACAACAAAATATTTTAATCTGACCCAAAAAACTTTCAAGAATTCAGAAGTAATACCATCGATACCCGGAGTTTTGTTATGTTTCATAGTTTTAAGAACTGTGCTTAATTCGCACAGTGTTATTGGGTTGCCTAAGCCTGTATCACTGACTTTTTTGTAGGGGATGTTTTTAAAGACTTCCTGCAAGTCAACATTGTTTAAAGTGTGATCTTTATCTTTAAACAAATTTTGATAGTATTTTTTAATTTGATGCAATATCAGATTTTGATCAGTAATGAAGGATCCATTATCTAGTTGTATATTTCGTATTGTTTTTTCTACGTAATTTTTATTTTCCAGATTGCAAAAGTATTTTGTGGGTTTCTCACCTTGATCCAACCACTGAACTCTGGATCTTATTTGCTCTCCTTTGATTTTAATTTGTCGTATTTTCTCAAGTTCAGCTTTTTTATCAGATAATACATCAAAATGTACATCTGATGTTATATTTAATTTTTCACCTTCTTCGATATCCCTAATAAGCTCTTCCTCCTTTTAATTTCTTTCTTTCTTCAAAAAAGAAGCAAATTTTATTGTCTCTCCCCGAATTTGGAGAAATATCATTTCTAACAAAACATCACTGTCCACTGTAAAGGTAATTGAACCATAATTTTCTGGATTTTTCAAGAAATCATAATCATAAACTGGTATCGCATATTTTAAAACTTCCTGCTGAATTGTCTTATTGATAAGATCAAGGTATTTCATATTGCTAAGGAGACTATTATTAAATTTCCAAACCCCTTTGTGTTTTCTAAAACAATCTAATAATATATCCATTTCAATTAAGGAATGATCTGATCTATATCCTGCTTTAATATCACAATTTGTTATCAGATCTGCCATAGTGTTTGATATTAGAAAGAAATCAAGACGTGCTTGTTTTAAAGGTCTTCGTTTTCGCCAGGTATAGCGGTGTTTATTAGGATTTTGATATCTGTATATATCAAGCAAGTCAAATTGGCTTATCATATCTAAAACTGTTTTGCGTGCATTTGGATTATTTATGTGTTTATAATTGTGGGTGTCTTTGTCCGGGTTTAAAACTAAATTAAAATCGCCACATATTACAGAATAATCCGCTTTATAGTTTTCTAAAATATTTTGTAACTCATTAAAAAAGGCAGGATCATCATTATTAGGTGCATAGACTGTGATTAAACTTAATGTCATAGAGTTTAATTTTAGCAGCAAATGAAGATAATTTCCTTGTGTATCTTTATTGACTTCCAGTATTTCATACTCAAAATTATTTTTTAAAAGTATTGCCACTCCACGCGAATTTGTTTTCACACCATGAATGTAGCAATTGTTACCCCATATTTCTTTAACTGTTGGAATATCGCTGTCTACCCCGTGGGTGTCCTGCAAACATAAAATGTTAACATTTCTTTCTTTAAAATATGATAGGACATCGCGCCTCTTGTCTAACTTTTGTAATCCTTGACAGTTTGCGGACAATACCCGAATGTTATTCCCAACAACCGACATTAATAGCTATGAAAAGATTCTCCACAAAATGGTCCATTTTGCCTCATAGACAGATCTGGTTGATCCTCTTTGAGGAGCCTCAATTCGTGCTGCCACTGCCTCAGAGAAGCCCTGCTCCTTCATTGCTGAGGCTCTAGGAGCCAGGCATGTAAGTTCAGATTTGACAGGTTCCTGTGAAGGACCTGGTTGAATGGCTGATATACCAGGTTTGGTATGTTGGGCAGGCACAGTGGGATTTGACTGGACATTGCCACCAGATCCCAGAACCAGGGCATGTTGGGCCACCCTGGGGCAATCAGAATTATTCTGTTGCAAGGGTAGTCCTGTAACTTCTCCACCACTTTGCCCAAGATGGCTGCTGGTGGAAAGGCATATGGGTCCAGGTCCTCCCAGGAGAGGCTGAGCGCATTCACTGCCCAAGCCTGGGGGTCTGGCACCGGTGACACAAACTGTGGCAGTTTGTTGTTGAACCTGGTGGCAAACAGGTCCACTTGTGGCTGGTGCCACCTTGAGCATACAGCTTGGAACACTTCTGGATGAAGTGACCACTCTGTTTGAATGGTCTGGCCAAGTCTGGATAGCTTGTCTGCTATCACGTTCAGCCGGCCGGGGATGTGACGTGCCCTGAGGGTTATCTGCTGTCTGGTACACCAGGACAGGATTCGCCACAGTAGGGCACACAGTGATCCCGACTTCATCCCCCCCCCCTCTTTGTTAATATAGGCAACCACTGTTGTGTTGTCTGTAGCTACCAGTACTGTCTTGTTGTAACAGAGGGTTCGAAACTGTTTTAGAGCTAGAAACACTGCTTTTAGCTCTAAGTGGTTTATGTGCAGCTTGCTCTCTGGAAGGGACCAAGTTCCCCTTGCAGTGTGCTTGTCTAAGTGAGCGCCCCACCCTTCTTTTGATGCATCTGTAAATATTTGCAGAGCATGTTTTAGAGGGTGTAATGGTTGACCTAGTAGCACATTGCTTTCCTCCAGCCACCACCTTAGATGGGGGTGGAGGGACTTGGGGACAGGGATCACCTTTTCCAGTGATTCTGGGACCCTCCAGTTGTTTTTCAAGTGCCACTGTATGGGTCTCATGTGTAGTCGCCCTAAGTGGACTTGCTTTTCTGTTGCTGTGAGTAGACCTATGAGGGACATGAAATTGTCGGACCGGGCAAACCGGATCCGACAGTATTGATCTGATCTTGTCTGTCGAAGGTCTGCCAACGTTCTCCTGTTGGTCTGACCTTTCCCTCTTTGAGGTCGAACTGGTAACCTACGAAGTTGAAGACCTGTTTGGGGGCCAGTTCTGATTTCTCCTTGTTCACCAGCCACCCTAGTTCCTGACAAAGTGTGACCAGGGTTTGAGTATGCAGCATGCTGGAGACAAGTGTCGTGGGTAGAGGCTCTCACCAGCCAGTCGTCTAGGTACTGGTGGGTCCTTATACCCTTCTGAAGTGCCATGAGTTTGACCTCTTTGGCCACCACTGTGAACTCCATGGGGGCTGTGGATAGACCAAAGGGTAGGGCTTTGAACTGGTAAGACCGACCCTGGAGATGAAAACGCATGTACTTCCTGGACTGACTGTGAATTGGTATGTGGAAGTATGCGTCTTTGAAGTCTATGGATGTGACCCACTCCCCTGCCTGTAGGGAGGTTCTTATTGTCTCTGGGGTCTCCATGTTGAACGACTCTGTGTTTAAAAAGGTGTTCAAGGTGCTCAGGTCCAGGATGTGTCTCCACCGGTTGTTGGGTTTGGGTACCAAAAATAGCCGGTTGTAAAAACCCAGTGAATTTTGATTTTGTACCGGTTCGACTGCACTATTGTTTATCAGCTGATACAGTGCCTCCACAAGGAAGGACTGTTTGGTTGGATTGTGGTAGTTGCTTATTACAGTCGGTGACCTTGTCAAGTGGGGTCTGAACCGGAACAGAAGAGTATAACCCTCCCTCAGTGTAGTGACTACTTTTGGACTCGAACCCAAGGCTTCCCATTTCTCCCAACACTAGTTTAACCTCGCCCCTACAGGAGGATCTATAACAGCATGTTGGGCATTGGTGACAAGATTTACAGAACACAAGTGACCTACGCAAGAAACATTTTTCACATATTTTATTTCTGTGTACATTTGACAAAAGGTGGGATTTACGCCTTTCCTTTGTGGCAACCCAGTGACAATATGAGCATTTGCAACATGAGAGTCTACATTTAAAGTCACTTTGCTGTTCCACAGGTACTGGGTCCAAGTCTTCCTGACCGGTAACACATACAGAGTTCATCTGACCAGTCACAGAATTTACACAATAATTGTCATTTATGAAACTTGGACCCCGGAGCCGGCTTCTGGGAGAAAGTGGAGGCTTTGCCACGATTTCTCCTCACTTGCTGTTTGTCCTTGATCTGCTTTCAAGCAGGGACGTTCTACTTGTCGGAGTGTTGACTAGCAGACTTGTCACTTACAGCATATGGGTGGAAGCGACCTTGCTGTTGGTGTGAAGTATCAGACGAACGCTTCTCCTCACTCTTACTGATTTCCCCCTCAGCCTTGCCAATAACCTGGTCCGGGAACAGTGCGTTTAGGTGTACCGGAGACGTTCTCAAGGCGTTCACCGTGTCTTGCTTTACCCTCGCATGTAAATAGTCCAGGTAACTATCCCTGCGAGCAAGGGTGAAGTTGGCCATGTTGATAAAAACTGCTTCTGATAGATCTTGCATAGTCCTGGCCATTGCTTGAGATATTGACCGGTTAAAAGTGGTCAAATACTCCAGTTCACTAACAGCTTGCCTCATCTTCTCTGATGACTTCTCCTTACTGTCCAGACGCAGGGTTTTTAGCTGAGTGTTCATGGAGTCTTGAACCCTGGTCAAGCACCTTGATAAACCAGCAGCCTGGTTGTACATTACTGTCTGTTCACGTGCTGCCCTTTCCCAGGGCCTGAGCAGATCTTGGCTGAAGGCCCGGGAGGGTGGGGCAGAGGGCATATTTCTTCTTGTAACCCTGCTGAAGGAGTGGTTGAATTTTGCAGGGTCCGGTGACCAGGTGCGTACTGTTGAACTCTCATTGTCTTTCTCAGCATGCATCCCATACCATCTGGAAGGTCTAGGGGTTTTGATGAACTGATCTCTGAGGAGGCCAGTGTTGTCAGTGTTTCTGGTAGAATAGCCTTCCTTGATTGTGAGGTTAAGACTGGACATCTTCCTGCACAACCAGTCGTCCACAGGAAGTTTCACACTGACTTTACCGGTTGGCTGGACACGTGCACCGGCAAAAGGGTTGTCATCTGCAGTAGAGGACACAGTTTCGAATTCAGGAACCCTGTGCCAGTTCATGAAACTTCTCACACCTCTCATGGTTTCCCTGTAGTTAGCCTCCTCAGTGGGTTCACTCTCAGGGTCATCTCTGGAGGCATCCTTGTCTGCTGGTGGATGTCACCATTCAGGGAACCGGTTTCACTGAACTGGTCAGCTTCACTGTCAGAGGCTGCACTCAGATCTGCTTCACCGGTGGGCTGAACATCTGGGAACGAACCGGGGGCCTGAATAGGCTGGGTTGCTATCCCTGCACCGAGAGCCCCAAGGGGCTGGGTGGCAGTCTGCATCTCCTCTACAGCAATACCGGTGGCCTGATCCAGGCAGGGACCGGATTTCTCTACTGGCAGATTCTTCTCCACAGGAAGATTGCTGGTGGTGGCACCAGGATAAAAAAATGGCTTCTGAGAGGGAGTTACATCTGAAGCTGGCTTCACAACTGGTTCAACCGGCACTGTGAAGGTCTTGGCTAATAACATCGCCTCAAGTCTGGAGAATCTTTCTGCCCACTTGTCATCTAGTTGTTTAAGATCTTCAGCTGATGGTTTACTGCTTGAAGATCTCTTCTTGCTGGCAGACGGCTTGGGAGACTCACTACGTTTCATCTTCTTGGTAGGGGTCGACTGCACAGCCTTCACCTTCTCCACTTTACCCAGTACGCTAACGTGTGCTGGGTCCACGAGAGTGGGAGTGGATGAGGTCATCTTCTTCTCTTTTCTGTCCTTGTAGGTTGGTGTAGCCAACTGCAGGACCTGCTCAGGGGTAAACCCTTTACAGATAAAACATTCTTTCTTCAGGACGCAGGGGTCGTCGCCTAGCCCTTTGTCCCTACAACGTGCACACTTGGAGTGGGAATCAAACCCAGCCATAGCGTGTCCGCAGGAACCTCGTCTCTGTCCTGGTGATGACCTAGTTGTAGAAAATACTTCTAAACTTCTTCAAAGATGAAAAAAGCAGTTGAGTTCGGTATAAAACCAAAAATTCCTTATCGTTGAAAACACGTCTTCACTCTCCGCGCGCCAAACGAAAAAGATGCTATGACGTCACGATGTCTAGACAGGAAGAGGAAGTACGATGCGCCACCTGGCGAATGCACTCTCCTGGCCGGTCCTGCCGGTATTATATACAGGACGTCTTTTTCTGACGTTTGGCGGGACCGGTCGCGCCGACCAGTAAAGCAATTGTCCATTGGATAGGATGTATTAACGCAATAAAAAGGAAGAATCAGAACACTCTGCAAACAGTTAATAATCTGTTTGGTAGAACAGAAATGATGCACATTTGACCTCTGTTAAGCCACTAAGCAATTGGAAAAAAGTACTTTTTCCTTGAATAAAAATTCCCGAGAACCGGATTAATGTCAATAAAAAGATACTGAAGATCTGATTTACTGTATTTTCTGTAACAACTGTCCTACAGTGATGGATTTTAGCAAAGTTTAAAAATTTTATTGTAAACTAACCTTTTTCAAGTTCTCCTAACTATGGCTTTATGATTGTTAGAGAAAACATCCACAACCAACCGGAATATTTTTAAAAATTGTGGTCTTTACAAATTTGCATATTCCTTCGGCACATGCACTACAGCCCTAGTTCCTTGTAATTCTTCACATTTATTTTTGTAGCAAGAGTGTAAACCATTTTAATATGTAGTATGGATATGCTTATTTCTACTTATAAGGGAGAAAGGTAAATCCAGGGTGTATCCACTAAATTTCAATATTTATTCCATGACTTTTCCATGCTTTCTCCATGACCAAAACTTTAAAATCAAGGACCTTTAACATGCTTTATGGCACGAAAGAGACATGTAGTGAGGCCACAAGGGAATATGCGACAGGCCGGGTTTTGCCTTTGAGAACCATGCACAAGGTTCCAGTTACAGTACAGGAAAATGTGGAAGACACCAAAATTTGATCTGATTACATAAATGTATCCTTGTATTGTAATGCTGGATAAAAGAAAGGAACAACGTCATTTCGCAAGAGAATGCCTTTTAATTTCCATGACTTTTTATGAATTTTCCAAAACCTGGAGTCAATTTCCACGACTTTTCCAGGCCTGGAAAAACAAAATGGAATTCCATGACTTTTCCAGGTTTTCCATGACTGGATACACCCTGTAAAGCTTTACTATGCCTTCATGCAGATTGTTCCATCAAATGTGTTTTGGATTAAACCATATTTTGTGATACTGTATATTTTAATTTGGAAGTTTTTCTCACCTTGGTAAAGAAAGAACTGGTTGTAAATAGTCTGTATGAAATGCTTCTTTAAGTGCAGGAAAGACTGAACGAATTGAGAACCGGACCATCTCACTTGGTACAGCTGTCACTGGAATATGTTTAACCTCAGCACCTTGAAACACATGGGGACATGCATTAAATTAGAATATACATAATGTTATAAATGGCAATCAGAAGTTATTAACTGTAAAAAATAGCTTATACTTCATATTGCAAGTGTTTTAATAGTTTAAAAATTTGCCATTTGTTTGGACACCAGTTTGTTTAAGTTGAATATCCATTGGTGTTTGATGTTAAATTTAAACGTATACTTTCTTGCACAATAAGCTGAATCAGAAAGATTTTATGTGGGCTAACAAGGCAAGTGAGCAAGAATTTTATAAAAAATGACTTCACAGGTTTCACAAAGGGTCCTATTGGCTTATTTAGTAAATATAATACTTATTTATTGGATAGTTTTGCAGCTCAGGTACTGCGAGTGTTATGCAAAGAAAAAGAAAAAGGCCATTTTTTCCATATCTTTAACACCATTTCAGATACAGATGCATATTGAAAAAATATTTTTTTTAGCACACTTCTCAACTTGTGGATCAAAATGCACTCATGTACAAGGAAATTATCAAAAGTAGTACATTTTATGGACATGAAAACCAATTATCAATAGGAATGTTATTTATGTCAAAGCAGGAACAGATACTTACCAAAGGTTATTAAATGGTATCCTGCCACTGCAACATTTTGCTAATTTTGGGAAACTAGAAAAGATGTAATCTAACATAGTACAACTGAAAGGGCCCACTAACAGTTACTTAACTTATGAAAATACAAAAAACAACTAGAGGATCGCTCGCAAAAAAAAAAAAGATAATGTTTTTGCATAGCAAAAACAAAGCGTCCTGAAAAGGATATAAAGGTGAGTGCTAAAGTATTAAGAAAATGCTTTGTTTCTAGCCTTATACTGTTGTGGCAACCAAAGTCAGCGCAGTCTGCTCTATCTAGCACGGTTTTCAAGATATAAGCATTTTTGTGTTTTGCAAAAAATTCAAAAATTCAAAATGTCCACTATATTTGGCGAGACAAAAATATTTTGAAAATTGGCATGGCTACTCTGCAGAGATACCCAGCAGGTCAAAAATTTTGTTGAGTTCGCTCCATATAGCACGGTTTTCAAGATATAAGCATTTTTGTGTTTTGCAAAAACTTTGAAAATTCAAAATGGCCACCATTTTTGGGGAGACAAAATTTTTTGTCAAGACCACTGCCGCGGTGTGTATCTCCCGCCGAGCATTAAAGGAGAAGAAATAGCTTTTCCGAGATATTCACAATTTTTCATTTTCGTGTGTGAAAGCTCTTCCAAAAGTAGGTGAATGAGTTATTTGAGAAAAATTGGCTATCTGCAATACTATTAAGAGATAATTCACATTTACTCATTTTGAGTAGGTGAATAATTAGCTATAGGTCTGAAACTTCACCAAGTGAAAGCTCTCCCAAAAGTAGGTGAATGAGTTATTTGAGAAAAATTGGCTATCTGCAATACGTTTAGAGATAATTCGCATTTAATCATTTCGAGTAGGTGAGTAATTAGCTATGGGTCTGAAACTTCACCATGTGAAAGCTCTCCCACAAGTAGATGAATGAGTATTTGATAAAAATTGGGTATCCGCAATACTTTTACAGATAATTAGCATTTACTCATTTTGAGTAGGTGAATAAATAGCTATGGGTCTGAAACTTCACAGAGTGAAAGCTCTCCCAAAAGTAGATGAATGAGTTATTTGAGAAAAATTGGCTATCTGCAATACTTTTAGAGATAATTCGTATTTACTCATTTTGAGTAGGTGAATAATTAGCTATGGGTGTGAAACTTCACCAAGTGAAAGCTCTCCCAAAAGTAGGTGAATGAGTTATTTGAGAAAAATTGGCTATCTGCAATACTGTTAGAGATAATTCGCATTTACTCATTTTGAGTAGGTGAGTAATTAGCTATGGGTCTGAAACTTCACCATGTGAAAGCTCTCCCACAAGTAGATGAATGAGTATTTGATAAAAATTGGGTATCCGCAATACTTCTACAGATAATTAGCATTTACTCATTTTGAGTAGGTGAATAAATAGCTATGGGTCTGAAACTTCACAGAGTGAAAGCTCTCCCAAAAGTAGGTGAATGAGTTATTTGAGAAAAATTGGCTATCTGCAATACTTTTACAGATAATTCGCATTTACTCATTTTCAGTAGGTGAGTAATTAGCTATGGGTCTGAAACTTCACCAAGTGAAAGCTCTCCCAAAAGTAGGTGAATGATTTATTGGAGAAAAATTTGCTATCTGCAATACTTTTAGAGATAATTCACATTTACTCATTTTGAGTAGGTGAGTAATTAGCTATGGGTCTGAAACTTCACCATGTGAAAGCTCTCCCAAAAGTACATGAATGAGTTATTTAATAAAAATTGGGTATCCGCAATACTTTTACAGATAATTAGCATTTACTCATTTTGAGTAGGTAAATAATTAGCTATGGGTCTGAAACTTCACGGAGTGAAAGCTCTCCCAAAAGTAGGTGAATGAGTTATTTGAGAAAAATTGGCTATCTGCAATACTTTTAAGAGATAATTCGCATTTACTCATTTTGAGTAGGTGAGTAATTATCTATGGGTCTGAAACTTGACCATGTGAAAGCTCTCCCAAAAGTACATGAATGAGTTATTTGATAAAAATTGGGTATCCGCAATAGTTTTAGAGATAATTAGCATTTACTCATTTTGAGTAGGTGAGTAATTAGCTACGGGTCTGAAACTTCACCAAGTGAAAGCTCTCCCAAAAGTAGGTGAATGAGTTATTTGGGAAAAATTGGCTATCTGCAATACTTTTAGAGGTAATTCGCATTTACTCATTTTGAGTAGGTGAGCAATTAGCTATGGGTCTGAAACTTCACCAAGTGAAAGCTCTTTGGGATAGCTGCTCTGCAGAGATACCCTGAAGATCAAAAATTTCGTCGAAAGAACGGTTTTCGAAATATTAGCATTTTTGTGTTTTGCAATTTTTGTGCAAAAATTCGAAAATTCAAAATGGCCGCCATTTTTGGCAAGACAAATTTTTTTTGAAAATTGGCATGGCTACCTTTGCAGAGATACCCTGTGGGTTAAAAATTTCGTCGAAATCACTCTATCTAGCACGGTTTTCGAGATATAAGCATTTTTACGTTTTGCAATTTTGCGAAAAATTCGAAAATTCAAAATGGCCACCATTTTTTGCGAAAAACTTTTTGTTTGAAAATTGGCATGGCTACTCTGCAGAGATACCCTGTGGGTCAAAAATTTTGTCGAAATTGCTCTATCTAGCAGGTTTTTCGAGATATAAGCATTTTTATGTTTTGCAACTTTTGCGAAAAATTCGAAAATTCAAAATGGCCACCATTTTTGCCGAGACAAATTTTTTTTGAAAATAGGCATGGCTACTCTGCAGAGATACCCTGTGGGTCAAAATTTTCGTCGAAATCGCTCTATCTAGCAAGGTTTTCAAGATATAAGCATTTTTATGTTTTGCAATTTTTGCGAAAAATTCGAAAATTCAAAATGGCCGCCATTTTTGGCGAGACAAAATTTTTTTGAAAATTGGGATAACTACTCCACAGAGATACCCTGCGGGTCAAAAATTTCATCGAAATCGCTCTATCTAGCACGGTTTTCGAGATATAAGCATTTTTGTGTTTTCCTTATTTGGAAAATTCATAATGATTAATTAATCATTAATTACTCGGCCATTTCTTAACCAATCAATGCCAAAATCTAATGATTTCCAGATTTTAATAGAATGAATGTATTTGCCAAGTTTCAGGTGAATTGTTAAAATTCCTTTCAAGTTATCATCCGGACAAGCTTCCCCATCGAAAAAAGACATTTTTGGTCATGTGACCTCTCTGATTGAGAGGAGCCTGAAGCTCTCCCATACACAAACAAGCGTCCCTTGTGGGACGCTTCATAATACAATAAATCCAAAGCTGCTTAGAAAAACAAAAAAACAAACAGAAGAACAAGAGGAGAGTGCCCGTGAACGGGCACTGTGTCAGCTGACTGAATGTTTTTGATTTGTGATGGTGATAATGAGAGGAAAGCATAATTATCAGGGAAAGGGCTGTACAGAAATACAGTAAATGGTAACTGAACAGCATGTTCGAAAGATATTCCGAAGCTGACAGAAGAAAAGGACAAAAAAGTTGTGCCCTGCAAATGGTATTATGAAATAAAGTAACAAGGTAATTGTTTAAGTGTAAAAAGTAGGTTAAAAATATTTAGAGAAATACTATAAATGCAATATCCTCGTTCGACCATGAAGAAGGGGTCCAAAGGTCAAATCTGACCATACCAAAAGATTCCCAGCCAAAGAATTTAGGATGGTTTACCATCCCAAACCTCTCGGACCAATAATAAGTGAGTCATAGGCACTTTTTAAGTTTGGCTATCCTTGTTTGACCTTGACGGAGGGGTCCAAGGTCAAATCCGACCACACAAAAAAATTCCCAGCCCATGATTTCCTGTAGCTTGTTTACCATCCCAAACCTGTAGGACCAATAATAAGCGAGTTCTAAGCAATTGTAAGTTTGGCTATCCTCAATTGACCTTGAAGGAGGGGTCCCAGGTCAAATCTGACCACACCAAAAGAATCCCAGCCCATGATTTCCTATATGTTGGTTTACCATCCCAAACCTCCAAGACCAATAATACGCGAGTTATAAGCACTTTAAGTTTGGCTATCTTCGTTTGACTTGGAAGGAGGGGTCTAAGGTGAAATCCGACCACACCAAAAGATTCCCAGCCCATGATTTTCTATAGGTTGGTTTTCCATTCCAAACCTCTAGGACCAATAATAAGTGAGTTATAAGCACTTTTAAGTTTGGCTATCCTCATTTGACCTTGAAGGAGGGGTCCAAGGTGAAATCCGACCACACCAAAAAATTCCCAGCTCATGATTTTCTATAGGTTGGTTTTCATTCCAAACCTCTAGGACCAATAATAAGCGAGTTATAAGCACTTTTATGTTTGGCTATCCTCATTTGACCTTGAAGGAGGGTTCCAAGGTCAAATCGGACCATATTAACAGATTCCCAGCCCATGATTTCCTACAGGTTGGATACAATGATTTACTCAACAGTGAGAACCTGAAAGAAGCTATTGCTCAGCTATGCCATGACATAGAGGTCTGCAATTTCACTATGTTATAGCTGACCAAAACGTCTGTGAATAACATATTTAACAAAATACTCTAAATGTAATAGTTTTCAAGTTACAACTGATTTACTCAAGAGTGAGAACCTGAAAGTAACTATTACTCAGCTATGCAATGAGCTACAAGTCTGAATTTTTGCTCTGTTATAGCTGACCTAAAAGTAGGTGAACAACATATTTAAGCAAAATACTGTAAATGCAATAGTTTTCAAGTTACAACTGATTTACTCAATAGTGAGAACCTGAAAATAGCTATTGCTCCGCTATGCCATGAGCTATAGGTCTGTAATTTCACTATGTTATAGCTAACCCAAAAGTAGGTGAACAATATATTTTAACAAAATACTCCAAATGCAATATTTTTCAAGTTATAGCCGATTTACTCAACAGTCAGTGCCTGAGAATAGCTATTGCTCAGTTGTGCCATGAGCTACAGGTCTGTAATTTCACTATGTTATAGCTGACCCAAAAGTAGCTGAATAACATATTTGCACAAATTTCTGTAAAGGCAATAGTTTTCCAATTACAACTGATTTACTCAACAGTGAGAACTTCAAAGTAGCTATTACTCAGCTATGCAATGAGCCACAGGTCTGGAACTTCACTATGTTATAGCTGACCCCAAAATAGGTGAATAACATATTGAAACAAAATACTCTAAATGCAATAGTTTCCAAGTTATAAGTGATTTACTCAACAGTGATAACCTAAAAGTAGCTATTACTCAGCTATGCCATGAGCTACAGGTCTGAAATTTTACTATGTTATAGCTGACCCAAAAGTAGCTGAATAACATATTTATACTAAATTCTCTAAATGCAATAGTTTTCAAATTATAAGTGATTTACTCAACATTGAGAACTTCAAAGTAGCTATTACTCAGCTATGCAATGAGTCACAGGTCTGGAACTTCACTATGTTATAGCTGACCCCAAAATAGGTGAATAACATATTGAAACAAAATACTCTAAATGCAATAATTTCCAAGTTATAAGCGATTTACTCAACAGTGATAACCTCAAAGTAGCTATTACTCAGCTATGCCATGAGCTACAGGTCTGAAATTTTACTATGTTATAGCTGACCCAAAAGTAGGTGAACAACATATTTAAGCAAAATACTGTAAATGCAATAGTTTTCAAGTTACAACTGATTTACTCAATAGTGATGACCTAAAAGTAGCTATTACTCAGCTATGCCATGAGCTACAGGTCTGAAATTTTACTATGTTATAGCTGACCCAAAAGTAGCTGAATAACATATTTATACGACATTCTCTAAATGCAATAGTTTTCCAATTACAACTGATTTACTCAATAGTGAGAACTTCAAAGTAGCTATTACTCAGCTATGCCATGACCTACAGATCTGAAATTTCACTATGTTATAGCTGGCCCAAAAGTAGCTGAATAACATATTTATACGAAATTCTCTAAATGCAATAGTTTTGCAATTACAACTGATTTACTCAATAGTGAGAACCTCAAAGTAGTTATTACTCAGCTATGCAATGAGCTACAGGTCTGAAATTTTACTATGTTATAGCTGACCCAAAAGTAGGTGAACAACATATTTAAGCAAAATACTGTAAATGCAATAGTTTTCAAGTTACAACTGATTTACTCAATAGTGATGACCTAAAAGTAGCTATTACTCAGCTATGCCATGAGCTACAGGTCTGAAATTTTACTATGTTATAGCTGACCCAAAAGTAGCTGAATAACATATTTATACGAAATTCTCTAAATGCAATAGTTTTCCAATTACAACTGATTTACTCAATAGTGAGAACTTCAAAGTAGCTATTACTCAGCTATGCAATGAGCCACAGATCTGAAACTTCACTATGTTATAGCTGATCCCAAAATAGGTGAATAACATATGAAACAAAATACTGTAAATGCAATAGTTTCCAAGTTATAAGCGATTTACTCAACAGTGATAACCTAAAAGTAGCTATTACTCAGCTATGCCATGAGCTACAGGTCTGAAATTTTACTATGTTATAGCTGACCCAAAAGTAGCTGAATAACATATTTATACGAAATTCTCTAAATGCAATAGTTTTCAAGTTATAAGCGATTTACTCAACAGTGATAACCTAAAAGTAGCTATTACTCAGCTATGCCATGAGCTACAGGTCTAAAATTTTACTATGTTATAGCTGACCCAAAAGTAGCTGAATAACATATTTATACGAAATTCTCTAAATGCAATAGTTTTTAAGTTACAAGTGATTTTACTCATAATGGAAGTTACTGAAAAGCCCAAAAGTAGCTATTACTCACTTAGCTATTGAGACAGGCACCCAACTTACTCACCATATTGTAGCTATGAAAAAAGTAGCTGAATAACATATTTTAACAAAATGCTCTAAAGGCAACACTTTTCAAGTTATAAATGATTTTGTGCATGATTTCATGAATTTTAATGCATTAAAAATTATTAAAAAAATTTATTAAAAAAAAAGTAAGACAGATCCAGGTCTCATACTCACACAAGAGAATCTACCTCTGGCCTAGTACATATATGCAAGATATGAGAGAAATCCCTGCAATAGTCACTGAGAAAATTGTGATTAAGTGTTGAAATTTTCACACTTTTGGTGGGGGTACCCCCCTTGTAATGTCTCTAGCAAACAGACGAACAGACAGATTTGCATGCCTTGAACAGTTTTTCATCCTCGATAGATAAGGTATCTTTTAAAAAAAACAGCACGTCTCTAGGCCTTGTAGTTTTGGAGGAGAAGTTGTTCACGCGGACGCGTACGCGTACGCCGTAGAGTGACGACATAATGTCAGCTGACTGACAAGTCAGCTGACATAAAAAGGTGATTTTCTTCAGATTTAGGATTTTTAATACACCACCATTATACAACATATGCTTACAATTGAGATGCTGGTTTGGTTTTGCAAAAGCATTACAGTAAACAAGTCTTAGTATTGAAAACCAGCACCACTGACCCGTCCTTAGGAAAAATGCTTTGCTTGGTCGATAATAACATGTTCTTGTATTAAAAAAATTACATATATTCATTTCAATAAGTTACCTGCCATTGGAACACAGTTTGGCTTGTTGATCACAATTAAATTATCTGAAAAAGATGTACTGCAACGTTGGTATCAAATGTCAAACAATATTTCAAAATAGCATCAGAGATGCCCGTACCCCACAGCCTGGGAAAATAGTCTTCAACACCATGAGAGATAGAAGTAGTGAAACAGTACACAGATTGGGATAATTTCAGAGCAGTGTCAGAATAATGTTTGAGTGGAGAAAATAACATCTAAGAGAAAGAAATTGCATGTAAAGAATAAGTATTAAAACAAGACAATTCAGTAAACTAAAAATTATGAAGCTTTAAAACTTCTCCCATTTTAATTTTTAACTAGAAAAAAGTTTTTGCTGACAAAAACGAAGCGGCCCTGATGAAAAAGTGTGAAGTAAGCCGTAAAAGATGTGAAGATATGCATCACAAGGAATAGAAAATGTAAAGTTTATTGCATTGTGTATGTTACCATATTTAACAAATGAAAGAACGACCACAGCTTGGCCGAAGAGAAATTGTAGGTGTGAAATATACTTCTCAAAAGAATGTATGTCCGATGCGCGGAAAAAATGCCTCCTGGAAAAAATGCCTCCTAGAAAATATGCCTCCTAGGAAATATACCTCCTAGAATGAATGCCTCCTGAATATTTTGTGACCAGGAAAAATACCTCCTAAGAAAAAAAAGTTCTTTCAAGTATTATAACACTACAGGTTCACATTACAACTTCAGAGGCATCTTCATTTTTTCCACTTGAGTCTTATAGTCGCCAATGCCTGTCAAAAATACAGTCTTTTACCCATTTTGCTTAGCTGTACAAAGGTATGTAAGTTTCTCTTGTAAGGTTTTGCTGGTGCTTCTCACTCTTTTGGCTGGCTGCTCATCCCTGGTTTCCATTATGACAGGTGTCGTGTTTTTCTTGTAATTACATTTCTGCCCCTCCTAGTGCATCTAACTGCGATCAACTCCTTACAGAGGGGATAACCTATGTTGTAATTTGATAAGAATGCATATTGTAAGCCATAAAGGCCACAACTATTTCATCAAGAAACCTCACAGCCATAAATCCTGCTTTTAAACTGCTCCAGAGTACAGCTGAAGGGATACCCTTTCAAGAAGATATTTGTAATTTGTACTTCACGATATTGTACGTTCTGGTTTTGACTGTACATATCTGAAATTAACATGTTTTTGATATTATACGTTATAGGTTTCATATGTAACAGTTTACAAGTTGAAATAACTTTTTTTTCTCAGGAGCCTTTAAATCCTAGTCACAAAATATCCAGGAGGCATTCTTTCTAGGAGGCATTTTTTCCAGGAGGCATTTTTTTCTGTGAGGCATTTTGTTCAGGAGGCATTTTTTTCCCGAATTCTGTATGTCCTACATTCTTTGGTAATGTTCTCAGAGAAGAGGTCTCAAGTGAAAGGGTACACTGACCACAGACATTTCTGTTCAAAATGTCATTAGTATCAGACTTAAGTATAAAACACTAATTGAATGCAGTGGACTAAGATGCTTAAGAACTATTGTTTAAAATTACTGGTTGTGCTTCAACTAAAAACTTAACAAAACCACTAATAAAATCCAGTGAACCAAAGTGTGTTAGACTTTTTGTTCAAAAGTTACTGATTTTGCTTCAGAGTTATTGCTTACAAGAAAAATCAAGTTACAAACAAGTCAAGCTATAGTGCTAGAAAAATGTTACTGGATTTATTGGGAAAGAAAAGTATGAGTTTATATATTGCAATATTTATGAATGATTTAGCAACTGAAATTAAAAATCTAGGCTTAGGAATAAGAGTAGGAGATCATGATCCATTCCACACTTCAATAATGCACAAAATTAAGACCAAACAAGTTACTGGACTTGGTGTAGCTGTGGAAAAAGTAGCCTAATAACATATTTTAACAAAATGCTGTGAACGCAATACTTTTCAAGTTATAAGTGATTTAGTGCATCACTTCAGGAATTTGAATGCATTAAAGTTTCAAAAATTCATTTCCCACTTGAGCTAAAATTAATTAAATGTAGAAGTCTAAGTGAAATGGAAGAAAGTAAAAGAAAAGAAAACAATATACATTCGAAAGAACAGCATAAATATTCCACTTTTTTTTGTTCCACTTTTGCTTCACACACACATATATATATCTCTATCTATCATCTCCCTCCATGACCTCCCCCCACTTCCCCCACTGAGGCCATTCTTTTTTCCACTTGCTTTTTGTGTGCACTGAAGGGGAGTTGGGGGGGTTCTTTCTGCATAGAAAGATTTTCCATGAATGTGCCTTTTGATAGACATCACACAACAGAGTTGGGAAAAAAGAAGAAAAGGACAAGTCATTCATTTCCACTCAGCTGGAGATACATAAAATGCTGTACAAGAAAAACTGTTTATGAGAAAGTGTTTTTTTTTCAAGCATCTTATATTGTGAAAGAAGTCAGGTGTATACATTTGACCAATTTATATAGTCTATGTGAACAAGTAGCTAGATCATCAACTCCTTCTACAAAACAAAAGTTGAATCAATTGAAGCTTTTTTTCCAAAAAGGAAAAGTTATATCCCCACATTTCCAAATGAATGGAATCAGAAGAATGTGTTTTTTTTTAATCTGCCTAAAATTGGGAATTTATATTATGTGAACACTGATCAGTTGCAATATGTTAATAACCACATCAGTGCATCATAAATAGCTCATTTTTTTCTTTGAAGATGTCATAACTTCATAAACACTAAGAAATTAGGTTTGCCAGACAGCATAAATATTTTTAAGCATACATATGCCAGGTGTGGTTTTAAAAAGTGTTAAAATAAATGAGGAGGGAGCAAGAAGTATATATTTATCATGTTAAGATGGCCAAAGCCTCTTAAGTACAGGAATTTTAAGTGAAATGTTATACAAAATCTTACTTTAGTATAATCAATGTCAAGTTAAACTGATGTTACTGAACAGTAAATCAGTTAGGGGCTGAAAATCCTCATTTTCACGTCAAGATGGCCATGACTGTACTTGTATTGGAACTCCAAGGTGGAAAGAAAATAAGAATGTCCCTAATGTCATCTTTAAAAGTATACAAATTTAACCGAGCTCTGCTGAACAATACGATAGCTGGAGATTAAAAACTCCATAATTTCACTGCAAGGTGACCATAACTTCATCCATATTGCGACTTTAAGGTGACCATAAAATGAGAATGTCCCTTTTGTCATCCTTTATAAGTGTACAAAGTTTAGCTGATGGCTTTATTCAAATGTTATGACTTTAGGGGGGCCAAAATTATATTAACAGTTTAAGGTCACCTTAAAGTCAGGATAACCCTTTGGTTTTCCATCCTTTATAAGTGTGCAAAGTTTAACTGAGGTCAGTGGAACAATAAGATACTTGGAGGCTGAAAACCCCCTTATTTCACTTTAAGGTGGCTACAACTCCATTCATACCGAGAGTTTAAGGTGACCATAAGTATTATTTTTATCTAGTTTAATACCAGTGATAATTTCGATATAAACAAGAGGAGAGTGCCCGTGAATGGGCACTGTGTCAGCTGACTGAGTGTTTTTGATTTGTGAAGGTAATAATGAGAGGAAAGCATAATTATCAGGGAAACTGCTGTACAGAAGTACAGTAAATGGTAATTGAACAGCATGTTCAAAAGAAATTCTGAACCTGACAGAAGAAAAGGACAAAAAAGTTGTTCCCTGCAAATGGTATTATGAAGGAAAGTAACAAGGTAACTGTTTAAGTGTAAAGAGTAGGTTAAAACATATTTAAAGAAATACTGCAAATGCAGTATCCTCGTACGACCTTGAAGAACGGGTCCACGGTCAAATCCAACCACACCAAAAGATTCCCAGCCCATGATTTCCTATAGGATGGTTTACCATCCCAAACCTCTAGAACCAATAATAAGCGATATATAGGCACTTTTAAGTTTTGCTATCTTTGTTTGACCTTGAAGGAGGGGTCCAAGGTCAAATCCGACCACACTAAATGATTCCCAGCCCATGATTTCCTGTAGGTTGGTTTACCATCCCAAACCTGTAGGACCAATAACAAGGGAGTTATAAGCAATTTTAAGTTTGGCTATCCTCAACTGACCTTGAAGGAGGGGTCCAAGGTCAAATCTGACCACACCAAAAGAATCCCAGCCCATGATTTCCTATATGTTGTTTTACCATCCCAAACCTCTAAGACCAATAATAAGCGAGTTATAAGCACTTTTAAGTTTGGCTATCCTCATTTGACCTTGAAGAAGAGGTCCAAGGTCAAATCGGACCACATCAATAGATTCCCAGCCCATGATTTCCTATATGTCTGTTTACCATTCCAAACGTCTAGGACCAATAATAAGTGAGTTATAAGCAAAGTAGCTATTACTCAGCTATGCAATGAGCTACATGTCTGAATTTTTACTATATTATAGCTGACCCAAAAGTAGGTGAACAACATATTTAAGCAAAATACTGTAAATGCAATAGTTTTCAAGTTACAACTGATTTACTCAATAGTGAGAACCTGAAAATAGCTATTGCTCAGCTATGCCATGAGCTATAGGTCTGTAATTTCACTATGTTATAGCTGACCCAAAAGTAGGTGAACAACAACATATTTTAACAAAATACTCCAAATGCAATATTTTTCAAGTTACAATTGATTTACTCAACAGTCAGTACCTGAAAATAGCTATTGCTCAGTTGTGCCATGAGCTACATGTCTGTAATTTCACTATATTATAGCTGACCCAAAAGTAGCTGAATAACATACTTACACAAATTTCTGTAAATGCAATAGTTTTCAAGTTATAAATGATTTACTCAACAGTGATAACCTCAAAGTAGCTATTACTCAGCTATGCCATGAGCTACAGGTCTGAAATTTTACTATGTTATAGCTGACCCAAAAGACCCTGTTCTGTTCTGTTCTGTGGAAGTGAAAAGGTGTGTTTTTCTGGTGTCTCAATAAAGTGTTACTCTATCTTTGTTTAAAGCAACTTACTAGGGTAAATTTGATATGAGGATAATTGGTAAATGACATAGAGCATTTTGGACATTTAAAACATTTAATAATTCAGGTTGGTACAGATTAATTTGTGATTATTTTTCCTGTAAAATCTGTAAAATTTGAAATACTGAAGGTATTTGTCTCTAAATAAGGTCAAATGTCTTTTCTCTGACACGTCACATTCAACCATCAAATTATTTTCAATGTGTCAATGTTAATTAAGCTATTTTCTTTGTACTTCTCTGAAAGGAAAGTCCAAGTGAAATCCTTAATTAGTCATTTGTGTATATTTGTGTTTACACACTTGTAATCACTTGACATTTGACTGGACCCAAATAGCCTAGTAAAAGGCTCTATTATTATACTCTGGTTGATTAGTGGTCAAGTACACTATATATAACTATTAGTGTGACATTGTATTTTAAAAGACTTTTGGCTGTTATATAGATAACCATATAGTGATAACAGAACTCTATTTAAATATTTCAAACATAATTCTTCTAAACTGTGCTATTTCTGTTCTCCAGCATTGATTTAGGCAACACCATTATATCTACCTAACCTTGTAAAAGGCTCTTAAATTTTTTTTTTTTTTTGTACTGCTTTTTTTTTTTGTAACTGACTGTGTCACACCAATTACTAGATTAGCAGTGTTATTTTCAACAATAATTACGACAGCAACAAAATGGCTCAAGTATCATTACCAACTTCACAACCAGATGACAGCAGAGTTGAGCCCGTTTTCATCAGGAATCTGGATATTAACATGACACTAGAGCCATATGATGTGTGCATAGCCGCTGGACGTGTCGTTGGAAATGGATACATAGAAGGTGCCCAGTGTATCAATGGAGTATGGAGGATATATTCTAAGTCTAGAGAAAGCAGAGCAAAGCTGGTTATTAAAAGAGAGCTGCCCATTAATGGTGTCTTGTACCCAGTTTATGACAGAAACCCTGCATTAACCAATTTCATGCAAGAAGCCTGTGAGAAAATAACCATCAAGGAGCTGCCATTATCTGTTGCCAATTCAGAAGTTGAAAACTACCTTAGGGAGAACAATGTGGAGATAGTTTCCCCTATTAGATATAGCAAAGTGCGTGATGGAAACGGAGATCTCACTAACTTCAAAAATGGTGACAGATTTGTGTTCGTGAAAAGCCCTGTCTGGCCTCTGCTTCCTAGAACTGTGCGCATTGCAGACATCAGATGCAAAATCTTTCACGATGGACAATTTAAGCCAAACTGCTCTGTCTGTCAGACCCCTGGCCACCGTATTGGAGATGTGAATTGTGAAGCAAGGAACTCTGGTCAAGAAATCATTCCTTTCAAATCTCAACACAGCATTCTCTCTAATTTCTACATGTGTGACATAGAACTCTTTGGAGAAACTTTCAAGTCTGCAGAACATGCATATCAGTGGAAGAAAGCAACTGATGCTAATCAATCAACCCTGGCTATCCAAATCAAGAGAGCAATCCATGCAGGCAAAGCTAAAGGCCTCAGTAAAGCAATATCAGATGAGTTCTGCAAGGACTGGGAAAATAAGAGCATTGACGTAATGCAAGAGATCATCACTGCCAAAGCACAACAGGTCCCAGAATTCAGAGATAGTCTCATCAATTCAGGGGAAACATACCTAGCAGAGGCAACTTATGACAAGTTTTGGGCCAGTGGCCTGTCTGTTGATGACACTCCAAAAGTTGACCCTAAGTATTTTCCCGGAAGCAATAACCTAGGCTTGATTTTGATGGATATGCGCTCAAAGCTGCAGAGCTCTCAACTACAACCTCAGTCACAAGGATAGGATGCTGATCCCCAAGAGGAACAGTACCAAGACGACTTTGATGAACATGAAAGGACAGCAGAAGAGTCTATTGACAACACATCCACATTCATGCCAAACGCTGAAAAGACCTCTCAACAATCCGTATCTTCAGCTGTCTTAAAGACAAGTGCAAAGACAAACTTGGAAGAAAAACCATCCAAAAGCAATGAAGATTCCCCAAAGTCACAAGAAAAGGCCGAGTTCTCAGGTGCCGTGTGTCATCCCAAACATGGGGCTATAACAAATATAAAAGATTTTCTCCAAAAACAGAAAGGGAGTACAAAAAGAAAACCTTCCAAAACACCTGAGAAGAACAAGGATAAGAAAATACAGAAAACTAAGAAAGGAAACTAAGAAGGATCAGAGCTATCTATCTAAATCATGGAGAAACTGAAAATAATATCAATAAATGTTAGAGGTATAAGGGAGAAAAAGAAACGAATGTGTATTATTAACTGGCTTAAAAACAAAACTTTTGATGTAGTATGTCTACAAGAAACTTTCCTTACCGAAGACATAAAAGATCAAACCGAAAAAGATTTTAAAATTTTGGGTAAACTTTTCTCAAGCTGTTCAGACAGCTCTCATAGCAGAGGTGTGAGTATTCTAATTTCTCAGAGATTGGCAGACATAGATATAACAGGTATCCACAAAAGTAGTGATGGTCGTAAAATTATGGTAAATGTAAAATTACCATGCAGTGATACTGCATTCTGTTTTGTGTCAGCGTATGCTCCAAATAAGATTAAAGACAGATTTGAATTTATTCAAAATTTAAGTGATTGGATTGATAACTTCTGTACAAACAGAAGTCAATTTATAGTAGCTGGGGATTTCAATACTACTTATAGGGAAATAGATCGGGCATCTCAAAAGATTGATAATGTCAGTGTTGAATTTACTAACATGATGAATTACTTGTCACTTTTTGATACATTTGTGTACTTAAATCCCAAAGAGATACAGTTCTCCTACATTAACTCATCTAACAATGCAAAAAATAGTCGCATTGACTACATCCTAGCCTCAAATGACTTAAAACAGTCAGTAAAGGCTGCATCGATTATATGTTGTCCAGCCCCAAATCATAAGGCTGTCACAACAGAAATATACTTGAACCCTAACAAACGAGGCAAAGGTTATTGGAAGCTTAATAACTCTCTACTAAAAGATGAACTGTACAAAAATAAGGTAATACAAGAAATTAGGAATACAGTTTTAGAATATGGTCAAGTGCTTTATAAGCAAGACCTACTGGAATTAATCAAAGTCAAGGTTAAAGAGACTAGCATTCGACATTCATCTCTCAGAAACTAGTTTCAAAAAAGCAAAATTTCTCAAATTGAGCAAGATATAGAAAATATAGATAAGAAATTAGTCTATACAAATGATCAAAACTTGATTGATAGACGAAAAAAATTACAAACTGAGCTCTATGAACTTTACAAAGAAAAAACTGAAGCAGCTTATATAAGGTCTCGAGCAAAATGGATCGAACAAGGGGAAAAGAATACAGCATTCTTCCTTAACCTTGAAAAACAACATCAAAATAATAACTGTATAACAAAACTTAAAGATGAAAATGGACATATAGCTCAAGATGATAAATCAATTTTAAGCCAAATTGAAACTTTTTACACAAAATTATATACAAGTACTGGACCTAAACAGTCTGATATTGCCAACTACCTTAATGACACTAATTTTAAAAACACACTATCTCCAAATGATTCCCTTAGCTGTGAAGGCCTAATAACTAAAGACGAATGTGAAAAAACACTGATGAAAATGAATGGGAATAAATCCCCAGGCACAGACGGTCTCAGTGTTGAATTTTACAAATCCTTTTGGTGTGAAATTGGGAATATATTGGTTGACTCTTTCAACGAGGCATTTACACAAAATATATTATCAGAATCGAGAAACACATCAATCATGTCATTAATATACAAAAAGGGTGACAGGACTGACATAAAAAATTACAGACCGATAAGTCTTACAAATACTGACTACAAAATACTGGCACATATTCTTGCGAATAGACTGCATCAGGTTTTGCATAAAATTATATCGACTGATCAAACAGGCTATATCAAAACACGATACATTGGTACAAACATTAGAAAAATACTAGATACAGCTGAATACTTAACCAAAAATGATAGTTCAGGTATTTTCTTATTTCTAGATTTTGAGAAAGCTTTTGATACAGTTGAATGGCCCTTCTTATTTAAAGTTCTAGGTAAATTAAATTTTGGAAATGAGTTCATAAAGTGGATTAAACTTTTATACAAAGAACCATGCGCCGTTTTGAAAAATAATGGCTGGCTTTCTGACAAAATAAATCTTAAACGAGGTATTAGACAAGGATGTCCTGCTTCTGCATTACTCTTTATTTTGGTGGTGGAAGTGCTAGCAATCAGGCTGAAGGAAAGCAAATATAAGGGCATTATAGTTGAATCTTATTGCAAATCAAAAGAGCTCAAACTAAGTCAGTATGCTGACGACACATGTCTTTTCTTAAAAGATGAAAAACAAATTGCAAGTGTTATTCAAGTGATAAAGAATTTTTCTGACTTAGCTGGTCCAAAACTGAACAAATCAAATACAGAAGGTCTCTGGCTGGGTAAAGATAAGGTTCGCCAGTTTGGATGTTCAATACAAAACATAAAGTGGCCAATGAAGCCTTATCCGCTGTCTCGGTATATATATTGGAGGAGATCTAGAAGAGTGTAACTAGATTGGGCCAACTCGGCGCCAACATATCCCCAGACAGGTCATCACTCACGCCACAGGTTTTGATCGGGAATTTTTTAAAGCATAATTACCCATTATTATATGAACTTCAGCACATCAATCTACTCTGTTTGTATCTTCCCAAGAAGATGGTGTATCCCCAGACGCCGAATACATAACTCAAATTATATTTTCAATCTTCCTGCAATGATAACTCTAAACCTATTTTCAAAGTATTTATTAATAAATGATTGATGATTGAATGTCCATTCTAAAATAATAATCCCAAAAGAGCATATCTCTTTCTATATTTGTTGACAAATAAAATATTATTTTTAACTCAACATCATACTTTTCAATCTTCCTGCAATGCTAACTCTTAACCTAATTTCAAAGTATTTAAATGATTGATGATTGAATGTCCATTCTAAAATTCATAATCCCAAAAGCGCATATCTGTTTCTATATTTGTTCACAAATAAAATATTATTTAAAAAAAAATTATTTATATTATTATTTTATTATATTATTTATAGAATTTGTAAATTGTTTTCAGTTATTCATTTCCTCTATTCCTATATATGTGGTCCATATATATGCAACCTAAATATGTGACACAATCTCAGTTCTGACTCCCCTTTGTGTTATATGATGAAGCCCACCACCTCCTACCCCACCCCTCTCCCCTTCTCCACACCTCTCTCACTATTACACAAGATCTGCAATCCCATTGAGTTCTTTGTTTCTCATTTGATATCACTAAATACCTTTGTTTATTTAGTGTCACTCAATATAGCTGGAGGTCCCAGAGGTGGGTGGGGGATGTGGGTTGGGACTACAGCATAAATGGTAAACAAACAATCTGATATATATCAAAGGGGTAATCAAATACAAAAAGAATTGAGAATTTTAAGTATGTGATTATCAACTGAAATGAGTTCATAACTGTAGGAGCTGTGTCAAAATTAACTGAGGCAAGTTGAATAAAACTGGGCTAGTTGAGGGTTAAAAATCCCCTAGTTTTACTACATAAGGATATACTTTTATTAATATTGGGACTTAAAGCTCACCAGAAAATAACAGTGTCCATTTTGCCTACTTGAATATGTTTAACCAGTTTCATTTTTTAAAAAGTTAAAAACTCAGCAAGCAGAGGTACAACACACAAAAATAAGTTCTTAAAAGACTAAGATAGCCATAACATCATTAATATTCAAAATTTAAAGAGACAGGCACTTCCTTTTAAAAATTCAAAGATTTCAGCTCTATGACCCACATAGTTTGACAGTTACAGGGCTTTAAAGTGGCATAATGTCCATAAATTGGGTTTCTGTGGGCATTTTACAATTGTTAAAGAGACCTTAGCAATTAAACTACAGATCTGAAACTTTTTGGGGGACATACATAACAAACAAAAATTAGATATAATACAGTTTAAGACTTGTCACACTAAGCATTTCCAAATTACAGGGCAAAATACAGTAGAAAATGTCAAAAAAGGTCACTTGGATGAGTGTCTATGGTCGTCATACACAGGTTCAATGTCTACTACAGGCCTTGATGTTCGGTACATGGAAAAAGAAGACGCTTAATAATGTATTCCTAGTTGAGATTTCAGCCCTGTCAGTCACATAGTTTAACAGTCACAGGGCTGAAAAGTGGCAAAAAGTCCAAATATTGGGTCTCTGTGGGCCTTTTAGAGACCTCAATGTGACCTTCAAATTGAAGCTTCAGACTTAAAATCTTTCATAATCAGAGATTATACATAGAATGTATATCTAATATAGTTTGAAACTTCTCAGACTTACCATTCCAAGTTACAAGGCAAAATATGTAAAAAATGTCTAAAAAGGGTCACTCGGGTGAGTATCTATGGTCGTCATACACAGGTTAAATATCTACTAAAGGCCTTGATGTTCAGCACATGTAAAAAGAACATAATAATATATTCCCAGATGAGATTTCAGCTCTATCAGTCACATAGTTTAACAGTCACAGGGCTTAAAAGTGGCAAAAAGTCCAAATATTGGGTCTCTGTGGGCCTTTTAGAGACCTCAATGTGAACTTTAAATCAAAGCTTCAGATTTAAAATCTTTCACAATCAAAGGTTACACATAGAATGTATATCTAATACAGTTTGAAACTTCTCAAGACTTACCATTTCCAAGTTACAGGGAAAAATATGTGAAAAATGTCTAAAAAGGGTCACTCGGGTGGGTGTTATGGTCCTCACACACAGGTTAAATGTCTACTTAAAGCCTTTATTTCTGGCACATGTAAAAATGACATAATGATATATTCCCAGGTGAGATTTCAGCTCTATCAGTAACATAGTTTAACAGTCACAGGGCTTAAAAGTGGCAAAAAGGCAAAATATCGGGTCTCTGTGGGCCTTTTAGAGACCTCAATGTGACCTTCAAATCAAAGCTTCAGACTAAAAATCTTTCACATTCAAAGGTTACACATAGAATGTATATCTAATACAGTTTGAAACTTCTCAGACTTACCATTTCCAAGTTACAGGGAAAAATATGTGAAAAATGTCTTATAAGGGTCACTCGGGTGGGTGTTTATGGTCCTCACACACAGGTTAAATGTCTATTAAAGGCCTAAATTTTGGGGCAGATATAAGAAAACACACAGATATATTCTCAGATGATATTTAACTTAGATGAGAGACATAGTTTGAAAGCTACAGTGCTCGAAAGTGGCAAAAAGTGCATAAATTGGGTCTCTGTGGGCACTTTTGAGACCTTAAGTCGACCCCTTTGGGTAAACCTACAGCCCTAAAATTTTCTACAGACAAGGATTACATATCAAAGTTATACCTAGTGCAGTTTGAGACTCATCAGAGTTACCACTTCCAAATTATAGGGCAAAATATGTGAAAAATATAGCAAAAAATCCCTAAGTGGGGGTCTTTATGGGCCTCAAACACAATTTTCTCCTCAACTTAAAGTCGTGATTTTCGGCACATGTACTAAGAACATATTAATGTGTTCTCAGGTGAAATTTCAGCCAGCTGAGCATCATAGTTTGTGACCTAGAGGGCTCTTAGTGGCCAAAAGTGCAATTTCTGACCTTAAGGTGGCCATAAGTTCTCTTTTATTGGGAGTTTAAGGTCACCTTAAAATAGGGATCTTCCTTTGGACACCCTTAACATGTGTACCAAGTTTGAAAAAAAAATATTAATTTGTTTTTGAGTTATCGCGTCCACAAGGAAATTTCTACGGCGGCGGCGGCGGCGGCGCGACGGACCTGAATCCAATATATCCCCGACTTTCGTCTGGGGATATAATGATCTAAACTGGTGGACAAAATTAAAAATGTGGAGAAGATTTTAAATTCTTGGAAGAGGAGGCACTTAACTTTACTGGGTAAAATAACCATAATAAAGTCATTAATAATTCCAAAGATTTTCTATCCCCTCAATTTCCTTGATCCACCGAATGGGTATATAAAAAAATGTAATAGTATCTTCTTTAAATTTATTTGGGGAAAACAAGATTTAGTTAAAAGAAAGACTCTTATAGCAAATATAAGTGAGGGGGGTCTGAATATGATGGACATTGATTCACATATGAGTGCATGTAGAGCCACATGGATACATAAAATAATAAACAATCCTGGTGACTGGGCTTTCTTGGGCAAACACTATATAGAACAATTTGGTCAAAATCAACTCATTCTCAAAACCAACTTTTGCAATTCAAAATATCTACCAGACATAAAATCTATCCCGTTGTTTTATCAAAGTATTATTCTTTCATATAATAGGTCAAAACAGTCTACTACAATATGTGATGAGCAAAGTCTGCTTGACCAGGTGTTATGGGGAAATATGCATTTTTTGCATGAGACATCGGTGCCAAATCAGAAACAAACTTTATTCTTTAAACGATGGATAGAGTCAGGCTTAATATATCTACGAGAATTTAAATTTACTAATGGTACTCTTGATGAAAACTTTCTATTTTGTAAGGTTAAAAATAGGAAAAATATATACTGTGAAATTTTATGCGTTAAAAAAGCACTAAAACCATTCGAAGATATCATAAGAAAGATAAAGAACAATGCAACAGATGAAAACTTATTTTCAGGGTTAGATTCAGGCTTAGAGGTACTAAACATGCAAATAGACTCTGCGCGTAAAAGTAGACCGATATATGAAAAAATTAAAAAGCAGAAAATAGTTAGACCTTACCAAGAAGAAATCTGGGAAACAGTTTTCAATCAGCATGACATTGACTTTCAAAAGGTATACCTATGCAAAATCAAATATATTCCTGATAGAAAACTGAGTGAGTTTAATTTTAAAGTTTTACATCTAATCTTGCCCTGTGGTCTAATTCTGAGGCGATGGGGACAGAAAAATGATGATATTTGTGAGATCTGTGGAGTAACTCATGACATTGTGCATATGTTGTTTTATTGTGAAAAAGCAAGACAAATATGGAATTTAATAGGACAAATATTCAATGTACAAATGTCCTTGAAACATGTAGTATTAACAGATTCAGATAATGACATGAGTTTTCTCTTTTCACTGGTATCTTTTCTTATTTATAAAGAATGGCTGTTGTTTAGTGTAAATGAAACATGGAGAACCCATAACATAATTGCATTCCTAATCTGGGAATTGAAGTTGAAATTAAAAATCTATAGAAAAATTGGTGATAATTGGCAAAATATCTGTCACTATATTGAACAGATTACTAGCAAGATTGATGCGTCTTAAACTCTGCTTACAAAGTGTTTATTCCAAAAAATGAAAGTGCTTAATTCCTTTGATATTTATGCAATAACTTTTTTTGTTAAATGAACAAAGATGTGAACTACCCTATGATGAACTGCCACTTTCCCTGCATGCCTTTGGTTTTAAACAAAGCTGCAGGTTCCTTGCACAGAACTGAACAAGACCTGCGATTTTCGTGTATAATAAATGCTATTACCATTATAAAGAGTATTTATAGTAATGTAGTAACTGTAGTAGTGTACCTTTTCACCTGTTATTTTAAGTCAAATTAACGTCTGGTTGTACACTTCATTCTACATACTCTGTACAGTGTGATATGATTGATTTGTTTTGTATTGTTGCATTCTACAAACTCTGTACACTGTGAATTGATTTGTTTTGTATTGTTTCTGCATTGCTAGAAAACACACCTGCCATCCTGTTTATATATGTGAAAAATATATATGAGTGGTGGCCTTCTGAGGGAAAAAAAAAAAAAAAAAAAAAAAAGCTGACCCAAAAGTAGCTGAATAACGTATTTACACAAATTTCTGTCAATGCAATAGTTTTCAAGTTATAAGTGATTTACTCAACAGTGATGACCTCAAAGTAGCTATTACTCAGCTATGCAATGAGCCACAGGTCTGGAATTTTACTATGTTATAGCTGACCCCAAAATAGGTGAATAACATATTGAAACAAAATACTCTAAATGCAATACTTTTCAAGTTATAAGTGATTTACTCAACAGTGATAACCTGAAAGTAGCTATTACTCAGCTATGCCATGAGCTATAGGTCTGTAATTTCACTATGTTATAGCTGACCCAAATGTAGGTGAACAACATATTTTAACAAAATACTCCAAATGCAATATTTTTCAACTCACAACTGATTTACTCAACATACAGTACCTGAAAATAGCTATTGCTCAGCTGTGCCATGGGCTACAGGTCTGTAATTTCACTATGTTATAGCTGACCCAAAAGTAGCTGAATAACGTATTTACACAAATTTCTGTAAATGCAATTGTTTTCAAGTTATAAGTGATTTACTCAACAGTGATAACCTAAAAGTAGCTATTACTCAGCTATGCCATGAGCTACAGGTCTGAAATTTTACTATGTTATAGCTGACCCAAAAGTAGCTGAATAACGTATTTACACAAATTTCTGTCAATGCAATAGTTTTCAAGTTATAAGTGATTTACTCAACAGTGATGACCTCAAAGTAGCTATTACTCAGCTATGCAATGAGCCACAGGTCTGGAATTTTACTATGTTATAGCTGACCCCAAAATAGGTGAATAACATATTGAAACAAAATACTCTAAATGCAATACTTTTCAAGTTATAAGTGATTTACTCAACAGTGATAACCTGAAAGTAGCTATTACTCAGCTATGCCATGAGCTATAGGTCTGTAATTTCACTATGTTATAGCTGACCCAAAAGTAGGTGAACAACATATTTTAACAAAATACTCCAAATGCAATATTTTTCAACTCACAACTGATTTACTCAACATACAGTACCTGAAAATAGCTATTGCTCAGCTGTGCCATGAGCTACAGGTCTGTAATTTCACTATGTTATAGCTGACCCAAAAGTAGCTGAATAACATATTTACACAAATTTCTGTAAATGCAATTGTTTTCAAGTTATAAGTGATTTACTCAACAGTGATAACCTAAAAGTAGCTATTACTCAGCTATGCCATGAGCTACATGTCTGAAATTTTACTATGTTATAGCTGACCCAAAAGTAGGTGAACAACATATTTAAGCAAAATACTGTAAATGCAATAGTTTTCAAGTTACAACTGATTTACTCAGTAGTGAGAACCTGAAAATAGCTATTGCTCAGCTATGCCATGAGCTATAGGTCTGTAATTTCACTATGTTATAGCTGACCAAAAAGCAGGTGAACAACATATTTTAACAAAATACTCCAAATGCAATATTTTTCAAGTTACAACTGATTTACTCAACAGTCAATACCTGAAAATAGCTATTGCTCAGTTGTGCCATGAGCTACAGGTCTGTAATTTCACTATGTTATAGCTGACCCAAAAGTAGCTGAATAACATATTTACACAAATTTCTGTAAATGCAATAGTTTTCAAGTTATAAGTGATTTACTCAACAGTGATAACCTCAAAGTAGCTATTACTCAGCTATGCCATGAGCCACAGATCTGAAATTTTACTATGTTATAGCTGACCCCAAAATAGGTGAATAACATATTGAAACAAATACTCCAAATGCAATAATTTTCAAGTTATCAGTGATTTACTCAACAGTGATAACCTAAAAGTAGCTATTACTCAGCTATGCCATGAGCTACAGGTCTGAAATTTGACTATGTTATAGCTGACCCAAAAGTAGCTGAATAACATATTTATACGAAATTCTCTAAATGCAATAGTTTTCAAGTTACAAGTGATTTTACTCAAGATGGTAGTTACTGAAAAGCCCAAAAGTAGCTATTACTCACTTAGCTATTGAGACAGACACCCAAGTTACTCACCATGTTGTAGCTATGAAAAAAGTAGCTGAATAACATATTTTAACAAAATGCTCTACATGTAACACTTTTCAAGTTATAAGTGATTTAGAGCATGATTTCATGAATTTTAATGCATTAAAAACTAGATTGGGCCAACTCGGCGCCAACATATCCCCAGACAGGTCATCACTCATGCCACAGGTTTTGATCGGGAATTTTTTATGTAAGCCATTTGTTGTATGCCATAAATCTTGGGAAAAGTTATATGAACTTCAGCACATCAATCTACTAAGTTTATATCTTCCCAAGGAAGATGGTGTATCCCCAGACGCCGAATACATAACTCAACAGAGCATATTTTCAATCTTCCTGCAATGATAACTCTGAACCTATTTTCAAAGTATTTAAATGATTGATGATTGAATGTCCATTCCAAATTAATAATCCCAAAAGAGCATATCTGTTTCTATATTTGTTGACAAATAAAATATTATTTCTAACTCAACTCATTATACTTTTCAATCTTCCTGCAAAGGGTGACTCTGAACCTATTTTCAAAGGATTTAAATGATTAATAATCCCAAAAGCGCATATCTGTTTCTATATTTGTTCACAAATAAAATATTATTTAAAAATTATATATTATTTATATTATTATTTTATTATATTATTTTTAGAATTTGCATTGTTTTTCAGTTATTCATTTCCTCAATTCCTATATATGTGGTCCATATATATGCAACCTAAATATGTGACACAATCTCAGTTCTGACTCCCCTTTGTCTTATTAGATAATGAAGCAAACCCCATCTCACAACCCCACCCCACCCCTCTCCCCTTCTCCACACCTCTCTCACTGTTACAGAAGATCTGCAACCCCACTGAAAAGTCTGGTTCTTTGTTTCTCATTTGATATCATTCAATACCTTTGTTTATTTAGTGTCACTCAATAGCTGGAGGTCCCAGAGGTGGATGGGGGGTGGGACTAAATACAGCACAAATGGTAAACAAACAAAAGGGGTAATCAAATACAAAAAGCTCAGTTAATCTTATCACTAAAATAAAATGAAATATATAAATAAGGAATGTCCAACAGGAAAATTATATACCTCCAGAATTAAATATAAATTATCAAACCACAAGAACAGATTTATAATAATAAGTCAGAATTGAGAATTTTAAGAATGTGATTATCAACTGAAATGAGTTAGTAACTGTAGGAACTGTGTCAAAATTAACTGAGGCAAACTGAATAAAACTGGGCTAGTTGAGGGTTAAAAATCCCCTATTTTTACTACATAAGGGTATAATTTCATTAATATTGGACTTATAGCTCACCAGAAAATAACAGTGTCCATTTTGCCTACTTGAATATGTTTAACCAGTTTCATTTTAAAAAGTTAAAAACTCAGCAAGCAGAGAGATAACACACAAAAATAAGTACTTAAAAGCCTAAGATAGCCATAACATTATTAATAAAACTTTAAATAGACAGGCACTTCCTTTGAAAAATTGAAAGATTTCAGCTCTATGACCCACATAGTTCGACAGTTACAGGGCTTTAAAGTGGTATAATATCCATAAACTGGGTCTCTGTGGGCATTTTACAATTGTTAAAGAGACCTTAGCAATTAGACTACAGAGCTGAAACTTTTTGGGGGACAAACATAACAAAAAAAAAATATATATAATATAGTTTAAGACCTGTCACACTAAGCATTTCCAAATAACAGGGCAAAATACGGAAAAAAATGTCAAAAAAGGTCACTTGGGTGAGTGTTTATGGCCCTCATACACAGGTTAAATGTCTACTAAAAGCCTTGATTTTCGGCACATGTAGAAAGGACATAATAATGCATTCCCAGATGGGATTTCAGCTCCATCAATCACATAGTTTAACAGTCACAGGGCTTAAAGGTGGCAAAAAGTCCAAATATTGGGTCTCTGTGGGCCTTTTAGAGATCTCGATGTGGCCTTCAAATTAAAGCTTCAGATTTATAATCTGTCACATACTAAGATTATACATAGAATATATATCTAATAAAGTTTGAAACTTCTCAGACTTACCATTTCCAAGTTACAGAGCAAAATATGTGAAAAATGTCTTAAAAGGGTCACTCGGGTGGGTGTTTATGGTCCTCATACACAGTTTAAATGTCTACTTGAAGCCATGATTTTTGGCACATGTAAAAAGAACATAATAATGTATTCCCAGATGAGATTTCAGCCCTATCAGTCACATACTGTATAAGTGTTTTTTTTCGCGGGTACTTAAGTTCGCGAATGTACACTGTAGGCCGGCTTCGCGAGAATTTATTTTCGCGGTGAAATATATTCAATTATCGCCCAAACTAACAACATGTTCAAATTAAAATACTTATTATGCGGACTTCTGCTGGTTTGATTGGAAATGCACAGTTAACGTCTTTTCTTTTATACACGTTGTCAGTGTGTGAACCTACTCTGGGAGATTATAAATTTACGAAACACAATCGAACACACTTTCATTGATCGGCGCATTATCAAAGAAGTTGTGTAGCGGGGTTGTGTAATTGAATTAATCCCTCCCTGGTGATAAAGATCAAAGAAGTTAGGCGTTTCTGTGAATGGTACATTTGATAAAGCAATGGAATTTATTGTTTCCGTGACAGTGTTAAATATTGTATCTTGCATAATCTTGTATTATCGCTCACGCTACTGTAGACTGGTTCTACTGAATATAAATATTGGCTAGAAGTTATTTTCGCGTTTTGTAGTCACTCGCGAATATAGCGAAAATTAATTCCACGCGAAAATAACCACTTATACAGTAGTTTAACAGTCACAGGGCTTAAAGGTGGCAAAAAGTCCAAATACTGGGTCTTTGGGAGCCCGTCAGAGACCTCAATGTGGCCTTCAAATTAAAGCTTCAGACTTAAAATTTGTCACATACTAAGATTACACATAGAATATGTATCTAATACAGTTTTAAACTTCTCAGACTTACCATTTCCAAGTTACAGAGCAAAATATGTGAAAAATGTCTAAAAAGGGTCACTCGGGTGGGGATTTATGGTCCTCATACATGGGTTAAATGTCTATTAAAGGCCTAAATTTTGGAGTACATACAAGAAAAACATATTGATATATTCTCAGATGATATTTCACTTAGATGAGAGACATTGTTTGAAAGCTACAGTGCTTGAAGGTGGCAAAAAGTCCATAAATTGGGTCTCTGTGGGCAATTTTGAGACCTCAAGTCGGCCTAACAGGTAAACCTACAGCCTTTAAATTTTTCACAGACAAGGATTACATATAAGAGTTACACCTAGAGCAGTTTGAGACTCATCAGAATTACCACTTCCAAATTATAGGGCAAAATATGTTAAAAATGTAGGAAAAAAGTCCTAAGTGGGGTCTTTATGGGCCCCAAACACAATTTTCTCCTCAACTTAAAGTCTTGATTTTCGGCACATGTACTAAGAATATATTAATGTGTTCTCAGGTAAAATTGAAGCCAGATACGCCTCATAGTTTGTGACCTAGAGGGCTTTAAGTGGTCAAAAGTGCAATTTCTGACCTTAAGGTGGCCATAAGTTCTTTATTATTTGGAGTTTAAGGTCACCTTAAAATAGGGATCTTCCTTTGGGCATCCTTAACATGTGTACCAAGTTTGAAAAAAAAATATTAATTGGTTTTTGAGTTATCGCGTCCACAAGGAAATTTCTACGGCGGCGGCGCGACGGACCTGAATCCAATATATCCCCGACTTTCGTCTGGGGATATAATTATTAAAAAAATTTATTAAAAAAAAACTAAGAAAGATCCAGGTCTCATGCTCACACAAGAGAATCTATCTCTGGCCTAGTACATATATGCAAGATATGAGAGAAATCCCTGCAATAGTCACTGAGAAAATTGTGATAAAGTGTTGAAATTTTCACACTTTTGGTGGGGGTACCTCCCTTGTAATGTCTCTAGCAAACAGACGAACAGACAGATTTGCATGCCTTGAACAATTTTTCATCCTCGATAGATAAGGTATCTTTTAAAAAAACAGCATGTCTCTAGGCCTTGTAGTTTTGGAGAAGAAGTTGTTCACGCGTACGCCGCAGAGTGACGACATAAAAAATGGAAAAAGAAAGGAGCCAGAGCATTTTATTCCAATTTGATGACTTTAAGCAGGCCAAATGTCCATTAACATTTTGAGTTTAAGGTCACCATAAAGTCAGGATATTCCTTTGGCAAATCTTAATATATGTGCCAAGTTTGGTTGAAAAAAGTGAAAAACTAAGTGAACTGGAGGGCTAAAACCCCGATTTTTGACATTAAGGTGACCTTAAAATTGCAGATACAGGGCTAAAACTTTGGCATGTGAAAGATTATCAAAAAGTAGCTGAATAAGTTATTCCAACAAAACACTGAAATCCTGACCGTTTTTGAGATACAGACCAAGTACCCATTTTTAAAAAATTTACGAAAATAAAACGCCTCCCATTCAGGCATCTATGGTCCGATTGATGAGAAAATCCTTTCCGACCTTGGAAATTTGGTCTAGAATGTACCTGATAAATTTTATAGCACAGGTGTGTGTGGTTTTTTCCGAAACGCGATGACGAGGTGTTTTGGAGGTATGCTTAAGGTTACCTTAAGTAAAGCTTAAGGTCTGCGCAAAGTATCTCAAAAATTTTTCCCGCCCCTATAGTTTTAAAGAAAGATAAGAAGGGAAGAAAAATTTGAAAGGCTAAGAAGTTATTCAAGGGAGACCATAATCCGGCGGCGGCGATCAGTCGAACTTCGGTGAAAACAAATAAGCGTCCCTGACGGGCCGCTTAATTAAAATAATTTTAATAATTATAATAATTCATTTTTTTATATGGTCGAATTATGGTTTGGATGTTTTGAATATTACCCATACATACAGATGTAGAAATACATGCTTTTATGTGGAATTGGGGCAAAACCTGTGGCTCACTTGATGCAATACCATCTGTTACAATGGGAAGTTGCAAAAGTAAAACAGTAAATGACTTCTAGTATATCTTTAACAGTGCTTAATCTACACCAAAAGACACCCAAAGGTGCAACAACCAAGATTCAAGTAAAAAGGTATAAGAGAGATAAATAGTATCAGATATCCTCGTAGAGACATAAAATAGCATCAGATATGCAAGATCAAAGGTCAAATCCACGTCACACCATGACGTTGCACACATATAACCCTTGACCAGTGTCCCTACCAAAAATCAAGTTCCTACACCTTATGGTTTCCAAAATATAGCCCAGACAAGGTATTATAGGTCAAGGTCACTACGGCAAGGTCAAAGGTCAAATCAAGGTCACACCATGACATTTTACATCTACACACCCTAGCCAATGTTCCTACTCAGTATCAACTTGCTACACCTTACGGTTTCCGAGATATTGCCCGGACAAGATTTTCAAACTCAAGGTCACTACGGCAAGGCAAAGGTCAAATCAAGGTCAGACCATGACGTTGCACACCTACACCCCCTAACCAATGTCCCTACCAAGTATCAACTTCCTACACCTTACAGTTTCCGAGATATTGCCTGTACAAGATTTTCAAACTCAATGTCACTACGGCAAGGCAAAGGTCAAATCAAGGTCAGACCATGACGTTGCACACCTACACCTCCTAGCCAATGTCCCTACCAAGTATCAACTTCCTACACCTTACGGTTTCTGAGATATAACCAGGACAAACATTTTCCCGTCCACCCATTCGGACACCATGGGTGAAAACAATACCCTGACAGCCCTAAGGGCTGTGGGGTAAAAATTGATTAATAATGGTTGCATGTTTCAATATCGATACCAAAAGTGCCAAATTTCAATATTCTATCAATGAAGTTAGTGAGTAATTTCTGTATTTATACCTAAAAAGTTAAGAATCATTACAAATCTTAAATTAAAGCTTACTTTATATATTTTAATAAATAAGATAATGTTTCAAAGCTTTATTGTAATTTTTTATGAAAATTACGAGGATTCTAATTCTTTAACAGAAAACAATATAACCTTTTGGGAGATTACATAAGAATTTAGTCCTAAATTGACACGATGCGGCTGTTATTCACATAACACTGTAGTTTATAGGGCACGGTAGCATATTTTCCATTTTGGTATGGCACCAATGTAAAACTGTTCTGATTCCAGAATTCCAAAAAAGATGCATTTTAGTATATCACCAATCAAATGAGGCTTACTTACAGGAAATGAAGCTCATATAAACAAAACATGGTAGTTTTTTCTAGAAATTGCGACAAAGTATTGAAATTTACAAAAATATGCAATTTTATATATTCTTCAGATTTAACATTTGTTTTTAAAGTTTTACATTTTACTTCAACATTCACAGCGCTGATTGTAAAAAGTTGTGACATTATTTAGGTGAAATATTCTGGAAGCCGAAATACTGGTGTTACCGACGATACCCTAGTAGTTATATATGTAAAGTATTGCCAATTTATTTAGTCTTGAACACAAAGCAATGGCCAAAGAAGGTAAAATAGCATCAGAGAGGCCTGTAACAAGTATCAACATCTTACATCTCACAGTTTCTGAGACACAGCCCGGACAAGTTTGTTAGGTTGTAGGTTTTAATCTCCACCCATGCTACAAGCAAGGGAAGTACACAATCATGTCCAACTGGTACACACTTCTTTGCTTAGCTAATAAAACTACTGAACACCAATAGTTAAAATACAAAGCATGTGAAAATACAAAGAACTTCAAAGTGATAGCTTTGTCAGTTTCTGTTACACTGTGACTTATTTTCCCTTGTGTTATACCTATGCAAATGTCAAAATATAATTATGTCATTGTTTATACCTTACACATCTTTCATTGAAATCTTTGCACACTCTGATCTTCTACCCCTTTTTGCATGGTGGAAATATATTCACGCAAAAGTAAAATGGCCTGCATTTAAGCATAAATTGATAACTTATTGTGCGTTGGCATAACACAATGTCTTTACCTGGATTCCTAATGTGGGAGTGCTTTTAGGCACTTCTTGCTAACTAGTGGTTTTGCAGGTTTTCACTGTCATAGCACTGTTTCCCCCAACCAGTAAACATTATATCACACAACTGAAGACCTTAACTGTTGAGCATGACAAAAACAAAGCATGTTTAAACTTCTTTATTCCTTACAATGACGTACTGTAAGTTAGCATTGAGTTTTCATGCCAATTCTTGAGTTTTACTGATTTCCCCCTTCATGTGCCAGCATAAGTTACACGAGTGTAATACATACACATAGTGAAAGTTTTATTTTTTACAAACCATCTTCATGCATTAAATTGTCCTTTGTCAGAGTATTCAGCAGATCTTCCTCTGTTCTCCAGGGACTAATATTCTCATAGAAATGAGGCTCTTGCTTCTTTTTCTTACGCATCTTCTTGCCTTCTGCAAGTACACCACGTTTAGAAGTAACTTGTGCATAATACTATCAAGTGTTCATTAGTACACTTGTACATAGCTTAATTACTATGCATTACATTTCTATCTGAAAATTTTAGTTGAGATTAGAAAATATTGTGCTCAACTTCACTGAACATTAATTAAATGCTTCAAACTCCATTATTTAAATGGTTAAGCAGCTTTTCCTGTATATGCTTCATACTCTTTTGCAGCATGGTAATAGAAATATTTAATCATATGTTACTGTTATGATCTATATGACACTAGAAAATTATAAGAGAATTTCAGCTCACTAAATAGTACAAAGTAAGTTAGCATTTTTAAAAATTTTCACTATTGAGCACAATGGACTGGAATTTTGACAGTATAGATAAAAATATTGTTCAAATGGTAATCCAATAAATGACACACCTAACCCTGAAAAGGCACCGGAAGATACATGAAACTTGTTCTGCTGTGAGATTCTTGAAGCATCTTTGAACATCTGTTTCCCCCATCTTGGAAGTATGAAAAGATACTGATGTTTAAGCACTAAAATATAAATCAAGACAAGTTTTGATCACTCTTATGTTAATTTTGAAGAGGTTAAACAGTTAGAAGGGGGAGGGGGGGGGGGGGGCACATGGTGATATTGTTATCACTGCCTAAACATGCATAACTTTAAGTTGTCATCTAGCCAACACAATATCCCTACAATAATTACTTATATGTCTTTTAACAGGTGCTGATCTCTTGCAAACATTTTGAAAACTATTTTACTCAAATACACATTATATATCAGTTAGCTTTGCTGAAGGCTCAAGGTTCTTTGCAGTTAGGGAAAGTTTCCAGTTCAGATAATGGAGTTTTAGTTTCTATAATGTATTCGTACATGTACTGACTTTTATAGCAGCATACAGCTGTCTGATTAGGTTCTACCTCTTAACATGTATGAGTGCTTTATGAATACCAAATATCTGTCTCCATGTTTGAAAAGATATCATGCACATTTGAGCCTTAAGCAAGACTATATATCAGTATCATTAGAATGGTATTTTAACAGTGCTTCTGCTAATTAAATCGTTCTAACATCCATACCACAATAAGGGCAAAAAATTATATTGAAAGGACAGTTTGTTTTACAACTACTACACTTTTTTATGTACAACAGTTTTTCAAATAAACTTTCATATTTTTAAATGTAAAATGCATTTTTATGAATAAAAATGTATATACTTACCATATGAAAACACTTGGGTAAGCGTGGCTTGGCGTTCGGTGACCGCCACATACACTGTACATAGAATTTAAAATATGAGGGGAGACCCTCTTTAAACCTATATACTTGCTACCTTTGACCCCTGGTGACCTAATTCACTCTGCCATGCGCAGTAATACAGAAATAGTTCATTCTTTTTGTGAATAAACATAAATGCTGGAAAAAGGTCTTTAAAAGCGGGGCAGGCGGGAGGGTGATTTGCTGTTTTCATATGGTAAGTATATACATTTTTATTCATAAAAATGCATTTTACATTTAAAAATATGAAATTTTATTTCATAAAAATGTAAATATACTATACCATATGAAAACACTTGGGTTGAATGCCCACATGGAAGGATGGTGGGAAAAAGACAGACTGAGGAAAACCACCCTAAGGTTAAATTGCTACAAAAGGATACTTCCTAGTGCAATGCAATTGAACCCAAAACCTCTGTGCTGAAGCAATAACTCGAGTGAGTTAAGTGAGTAGCATTAACCACTGCACTAACTTCAGCACTGCTGTCTACACCCTATTAGGTCAGCTCAAAGGAGAAGGCATAAGTATGCCCTGTGCTCAGAATAGGAACATGCCCAGAGGCACTAAGAAGCACGGTTCTGAAAATAGAGATGAAGAATAGATTCCCTAAAAGGGAAATGCCACCCCCCTTTTTTAAATTGAGGAATTTAAGTAGAAGAGAGAGAAATGGCTGAGTGGAAAAGGATGTCCACTCCACTTAAGAAATCATAAGAGATTCTTAAGAACAACATCTCTGAAGGAAAATACATTCCTAAAATAGAAGGATGTAAAAGTGGAATGGCTCTTCCACATGCAGGATCTCATGTTGACTAGGAGTGGGATTCCACCCCTAAAGGACCAGGAAGCCCCCTGTGCCCTGCCATGATGAGCCCTGACACCATGAAGAGATGCATTCTCTGTGGAACAGAGATTGAGGGAATAAAGGATAAAGTGCTATCCAAAAAGATATTGTCTGAGCAGCAATATCACCCTCTTGGACTTCAGAAGAAAGATCAAGAAGAAATCCTTTTAAGTCAGAATAGCTAGATAGAAAGTATCTTAGGAATCTGACTGTAAAAAAGGAGAGGTCTTCTAAGTCATCCTGACCAAAGACAAAAAGTCAAAGCAGGAAGAGCCTTCTGAAGATAACTGGCTTAAGCCAGGAAAGTAAGATCTGACTTAAGGATGACTTAGGCCATCCCTAAAGAGTGAGAGAAAACCTTTAAATAAAGGAATCAAAATCACTCCTTCTCCTTCCCAAAGAAAGAAAGGGAGTAAGAAAGACTGTCTAAAATGTGAAAAACTTGGCTCAGCAAATGAAAAGGGTTCAAGAGGAGCCTTGGTAAGAGCCTGCAGAACCAAGGATAAGTACCAAACAGGTAGGTGACGACTACCCTAATTCTGGACTTAAAGAAGCTCTAAATGAGACTTCTTAGCTCCTATAAGAACCCAACTCCAAGTAGTACCTGGAGAGAGCTGACCTGTATCCCTATTGTCTGAAAAATAATTCCTTAAAAGGAACAAACAGCAATAAATGGGACAGTTGAAGCTTGGCAGAGTGGCCATGTTTCTCACAAGTTTTTGAAGCAGTTCCACATTGCTTCATAGACAGTTGTGGAGGATAAAAATCCTCCAAGACCCCTCCTGTGAAAATTCTTCTTAAAGGAGACTTCAGCCAGAAAGCTTGAAGAAAGGAACTCCATAAAAATAAATAACAAAACTCTAGATGAGATTGTTATAGAAGAATAAGAGGAAGAGCCAATGGCTTTCTTAAAGGAGATCTTGAGGCCAAACCTGGCAATTACCAGGAAAGGCTACAAGAAGAATGATACAGCTCTGAAAGTTGATTAACTTCATGGCCATAGAGGACAAGGAGCTGAAGAAGGGAAGGAGTAAAACAAGTACTCCGGACCAAAACACTCCAGGGCATCTGTTGCCAGAGCCTAAGGATCTAGCACAGGAGGCACATGTAAGAGCAGCTAGTGATTGAATCACATGGCAAAAGAGATCTAAATAAGATGAGAAGTCTGAGACTACCATCTGAAGATCCAAGAATTGAAGGGCCACCTTATATGAAAGGTGAGAAAAGACCTCCAGAGATGGTCTGCCAAGGATTCATGCCCCTGGAACATGAGTAGGTGGAAGAACAGACTTGTTCTTGTAAAAATAATGGCAAAAGATGCCAAAATACACATGTCCCAAGAGTGGAAGCTGTCTTGATTTAAAGAAAGCCCAGACAACAGTGTTACCTGGACTATCTGAAGAATCCCTTAAAGAAAGGACAAATGAGGAACAAATGTCTTGAGAGCAAGACATCTGAGTTGTTTGAGGCTGAAAGGATGATCCTTTGATGAAAGGATAATAGAGGAACAAATGTCTGAGCAAAAAGGACAGCTATGAGCTCTAGAACTGATGCACAGACTGGACTGCTACATCAAAAATAGACCTTAGGTGGTCCACAGAGCACAAAGAACTCCCAAACCCTGCAGTGAAACATCCATGAAAGTAGATGTAAAAACTAGGGAATTAAAGGGAGGAATGCAAAGACATAGTTCCCAGGATAGTACCATCTTGAATGAACCTTCATAGAAGGATCAAGGAATGGAAAATCCAGAGCACCTTTGAGAAGGAAAATCAAGTGTCCTGAGATGACACAGAAGAAGTGTCATGTGTAGGGACCTTGAAGAAGTGGCTTCCAAGTGGAAGCCAAAAGAAATAAGGAGCCCAGTTGGAGAGGTAATTAAGAAACAGGTTAAGAACCTGACCCAGGAAGGAGACCTGTTAAAGAAACAGATCTAAATACTTCCTGCTAAGAACCACTCCAAGATGAAAGTCAACTCTAAAAGAGTTGAAAAAAGAGCCTCTGACAACTATTGGTTCTAATGAGCCAATTTGTAGTCACATGTGCACTGAGATGCCCAACCTCAAAGCCAACTTTCCTTACTTCCTTGACTAAGGAAGTAAATCCTGAAAGGCTAGTGGCTAGACCATAAGGCATTGCCACAAAGTGGGACACCTTGCCCAAAAGCAAAACTATGAGCAAGAGTGAACCAAAGGAGCCAAAGGAGAGAAAGGAGGCAAAGTGAGGAAGAGAAGTGGTCCACTGGTCAATTGAGAAAATGATCAACTGATAAGTTGCATCCTGATAGTCTGGAAAACCAGGAAAAGATATAAATCTAACTGTGGTTTCCAGTATATCTTTGTCAAGGAAATGCCCTGAAAAATCAGGAAAACAGGAACTCAAGATACTTGAACTGCTCATGTGAACAGACAATGTGAGACTGAATGACAAAGAACAGCATTCTTCTGTGGAGAAGAGCTGAAGAAACAGGAAAGTGGAATCTGAGAGACCACTGGAATCAGATGACCTCCCACTGGCAAGTGGAGGGATCTGGAAGTAAGAGTGAAAATTTGAGTAAAACGACACTCTTATCTCCTGAAGGACACCATAATAGAGGTTGAGGCTGAACCTCTACCTCTGGAAGGCATTCCACCATCAGAATGTTGGAACCTGGTAAGGAACCACATCCTAAAAGCACTAAGTTAGAGAGAAAACTCCCTGGATGGGAGGAAAAAAGGTCTTAATTGGTGAGCCTCAAGAGGCTAATGCAGATAGCTTAAAAGAGGCACCTTGAGTAAGGGCCACATGAAAACCTTCTGCTTATACTGTTATATGTGAGAAGAAATGGTCTCCCAAGAGAGACATCACAAGAAACAGCATAAAACCAAAAAAGGACCAATTAACCCTACCAAGTGACTAAGCACAAGTGAGGGAAATGGATAAAGAAATCTCTCAAAATAAGTGCAAAGATGGCAGAAAAAAGGCCATAGATCAACCAGCTAAAATGTAGCTAGAAGACCCAATGAAACAGATGTCCAAAGAATGGTGGATGAAAAAGACCACTGAGAAAGTATTGCCTTGTCAATCAACTTGAATAAGTGATCAACAAAACAGGACTGAAGGAAAAAATCCCACAGAAATAAGGACCCTAAGGTCCATCTCAGATCTCCCCTAATAGCAGAGGAACTCTACCTAGGGAAGAGAAGGTCTTAAGAACCACATCAGGCTAGATCCCAGGTCCGGAAACCTGAAGAAGTCAACCCAAAAAACCCTCTGAAGAGGATTTTGTACCTGGCAAAACTAAGTTTTAGAAGGAAAATTGGGTAATTACCCAACCTACAAAACTTAGAATAAGAAAATCCCAAAATGAATGAGTGACAGAAAGTAAGAATCTGGCCTCTTGAAGGAACTTCAAGCCTGGAAAAGTGGTTGACTTAGAGAAAAATAAGACTGATCAAAAGAAAAGAGCAGTAAAAATTATTCCCTAATTCTGTTAGACAGGAAGCTTGAAAATCTTCTGAGGAGAAGATAAAAGGACGAAGTCCTAAGCACCCATATAGTCCAACAGACTGGCACCAAAAAATTGGAATAGGGTTCCTGAAGTCTGCCTAAAGGTTAACTGTAGACAGAGGAACCCCCAACATACCCAAAAGGGAGATGTGCCCATTGATCATCAGATCTAAAAAATGGTGAAAACACAATAGCTGTTGAATAACAGAAGATTTCCACCAAACCCCAAACAAAATTTTTCTAGATTTAGAAAATGAATGGAGTAGTGTTAAGGAAGTAGCAAAATCAGTTGGATTCAACTGATAAACTCTTCTAAGAGACCCTGAACATGAATGGTCTTGAGAAGGTAATCCCAGTAAAACAGTCTGATTAGACTGAAGCCTAGGCAAAAAAGAGGCCAAAGGACTAAAAATGGGCTGAGAAACCAAATGACCAATTGACATAAAATTGGAATGTAGGAAACCAGTAACAGTGAAATGGATCTCCAAAAGGTAGAAGACAAAGTCCTCCCCAGAAGCCGTAAACCCCCAACCTCCAAAATTGAAGGTGGAGAAAGGCTAAAAATGGAGACCCTAGGCTCAGAATTGAACCCCAAAACACTGAAACCAGGATCCGAATTCCAGAAATGTCAAATGAAAGGGCCTGTTCAAGTAAAGAACCGTGAATGGTAGGTAGTAGATACCGTAATGTTACGCTATGAAAAATGCGTTAACAATTGAAATTATTACACATTGTGCTCTGACATAATAATATTCAAAGAAATATGTAAAAGGAATGTATAAACAAACCTGGAAATGCTGTAATCACTATGAAAATGAATATTTTCTGACAACCGATCGGTTGACCTCCATTTTGGATGTGACGTCATCGTCACGTGACCTAGTGAATGATTCGTAAAAAGCTCAAAAATAAGGTCAAATTACGCGGTGAAACGAAGAATTTCGTAAGAAGAATGAAGGAAAACCGTAAAAGGTGAATTATAATGCCTGTGTAAGTGCATAAATGAATTAATTCACCGCGGAAATGAATATTTCCAAAGGAAATCCAACATTCTGACACCACGTGACCCGATGAGCGATAATACCAAATCAGTAACTACGTGAAAAACAATGCACAGTCAAGGTGACAATACGGTCAAAATACGTGGAAAAACGAAGAATTTCGTTGGAAGAATGAAGGAAAACCGTAAATTAAAATTGTAATGCCTGTAGAAGTGCATAGAAAGAATTAATTTACTAAGGAAATGAATATCTCCAAAGGCAATCCGACATTCTAAAACCACGTGACCAGATGAGCGATAATACGACTTTTGAAGAAATACGTAAAATATTGCCCAAAGTATACACTAAATTCACCAGAAATTGAAGTAAAAGGTAAATAAAATGGAGGAAAAGTGAATAAAACAGCTTAAGTGTACTTACAGAGCACCAGAAACGTGTAAATGCAGGTCTTACAAAGATAGCAAAAACGCCTGTTGACACTTCAACCGCCACAAAAAGAATGAACTATTTCTGTATTACTGCGCATGGCAGAGTGAATTAGGTCACCAGGGGTCAAAGGTAGCAAGTATATAGCCTAGGTTTAAAGAGGGTCTCCCCTCATATTTTAAATTCTATGTACGGTGTATGTGGCGGTCACCGAACGCCAAGCCACGCTTACCCAAGTGTTTTCATATGGTATAGTATATTTACATTTTTATGAAATAAAATGGTCAATGTACATGAAAACTGCCTCTCATAAAAACTTTCACGAACTACAAATAATTTTCCTTTTAATCATTAATATCATATTTAGCCATCACTGTTTAATGTATCACGTTAATTTATTGAATAAATTTCATTTTTAAACACCTAATTTTTGTTTTTGTATATTTGATAATTTTTCAAATTTCTTAGATGTTACTGCAGTGATTCTTTTAAATAAAAAGTATAGGAAAATATGTGCAGCTCTTGTGATCATCAAATTTGCTCACAGCATAGTTGCCTTCTTACAATGAATCTCAAAGTCTACATAGGTGTCTGAATCATTGGTCACCGATTGCTCGTTAAATATTGTCAGTGAATTGTGTCTGCGAGATGCCGTCTGCAAGTTGTTACAACAGTAAAGTGCAGGTGATTCTTTAATTCAGATAAATAACAAGCAATCAGTGCCCATTCATGGGCTCTGTGTCAGCTGACTGTGTGTTTTGAGTTTCAGAGTAGAAGTGACAGAAGAAAAGGACACAAAAGTTGTGCCCTGGAAATGGTGTTCCAAAGGAAAGTAAGAAGGTAACTGTTAAGGTGTAAAAAGTAAGTTAAAAACATATTTAAAGAAAATATTGCAAACGCAATAGTTTTAATTTTAATGTGTTATAGCTGACCCCAAAATACGTGAATAACATGCTGAAACTAAATAATCTAATTGCAATAGTTTTCAAGTTATAAGTGATTTACTGAACAGTGATAACCTAAAAGTAGCTATTACTCAGGTATGCCATGAGCTACAGGTCTGAAATTTTACTATGTTATAGCTGACCCAAAAGTAGTTGACTAACATAATCAATTTATTGATTGCTTTATTTTTAAAGTATTTGTGAGTTGTCTAAATCCACATAGAAAAACATACAGATCGTGAAATTCTAAAGAACACACAAAGCTTCCCATTGGTAGATATGAGTGGGGTGTAAACGAGCTCGACATATCTGTGAACGCAGCATTTATATATCAACATAACATCCCACCACCACATTGTGCCAGTAAAGACATGACACCATCGAAAATATTTAACAAAACCCTCCATTGCAACTCAAATCATACATTTCACAGGGGGCACGGGGTTCGGCCGGGCAACAATATACGGCCGTTTGTTTATGTTTATCACATGACCATGACGTCACTCCTCGCAAGCTCCGCCCACATCATGAATATTCATGAGCAATTGCCAAGAGTACAATGCTCAGATACCCTGTGGATCGAAAATTTCGACGAAATCGCTCTATCTCGCACGGTTAAGGAGATAGAAGCAAATTTGTGTTTCGCCATTTTTGGCAAAAATTCGAAAATTCAAAATGGCCGCCATTTTTGAGGAGGGGAAAATTTTTGAAAATTGCAAAGAGTACATTCCTCATATACCCTGTGGGTCGAAAATTTCGACGAAATCGCTCTATCTCACACGGTTAAGGAGATAGAAGCAAATTTGTGTTTCGCCATTTTTGGCAAAAATTCAAAATGGCCGCCATTTTTGGGGAGGGGAAAATTTTTTGAAAACTGCAAAGATTACATTCCTCAGCTACCCTGTGGGTCGAAAATTTCGACGAAATCGTTCTATCTCGCACGGTTAAGGAGATAGAAGTAAATTTGTGTTTTGCCATTTTTGGCCAAAATTCGAAAATTCAAAATGGCCGCCATTTTTTGGGAGGGGAAAATTTTTTTAAATTGCCAAGAGTACAATGCTCAAATACCCTATGGGTTGAAAATTTCGATGAAATCGCTCTATCTCGCACGGTTAAGGAGATAGAAGCAAATTTGTGTTTTGCCATTTTTGGCAAAAATTCGAAAATTCAAAATGGCCGCCATTTTTGGGGAGGGGAAAATTTTTTGGAAAACTGCAAAGAGTACATTCCTTAGATACCCTGTGGGTCGAAAATTTCGACGAAATCGCTCTACCTCGCACGGTTAAGGAGATATGAGCACATTTGCCTTTTTCAATATTCAAAATAGTCAATTACTCATTTATTTAATTACTCACTCATCTATGAAGCAATCCCCCCAAAAGCAATCCCATACAACCTATTAACCCAATGAACCTCCATACCAAATTTCAGAAAGCTAGGCTTAATAGCATTCCTTAAAATGTCTGGAAACCAAAGAGATACTCAAAAGTAGCAAAGTAGCTATTACTCAGTTAGCTATAGAGCTATCATCACCAAAAGCAATCCCACACAAGCTATGAACCCAATAAACCTGCATGCCAAATTTGGTAAAGATAGGATAAGAACTGTTGCCTAAAATGTCTGGAAACCAAGTGGGACACCGGACGCCGGAAAAAGCAAAAATAATATGTCCACCCCCGAGTGGGGTGGACATAATACTCAGGGTTGAAATTAAATAAGTCAAAAACCGTAGCTTTTGTCGTTAACAATGATTGTGTTAAACAAGATGATAGTTGGGGTATAAAATGGACATCTGAACCTTTTGAAACTCTTGGAATTTGGTTCGCCAATGAACTCGATAAATTGATTTCTCTAAATGTAAGTGCTAAAGTGGAGATTATTAACTCTACAATTAATGCTTGGATTCCCAGGAAATTAACTTTGAAAGGGAAAATAACAGTAATTAAATCATTAATCTTACCTCATATACAACAATTAGCCTCTGTCCTTCCATTTAGCAATTCATATATATCGAAACTTGTGGAGCAACAAGAAACACCTTGTGTCAAAAGCTTCACTGCTTCTCCCTTTAAAATTAGGTGGCCTTAAAATGATTTCCTCCAGATATGTTTGCAGTACTGCTCATATTATGTTCATTAAACGTCTATGTAATTATATAAATGCCAAATGGAAAGCACTTACTGAATTTTTGATGGGATTTAAAATATCTGAATTATTTACTAAAAAAAGTGCACTAAACTTATAACATAATGTTAAAACCACATATTATAAATCTATACTATTGACATGGTTTAACTTAATTTTAACAAAACCAACTACTATTAGCGAGTTTTTGGCAGAAGATTTGTTTGAAAATCTTTTATTTACAACAGATGATCATACTTTTGGCAAAGAGTACAGCAACTGGAAGGAGGCTGGTATTTCTAAAGTTAGTGATGTATTTCATGAGGCACAAAAATGTATTTTAAATAAAGTGGCGCTGGAAATTAAACATAATATTTCCATAAAAGATATGAATTATAACAGACTCTCCAACTCTGTCAATAAGAAATTGAAGTTTCTTTCATATTTTCCATGTATTGATAGATTCTCTTTGGTATCATTTGCCAGAAAGTGCCTCAATAATATAGCTGATGTTAAATCTCCAGATGTAAGCACTTACTATGTTATGTTGAATTATAAAACCCCCACCAGCCAGGATAAGTGGATAGAATATTATCCGTTTCTTGAGCATTTTGATTGGTCTGATGTTTACTCATTAGCATCCAAAGTCACACTTGATACATATCTTATTACTTTGCAATTTAATATTTTGCATAGAATTTACAATTGTAATTACAACTTATATGTATGGAAAATTAAAGACAGTTCTCAGTGTGATTTTTGCTCAGGTACTGATAATCTAGAAACCTTTTCCTTCTTTTCCCCAGTATCTAATTTATTTTGGATTCAATTTAGTGATTGGTTAAAAACATCCCTACAAGTTTGCAAAAGTATGTCAGTGTTAGAGATTTTATTTGGTGTTACTAATGATCAAGCAGATTGGTTCTACTGGCTAAATTTTGCTGTGATAATTGCAAAATATTTTATAAGTAAATGTAAACAAAAGGTAACAGAACTTTGCTTGGCTGGTTTTATTAAAGTTTTAAAATCGAAAATTGTAATAAAAAAGGTGATATACAAAAATAGAGGCAGAGACCACATATTTAATACAAGGTTTATGTATTTAGATAATGCACTGCATGATTAAATGGTAGTTTATGAGTCAGTTGTAAGATCAACCAGCAAATAAAAGTATAGTATATACCGGTATATTGTTAATGGTGACTCACCTCTTGTATGTGATACTACTTCACGCATTGTAATTGAAACAATAATGACAATATGTAAAGGTTATCTTAATAGTTTGTTACATGAATCTTTTCTTAAATTCTTGTTCTGCTAGATCACATTTTTGATATTGTATTTGTTTTTCGTAACCTGTACCCTGTATATATGTTATATTGTTAAAGAATAATAAACCAAAGAGAAAAAAAATCATTGCAAGTGTTTGAGTGTGCAAGCTTATGTAGGAGTTTAATGTAATGGCTGTTCATTGAAGTTATATTTCACTCAGAAACTGAACATTTTTGACATTTAAGATTCATATCTGAATCATATTTACCTTTCAGGCTTCCATTTTCTTATAATTCTGCCATGTCTTTAAGAAATTCTTTGCCATTTGAAGATACATATAAATTATGCACATTATTAAACCTTTGATGGTGAGTAGCATAGATGGTGTGCATTATTATAATTTCAACAATCAAAACTATAACTTTAACATGTCTATCATACTGATGGCAATATGTTACAGATTTCACTGATGAAATCCAACTTCCTGACATAAATCCTCCAAGAAAAAGGAAAAAGAGTACTCTTTTCTCCAAGAAATCAAGTACCCCTACTCCCCCTATACATGTGGAACCAATAGCCACCAGAAGGAGAAGAAAGGAGTAGCTTCTAAATCATCCAAATACTCTGGTACACATTTTAATATTCAACAACTCTCCTAAAAATTGCAATGTATTTTTTGCTTGTCTTTACAGAAGGTTCTCAGTGGTCTAGTGATTAGCAAGTTTGGCATCTAATCACAGGCTGTCACCTCTGCATATGGGTTCAAGTCCCATAAGTGGCAATGCTGAGGATCTGTCCTAATATGACCCTGGCTGTTGAATGGAATGTAAAGCCATAACTTTGACTTTTCTCCTTAGGGAAAATGGAACACTTAAAATAATTCTAGTTACAAGTATATCCATGCAATTTCCAAGCAATTTAATTATCCTCATTATATTTGTATGGTCATTTATATTTTGAAACATGCAAACCCAATGATTGTAAATGTTCCTATACACCCCTTGAACTTTCCTTTTTGTCACCAATTAGAATAACTTCTGGTAGATCTTCACAGTGCCATACCAGGAGGATAGACTACTCGGCTTTAAATGAGGGAGAAACTCCAGACACCTACATTCTGGACATTTGTTTCAAATGTAAACTACAATCAATTCCTGAAGAAGACAATATGTTAAATATAATCTGGTATGGCTGTGACCTGTGCACCCGATGGTGGCACAGACACTGTCTGCCATCTGATGCACAGGCCACAGCAGATTTATCATGCATGGACAATAGTGTAAAGTTTCGCTGTCCTGCGTGTCCACTGACTCCTGTCTGCGGAGCATGCTTACAAAATATTCAAAGAAGTCATGTGTCAGCACTGTGTGAGAACTGCCTGTGCCAATATCATGTGTCATGTCTACCATCAGATTACAAAAATGAGTTTCAGATACACAAGTCATTGGGCAAAAAATGGTATTGTGGTAGATGTGAAATTGACAAGTAGCAACATGATGGAAACTTAAACTGTGTATTATTTCATCCATATATCACACTCAGGGTTGCAAGTTATTTTGGGGGGTGATTTGTCACTGTATATTATTTATAAATAAAACTCTATAACATGTGTATTGTTATTATATATATGTATAATAAATATTAGTGCTTTAAAAATCTGCTGCATAGATGGATAACTGAAGAATTATATCAATTTGTCAATGTACACTATTTATAAACAAGACCACTGCCACGGTGTGTATCTCCCGCCGAGCATTAAAGGGGACCTAACTTTAACACTTTTGAAGATATTTTACCTCTTTCATTATTTTGCTACAAATAACAAAATGGCTATTACTCACTTATGGCATGCAATAGAACCCTAAACTATGTACCATGTTATAGCTAAGGACAAAGTAGCTGAACAACATATTTTAGGAAAATACTCTAACTGCAATAGTTTTGGAGTTACAATGGCTTTACTCAACAGTCAAAATTTCAAAGTAGCTATTACTCAGCTATCCGAGGTGCAACAGGTCTGAAACTTTACTATGTGATAGCTTACCAAAAAGTAGATGGATAACATATTTGAAAAGATTTCCCTAACTTTAATACTTTTGAAGATATTTGACATTTACTTCTTCTGTTACTTAGCTACAAATGAGAAAATAGCTATTACTCACTTATGGCATGCAATAGAGTCCCAAACTATGTACCATGTTATAGCTAAGGACAAATTAGCTGAACAACATATTTTAGGAAAATACTCTAACTGCAATAGTTTTGGAGTTACAATGGCTTTACTCAACAGTAGTGGTCCTACGATTAGACGGAAAATCGATTCATCGTCTATTTAAAACTTTCGATGTAGAAAATCGATTCTCATTTTATGAGAATCGAAAGTAAGACTTATAAACCACCTAATTTTCCCTTTTTCTACAGATGTTTAACATTTTATTTTCGTAACATTTGTTTACATTATCTGCCATGTTTCTTTCACTGGTATCTACTTCCTGTTGGTTACAACTAAAACTCAAAATTTCTGTAGGTATTTAGAAGATCTTTTAATACAATAAACTAAGTTCAACCTAAATTAAATTTAACTTTCACTGCTTCACACACAACATGTATACTCCCTATAAATGGGGAATAACAACCTTGGCCATAAATCAAGTGGAGAGAGATCACACTACTGTAATACTTCAGCAGTCTGCCATGAATATTTTTGACAAATTTTGTTGAACAAGAAAACTAAAATGTTTACTACATTGCCATACTTAGAATTTTACAGTATCTAAGAAATTATAATTATATGAAATGAATAGGTCATGAAGATCTGCTTAAAAAAGGAAATTCATGGAATATTGTTTTCAGGATGAGAGAAATTTAACAGAATAATAGACAAATGCTTTACTGTAACATAAACAGGCAGAGAGAGAGTGAGGGGGATCTGACTTCGTTGAAGCTGGTGGGAGATACTTAGCCATGCCACAGGCATTTATATGTATAAAGAAGGCATAACTGTTTGACTGCATTATAAGTATTTTTCATAATGTTCTCATACACTTACTTAGCCTAACTTGCTGAGGAGACTTCCACACTAGAAAGGCCTTTGATACAGTGTGCATTATGGCAAAAATATTTCACGTTTGCCTTATGGTTCAGACAGCCTGGAAGGCCAGGCTAGGAGATACTTTCAGTTTGAACTACACCTGTGTTGCTAACTGGGGAAGGTTTTAACTCAGGACACCCATGCACTGAAACACATACAAGTGCTAAATACACTTGATAAAATAACTGCACCATCCATTTATCAATGATACACAACTATTTATGTCATATATATGCTGTTTTGAGAAATTTTCATCATATTATTCCTGAGATAAGAGTCAGATTTTCCAGACCCCATCCAATACACATAAACTTGAGTGACAATGCTGAAATACATGTTCACTTGTGCCAAACTGTTTCATATAACCTAGTATATATTACAAAACATCAATATTGACCAGAAACAATAAAAGTCACTCTTCCATTTGATTAATGAAAATAGCATGTCTTTGAAAAGTGTCCCGAGTTAAAAATGGAAGGAAAATTCCATGAACACATGTCTATGTATTGTTTAGTTCCCAAAGAAGCATTTTATTCAGGATAATTTTCAGAAGCTGCTTGACAGTCACTGTTCTTGACATATGATAATGATAAGCAGATATTCTATTCTTCTTTGTTGCATATATACAAAGTGTCCTGAGTTCACAACACGGGTGTACCACATGGTGATGTTGAACAAAAGGGGTTGAAATAGACTTGCACCAAGTCTTTGTATTTCTCATCCCACTAAATCTGACATAGATGAAAACATTATACATCCACTTAAGGAGGGAAAAATCCTTCTCTATCCTGAAACAGTACTTTTGTCAGCCCCACATTCTAGTATAAAGTCATACAGTCCTCATATAATACCTTAGAAAAAAGGACTTGAAGAAAGTCTAGGGTTGAAACTTGAAATATTGTTTATTTTAAGCATGATTGGTTGCTAATCTGCTAATGTTACATTCAAACACTGTAAATGATTTAGCTGATGAAAAGGGAGAATGAAAATAAATATTATTTTGTAACTGTTAAGGCCACCTTAATGGATTATTATATTATTGCTGATACACATACTTGTTGACTCTTCAACCTACTGGTTTCCTAACATACCCCCTTCCCTACCCCAAAATGTAAACAAATAACCTAGATTTTTTTCACCACTGACCTATCGGAAGACTACTGTTATTATATTTGGTAAAAAAGAATATTCTGTCTTTCTTACAAAGCAAGCAGAAAAACGATTATAATCGATAATCGATTGCTCAGAGTTACCGATTAATCGATTCTGATTTTTAGACCGATTCCTAACACTACTCAACAGTCAGAATTTCAAAGTAGCTATTACTCAGCTATCCAAGGTGTAACAGGTCTGAAACTTTACTATGTGATAGCTTACCAAAAAGTAGATGTACAACATATTTGAAAAGATTTCCCTAACTTTAATACTTTTGAAGATATTTGACATTTACTTCTTCTGTTATTTAGCTACAAATGAGAAAATAGCTATTACTCACTTATGGCATGCAATAGAACCCCAAACTATGTACCATCTTATAGCTAAGGACAAAGTAGCTGAACAACATATTTCATGAAAAAACTGTAACTGCAATACTTTTTGAGTTATGAGTCCTTTACTCAAAGTAGAAAAAAAATCCACGGCAGCCATCTTGTTAACACCCGTGGCTGCCATCTTGTTTTTTACTATGTGATAGCTTACTAAAAAGTAGATGTACAACATATTTGAAAAGATTTCCCTAACTTTAATACTTTTGAAGATATTCGACATTTACTTCTTCTGTTATTTAGCTACAAATGAGAAAATAGCTATTACTCACTTAGGGCATGCAATAGAACCCCAAACTATGTACCATCTTATAGCTAAGGACAAAGTAGCTGAACAACATATTTCACGAAAAAACTGTAACTGCAATACTTTTTGAGCTATGAGTCCTTTACTCAAAGTAGAAAAAAAATCCACGGCAGCCATCTTGTTAACACCCGTGGCAGCCATCTTGTTTTTCAGAATCAGGAGAAAAAGATTCCCTGGCAAGTTTTTCCAATGATGAATGTATCCTGCAAATTTGGAAGCTCTAGCTAGAATAGTTTTAGAGATAGAAAGGCTTTTGTAAAAACGTGACGAACGGACGCATGCACGCACGCACGGACAGAGGGCATTTTATAATCTCCCGTACCGGGCCTATCGGCCGGCGGGAGATAATAAAACTCTATGATATGTATATTGTTATTCATATGTAAAATAAATATTACTGTATTTAAAAATTTGCTGCATATATGGATAAATGAATAATTACATCAAATATAAAATTCTGGAGTACTGGGTATGGCTATTTTGGAATTGGAGAGGGGGCCGAATTTTGGCACCCTTGAGCAGAAATCTTTTGTTATTTGTAACAAATATTAACTTCTCCCTTTTGAATATAAACAAACAAGTGGCATTGCTTGTATACATTTGCAAACATTGGGGACTACAGTAAATACCTTCTATTTTGAAGTGGATTGAACAGCTATTAGGACGTTACATTTACGGGTGACGCTTTCTTATTTACACACGGCCGAACCCCGTGCCCCCCCCCGTATCTCAGTGACCACCCGTGTACGTAGGTTCGGATAGGTGAGGCGCACTCAGTCGAAATGCCGTTAAAACATGGGTCGAGGTGGGAGATCTTCCGTCAGTTTGTAGACGTGGTTACCTCGGGTCTACTTACTTGCGTGTAGAGCCATGGCACGACCCCACATAAAACTAGAGATTTGCATAAAACACAAATACCATAAAAATTATACACACAACTGTTCCCACAACTATTTTGCTACATTGACCTCAACAGTCAGTCAACATGCAAACATATTTGACAAAAAAATAAATTATATTTCCTCATTTTCAATACTTTTTGGAACATTTCTCCAAAAATTTGAAAATGCTCTTTTGTTATAAAAGCTGTATAAAATAGCATATATGTTATAAACATATTGTATTTGTTGTGTCTTTGGCTTAATATCAACTGCTTTTAAATATATCAAACCATTTTGAGTCATTTTATCAAGTTTTATTCAACAGAAAATGATTTTTTTGCAAATCTCTAGTTTTATGTGAGGTAGTGCCACGGCTCTACAGGCAAGTAAGTAGTCAGTTTGCCGAGCGGCGCCTGTACTGTATCTTCACTTGTCCCCGGTTTATTTACCAAAAGACGCACATTACATACTTTCACTTCAGTACCAAGGGTTTTTCCAAGGTTTTATTGACTTCAAGACCCCGTCTCGGGTATGAGAAGCTGAAAGCACCGTGAAGCACTGTTGAAATCTTTTATTTTCGCTCGCCAACATAAATGGTGTTGGCTAAAGCATAATGTGAGTTTGGATCTCACTGCGAGGTATCCTCGGACTATGGATTTTCATCCAAACACTGGGAATAAGTGCTACTCGGACATTCGACAAAGTTGTATGAGACACAAACATCTGAACTGAGCATTGTGGCTTTTGCTACATGATTACAGCTTCTTTATAATTACAGTATAATTATATCCACCCTAATAAAATATTTAAAAGAAAGTCATTGGATAAAATACTGAAGATATAAAAAACGTCACAATTGTTTGTTTTTACAAAGAAAAAAGGTATAAATTTATTTTAAAATTTCACCAAAACAATTTTAATTGAAGACATTGAATAATACTGGTTATATTAATGACACAAAAATGGATATCTAGTTGCAAAATATGGATTTGCATATCTTGAGCAGTTATATTTGAAAGCTGATGCAAAATTATGTGTCATCACAATGTCATCAGAAATGGAATATTGATTATATAATGATTAATGAAAACATATCATCTTAGAAAGAATTAGTCACTTTGAAATTGTATCCAAATTGTAAAATATGTATATGGGCAGTTATTGTATAATATTATTAAGAAGCTATAATTATGAAACACAATGTGACAAGCTACAATGATTCAAATAATTAAGACGGTGTAAACAACCTGATTTCATCCATTGAATTCAGCCCTATTTCATACATTGGATTCATTGCAGAATCTACACGTATTTCAACTAAATTTCACCCATAGAATTCAACCTGATTTCAACATTGGTTTCAACATGATTTCACTGGTTGGATCCAACCAAAAACGGTTGCAAAATCTACACGTATTTCAACCAGATTTCACCCATTGAATTCAACCTGATTTCAACATTGGTTTCAACATGATTTCACCAGTTGGATCCAACTAAAAATGGTTTGCAAATTCTACACGTATTTCAACCAGATTTCTACATTGGATTCAACCAGATTTCAAAGTTGTGTGCCTGCTGGGTAGAAGCCTTGTTATAAAATGTACTCATGCCACATGATTTCAAAGCTTAATAAGATTTTTATTTTTTTGACATGTTGAACTCTGCAGTATTATGAATGTTACATAGGAGGAAATAGATTGCATCCAAGGTCCTAATGTCTTGTCCACAACTCTGCAAATACTTTACGTGTCAATACTTTTTACCTCTATCTTTCCAAATAGCAATACCAGTGTGTTAGATGGCTGTTCTAGGGGCCACGGTGGCAGAGTGGTAACACTCTCGTCTCCCACCTCTGAGGCCAGGGTTCGATCCCGTCATGGCCTCAAGTGGGAAAGCTGGTAGTTGCTTGCCGTTGGTCGACAGTTTACAGTACAGAACCCTAACAAACTGTATGTACTGGTTTCCTCTGCCCTTCCAACTATCCATCGTGATATGACCTGTACAGTGTTGAAAGCGACGTAAAACCCCAAATAAATAAATAAATAGATGGCTGTTCTATTTTGGCAAGATTCAAGTATGTTTCTCTCGAATTTGTTTTTACAGTTATACAATTGTTTATTATGGGAAGCCCCTTTGAAGTTTATTTTAGGTTTCTTGCTATTTTATTCATGACAGTAAAGTGCTGTAGATGTTTAAAAATCGAGTGTAGAAAAAGCCCTAGTAGAAAAAAACTGCAGAAAAAGTCACAGTAGATAACTAGTGTATTAACTAATAATCCCAGAAGAAAAAACCTTGGGGGTGTTGGAAAACACCCAAACCTATGTTACATGGTGTATACTACTTGGTAGTGCTTGTGTAAATGTGTTATGTATCATTTAATTAGAGGGTTTTATACTGAGGTATTTTCTACTGCAGATTTTTACAGAGGCTTTTTTTCTGCTAGAGGCTTTTTCAGTTTACTTGACCATCAGTACAATATATAAAGTGTTTGGATAAGATCAGCATTTTACCCTCTTGTCCCATAAAATGGCCAGCATTTTGTCCTCCCTTGTAATTCATACTGGCGTTTTGTCCACCAGCAATATCTCTGTGCACTGCAAGATATGTCCAGCTATCAAATGTCCAAGTATGAAGTATCCATATATACTGATGAATCCAGGACATTTGGCTGGTGGACATTTGGCAGTTATCAAAGGCCTTTTAGTTTCTTTTATTTTATTTAAAACAATATGACATTTTCAACTGCAACAAAAATAACATTTCAACTCCATGTGCAATATGAACATAAGTTTTTGTCATTTGGGGCAAATAATAAAAGAACATAAATAAATAACAAATAAAAATGTCACCAGCCAATTGTCCTACCCCTCAAAAAGTCACGGGCCAAATATCCACCAGCGAAACATTTGCCAGTCAAATGTCAATGCTTATTTATTTATTTATTTGTCAATGCTGAACCTGCAACAACCCGTGCCCCCTGTTTTCGGAAAAGTTTTACAATGGGTTTAAGATGATAAAATTCTGATAAGCATCACCAGCAGTTAATTGCGATAATTTCAAACAGTTGCCATGAACTGTTGGTGATGGGCTTGCAATCCCTTCCAATCAGGAACCTTGATTGATAGCAAGTTGTAATATAAGAGATAAAAGGACATTGAAAATACACCTATTCAAGACTTTAATAGGAATATTTTAGTCATGATGCTCCAAATTAAATTCCAGTACTAGTAAGTTATATGTCTCATAAAGGGCTGTATTCATTAATAAGCATGCCAAGCTGTGTACACAAGATTTGTATAACTGCTAGTGTACCCAACAAATCAAAATTTTTTACAGCGTACCCAATTTCTCAGCACCCAAGGCAGTAAGCAGTATGCACTCAATGGTTGTGCACTCAATATCAATCCCATTTACAGTGTACTCAACAGACTGTATCTAAGGCATTGTGTAGTAATTAGTTTGTAAGGAAAAGTTCTGAGTAGTCAGAAATGGGCTAAGGATTATTTTAGATCCAAATTATTGGGCTTGGCATAGGTTTGCACTGGGAAACAGCTCTGTTCTTGACCAGAATAACTCGGTTATTTTTATACATTTTGACAAAATTTAAAGGACACTTCAGAAATGAGCTGAGAAAGAAGTGATGGAAATTTGGGTATGCTAGCAGTGATATAGATCTTCCATACACAGCTGCTAGGTACACCAGACTGATATCACTACTAGCGTAAACAGCTGTTGGATAAATCACCACACTGTGGGGACAAACTTTTACAGTCCTTGATTCAAAATTCACATGCATTATTTAGTAAGAGATATATTTTCAAAAGATGGTAGCATTTTGTCTTTTGAAGAGTTTACTGCAAAATTTAGTTTAATAAGATTACTGACCCAGTACAAAGAGTTTAATTGGAAAAGTTCAGTAAAAACAAATATATAGAAACGTATCCTTTTCTTAAAGTAGCCGCTTGTGAAAAATATTTCATATTGCCCACTGTATAGTAATAGAACTGTGTCTTCAATCCTTCCAGTACAAAATCATAAATAGAGTAACAAACGGTAATTTAAATCTGTTTTTACATGGAAAATAAGAAATTCTCCAAAATGTGAGTTGTGAATCTACAAGCACAATATAGCAATTACTTCATTCTTTGTATGTTAAGTAAAAAATTTCAGGAGCAATTATATATGGATATTGCTGCATTATGTGTTAAATGTCAATAATACAGGATATACTATATGTAAAATATTTTCCAGCTATGGATTAATGGACATACATTGAACAAAAATTAAATTCCATCAATATGATTCAAAGCTTCTAATTTTGATGGGGAAAAGGTGTATCAATAATTCACAAACATATTAATGAAAAACTACTAGTTTTTGTTCAATATCTGCTTTTTGTTACATCAAAGACTAAAATTTATTTACAACTTTTTCATTACTCTGATAATGGATGAGAACTAAATAAAGGTGAATGATATATAAAAGCTATTCTCAGCAATATACAGTATATAGATACAGTATGGTCATCTGTGGTATCGTGGCTGGAGTTTTCACACATGATATTTTCTGTGGGTTTGGACATAAATTATACTTAAATATTCTAAATTTTCACTTTCATCAATAATTTTTTTATTAAAAATTTAACTTTTTTTAAATTTGGTGGGGAGATACTGCATGGGGTACATATGAATTTTCTTGGTGAAATTTGAGTGAAATTAAACTCACGAGATAGTTTTTCTTATATCCAATTGGACATATACATAGAAATCTGCTTCTCTTCCTCACATATGAAAATCAATATTTTGCTTTCTGATGATGTCATTACTTAATGATGTCACAACACAATTGTCATTGTGAGGTCACAAGCTTAGCTTGTGAATTTTTGCTGTCTTTAGTTAAAATATTGCTTCTTATTTTACGTCTTGAATTTGACAAGAGAGTGGTGGTGTATTCAACATTTTTATATTTTTATTAATTTCTGTTTTCATTTTTTTGTTTTTCTTTCATTTCACTGACAGGCCATCATAAAAACTTTACCCTGAGTGATTTTCACCAAGAAGTGGTTTTTATCCAATATTTTTACCTCCACCAGGAATTTATGTTTTGTGTATTCGTTTGTCTGTCTGTCTGTTTTTTTTTTGTTTTTTTATGTTTAGATTACTTCAGCAGTAATGAACAGATCTTTATAAAATTTTTTGTGGGAAGGACCTGATCAAAGAAAGAAGTTACTAATTTTTGGGAAAGATCTGGATCATATTTTGGATGCAAAAATCATGAATTTCCAGAGGTCCCAATTTCAACCTATTTTCAATGCCTTTGGCTTCCTATTTGATATTTCTTCAAAAGTAATGAACAAATTTTGATGATAAATATTTAGCAGGAAGGGCCTAGTCAAAGGAAGAAGTAATCGAATTTTAGGAAAGATCCATCTCATATTCTGGATACCAATAAGCCTCCAATATTTTAGGAAATGCTAGTCTGGAGGACATTAGCGCTCAGTGGTTTCTGGTACATTCTGTGCCCAATTTATCAATTAACACTTATAATTACCATACTCTGTATCACCCATGCTTTTGAAAGCGCCCCTCCACAATCTTACCTGACTATCAAAAAATTGCTAATAAGTTATTTCAAAATAAACTTTCTTCACAAAAACCCAATAATCAGTCTAATTTGTTTATTTTATATCCATTTTCAACAATATTTTCCTTATTTTAGAAGTTATTTAACTTATTTTATTTCGCAGAGATTTGTTTAACAACCACATATTTTACTTCCAATTGGCATATGCTAAAACACTGTTTCTCCAGATTTGGGATATTTTTTTGAAATGCCTGGCTTGGTTTTGTTGTTGTAAATTCCTGTCCCTAACTCTTGCAAATATTTGGTTGCATTGCCCATGGGTGCTTCAGAGAGTGGGTACAGTATGTCAGCTAGGGAGTGAGCCATGTCATCGTGAACTGATAAAACTTTCATAAAACAATTTTTTAATGTCTGGATATGCATATTTTTAAGTATGCATGTGTTCCTCAATGCAGAGAAATCCACTGAAAATTAATTAACATGTTTGGTTTCACTTTAATAGCTTCCAACATAGCTTCAAATACAAGCAATAGATGGTCGATATACAATACTATATAACACTTGTGAGGCTGGTCACATAAAGTCCAGCATTTTGCTCTCTCTGAGTGCATCTTGTTTTGTTTGTGGTAAGTGTGCTTCGATGAACAGAATGATTTGAAACATTTACAGAAGTTTATTTATCAAAAGTAAATCTTGTTAATCATTTCAAGTTTTTGTAAAGATATCTTTTATAATCAAGGGATTTTTTCATGGTTTTTAATTCAAGATACATCACATTATATAGGTATATTTAGATGGGGGAAATTTTATGAGCTGAAGTGACTGGAAGTAATGCTGATCTTTACAAAGTGATACATTGTTGAAGGCATATTTTATGGTTGAAAGATTAACTAAGTTTAGGATTATCTAGTTAAGTATCAATTTAACTAAAAAATGTCATCCAAATACAGAAAATTAGTTCCAACCCCTTCTGATCATGAATTTCCATTCTATCGATCCGAAAACCCTCACTGTGAAGTGAAATTTAGAAAGTGCCCCACTGTAGGAAGCAGTTGGGAAAAATAAAAGTTAGAATATGGGATATGTATTTCAATAATTAAATGTTCAAAACCTTGAATGTGAACTAACACAATTCGAATGCGTCATGTCGAAATATCGCATCGAAATATCCTTTGTTAAAGGGAATGTATCTCATATCTGATATTATCGCTCACATGCGTTGTCGGTGATTTTCGTGTCCTTGGAGTTTTCGTGTTACTGCTGAGCCAGTGCATTTCTTCAACGTTAAATTTGGTCATCTGCATTTCATGACTATATTTAAACATTTTTATACCTCATATAGCCCAACTTAGGATACTAAGTCTGGTAGCCCATCTTAAGATGGACTGACTCCTTAGTTGGGCTCCAACATACTGTAAACAGTACAGTATATCTTAAGGTAGGCTAAAACAAAAGGTAAATCTAAGAATAATCCCGTTACCAAGTCACACATAGTCAAACAAATCAACTTAAAAGAGTGATCAAACAATACTGCCTTGCTACCAATTATCGCAGGCTACCAACTATCGCCACCAGAAAATAAAACGTTCATATTTCAGTTATGGTTATATATTTTGAAGGCCTTTTGTTGTGTATTCGTTCCTTTCACTTTGGAAATAGTTTTACCTTATTTGCTAGACTTGGGATGCTACTTTAGTGAAGTTATATCCATTTGAATTCTGTCTGGCGATAATTGGTACCCGGCGATAATTGGTAGCAAGGCAGTAGATAAATCACAATCTAATCCAGTTGCCTAATCACTCCCCTCAAGTAAAACAAATCAAGTTAAAAGCACTTCAAAACAGTAGTTGAACAAGACACCTGGTGACCTAATGACCCTAATGACCCATTGCCAAATTAACTGAGACAGAGTCTTGGAACAATAAAGGAATATGATGCACTCAGAGAGAGCAAAACGCTCGACTCAATGTGACCAGTCTCACAAGTGTTATAAAGTATAACACACATCCAGGCTTATTGGTATCCAGAATATTAACTAGATCTTTCCTAAAATGTAATCACTCCTTCCCATGGCTAGCCCCTTAATTCCTGCTTAAAATTTAACATCAAAATTTATTCATTACTTTTGAAGAAATATCAAATAGAAAACTAAAATCATTAAAATACATTGAAGTGGGATCTATGAAAATTCATGGTTTTTGGTATCCAAAATATGATCCACATCTTTAACAAAAATTAATAGCTTCTTCCTCTGACCAGGTCCTACCCACAAAAATTTTTATAAAGATCTGTTCATTAGTTCTGGAGTAATCTAAACACCAAAAAAAGGACAAATTGGCAAAAAAGCACACAAAAACATAAACTCCTGGTAGAGGTAAAAATATTGGTTAAAAGACTGTTCTTGGTGAAAATCACTCAGGGTAAATTTTTTGTGATGGACTGTCAAGAAAATGAAGCAAAAAAAAAAACAAAAACAGAAATAAATAAACATGATGAATACTCCACCTCCCTCTTAATGTTCTTTATGTCAATTTCAAGACATAAATTTAATGAGAAGAAATATTATTACTTAAAGACAGCAAGTATCACAAGCTAGGGTTTGTGACCTCACAATGACAATTGCATTGTGACATCATTGAGTAATGACATCATCAGAAACAAAATATTGATTTTTTATGTACGTGATGAAGAGTAGACATCTCATCTTGGTTAAGTTTTTTTTTTGGACAGCAAAAATTTAAATATTGTGTTTTAATTTTCTATTTCTTCCTAGCAAGACCTTTAAGAGATTCTTTAAAAAGCCTAAAAAAATGCTTAAAAAAAAAAACTTTAAAAAAAAAATAGTGATTGGTATTGAACCCCAAACATGGGATTACAAGTTCTTCACTTTACACTCATAGCCACAGAGGAATTCTTTTTGCACAAAAATTCATGAGGAAGAAATCCTGTCATGATGTCATGATATTGATTTTTCACATGTGTGACCAAGCATAACAGCACACACATACACACATTAAAAAAGCATTGGGGGAAGCAAAGCTGATTGTGTGTGGATTATTGATTGATTAGAGAAGCAGATTTCACTGTAAAATCCCAATTAAAAATAAGAAAAACCCTCTCCTTGCTTTAATTTTCGAACAAATTACACCAAATTTGGAAGAATCCATCTGTACCCCATGAAATACCTGCCCACCAAATTTGAGCTCGATTGGTGTTATAGTTTTTGAGTTATAAGGGTGAAACGGTGCACAGACAGACAGACAGACAGAAACAAACTGATCACAATAACCCTCTCCTATCGTCAAGCGTTAAATTAAGGCTAATCCTATCAATGCATATTGATGTAAAGAAAAAAACATAAAAATACAAGTAGAACAAAAAGTAAACAATATTTCAGTTTCAAAAATAAAAGCTACCTGTGCAAATTACAAGATGGCCTAATAGCTGTTAGCAAATCTTTAGACAGGATAATCACAAAAAGTCTTGAATAATATTTCACAAACATGTATAGTTGAAATTTTAGTATGTAAATAAACTATCAGGGTAATTTGCAATTTTATGATCAAAACCACCCATCAGGTGTTACATAATAAATTGATATTAAACTAACTGGTCAGTATTAAAGTTTAGCTTTAAAATCATTCTTCAGTTTACTAATCCTAAGTTGGGCTAATAGGTTCTAGCGCATCTTAAGATAGGCTACCCAACTTAGGATCCTAAGTTGGGCTATAGCCCATCTTAAGATGGGCTGACTGCTAAGTTGGTTTATATAGAAGCATTTGTCCTTGACCCCTAACAAAGAAATATAAGGTTGTCATTCACCGGTAGGCGGGAGCTTACTGGTAAAAAACCAATATATTGTATACTGTACTGGTCAGCCAGTGAATTTCATCACCCCAGTGAAGTTCGTCTCCAGCCGTTAAAACGCTCCAGGACAGGCAATATCCAATATTCAGTAGCAAGATATACATGTATGCCAAAAGTTCACAGTAAAAATTCTTTTAATTTTGTCATAAAATGCAGGTGACGAACTTAACTGGGGTGACAGACTTCACTGGCTGAGCAGTACTGAGCATGATCATCTGTGGTATTTTCGTGTCAATGGTGTTATCGTGCATTCCGTTTTCTGTGGGTTTGAATATAAATTATACTGTAATATGCTGAAATTCTGCTTAGTATTTTTATTATTGGAAATGAGTGTTTTACTAAAAATGTCACAGAAAAACCATTTCATAGAGAAGTGCTGCTTGACACATTGAATATCATGTGATTAATGGATGCTTTAACTTCAAGAAAAATGCATTTTTGCTGTTTTGACATGACTCCATGCCATTTTGATAGTATATTAATCTATATAAATTACATTTTGATGAGCGAAATTTTTGAAAGCTACAATCCAGAGGAAGGCTGCAAGTGAGCTGGAAAATCCACCACGATTCCTCATTTTGGACTCAGAAATGATTAATCGCTTGATTATCACCCACAAAATAAACTTCATCATATTTTAAAATATTACACCTTATAAAATGATTACGATGCACACAACAGGAAAGAATGTTGATATTTCAAAATGCATTTATAATGCAAAATACAGGAAACTTTGTGAGATTTGAGGCATCTTCAAAATATGTTATATTAATATGTCATCTTATAAAATCATTGTTACACACACAGTTAACATTTGCAAAAATGAAAAACTGAAAATGGAAACACCTCATATTTGAAAATATATAAATATATTCATATATTTTAAAGAAAAGTCAAATTTTGTGGTGGTTTTTATGTGAATTTTTAGTTGTTTTCGAAGACCCGGTTCACTTTTCTTGACTCGAGCATTAAAGTGATTCATTTCATTTCCGAGTAACTGAAGAATCGTTGCAACCCTAATCCAGAGCATCTGCAAATTGACTAATTAGCATGTAGCACGAAAACTCCACAGTAAATATTTTTATCTGTCAATTATTCTGATAATATTTTTGGCTTCAAAATATGGTTTAAAACTAAAAATATTTATTTCTCTTCTGTACCTTTGAAATGTATACAAATTTCTATTCATTAAATATGTTATATACTCGGTATTTGAAATTAATTTGTAAGAGTACTCAATAAGTACTACTTATGGAAATTGGACAGTTTTAATAGCATGAAAACCCCACGGATCACCATACTGCTTGCCACGCAATTATGGTCAGCAACCCAATTATGGTCATGTTTTGTAAGTTTATTTCTAAATCTAAAGCTCTGTATTTTAATGGTGGTGGACCAATTCACGAGCCTGTAACTATTCATGCCTATACCTAAATTTATTCAAAACAGTCACAGTCACACAATAAATTACCAATATATATGATCAATTTGAACAATTTAATGATGTGGTAAACATCTTTTCTATGACACAGTCGTGAATTGGTCCAACCCCACTAGTACGAATGTCAGCATCAAAACTAGACGTGGTTACCTCGGCTCTACTTAACTTTTGTTTTGAGCCATGGCACCATCCCCACATAGAAATGGAGATTTGCACAAAAGACTCTCCAGTTGAATTAAGGTAGATAAATGGCTAAATTTTACTTTATGCAGTTAAAAGCAATTGATTTTAATCTAAGGACACAGAAATGTTGGTATATAATTGAAATAATCTTTAAAAAACATTGAAAATGGGTAAATGCCATTTATTTTCACTCAATTGTGTATGCATTGTCAAGGCCAATTTGACAAAATAGTGGTGGAATTTAGTGCTGTAACGAGTTGACCGAAACTCGAGTCGTAACTCGGTGGGCGATATTTGGAGATCACATCGATTCACGAAATTTAAGCTCGAGTTCTTAAGAAATAAATCTTGATATAAATCAACAGGCAATGATCATTTTCTTATTTACCATACTTACGTGGCTGTTCCATAAAGTGCACATACATATCTGCACAATGTAACTGGCAAAAAATATATTTCCTTGTAATAAAAATGGTATTAAACAAATTAATCGCAATATTTGGACATTACCTTATTTTATTTATATTTTTGTCATTTACTGGAGTTCAGTTAGAATTCAACTCACATATAACAGGCAATCCTCGATCTACAGAAATCACTGATGATAACAGCACTAGTGGAAACACTTGCGTGAACACATGCAGTTTTATGTGGGGTCGTGCCATGGCTCTACACATAAGTAAAGTAGAGCCAAGGTAACCATGTGTACATCAAAACATATTTCTATTGTTGTGTAAATTGATCTACCACTGTAAAACATTAGCTACACTTCGAAACTTAAAAGATTGGTGTAAGAAAAATTTGGGTGTCCATAATTGCTTGGCAAACAGTAGTGATTACACTAATTTACGTGGGGTCTAGACTTTGGATTGTACATTGCTCATATGTTATCATTTTGGTGAAAATACGTTTTTAAGTAATTAAGCATCCCTTAAAAAGGGCCGCTTTTTGTTTTCACCTCCAGTTTTCAGGCAGCTGCCGCATTATCATCTCCCTTGAATATCTCTCCCTTGATATTAGGCCTATCAAAATGATGTTTGGCAGTTATCTCCTATAAGCATGAGAACACAGGCATAAATTTGACCTTTGACCTTTATCAAGGTCACATGATCAAAAACAATTTTTTTCTTATACTTCCGTTTCACCAGATTTTCTGGGCAAGTGCAGACTGTGGGTCAACCAAATTTAGTAAGCATATTCCTCATCAAAATTTAGACGTCAGACGATTTTGAGATAATTGGGCCATAATTGACTGAAGGGTGATTGATTGTAGGTTGGTAAAAAATGTAATAAAATAATGCTTATAACTCGCTTATTATTGGTCCTATACGTTTGGGATGTGAAACCAACCTATATGAAATCATGAACTGGGAATCTTCTGGTGTTGTCGGATTTGACCTTGGGCCCCTCCTTCAAGGTCAAACGAGGATAGCCAAACTTAAAAATGCTTATAACTCGCTTATTATTGGTCCTATACGTTTGGGATGTGAAACCAACCTATATGAAATCATGAACTGGGAATCTTCTGGTGTGGTCAGATTTGACCTTGGGCCCCTCCTTCAAGGTCAAACAAGGATAGCCAAACTTAAAAGTGCTTATAACTCGCTTATTATTGGTCCAAGAGGTTTAGGATGGTAAACCAACCTATATAAAATCATGGACTAGGAATCTTCTGGTGTGGTTGGATTTGACCTTGGGCCCCCTCCTTCAAGGTCAAACAAGGATAGCCAAACTTAAAAGTGCTTATAACTCGCTTATTATTGGTCCAAGACACTTGGGATGGTAAACCAACATATAGGAAATCATGAACTGGGAATCTTCTGGTGTGCTCGGATTTAACCTTGGGTCCCTCCTTCAAGGTCAAACGAGGATAGCCAAAGTTAAAAGTGCTTATAACTCGCTTATTATTAGTTCAAGACGTTTGGGATGGTAAACCAACCTATAGGAAATCACAAGCTGGGAATCTTCTGGTGTGGTCGGATTTGACCTTGGACCCCTCCTTCAAGGTCAAAGAAGGATAGCCAAAGTTAAAAGTGCTTATAACTTGCTTATTATTGGTCCTAGAGGTTTGCAATGTGAAACCACCTTATAGGAAATCATGGGCTGGGAATCTTCTGATGTGGTCAGATTTGACCTTGAGCCACTCCTTCAAGGTCAAACGAGGACAGCCAACCTTAAAAGGGTTTATAACTCGTTTATTATTGATCCCAGAGGTTTGCAATGTGAAACCAACTTGTAGGATATTGTGGGCTGGGAATCTTCTGATGTCAGATTTGACCTTTGGCCCCTCCTTCAAGGTCAAACGATGGTTCACTGGCTTTGGTGAGTTGTCTTTCCGGTGGATACAGATTTGGATCGGGTTTCCGAGGTCTAGTTACTCGCTTATTATTACTCGTAGAGGTTTGGTATGTGAAACTGACCTATAGGAAATCATTGACATAAAGACAGAATCAAACTGATTACAATAACCCTCTCCTATCGTCAAGCGTTAATCATAGGCTGGAAATCTTTTTATGTGGTCAGATTTATGTGGACCTTGGGCCCCTTCTTCAAGGGCAAACAAGGATAACCAAACTAAAAGTGCTTATAAGTTGGTTTTTTTTTTTGTTTTTTTTTTGTTTTTTTTGTTTTTTTTTTGTGCTTATAAGTTGCTTATTATTGGTCCTAGAGTTTTAGAATGTGAAACTGACGTATAGGAGATCATGGGCTGGGAGTCGTCTGATGTGGTCAGATTTGTCCTTGGCCCCTTTTTCATGGTCAGATGAGGATTGCCAAACTTTAAAGTGCATATAACTCACTTATTAATGTTCCTAGAGATTTGAAGTGTGAAACCAACCTATAGTAATCATGGGCTGGGAACTTCTGATGTGGTCAGATTTGACCTCCTTAAAGGTCAAACGAGGATAGCTAAACTGAAGGTGCATACAACTCACTTATTATTGGCCAAAGCAATGCAATGTCAAAGCAACTTATAGGAAATCATGGACTGGGAGTCTCCTGATTTGGTCAGGTTTGACCTTGGGGCCCCTCCTTATTTACCTCTTCACATTGATCCTTTAGAATTTCATGTAAAATTGCAAGCTGTAGGGATGCTCTGTTTTTGTGTACAAAAACTTTTTGTCTAATTACATGGCACCATATTAGTGTCCTTGACCAAATGGCAGGTCACGTTAGCAATTGTTGGGAATATCTAAGTATTTGTATTTATAAAAATTCCAATTACAATAAAATTAACCAATTTTATCTCAAAAACTGTAAAAAGACTACTACACTAGAACCTGTGAAAATTTTGAATGCTTTTATGTCCTTTGTTATTGCTTTTAATGCTTTTGAATGTATTATGAGGTTGTAGGATTGTTTCTGTTTTTCAACAGCATACTTTTCCATTTTTCTCTCCTTTAAACTGCAACACATTTTAATTTTTTCAACCTTTTGTGACGCTATGTTTTTGTTTTCAAAAACCTTGTTCTGTGTATCTATCTGAAAAGGATTATGGCAAAAAGTATCAGAAGCAAATGGAAGAGGAAAATGAGGGCAATGAAGCGTGAAAAGAATGCTCCAAAAGAACTTGCCAAATTGAAGAAAATTCTAGGTGCTGATGGAAAGATTATTGATGAAGAAATGAAAGAACTTGTTTCTGGTATGTGTATTTAATGTTATTGATTTTAAGTTCATGTTAACTTCTGCCATATTCTGTAGTTATGTTTAATTGTGCTAGCAATGTGTGTGAATACTATTGTGTATTACATTTTGATAAGTAATGCAGTATGTAATGTTTGTAAAGAGAAGAATTATGTCGTGTAATACATTGCATTCAAAGAGCAATATGAGTAATTTTTGCACATAAAATATTGATTCTGTAATGGAAAAAGTTGCACATTTTAAAATGCTTGCTTGGATGGTAAAAAAGATTTGTCTCTTGACAATTTTTTACATTTATTTATTTTATTGTAGTTACAGACACAAAAAGTACAACAGTAAAGGTGCCAAATGAAGAAACAGGTGAGTTAATTGATAAAACCACCTGAACTAAGTCTGGTTAAATTTCTTGCACATGAAATATCTAAACTAAAATGAAATTTTCAATGTTAGGCTACAATGCTACACTTTAACCAATGCTAAATCAAGTGCATATAAAATTGTTCCATTGCTACATCTACAGTATATACACGTCTTTTGACTCTAGTGTCTGACACAGAAAGATTTGACATAAACAAGTTAAGTTTGTATATTTCTTCCATCAGAGAACATGGAAACTGGAGATGGTGTGAAGTATGATCCCAAAACCAAGAAAGATGAAAACGGGCAGTATCCAGTATGGATGAACCAGAGGTCCATAAAAAAGCACAAGAAAGCTGTAAATAAAAAGAAAGCCTCAAGTAAAAAGAATGGTGTGGGCAAGAGAAAAGGAAGGATGAACAGATAACACTGAAGTGGTAGCACATCAGCATAAAACTTATGTTGTGGAAAATATCACATCATGGAAAATTCCCTGCTGCCCCTTGAAATAAAGCTACAGATTAAAAATACTCTGATCTTCAGCAACAGACCAAACACAAAAAATGCTCCAAAATGTCATAACAAGAGACTGTTCAGAGACTGCAGGCCTCTGTCAAGGCCCAATAAATCCTTTAAAATATCCTTGATCCAGAAATGATTGTAGATCATGCCCAAATTAAAATCAACTTCTGTTTGACCAAGTAACCGGCTGCTATGAAAAATTGATGTAAGTCTTTTTTTTTTTTTTTGCAATCTTTCTAACATTCAAAGAAGTAAATAAAACAGAATTCAGTGACATCATATCCTTGGTGAAGGTAATAATCTGATATTTGAGCAGAAGTTCCAATAATTCAAAGAGCAATGAGGGTGTGTTATACTGCACTAAAATGTTTACAAATATTCTAAAGGTACATAAATATGTACAAATACATTATATTTCATAAAATAACCAAAACACACAATTGAAATAATGACTAGATAAACTTATAAAAACAACAAGAAATGTTTACCAAAAGATGACAAAAAATACCAATGAAACACATGACTAGATGTAAGGATTAAAAAACAAAAATAGGAGGCTATATTTCAATATGATCTGAACATAAAAAGAATAACAAAATAAGATCATAATAAACGACTAGAATAAATGAACTGTATACAAACAAAAAGAATAAAACAGGTACAAAGCATCAATAAAAAGTACCATGTTCAAACAAAACATAAAACTTCACTCTAATCCAGTCTGGTGTTGTACTGTGATACATCTATACCTCCTCCATTTAGTCACCTCTTACGACACACAGGAGGACACGTTAGGCCTCTTCTACTTCCCTGGACCCACAGGGGGAAAAATGAGGATGTGTCCTTAGTGGCATATTTTCAAATGAAACCAGAAATGAGAAATGAGAACCACAAAAAGCCCTGGAGGAAAATATACTGGTCAGAAAAGATTGTTAATTGATTAGTATACACTTATCTTACAAGAATTAGAAGTATATACCATATGCACTATTACTTTCTATAGGTTGATATTTTTTTCTGTAAAATGCAGTAATTTTTGTCTGATAAATCCTTACAATTTGTATGCAGATGCTTAATTTAATTTTTACCCCACAGCCCTTAAGGGCTGTTGGGGTATTGTTTTCATCCATGGTGTCTGGATGGGCGGGTGTGCGGCGGGGAAAAGTTTGTCGGGGCTGTATCTCAGTAACCATAAGGTGTAGGAAGTTGATACTTGGTAGGGACATTGGTTAGGGGGTCTAGGTCTGCAACGTCATGGTGTGACCTTGATTTGACCTTGACTATAAAATCTTGTCCGGGCTATATCTCGGAAACTATAAGGTGTAGGAAGTTGATACTTGTTAGGGACATTGGTTAGGGACAGTAGGTGTGTAACGTCATGGTGTGACCTTGATTTGACCTTTGACCTTGTCATAGTGACCATGAGTTTAAAATCTTGTCTGGGTTTATTTCTTTGATTCCATAAGGTGTAGAAGGTTGACACTTGGTAGGGACATTGGTTAGGGGGTGTAGGTGTGCATCATGGTGTGACCTTTCACTTTGGCTCTGCCATGTGTGTTACCTGCCATATTTAAGACATTTTTCTCTTATGACAAAGATATATGGATTGCCGCAACTGATTATTATATGCACTTTTACATAATTGTGCTTTTTCCATTGACAGGTATTCTCCAAATAATAAGTTTTACAGCTTCGTAATTTTTAGTGTACTGATTAATGCTGTCATGTAGGTATTGAATTGTCTTGTTTTAATACTTTATCTTTACATACATTTTCTTTTTCTTAGATGTTATTTTCTCTACTTAAACATTATTTGAAGCTTTATATAACTGACAATAGTGCTGCGCCGATTAGTGGTCCATTCGATGCATTGATCGATGATGGCATTACTTTCAATCCATCGATCAAAAAACCAAAATTCGGGATGTCGAAAAAGGGTTGAGTTCTAGTATGTTTCCAGTCAAATCAAACGAAAGAGGAAGTGATTTTCCGTAAAATAAACATGGAGCAGTTTTTGTCCCAAAGATATCGCCTTAGAATTGTTGAAATGTACAAAAATATTATCTAAAAGTTTGGATTAGTTATTTACTCTGTAAGTTTTGTATGATTTTAATGTCTGCCGATGCATCGAATGATGCATCGATCACATGTGGGCGATAAATCGAGTAATTTTTGCGGACCGAGTCGCAGCACTAACTGACATGCCCTGAAAGTATCCCATCTTTGTACTGTTTCACTACTTCTATATCTCATGGTGTTGAAATTATTTCCCCAGGCCGTGGGGTACGGGCATCTCTGATGCTAGTTTTATTTACTATTGAGATGAAGTAAGTTATTGCTTTGGAATAAAAATTCCAAAGACATATTCTTTTCTACATGTGTGCTTTTTGAACCAGTAATTTAAAAGGTTTAATACAGGAGTCACAGACACAAAGTATTTACTATTTCTTATGATATTGTGGAGCACATGTACCATCAACACTTTCTAAAGGTCCATGTCTTTGTGAGTACCCATATCCATTCTTAATCACCAGTTAAATCGTTTGTATGTTGTTTCAAGGTAACTTAACTCCATTAAAGACCAAAAAAGGTCAATTTCAAAACATTATATTCATTTTAAACATAATTTTCTTTATTTGACAGTACTTTCACATTGTTTAGTGATAGATATCGGCCACATTTTAGTGTACACTAAAATTTCATTAACTAGATTCGGGATATTTTTTTTCTGAATGCCTTGCCAGTTTTCATTCTTATGATAGGCTGTTCCAAACTTTTGCTACTATGTAGTCCATGGCCTGTGGGCTTTTCTGAGAGTGGGTACAATGATCTCCCTTGCAACAATGTAAATTAACCAGCACTTATTCAGTGAAATGTAATTGTGGTGCTTGTTCACCTTACGGCCAAACCCAACAGCAGTTGTCTTCATTTAAAATGCCATAAAATTCAAAGATTATCTGTTCATTCAAAATTTTAAATATATCTATTTAAAAACAGAAAATTTACAGAAATTCTCCATGAAATAAGTGGAATAAAATGATTACACAAAGCACAAATTTAACACAATTTAAAGGTACTTCATTTGTGGTAAATTTCAGACTTCTTCAGGTTTAATGTTGCTTTTCTTGTGGTGTCCTTGTGTCATAATCGACACCATAAAGCAAATATGTCGGATGTTGTGATTGAAATACGAGTGACTTGTTTTTGTAATACGAGCTCTATATGTTGACATAACGTTTTACATTACACCAGATATTCTGCTTGTGGTAAATTCATGATGATGTTGTGAGGTAGAAATAGTGCAACTGTACATTTTAGTCCTAATCATTCACTTTTGATGACCTTCTTTTCTCCTTTTACACAAACTTGAAATTTGATACTGTGGCATCTTAATTTGGAATACTGTTTAAAATACTGTGAATTTCCAAAAGTTTGCACAGAAATTAAAAAATTCTTTCTTGAAATAAATGCTCAGTTTTAAGAAGCAAAATGAAATTTCAAAATGAACATCACCATGTTTTTGTGATGTCACAATACCATCACATTCAAAAGAGGTATTTTTGCTGTCTTGAAATATTTATGACTCGAAAAAACGGTTTGAGTTAAAAAATTTAAGGTTTTTTTTTAACAAAATACACATACAGGTTTCAATAATATTTCAATAAGTTTTGCCAAAATTGTCTGGATGCTTTTTGAATTCAGTGTTTGACTAAAATATGTTCTAACCTGCTTCCACCCATGATGCTTCCCATCAATTCATGATGAGATGTACACTTTGTTTTGAAGTTTTGTATCATTTAATTAATGCTCAACGACAGGAGAGGGTTATTGTGATCAGTCTGTGTCTGTCTTTCTGTCTGTGCACCATTTCGCCCCTATGGCTCAAAAACTATTGGACCTTCCTAATTACGTCACTTCATTCATTATTTCTTTACAGGAATATTTGTCAAAGGGATATAGCATGAGTGCTGTTTTATTGATATTTCGAAAAACATGTAACTACAATGGTCAATGCACATGCATTGTGAAAGGAAACACTGCAATTTATGGCATTGTTGAGGTGCTGTAAAAAAAGCACTTTCATATATTTTTCAAAATATGTTTGGCATAAAATCCTTCCGATTGATATCTTTGTAGGTTAAAAAAGCAATATTAAGAAAATCTAATACTCACATAAATGACCAAGTAGAACAACAATCAGTTGATTATTGATTTTCGTCAGTCTTTGTCTGAAAGAACTTTGTAGGGATGATATTGGTGATGACACACTCGCCTCCCACCTCTGAGGTCAGTAGTTCAAATCCCTGACTTTATGTTGGAAAGTTGGTAGTTGCTTACCGATGGTCGCCAATTTACAGTAAAGAACTTTGACCAACTGTATGTACTGGTTTCCTCTGCCCACATAAATACCTGTCATGGTATTACCTCTACAGTGTTGAAAACGACATAAAACCCCAAATAAATCAATAAATAAGGAATTCAGTATAAAAGAAAATTTTTGAATCCTTGTTAATTTAAGAATTTGGTTGAATGATTTTGAGTTAAACTTGACTTGCAGCACATTGGATAGGTCATATGGTGTTAAAGAGATGAAGGAAAGCAGTACATTCTAGTTAGTTAACAGTCAAGTCTTTGTAATATTTGCAAAAAAAGGTTTTATTCCAGTGTGAGGCAGTGAACATGCTATTTGTGTTGCCATATACATTAAAGAGTATTTAAGATACTCGGTTCCCTTAGTCGCTATCCCTGTGTCTATTCGGAATAATATAGCTAATGCATTGACTGATCTACATGAACTGATTTTGTTGGCATAGTTAATGTCTATTTAAATTGAATGAAGCTGCACAAGTATTTTCTCCAACTTGTTAATCAGAATGTTTTGTGAATATGTAAATAAACTTTATAAAAATATTATGTTTTATTTGTTACCCTACCTTTGTCCATCCTTTTTTTTTTTCAATATTATTTTTTTTCCTTTGTGAAAAAGTGTATATTATTAACATATCTCCAGTTGATGCAATTTTTTGGGCCATGGAGAAACAATATGGCCACCATCTTTAAACTAACTCCTGCTGGTTTAGAGAAAACTTGCGAATCTCATTACCAAATTTTGGATGGAAGTGTTTTATGTCAACAGGGTGCTTGGTGTTGATTGCAGGTTCATTGGGGAAAGCAACATGCCACATTGTTGAAAGTGGTTTTTGGCCATCCTTCTGACACAGTGGCAAAACATTGCTTGCCTTGCACATTCTATGGAAGTTTTAAAATGTTTAAAATTTCTGCCTCTGAAATTGGTACTGTAGGCAAACACAGACGATTTTGTGCATGTGCATATGAATTTGTTACTACTGTAACGGAAGGTGGTGAGTCACAGTGTACATAAGGTTGTGATTCGGTCGTCTTTTGGTGTAATACGGCGACATAAGGTGAGTTAAGGTATTGGATGTTTTGTACTGTGACAAGAGTTCGCATATGAATCTCGAACGGTAGTTGAAGGACGGGAGTTTCACCAAATGCCTATAACTGCGAATTACACAACCTGTAGTGTGAACAACTCAGACAAAATGGTGCGACTTGGGAGGTGGTTCTGCCACAAAGTAAAACTTAACTTCTAACCGTGGGACATACCACCTGTAGTGGAAAAGGGGCATTAGAAATTTATTTTGTTCCCCCCCCCCCCCCCCCCCCCCCAAAAAAAAAAAAAAAAAAAAAATTGCACAAGATAATATCGATACCTGGAGAAGAGATGATGTAATCATTTCTTGTATAACTTTGCTGGCAGTTTACTCCATGAGACATTGAGAGGAGACGAGATCAATCATAATTTGGCCTTTAGAATTTGTGAAAAGGTATTGAAATCAAGTCTTTTTTTCTCTACCAGGAGGTACAATTCACAAAAGCAGTTTTTAAGTCTATTTTGAAATGGGCAACTCACTGGCACATTTCATGAAATGGGTGTAATTTTTTTATTTATTCATTTCATGAAAGTGGCAACCTCATTTATGGAAGAATATTTTTAATTCACAAATCTACAGCAGATTTATAAAGGGCCATATAATCTCTTTTCAGCCTTAAAGTTATAAGATGCAGCAGCACAAAGAAAAATTACAAGGATTGCAAAATACATTTCTACTCGAAGAATGATCAGCGTTGAACCCTTCTTGTACATTCCTTTATGGTCCAAAGAAAAAGCAGTCTGGATGTCTAGCATTAGTTTTCAAGTTACTGATTTACTCATTATGGAAGGTACTGAAAAGTCGGAAAGTAGCCATTACTCACTTAGCTATTGGGATAGACTCCCAAATCACCATGTAGCTATGGAAAAAGTAGCTGAATAACATATTTTAACAAAATGCTTTAAATGCAATACTTTTCAAGTTATAAGTGATTTAGTGTATGATTTCATGAATTTTAATGCATTAAAATTATTTTAAAAATTCATAAAAAATAATAAAGATCTAGCTAGAGCTAGACCTGATACTCACACAAAGGAATCTACTTGTGGCCTAGTACATACTTGCAAGATAAGAGGGAAATCGCTGCAATAGTCAATGAGAAAATAGTGATAAGTGTTGAAATCTTCACAGTTTGGGTGGGGTACCTCACTTGTAATGGCTCTGGCAAACAGACGAACAAACAGATCTACATGCCTTGAACAATTTTTCATCCAGGGTAGATAAGGTATATTTTTAAATGAAATAGCTTTTCTGCCATAAATCAAATTTACTATGTGTAGTTCCTTGCATATGGGAGGCCTTTGTGTAGAACACCCACCTAGCTCAAACAGGTTTGGACTGCAAAAGAGGTTGGGGAAATTCTAATTGCAATTATATTTGTTTCCACAAACATGAATAACACCAGAGTTTGTCTTATAAAATTAAAGAAGCTCCCACAAGATCAGAGAACATGCCATTGAAAAACAACAAGAGGAAAATTCACACATGCCTGCGCGCGCACACACACAAAGGCAATTTTTTCCTCAACTTCATTTTGTGTGGAGTGAATTAGAGCAGCGTATGTGTAGTTTGTGTAGATATTATTACTTAGCTATGCAATGAGCTACAAGACTGAAATTTTACTATGTTCTAGCTGAAAGAAAAATAGGTGAAAAATATTTTTAACAAAATACTCGAAATGCAATACTTTTCGGGTTATGAGTGATTTATTGCATAAATTCATGAAATTTAATGTAAAAAAATTCAGAAAGTTCCATGCCTTCTACATATACTCACACAAGGGAATCTACTTGTGGCCTAGTACATATATGCAAGATAAAAAGGAATCCCCTTCAAGAGTCAATGAGACAATTGTGATAAAGTGTTGAAATTTCCACACTTTGGGTGGGGGTACCTCTCTTCAAACGGCTCTGGGGAACAGACGAACAGAGAGATCTGCATTCCTTGAACAATTTATTATCCACGACAGTTAAGGTATCTTTAAAAAGTAACAGCATGTCTCTAAGCTTGTACTATTTGAGAAGTTGTTCATGTGGACGTATCCACGGACACCGCAGAGTGATGCCATAATGTCAGCTGACTGACAAGTATATAACACGACACATATTGAGTCATGAACTGACAAACAAGTTAACATATACCTTTGTACCAACTTTAGTATGCTTGTTTAAATGGGCAAAACAATTTTATAATGAGACATGTTTTGAATGAAGGTGCCAAAAGGGCAATCGTATTTAGTTTCTTTATTGTGAAAAAGCTTTACCCAAATCTATGTACCTCAGTGCAAAGGATGGTAAATATTTTCCACAGAAATAAATATGTACCTTGTAAATATCCATAAGTGGATTCCTGTCAAGATGTTGCAAATTTTTATTCTTCTGAGTGTGATTGCATATTTAAGCATAAACGTAGCCTTACGCAAGGCTCTCGCTTCTTTTTAATTTGGAAAAACTTCCAGTTTTCATATTTTCTTACATATATTGGTTTTACCTCGAGATACTGCTTGGACAACGACAGTCGGATAAACTAATATCACCCAATATATTGGGAGTGCTTCATGAGTACAAATAAGTTATGCACATGTTTTAAAAGGACTTAAAAATTAAGAAAAGTGTCAGAATTCTTCAATTTTCTTGTAGTATAATATTCATTGATAAGAGTTAGAATTAGCTTGTAGTATAATATTCATTGATAAGAGTTAGAATTAGCTTGTACGATTAAATTACCTTTTTTTCGTTCAGTAAAAACGTTTTAACATTTCTAATTGGTCTGTGGCTTCTGTGGCTGCCCGTGGAGGTAACAAAAAAAAAAAAAAAAAAAAAAAAGCCGGAGCGGGTAGCTTGAAGGCCCAGCCATGATGCATGAAGTGTTCAATGGATATATATTGAAATCAAATGTTCCTCTGAAGCAGTGTTAAATACTCCGCTGAGGCTGATATGAAATATTTGGCTGAGCTTGGTACAATTTACCCAACTGAGGCGAGTGGATCTCTGGCGATTTCTGCTGGGACTTGTGGCTTGCAGGGTTTGTTGCAGGTGTTGTGTAAGTCAATCCTCAGTTGGTCCAATTCTAAGGTTATATTATATAACCAGTTCCCAAACGATAGGCTTTGAGCTGTACATTCCAATATTAACGATTTCCTTCATAAAACGCTGGATGATGTGTCTAATGTTATTTAGTCCTATATTTAAGTTATACAGTCATGTATCAAAGTTTTGAAATCATCGATTTATATATATTTCAGGCACTAACTTGTATCTAGGACACATTAGTTTGTAACAATAAAGAGAAAAATTGGAAGCCCAGAGCCAAAGCAAGGCAGGGAATTTGTCCAAGTTGTACCTTTAATTGGTTAAGTTAATGTTTTTTTCTGTGTCTTCATAGCAGTGGTTATTCATACACAATGGCTCGTATCATTTTCAAATTTGAATTCTTTTTCATTTGTTGTTTGAGACTTTTCCATGTATTTTCCTACTGATGAAATACAATGCTGTTTAATAAAACAGGTAGTGGTGGTCTATTGGCTTGAAAACTATCAAGTTACATTTGCTGGACACTTTATATTTGTTTAAGAGCCATTAAGGAATGTAGAAGAAACACTGTTTACAATGAAAATATCCAGTCCTTGACTAATTCAATGTGTCGTATTCCAGAAAAGGCACCTTTTTACAACTCATAGCTTTGCCTTCGTGATCCACATATCTCTATTCCTTGTAAAATATCTAATAACACCTCGTCAGTTATTTCTATAATCGCTTTTTAAATGAAAAAAGAAGATCTATAACGCTTAAACCGATGCCTAGCTATTTTTTATTCAACAGAAATGCTATGTAATTAAGCATCCCTTTTCACACCCAGTTTTCGGACAGCCGCCACTGATACATTCTCATGCTTGAATATCTCCTTTCGATATAAGGTCTATCAAAATGATATTTGACAGTTAACTTCTATAGGCGTGGGAAATTTTTTGACAGGCATAGATTTGACCTTTATCAAGACTGTTTCTAGTACTTCCGTTTCACCAAAGTTTCTCAGAAAGTACAGGCTGTAAGTCAACCAAATTTGGTAAGCATATTCCTCACATCAAAATCTAGGCGCCCATCGATTTTGAGATTAATGGGGTCATAACTGAGCGATTAACGGGCGACTGATTATCAGGTGGTAAAAACGTGTTAAATTTAACCCTTTCAACCACATGTTTTGTCTCTTTGCAGGAATGAAAGAGCCTAAAAAGGTTCAATATCATATTAAAATATGACACTTGGGTGTACAGGTTTAAAAAACGCAACCTCTTGTTAAGGCTACCTTAAAATCAATCAAATCCGGCGCCTTTCCTATGTCAATCAAGGCATAAAGGTAATTTTCTTTCATTTTGCAGTATATCCAGACAGGGCTTGGCTGGAATGCTATGAAACTTCATTGTATCCACCGATCTGGTGGATACTTTTGTTAGCGTTGCTACGCCATTGCACATAGAGAGATTTTCGGTATCATTAAAAGTTCCTAAATCTCCCTTCATTCATTTTCATTCAGTTTATTTTATTATAGTGACATGTATTATACTGTAACAAAAGGTATTACAAAACATAAACAAAAAGAAATACCCAGCCCTCTTTTGGGCTTATAAGTCACTTTAAATATAAAAGTTCAAAACATGATTGGTTTGATTAGTTGAAACTAGGAATTTATATTAAAGTATGAAAATAAAAAATAACCCCAAATCCACAATTACAATCCAAAATGTGTGTCATATTTAAAGGGGAAAAATAAGCATACTTCAGTTAAAACAAGGTATTTGTATGTTACCTACTTGGTGCATAAAAGTTAACAAAAACATTTGGTACCTTGAGGTTATTTCAGGGGGCCATGGTGGCAGAGTGGTAACACTCTTGCCTCCCACCTCTGAGGCCAAGGTTCGGTTTCTGACCCGTCCTCAAGTGGGAAAGCTGGTAGTTGCTTGCCGTTGGTCGACAGTTTACAGTACAGAACCTTGACCAACTATATGTACTGGTTTCCTCTGCCCTTCCAACTACCCATCGTGATATGACCTGTACAGTGTTCAAAGCGACATAAACCCCCAAATAAAATTGAGGTTATTTCAGGGTTAGACTATTGGCGTAGGAGTACAGATAACTGTTTTGCTAGAATATCCATGCATTGATTTGGCATGTTTACTTAAACCTGGGGTTCATTGAGTCAAGGGTTTGCTCCAGCTTGTTACACCGGTACAAAATAATTTTATTTTTTATGTAAAATGTCAGTTTTCACCAAGAAAGCTTAGGAGGCTTTAACAAACTAGAATTTCCAGTGGAATTGGCAAGTCAATGTCTTATTGTGCTAAAATGTTTTACATGGGCACTAAATGTAACACCGTTGGAGACAATATTGTAAACCAGATCAGATTTGTTTTTCATCATGTCGGGTATATTCAATGGAAAATTCAGTTTACCTCCTCCATTTACAAAATGATCAACCCACTGTAAATATTTGTACAGACAACATGAATGTAGATGAGCAAATAAAAGAATAGATTCACAAATGATTCTGTCACATGAAAGACAAGAATGTTTATTGTGAGACACAATTTCGTCATTTTTTTATCTTCGATTAATTGCAAAGACGGCATTTTGTAAACAAAATGGTAAAAGTAAGTTAAGTATAGTATTATAGTGGCAGATCCAGGGGGGGGGGGGGGGGGCGTGGAGGGCGCACGCCCCCCCTTTCAGAGTTTGGAACATTTATTCATGGGGCTTTTTGTCCTTGTCCACGCCCCCTCCAATCCCCCCACCCCCAAATCTGTTTTTACTAGGGTAATATGCCTGTTTAAAGTGACAGTCATTATACCTGTGTCACTGTCCAGTATCAAAGGGGATTAGGTTCTTTTGTGTGTGTACTATGTTAGGTCTCATCCTCAAACAAACTGAGGATTACATCTTTTGTGGATGACTTTGTGTATAAACCTTTGTTTACCAGTGTATGTTTAAACATGAGATATACAATTTACAAAACAATTTACAAACTAATTACATGTAATAATTTGGTGATCTAATAATTTATTACTGCACTTCTATGTTTCAGTTCTAATTTGCTCAGTAGAATCAGTTGTAAAATAAAAATGTTGAAGAAACATTGTGGCATATAAATTTAGATTCAAGTATGTTTCCCTCCACTTTTTTACAGTTATACCATTGTTTATTATGGGAAGCCCCTTTGAAGTTTATTTTAGGTTTCATGTGTTTTTATTCAAGAAACATTGCGGCATATAAATTTAGATTTCACGTATGTTTCCCTCCAATTTTTTTGCAGTTATACCATTGTTTATTATGGGAAGCCCCTTTGAAGTTTATTTTAGGTTTCATGTGTTTTTATTCAAGAAACATTGCGGCATATAAATTTAGATTTCACGCATGTTTCCCTCCAATTTTTTTGCAGTGATACCATTGTTTATTATGGGAAGCCCCTTTGAAGTTTATTTTAGGTTTCATGTGTTTTTATTCATGTCAGTAAACTGCTGTATGTATCTGACAATTGAGTGTACAAAAAGCCCCAATAGAAAAAAAACTGCAGAAAAAGTCACAGCAGAAAACTAGTGTATGAACAAATAACCCCAGTAGAAAATACCCAAACCTTTGTTACATGATGTACACTACTTGGCAGGGCTTGTGTAAATGTGTTATGTACCATTTATTTAGAGGGCTTTTGTACTGCGGTATTTTCTACTGCAGGTTTTTAGAGGCTTTTTTCTGCTAGATGTTTTCTTCAGTTTACTGGACCATCAGTATCATATATTAGGTGTACGGAACTTTGCCCTTCAGGTACTTTGCCCTTCAGGTACGTTGCCCTTCGGAACTTTGCCCTTCAGGTACTTTGCCCTTCACTAAATATGAGGGGTAGGAACTTTGCCCTTCACTAATTAAAAATGCCCTTCACATGTAAAAACCTTTACTGGGAGTAATAGCACACTTTAGTACTATACAGTACTATACTGGGAATGAATCACCACAGGAAATGTAAAGCCCTTCACATTCAAAAAAGTTTTATTAGGATTACTTGCATACTACATAAAATCCAGAAATAAAATCCAGAAGTTAATTTGTAAAGTTGTCATACCCTTACAATAAGTGCTTTTTATTATTTTTAATATGTGTAATTAAGCTTAAATGGATCTAATTTGTGGATCAACAAACTGATTCTACATACTACATAAGACACAACTATGTACAAGCCCTTCATATTTTTAAGAACATTTGTTGGGATTAATTGTAGATCTTAATTGCATACTATACAGAGGCCCTTCATATTTTAACAAAGTTTAATTAGGATAAATTGCATACTACATAAATTATTGAATTGAATAATACATAAAACTGGATTATTGATTGTCTAGAATAATAGCCTTCAATTATGTAATCATATGATAAAGTATCTTCTGTGATCATGGACTGAAACAATAGACCTGCCACAACAGTAAGAAACCAGTTATGGGTTTACCAGTCTCTCATTCATTCACCATCCATTTCCCTTTTCACCTCAATAGCCAATTCAACAAAAGGTCTGTCACCCATAGAAATGTATTGTGGGGATTAACTTGGACAACAGTCTTTTTGTTGGGCTTGACATGCATTATACAGTTATATATTATACATACTTGGCTTCCTCAACAAAATAAACACAGTATCTCATTCATTCACCATCCATTTCCCTTTTCACCTCAATAGTAAATTCAACAAAAGGTCTGTCACCCATAGAAATGTATTGTGGGGATAAACTTGGACAACAGTCTTTTTGTGGGGCTTGAAAACAACTCGTTTACACACATGAATGGACAATATTTATAATTTAATTTTTTTTTCATGTGAAGGGCATTTTTAATTAGTGAAGGGCAAAGTACCTACCCCTCAAATTGAGTGAAGGGCAAAGTACCTGAAGGGCAAAGTTCCGAAGGGCAACGTACCTGAAGGGCAAAGTACCTGAAGGGCAAAGTTCCCGGATTCCATATATTAAGTGTTTAGATAAGATTGGCATTTTGCCCTCCTTGTCCTTTAAAATGGGCAGCATTTTGTCCCCCCTTGCAATTTTGACTGGCGTTTTGTCCCCCAGGATTTTATCCGCCAACATTTTGTCCGTGCACCGCGTGATATGTCCCGCTACAAAATGTCCAAGCATGAAATATCCATTACCCGCGTCAACCCACGCCCCCCCTTTCGGGAAATCCTGTATCTGCCTCTGTATAATACATGTGGCATTTAATTATATTCATGTTACATTTGAATGAGTGTCAAATCTATTTTATATGCTTTAAAGTTTTTATTTCCTAATACTCTCATGAAATTTAAACTTTGCAATGATATCCACAATGTACATTATGCTAAGTAACAAAATTACCCTGGAAGGAGAAGTCCGCGAAAGTGAAAGTTACCCTACTTTAAAAAATAATATCATGTAGTGAATCCGTTCTTAGTTTTATAGCCTGTGTTTATCTGATGTTTTCCCTCTACTATTCTAATAACATTATTATAATTGCTTAAACTTGAACGCCGTTAAAAAAATCATATTTGTTTTATGAATTTGTATAGATTTTCAAAAAACTCATATTATTACAATGTTTAGCTTTCAGTGAAGTCACTAAATAATAAGAAAATTGTTAAGAAATATGTTATAGTTAACTTTAAAATCATACCTGAGTTACGGTAACCTTTACTATAGAGGGTATAGGGTTATAAAAATGTAAACTTAAATTTAGAACTTTTAGAAAAGGTACCCACTGCAAAATAAAAACCAGGATAAAAAGTTTGAACCCAACATAATGCCCCTGTTCCACCAAAGGACTAAGCTCCGATCCTGTCCGCGACCCTTAATTGTGGACAGTCGGTGAAAAAAGGTAAAATGGGCGGGAATACTGAATCAGTATTAAAGCCTGAGATTAAGTTCAGATCTGCCTCAGGAAGCCTGAGGAGGCCCCAGGAGGCCCCACACAGTCCCCGACTGTTCTGCGACTAAGAACCGATTAAGCCATTTTTCTGGTCGGTTTGAACCATGATCTTGTAGACATACCGACTGGGTCCCAGAATGCCTCAGGCCTCCTAAGCCCCGACTAACCCCCGATTAAGTCCCGGCTTCCTCAGGTGTCCTGAGGCCTCCTCATTGTTCCCCAGATCAAGATTGCCGATTCTTGTTTTGCAAAAAAACTGGATTTTCTGGGTATATATTTAAATTCCGGGATGTAATTATCATTACTTTTCTAGGAACACAGCAGGATGCCACCTTTCAATGGAAGACAGCTTCAGCAACAACTTAGGGCTTTTTTGGTTTTTATTCATTTACATATAATGATGTATTTGCTATTTCTACGTCGACCACAGCAACCAGCAGCACCTCCACCACCAGCCAGACAAAGACCTAGAAGAAGGCACAACATGTGGGTCAGGCCATGGCTACTACAGAGAGAGGAGAGGGGGGCTTACCACAACATTATGGCTGAACTGTATGTATGTCACCAATTTCATGAGGATGACCCCAGAATTCTTTGAAATGATAAAGACCAGACTGGAACCACGTCTAGCCAGGCAGGCCACCAACTACAGAGCTCCAATCAGTGTTGGGGAAAAGTTAGCCCTCCCCATCAGATTTCTGGCTACTGGAGAGTCATACACATCATTATCCTGTCAGTTCAGGATTGGCAGATCCACCATTTCCAAGTTTCTACCACAGGTTTGCAGGGCCATTCAGGATGAGTTCACCAGAGAGTACCTCAGATGTCTTACTACTCCAGATGAGTGGAAAGAACTGGACACAGAATTCAGGATTAGGTGGAACATTCCACATGCCCTGGCAGCCCTTGATGGCAAGCATGTGGCCCTGAAGAAACCCAAGAACTCTGGAGCCCTGCACCACAACTATAAGGGATTCTTTTCAATAGTAGTATTGGCGTTGGTTGATGAACAGTGCAAGTTCAGATGGGTGGATGTGGGTACAGCTGGATCTTGCTCGGATGCCCAGATATTTAATACCTGTTACCTGAGGAGGAAGATTGATGATGGCAGCATAGGCTTCCCTGACCCAGCACCTATAACCCAGGGCGGTCGAGATGTCCCATACTTCATTCTGGCAGATGATGAGTTTGCCCTGAAGATCTGGCTGATGAAACCCTATGGCAGGAGAATGTTAACCAGGGAGGAAAGGATTGCCAACTACAGAATATCAAGGGGCAGGAGAGTTGTTGAGAATGCTTTTGGCATCCTGGTTTCAAGATTTAGAGTCATGATGACCACTATTGAACTACCCCCAGAAACAGTCAGGGATGTGATCTTGACCTGTGTGGTTCTGCACAACATACTGAGAAGCCAGTATCAAGGTCAACATGGTGGTCAACAGCCTGGTGATGATGATGGTGATGATGATGATGATTATGATGATGATGAGCCTGGTGATGGTTGCTTGATTGGTGGTGCTCCTGATTGTGGTCGCGACAGAAACCCTGCCAGAGAAGCCAAAAGACTGAGGGATTACCTCAAGGACTACTTCAATAATGAGGGAGCAGTGGCCTGGCAAGATGGCAGAATATAACTGCTACTGCAGTAACCAGTCCTTTTCAGGACTAATAACCAGTCTTTTTCAGGACTACCAAATATTCCAAAAACAATTAATCAGCTCTGCTTGTTCCAAATAACCCAACCATTTCCAAACATAAGTCACCCAACCAACAAACAGACAAACCCAATACCCAACATAAGTCCACGACCAAGAAACAGACTAACACAATGCCAAACATAAGTCACCCAACCAACAAACAGACAAACCCAATGCACAACATAACTTGCTAAATGGAATAAATATTGTGTACATTTTGAAAGCTACACCCTATTTTCACTTACATTTGTCTTTTCTTCTGGAAAAATAATTGAAACTAAAATTTTTTCCTTTATTGCGAATCTCAAAATAAACTTTTTTCTTCCACTTCAAGAAAATTTAGAAAATATAACCACCCAAATGGTTCTCTTTAGAGTATGGTTTATCTGTCTGTTGGTTGTGTGGAGTTATGTTTGCAAATGGGTTTGTCAGTACGTTGGTTGGGGGTTATGTTTGGTATTGGGTTTGTCTGTTTGTTGGTTGGTGGCTATGTGATGTGCTATGTGATCATAATATCTTTTAACTCTAGGGATGGTGTCAGTGTTGGACTTTTTTATTACAGATTTAAACCTATCCCATGGAATTTAAGCTACAAATGGGCAGATTATTGGCCATATTTGGAGTTCATTTATCTATTTTTTTTCTATGTGGCCTTCTGTTGTTATGTGTATTACCATGGGTTATTTGTTTCATGTTTGGGGTGGTGTGGCTGTTGGGCTTATTGTGTGTGTGTTTTGTGATAAGTATTTGTACTGAACTTTTATGTTTTGGGAGGAGAATATGAACAACTTGCAGCTATTAATTGTTTTTGGAATATTTGGGCAGCCCTGAAAAAAAATGTCTATGGGGGGTCAGAGACACACCCGGACTGGCTGGCTACTGAGGAGGCTGCTGCTGTTGAGGCGGTGCTGTGGTGGTGATGGTGTGGAGCTACTGCTATTGCTGCTGCTGCTGAGGCTGCTCAATGATCTGTGTTGTTGTTAGATCTGGTAGCTGGCTTAGTATTCCACTTAAGTTGTGTCTGCTCCCCTCGTCCTGTACTGTGACCAATGATGGAGGGTTTCCAAAGCCAATGGGGCTGGTTGTGTAGTAGACGTAACTGCTGGAACTGCTGCTGCCTGGGTGGAATTAGACGCCTGTTGAGTGGTTGTTGGCAGTATTCCGACCCTCTGTGACTCTTTGGTAATAGTGGCTGATCTCTTGGGTAGTACTTGATGTCTGTGAGTGTTCTTTACTGCTTCAATGTCTCTAAAAATCCTGATGTGGGTCTTAAGGAAACCCATCTGCTGGTAGACCCAGGACTGTCTCTTGGTCAGACTGTTGCTTGGAGAGCTTGTCATAACGAGTTCTCTGTGACTCAAACCACCTTCTGACATCAAAGGGCTGGAGCTTCAGTTCTGCAGAGATTTGCCCAGAGAGCCTCCTTCCTCTGTCTGTCGTGGAAATGTCCATTCTCCTTGCCGTACAGCTCTGGGTGCTCCTTCACAAACTCTACAATGGCTTGTTCTTGGCTGTCAGTGAATGTAGCACAAACGCTGGCTCTCTTGGCTGCTGAGTGGCACTCTGATTCTTCCTCACACCTCTCATCTTCTTCGCAAGCTTCCCCAGTAACTTCTAATCCTTCCTCTGTATCTTCTATCCTCTGTTCTGTCTCTTCTGTCCCCTCTTCTGTCCTCTCCTCTCTCCTTTCCTCTGTCCTCTCCTCCAACTTTCCACCTTCCTTCTCCCTCTCCTCTTGCCTGTCCTCCATCTTCTTCTTTCCTCTCTTTCCTCCTTTCTCTTTCCTCATAACTCCAGTGAATATAAAAAAAGTCAAAAAACTAAAATGTGTCGCCTAACTATTAAATTTGCCCTAAGCTCAAGTAAAATGTAAAAAAACTGAAAACCCCTAGCAGAAAGTGACACATGTCTGTCAGTAGCCAACCAGTCTAAACACAGAAAGCGTGTGTGCGGTCGCTTATATAGTCCCAGACCCCCCATTGCCTCTTTTGGGTTTCAAGCGCACGGAAAAGAGTCGGTACTTAATCAGTACTTAGTCCCAGACCACCTGGGGCGTCCTCAGACCGTCGCAGACTAAATTGGTGTGGTCCCAGGTGGCCTAAGGAGGCCGGCTTGGATCGGTTTGGATCAGCTTCTCTTAGTCAGGGCTTAGTCCCAGACCCAGATTTCTTAGTCGCAGGACACCTGAGACAGTCAGAGGCTTTCTGGGACTAATGAAACCGATTCCTTTTCACACACATGAAACATGTTATGAGTCGGGGACTGACAACAGGCTTCCTGGGACTAAGCTAGGGACGCCTGGGACTAAGGATCGCAGGAAGCCTGAGACAACATAGGACAATTTGGGTCTGAGGAGGCCTGAGGAAGCCTGAGACTGGACATTTTGTTGACGGCGGGAAATAAGAATCGGTTTGGGTAGTGAGAAATATCAATCATGTTTGATTATTCTCACGGCCCCAACCGACAACTACTGATCCATATAAAACGCCTGGGACTAAGCAAATTTTTGAAACCGACTACAAAAAACCCTTAATCGGGAAGCTTAGTCATGTGGTGGAACTCCCACATAAGGTGACAGGTGCATTCTATGTAGCTTCAAGAAAATATCTCATTATCTAAAATCCCATATAATCTACCTATCTAACATATCTTAATTGTAGGTTTGGTTGAAGATGAACCTTACAGGGGTGTTACACTAGAGCTGACAAGTCGATAACTATGTTTTTATGGGAGTCGGGACATAGTCTGCAACAGTCAGTTGTAGTTTCCAGGTTTTCCCACCTTGTCGGATAATGGAACAAGCCTGTCTGTATCATGCATGCGGCTTGTCCCAAAAATAGCTTTCCAGACTGCATGTTACAACAAACCGAATGTACTCGAAAGTAAACAGACTGTGCGGGAAAACATACCATACTGTCGGTCACTTTAGCCGACATGTCTGTAAATGTTCCCGACAAGCCTATAACTTTTCCAGGCAAGTCGGGAACTTTTAACGTCTGAGTCCTTGAGTCGGGAACTTTTTATCCGACAAGCCCTGAAGTGAAACAGACAAGCCTTAAACAATAACAGACATGCCTGTTACAGTAACAGACAAGCCAGTGACTGTAACCAACAAGCCTGCAATATTTTGTGTTTATGGCTTGTCTGCTTCAAAATCTGTGGCAAAAAAGGACGAGTTGCCACACACACTTCATTCATTTGGGCTTTGACTCTGGAGGTGTGCAGCCTTTTACTTTGTGTTTTTTTTTTCAAAATAAGCTTAAGTATTGAGATAGGCTGGACTGGCTGGAAGTGTCTCTGGGAGAGACTAGCAGCTTCCAGGAATTTATCTGAGACTGTCTGGGGCCACAGCTTCAATTCAAGACACTTCACGAGAGACTGAATCTGAGATGGAAATCAGCATAGCATCAGATGTCACTCATCAACCATTGACCACAAGCCCTTCACAGCGACCAGCTGCTGTCACTACCACCCCCACTACTGAAGATCCAGTTCTAGATCAGTTCAAGCAGAAGAGGTAGATGATTTCCAGGTTTTGGGTGCACGACAGGATTCTACTCTGAATCTTCGTCAGTCCTTCTGTAACTATCTCCATTCGGAGATTGAGTACCTGGAAGAGCGAGACTTTTTGACATTCAGGAATGAGACAGTAGAACTTCTTAGTGGAATACAGTACAAGGCTGCAGAATGCAAAAGACAGGTCTCAACAACTCAACAGACTCCAGTTACAACTTTCCAAGTGCCACAACAACCACATGCCACCACAGGACGTGAATACATCCTCACGATTCCTGAGACTCAACAAGTTCTAACACAAGGTGTTCAGACAAGCCAAGTAGCTGCAAAACTCCAGCCACAAAGGTCACTGCAGTCATCATCATCATTATCAAAGCCGGCATCCTTTACTGTTGTGGATGACCAGCAGCCTGGGCCTTCCAGAAAACTGACGTTTGCATTGATCCCTACAAAAATTTTTAACCTGCCATTGGTCACCTACATCCAAGTTGAAGAAAGTCAGCACAACACCTCTGGATTATCAACTCTTTTCAGGAATATTCCATCACAACTGCAGTACCAGCAGATCAACACACCGCAACCTTATTCACCTTCACAACTTCAACCAGCACCATCACCAGTGCCAACTTCCACTCAGCAAGAATCAGCAAGACCTCTCAGCCAGTCCAGCCCACAGAGTCATCCCATGTCTGCAGATTAGCCTACACAAGTCCTTATCAGGACTGCTCACACCAAAAAGGCCCTCTCAGGGCCACCAGATTCTTTCAAAAACAATTAATAGCTCTGCTATTCCCCAAAACAAAAAATACACTGCCCCACACCTCACACACACCCCAAACACATAACAAATAGTTGAGTGAATGAGTGAGCGAATGTTTGATATAAATAGAAAAATTCCAACACACACACAAAAAAAATTCAAGTGGAATGAATGTGTGGATGGACTGACAAACATACCGATATACTGACTGACTGACTAACTTGACCTGACAGACTGACTTACAGACTGACTTACAAAGACTGACACACTTATTGAATGACAAATGACAAGGATTGACTACAAGAGTGACTGACATACAAAGACATACGCATACATTGACTGACAACTGATGATGACTGACTACTGGAGTGCCTGACAGAGACAAAGACACATAGTGACTGACAACACAATTACTGACTGCTAGAGTGACTGACAGAGTGATAAACTAAGGACTGACAGAGGAACAACAGAAATGACTGATTGACTATTTCCCAGATGACTGATATTTTATTTAGACTGACTCTGTTCACAGATAATTCCATAAACTTTTGGGGATTAATTTGAAAATAATATTTCTTTTTAAAATATCTGGGAAATAAAGGATTTACTTCAGTAAGAATTTTTTTCCAAATTATTAATAAAAAATCTTTCTGTTTGAAGGAAAAGCAAAAAAAAATTAAAATGATAAAAATCTAAATAAAATGGTTTGGTGTTTCATCTTTGACATTGGGTGGCTTGGGTTTAATTCTTTGCTTTTTAAAAAAAAATTCTCTTTGAAAATGGGCTTAATATTGGTTAAAAATGTGTTTGGATTTGTTGAAATTATGTTGGGATTTGGTTGAAAATGTGTTCAAAATTGGTTTAAGATTTTTGCAGCACGAGCAAAATAAAAGTTTTTGGAATAATTAGGTAGTCCCGAAAAGGACTGATTGTGTCATGCCAGCCAGTAGCCTTCCCAATCTCCTTAACTCCTTTCCTCCTGCCCAGCCAGTGCCCCTAGATTATTGAAGCAATAGTTCAGTAGGTGTCGTTGATGTTTAGCCTCCTACGATGGGTTTCTGTATTTCTCATTGGGTCCATTGGCCGCCTGGTCAGCCTGTGGGGATTGTATGTCATCTGCTGGGGTGGATGGCCTGTCTGCTCCACATTAATGTCTTCTCAGAATGTTGTGTTGTACCACATATGTAAACACAATGTCACCCACACCCTCTGGCCTTTGCTCCATGGAGGTCAGTAGTACTCTGAATCTGCTTGATAGTATTCCATTTCTCGACCACCCTCCTGCCCCTGGATATCCTGTAGTTGGCTATTGTCAGTTGTCTTCTGCTGTAGGGCTTGACCATACAAGGCATTAGGGCAAAGGCATCATCAGCCAACAGGAAGTAGTGCAGATTTGGATCTCCAGGTCCAAGTGGTTCTGGTTGTGGAAGCCCTAAGATGCCATTCTCAATTTTTCTTTTCAGCTTGCTATGATTGAATATCTGTGCATCTGATGAAAAACCACTTGACCCCACACCCACCCACAGGAATTTGTACTCTGCGTCGACCCATGTAGTTGAAATATTCACTGCCTGACTTCTTCATAGCAATGTGTTTGCCATCTAGTGCACCAACGACATGTGGGACATTCCATCTGTTTCTGAATTTCTCCCCCACCCCTCTCCATCCTTCAGGATTTGTTGGACAGGTCAAATATTCATCCGATAATTCTTCAAGGGTGGCTTTGCACAACTATGGGACAAATTTGCAAATGGTAGTTCTTCCAACCCTCCAGTGGTACTGTAGTGAAGTGTATGTTTCTCCTGTTGACAGGTGCCTGAGTGTAACTGCCAGTTTCAGTCCAACTTCTAGTAGCTGCCTGAAATTTGTGTGTGACTTCTTGAGGTGGTTGTGGATTCTTTCTTTAATGAGGTCAAAAAAGGCAGGTGGCATCCTAATGAAATTCTGGTAACCTGGTATGTCAGTTGTTATTAGCTCGTCCAAGAGTGCTCTGTAGCATCCTCCATCCTCTCTTTGAAGTATCCAGGGCATAAGCCATGGGTTCTGTGGTTTCGTCCTTCTTCGTGGTGGGGGCTGTGGCTGTGGTTGTGGTACTGGCTGGGCAGGTGCTCGTTTCTGTTGTCTTCTTTGTCTAGAAATAATGATGAAAACTAACAAATTTAACTCAATAAAAACTAAAAGGATTCTAAACTTGTCAAAAAGTTCATCTTGATTTGTAATTGGCATCTTTGCAGTGATAAATGAGTGCTTTATCACATGCGCTGGGGGTTTATATAGTGTGATCTGGATCACGACTCTGGATCCCGACACCATAAATCAGTCTTGTGGTGATGGGTCGGGAAGAGCTTGTCTGTTTGTCTTTATGGCTTGTCTCTTTGTGATCTGGCTTGGTTGTTAGGGATTTAGGCCTTGTCCTACTACTTTTCCGACTGAAAAGTCCCCTACCCTAGGGCTTGTCTGGATACTGATTAAGGCATGTCAGGAAGTCTACCATCTTGTCGGGGATTTTTTTAACCAACTATGGTTTCTCGCACCTTTTCTTCTATGTTTCTACGACTTTCACAACTGAATCTAGAGTCGAAGGGTCGGCTCCAGTGGAACACCCTCATTAACCACATAAAATTATTTGTCAGCAAAATGCTATGTACATTATCCAATCTGATAAGAACTTATAACCTTCCCGATTGCAGGTTATATCCTCCCAAATGGGTTTATGAACTTTACGAATGTCTGTGCAATTGTTAAGATTGATAATGATCAAAGAAGAGCAAAGAAGGTTTCAGAAAAATTCAAGCACTTCTAAATTTATTGAGAAGATATGCAATTTATCTTAAAAATTAAGATCGTGGTTTACAAACCTCCCAGATGAAAAAATCAACCTCCTCTCAACTCTCCCAAATGGTAATTTTCAGTACTACAAAGCAAACGGGGAGGTTAATTGCCAATGTGGAACAACCCTATTAGCTATTTGTTTTAATAGGGTAAAGAGATTCTGAAAACTAATTACTTACATACATCCTGGAATTTGAGACAAAATATAGTCAATAGATAAAGTCATATTCAAACTTTTCTGTCTCTTTTTCTTGAATTAAAATTCATTCAACTCAGTTGCTTTTCCATTTAAACTACATGTATTTGTAACTTTTTAAATTTTATATTTTACGAAATTTTTAATCACTCTAAGAAGTATGCTGTTTTTAAAATTAACTTATACACTCATTCAGCACAAGGCACTGTGTATCAATTTATTATTATCCACCAATTACAATATCTGACCTGAATAAAGGCGATTTCTGTTAAACCTGTTACGATTTTTCACAAATATTTGAATAACTACATAACCTACAAACGTGCAATGTAAGGTACAAACAAAAACCCCATTCTCTGAACTGACTCAGAAAATTAAAAGTTCCAGGGTACTTAAATAAAGAGGTCATTGATTTGTCTTCCTGTCTGCATATCAAGCCTTTGTCAAATGCCTTTACATAAAAACTCAAAATGGTACAATTCAATAACTATTGACGAAAGATTGACGCATTTGTGACCTCGTTCATAAATAATTCCAGGGTCAAGCAGCCAGATCTATACATTACATAAAATATGGATGTCAGATATAAGTCGTCTACATATCACTGTTTAAACATTCTGTTGTATAGTGGATTTCAAAAGTTTAATGTGTACTGAGTATAGAACTCATGGGTTTAACAATTAAAGTTTCCCCACTTAGCACCCCCCACCCGCCGTTCACATCCACATCTCTGGAATACTGACCTGGAATGTCCTTTGACTATCTTCACAAAAAATTATATGAAGGATAAAATTGGGTCAATAGTTTGGCCAGAATAGCTTTTGGTTGATTATAGCTTTGTAGCTATCTGAGTAATAGCTGCTTTGCTACTTTGAGCTTACTCTGAATTGCATTTCTGTTTTCACTCTTTTAAAGGAAAAATATTTAACTCATCGTTGTAAAATTTGGCATGAAGGTTTATAGGGTCAATTGCTTCCTTGGTATTGTTGATGGCAATAGCAAAAAACAAAAATATGTCTATCTCCTAAACCGTGCGAGATAGAACAATTTTGTCGAAATTTTTGACCCACAGGGTATCGAAGCAATGTACTCTTGGCAATTTTCAAAAAATTTTCCCCTCCCCAAAAATGGCGGCCATTTTGAATTTTAGAATGTTTGCCAAAAATGCAAAAACACAAATTTGCTTCTACCTCCTTAACCCTGTGAGATAGAGCGAATTTTGTCGAAATTTTCGACCCACAGGTTATCTCAGAAAAACTACTCTTTGCAATTTTCAAAAAAAATTCCTCTCCCCAAAAATGGCGGCCATTTTAAATTTTCGAATTTTTACCAAAAATGCGAAAACACAAATTTGCTTCTATCTCCTTAACCATGCGAGGTAGAACAATTTTGTCAAAATTTTTGACCCACAGGGTATCGAAACAATCTACTCCTGCCAATTTTCAATAGCTTTTCCTCTCCCTAAAAATGACGGTCATTTTGAATTTTCACAAAAAATGGAAAAACACAAATTAGCTTCTATCTCCTTAACCATAGAGGGATTTTCCCAAAATTTTCGACCCCTTGGGTGTCCAGAGTGTACTGGCGACTTTTCACAAAAATCACTTTCCTGCCACTTTTGGCGGCCATCTTGAATTTCTGTGTGAAAAGTAAAAACACCTATCTCTGAAATGGTGCAAGATAGAGTGATTTAGACAACTTTTTTGGCCCACAGGGTATATCAAAAGTCTACTGGCGACTTTAAGCAAAAGTCGCTTTCCCACCACTTTATGACAGTCATCTTGAATTTCTGTGTAAAATACAAAAGCGCATTTATCTCAGAAACAGTGTGAGATAGAGCAATTTCGATGAAATTTTTTACCCATAGGGTATATGCAGAGTCTACTGGCAACTTTTCGCAAAAATCACTTTCCCGCCACTTATGGTAGCCATCTTGAATTTCTGCGTAAAGTGCAAAAGCGCATTTATCTTGGAAACAGTGTGAGATAGAGTGATTTTGACAAAATTTTGCAGGGTATTGGCCGAGTGTACTGGCGACGATTTTCAAAAATCACTTTCCCACCATTTTTTGGTGGCCATCTGCGTAAAAAACGCAAAAACACATTTATCTGGGAAACCATTCAAGATAGAGTGATTTCGACAAAATTTCTGACCTGCAGGTTATCAGGTTACAGAGTCTACTGGTGACTTTTCACAAAAATCACTTTCTAACCATTTTTGGCGGCCATCTTGAATTTCTGTGTAAAATGCAAAATGGCATTTATCTTGGGAATGAGATTTTGGCTGCCAAATTGAAAATGTCATTTATCTCAAAAACCCTTAGAGATAAGTGATTTCGAGCAATGTTTGGACCTTTTGGGTACTAGAGACCTTAGATATAGTGCCTGTGAAAAAAGTTGAATTTCCGGAATTTTGTCCGCCATCTTGAATTTTGGCGGAAATTGAAAATGTTGTTTATCTCAAAAACCATAAGGGATAGAGCAATTTTAAGCTAATTTTTAACCATTTGGATATTAGAGATCTTTGCTATATTGCCTCTGAAAAATGTCAAATTTCTCAAATTTCGCCCACCATCTTCAATTTTATTGGAAATTGAAAATGTTGGTTATCTCAAAAACCTTTAGAGACAGAGTGATTTTGAGCAAATTTTGAACCAATGCAAAAAGTCATGAAGCTGAAATAATTTACATGTATACTAATAAATATTTAAGCATCATTGATATATTTTACAAATGAAATAGGGTCTTGTAAGACTACTGTACAATTGTTGCAAAACGTTCATGGGGTGGACATTACACATAATAATGTGTGTTCTTCTATGCTATCCTGTTTCTTTTCATATGTTGCAGTTACTATCAACAGGGCGTCCTATTTATAGTTGTGATAAAAAAACTTAGGAATCCAAGGTTTTAAAGAATTCCACCGAAATTTATGCCAAAATAAAAGCAGAATTGGAGGATGACCACACCATCGGAGCAGACCAATCCAGATTTGACTTTAAACTTCCAGGTGTGAAGGAAGAATCACAGGTGGACAGGAATCAAGAAGAATCTGGCCACCAGGTGGGGGTTGAGGCAGAGGTGCATCAGCAGAAAGTGTCTCAAGAAGATTCAGGGAAATACCTTATAGACGACAAGCTGACACAGGAGGGCCTGTTAGCACATAATGACCCTGCTGTCATCACTATCAGACCTAAAAAACAAGTAGGTAGAATAAGAGGGACAAGATGAATCCTGTGGATCTCCGGCATATAAGAAGAAGGCTTACTGAACTGGATGAGAGAGCATATCATGCTGTTCAAGAAGTCTTCTGATTACTAAGACATTGTAAAGAATGGGGCTTGCTGGGGGAGATTATTGAAAGATGAGTCAACAACGCAAAGAGCTGAAGTTCTGCTTTGCCACCTGGAGGACAAAGTTAAAAAAGCTTACCATTGGCAACGTCAGGCCAGAAAAGAGTTCACAGAGTGACAGACTTGGATTAAAGAGAATTGTGACTTTATGGTGCCTAGTATCATCCACTAGGGTGACATGAGTTCAGGTTTCAAGAGGGCTAAGCAATCTGCAGTGGCTGGACACCTGCCTAAAAGGTTGACACCAAAACCTGTTAGCCTCACCGGATCTTCTGAGGTCAACTCAATATTCTGAGGCGGACTCAGTATACTCTGTGCCCATCCCCCTGTAAGCGACAGCAAGCCCCCAGAAGTCTAGATGAGAGTGACCCAATCAGCAGCACATTGGGTAGGATGGAGAGGATGATCGACTGATTCATGTATGCTACAGCCTTGTTTCACACATCAGAAGCTAATGAAACTGAAATGTCCATTGAGGACATTTGGAAGCAGGCAGGAAATTTCGAGAAAGTATACATGACAGAATTCAGGAGACAGACATTTGCCCTTTTAGTATAACTCTTGTCAGATCAAAAGCATAGGAAGCTGTAGTGATCTCGCCCAACCTCCACATGTGATATGGGACTGACTGCTGGTCAACTGGCAACTATCATAACAGCCCATTGCCAAACCTGCACCATCAGCCCTGTGTATCACAAACAGTGTTAGAGTGACACCAACTTTCATTAGTATCCCACACAACAGTTCTAACAATTGCCTGCACCCACTCAACAACAGTATCAACCTCCACCATAATATTGCGCAACTGCACCACTACAGTATAAAAAGTGTCTTCAGTAGAAGTACGAGGAGCATGGTGCAGGGGCAATTCTGTAGTTAACAATTTTCTACTTGAACAGTCAAGATACAGGCACTATTCTACAGTCATTGCTGAAAACAATGGTAATCCTAAGCTTCTGTGGAACACTTTCAAAAGAATCCCACATAAATCCTCAACTATCACTTTACCAAATCTCATCAGTCCTACTGATTTAGCCAATACCTTTGGACATTTTGTTCAGCAACAAGATTAGGAAAAGTGCCAGTCTCTGCTGCTAGACCATGAACCAACAACAGCATTGTTGCTTCAATGGACTCAGACAAAGCTGTTGCGCTCACATTGCCTCTCAGCAACATTCAATAGTATTGACCACAACATTCTTTTTTACTGCCTCAGGGATTGGTTTAGATTCAAAATGCCCTGTTTAGAATCGTTTTCAGACATGATAGAACAAGCCATGTTACTCCGTATCTTTATAAACTACATTGGCTCCCCATTAGATTCAAGGCCATTAAACTCTCCCAACCAACATACCTATCATCCTTGATCAAAACCAGTATGCTCATTTGTGAAAATCGGCTATCTCTTTCATCAGTTTGTCCTAGAAAGGGCATTGGTAGGCGAGGTTTTGCAAGGGTATCCCCCACTGAATGGAACAGACTCCCACAATTGGTCCGATAACAGCACACAATAACAGGTTTCAAAAGCCAGTTAAAAACCCACTTGTTTAGACTAGCATATCCTCCACCATAGTATATCTTCCCCGGTGGGTGCTAATTTGGATCTCAACCTGACATGCCCCTGGACTATCCCTTTTTGACCTCGACCTTACTAGAGGATGTTTTATCAGTTTTGCGCTATATAAATGTTACTCTTCTATTCTATTCTACATTATCAAACCCATGCCCCGATACCTGCACCCACTTCACAGCAGCTTCAAGCCCCTGCCTCAAAGTTTGGACACACCCATGAACAGTTACAAACATTATCAAAGAACGTCTCCTGCAGCTTTAACATCTCAGCAACAGTGTCAGCCCCTGTCTCCTGTAGCTACGCCATCTCAACAATACCAATACGCACACCAACACCACAGCATGGAATGGAGACAATGGTTCTTTCTCATCTCCGCAGCAGATGGTGGCAAATTCTGACATGTAGAGTAAGAAATCTAAAATTCGCCAGGAATCTAAAATTCGCCACCTCTAAAACCTTAGTTAATTTTATGAAGAAAATGATTTTTTTTGTCAAACAATTGGTATTTTTCAGTTCAAAAAGCCTTAATTTACTATACAGTCAACAAATATCACCACAATTCATTCATTTTATTAGTATTTTCACATGTGGCGAATTTCAGATATGTGGCGAATTTTAGATTTCTTACTCTACAGCTTTGGGGTTATTTAATATAAGGAGGTAAGAATCTTCATGGCATGCCACGTGTGTGTATTTTTAACAAAAAACAAACAATTACAGAAAATCCCAATCTATTATTTATCTTAATAATCTTTACATTCAGTGTCACTCTGTTGAAGTAAGAATATTAACAAGTAGTTAGAAGTAATCAGATGTGACTGAGTTGTGATACAGAAGCAGAACAGAAGTGTTGTTATTCATTTACACAAAAGAAGTTGAATAAATTATTTAAGGAAAAAAGTATTTCCCTTTCTTGACCAATATAAAGAATCTGCGCTGTCACACCTACCATCATGACAACGTTGTATCAATCAATCAATCATCCATTTATTCAATCAATCAATCAATTAGAGGTGTGCTATTGGCTATAGACAGTTTTTTCTGAGAAATATTGTGGGTTTTTTGTTTAAGGATATCTAGAGAGAGGAAATCTTCGCCAGACTGCACTTTTATAAAAATCAATTCTGCAAACATTTTGATGGCATTTGTCTGTCAATGTTGTTAGTTAATCTGAGTGAGATTTATTCCGGAGTTCCTCATTAGGCTGTACTGGATTAAAAAGGTCGGCTTAGACATCTGCACATTTAAAAATCTATTTAAGAAATCTTGTGGATCTTTAGAGAGACTGTCTGCTGCTAATGGCACACTTGTACACAATACGAGGACAGGGAACTGATGAGGATGAAACAGCTTCTGTTAAATACGCAGATGTGTGGAGTGGCTTTAGCAGCTTTACAACTACTCATGGGATACCACATGTGATCAAAGCAAAAGGTAGTTGTTTGAAATGTATTACACAACAACTTATTTAACTTCTCATATAATTTTAGCTAAATTATGAAACTTGTCACGATGATTATATGTAATTTTTAGAGCAGCATATGATCATGCCAGTCTTGATAGTTATGACAGTGGCAGAATCTCAAAGAATATTTAAATGATGAATGCGTAGTTTTGTCAATGCTTTTATTAAAAGCTTAAAATTAGTGTTTTTGAAGTTATAAATAAGTGCTTCTTTCATCGTCTCAAATAATAATAAAATAAAAAATAATAATAATGATAACATTTCTGACCCATTTAAAAATATTTCTCGGTAATATGATAATGTGGGAATCAATTGTCACAGATCAGAAGATTTTTTGCAAAATGTCCATTTTTAAAAACATGTACTATCCGTGGGCTTTCGACCATACATCAGCCATACATTAATACTACAGTGCTTTTTATAGAATAATTTTAACTTCAAAAGGGTCAAAGACCTGCAACCTCTTATAACTGCGCAGGGCGTCACATCATTTCTGTTGCTTTTCTTCTCACTTTCCTCCTCATTCTATGTCATTCTGTCCCCTTTCTGTTTCTCCGCTGAAGCTCAATATTTACCGTAATGTTTTCTATATATAAAAACTGTAGCCAGAGCAGGTAGCTTGGTTTCACAGTAGGTACAGCATGTTGTTTTTTCTGCCTCTATAATTGCTTAAAATACCGCCTTAGTGTGATCAGGGCATTATCTCTAATTACCTGAAAGGACAGTGGGACTAGAGTGGAAACAAACTCGCCCCCACCTCTGAAGCAGTTGGTTTAGTTCTAGAGCCTGGCAGTTGTTGTTTGCACAGTGGTTCACAGCGCAGAATCTAGACATGATTGTGTTTACCTTTTCCTCTCTCTGCTACCCATTTGTGATGTGACCTGTACAATGTCTTGAATGAGATTTTGAAAGTTGTAATTAATCCTTGCTTTCTAATCAACAGACCACTACAGGATACAAAACCCGTTTTAGTTATGTTATGCAGTAGAATTTAATTATTGAATTAGAAGACATAGTGAATCCACACAACAGCCATATTGACATATTTTAACAGGTGTGGTAAAGAAATTCCTTTGGTGTATGACAGCTCTTTCCTGTGTTGGAGGTTTTATTTACAATTTATATGCAATTACAGCAACATACCTTTCATACCCGGTAAGTTGTATCATGTATTTTTCATTTAATTTAATTTAATTTTATAAGTATAGCTCTTGGTATACAAGTGACATATAAAATGCCAAATGTAATGTATACATATAACAAAACAATATAATTTCACTTGGTTGGCATGTTTCAATGAATATTGCCAGCTGAGTACTTTGTCAAATGTTGAGTTTTTCAATTTGTGTTAATTAACAGGTTTACGTTGACATTAAAGTTATCAACAACAGAAAGATAGACTTCCCTGCAGTGTCTTTTTGTAACTCCAACCCCATAAAAAATTCCGCTCTGTCCCAAAATGCAGCATTACAAGACCTTGTCACAAGCTGGGAAGATAACTCTCATAAGAGAAGAAGACGAAAAAGAGGTAACGCAAAGTTTTATCATAACTTCTTTTGACAAAATAGGATATCCGCAGATTTGTCTTTTGCATGAAAATTGTAAGATTGTTTCCTGTCAAGTGATAAAATTGATGAAATATATGAACCACATAATTTCCACATCCACTTATCTACAGATTAAGAAAAATTAACGTAATCTAATGTGGACTTCCATAGCACTCAATCGCAAAATTTGGACAGAATCTAATACATCAATCACACTACAGGCAGAACAACCTGTGGTTAAAGGCGTTGGGTGAAATGCCTGTGTCCTTGACTTACTGTCTGTGACATCCATTACCTTGCACATTCCATGGAATTTTTAAAATGCTTAAAATTTCCGTCTCTGAATTAGGAACGGTGAGCATGTGCAGACGAACATGAGCATGTGCAGATGAATTTCTTGCCACGGTATCTGAAGGTCTGGTCCACAGTGTATCTAAGGTTGTGACTCTGTTGTCTTTTGGTGTAACACGGCGACATATAAGGTGAGTGAAGGTATTAGACATTTCGCCACTGTGTCACTACGTACAAACCTCTGATGTTAGTTAAAGGACAGGTGTGTTGTGCCCAACGCCTATAACCGCGAAGTATACCACATGTAGTGTAATGGATACACCAAATCCCAGAAGGTATGAGGAGTCCTTGGGGGTGGTTCTGCCACCAAGTAAAACCTCTAACTGTAGGATGTACCGCCTGAAGTGTGACTGGGGCATAAAGAGGAACCTCAAAAACCTGTGCAAAAAAGGAAATCCTTAAACATATATTGTGACAGCCGCCAATGTGCAATTCAAAACTTACCATTTTACAAACTGAGAGCAGTCAGGAAAAGTGTTTCAAAGGGATTTTAACGATGGCAATGTAGCATCTGCAAGATGGCAAATGTATGGCGGTTATCCTGACAAAAGCCTTATGTCTAATGTGGGTGTTCCACCACACGACTAAGGCTCCCGATTAAGGGTTTTTGAGGGTCGGTTTCAAAAATTTGCTTAGTCCCAGGCTTCCTGTAAGGGTCGGTTGTGGTCGGTTGAGGCCGTGTGAGAAATCAAACATGTTTGATATTTCTCCCGACCCCAACCGATTATTTTTTCCCGCCATAAACAAAATGTCCAGTCCCAGGCTTCCTCAGGCCTCCTCAGATCAAATTTACACAGTCCTATGTTGTCCCAGGCCGCCTGCGACCCTTAGTCGCCGACCCTTAGTCCCAGACCCTCTATACCTTAGTCCCAGGCTTCCTGCGACCCTTAGTCCCATTGCAAAGCAAAATCGGCTATCTCGGTCTGGGGACGCCTGGGGACGCCTCAGGACACCTTGTGGGGTCGGGACTTAATCCTGGGTTAGTCGGGGCTTAGTCCCAGGAGGCCTGAGGCGTTCTGGGACCCAGTCAGTTTGTCTACGACAGGATCGTGGTTCAAACCGACCAGAAAAATGGCTTAGTCTGTTCTTAGTCCCAGACCAGTTAGGGACTGTCTGGGGCCTCCTGGGGCGTCCTGAGGCCGATCTGTAGTTAATCCCAGACCTTCATACCGATTCTGTCTTCCACCCCATTGGTCAATTTTTTTTCCATTTTTTCCAAGACTACCCACGATTAAGGGTCGCCGACAGGATCGGGGCTTAATCCTTTGGTGGAACAAGGGCATTATATGCACCATACTAAGCTGATCTGGTCCAATATTCTTAGATACGAGCTTTGATTACACGAAACAAAATGGTAGTTAAAATGGTATTGAAATGAAGAAGTTCTATTCTTTTTATGCAAAGTCACGTGGTGTATGCTAATAATACCTACTGACGAACTAAATTATTTGCGTTTGAATTTGCATTGGGTAGGATACATTTGTGTGATTCAGTGGGATTTGCATTGGGGTAAGATACATTTAGTGTAATTCGGTAGGATTTGTATTTTGGTGGGATGAATTTAGTGTGATTCAGTGCGATATACATTTGTTCGGATACATTTGGTGTAATTTGGGGAATTTGCATTTGGGTAGGATATATTTGGTGTGATTCAGTTGCATTTGCATTTTCTCTGTTAAATAGTTCAAAGAGTTATATTTTGTAAATAAATGTGAATTACTATTTCTTAATATCCCGTTTTTTGGGTTTTTTTTTCTTTTGTTCTTTGTACTAATGTACGAATAAATAAATAAAATAAATAAATACATTTGGGTAGGATACATTTGGTGTGATTCAGTGGGATTTGCATCTGGGTAGGATACATTTGGTGTGATTTAGTGGGATTTGCATTTGGGTAGGACATGTTCAGGGCAATTTAAAATTTTCATCAGGGCCTGATTTTTATAAATATTTAAAATAGCTGTTAGTTCCCCTGATGAGCTGTATTTAAAATATACATGCTGGGCTGGGGTGGTGAAGGGGCTGTGGAATGGTTGTATGCTGATCAACCAGAAAGCAAATACATATAAAAACAACCACAAGGAAAGACCTAATGGGCCTATTGTTACACTGCAATGTTGTTCTTAAATTTAACAACTAAAACTACTCTTACATACTAATGTACAGCTTATACTATGATATGATTTATTTGTGAAGATAGTGTCCGTGGCCAGATTATTGGGGAAGTATATGATTGCAAGTGTGTCTTACTTACTAAGCAAGTAAATATTGTGGCCTAGCTGAGGATCAGAAATATGTATGACTATGTAGAAATTGATTCACATACCAGTTTTTCTCTATGGTTGTAACGTGCTATCTGCATGATGAAAATACCAACAAACCTGGGTGTCACGTGGGTGTAGCTTCGAGGTTAGACCATATTTTGCTGTGGCCAACATGTATGTGCACATGCATTGGAATGTAAGAGAGGCTTAAGTATCCTCTCTCAATATTTATTTCAACACTCTACCACTTTTTAGTGTATAAAGTGATTATAAAACAGTACGGTTAAAGTATGGCTGTTCTATCATTCAGAGGTCAACCGGAAATGCACAAAAAATAAGTATTGTGTAATTAATTACTGGGTTGTCTTTAAATATGCTGAAAATGAGGCCAAATAAAGATTTATTTCAAATGCTATTTTAAATGATTTTACCTCGGCCAAGGAATATTATTTTTGTGACCATTGATTCCAAAACACTAATGGCTGGATCTTCCTGAAAAATCACAATAAGGGTCTTAATCCAACGTAGATCCAGTAGAATTTTGAGAGTGACCTGGATAATCGTCTGGATACAAAAAAAATAATAATTCGGATTTTCCTTTTGACTTATTATTATGTGCCTTGGCAGAGATATGCATTCTACTTTATGTGCCTTGGCAGAGATATGCACTCTCCTATTTTTTTTTCTTTTTTTCTTGATATTATAACAAAAACATCCAAACAGCACAGAGCTAGAAATCAGAGGTTTTATAGTGTGTGAAAAACAAATAACAATTATCCAAAATAAGGGCCATTAGTACGAATGAAAAAGAAACCTGCACTTATCTGTGCCCCCCCCCCCCCCCCCCCCCCCGCCAACCCCGTCTATTCGTTCCAAATATTTTATGCAGTGGATATTCAAAATGAGTAATTTTAAATAAAAAATCTTTTATTATGCTAGTTGCTAATACGCAATCTGTTTGAAAAGCAAAAGCAATGTTATTCATATATGAAGTGCTTGTTTCCGCAGTGCTGGGCCAAAAATACACTACAATAGATCTCATGTTTAATGTCATTCTTTGATGTGGATAAAGGGGGACATAAATGTCCAAAGTACATTGACTGAATGTACAATATATATGGTTTTCGCATGACAATATGAACTCATTAGAATCAGAAATTCAAAAACTGAAACCAAGCCCACCACTCTATGGTGAAGCGTTGTAAAAACAAATATTGATACATTGTAAGATAGAATTTATGGAAGCCAGTTTAAGACCTAGTAAAAATCCAAGCTTTATACATGCTTGAACAGACATGACTACCTGTTTTGTGTCACTTTCTAACATTAATGCCATCTAACATTAGTAACAGGGGTGTAATAGTAAATATCATAATGATTGTTATCCGAGTTTTTTGAGTTAAAAGATTGACTTAAGTAATTTTATTTATGTTAAAGTAAAAGTTTAAGTAGAGTAAACATATATACTTACTCAAAAGGGAAAGCAAGATTCATAAAGAATAAATTACTCTATATCTTTGAGTTTCTTATTGGCTAAGTATACATAATCCCTATTGCCTTTTTCCATTGTAATTGGTTTTGGGTCCCTGGGGAATAAAATGTATTTTATTGGTTGTAAATAAAAATCTACCTTGTCCAAGGAATATGTATTTCTCCAAACAATTTATCTTGATACAGAATCTTACTTGAGTTAATTAAAGACACGCACCTTTTGCTATTTCTTCTAAATGTCACTGTGGCAGTTTTAAACACACAACCCAGTGGGCAAACTTACATCATTTAGACATCAAAATGACAACGGACCCGATGTCAATTAATTTTTTTATTTATTTGGGGTTTTACGTCGCTTTCAACACTGTACAGGTCATATCACGATGGGTAGTTGGAAGGGCAGAGGAAACCAGTACATACAGTTCGCTAGGGTTCTGTACTGTAAACTGCCGACCAACGGCAAGCAACTACCAGCTTTCCCACTTGAGGCCATGACGGGGCCGATGTCAATAAACTGTCTTTTTTTGATTTGGTTTGAAAGTTCTAATGACATCATTTTCACAACATCAAAATGACATCATTATCATGACATCAAAAAGACATTATTTTTTTTTTGGGAACTCTAAATAACATCATATATTATATCAAAATTAAATTTTTATGACATCCAAACTGGAAGTAATGAAAGCTTCGAATCCACCCAAAATTATATACGTCCTCTTGAGAACAGTTTCATTGCAACAGCAAAACTTCCCCAGTGACATATGCAGAAAAAATCACATCACAACAACAAAAAAAACAGCATTGTATTGTTAATCTTCTTGATGGATGTATTTTTACATGTCTGATGAGGGATGTTCTTTTACTTTTATTATCCACCATTCTGTACGATTTATGGGTTCAATAGTATGAATATTTGATGAAAGATTGTGAAAAAGGATGTCAGAAAGCATCATGGGCACCAGTGAATATAGCATCTGCAATCTTTAACCTGAACTATCTCAGTCATTTCTGCATAAATTTTTATGTAACAAACATGAGTAGAAGCACTGTAAGAAGACCTTTCTCATGATGTATAAATACATATTTGTAAGTAACACAGTTTCTGAGATATTGGTGAAAAACCGGAAGTGATTGAGGCGCCGTTGTATACATATGAAATATATCCCGCTCCATATAACCCTCTATACTGGTCAAATATGATGTACGGTGGATAATAAATTAAATTTTAAATTAATTAAATTTTGTTCAAATAACATAAAACTAAATTATTAAATAAGGAATTGTGTATGATAAAGAATTGGCATCAGTTTCCCAGTGGTACCTACAGAGAGTGATAAACAGGAATGTGAATAAAAATTTATTGGTACTTTTAGTACACTTCATACATACCCAGTCGGTATGTCTACGACAGGATCGTGGTTCAAACCGACCAGAAAAAGGGCTTAATCGGTTCTTAGTCCCAGACCAGTTAGGGACTGTCTGGGGCCGCCTGGGCCCTCCTCAGGCTTCGTGAGACCGATCTGTACTTAATCCCAGACTTTAATACCGATCCAGTTTTCCCGCCCATTTTACTTGTTTTTTCACCGACTGTTCACAATTAAGGGTCCCAGACCGGATCGGGGCTTAGTCCTTTGGTGGAACAGGGGCATAAAAATGATGTCTTGTGCCTGGTGGGAATGATGTATATTTATTTAATCCGGTTGGATCAGTGATCAGTGATTACTTAAATCCCATAATATGGCTACTGAAAATTGTATACCGCAAAGATGAACTGCAAGCAAAAGTAAAAGCGAATTTTAAGTCATCTGGTCTATAATAGCCTTCCATAAGAATGGTCATTTTACAATGAATATATTGATACCAGTCAGGTCAGGTAATTCTAAATTAACCTAAATAAAAATGTACCAAATCACAAAGAACCTGAATATTGCTTGGGGTTAAACATTATCTGAGAGTTAAAAATTCAGACGTTTGACATTAAAACCTCTCACAAGTTCATTACTGCATGATTTAGTGTTTATCATAGAAATACATCAATATGTTATAATGGACACTTAGCTTCATATGTTTTTTAGTAATCGTGTTTATAGTAATTCAATGTCAACATTTATTCTGTTATAGTCAGGCAGTATTATTATTGAAACAAGATTATGTTTAATAAATGACACTAAAATTTTATAAGTATATAAATATATTCATCATATCTCAAAATCATCATGGCATGGTAGTATCAACATACACTGACCATCTACATTTGAGTTCTGAACATTTTTGTACAATTAAAGCACTGTTTACATGTGATAAAACTCTTGTATAAGGCTCAAAAGTCTCTCTTGCCCTGGCTTGTCTTACAAAATAGACAAAGGGGCCACGGTGGCAGAGTGGTAACACTCTCGCCTCCCACCTCTGAGGCCGAGGTTCGATCCCTGTCATGGCCTCAAGTGGGAAAGCTGGTAGTTGCTTGCCGTTGGTCGGCAGTTTACAGTACAGATCCCTGACGAACTCTATGTACTGGTTTCCTCTGCCCTTCCAACTACCCGTCGTGATATGACCTGTACAGTGTTGAAAGCGACGTAAACCCCCAAATAAATAAATACAAAATAGACAAGTTTTATACAGTAAAAGTCATTCATATAAAAACTGAGCCTTGACTGGGTCTGGTTGGATAGTTTGAGGCCTTGCCCACCTTTCTCATTCTGGCCTTGATCTGAAATGGGAAACATACTTCTTCATTGTTAGCTCGTGGTGGCTTTTCGGCACAAAATTTTAACCAACATAAATTCTCCAATTTGCTTAACAACCCCGTTGTGATATGACCCATGAAAAATATTTAATCCCTGTTACATTGAATGAAATTAAGTTCTTTTACTTTTAACCCAAGGTTAAGGAAGACTAACCCAGATTCACCGGGGGTATAAAAGGGTCAGCCTAGATCATACCGCATATCCCAAAATATACCAAGGTTACTGCTGCTTAAAAACTGCTTGGGCCAAAATAATAATAATAATAATAATTGAACACAGAAAATTTGCCTAATGCATTGTAAAGTCTATATTTTTCCCCAGGCGTAAAGATCATTAATTAGTTTATTTTACTACAAGGGTTCATGTTTTTAAAATTGAACTTTAAAAATATAATTGCTCTCATTACTGCTGAGAGGATTAACTAAACACACTTTACACACACCATTTGACAATTGATTCATGTTACTACTATTACTGTGATCTTGTATAATGCTAGCTACCTGATCCAATTTCAAAAATAAACATTTTGTATGGAAGCAATCTAATCAATTTGAAAATAAACATTTTGCATGGTAATTCAGTAAACACGCTAAAGTATGATTTAACTATTGGGATCGCTAAATAAAAAATATAATGTTAAAAACCTGAAAGCTGAAGTATTTTGTATTATTTTAAATGGCGGTTCCATACTCCCAAATTTGGCTCAGACTCTGTTTGGAAGTAAAACCAGGAAGGTATATAAAAGTCGCGAGAATATTATCTGTGATATTTTTTGGAAAAGTCAGCGACTTTGCTTTCTGACTCCCAAAGAAGGGATCTTTAGCTAGATCTGATATAATGCCAGTGATTCCTATTAAGGCTTTAAGTATGCACTCATACTCTTAGTAAATCCAGTCACATTGCAACAGGTCAAAACATATTGCTGTTATGTCTAATTATATGGAAAGTGTGTAAATCAGGGACCTAGTGCATCCAACTTTGAACAAAATGATGAGATTGGTCCCTGCATTTAGTGGCCACATGCTTACCATCTCTCGATTGCCATTTGTAACACTGAACAAATTGAGGAAGACAGGAGAGTCACAGGTCTGAACCCACGAAATCCTGTAGGCAATACTTCTAATCATGTTAAAATCTGGGCACGCCAAGTTTTGTTGGGATTTGTCGTGATTGGTTCCCGGATAAATCGGGTAGTTGCTAATCTAATAGTATGAGTTGGGATGTAGTAGCAATTTCAGACCTTTTAGGGTAAATTTTGGCACTTTCTGTCCCCGATTGAAACAAAACCCCGTGCACCAATTTCCACTGGATAACAGACAGCATTCCATCCGTTGGCTATACAATCTTTCACTAGGTCTAGGTATCTGAGCAGTTTCCTCTCATAAGCCTCTTCCACAGCTTCCTCCCATGGAACAGTGAGTTCTATAAACATAATTCTTTTGCTACCCCTGGAGAATAAGACAATGTCTGGCCTTTGCTTAGTCTTTACAATATCATCAGGTATGACAAGCCTCACATGAGTATCCACCAATAATTCCCAGTCCCTAGCCAGGTCCAATAGTCCTGATGTGCTTTTCACTCCTTGGTTTGGCTTCTCCCCTTCTTTGACAAACCTAATCAGAGTCCTTTCTTCATTCTTCTTACATCTTAACTTTCTATCAATGGCTGAGGCCAGCTCTTGCAATACTGTGTTATGTCACCAAGTGTATCTCCCTTGAGTCAGGGCGACATTGCAGCTGGAGAGAACATGTTGCAATGTACAAGGTTTGCCACACAGTTTACAATTTGGGTCTTCAGCCTTTCCCCACTTTACCAAATTAGTTGGTGTTGGTAGCACATCATATACAGACCTAAGGCAGAACTTGATTCTAAGTGGTTCCATCTTCCACAGTTCACTCCAAGTTATCTTCTTGAGGAGTACTTCTTCCCACTTCATCCAAGCACCCTGGCTTTGCATGCTGATTGCCTTTGTATGTCTTTGCTCCTCTTCAGTGTTTCTTATCTCTTGTACTAGCATATCTCTTTTGTCTTTTCTCTTTGCTTTACTCCACCATTGTTGACTCCCATTGTATCCTATGCCCTGTTTTCCAACACACACCATTCCAACTATTTCCTTGTGTTCCAGTCTACTTTTTGCTTGACTAACTGCCTCAGATACATCCCATTTTCTCCCAGTATTCATGGTTATACCCGCCTGGCTCACCATGTTGTCCTTTGACTCCTTCAGTGTTGTTTCTGCTCTGGCTTTGGTAACTTTATATTCTTCGACAAGCGATGACATTGGTAGTACCAACTTTACATCCTTTCCGTAGAGTGCTGCATTGGAAAATGATGGGGGAACTCCAAGCCACTGGCGCAGTCTATTGCTAATCTTGCTTTCCATCTTCTCTACAGTTGACAACGGAAAGTCATATAACATTAAGGGCCATAGTATGCGAGGGAGTATGCCATGTTGGAAGATCCAAACCTTAAACTTGCCAGGAAGTTCACTTTCATCAACAGATAGTAGCCATTTTTCTATCTGGGCTATAACCGACAGCTTATTGTTGCCATCCTTCAAAGTGTCATCAAACATCTTGCCTAAGCTTTTGACTGGAGCCTCACTGACTGTTGGAATTCTTTCATCACTTATTTTAAACACACAGTTCTTCAACACCTTCCCTTTCTTGATCACTAAGGTACGAGACTTTTTGGAGTTGAACTTCATTCTAGCCCATTTAATCAACACTTCTAGTGATTTTAACAACCATCTGGTTTGCACAGTAAACTGTGTGGCCAGAGTTAAATCATCCATAAAAGCTTTCACTGGTGGTTGTCTGATACCTGATCTCATCAGTGGGCCTTTACATTCCTTTTCAGCAGATTTCACAATAAGATTCACTGCACTTGCAAATATGATAACTGAAATAGTACATCCAGTAATGATGCCCTTCTCCAGCCTTTGCCAATTTGTTGTTCTTTCACCTACATTGAATCTGATGTAAAATTTTTCATAGTACTGTGCTAGCATGTTCTGTATTTCATTTGGCACATGGTATCTAGTGAGAGTTTCTGCAACAAGCTTATGTGGGATGGAGCCATATGCATTAGTCAAATCTAGCCACACAACTGACAGTTCTCCTTTGTTATCCCTTGCCTCTTTAATTAGTTGGGTAAGTACACTAGTATGTTCCAAGCAGCCTGTGAATCCTGGGATTCCACCCTTCTGGACACTAACATCTAGGTAATTATTCTCCAACATGTAAGCCGTCATTCTCTGCGCCATTAATGAGAAAAAGATTTTGCCTTCTACACTTAGTAGTGAGATTGTACGGAACTGGCTGATGTGTCTGGAGTTTTCTTCCTTGGGTATTAAACAACCTTCTGCATACTGCCAACATTATGGAATCTTTTGTTGTTTCCATACTACCTTGACCAGTTTGTGTAGTCTGCCCAATAGCAATGGGCATTTCTTATACACTTTGTATGAGGTTCCGCTGTAGCCTGGGGCTGATTTGCTTCTGGCCTTTCTCACAATTTCTGTTAACTGTACTAAAGTAGGCTCTTTCATGTTAAACTGCACCTGAGGTGCCTCAGGTATCATCAGATTTTCACAATTTCCTAGCTCTGTCTCTCGGAATATGTCACTGTGTGTTTGTTTCTAATGTTCTTCTACTTCTTCTATTGTGCTCTCTAAGGTGCCACCTTTAGGTTTACCCAACAGCTCAGATGTGAACTTGTATGGATTGTTTATGAATCTTTGCCTAGCCTTGTCCTTTTTCTTTCTCTTTTTCCTGTAATACTCTGCCCTTCTTTTAGACTTTAGTTTTTCCCTTAACTCATCCCTGAGCTGTTTGATGCCTTCTTTTTCCTATTCCTGGCAGGTCTTCCATCTATTTCGTAAGATTCGTAGCTCTTTTCTAATTTGGTTGACTCTCTCTTCTCTGTGGTTTGGCTTATTCTTTGGTGTGTTCTTTCTCTCCACAATACCAAACCTATCTTGGCCAACACTGTGGATAATTGTGGGCAATGTCTGTAGCTTTCTTTCAACGCTTCCAATTAGTGCTGTGTCTAAAATTTTGTTGACATCTTCCTCAAACATCTCCCATTCTTTGTTCTTACTCATTGGTGGCCACTTTACAGTTGTTTTCCTGGTTATGGTTTTCAGTGCTTTTGGCATTTCAGCAGATACTTTAGGATTCTCAGCACTGTGGTTTGCTTCCTGGCTGGGCTTCCTCTCCGTCTCACCAGTGATTTGAGTCACTGTGCGTTGTTCTACTAAAACTGCCTGACTGCATTTCATTCTTCCTTGATGTATCTTTAAGCCTCTATTGTTCTTACACACTTTGCCACAACTACAAACAACATTTCCCAGGGCTTCCTCCGTATTCCTTGCTATTTTTGTCATCTGGTTATCAGTCCTTGTTGGTCCCTCATCCTCCCCCCCCTCTCGGGTGACCATGGGGGTATTTTCTTTGTGTGTTGTCCTGAGCTTCAAAGTGGTTTGTGTGCTGAGCTGCTAACACAGCACACCCAAGGTATTGGTCTTTCCCAAATGTCAACTGTCTTTCCAGTTGTCTCCAGGCTTTCCTGGTTGTCATCCAGTCTTTCCTGGCTGTCACTGGGTAACCAGCAATTGTAGTTTACTTAATACAGTAGTAGCACTGCATAAATCATCCCCGTCCTCAGTGAAGAGCCTTGGGTCACCAGTTGTTTCAGCGCTTTAATCTCCATACAACTTCTCCAAGGTGCGCCCACGGGAGTGATCAGGTCCCGTCCGGGGATGATTAGCTCTTAACTTTCCACTCTTTCTCACCACTTTTCAACCATAACCAGTTTGAGCTTCTTTTAGTGGTTTCACCCAGCCTTCTAATAAGTGTTCGTCTTTCTTTCCCTCCCAGCCCCAATTCTTTCATCAACTTTACCATAGATCTTGCAACAAAACCCCGTGCACCAATTTCCACTGGATAACAGACAGCATTCCATCCATTGGCTATACAATCTTTCACTAGGTCTAGGTATCTGAGCAGTTTCCTCTCATAAGCCTCTTCCACAGCTTCCTCCCATGGAACAGTGAGTTCTATAAACATAATTCTTTTGCTACCCCTGGAGAATAAGACAATGTCTGGCCTTTGCTTAGTCTTTACAATATCATCAGGTATGACAAGCCTCACATGAGTATCCACCAATAATTCCCAGTCCCTAGCCAGGTCCAATAGTCCTGATGTGCTTTTCACTCCTTGGTTTGGCTTCTCCCCTTCTTTGACAAACCTAATCAGAGTCCTTTCTTCATTCTTCTTACATCTTAACTTTCTATCAATGGCTGAGGCCAGCTCTTGCAATACTGTGTTATGTCGCCAAGTGTATCTCCCTTGAGTCAGGGCGACATTGCAGCTGGAGAGAACATGTTGCAATGTACAAGGTTTGCCACACAGTTTACAATTTGGGTCTTCAGCCTTTCCCCACTTTACCAAATTAGTTGGTGTTGGTAGCACATCATATACAGACCTAAGGCAGAACTTGATTCTAAGTGGTTCCATCTTCCACAGTTCACTCCAAGTTATCTTCTTGGGGAGTACTTCTTCCCACTTCATCCAAGCACCCTGGCTTTGCATGCTGATTGCCTTTGTATGTCTTTGCTCCTCTTCAGTGTTTCTTATCTCTTGTACTAGCATATCTCTTTTGTCTTTTTTCTCTATATATACATATTATATACATGTTGGGTATGTGACAATGATGGGGTCACAGTGGCGCAGTGGTAATACACTTGCCGCCCACCTCTGAGGTAGGCTATTCAGACCCTGGACCCTATGTGGGAAAGATGGTAGTTTCTTACTGATGGCAGGCAGTTTACAGTACAGAACCTTGACCAACTGTATGTACTGGTTTCCTGTGCCCATAAAATTACCAATCGTGATATGACCTGTACAGTGTTGAAAGCGACATTAAAACCCCTAATAAATAAATGGGTAAATAGGTGGGTAAATAAATAAATGGGTAAATTAATAAATAAACAAGTAAATAAATAATAAATGTATGTGACAATGAGAGGATTAGTAGCTAACAATGAATGACTTGGCTCTCACCTCTGTGGTTATAGGTTCAAATCAAGCTCCTGGTCACGTGTTTTTGTTTTAATATTTATTCTAATCTTTCTCTGAATTGTTAGTTGCTGACTGTCCCTATACAAAACTGAATGGTGACTGTTTTTGGCGTTACTGTGGAAATAACCCTGATGATTGCTTTGATGATGTAAATAAGATGACTTATATTGATGCTCAAGCAGCTTGTGAAAGGGAAGGAGGAACATTAGCCGCCCTAGATGATCCAGATAAGTTTGATCATATGGACAAAGAGTTGGACATAAATTCCAACACCAACAGGTAGGTGTACTGCAAGGCACTGGATTTTGGAGGTAAGGATCTGGCAGGCTTGTCTGCATAAGCATGCCTCCATATATCAATACATCATTCTGCAGGGCTGTAGCAACTAATAGATATAAATGAGACCCACCACAGACGGGAACTGGAAACATGACTGGAACATAATTACATCCTAATGAAATATCCTATCCATATGAATCCATGAAGAGTGTCCATCAAGAAGAATGTCCATCAAGTACGACGCCCATCAGAACAATGCCCATCAGGAACTTTGCCCATCATCAATTTTACAGGGATGTAATTTTGTCCATCGCATTTTTACCCATTATTTTTTAAACCTTACTTATTTAAATAATGCCTACTAGGTGGCTTTAGCTGCATTATCAACAGCTTCATCCTATACATCTATGTACGTTTTGATAAATGGATTTCATTAACAGGTTATAGACCAATGACAAATAGATTGCCAATTGCACTTCATACATTCATGCTTGAATATAATTGAAGGGGCTGCATCAAGGACTGTGGGGTTATTTATAATTGATATAGTTCACAAACAGTTTGGCCTCAGTTATGTCCTCAGACCGTAGAATTTTACAAGGTTCATACATAAATTCCCAATTGCACTTTGTACATATATGTGTGAACATAATGTAAGAAGGCATCTGTACAGAAACCTTAATCTTATAATTTTTGTATACCAAATAGAAAAAACTGCTTTAAGTGGTTCAAATTTAATTAAGTTCTGTCGATAATGCAGCCAGGCTCACCTAGTAAAAAAGTAAACAAGTAAGGTTTAAGTAAAAAAATGATGGGTAAAAACAAGGGATGGGCAAAGTTCCTGGTGAGCATTATTCTGATGGACATACTACCTGATGGGCATTCTTCCATGCACCCATCCATACACCTAGAAACAGTTATTCAAAATTCATGTTCCTTCATGTCCCCTCTTTTGACTATTACATTTGTAACTCATACAATTTTTTTTAAATCTTTAAGCCATTATGAGCCAACATTCTGGAACTCCCTATTTATGTAACAGCCATTCATTCAGTAACATCTTTTAAGAAGTACCTTAAGACTCACAGTGTAAATTAAGCTTCCCAACACTCGTACTGAATATATCCTTGATATTTAGTGCACATCAGAGCAAGACAGTGTGTACCTATTTATATGATAGAAACTTTGATCTACAATTGTGAAAATACCATTGGTCCTACTGGTTACAGATCATAGTATGATAAGCATGGCCATGTTAGGAGCCTGCTGTGGCAGTTTGTCACTACCTTAAAATCCAGGGTATTTATGCGCATTGGTCTCTAGGTTTAACAAATGTAATTGAATGATTACACCAATCATTGATTGGCTTCGTTTGAATGAAGCCATGCTTTGGGGTTTCACACCTCATTTCAAAAGTGTTAGTGAGTGAAACCACATGAACAGAAGTTTTATTTACAAGATTTACATTTTACAAGTTATTTTGCAAATGTTAGTGTTCTTAACTACTTATGATGATTTTAGTGTTAATGTGATAACAAAATTATAACGATGCCAGGGAATACAAAGAAAACACCTGCAACACAGAAGAAAAAAGCTTCCACTCATGGCCAAGTTTCCATTAAGAAAATCAAGAAGGCACATCTGGATCAGGAAGATTCTTTCTTATGTCAACCTGTAAGTACTGTTTTCACCTCTTCACCTTATGAACACCTTCTGTCAGCGATACCACAGCCAGGAAGTAGTGATATGGTGTTAGCAATGCTCACTCAGATTCAAGCTTCTAACCAACAACTAGCTGATAGAATGTCTAAATTGGAACAGCAGCAACTATTTAATTCAAGTTCAAACACTACTGACCATAGCCACTCTTCACAACGAGTTCTCTTCATCTTACAAATCCTGGTACAGTACATCTCACTAGGTGACAGGGCAGCCAAGTAATGTGTCCAACAGTTCCCACACTACCGATCATCAACACTCACTACCCGCAAGTTCTGTTTATTGTACAAATCCTGGTACAAGCCATTTGGGTGTACATAACCAGGATACAGTTCAGCCAACTAACGTGTACAACATCCCAACTGTACATGGAAATGTCAATTTTTTACGCTCAGTTATGAATGTTGTTACAGGGGAAACACACCCAAATACCAATGTTAAGACTGGCTCTTCAGATGTTTTGTGAGTTGCTATTATACCTTACCTGGAATCCATCAAAAGGCTTCCCAATGTGAGCGAAGCAGTAACCGACCTCTGGCTTCCTATAATGGTCAAGCAAGACAGGAGGCTCTTCAAGATAAGACTTCAAGTAGATCAGGCATATACAATAACTATGACGCAATTTCCCCCAGACCTGAGCTTAGGTGGCCTATGGTTCTTCTGTCAAGAAAAAGTTATTGTATGATGACTTGTCAATGCCTCAGTGGGTAGCAGAACAGCTAACGAACATCCTACATATGCAAAATCACAATTTAGCCAAACAAGCTCTTTTGCAGATTATCTGTGCAATGAATGCTGCAGTCTTACTACCTTTCACTGCTATTAAAAACGCATGGGCTTACTCTATGCAAGATTTGGAAGAGGGTAGTTTAACCTGGGGAGATGCAACACAGTAGGATTTGAACCAATTAAGCGCTTCGCAAGTATCCATCATTAATTCACATTCCACCTCATAAAAGAAACCTTGTCACTACTTCAATGAGGGCACATGTTCCCATGACAGTCATCATGGAACGTATAAGCAAGTCTGCAACTTCTTTGTTCAGAGACATACAGCCAATCAACCTGACAGCAAATGTAATTTCCAAAAGAAAAGAAGATAAAACACCAACTACGACTAGTTATGACAACACTAGACCACTTGGACACAGTTCAAAGAATAACGAAAATTTAGTGTTTCAAGAAATTAATGATATAGCTAACAATAGTAATGGAGATATAAGTAATACAGTTAGTAACAGTAAAATTTTAAGTATTGCTGGTAATTCATTTGATTGTTTAAAGTCAGTTAATGAGTTTTATGTAACTTCTTTTGGTACAAATACTTTATTTTAGAATGTTGGAGTAAATCACTCTAATACTCAGGTAATTAATTCATGTGAATTAATTCTTTTATGTTATCTAGTCAGGGGGCTTGGTGGTGTAGGGGTTAGAGTGCTCGCCTTCAACCTCTGAGGTCACCAGTTCGAATCTGGACCTGGGTGCTTCATGGTGGAAAGTTGGTTACTTGCTGATGCCTGGTGGTTTGCAGTGCACTGGTTCCTCCACCTGTAAACTACCCATCACAATATAACCCTGTCTATTGAACGTGATGTAAAACAAACAAAAAAAAATAAATCTAAAAATAAATTTATGTTATCTAGTCAAAGTCCTCTGATAAAGGGTGAATCATTGAATACCCTAAGCAATGGTCAATGTGACACTGGTGATGGTTTATTTTCTAACAACACTAATGATTACTTGTATAATGAGACTGGAATACATGGGAGCTCTTGTAACAGTTGCAATGTCAACAGGAAGCAGATTACACCTGGGAAGGTGGCCAATGGTAACAACGCCCAACTTTGTAAGATCCAGTTTACCAATTGGTGGAACTGTAGTTACGACACCAATTGTTATACATATATCGGATTGTCACAAATCATTTTACAGCTCACTGAGGTTAATTCCCAACAATTCCATTGTTCCCCTTTACTGGCCAGGCCAAAGGATCTGAATAAAAGGCGAGTAATCCTGAATTTGCCACATCCTCATGGAGCATCTCTATATGACATCGTTGACAAAGAATACTTCGATGGTAGTCCATTTGCTTTAAAATTCCCTTCAATTGACGATATAGTTCAACACATCTCCCATAATGACACTGAAATTCTTCTATCGAAGATTGATGTTTCAAGAGTGTTTTGCAACCTTGGGGTTGATCCAGCTGATGCTGTTAAGTTTGGAATTAAATGGAAGGATCACTATAATCTGGATCTGGTGGTGGCATTCGGCTGGATCCATGGTTCGTCTTCTTTTCAATTAATAGCCAACGTAATTACACATATTATGAAATGTAAAGGATTTCTTCAAGTCTTTGCCTATATTGATGACTTTGTCCTGGTTAACCGTAAGCATAAGGCTAGAGAGGCATTTGACACTCTTCATGACCTTCTGGGAGAACTAGGACTCCCAATGAACGAAGACAAAACAGTACCACCCATGAAAGCTCATATGTTTGGGTATACATATTGATATACCCAACAATACTCTTAGTATTGATAGTGATAAAGTGCAGGTAATATACAACATGTGTACAAATGGGGCCTCTAAAAGGTTCATAACAAAAAGGCAAATGCAGTCCTTATTATGGAAATTACTATATCTGCACAAGTGTATTAAACCTACAAGGACTTTGGTAAATCACATTCTTAGGACTATAAGAAACAACAACAAAAAATAAAAATAAAATTCCAATGACAGATGAAAGACATTGATTGGTTCTTGAGATTTCTCCCTACATACAATGGTATTACTACAGAAGATCCAGTGAGCTTACAGGACGTCTACTATCTCACAGGACTCATTCCAGATCTTATCTGAGTTTCTCAGTATTTATGCACCTTCCTCCCTCCATAACACTCAATAATGTCTTCAGTTTCCTAGAATTTATCTACCAAAATACTACTTCCCCCAAGGTTATCAAAAACTATTTGTCCTCCATCTCCAACATGTCAAAATTTTATTGAATTCCTCATGATTCATTGTCTCACCCTTCAATTATTACCAGACACCTCAGAGGTCTCTCTCTCTCGATTCCCCCTTTCCGCCCTACTCCCAGGGGGTCTTTGACATTCAAACTCTCTATTTGATTTCTAAACAATGTGAGTCTCTTTCAGAACCCTCTATATAGGGTCATATTTTTAATAGTTTTCTATGCATTCCTGCAAATGTCAAACATTGCCCTTCGCAGTTCCATACAGTTTAACAGTTTCAAGCACTTTCTTAGTCAAGATGTTCTATTTGCATCCCAGGGTGCCCACCTTGTCCTTAAATGTACCAAAACCATGCAGGACCATAGTGCCCATCACATAGTTCAAATACCAGAGGTTGATAATCTTTGGCTTTGTCTGGTTCGAGCACTAAAACATTATTGGAAAAGATCCAGATTACCTTACTGATCTCCTGATACCACACACTCCACACCGTGTACTTAGGTCTTCTGGCAATTATTTACTGACAGTTTCCAAGAACAAGACTAAAAAACTATGGTGACAAAGCATTTGCTAAAACTGCTCCTGAACTTTGGAACAACTTTCCAATTGACCTCCAATCCTGCAATTCAGTTGATTTTTTTAAGAAAAAGCCAAAGACACATCTCTTCAAAAAAGCATATGGAATATAACTGTGTGTTATTGGAAAACCATATTGCACATATCCATTTAATACTTGAATTGATTTTAAATATTGCCAAAGCACCTAAATATTATAGTATATAAACAGTATCCTCTGTTTACGAATAGTTTTCCTCCATATAACCAGATTATTGACACCCATATTTCGGGATGCCCTGAAAAAACATTCTAAGAGCACCTAATATTTCCATCATTTGGACATGGGTTTCATACATTCGCCGGTCAGGGGCCACCCTAGCATTTGACCACAATATTCCCTTCAAAATATTATGGCCAATGGACTTTTGAAAAGTTCAGCTGTCTGGACCTATCTGCAGAACTCCACCAACGTCTCATCCCTGATTCCCTCCACCTTTGCTTCTGTTATTGCCTCCTATTTCTTATTGGGCTTGGTGGCTTTAAAAATTTGTCACCACAAATATTTAAACTCCTTTTGGGGGGAAAGCTTTACTGTGAATATATTACTAAGATGTGAATAAAATGCCTCAAACTGTGTTTTACTTTGAATGCACATTACCCTGTCAAGGGTTTGAATCTTTCATCTGGTCTTGGGTTTGAATCTTAACCTTGCTATGACCTCTAATATGACATTGTTTCTAGACAATTAAACTGCCATATATGGTACACTGGTACACCATATATGATAGTCTGGTTCCTGACCAATTCTGCAATAAAGGGTCAGGTATCGGCCACCATATTGGGTACAAAGCTTCCGTAGTTACACCTAGCAATGATCAAGACAAAATTAAATATAATATATTTCTTTTAACACATTTAATGCACATTTTGACAGTATATCCCCCTTTTACTGTGTAATGATATAGCATAATTACCAAACAACATTTGTGATAAACAAAAAATGTGCATCAGTTTAACTATTGTCGATCTTTTATTATCGCACAAAACAACGATTTGCTTCTAAAAGATTAATATCATCCCAAAATATTTTTAAGTTTAATTGACAATATTTGATGTTATAAGCCACATTATATATGGTAAAAATATTTTGAATGCATACAAAATGCATATAAATAATTAAAATAACGATCGAGATTTCCCGATATATGACAAATATTAGTGATGCATTCTTTGGTCTATTTAGCACTGGTACTTACTAGTTCACATCCCGTAAAAATGCGGTTAAAATGCAAAGAACTGTTTCACGGGTATTTTCCACCGCGTTACGACCTGAAAAAGTGTGCAGCATTAGTAAGTAAGATCATGATAGGTGATACTAGTCTCTTTATTGTCAAAGCAGTCTGGTTCCCCGTCAACATATGAATATGTGATGGATCCATTCACTGTTTACCATTATTTTGAAAAAAAATCAATAAACTGGTACCTTTGTTTTCATCATTTCATACAGAACAAGTAACATTTTTTAATATTTGCGTTAATACCAGGGGATATTTGCCACAGTGACAAAGGGATAACATGTCTATTATTTGAGCTATTATAATTAAAATATGTAAAATAGTGTATTTTGGTATTGAGGTTAAAAGTCAAAAATTCACCTCAATTAGACCTATAAGACTGATCGTCACTTTTACATTTATTTATCTAGAGTAAGAAATGTGGCATTCACTAGTGAGAAACACGAATCCCTTTTTTATATTTGTGTTTTTTTCTGTGACGAATTTCACATTTCATATTGCTAATGTGTAGAATCTAACAATGGAACAACTCTCAAAATCAAACAAGAAAATTACGTGTAATTCTTACTCTTTATATACATGGTAGGGAAGAGCATTGGGTAGAACAGATTTTTCTTTGATTTTTGGTATTGCCCCTTCTTAAATTCCACTAATAAACTTTTGAACCCATTAAAACAACTTTCAAAGTCAACCAATGGACCTTAAAAATCAGTAATTTTTTAAAAGTCAATAAATCCACTTTCAATCTAGTAAAAAAAATATAAAACTTGTTTTACTCTTTAAATTCGGTTGATGTTGAACAGTAGTAAGTAATTTCTCTTTCCACTGAATGAACATATTTCTTTAATTGGTTACAAATCATGCCAGTATCAACACTATAAGCCAGGTGTTGAACAAGAGTTTAAAAGTAAGTTTATACAATTTAAAATATTGATTTATTAACCCAGGAAGTCGGTTTAATGGGGTCAAAACTCAATTCATTGACTTTAGAAGTTGATTTTATTTATTTTAACCCCCACCAAAAAGAAATAATAAAAATATAGGTTTATAAATAAATAAATTCAACCTGACCCTTATACGTTCTCCTGTATATATTGTTACTTCCCTTATTTACTCAAGTATAAATTGATTTCAGCTGGAATAAATTATGGATTGATCTCACCCTTGGAAATGGCAACAAGTGGAGATGGCCAGACAATCAGCTAGCAAAGTGGACAAAGTGGAAAGATGAACCCAATAATAACCCAGGCTCTAAAACCTGTGTTTGTCATGCAAATGAGGGATGGACAAATTATGAGTGCACATACACTGAATGTTATCCACTCTGTGAGGGTGATTGTAAGTTTTATTTGTGAGATTTTGTTTCAATTTTGCATGCCGTAATTTAAGCACCACCACCCCTCCACACACACCCACACACAAGTTTGTAAAAAACAAGTCAACGTTGAACATTTTAATTTATTAACACACCTAAAAATTAGAAATTTCTAAACTATATTACTAAAACTAATGCCAACACTACTATGTACAGTCCATAATTGGTAAATTACATGCCCGGAATGACCATTGTAAAAATAAAGCATGTTTCAGTTTACGACTGCTTTAAGGTCAGCTAAGACTTGGACTTAAGTTGTATTAAATCTAGTCCTGCCTTTCCTGCCTTGGGTAGAAGTTACTGACTATATGCAGAACACAACTCGTACTGTTGTGTGATCTTTACCTGCGGGTTTTGGTGAGTACATGAAAATGATGTTCTGATTGTCAGAGATATTAAGAGATCTTGGTGACCTGTTTCAAGAACAGGCTGTTACTTAACTTATGTGGTCTAATACCCATGTTTTACTGTTGCAATAATATAGTCCCGGTTGCAATCTTAGTGGTTGCATGACTTACCACTCCGGTAGTAAAGATTGAGGGTGTAATTGCAACAATTATAGATGACTGAACCGAATTTTGAACATGTTTAAAAACCTTTGAAAGTGAGCATTTCTGTCCCCAATACTCATGATTGATGTTTCTGGTTGTAAGTCAGTTACAATTTATCTCCATGGTGCTACCACCTATCTTATGGTGTTTTTAATCTTAATCTATCTTAAGCTTTTTATGTTGTTGACTCTTCCGTAGAAATGGAGCTGATCTTGCCTCAATAAGAATTAGTCATGTAAGTTATCTCCATGAGTCAAAGCATGTCATTATTCCAATCTTTCCATTCATATTTTACTTTTGACAAATCACATGTTTTGTCAGTTTTCCTATCCTTTTCCAATAGGATCAGTTGTACAAGTCCCCTCTGAGTTTACAATCAGCTAGGTCTTGTGATAACACACCACAGTGAAACAACTGTGTAACCTCTTTCTCGATGGATATAAACAAATTACAGAAATCTTCAGGAGCCTGTGAAACTTACCTTTCTCTGTACCAAACATACCATGATATTAAGCTATAAAAGGAATATACTTTACAAAAATCAAAAAAGATAAAAACAGCAATTGCAATTTGCAAACACAAACAATTAAATGTATATAAAAATTGTACCTGAATATAAATGGAAAAATTTTCACTAATAACTGGAGAATCCACACTCTCAAATCTGGTAAACACCAAGTAACCTGAATCTGGACTATTAAAAGTTAAAAGGTCCCTATCAGATGTCTAATTAAAACATTAAATATATATTTCTCCTATGTCAAGCAGTGTTTGCTTGTTACTCATGAATCTGCAGTACGTTTTAGTTTACATTCTTACAATGTTGGCTTTCTGATGCCATTAAAGTTCCTCTGGTTGTAATTAGAATTTTATGTCATTATATAGTTAATAAAGTAGTTGTTTGTACTATTTTAAATAGGGACTCCGTATGTACCAACAACAACAACAACAACTACTACCACAACTGCTCCTACAACCACTACAACAACTACTACCACAACTGCTCCTACAACCACTACAACAACTACTACCACAACTTTTCCTACAACCACTACAACAACTACTACCACAACTGCTCCTACAACTACCACAACAACTACTACCACAACTGCTACAACTACCACAACTACTGCTACCACAACTGCTCCTACAACTGCCACCACTACTATCACAACTGCTCCTACAACTTTCACAACTACGCCTACTACAATTGCTCCTACCACAACAGGAACTCCAAAAACCACAACAGGAGAACACATTACAACTGAAATAGATACAAGTGCAAATACCAAAGGTAACACAATGGAACAGACCACGACTGTAATTCATGCAAGCACAATTACAGAATATGATACAATGGAACAGACCACAACTGTGATGCATACAAGTCCAATTGCAGAAGCTATACCAATGACACAGATCTCAACCCATGCATTGCCTGAAATGCCTGAAGTTACAACTATGGCAAAGACCACTGAAACAGAGAAATATACTTCAATGGAAGAGCAGACTACTTATTTAAACACCACCATCTTAGAGACAGACCCCACCACCAAAACCTTGCATACTTCATCTGTGGGTACCATAGAATTTATTTCAACTGCTATAACTGATCCAGCATCAACATCATATTTTAGTGAATATCTGGACAGGTAAGAAAAAACATTGCTATAAAAGTAAAATGTATATAATTATGTGCTGTGCTAGTATTACCTAATTTTTCAATAGAACAGCTACAATGCTACCACTTATGAAGGAGGATATTCTTGGTATTGTGGCCACCAGAGGTCAGGGTATATAGAAATCAAATACAAATCTGGGGGAGCATAAATCCTCATCCAGGGACTAGCAATCAGAAAGAGTCCCAACGCAGATCCAGATCATGTTTGAGAATGACTGAGCCTTGGGTAGATCCCACCTTGTGTAAAAATAAAACCCGAATATGATTTGAAAGTTTTTGCATTATGAATATCTGATTATCAAAATGTTCAAAAATATATTTCAAAAGATATCAAAAATATATCAAAAAGATTCTGGAGTCTTAATCTGCATCCGGATCATCTTTGAAGTCCTGAATCATAGATAAAACAAACGTGTGTGAAAATATGACCCTGGTGTAATGTTTAGGTTTTTGAGCTATGCACACGGACAAACAGGCAATCAAAAGGATACAATTAAAACACTATCATCCCTCTTATTTGGGTGGTAAAAAACTCCATGTTCAGTTGATGGTGTTAACCTATATGAAAAAGTAAGCACTGTTAACATTCAGTAGAATGTACTGAGTCAGTACCTGTGAATCAATATCTGATATTCAGTAACTGGTGGGTATTGTTAGGAGAGGATCGGCTAATCCTACTTCTGATAGACCTAGATTAGCTGGTGAGGTAACCCCATGAAACCACGTTCCTAATATAGCTACTTGTTCTGACTGTGATGAAAGACCAATGCCAAACCTTTTCATTGGTTGGAAGTGCCCGCCAGACAGTGATTTAGTGACTCCTTCCACTGGACCAGGTAAACTGCAAAGGTAACCCTATCAAAATAGTTATAATGTTTTATGCATGTCTCTAGGCATTCTAAATGGCCAATTACAAATATTTTCAGTGGTGGAATGTGTCCGCCAGACCCACAAGAATGGCACTGACCCCCTCAGCGACTATTTATTTATTTGGGGTTTTACGTCGCTTTCAACACTGTACAGGTCATATCACGACGGGTAGTTGGAAGGGCAGAGGAAACCAGTACATAGAGTTCGCTAGGGTTGTGTACTGTAAACTGCCGACCAACGGTAAGCAACTACCAGCTTTCCCACTTACAGCCATGACAGGGATCGAACCCCGGCCGCAGAGGTGGGAGGCGAGAGTGTTACCACTCTGCCACCGTGGCCCCTCCCCTCAGCGACTAGACCAGCTGGAAATATAACCTTGTCAAAAATAGTGCTGTAGTTAGTGTAGTACATTACTGTGTATGTTAAGATTGGTTACCTTTCCTGCTAGGTTGACCCCAATGGTCCCCGCTCTTTGACTGAAATAAAGAATAGCCTGATCAATTTGCTGGTACTGATATTTCATTTCTTATCTCTTTGAACAGACCTATTTTACGTGAAGATTTTCGCAGAGAATCTGAATTCATAGAAGTTCTGGCTGACATACCAGAAGAAGAGAAAAGAGATATGGGATATACTCTAGATGAATTGGTTCTGGAGTGTAGTTTTAATGGTGAGAGTTGTAATGTCAGGTAAGCCAACCTAATAATGACATGCTTGTATCGTTAGACTGTTAAATGAACTGAATGCATATGGTTTACATAAGGTCCTTTGGTGATGATATACAATATGGCAAACACTTTGTTTAAAAATTTGAATTCCATATGACTTACAAAATAAGTTTACTAACCATGATGCGAATATATTTAGAAAATCAATCTAGTTTGCAGAAAATTCATTAAATAAACTAGGAAAGGATATTTATAAGATGAGCAAGTAATATAAAAACATTTAACTTTGTGTTAACAGTGACTTTGACCAATTTTATGATGCTGTACATGGAAACTGCTATATCTTCAATTCGGGATGGAGATCCCCTGTAGTATCAGTGTCTTCCACTTATTCAGGAAATAACAAAGGTATGGATCAGTGCTTCTAAGTTTTATCTAATAGATTTTAGTCTTCAATTGAGAAAACGGGGAATATTGCATCTCCAATACACATTTTTTATTGAAGCAATCATATCGATCCTGTGTTGCAAAGGACTGCCTGGTCCAGAAGTGTACAATATAGATAATCTCCAACATGTGGAAATGTTGTATATATCAAGATTACTTCAAGGCTATACAAGAGAATGATTTAATTTGTATGCAATATAGGATTCTGAACAATTTTCTTGTCATAAAAATTCAACCAACCCCAGATTCCAATTGCAGTGTGTGTAAACAACACAAAAACTAGTCTTGAACTTTCTACAAATGTGATACAGTCAAAACATTGTTAATAGTCAAATATAATGTTAATTTATTCCACAACAGGTGTTAGGCATTATCTGATAACTGACACATCATTCAAAACCATAAATAAGATCTACCTCTCTGCTAGTCTAAAAATAATATAAATATATATTTTGGATATATAAATGTATATTATTTAGATAAATATATTCACATTATTTTAGATATCAAAAATAATTGTACGAGCAAAATCAATGGACAGGTTAAATATGAATATTTTCAGGCTTACATGTTTTCTTCAATGTTCTCCAAAAGGAATATATCAAGTCCATATCAGAAGGTGCTGGGATTGTGGTAGTAGTCCATGACCATCATCGGATGCCTTTTCCAAGCGATGAAGGTATCTTGGCGCCACCAGGTTATGTGACATTGATAGGTGTTCGAAAGGTATTACATGGTTGATAATCCTTGACAATTGAAGCAAAACAAAGTTAAAATGATGGCCATTTAGATGTGACAGATCAGGAACAAATATTTTATCAATATGTAATAATTGTTTAGAAAAAATTACCAGGTTAATTATTGATGAAGAAATGGTGAATTGATGAATATTGACGCCACTTCTGTTTCAGTTTCAATCAACTGTCATCATTAACTCTAATGTTATTCCTAATAATTCTACTCCAGAGGGGAGATGCATCATTGACACATGTATCATAAAATTAAAATCTCAATATATGTACAATTTATGACTACAGGGTGTAAAATCTGAGAAATCAAAGGTATTAATTCAAGTGTCAAGAGTTGTTTTCTCATTTGAGGTTTAATTTAATTAGAAATTCACAAAAGCAATATATACCTGACGAGATTTTACCTAACAAATTACCCCTAGATTTCAATCTTATTGGCTTCACTCCTGTTGTATGTAAAGCTGTAGGAGCTCTTCATCTGACACTCTTTCAGGTTGAGGTAGATAGACTTGGAGGCATGTACAGCAGTTGTATAGAACCAGAAGAAAGTGATGAAAACATTAATGTGTTTGCCAACAATTATCCTGTAAATTATTCCGTTTCGGTGAGATGTTGTTTCCTTCTCTTTTGTCATTACACATTAGTCTTTTTTATTATTCTGTGTGCTAGAAAATAAAGTTAAAAATTCAACCATATCAGTCCCCGCCAAAGTAAAAGTCACTTTTAAAGTTGATATTTTTGGAGTCTTTAAAACGGCTAGGAGCTATTAATAACACCTAACACAATGTTTCTTATAAGTGCAATGATAAAAACTTCATGGAACCAGATGGTGAAGGTTTCCTAAAACTATACGTATGTATTTTTAAGTAAACACAAGCAGACAAGCCGACAAACAAACAATAGCTACTACATAACTTCTTGGGGAGGTAACAATTTTTATTTACCTCCAGTGCCCAAGGGTTTGTCGGATTGTAGCATTTACAGTTCCAGTTAATATGACAAGAACTTTCTATTTTTCTGGTCCAAGTTTGCAGAAATTCACCATTTTCTTAAATTTTAAGAGAGCTTTTATGTAAGTATTTCGGATAGTATTGGGCCGGATGCATATGGACCTGAAGTGTGCCAATCGCAGGTGTTTTCATTTGAGGATCACTTACATACAGGATACCTTAAAAATCAATAGTATCCACTGCATCAGTCATATCAACTAAGATAAATGACAATACACATGCATGTGTATAGTTTAAGTGTGTTTTAACATCTATTTGAAAACTTACTGAAATGTTCTCCTTCAAAACTTTTACACTTATATAAAATTTAAAACATACAGGCCTGTCAGAAGACTTGCTATCAGAAGAATGTGATCAGTGTTTGTGGATGTGCTGATCCTCAGTATCCAATGACAGGAAAGGCTTTAGGTGACGTCACAGCCCGGTCATGTGACTCCAGAAATAGAACTGAAGGTGGGTTGCTGTATCTATTGGAATTCCTTCATGTTTTATTTTTTTATTATTTAATACAAATTGTGTTATATTTTTTCTCTGCATGGAATATTTACAAAATATTTATATTTATGTACAGAATGGTAAAGACATGTGACAAGGTTGGAGATTACACGAAAAACATATATACCCCTGCTGCACTGTCACGGTTTTGCCTCCTGGGCACCTTGATAATTGTATTTCTGAATATTATCTTACTGGATGTATGACATATCTTTTCATTTTGGGGAAACACAGTCAGAGTAATTGTAGAGCCCATTGAAGCATATTAATCTTGTTTAAAAATCTTAGTGAGTGAGCATTTCTGTCCCATCTACTCATAACCTATCTTGGACCATGGTGGCGCAGTGTCAACACACTGGCCTCCCACCTCTGAGGTCTGTAGTTCAAAACCCGGACCATATGTAGGAAAGTTGGTAGTTGCTTACCAATAGTCGGCAGTTTACAGTACAGAATCTTGGCCAACTGTATGAACTGATTTTCTCTGCCCATAAAACTACCCATAATGATATGACCTATGCAGTGTTGAAGGCTAGTCTAATCTTTTGGGTATGGTGACTAATGTTTTGGGTGTTATGACTTACTTTTGGCTTCTAGACTCTATCTTGTACAATGTCCTACAAAATGTAGCTAAATGCACTTTGTCTTAAAAGAAGATTAGTCACAGGAATCATCCTATTATTACACTAGACTGGTTAGGACTTAGTTCATAGCAGTTAGAATCAAGTTGTAAGGATGACCTATCATTTTACTTATGACAAATCATGTGGTTTGTCAGTTTTGTCAGGATCAGTCACACCATTCATATCACCCTGAGTTTAGAACCAGCTTATAATAAGTCGCAAATGTGGAACAGGGGTTTATATATTTTGGGGTAATAGTGTTTTGGTATATCTCATATTTCTATCCAAAATAAACACATCAATTGTTTTATGTTTTTATTTGCACAAAAAGTAATTTCTAAATTAAAAATTTCTAAATTAAAAAAAAACTAATGGTTTCAAATTTTAAAAGGCTATTAAGAATTTATATATTATTTAAACTATTCTAAAAAATATTCTAAATAAAATTAAGGTTAAATAATTTGCTACACAAAATAAACACATCAATTGTTTTATGTTTTTATTTGCACAAAAAGTAATTTCTAAATTAAGCTAAAAAAGACTAATGGTTTCAAATTTAAAAAGGCTATTAAGATTTATATATTATTTAAACTATTCTAAAAATATTCTAAATAAAATTAAGGTTAAATAATTTGCTACATTGACTTTCTTCGAAACATTACAATTTCGCAGTTTAAAATCGTAATTTTTATCCAAACGAAATCGTTTCAGATGATTGTGTTTATGATACAACACTAAAATATATAAGAGATGAATTAGAATGTAATTGTGCCTTGTCTTGCAAGTAAGTGACATTGAATGTTTTATCTTTGCTAATATATATTATTACTATGGATAAAAAACTAAACCTCTTAAAAGTACCTGAAATAATAATTTGCAAGATGAATATATTTATGGCAAGATGGTTACAAAAAAGATGGCAAAAGAATGTTTATTATGTAATGTATGCATTAAGAAAGACAGCAGCATGAATGGATTCTTATTGAGTATTATTGTTGGCAGAGAAAGATGGTAGTATGAGCAAATGTTTTATAATAAGTGTCATTGTTTGCCTATAAAGTAGGTAGCATGAATACATGTTTATATGAAGTATGCATAGTTTCTGAGGGAAGATTGTAGCATGAACACATTTTTGTGTAAAATGTTTTTATTGCGTAAAATACCGTTACCTTATTCTCACTAATGCTTACGTGTTGGCGGTAGCAAACATGGACAAACAAATGAGAATATTTTTAAAAGAAATATTCTTGTCAGTACTACTGCATCTAGCAAGACCCCAGTTACACATCCATGGATGGTTTCCTTATATGGAAAATGTTGAGTGATTTACGGATCACATTTTTCATCCATGAACCCATCCTTAATGTCCCTAATATCCTTGTGGCATCTGCCATGGATGAAATGTGTCCACAAGGATGCCATGGAAAAAATCAAACTGCTTGATTTTTCCATAAATGGTTTGCGGACCTTATCTGTAACTGATATCCGTAACTCATCTATATCTCATCCGTACCTCTTCCCTAACGTCCTTAAACCCATCCAGGATGTCCTTGTGGTATCCCTAACATCCTTGACTCTTCCGCGCCAATAAAGACTCAGGAAAATATCCACAGATATCCCCGGAGAGGACGCCCCCGGATGTTAACAGATATTACCGGAAATCCCAGAATGCTCCTTGAAGAAGGTCATGGAAATGAAATTTTCTTGTGGATATGCACGGACATTTACGGACCTGTCCCAGGACAATAGGGATGGGGTTTATGGATGATAAGGATGCCTCAAGGACAATAAGGATGGGGTTTGCGGATAGATTTGTGGTTTCCCAGGCCACTCGGGAAGTAACGGAAAGACACTTTCTCATGGACAAAAACCTATATAAGGGGCAGTTTGCTTGGCTTTTGCTCATACACATTTTGCATTTCGATGAGGATACATCAATTCAAGAACTTTACAACAGATACTGGAGATATTTGAGGATATATTTTGCTGGCGTATTTAGTCAAAATTATTGAGACTTTTGTTCTTTTTTTTGGAAAGGATATTTGGAAAGGATATTTGGTGAATATTTGCCACCAAAGAAAAGGTCAAAGAGGAGAGGTAATCAGGATGGAGAGACGATGTCCATCCAGGCCCGGACCAGGAGTCCAGAGGTGGATGAGTTGACTTGTGTACTAGAGACTCAGCAGAGCCAGCAGCCAGCTGGGGTGAAGGAGTTGGTGGTGGGAGTGGAGGATCCTCTGGAGATGTCGGATACAGAACAGGGTGACATTGTTCTTGAGACACAGCAGTATTCGGATTCAAGTGATCAGGACATTGCTGACACATAGGACACACAGGCTGCTGGCGGGACACAGAAGGGCAAGGGCAAGGGCAAGTGCAAGCCAAGGACCAAGGAAGGGAAGGGCAACAAGTATCAGTAGAAAAGGCTGAGAAAAGAAGCAAGAAACCCACTGTTCTGTTCATTGCTGAGGAGGAGCAGAAATTAGTGGACTTTTTGCATGATGACAAAAATCTCTAAAACAAGCGTTTCATGGACTACAATGATAGGTCAAAGAGGGAGGCTGTGCGGGATAAGGAAGATGTGTCGGGCCAGGGTGAACCACAGCTGATAGAGAGGCAGAAATGGACCAGAGACAATTTTGACTTCCTGAGGGACCACATCGTGTGCCATTTTACAGCAAAAAGTGAATTCAGGGTTCCCAAGGGGTCTGCTTCCCAAGCCACTGCAGCAGCGGGCTCAGCATTCAGACGGGAGACTGTGCACATGGAACCGTTCCAGGATACTTCTCGTCCAGAATCCACTGATAACCCAGCAGACCTGTTCAACCTGGATACACATATCCCTACTCCTAGATCTAGTGGTGTCAGTGTGACCTCAAGTTTAGCAGATTCCAACCTCCAATCAGCTCTTGCAGAGGGAGGTAACACAGTTAAAGGACATTGTGGTTAAAAAGCTGAGTGATGACAAGCCTGATGGCCAAAGACTGGGTTTCTATGACTTTCTAAAGGTGGAGGTGGTACAACTAACAAGCGACTCATATGATGAGTTTCTAGAAGAGACATTGCGCTTTCAAAGCAGTAGATTAGATTGGACTAGATAGATTCAACTTAGTGATGAAACTTAAATGCAGGGACAAGCAGCAGTAAAGGTACCAACATGCAATGGGCACCAGTATGGCCCACAAAGCCACGTACAGCCAGGCCTCGAACTCACACCAGTATCCTCTGTCTCAAACCCAAATGCAGCATTTTCAACAGACATTTACTCAGCCACAGATCCTCGGCCAGGTTTCACAGCAAAGCATGCAGTCACAGCACCATTTGCCAGTGATGTCAGCACCACAGCAGCCGATGCAGCAACAGCAGCAGGCGATTCAACCACATCACCCAATTCAGCACTTTATACAGTCACAGCAGCCAATACAACAGCAGCAGCAGCCAATACAAAGACATCAGCTGATATAGCAGCAGCAGCCCATACAACAGCAGCAGCAGCATCAACAAACTGCCCAAAGTTCACAGTAGCAGCCCACACAACAACACAGCCAACAAACATCACAGCAGCAAGCCTCGCAGAGGACCACTTACTCCCAGCTGTGGGTCATATCACCAACCATTACAGCCACAGAGACTAGAAGCCAAAGCAGCCCACCACCATTTACCAGCACACCAACCGGATTCACCTTCTCATCACCACCGAATCCATCCTCAGTTGATAGCCAGTACTTCACCAACATTCCAAACACATCCCAAGATGTCAGCTTTGGCGCCATGAACACACCTCAGTTCCAGCCAGTCGATGAAACATCAACCAACCCACCAGACCATCCAGCCACAGGGGACCAGTAGCCAGCCACCGCCAGCAAACATATCAGAACAAGCTGATATTTTTAAAAGCTCTATTTGGGGCTGCCATATCTTCCTTAAACAATTATTTAGCTATGCTGTTGTTATCGATAAAAAATTGAAAAAAATTAAAGAAAAAAGCCCCACCCCACACACCAAACAAACACCCAAAAAACATAAAAAAATATCTTAAAATATCCTAATATGTCAAAACAAGTTAATTCCCCTAGCAAACACATTAATTATGATTTCCCTTATTTTTCCACCAAGATGATGACCAAAAAGACAAATTTATAAAAAGCCCCCACCCACACAGAGCAATTGATATAATAGTTTGCAGTACAAGTCCACTTCCCCCCCCCCCCCCCCCCCCCCCAAGAAAAGGGGATTAAACCTGTGTCCAGAATGCGGGGGGGGGGGGGGATCACTGTCCAGACAAGAAACACGTGTATTGAGTTATTTCAATAGTTTATTCCATGGTGTGGCAGGGGACAAATTTTCTTTAATTCTTTGTACCATGGAGGAGGGATTGCTTGCTTGCCTGTCCATTGTGTCAAACCGTTGTATCTCAAACCTTTCATTTTGTCACCATACAGTAGAGTGACACACATTTGTGTACACAAGCAGAAGAAAATGAATGCAATTTTTGGCATTTCAACAATAGGTGTTTTTTTTTCATTATCTTTGCATTGTTTGACCATTTAACAAGTGCCCATTGACCTGTGAGCAATGTTTGTCTTAAGTTAGTAAACAATGTTCTCCTTTTCCAAATAGATAAAGTAATTACTGGTAATATTAGAAATCAGAGTAATTATAACAAAATAAAACATTTTATTGGCAATAGTGTAAAATAGAGAAATTATCACATAGGCAATGTCAATAATGTATGACACATACGAGAGAGCATTACATAAATAATACTTTGGCTCTTCACCAAAAATGTCCATAATATATACAAAGTTATTCACAGCCGGTGAGGTAGCACATAAGTTTGAGCACAAGTGTCATTCATATATTTTAATTTTTCTTGTGTTAAAGTGTTGCAATATTCTAGAGTCACAGTATCACAATATTTTAAATTTTAAATTCTGTCCATTTGCCAGGAGACCTACCCCTTATGCACGAAATAGTCTCTGAGAATATTCATTTGTGTTTTAGCTGCCTCCAGTGGGTTCCTGTCCTCATGTGGAATGTCTTTGCCCTTGAGCAATATCGGAGGCTGGACCTCTCCCCCAAACTCATCTTGTTTACCTGTCGGGTATCTGATAGTCAGTAAGTTGTGCAGTACAGTGCAGTCCATGACCACCCTGGCCACCACTGCGGGCTCCTGGGAAGGGCATTCTCTACCACCCTTCTTCCCCAGCTGAGGCTGTAGTTGAAAACTTTCTGCTCCAAGTCCATGCTGCATCTTGAATAGGGCTTCATTGACCAGAGCTTGAGGGGGAAAGCATCGTCTCGAGAATGAAAAAGTTCACCTTTGGTCCATCAGCCACCAGGGATTCACTCTCTGGGAAGCTGATGCTGTCCTCCTCTATTTTGTGCCTCAAAGCAGAGTGCTTGAAAATCTGAGCATCTGGCTGCCCCCACGTCCACCAAGAGGAACTTGTAATCTCCACCCATCAGGGCCAGGAGTACTGTAGAGTGAAGCGCCCTTGTATTTGTGGTAGAGGCTGCCACCCCGTCTTTGACATCTGATTGGGATGTGCTTTCCATCCAGGGCATGGGGCATGTTCAACTCAAGCGGAAGATGGACTCGACCTCCAAACAGTCAACTGGGCTTGTTGAGCATGTCATCAGCTCATCTCGATAGGCCCTGATGATAGCGTTGCCGACCTCAGGCACAAACTTGTTGATGGTCAACTTGGCCACCCTGAATTCATACTGCAGAGTGACGTAGCTGTCTCAACTGGCCAGGTGTCTGAGGGTGACTGTCAATTTGAGTCCTGGACTCAGGGGCTCTCTCATCCAGGTCCTCTCCCTCTGGAGCTCAGGAGTGAGTCTCTGCTTGAACTTTTGAAAGAACTGGGTGGCATCCAGATGAAGTTTTGGTGGCCAATAAGGTCATCTAACTCGAACCTTGGCACAGTCTGGTGTACTGACCCTCTTCTTCACACTCTGCCTGAGTAAGCCATGGCCTGAGCCAATATCTGTTGTGTCTTCACTGTCTTACTTGCAGACCCCATCTCCTTCTCAGCCACTCTATCATAGCTGTAATGATTAGTTCCTGCCTCTCCATTTATAAAAATAAGAGTTGAATTTGTGCAAGATTTCTGTCCTGTCTGTTCATATTGGCATCAAATTTCTATCTGGCTAGTGACCTGACCCTGACCCTTTTTATAGCCAATGGGATCCAGGTATCCAGTGGTCACTAGCTCCCAGTGGGACACCTGCAATGTTTTCTTAATGTTATCTTAAAAGGCTCTTATATCCACGAGAAAAATTTGGATCCTTAAACCCCATCTGTGAGTGTCTGCAGGGTCCGTAAACCCATCCGGTGTATCCTTGAGGCGTCCTGGGACATCCCTGTGTAGTCCTGGCATGTCAAAGAGTGTTTCCTCTGCACTATGGGTGGTCATGGATGTGTATTCACGGGTCATCCACAAGCGATGAAACGCATCCCTAACGTCCTTGTGGCATCCTTATCATCTGTAGAGTTTTCCGTGGCGGGTCCGTAAATCACTCACTTGTCCAAAATTCCCAAAAAACCCTCAATCTGCAGGAGATTCTTGCCAGTCATATATGGAACCGTGTCCTATGTCCGTGGGGGATCCTTGGATGTGTAACTGCCACCTTTAAGAGTGCACCTGCACTGAGAAACCCCTATTTGTCTCACTTCTGTTTTGGTCTAATCTAGTGAGGATAAGGTAAGTATTTAACTTATACAGAGTGAAGTTACAATAAAATTTGTACAATTGTTTGTAGTGATCATTTATATGCCCATTCTGTGTCAAAGATGTCATGGCCATCAGACAAAGAGAGGGTAAGAATGTTACTTTGTTCTGCACTTCTTACTGAGAGAATTTGAGAAAAATATATGCTAAGAAATAAACAAAAACAATACATGTCTGACAATGGAAAACAAGCAACGAGAAGAATAGTACTAACATCACTCACATCGCAGCATGGAGTCACGTGACCATTGAGTAGCAAAGACCAATAATTGACAGGTTGTGGGTGGTGCTTAGACACTGTAGGCCGTTCTTGTTCCAAACACCACTCCATTGATAAAGGCAAATAAGGCATCTTCTGAAATTCAGACCAGGCTAGACATACAAGTTGTATAACTTAGTCTAGTTTATGTGTTTGGAAGCTGTGTGTGTGCTCATAGTAAAATTTTTGTTTTGTTTGACACAATGTAGAAACACAATTAACAAGGGCGAAAGGTGTTTTGGTCTAGTAGCTGTAAAGACATCATAGATATGAAAATTGCACTCAGATTGTCACCCATCCAAGTACTATTGTAACCACTGCTGCTTAACTTCAGTGAACAAACGTATACTCATCAACTCTTATACCAATTCTTATGAAAGCCCAGATACAAGAAAGGTTAAATGTTCTCTAGAAGCGCGAGCTTTGCTTGACCAGGTGCTTCAAAAGAGTAGGGTGTTACAGGTGCCATCTTGCTCACTGAGAATTCCACATATTGTGTTGATGATATATACATGTAAAATATAATATTCTAATATACATCAAAGACCTAGGCGTCAGGTTCTTTTTCTTTGTTTCCACCCATAAACTGCCCATGCACTGCCTTTGTAGATGTAATATTATGAATACTGAATCAACGGTATGGTTATCACTTGGATATTTATTTACAGTGATAGTTCAAAAGAAAACATATTTTAAAGACTTGGAATAAACATATGCTGTTTTAAGTCCAATCTTGTATTGCACTGTTTTACACTGTGCAAATGCTGTTCCAGGACACTGTGCTGGCGAAGTACCATCACAAGATATCCCAAATGCTCAATTCTTCCAACAATGAAGATTACTTTAAAAGAAACCTGTTAAAAGTGGAAATTCAGTTTGATGAACTGAACACTGAATATTTCAGAGAACTACCAAAGTATCCAGTAAGTATCATTTACCATCTCTTAGCCACACATAATTTTCAGAGAACACAATATTAATAAGTATAATTATGACTCCAGTTGTTACAGCTATGAGATTTTTACAGGTTAGGTACTGTGATGCCTGGCATATTTACATCAAACAGGAGGTTATGTTTTGGGTTTGGTTTGTTTGTCTGTCAAAAGAAGAAGTCATTAAATTTGGGTAAAATCTGCATCATATTCTGGATATAAATGTTCAAATATCCCATTTTCAATGCTTTTCAATGACTATGGGGGTTCACAGTGGCAGAGTGGTAACACTCTCGCCTCCCACATCTGGGGCCGGGCTTCAGTTCCCGGCACAGCCTAAAGTGGGAAAGCTGGTAGTTGCTTGCCGTTGGTTGGCAGTTTACAGTACAGAACCCTGACGAACTGTATGTACTGGTTTCCTCTGCCCTTCCAACTACCCATCGTGATATGACCTGTATAGTGTTGAAAGTGACGTAAAACCCCAAATAAATAAATAAAAATCAATGACTATGGCTTTTTGGCTGAGATTACTCCAAAAGTAATTTTTTGTGTGGGTAGGACCTGGGCAAAGGAAGAAGTGATCAAAATTTTGGAAGGATCCGGATTATGTACTACATAGAAAAACATCCCCAATTTTTCAGAAACACCTTCTGGTGGACGTCTGTGTTCTATAAGTACTTTCTAGTTTTGTAATGGAAAATAGCCAAAGCATGCCAGTGTGAAACTCATTCAAATGCATTTTGTTAGGCATTGCTTAATATATTTTTATTACTCTTTTGGTATTCCAGTTATTAGGTATATTTGTTTGGTTTTCCATGTGTCTGTTTGTTTGTCTGTTTGCAATAACTTCCTGAGGAAGAAATGATTATATTTCCTGAAATTTCTGGGTCACATTCAGGGGGGTGGTTTCACGTAGCCTCCTTAAGTTTAAGGTCACCTTAAATTTAAGGATTTCTTTAAATTTCTCCATCCTTAAAAAAAAAAGTTTTGCAAAGCCTCCTTCCTTAAAGGAGATCTTGCAAAAATCCCTTAAATTTGAAGGAAGCTAATGACCTATCTTAAATTTAAGGAAATTTCCTTCAAAGAATGTTAATTTTAAAGGACATTTGCTCCCTCCTGAAGTTTCAGGGAAGACCTTTGGTAAGGAGAATTAAAGCAAGCTTTGTGGAACTGAAATTTAAGGTGACCATACCAAGGGAAAATGACATTCTTTTACTAAAGGAGGTCCTTTCCAAAGGATGCTTCGTGACACTGGCCCCTGGATACAACAAATTCCCTAGTTTTCAAAGGTCTAATTTTTAATGCATTTTCAATATATTTCAATGTTTTTGGCTTTGGGTTCACATTACTCAATAAATAACAAAAAGATCTTCATGATCTTGCAAAAATCCCTTAAATTTGAAGGAAGCTAATGACCTATCTTAAATTTAAGGAAATTTCCTTCAAAGAATGTTAATTTTAAAGGACATTTGCTCCCTCCTGAAGTTTCAGGGAAGACCTTTGGTAAGGAGAATTAAAGCAAGCTTTGTGGAACTGAAATTTAAGGTGACCATACCAAGGGAAAATGACATTCCTTTACTAAAGGAGGTCCTTTCCAAAGGATGCTTCGTGACACTGGCCCCTGGATACAACAAATTCCCTAGTTTTCAAAGGTCTAATTTTTAATGCATTTTCAATATATTTCAATGTTTTTGGCTTTGGGTTCACATTACTCAATAAATAACAAAAAGATCTTCATGATTTTTTTATGTTGTTGCAGTCTGGTCAAATGAAGAAGTGATTACATTTTGGGAAATATCGGGATAATATTCTTGACACCAAAATGCTAAATTTTCAAAGGTCTCAATTTTAATGTATTTTCAATGAGTTTGGCTTTCTAGTTGACATTATTACAAAAGTATTGAGAGTATCGTCATTGAAATTTTCATATGTAGGGTTTTTGAGAAAGCTCTAGATAATATAGCTGGGTTGACTTGAGGTTCAAACTAAAGGTCTCAGTAATGGTAGGTGAGTATGTTTTTCACCAAAATTCCTTGCTACATACTGATTTAAAAATTTAATCATAACATGTCCATACACAATAAATACTTGGTGGAGATAGACATACGTGTACATTGTGTTATGTTTTTGACAGTTTGCTCGCTTCATATCAGATATAGGATCTATCATTGGACTGTGGATTGGTTGTTCAGTGTTCAGCATTCTGGAATTCTTGGAATTCGGTTCAGATTCCTTGGTGTTTTGTCTTACGTGCTTCTCAAACAAAAATGGAAAAAACAATGTGGATAAGCCATTGCAAACGAAGACAAGAAAACGTAACAGGAGAATCAGTCCTATTTATGACAACACCTTAGCATGGTAGTATGGAGTATGCTATAGACTCCCTTTTTTAGACAAAATGTGTACTGCGTCAAAAAATCAAATGTCAAAATGAACATACATAATGTTTTTTAATGCAATGTATTTGTAAGGACTTTAAAAGGCTAAGTACGGTTTGTGTAATACCCATTTTCAAAAGGTATCGAGAGGAGGAAACTTGGTCTTGTTATTTTTAACATTTTTGTGTTATATTTCATGACTATTATTATCAAAAATTTATATTTATGCACGATTAAAATACTTCAGTGGTATTTTATTACTCATTTTTGGCTATATGTTTACATTATATTTTTGGCTTTTTAAATAGTAATTAAAAATAGCTGTGCGAGCTCTGAAAACGGTTGTACACAACGTTTGGTATTTGTTGAAATAACCTACAACAAACGTGTTTTTACCCATGCCCCTCCCACTAGAAGGTGGAGGAAATTGTAATTGGGTCTTTTTTTCTGTCTGGGTCACATTTTCACACATCATGGGGCCTACCTGTGACTCAATCCTCCTTACAGATGATTCAGATCTGAATCTTGATTGAGTCTCCAGAATTTATTTCTTTATTTTTGCCACAAATATTCCGTACACAAAAGGTGACAACACAGAAGGCTATACACAATATACAATGAAAAGTGTGCCGCGAGGTCAGTGAGTGCAAACCAATAAAAGGGGGAGATATTATAAGAGAAGATGATGGTCACAGTGAGAGCCTCTTTTCAAATTGCACACAATTTGACCAAGGATGGGTCTATGGTGAGATTCACTTTGTGTATTTTTTCAGCACTTCCTTCAGGCGAGGGTTTGTGTGTTCTCAGTTACTACTTCTTGATTTATGTAATACCCCTGTCACACTACAGCTGTTATTACCTATATTTATTGGCATTTTAATCAACACCTCATTCCTTCAGGTACTGTCAGACTTCTGTCCATAACCTTTGTTGCCACCCACACAGATATTTTGACCCTATTTGTGCAGGGTAGTTTGGCGGTTTACGTGGATTTTAACGTTTGTGGGTCAAAGGTCAAAGTTGGGGTTTTACGTCCCGTTCAACAGCCAGGGTCATATTGGGACAGGTCCTCAGAATTGCCACTTGTGGGACTCGAACCCACAGAGGTGACAGCCTATGATTAGATGCCAAACTTGCTAACCACTAGGCCACTGAGGACCTCTTTAACGTTTGTGGGAAATTCGCTTGGGTTGTTTGGGCGACCCAGGTGTCAGTCCTCCCCCCAAGGCCCACTTGCTGCTTAAAAGTTCTAGGAAAGTTTCTTGGTAATATGGGTACCAGTCTGAAAGTGCTTGGGCTTGACCCTTGTGACACATTTCTGGGTTCCTAGAAACCATAGCTCAGTTTCTAGGCGCCCAGTCATAACACTTCAATTTCATTGGTTCTCCATGTAACCCTTTATATTCTTAAATCTAAGGCTTCACTTTGAACTTGATATTTGAAGGATGAACATTATGAAACATTTTTTCTTGCTTTTAGTTTTTTATCCAGTTTTTAGTGTTTTTAACTTGTAAATATGTAAATACAGGACGGTTCTTAACCTGTAACAAGTTTCTTACTTCTTGGATTGAAGTTGTGATTACAATTGCCAGTGGATTTGTGAATTTATGATCTTTGTGAACTTGCTGCTGATTTGCATTAGATTGCATGGTCATCGTGTCAACCTCAGGCTTTCTCCACCAAACCACAAAGGGACGGTCTACCCTATGTTTATTATTCTCTGCATGGCTTGCCATGTAACTTAGCTTGGTCGATTACAGCCTGTGTTTGATTCGCTGGACATGAAATCTGAGGGGCTGTGTGCCTTTGTGTTTTTCCAGATATAGGAACATTGACTTTGAAATTATTTTTGAATCAATATATTGTCAATACGAATTCAAAATGCCAGATCACAAACAGTTATGTAAGGCATGCAAAGTGCGACATCTACCTCCAACAGGAAAGAAGTGCCAGTTTAAGAAATCTCAGCCACTTTCTGACAATGAACTGTTACGAGATGCTGCCGCTGCAGGACATAGTTCTGCGACTCAACCCCAAGGATCACATGAGGGCGGACAGCAGCTTCAACTGGAGATTCTCCAACAGCTGAAGAAGGTTACACAACGGTTGGACAAGGTAGAGCACCGGATGGAGACGACAACGGACAGATCTACTCCAACATCCAAGTTAAGTAGTGACAGTTTCCTTCAAAGTATCAAGTCCAGTAAAAAACACAAAAAGGCTAGGGTTTTTACTGACTCCTCATCTTCGGATGAAAGTGATAGTCCCAGTTTGCAAATGCTTAGATCTAGTTCATTACAGAAGAGTGTAGATAAAAGATTAAAAGACCTAGAACAGAGTTCACAAGCTACAGGTAAAGATAGCCCTAGGTTCAAATCTCAGAGAGGCGGAAATTTTGACATACAGGTCAAGCATAAAGTAAACTGGCCACATGAGGCTATCCTAGGGGGAGCCACTAGACAACGTATGAATTACGACCAACTATCATTGACACAGTGGGTGCAGGGTTTTTGTAGGAATGTCTTAGATTTTTTGTTTGTTTATTTGGGGTTTAACGTCGCTTTCAACACTGTACAGGTCATATCACGACGGGTAGTTGGAAGGGCAGAGGAAACCAGTACATAGAGTTCGCTAGGGTTGTGTACTGTAAACTGCCGACCAACGGCAAGCAACTACCAGCTTTCCCACTTACGGCCATGACGGGGATCGATCCCCGGCCGCAGAGGTGGGAGGCCAGAGTGTTACCACTCTGCCACCGTGGCCCCAGGAATGTCTTAGAGGAAAATGATAGGGGGCGTAGGGATATCATGATTTCATATTTATCAGATTTGATGGAAGATGCCACGGATTTTTCCTGGCAGGGGGCGAAGGCGGCACATGCCGTATTATTATGTGAGATGGAGAGGGGCTCACTCCATTGGGAAGATAGTGATTGTATTGATCGTATACGTAGAGCTCATGCCCAAAAACACGTCCAAAGTAAGCAAAATTGGGGAAAAAATAAACCTTGAGATAAAAAAACCTTGGTTCTGCAAGAATTTTCAGACCAATAATTGTACATTTCCAAGAGATCATGAGACCAATGGGAAGTTACACAGACACATTTGTGCTTTCTGCTTGACCAATGGAAAACACCTCAATCATTCGGAAAAGAATTGTACCAACAAAAATCAAACAAAAAACGAACACACAGCTGTCCATCACTAGGATGGGGCAGCTGTACTAATGTAAAAAATGTACAAGCTTGTAACTTGAAGGGGGCTGACGTCAAAGCCCAGAAAGTAACTTGTAAAGAAAAACTTTGTACTACTGATGCTTGTTTGCCTGATAACAGCAGTAACAATGTTTACTTTACTAGATTTATCTACAATTCAAAAGTTATCCCCAGGCAAGTTGATGCCTTGATGGCTAAGAAGTCAAAAAATGTCAAAAATTGTAAACACGTTAGTCAGTCAGTACAAGGTAGGGTAATTTGGGGAAAAAACCCAAAAGTCCCAACTGTATGTGATAATAAAAAAATGCTGAGTTGTAAAAATGTCAGGGGTGGGTTCAGTCCCACCAGTGACAAAGTTAATGAAGTCACATCCGTGAATAGCATGGATGTAATGAATACAGATACAGGTGTCAAAGTCATGGTTGAGGTCAAAAAATCTCCCACAGTTGAATCAAAAACTGCAAATGAATCGGACCGTCGTATTGGTGACGCTCTCCCAGCTAAGGTCATATCCGTCCAGGGCAAGGGTTTCAATTCCCAAGACATGCCACAGAGATACAATGACGCTCGGGGTAGTGTGAACGACGCCAAAGGTCGAGATTTGGAATTCACACCTATTTTTGACATCAATTACACGGGTATTGAGGACAAATTTGCCAATTCAATTTTACATGTTCACCAATTCAACAAGAGTTTAATTTCGGATGTCAATACAGCCATTCATAAAAAATGGCGGGACCAGTCCCAATTTAATTTTGGCTTTGTCCCTCTTGATGAACAAAAAATGCCAGACACATGTGGGGTGAATATGGCCAGTGACATACCTTTGTTGCAACTTCATGAGTTGGTTAGACAGTCGGGGGTCCCTAATTATATGGGCGTCAGAATACCCGTCAAATCACAATTGAATGTAAATGTCTGGAAGCAGGTATTAGCCCAATATTGGGACCAACAGGTACTACACCTAATTGAATTTGGATTCCCTTTAGATTTCAACAGGAACTGTCCCCTCAGATCGGAAAAGGGCAATCATAAATCGGCTACACAGTTCCCAGCTGACATTAATGCATATATACAAGAGGAAACCAAGTTTGACGCCATTCTGGGTCCATTCAAAGAGAAACCAATTCCCTTGGGTCACAGTTCCCCCTTTATGACCAGGCCAAAACCTAATTCCAGTCGGCGTAGGGTCATAGTTGACTTAAGTTGGCCACTAGGTGCATCTGTGAATGCTGGCATAGATAAGAACTCGTATCTAGATAGTGAATTTGTCTTAACCTTTCCCACAGTCGATGATATAACCAATGAACTGGTCAAGCTAGGATGTGGCGCTCACATCTACAAGGTTGACGTCTCGCGTGCGTTCCGTCACGTCAAGGTGGATCCTGGCGATTTTGATCTTTTAGGCCTTGAATGGGAGGGCCATTACGTAGACACTTGTGTCCCGTTTGGGACGCATCATGGGAGCCAGATCTTCCAGCATTTGAGTGACGGCGTCAGATACATCATGCGTCAAAAAGGTTTCACCATCATTGATTACATAGACAATTACGTGGGAATGGGCGTTCCCAGCGTTGCGTCTGCATCTTACGCTGCCCTCACTGACCTTATGGCCCGGTTGGGCCTCAGTATCAACCAGAACAAGCTCGTTCCCCCCTCGACGCAAGTGACGTGTCTGGGCGTGCTTATTGATACAGTGCGTGGTACAATTTCTATACCCCCTGAAAAGCTGCGTGACGTTACGCAAACGGTTCATACTTGGCTTAGCAAAGACGTTGCGTCAAAACGTCAGCTGCAATCCATCTTAGGTCTCCTCTTATACGTCCACAAATGCGTCAGACCTGCGCGCGTTTTCTTGAACAGAATGTTGGATCTGTTAAGATCTGCTCACATGCGTCAACAAGTCTCCCTGACTCCTGACTTTAAGAGGGACCTAAGATGGTTTGCTAAATTTCTGCCACAATACAATGGTACGTCACTCTATGACCACAGGCCAGTGGACGTCACAGTTGAAATTGACGCCTGTTTGACGGGTTTTGGGGGTCGATCAGGTGATCTGGTGTATCACCTCCCAATTGTCAGGGGTTACCAGAACTGGACCATAGTTCACCTCAAGATGGTGAATATTTTACTTGCACTCAGATTGTTTCATCGTCAGTGGTCGTCGCGAAAGGTACTCATTCAGTGTGATAATGAGGCAGTAGTGTCGGTACTGAAGACAGGCAAAACTCGTGATCCATATCTGGGGGCCTGTGCAAGGAACATCTGGTACCTTGCAGCCGGAAATAACACAGATTTGCGTTATGTACACATACAAGGGGTAAATAATGTAGTAGCAGACATCCTATCCAGATGGCAGGGCAGTCCACAGCAGTGGCAAGTGTTACATAAGTACATTGCAAAACCAATATGGCTGAATGTATCACATGGACTACTGGACATAGATCCAGAATTGTAATCATATTAATTAGAATTGTAATCATATTACATTGTTATCATACTATGTGCAGTAGTTTGTCATATTTTAGTATTAACAGTTAATAGTATAGAAGGCAGGGGCCTAAGGCAATTGTTTTGAGATACCTAAGATGCTACACTTTGTTTTCCAGAAACTGAGGCTATGACGTCATTGTCTGCTAGTGCATCTTCAAGACTTCACCAAGCATTTCGACCCAAGACAAGGAGTGCATATTCCTCAATGTTCAAGATCTTTGTGGCTTTCTGCATATATTGTCAGTGTCAATTGTCAAGTGTCGACACAAAAGTTATCTTGTCGTTTCTAGAATGCTTGGTTCTTAATCATTGTTCTGTATGTATGATTGAAAATTATGTTTCGACCATAAAGGCCAATTTCATACTGTATGATTTGCCTTATACTGTTGTGCAACATCCTAAGATCAAATATTTTATCAAAGCCCTGAAGATAACTCGACCAATGTCCCTGAGGTCTCACAACATCATCACTATACAAAGATTAGCTGATATTTCAGCTGCATGCAATAACATCCCCTTTGGCACAGTGTATAGAGCCATTTTTCTGATGGGCTTTTTTGCCTTTTTAAGACTGTCAAACTTAGCCCCTCATGCTATCGCAAGTTTTGATTTCACTAGGCATTTGACAGGGGAAGACATTTTCTTCACCAAAAAATTCGTCAAAGTACTCATTAAATGGACCAAAACCAATCAAAACAGAGATAAAGTTCAATGCATAACCCTTCCCAGGTTAAAAAATTCACTCCTCTGTCCTCATAAGGCTCTGAAATCACTTTACAAATTATATCCCATGTCTTCTTCCACTTCATTGTTCCAGATAAAAACCTCTCAAGGTTGGATTCCACTTACGGACTCCAGGGTTAGAAAGACCCTCAAATCCATTAATTTGGCCTTGGGTTTGAGTTCCTCATATCATACCTTCCATGATTTTAGAAGGTCTGGGGCTACATTTGCACATGCATCTCATGTGCCTATTCAGGATATAAAGCGACATGGGACATGGTCCTCGGACTGTGTTTGGAAATATATTTATTCTGATCACTCTTCTGGTGAAAATCTTGCCTCTACTCTTGCTGATACCATAAATGCCTTATAAATGTGTCCTATCACTATGGTTGGGTTGGGTGGGATTATTCATTTGCGTATCATATCTCAGTTTATTCATTCACAACTTTTTTAGCTACATTTTTATGTAAACTTGGGGGGTCACTTCCTCTTCTGCAGCCTAGGGGGGCCTTTGCTCTGACCTTAGTAAACAATTCTGCATATTTCATGGTCAACCCTGTCTGTCCCATGTTTTGTTTTGGGCATTCCCCCCCCCCCTTTTGCTGGGGTCGAAGTTCACCCCCAAGGTCAGATTAAGGTCAAACTCACTGTCAATACATTTGTAGTGAATGTGCATATAATTTGGCTGCTTCAAGTAATTTCATGCAGCCTCTATTTAGTATTAATTATGTTACATTTATATATGAACTGAACTTTACATCAAGAACTTTTATGTATCTATTTTATCTGATCTGTACATACTTTAGTATTAGTATTGTATTATTTTTAATTTTTATAATTATTAATTATATATTAATAAATGGTACCCGCAGTAGTTGTGTCACTGTCTTGGGGGGTTGGGGACTGTCGCTTGGGTTGTTTGGGCGACCCAGGTGTCAGTCCTCCCCCCAAGGCCCACTTGCTGCTTAAAAGTTCTAGGAAAGTTTCTTGGTAATATGGGTACCAGTCTGAAAGTGCTTGGGCTTGACCCTTGTGACACATTTCTGGGTTCCTAGAAACCATAGCTCAGTTTCTAGGCGCCCAGTCATAACACTTCAATTTCATTGGTTCTCCATGTAACCCTTTATATTCTTAAATCTAAGGCTTCACTTTGAACTTGATATTTGAAGGATGAACATTATGAAACATTTTCCCTCCCTCCCTCCCTCAAGGTTACATTTTAGAAATTGTTACATCAGTAGGGTGGGACTATTCATTTGCATGGGTGGGATTATTCATTTGCATATCATATCTCAGTTTATTCATTCACAATTTTTTTAGCTACATTTTTATGTAAACTTGGGGGGTCACTTCCTCTTCTGCAGCCTAGGGGGGCCTTTGCTCTGACCTTAGTAAACAATTCTGCATATTTCATGGTCAACCCTGTCTGTCCCATGTTTTGTTTTGGGCATTCCCCCCCCCCCCCCCCCCCTTCTGCTGGGGTCGAAGTTCACCCCCAAGGTCAGATTAAGGTCAAACTCACTGTCAATACATTTGTAGTGAATGTGCATATAATTTGGCTGCTTCAAGTAATTTCATGCAGCCTCTCTTTAGTATTAATTATGTTACATTTATATATGAACTGAACTTTACATCAAGAACTTTTATGTATCTATTTTATCTGATCTGTACATACTTTAGTATTAGTATTGTATTATTTTTAATTTTTATAATTATTAATTATATATTAATAAATGGTACCCGCAGTAGTTGTGTCACTGTCTTGGGGGGTTGGGGACTGACTGCCTGTAGTCTGATAGGGGAACAATGGTGGCACAGTCAAACAATCTGAATCGGTTGTCATGAAATATCAAGCTGAAGCAACTGATCTTATGTTTCTATTTCTAAACTGGCTGGCTCTCCAAGACGCACTGACAATGACATCAGGGGTCAACTATTTGACAGTTCATGTTATTTACTGACCCCCCCAACTACTAGCACAAAGTAATTCAAAGAGCATTTCAACTTAGGCTTAGGAACGGGAGTGGGGGGTGCGGGGGATGGCCACAGTTGGGTGAGGTGGGGATATCTTTTCGCCCCACCCAACTAAATTTCAATTTTGAAGTTTAAAAAAAATTGTACTGGTTACTCAATAATATGTGGACAAATGGCAGTTTGACCCTGTTCACATGTACTATTGTGTATGTTATGTTAGAATACTTCTATAGCGCAAAACCATAAATAGTATGCTCTCTGATAATATATACATATGAATTGGTATATACATCATTGATAGGATTTTCTGAATAGGTAGGTTTTAAGGTCCTTTTTAAAATCTTTGAGTGTGTCTTTTTGCCTTAAGTAAAGCGGGAGTCTGACCTATTCATATGGCCCTGCAACTGAAAAACTTCTTCTGCCACATGTTTTGTTATTCCATTTGGTATTTTCAACAGACTCTTTCCACTGGAACAAGTGAATCTTGTTTTTTCTTCATAACAAAGTAAGTTTCTAATATATCGACATGATTGTCCATGAAGGGCTTTAAAAACATTGACTACCACACTAAAAATGATCCTGTCCTTTATTGGCAACCAGTGCAGTTCTTTCAGAATAGGGGAAGTGTGTGTTGTTCTGTGACATCGCATAATCAATCTAGCAGCTGCATTTTGAACTCTTTGAAGTCTTGCTGTGAGGTACTGATTTATTCCATATGGTAATGAGTTGCAGTAATCCAACTTTGAAATAACCATTGAACCAAGGTTTTTGTAGCCTCTTTGGCGAGAAACTGGCGGATTTTCCATGTTGATCTCAAGCGGTGGTAGCAGACTTTACAAACTGAAGCCACAGGAGAACTCATATCCAAGTATTGGTCCATACTCACTCCCACATTTCTTGCTGCGTTTGATCTCAAGATAGTATCCATACTTGTGCAGTAATCCTTGTCGACAGACAATTGTCAAGAGCTCTTCATTGTGTATGCTACCATTTGAACTATAAAACATTTATTTTTTATGATTTGTAAAAGGAACATTTAAAGTTAGACTGCCATGGGATTTGTAAAATTCTGTGAAATGTTTCACTTGTGCAGACCAAAATCATATATACTAATCTTCTACATTTAATTTACCTTGTTGTACCTTATCCATATTCTGTATTCAAGAAATGCCTTCTGAGAAACATAAATCTGCAACATTTAAAAGCAAAATTTATTTCCACCACAAATTGTAATCAATTTTATTGTAATTTAACTTTTTATAAGTTAATTACTTTCCTTATCCTCACAAGTCCTTGGTTGGTTTTGTGGAGCAAAACACATCGACCAACAAGAATTTTTTAAGGAAATATTCTTGTCACGAGAGGTGATCCCCTGTCCGCACTTGTGCAGTAATCGTTGTCGACAGACAATTATCAAGAGCACTTCATTGTATTTTTACCATCAGAAAACAAATTATGCAGGGAGGTACGGTAGGTTTATCCTTGTGAGGATGAGGTAAGTATTTAACATATAAAAAGTTAAATTACAATAAAATTTGTTACATTTTATTGCGTAAAATAGCCTTAACTTATCCTCACAAGTGCTTGAATACAACCAAAACAGGTGGAGGGTATTTGTTTTGGCCACACTGTTAGATGATTGCTAGACAAGGGGTCACCAAATAAAGCACTGGATTAGAGGATAAGATAAGCTTCCACATGCCACATCTTAGATTATACATTACTTCTTTTTCATTAAAGATATGTAATTTGCTAACCCCAGCATGAGATCCATGATGTGGCCGTAGTTGTTGCTGTTGTAGGCAATGTCACAACAAAACACGTAGTAGTATTAACCATCACCCAGGATTGGTCTGAGATGTCTATATGTCTCCCCAGGCAAGATATCATCATCTGACAATGAAGATATGTTCAAGCATTCATACTGAACTGTGTAGCTACAGATATGGGCCATCTGTAAGATAACAAAGATATGTGTTAGTAACACAATGCTGATATGTATAGGGAGAACATAAATATGTACACCATATGAATAACATGTATACATACTTAATCATTGGCTACATGCTGAGCTGAACCCACAAGACCCAATTTGTAAAGGGATTGGTCATGGGATTGCCAAGCTACATCTTTCAAGTAGAATGCAGTAAAGAATTGCGAGTCTTCCAGTAACAGGAGCCTAATATCTGCTTGGATGAGACCCCATCCTTAAAACTAAAGAGTCAGACATGGATCTAATATGTGCCTCAAAGTGTAGATCCTGAGAATCAGAATTAAAGCGCTGCTAATCTAAAGACAGTCTGTTTGATCCAGGAAGAGATGGTAGATGTCATGATATCTCTATCAAAGCCTTCCTAAAATGTAGAATAGGAGATTTCCCTTTTCTCAAAGCTCTAGTCCTATCCAAGTAGTATGTAAGAGTTGTATGAAGACAAGAGTCATATCTACAGTCAAATTGAGCTCAAAATGGTTAGAGCTGGAATAACTACTGATCTCAACAAATCTGGAGCAACTGAGGCCAATCAATTTCTGCTAAACAGGCAGGAGAAGGAGAAACTGCAACCTCCTTCCAATGAGGCTTGTGTCTTAAGGAGCTAAATGTCCAAGAATGCACTTCGCCTCGTGTTTGCCAATATGCCTTTAGAAAGACAGTCTTACATGTCAAATTTTGAGACTGGCACCCTGTAAAGGTTCAAGAGGAGCCTTCGTCAAAGCCAACAGAATCGAAGACAAATCCCATGAGGGTATACCCCTGTTAGCAGTAGGCTTATCTCTATAAAAACTTCCAATAAGCCTATTCAGGTCCAGGCTTTTGCTCACTTCCTGGCGAAAATGTCCTAAATGATCAGCTATGGCCGTTATGTAGCTAGCAATAGTGGCAGGCTTTAGATTTTTGATAAAAATGTGCTCTCTTTAAGATACTAGGCTCTGATCTGACCACCTTATCCTGTTGGCACCAGAGTTAAAAAATCCCACCTTGCCAGTGAGGTAGCTGTAATAGAGGTTTGGTTGATAGATTCACCAGATCCCAAAACCAAAGCATCATGGGCCACCCTGGGGCCACTACAATCATTTTTTAGAATTTTGTCTTGAGAGCTTCTTAGGGCTAAACACACTGCCTTTAGTTGTTGGGCATTAAAATGCAAGATATTCTCTTGAACTGTCTAAATGCAACTGACTGTCAAGATTTTTGGATGGGATCACCAATCCTGGTTATACCCATCTATGAAAGTAAGAGTTTTGTGCTCCTCTGCCTGGAAACGACAACTTATTTCCTATTTTGTTGTAATTTTCCACCACTGAAGATGCTTTTTCAGAAGGTTTGAAACAGGTATCCTCAGAACTAGTGACTGGGTATATTGCCAGTTTGTTTTAGATAACACTGAAGGGGACGCATATGTAACCGACCCATTGGTATAGTCTTTTCCAAAGATGCTAGTACACCTATCAGGGACATAAGCAATTTTGGGGTTGTTTGTGATGAGATACCAATGTCCTAAATAGATTTCTCTGGTACTTTAATTTATTGTATTAGAAAGAAGTTTCCTTGTACCAAAATGAAGTGGTAACCTAGGAAATCTATCTTTGTGTAGACTATAGTTTGGATTTTTTCAGAAACTTATCATGAAGCCGAGTTGTTGAATAATTTGGATGAGTTATTTGGTTTGAACCAGATACTGATGTATTTTATGTACTCTTAACAACCAGTGGTCCAGGTATTGGTCAACTCGTATTCCGTGAGACTGAAGAATGAGTTTTTATCTCTTTTACTACTCCCATGAACTCTACTGAAGGAAAGCAGTCGCTAACCCGAATTGCAGTGCTTTGAACTGATAGGTTTGACCGTGTACCTTAAACCATAGTAGATGTAGAGAATCTTGTGAATCAGTACATAAACAAACGCATCGTTTGTAACAGAATTTCTAATAATTTCTGCTGTCTCCATTTTAAGGGCAAGCACATATTATTTAATTGGCATGGTGAACGAACTTCACTTGTGGTCGTTGACTGTTGAGTTTGTATCTAGTATAAATTCAGGACACTATGATCTATCACAGTGGTCATTAGTCGGGTTTCAGTACTAGAAATAAACTGCTATAGAAACCTGGAGTTGTGCAATTCTTAGTGGATGAAATCGCACTCTTAAGAAGCAATTGCCAGAATAATTCCAAAATTAGGTAGACATTTTTTCCTGTCTGAAGTAATCGCTTTGAATTCTGGGTAGTACAGACATTGGTGAATTTGATTGGGGAGTAATTCGACAATCCCAACTCAAGATTCGCACAACTCTGGGATGGCAACCAACGTCACTCATACCTGCCAGTAATACTGCAAAACATAGCCTCCATAGTGATTTGCATTTATGTAGCCTCTTTCTTCTATTTCCACCTTTTCTGGTATTATGGAAAGAGTGGTGAAAATATTTTATATCGCTGAAGTCGCTTTTATAATAAAATATTCCCTCTGGTCATAAGCTTAGTTTTTTTGTTTAAAGATCTGCCATCTGAATGCCTTTAAAATGAAAAATAGATTCACTTCCGTATTTTCTAGAGGACAGAAGAACAAAAAGTTACTGGACATAACCTCAGCCCTATGTAACCTATTCAGACACACAAGTGAAGGTTGTATGCAAGGACTTCAACACAGTAGCTCGTCTAGGCAGCTCCAGAGACAAGCTGAGGTGATAGAATAGTTGTGACACTCTACAAAGACTTTTCACTCAAACCCAGGCAACTGAATTGCATCTGTAGGTTGATTAACAGGACCTCCAGTTCTTTAGCATTGTTTGTTCTTAGTTGAGTTTCAAATTTTCATAGTTTTTCGTCTCTGCATCGACGATCTCAAGAAAGGATGTGTTGCTCCCACATCAACCAAAAATAATATGAAGAGCTCTCGACAATTGTTTGTCGACAACGATTACTGCGCAAGCTTGGACATGCGCAGACAAGGGGTCACCTCTCGTGACAAGAATATTTCCTTAAAAAATTCATGTTGGTTGATGTGTTTTGCTCCACAAAGCCAACCAAGCACTTGTGAGGATAAGGTAGTGCTATTTTACGCAATAAAAAGTGTTTTATGACAGAAGTGTATAACCAAGTGTAACAAGATAAAAATCCATGTTCTGGGCCAGTATTCACTAACATGGATCAAGCTGAGCGAAAAATCAGCGCAAGATCAGGGAAAATGGCTCAGCTGATCTTTGGCTCAAGTCGGTATTCACAAAAGAAGGATCATCATCAAATTTCACATAGCAACGCATAAGTTAATTACTTTTATATGTTTTAAAGAACCTTTTTATGCCTGAATTTCCACAAAATATACATAAATACAAATTTGGTTCATTATTTTTTTCACTGAAGAATTTTTAAATATTTGATATTTAATCCAAAAATTTAGGCTCTGCCCACTTTTGATCCAGAAAAAACAACAAAATCTGACCTATTTTATACATCAATATAAGCATACTTAAAACAGGAAAAAAGTATTAAAAACTTAATAATTAACAATATAAAGGATTGAAGATTATTAACCACTGATTTATTTTTCATATGTTTGCTATTTTAGCTGATTATAAAGCTACGAAGTTTGATCCAAAACTTAATCCATCAACATAGGTGGATCAAAGTTAAGCCAAAAGTTGAGCCAAAAATCAGCTCAACTTCTTTGTGAATATTAACTTGATCCTGATCCATTTTTCAGCTCAAGTTAAGCCAAAAATCAGCTTAAGTTGAGCTTGATCCCTTTTGTGAATACGGCCCCTGAACTTCAAATATCTAAAATTTTAAACAAAATTTTAATCCAGTACGAATGAATTTTAGCACTGTACAGTGAACTTCATTTTTTTTTTTACTTGTGTAAAACATTCTTTCAAGTGGCATAATTTAGATTGTAAATAAACAATAATTTACATTCTAAGCCACCAAAAACGCTTTTAATTTAGAACTTAGGGTTAACACTGCAGTGTAAGTCAACAAATACAGCTTTCTGTTATCAATCACTACACAATTTCAATTGAGATCTAATCCTGAGTATGTTTGAAAGTATAGCTGCTATTGTGATTAAACACATGGAGGGGGCCAAGGTGGCAGAGTGGTAACACTCTCGCCTCCCACCTCTGAGGCCGGGGTTCGATCCCTGTGAAGGCCTTATGTGGGAAAGCTGGTAGTTGCTTGCCGTTGGTCGGCAGTTTACAGTACCGAACCCTAGCGAACTGTATGTACTGGTTTCCTCTGCCCTTCCAACTACCCGTCGTGATATGACCTGTACAGTGTTGAAAGCGACGTGAAAACCCCAAATAAATAAATAAACACATGGAGGTTATTGTAAAGTCATAGTGTAAAGAAAATGTAAAGAATTTAAAATATATATATCTTACTTTATAAATTAAATTGCTTGTTTTTCATTGGTCGGGAGGGATTTTTTTCCCAGGTAAAAAGACTTTATAAATGTACCCACAGAACTAATTATTACTTGAAAAAGTTGCGAAAACAATTCAATATTGAATGCATTGTGCTGAAGAAGACTGGAAAACACCCTTTAGTTCTTGGCAGACTGTCCAACTAATACCTTGACCCTACTTGGCTTGACAAAGCCACACACAACTTTACACTGCATAAAAATAATAAATTCAACACCTAGCCAATTGGGATGACTGATACAAATAATCTGAATTGTAAGATATATGTTAATTGATCATGGGCCAATTAGAGGTACTGATTTTAAGTATAAATTGTATTATTACCTCCGCCAGCGGAGATTATGTAATCATTGGGGTTTGTCCGTCTGTGACTGTGTTTGTTTGACAGTGAACAGCGTAACTCAAAAAGTTATGAATGGATTTTCTTTAAATTGTCAGAGAGTGTCCATGTATGCTTAAGTAATAAGGAATTAAATTTTGGAGGTGTCAATGCCACCGCCACCAGTGTTAAGGCCACCTTAAAGTCTCTCACTATGGCTAATTTTAGTTTATCATACCTGATGAATATGCCAAAGTATCACAAATATGTTATGTCACTTTATGGTAACCTTAAATGTTCCATTTTAATCAATTTATGGCCAACTTAAAGTCACATAATTTGCTGTTTTCATAATTAATTTAGCAAACTTGGTGTATGTAAATGCATGTCAGCCTGGAGGAACATTACTCTTATCTTCCGACATTTAATTTTCAACAATTTACATGTTAAGGGCACCTTAAACTCACACAAATGGGGTATTCCTCAGAAACTTATGGATGAATTTTGTTGAAATTTTCAGATAATGTTAACATTTGCATAAGTAACAAGTGATTAAATAACATTGGTGGACGTCTGTGCTCTTTTAGTGCTTTTTTCTAGTTGTTCTTGAAAAGGCACTCTCAAAGGTTAGTTGATTAGGTTTTTGTGATTAAAGTCTATCCTCTAAACGCATGAGTTTAGTGAAATGAAATCCATATAATTTCTTTTAAAAACTACAAAAACAGAACACTGAGAGAATGCACACCTTTGTATAGGTCCAACACATCCAATGTACTGCTTATGAGTACTCTGATAGAAAATTCCTGGATCAAGAAGGTAACTGGATCACCACCAAAAATCTGATCTATCCCTTGTGTCATTATTGACATATCCCGAAACTTTCATAAAAATAGGTTTTTGAGTTATTTTGAAAACAAACGGACAAACACATGCCACAAATTACATAACCTCCTCGGTAGAGGTAAAAAAAATTACGTTCAATTTTTGACAATGTTCCACAGGGGGGCAGTATGTACAGTAAAAGGATGATATTTGATATACCAGGGACGTTAATTACAAACAATACCACTTGGAGAGCGCAGACCTCCGCTAAGGTATGTTATAATAAGTTAAACAAAGAAATCTGGATAACTTTTTGGCATCCAGACGGTGATCCAGACCACTCTCAAAATTTACTTTGATCAAAGTTGGACCAAGCTCCATTTTCTGATTTTTTTTCATAAAGTTCCAGCCACTGTTATTTTGTGTAATCCTGCAAACAGACAAATAAATGGTCATGGAAATAATACGTCCTTGGCAGAGGTAACTACACTAACATGTTTATAGTCACTCCTATAATACGTCCCCTTGGAAACACTGGCTGGTCCCTGGTGCATTATTACAAGCTAGTTTAAAGATAGTCTGGTTTCCGCCGACCCTACTCTGCAATGTAGGGTCAGGTATCGCCCACCATCTTGGGTACAACACTTCCGTAGTTAGTTTAAGTACTGTCGATCTTCTATTATCACCCAAAACATGTTTTGCTTTTAAAGATTATTGTCATTCCAAGATATTTTTAAGTTTAATTCACAATATTTGATGTTATAATTTCAATAATAAATGTTTAAAATGTTTTAAATACATACAAAAAGCATATAAGTAATTAAAATAACGATCGAGATATCCCGATAATGACAGCTGGCAATGATGTATTCAAGGCCATCCTGGCCGATACCAGTCCCTTTATTGTTAAAGGATGGCTGGTTCCCGTCTAGTTTAAAGAAAAGGGTCATAGGGGACGCTTAAGCTTTTGTGGGTGATATTATATGAACTTCCCCAGTAACACTGTGCAGTAAATAAACGATAAAACTCCACATTGATGCCTGTATGTGAATGTAACTTTATAAATGAGATTAAATTTTAAATTGTTATTTTGCCACAACTTTCTTTCGATAATTTCAGTTCGACCTTTCTACTTTCCCTTGGACTATTTGAGCGACCTCTGAACAAGCCTGATATAATTATCCCTTGCCTTTAGGGGTGGTGAAAATGTGACATACAATCCATAGGGATGAACAAAGAGTGGGCGAAAACTGGTCCTAGATGACATTACATAAACCATAATAAGTTTATGAAATATAGAGTTGGTGTAAGTGGAGTATATATTCATTAAAATAATTTGAATACCATATGAATGGGTTTGAGGAAATGTTGTTAATGAAAATAAAATCTGACTCCACAATCACTTCTTCTATGACGTCTCTATAACACATATTTATGTACAAGTGTACACGTAATATGTCCTCTGTAATATACAACAGGTATGGCAGAAAACCACTGGTTCATTAATCAATAATATAGTACTAGCGTTTTAGGGAGTGTCACTCATTACATTCTGAACCCACAGAGACATTAATGGGATTTACCATGGTTGGTGGCGCTCGAGTACATGAATGGAATAAGCCATCTAAGATTGGTTAACGACATCAACGAGAAGTATCAAGAACTAGTACAACGTCTTGTTTTGAAATAATGATGTGCCAAAGTTGGAAGAGCTCAATAGGGTCTGGAGTTACTGGTATACAATTTTAAAAGGGATTCATCAACAAAGTAATTAAAGGTGTTTCCGGATTGTGTTGACTATCAAAAAAAAAAAAGAAAAAAAAAAAGATTTATTTTTGTGTGCATGTCAGAAACTGAAGTGGAATGACAGGAAATTATTTGTGAAAAAAAGTTCAATTACCCGGTGTCTGAGATTTGGTGAAAAAATGAAAGGTTTGTTTCACAAGAAATCTGGCAGGTTTTAAATGAACCGATTGTCATACTTTGATGATGAACCTTATGACGTAATTTACTTCATATAATAAAAGGAAATTTGTCAAAACCTCTATGATATGGATCTATTGAAGTTTCAACGGAACAATCTTTGGTAGTAAACTGGTGCAAGTTATTGTAAGCACCAGTCTAAATAATTCTAAACACATCACCAACTTTTAACTGATTTTAATTGGCACCCGATAATTGGAGACAATATACATATAATGATAAATATTACCAAATTCTTCTATAATGTATTCAGAAGGCATTTACGTCATTGGCTACTTGCCAAATCACCAAGGATGAAAATGCGAGGAATGAGACTTGATATCTTTTCTGCATTTTTTGCAATACTTGTTGTCAGCGTTTGCCTGGCTGCATTGCAGTTGATCTACTTCCCTTCATTGCACCATACTACAGTCCACAGAGAGTATGAGTTTATAAGAAGGGTGAAAAGATGTGGCAGCAGTAAGATATGCTCCCCATGGGGCTATAGTGACTATGCCCTAGAAGAAAACAGGCGTTTTGGATTGATTCATAATAAGAGTAATTCATTTGTTAAAAATATCTACTACATCAAAGTTCACAAAAGTGGGAGCACAACTGTACAAAACATTCTCCAAAGATTTGCAATCAGTCACAATTTAAAAGTTGCTGTATACAACCGAGCATGGACTATGCCCTTTCCAGACACAGCTGACAGAAGATTCCTATTTGAGAAGATACTCCCAGGGTCTAACTTTGAGAAATATAACATCATGTGTGACCATGCAGTCTTTAACAGATCAGAATCAGAACCCTATATGGTGCCAAATGTAACTTATATTGCAAGCTTAAGGGAACCCTTCTCCCAGTTGGAATCATCATTTGAATATTTCAACTTGGTGAGAGGTTTCAAGTTGGAAAACTATGATGATCCTATAAAATATTTCCTTACGCAAGGCCCTACAAGGTTTCAACACAGGAGATCATTTAGGTGGGTTCAAAATATACAGGCTTTCAACATGGGATACACCAATGTTACTGACAATAATCTTACATCAGTGTTCAAGTACTTATCATACTTAGAAAATACCCTTGATTTTGTAATTTTATTGGAACAATTTGATGCTTGCCTTATCTATATGAAGAAGATGTTCAGTTGGGATATGAAGGATATTTTGTATCTGGTACAACTTCCTAGTGCCAGAAAATATAAGGTAAAAAGGGATCCAACACTGCAAAAGGGACTCCAGGAACTGCATCAACAGCTTTCTACAGCCGATTATGTTATATATGACCATTTCAGCAGGAAAACTGAAAACCTTTTGCAGAGTCAAACAAAGCAGTTTTGGCAAGAGGTAGCTTTCTTTCAGGCAACTCTAAAGAAAGTCCAGCATTTCTGCAACAGTATATGTGGTCAGTTCAGTAAAGTGAACTTCTACAAAATGACAAAACAGTCACAAATAAAGTATGTTACAACTGTAATGGAGAAAGCTGTTAATATTGAAGATACTGCGTGGAATAAAGGTTTCAATGTGACCTATGGTGACTGTGCATTGATGACTTTTTTCACTTTTGACTATAACAAAGCACTTCGTGTTCGCCAGTTTGAAGGTGCATGTGAACGTAACTCTAAGAAGCACCATTCTGGAGCAACACCACAAATTCAAAGAGCCGTCTGGTATCGGTCAAGGTTAAAGAGATCTATATGGTGTGACAGGAAGCAACGAATTGTACAGACTTTTCCATTAAAAGTATTTGAAGATGAAATCTTAAATAAATGCCCACCATAGCAGCAAAAGAAATGTTCCACTTTAATGAAAGATAAAATCAACATGTCATAGGGGCTTCTAAAAGATTGTTCTTTGGATAGTTATTAAACTCCTACAAGGAGGTATGTGAAATTGGCAGGGTGCATTTGTTTTTTTGCAAAATATCTTAAAAAGTTGTGGACCGAGTTGGACAAAACTTTGAAGAAATGTCGGCAATGACACAACAAACGATAACTTGATTTTGGTGGTGAAAAACTAATTTTTAAAAATATATTATTGCACTCATCAGCCATATTGGAGGTATTAGGTTTTGTAGGAGTTCTGCTCTGTCTCTCTCTCTCTCTGACTGCATTTATAGTCATTTGTAAGTTATAGGCAAAGTTGAAAAGTTTTTTTAAAAGAGTAGAGCTTTGAATTATAAATGTGCTATTGTAAACTTATGCAGAATTAATGATGATTTCCATATAATCCCATCTTTTAAATAATGTATTTTCTGAACAAGTTTGAATTCATATTTCATGTGTATAAATGATGTTTAAGTCTAGTCTGTCTGTTACAATAATTTTACAGTTGTTTAGTGACGCTAGTAATTAACTCATAGTTAGTCTCTTTTATTATTATCAATGTATTCAAAAAATGCCAAGCTATACCATTTATGCCAATGTATTTAACTTTTCTTTTGTATAATAACTGGGATTCATTGTGGGATTGCTATATTTTGTATAACGTACTGAATAGTTTATAAAACCTTTATGTCATTTGATATCAGAAAAAAAACAGAAAATGTAAGTTTAACATACTATCCTTATACTTTAGTTTATACTCTGGTTCATACTTTTGCTATATGTACCTAGACCATTAAAGGTATTTGCCATTAATTCCTGTAACTGTTTTATTGTGTAATAAAGAGGAAAAGTGACCTACAAACTGGCCTCCTCTTAATAGAATAATGTGAACCATTAGAAGCCACAAAGAGAAAATAGCATCAGAGATGTGCATACCGTACAGCCTGGGGAAATAGTTTTCAACACCATGAGATATAGAAGTAGTGAAACAGTACACAGATCGGGATACTTCAAGAACAGTGTCAGTGTTCAAATAATGTTTAAGTAGAGAAAATCACATTTAAGAGAAAGAAAATGCATGTAAAGATTGAGTATTAAAACAAGACAATTCAGTAAACTAAAATTATGAAGCTATAAAATTTATTAACTGGAGAATAGCTGTCAATGGAAATATCACAATTATGTAAAAGTACATATAATAATCAGTTGCAGCAATCCATATCCTTACGGTTGCCGGGATATGCTCAGACAATATATTATAGGTCAAATCAAGGCAGGGTTTGAAATTAGCACCAATCCGTTAGTCTTCGATCGACAGAAGTGCTTTCAGTTTGAAAAGAATAAGACCCTGCCAGTCTGTTTCTCCTAGAAGCTGTAAGATGGTGATACATGCACATTTCGAACAGTTGAATTATATTTTACATGTTTTTGATGTTCAACCATTCCAAAGTGACCTCATACATTTGTATGAAGATTTAAGACTTCTCCCATTTTTACATTTGTTTTGTATGGTCCAATTATGGTTTGAATGTTTTTAATATTACCCATACATAAAGCTGTGGCAATACATGCTTATGTGTGGTGTTGGGGCAAAACCTGTGGCTCACTTGATGAAATACCATCTGTTACAATGGGGAGTTGCAAAAGTAAAACCCTTGATGAATTCTAATATGAGTTTAACAGTGCTTAATCTACATCAAAAGATACCCAAAGGTGCAACAACCAAGATTCAACTATAAAGATATAAGAGAGATAAAATAGTATCAGATATCCCCGCAGAGAGGTCAAATCCAGGTCACACCATGACATTACACACCTATAACCCCCAACCAATGTCCCTACCAAATATAAACTTCTGGCATCTTATGGTTTCTGAGATCTAGCTCGGACAAGGCAGAACAAGGCATTATAGGTCAAAGTCACTACAGCAAGGTCAAATCAAGGTCACGCCATGACGTTTTACATCTACACACCCTAGCCAATGTCCCTACCCAGTATCAACTTCCTACACCTTACGGTTTCCAAGATATAGCCCGGACAAGATTTTATAGGTCCAGGTCACTATGGCAAGGTCAAAAGTCAAATCAAGGTCACGCCATAACGTTGCACACCTATACCGCCTAACCAATGTCCCTACTAAGTATCAAACTTCCTTCACCTTACGGTTGTCAAGATATAGCCCAGACAAAATTTTATAGGTCAAGGTCACTACAGCAAGGTCAAAGGTCAAAACAAGGTCACACCATGACCTTGCACACCAACCCCTAACCAATGTCCCTACCAAGTGTCAACTTCCTACACCTTACAGTTTCTAAGATATAGGCCCGACAAGATGTTATAGGTCAAGGTCACTACAGCAAGGTCAAAGGTCAAATCAAGGTCACACCATAACGTTGCACACCTACACTCCCTAACCAATGTCCCTACCAAGTATCAACTTCCTACACCTTACAGTTTCCGAGATGTAGCCTGGACAAGATTTAATAGGTCAAGGTCACTACAGCAAAGTCAAAGCTCAAATCAAGGTCACACCATGATGTTGCACACCTACACCCCCTAACCAATGTCCCTACCAAGTATCAGCTTCCTACACCTTACGGTTTTCGAGATATAGCACGGACAAGATTTTATAGGTACAGGTCACTACGGCAAGGTCAAAAGTCAAATCAAGGTCACACCATAACGTTGGATACCTACACATCCTAACCAATGTCCCTACCAAGTATCAACTTCCTACACCTTACGGTTTCCAAGATATAGCCCGGACAAGATGTTCAAATTCAAGGTCACTGCGGCAAGCTCAAAGGTCAAATCAAGCTCACACCATGACATTGCACACCGACACCCTCTAACCAATGCCCTACCAAGTATCAACTTCCTACACCTTACCGTTTCTGAGATACAGGATGGACAAACTTTTTCCCGTCCCCACCCACCCATTCAGACACCATGGGTGAGGTAAAAACTAAATATAATTATGAGTTACGTAACTATATATAATTTTTATTTTGATACCATCTATGGTGTGGTCATGTCAAAACTTCCGTGTAGTTTGTAGTGGAAAGCAAAGAATGACATAGCCTACAAACTTTACAGATAGAAGTCTGGCAGTAGTTCTACATGGAAGAATGGCTAGTTATCTCCCACCTGCGGCCGAAGGCTGTAGTCGGGAGATTATAAAATGCCTTCCATATGTGCGTACATCCGTGAGTCCGTCCCTTCCTGACGTTTTACATAAACCTTAATATCTCATTCATTTATTAAGATATCTTCACCAAATTTGCAGGGAATGTTCTTCACCAAATTTGCAGGGAATGTTAATGGCTATGAAAACCTGTCTGAGCAAAGTTATGGCCTCATTTTGAAAAACAATATGGCTGCCATAGCTAATTGTTTGAAAATTATAAAGGTGATATAAATCTTGAAATATTCCTGCTAGTTTCATCAAATTTGCACAAAAGCTATATGGCTAGAAAAGCTATCTTGATAGTGACTTTGGCCTAGGTCAAAAAACAAAATGGCCACCATATCACATGTTTAATGTCAACTGGGATTATCCTATTAAAAAGCCCTTATATCTCCCCTAAAATTGCTCCTAGAGGTTCGGAATGTGAAAACAACTTGTAGGAAGTCATGGCCTGGGAATCTTTTCCAGGTGTTGACTTTGACCTTTGACCCCTGCTTCAAGGTTAAATCGGGTTAGCACACTAAAACGTCCTTATTTCTCCCTTATTATTGGTGTTATGGTTTCAGAATGTAAAGATAGATCATGAAAAGTCCTGCCCTGCAAATGTTTTGCCTGAGACAAATTTTAGACTTATTTTGAAAATGGCCACCATAGCCAATTATTTCAAAATCATTAAGATGCTCTAAAACTTGAAATATTGCATCTATCTTCAAATTTGCACAAAGATATGTGGCTAGGAAAGTTAGCCTGATAGTAATTTGGCCTAGTTTCGAAATAAAATGGCCGTCATATCACATGTTTAATGTTAAATGGGATTATCTTATTAAAAAGGCCTTATATTTCCCTTATCATTGCTACTAGGGGTTCCAAATGTGAAAACAACTTAAGGGAAGCCATGGCCTGAGACTTTTCCAATTGCTGACATTTACCTTTGGCCCCTTTCTAAATGTCAAGTGGGGTAATCTTACTACAAAGGCCTTATATTTCCTTTAGTTCTCCATTATTACTGATTCTAAGGCGGGAGATAACTGCTGCGACAGTGGCCTTGTTATATATAAAATACCTACAAACAAAGCCAATACCAGAGGTAGAGTTACTGAGGTATAAGATCCATTATCTAAATGGTCTCACAGTTTCACTTAAATCAGTGTCACTAAAATCACACATTGAATGCTGAAGGAGAAAATCACATCAGTATATTTTGAATTTGAATTATAGATGTTCTACTCTTGTTTTTAAGGGGGTTTTATGATGAGAAGACAGTATGTACATTTGCCTGATAGGGTGCTTGGTGTTGCATGACTGGGCAGATCTCTCTTATGCTTGGTGTAAATTATGAGTGATTTTCGCTGGTTAAACTAGTGTTGTCTCCTTTGTATAATTTGCACTTCGCTGTTCATGATATGAAGTAGAGAGTTTCTTTGTTGATATTCACCAAAATCATAGGGACATTTATGCTAATTTAGCTCTAACTTGACATTATATTAAATTTACCACGTCATGTTAATCAGTAGAAGTTCTATGTAAACGAACTGACGGAGGCTAAATACAACATATAGTGGACCTACGTATATGTAAACAATTCAAGGCAAACTGAGTCACACGTTGGTAAATTGTCAAACAAGAGAATACACTCAGTGAAGAACAATATTTACTAATCAGTTTGACTTTTCTGCATGTTGCTACTAACAATAACCTCTTTTACATTCATACATTCACCCAAATTTCTCTACCTGTATTTCCAATAGTGTCTGTACGGGAGAATTGTATGACAAACATCATTGACAAATTCTAGTCATCTTTCATGCTAGGAGACATTTAGGTGTTGCAGGGCTCATTCCTTTATGTCCCACCTTAATGTTATTTTAGGTGCTGTCATATGCTGTTTTGTTACCTTGTTTTTCATTGGTTTAGGTGTCCCTGCCCTTGCCACCAGCAGCCATATGTAGTCACTTTGACTTTGAAAGTTAACCAGTGCACATAAAAAAATCCCCACCCTTGTATTTCCCTCCCCCTTGTATGGTCAGTGTCATGTTTCCTATCAGTTTGTTCAGTTGCAGATTATGCTTTGCCTGTGGGATTCCTGGTCCTCCTGTTGGTGGATGGTCACTGCCTGTAGGAGACCTGTGCTGCCTTCCTGATGGATGTCCTACTCCTTCTATGCTACCAGTTCTGTGGGATGACCAGGGTTCCTGTGTCGCATGTTGATGCATGAGAGGTAACTGGCCCGGTTACCTGATGTTTTGTTGCTGTACTGGATCTTTGTGTTGAGCCTACCCTGACTAGCCAGCGTTGACTGGTAGGTCCAATTGATGAGGACTGTTGATATGTTTTACCATAGAGTGCCTTGACTCGCCAGCTTGTCTGCTTGGTCTTGCAGTAAGGGGTGGTGCCTTGTCTACTGTGACACCTGGCTTGGCTGTCAACCATTAGTGTCTATACTACTGTTTGGCTGCTGGATGTTAACTACTCATCAGGATTTATTCTATCTTGCTCGTGCCTCGCTTTTGAAGTCATGATTCATGAAGTTGCATCTGCCCATGGCTTAGGTAGCAAGAAGTCACTGTTTAGACGAGCACCCGCTTGTGTCAATTGTGGTCATGGTGTATAAGAAACAGCATATGGACGGGCTGAGATTATGCTCTTTGATACTCTTCATGTCATATGTTTCTGATGTTATATACTGATTGGTGCTCCATGAGGGTTTCTCAGTCATTCAAGTCGTAAGGTCATAAACACATTCTGGAGGATTTGGATACTTATCAGTAGGATTGGGGAAATAAAATCAACTCCTCTGCAAATCTGCACTTTGGTGTTACAAGCCTGATTCGTGGCCAATAAAGGAGTACAAGCCCATTTCAAGGCTGATTCAAGCATTTTCCAATTGGGAACTAATTGTATACGATTGTATCATCATTATGAAACAGCCCTTTTAATTGTAAAAGCTCTCATTATTTCATAAACTATGAAAAGCAGACCACGTAAATAAGGCAAATAAACCACCCAGGATAGGGGAACCTGCCAACATTGAGAAACGTCTTTGAGGAAATTTTTTAGAAAGTCTCTCAGATATGTTAGTCTTCTAGATGGATCACCTGAGTCATGGTTAAAGGGTTACTATCCTCCAAAATTTACTATATCTTCTTTTTCTTGTAATCAACTCCTCTAATGTTTTTATATACATTGCCCATAGTTAGAACTCTCGAAACAAAGCACACACTTTATAAAGTGACTTTTATTACAAGCCTGTCAACATGGTCAATGTAACAGTACACACTCCTCACTTCGGCAAATTTACCAGTGAGCAGGTGCTCTTATGTCAGCAGTGCCCCACTAGAGAATCTGCTAGAGCTTATCTCAGTGCATGTCTGTGTTTAGTACAGTATACATGTATTACTTTCAGGATCATTGAATTTAAAAGTATTTTTATTATGATTAATGTATAAGCTATATGTATGTGGGAAAAAAATTAGGTTGTTTTAAAAAACAGGTTGTTTTAAAAAATATTTAAACACCAGCATAATTTTACATAGAGTACTGAAAGATTACAAGTAGAAATATACAAGGAGGGCTTATAATTCACAAGTGGTGATACAACAAAGTTGTAATAATTAACATGGTTAAACAAATATTTAGCGAAGATGAAAATTAGATGATTTACTACCTTGAAAATTAGCAGATGCAAAAAAGAGAAAATTTAGATCCGAGTACAGGGAGAAAATTTTAGCAAATATATAAATTTGTAATGTTTTACAAATGTTGTGTGCAATGGGAACAGCATTGTAAAAATATTTTTTTGCAGTGAATTTGATTATATTTTTGTTATTTGCATTGAAAAAGTAAAATATATGATTAATCCACTGAATGGCCATTGAAATAAATATGTGAAAAGGATTTGTATATGACAAGTAGTAATTTTGTCCAATTTTTGCCCCTTTTACAAAGCAGATTCAGACATCTGAATTTTCTTCAGTATTTCTTCAGATAAAAATAAGTTTATGAAAAAAATTAAATACATCTAGATTGAACTGTTGATGTTCATATGAGCGTTGCTAGGTTTTCAGAAATGATCAATTCAATACTATAAATTTTAACTGTTTTCAAATCATGTTGTAGCCTAGTATTCATTACTTATTGGCTAACATTTGTATAATCACCTGTATTTGTGAAGTTTACAACTTTTCTGAATAGGGATACATACTGGGCAGTCATTGTAAACTCTAATTTTAAACAAAATTATTTAAGGTAAAATGTAAAATGTTTATTTTTACATTTCTGTAAAAAAAATCACTCAGGTGGAAATATTTTGGGTAGATACTGACTCTTAGAACAAAATTGGGCAAATTTCAGTTGGATGAAAATGATTATTTGTGCCATTACTGCAATGTACTTAAATTCATATATACCAGTAATAACAACTTTTATATAACATTATAAATGAGATATACTACACCTCATTTCAATTTAGAATTACCCATGCTATTGGTCCCGCCTATGAAATACAGAAAACAGTAAAAAATGTAAGACACCTCAACATCCTTGTCTTGCTTATAACCCGACCAAAATGCTAAAATATTTTCAGTATTCCATATCAAATCATGACATACAGGAACAAAATGATATTTTCTTCAGCTGATCACACAGTGGGGTACCAGTGTGTGTATATGCGGTAAACATGAAAAAATACCACTTGCCAGTACTGTACTGAAATATACTGGGAGTCTTTGATACCTTGAAGCACACACAAATCTGATAGCGGAATGTTCATAAATTGCAAAATTTACTTTCTTGTTAGGTCACCCTTAATGTATTTAAGGGTGCTTATGTTTTTATTATAGTAAACATAGTGTAGGAAACATGATTAAATCATCCATTCCATATCCTTTTTAACAATTCTCTGTGTTAACTGTGGTAGTAAAATCACTACAATTAGAGGGTTAGTTTCATTACTTTTCTCATCATTTTGTCAGGTTATTACCTCCGCCAAGGTTAAGTTTTTGCCTGGGTTTGTTTGTGAGTTTGTTTGTGAACAAGATAACTCAAAACCTTATTGACGGATTTTGATGAAATTTTCTGGATTTGTCTCAAAAGGTAAAAGGAAGAAATGATTCAATTTCGGGAGTGATCCGGATCACTATCTGGATCTTCTGGATCCATGAAATGTAATTTTTAAAGACAGATAACTCAAAAAGTTATGGACGGATTTTGATGAAATTTTCAGGATATGTGCTCCCTTGGCGGAGGTCTGCGCTCTCCAAGTGCTCTTTTTTAATCTTCTTACAGGCTAAAACGTAAGGCCATGATAAGGTGCAGTATATATAGTGTCCTGGTTCTCTTTCTCAGTTTTAAAATGAGGCCATTTCAGGTATATATACACTTCTATATATGAATGACTTACCGGTGCATAAAACAGAGAAAATACATGGGCAAGCATGATGTCATTGCACACACACACTACTGTAGCTCAGCTTGGGCTCAGTTTTGCCATATATGGCAAGGGTGTATTTTCTTTAATTGCTGATTACTCAATAATTAAGCTGTGTTTCAAAATACTGTTTGGGGAAATGATTTATCACATAGTAATACATGTTTTAAAGGTCTTTTGTTTTGGGGTGTAATAACCCTTTGTCTTAAGGTTTGAAGTTGGGGTTTTACCTTCTGTTTAACAGCCAGGGTCATATTGGGTCAGATGCTCAGCATCTGCCACTTGTGGGAGTGGAACCGAGACAGAGGTGATGGCCTGTGATTAGATGCCAAACAAACTAACCACTAGGCCACCAAGAACCTTTTAATTGTCTCAGAAAAGCCATTGCTGTTTTAAGTGATATTCTAATTGTTGAAATTTTGTTTGTTATGTTTAGTATCTAGATGGTATGAATTCAACTGGAACTTGTATTATTTGAAGGCCAAGGTATAATTGAGATACAAGTGAGTATCCAATCTGCATTTCACTTTATTGTGGTGTCAGGGGAAATGGTAAATTCTGTGTGAATCTAATCTAATCTACTGCTTTGCAGGTACAATATCTTCCCCACAAAGGGGAACTCAGTGCACTTTGGTAACAAATATATTTGTCATAAGCGTAGCCGAGGGACAGTGAATGGTATATGATAATTGATGATTTTATTTAGCTGGGGTGTTACATCAACCCTATACAGGTCATATCATGATGTGTAGTTTTGTGGGCAGAAAATACCAGTACATGCAGTTGGTCAAGGTTCTGTACTGTAAACTGTCGACCATCGGTAAGCAATTGCCAGCTTTCCCACATAAGGTCCAGGGTTTGAACTGCCGACCTCAGAGGTGGGAGGTAGTTGTGTTACCACTGCGCCACCACAGCCCCTTTGATAACTGATGAATATTTCTAATACATTTACCACATGTCCAAATCATGAATACAAATACATGAATCAAAGCCATTGTGGTTGTTTGTCATCCCAAATTTGTTACTGTTTGTCCCACTTTTTTCCCACAAACAAGTTGGCATAACTAGGTGCAAGTGAAGTGCTAATAAAGAGACACTATATTTGAAAAAGTGCTTCATTTAATGTGAAAGTCATACTTTGTAGAACCAAGCTTAATAGTAAAAAATGTGGTATATTCAATCTTACAATATTTTCATTAAAGATGCTTCAAATGCCTATTTTTTATAATCAAACTACTTTGGTAGTAAAGGTCCATAACATATACTACACACATGTATAAGTGTTATCAGACAACAGTATCAACATACATTATATATATACATCCGAATTATCTTAAGCCAGCAAGATCTAACCTGTTATTCCACGATACCCGAACACAAGTTCTAGGTCAAAAAGGCCAAAGTCACCACAAGGTCAGGGGAAAGGGCAAGGGAAAGGTTAATGTATCGCCATACACAGGAGGAGGACCATATGTTCCTTGTGCTTGAATATCTTGTATGGGTACTCCATGTCTAAAAGCCCAAGTAACCCCTCCCCTTCTGAAATCATGGAACGTAATAGCCTTGGGCAATTTCAACAGCTGTGAGACTTTTTTCAGATGTTTCCTAGCATATGAATCTGTAAGTGGGACAAAAACAAAATGTTGCAGAATTTGAAACAGGGGCTTATCATCATCTATAGCATTACATTTTCACATGTCTTTAAGGGCTGCAACAGGACACAGAGGGGAGGCACCCAGATTTAGAATTGACACAGAGGCCACCTTACAGCGATCCTGCAATGTCTTGGTCCATTTTACAACCACCACAGAATTCTGCTGTGAAAAAAATGATATCTCCCTTGCATAGATGTCTGGTTCTGTTGAAAGTGCCAGTGAATGAGGGAGAATACCAGATAATCTTAGAAATGAAAAATATGCAAACAAGTACAATGCCTTAAAAACACTGCACAGATAGAATATAACATATTTTCATTAATTACAAGCTTAAGCTTCCATGAAGGATGCAATGGGTTGTTAATCTTTATGGCTTTAATGAACAATGGTAATCTATTGTCTCGAAAAGGGGCAGTATCAATATTATATATAATGCAACAAGACCTGATTGCTGTGAGGTGTTTGGTGATATTTGCAGAAGTCATACCAGCCTGGAGCAAGTACTCCATGAAGGCCAGAATGCCCAAGGTATCCACCTGAGGAAGGGACAGCCCCACAGCCATCAGGAAAGAGAGGAAGAGCACAAACATTCGCCTATATGCAGCCAGTGTGGGTGGTCTGAAGCCATTCCATGGTCTCTCATAGGCCTGGGACGCCAGGGAACTGCCACTGCCTCAGGATCTGAAACACAGTAAGAAGCATGGCTAAATGTCATAATTTAAAAGGGTTAAATCTATATGTGTGTCAACCCATATAGGAGAATCAACTAAATTATACAATTTTTGAACATCTTCCTGAGTATTTTTCCACCTGGACAAGAGGTTAGCCACATTGCTATGTGCACCTTGAATATGTGAAACAACCAAAGCTATATTATAAGTTGCTGTAAGAAGCCAGACATTTCTGGCACATGTGACCAAGATTTGATCCCAGGCACTACCCGATGAAAGTACATTTACAACTGCCCGGTTATCACAAAATAACTTGACAAATTTGTTGGCCCAATGATGACCCCATATTTGAGGGCTACACTACATTTAACACTTCCAAATGGGCAATGCTGTAGCCCATATACTTATTGGGTATAGATATTGCATACCCATAGTTTTTAAATTGTCCCCAAGACCTGTCAAGGATGCATCTAAATGAATATCTTCAAACAGAGGAGTAACATGATACATAGTAACCCCATTGTATATCTGTAAGAAGGTGTTAAACCATTGGAGGTCTTTAAAAAATTCTGAGGTCAAAACAATGTCCTTATTGTCAATATTATCTCTTAATAGTTGAAGCATTCTATTCAAGAAAAACTGTGATGACCTGACACACTTGGTGATATAAAGTAGCGAGCCCAAAAGGGACTGAAGATCATTTTTAGATACAACTCTCTTATGCAACCAACCAGCACACATGTTTCTGATATCCGACATTTTTTCAGGGGGAACTGACATGGTATGAGTTGTAGTATCAAAAAGAATCCCCAGACAGACGACTTGGGTACTGAGGACATATTTTTTTCATTAATGGCAAGGCCAAGATCTTGACCTGGTTGTGTAACTTTATGATGTTTTTAGCTATATGGGAGGACACAGGAGAATTTTGATCAGAAGTATTTAAAAGAGCAGAAATGTCAATGCCAGATCACCTAATATCAGACTGATCAGAATCAAACACTTGCCCAGCATGTCCAGAAGCCTCCAGTGACTCCGTCAAAAACTCCTCATCTCTGGCCAGCTGCAATTGAATGGGTATGTGGCACTCCCTCTTCCCTAATCTCAAGTTATACCTCTGCATTTTGTACTAAACGTTTAAAAGCCCTTTCCAAAGTAAAAGAAACCTTGGTAAAATCATACAAAAATTCTCTTAATTTCAATGTGTACTGGTCTGCACCCAATGTCAAAATGACACCACATGCATCTGAAAGACAAGGTCAGGACACAAGAGCCAATGAGAGGAGTGGTCAAGAAACCATGTCACCAGGATGATACTTAAAATATTTTAAGGTAGGGCCAAAGGAGTGAGACCTTGATGTTCAAGGACACATCCCCCCTTCAATTTTTTTCCCAGACTTCTTTTTCGGATAAGTGGGGTCTAGAAACCCGATAATCAGAAACAAGTTTAGTTGGCACCGACAAGGTAAACACAAAACGTAAAGAGTTTTTGTGATGAAACTTTACTTTATCAGCGACTATGCCGCCTACACAGGGAAAGAAAATTGCACAGCCTATTCCTGAGCCAGCTCCGGAGGTTTGTAGTTATCTTATACATTGGTCACAACACGTACGCGTCGCTGATGGGCGATAATATGAGATATAGTACAGTACGACAGGTGTACTGACAAGTTCCGATGAAATAAGTTCCCCAAATATTATTTCCACACTTTTACCACAGGCATAATAATAATACTAGTGACCATTTATAAGTAAACGTCTGCACAGTAACCATCTACACGGGTGGTCACAAAGATAAACGGTCACAGAGATAAACGGTCTTCAAATCTTTCAAATTTAAACAGTGTAAATAACAAAATCGCACAAGCTAAATAACAAAATAAACGTAAACAATGCTTATCATGACATTTGGTTCTTTTATTTTATTGTTAAACCCTTTAACCGTTTTTATTGTGATCATTTCTGAAGACCGTTTATCTCTATGACCGTTTGTCTTTGTGACCACCCGTGTACACTGTGGTTAAATTAATATTTCTAATTTAAATTCAGTAAACTTAATTAGATCATATTTTCATCGATGTGGCTCTTGTTAATTACCAGATCGTTTGTGCAAAAAACATTTCACCCATATATTATGCAGATGATTTGCACAACTTTTTTTGCTCATCATTTCCAGATTTAGATGCAACTTGTGGGGTTTTCTAACAATATTTTATATTTAATAAATAGAAACGCTACTTGAATATTATAAAATAAAATATGCAAATCACAAAACTTGAGGACAGAACTCTGCAGGGTTTCCTAACAATATTTTATTTGTGCGAATTGAGTGAAAAATAATTGGACGAACATGTTTTTGTGCGAGTGATCTGGTTACCCTCCTGGTATGACATCATGGGTTTAAGTTTTCATCTAAAGACACGGCATCGCAAATTTACTGTGATTAACACAATGAATATATTAGGAAACCCCACAGAATACCATGACCTCATAAATAAAATGAGTTGTCATTGAATTTTGATCTTCAGGTAAAGTATCAAGGAATCAAATATTTTCTATGCATACATGAATATTCATGAGTTGTACAGTCCATACTTGAAGTATTTTGATCAGCGGCGTTGCTCTCTCTTTTATAATTTTTTGAGGTTCATGTAATGAAACAGCCAAGATGGCAGCGCCCATTATGTTCAGTTAGTAACTTAGTATATATCCAATTATTATTGTATTAGGTTAACTGGTTACATGTATTTATGGAAGACATAGAACTTGTGACCACGGAAAGTCGTGACCACCAACTCGCTACCAGAACTCGCCAACTGAAACTCGCTAACACGTAAATGACGTTTTTTTCTCATAGTTTCGATGTGTAACTAAATTTCATTTTTTTTTTGAGGTCGTGAGCTAATATTGGAGATTCTATCCTCTTTACTTTAACATAGTGATAATCTTTAACATTTCAAAGGTATTCCATTCAGTATCAGAAAAGCAATTAATCTTTTTTAGTGAAATATATCCCTGTTGTGTTTGGTATCATATTGTTTCAATTTTCACATTCTCTTTAGAGGTAAATGATTTATTAAGACATCTTTATTGCTCAAAGATTTTAGAATATATTAAAATATTAACTGATAAATGCCCTTTGATGTAACATCAAACACTCTGCTAGACCACCCCCTCCTCCCATACACCCTAATTACACTTGCTTGTTATGATCACTATACCCCCACTAATACACCCTGATTGCATTTCAGTGTTAGCATTTCTATGGGTATTAAGGGGTGTGAGTTTTTTTTAACAGTGGTCAAATGCAATCGTTAGAGTTAGTTATTAGCTGGCATATTTGTGTGTGAAAACCCCCTCAGAAATATTTACATTCAGTTTGCATTTTGTATTCATAATGGATACAGATAGCAGTTATATTAAATGTAAGGAGGAAGTTAGGACTAGGCAGCATGGAATCCAGTGTAATTTATGTGAGAGGTGGCAACACCAGACTTGTCAGACTGGAATAACTTTACAGCAGTATCGCTTAGCTATTAAAGGTGAATATATTTAAATAATTATTAAAATTGAAATAACTTTAAAATTAAAATAAGAATTTAACTATCAGATTAAAAAACGAATTATTTATTATTATTAATTATTTATGTAAATTTATTATGTAAATTTAAATTTTAAAAACTTAAAAAAAAATGTAAATTAAAAATAAAATTTTAAAATTATAATAATTTTTAAAAATTTTAAAAATTAGAAAAAAAAATAAAACAGCACTTAATGTAATTCTTATATTCTCTTGTATAGGTGAACTACAACTTCAGTGGAGATGTTTGCCATGTTCCTCTGCACAACCAAGAGCAAGGAGTGGGAGACTATCTGTTGCACCTTTTCCAAGCCCAAGACTGCCAAGGAAAGCACCAGACTGTCTTTGGCTATGTCATCAACACATGACCATCCTTCAGCAGAGGTCAGTGAAGTCCCCTTTGAACAGGACATGATGCTGTATGAAGCCTACTCATCAGATGAATCCATGGTTGAGACAAGGTCCACAGATAGCACAACAGCAGGTCCAGTGATGCTAGTGACTCTAACAGCTCGAGTGATGACAGTGATGCAGACAGCTCCAGTGATGACAGTGACTCTAACAGCTCCAGTGATGACAGTGACTCTGACAGCTCCAGTGATGACAGTGATGCAATCTTCTCTGATGAATCCAGTGATGATGTGCTGGCTGCTTCAATTAACCCATCTGAATTTTCCTATGAAGTCCCAGAGCCCATAGATGAATCATCTCTCCTACATGATGTGCCTGAAGCCTCAGTCCACATGGCATAAGAGACCACATATGAGCTTGTCCAGAAGTCCTCACAAAGACAGAAGGACAAGCTCATTGACAGTGATGGCTACACCTACAATCTCCATAAGAAGAGAGGGACCACTGCTTACTGGCAATGCACTGTCCGAAACAAGACTGTTAATTGTAAACCACTGTCATCCAGAAAGGTGATGGCTTTAAGCCAGGCATGCACTCTCATATCCACAGTGGATTGCCAAGGGCAGCCATGGTACACAAGGTTAGGAAAGAAGTAAAGGAGAAGGCTACATATGACCACTTTAAGTCAGCAGCTGCTATTGCTGAAGAAGTTGTATCATCACGTGTGGGGAACAACCCTACTCCTGCCCTGCCATCCATAAACAGTTTGGCATCATGCGCCAATCGCCTAAGAAAGAAGATGCGACCTCCTGAGCCTCAAGATTTAGATTTTCAGCTGGATGAAGACTACATCCCCAGAGGCTTCTTTAAGTGTGATGTGAAAGTTGACAACAAGAGGCATCTCATATTTGCCACTGATCAACAATTGGCACTGCTGTCATCTGCGAAATCGTAGTTTATTGATGCCACATTCAATGTTGTCCAGGCTCCCTTCTCCCAATTGTTTTTGATACATTGCTTCCTTAAGAAGAATGGAGAACTGAAGCAAGTGCCACTGGTCTTTGTCCTGATGTCCAGTAAAAGGAAGCAGGATTATAAGTCGTGAAGAAGGTGAAGAACATACTGCCCAGCCCACCACAAGTGGAGAAGGTTGTAGCGGGTTTTGAGGCTGAAATGTGGAGAGGGTTTTTGGGAATATTTTCCAACATCAAGATCCAGGGGTGCTACTTCCACTGGACCCAGGCTATATTCAGGAAGAAAGGGAGCTAGGGCTACTTAAGTTCTATAACCACAAAGGCAATGTTCACACTTTCCACAAAAAAAATTATGGCTCTGCCATTCCTCCCCCATGAAAACATACCTCCTGCATCTTATGACCTGAGGGACCTGATGGTTGAAAACCCTCCACTTACAGGACTGTGCAACTATGTTGAACAACAGTGGATCACATCCTCCTTCTACTAACCGAAGGGACGGTCAGTCTTTATGGAGGAAATCCGCACTAATAATGACCTAGAGGGTTGGCGCCTGAGATTAAACAAAAATGCCAAGCGAGGTCAAATTCAGTTCTACCTGCTCCTTGAGTTGCTCAGTAAAGAAGCATCATTTGTGACCATCCAATCGAAACTGGTTTCAGAAGGGAAGCTGAAGAGGAATCAAAGGAAAAAGTACAAAGGAATCCATAGTAAACTGAAAAAACTGTGGAAGCGATACAATGACAATATCATCTCAGTTTCAAACTTGTTGTCTTCATGTAGCCATTTGGCTGGGAAGGTGTAAGATACTTTTTTGATACTTTTTGATGTGTAAATATGTTTAAATATAAAAGTATTTCATGTATATCTTATCAGTTGTCAAACTTTTTAATATTTGATTTTTATTGTCAATTTCTCACTTTTATTGTGTTTCTACAATTAGTGCTGTGTATGATGAATAAACTTTTATGACCCAGATTTATATTTCAGCACCTAAAACAATAAACAATATTTAGTTACACAGCGAAACTATTAATGTGTAATTTTCATTAGCGAGTTCTGGTAGTGAGTTTCCGTGGTCACAAGTGAAACGTAAATCCTATTTACTTATTTGTCAGTTAGTAAATATCATTTTCTGTAAAAGTTTCTATCATCACAATACTTAATTGTATCTCCGGTGGATACTATGGATTTCACTTCATTACGCTGCTGCCGCAGTGTGTAGAGAAATTTCACCGTTACCGCTCTAACAAAAAAATATTATATTTACCCTTCTCAAATTTGCAGGATATATTTACAACCATAAAATCTTGCCTGGGAATATTTTTGGCCTCATTTTGAAAAACAAGATGGCCCCCACTTGCTTTTTTTCCGACTTTTAGCAAAGACTTTTGTTGGCCCTCCAGAGCAAAAGGTATTATAGGTAGAGATCTCAAATTCGCAGGATATGTTCCTCATTACAAAATCTTGACTGGGAATATTTTCGGCCTCATTTTGAAAAACAAGATGGCCGCCACGGCCGTTTCTTTGTCAGTCATGAAAAGTGCTTAGATCTCCCTTATTATTGGTCCTAGAGGCTTGGTATGTGAAGCCAGCCTATAGGAAATCATGGGCTGGATATCATTCGATGTGGTCAGATTAGACCTTGTGCCCCTCCTTCAAGGTCAAATGAGGACACCCAAACTTAAAAGTGCCTGTAACTCGCTTATATTTGATCCTAGAGGTTTGCAATGTGAAACCAGTAGGAAATCATGGGCTGGGAATCTTTGGATATGGTCAGATTTGATCTTGGACCCTTCCTTCAAGGTCAAATGAGGACACCCAAACTAAAAGGGCTTATAACTCCCTTATTATTGGTCGTAGAGGTTTGCAGTCTCAAACCAACTTATAGGAAATCATGGGCTGAGAATCTTCTGATGTGGTCAGATTGACCTTCAAGGTCAAACGAGGATAACCAAACCTAAAAATGCTTATAACTTGCTTATTATTGGTCCTAGAGGTTTGCAATGTGAAACCAACTTATTGGAAATCATGGGCTGGGAATCTTTTGATTTGACCTTGGATCCCTCCTTCAAGGTCAAACGAGGATAGCCAAACTTAAAAGTGCTTATAACTCACTTATTATTGGTCCTAGAGATTTGGGATGGTAAACCAACATATAGGAAATCATGGGCTGGGAATCTCGTGGTCTGGTCAGATTTGACCTTGGACCCCTCCTTCAAGGTCAAATGAGGACACCCAAACTAAAAGGGCTTATAACTCCCTTATTATTGGTCGTAGAGGTTTGCAGTCTCAAACCAACTTATAGGAAATCATGGGCTGAAAATCTTCTGATGTTGTCAGATTGACCTTGGGCCCCTCCTTCAAGGTCAAACGAGGATAGCCAAACTTAAAAGTGCTTATAAATCGCTTATAATTGGTCCTAGAGGTTTGCAATGTGAAACCAAGTTATAGGAAATCATGGGCTGGGAATGTTTTGTTGTGGTCAGATTTGACCTTGGGCCCCTCCTTCAAGGTCACACAAGGTTAGCCAGACCTAAAAGTGCTTATAACTCCCTTATTATTGGTCCTAGAGGTTTGGGATAGTAACCAACCTATAGATAATCATGGGCTGGGAATCTTCTGGTGTGGTCTGATTTGACCTTGGACCCCTCCTTCAAGGTCAAATGAGGACACCCAAACTTTAAAGTGCTTATAACTCACTTATTATTGGTCGTAGGGGTTTGCAGTCTCAAACCAACTTATAGGAAATTATGGGCTGAGAATCTTCTGATGTGGTCAGATTTGACCTTGGGCCCCTCGTTCAAGGTCAAATGAGGATAACCAAACTTAAAAGTGCTTATAACTCGCTTATAACTGGTCCTAAAGGTTTGCAATTTGAAACCAAGTTATAGCAAATCATGGACTGGGAATCTTCTGATGTGTTCAGATTTGACCTTGTGTCCCTCCTTCAAGGTCAAACGAGGATAGCCAAACTTTTAAGTGCTTATAACTCCCTTATTATTGGTCCTTAAAGTTTACAATGTGAAACCAACCTATAGGAAGTCATGGGGTGCAAATCTTCTGATGTGCTCAGATTTGACCTTGGGCCCCTGCTTCAAGGTCAAATGAGGGTAGCCAAACTTAAAAGTGCTTTCAACTTGCTTATTATTGAAAAATGCTGTTTATCTTCTAAACTATGTTAGTTGGCCTTTTCCGGTGGATACATCTTGCATCTGGCCACAGATGCGTCCTTGGTCTAGTTTACTTGGTTATTATTTACTTGTAAATTAGGTTTGATTCTTTACTCCATGTCATTTTCTTTAATGATTTTTTTTTTAGAATACAAGATGGGAATCAAATGATTTTGAGCAACTGCCTAAAAGTCAGTTATTTGTTTGAAATTGTTCCATGTATACATCATTTTTCAAACATAAGTTTCATTTGTTAAGTTTGCCAGAAATCTGCCTTTGTACCTTTTTCTGTAAGTTGACTCGCAAATTTTGAATTATTTATAGTCTTTGCACATTACCTTTTTACCAGCATAGTATGTTATCACATTTTTATACAATGAATCACAAAATACCATAAAACACCACAATTATTAGTAATGTATTACTTGACTCCGAATAGCATTGGATAAATTGTTAATTCACCAGATATAGTAGTTAGTTAAAACATACAAAATATGCAAGATATATTTACTTTCTTGGCTGATCAACATCTAGCAAAACATCTTCCTATTTTTCATATGGAACTGTTAAATACTGTTAATTTTGTCGTTGAGTAGAAAAAACCTATCAGGTTTGTGGCAGACTTTTTCTTGTAAAATTACCCTGTTTGAGACTTCTGGTTTAACAAAGGTATTTTCTGTTACCTTTAGGTCAACTCCCAAATACAGTTCATCTTTTTATCTAAATGGCCATGTTACGCTAAGCTTCTGTGTTTTCTTTTATAGCCAATCCAGACTTCTGCTATAGTAGTGATTCACCCGGGCTCTCAGTCCCTGAGACTTGGGAGAGCTGCAGATGCATATCCATATACCTTGCCACACTGTATTGCAAGGAGACATAAACATCCAGGTGAACAGCAGCACCATGAAGATCCCTGGCTCAACAGATCCAACAGTATTCCTGTGAGGACTTTTTCTTGATAAACATGTGTAGATAGGTCTATATTTTATATACAGGATATTTTATATAAAAGTAATAAGAGTCTATGTGTAGTGACTATTTGTTACCCTCAGTAACCTGCCTTATATTATCCAAAATTTTGTTTGGCAATATTTCGAAAAATTCTTTGATTTTTCTCATCAGAGGCTGAAAAATTTCATCCCATTTTGCCCTAAGGTGCAAAAAAGCTATCCGCTCAGAGCCGCTAAAATGAGCCTCCTTCAGGTGGATTTAGCCTCTTTATAGAGGCTCTAGGGGATAAAAACAATAATTGTTGTATTAGATTAAAAATTACCATTGAAAATTACCACTCTGTGAGGAATATGGAGTTTAGCATCTTTCATTGGATGGGGGATCCAACAAGCCCAAATGCCTCCACTAAGCGCAAAAGCCAGGAATTATATTATATTTGGGCATTCCCTACACTCCACCCAACAGGCATCAACATGTTTGTATGAAGAATATGCCCTCTCATGGCACCCCTTACCCAGGTGCCCCCTTACCCCTTTTATAGGATATTTGATATACTTGTTCTATATTTTATGTCTGTGCAAATGTGAAAAGAAATACCAACAAAGAAGAGAAAGTAAAACAGAAAAACCTTGTATTTGAAACAATTCTCAAATTTTACATTAATTTTTAAAATCAGTTGGACATAAATATTTCTTCACTGAGTAATTTGGAAATGTCTTAACCTGAAATTTTTAATGAATATTTTCATTTTGGGTGTGTATGTTGGAAAATCATACTACCAGTTACCTTTGTGTTAAAATTTAAATGCAGATAAAAGTTAAGTCAAAGTTAAAAATTCTGCATGGGGCTAATGTTAATGATAACCTATTTTTTCTCAATTAAATGTTAAAATTTCTTATTCCATCCTCAAGATACTCAGAATTATCATTGCTTCAGATACCAATCATTATTCAAAGAAAACCCAACTTGGTTTCAAATGTTTATCAGGATTTCCATGTACATGTATTTGATCCTTGCCAAGTTATTTGCATAATACAGTATGATAGACCTGGTGAGACCTTCTTAAGTGTTCTAACCTTTAAATTATCAATTTATTAATGAAGAAAAAACTATTTAATTGACTTTTTGTATAATCCTCCCTGTCTCTGGACTGATCTGCCCATTGAAATCTGTAAAGTTTAGCCTTGAATCTGTTGCAGGAAAAAGGTTAAAACCTGCTGATTTAACAGACCTTTTCCACTTTTGCTTCCCTTGCATCTGTAGTTATCGAACCATGCAAACTCACTGGCTTCAGATGAATTTTGAACATGAATCCATTTTAAACAATTAGATTAGATATTTAAAAAAATAAGGGTAAAGTAATGGAGTATTTTTAACTCTTAATCTCTGTCCTATGGCAGACTCTAAGGTCTGAGATTGGTGAAACATTGTGTCAAATAATATTACACACTGATAATGAATGAAAATGGATTTTTTTTAGTTCGGTGAAAATGTTCGACAAATGAAGAGTGGTCTTAGGTCAGCAAAGGAATCAATGCAGTGTAGACCGACCTCTCAAGGTGTTTATCGAGAAAATACTGATACTAAACAGGTAGGTTTATCTTAATTACAGAATCTTACAAAAACATCTTATCAAAGAAAATTTTTTGCAGCTTTGAAATGTTTATAAGAGCATAAGGGTAATAGCATTAAAGTGTAATAGCAAACCAAAAAGATCTATCAAGGCCATAGGCCTTACTAATGAGACTAAATTTAAATGAACTTCAGCTTACATTCAAATGAGTATCTTAACATACAATACTCTCTTGTTAAGCTGAAGGCTAAGAGACTAGGTACATTCTAGATATTCCTTGGAAGTTTAGATAATGTGATAAATTTCAGATGGAAAATGCTGTTATAGACCTCATAGGGATTTTTGAAAATCATAAAGGTACGATTAGATAACATTCTACAAAAGGGATTTGACTGAATTATATTTAAATTTATTAAACTATATCTGTCCTGTATATATTGTGTGTGGCCATCTCACATGCTCACTAGTAAATCATTCTGCATATTTTGAAAGTTACAAGAAGTGAACAGCTGTGTGCGTAGAGAAGTCACAGAAGTCAGGTCTCCAGTTAGCTGGTACAGCACAAGTTACAAGCCTCAAGTTGTGGTTGGACACGATGTAAGTAAAGTGAAAAATCTTGAATTCCTTACTGCATTGGAATATTTCCACTGAGAATAGCCATTAGATTTATTAGTAATACCTTAAAAATCACACATTGAACAGCATTGTATGCTAGCTCTACAAATGGAAAGATTTATTGCATTGAGATTACAGTCATATGGACAGCCTTTTGGGTTAATTAAAATAAATGATTCCAAATTCATAGAATTACTGCACCAAATGAGTGTCCAAAAATAATCATAAAACTTTCAAATTTAATCAATTTTCCTAAAATGTTAAGAAAAAGATAAGGGGTGTATTCAGCAGCTAAATAACAGGTAATGTGCCAGATTTCGTATTTTGCAGTCATACATATCAATTTAGCAGCAGGACAGGTTCTGTATATTGTTGAATATTTCTGCCCAATCTTGCATCTTATGTATGAACCTGCATTGAGTATAAGGGAAACAATTTTATGAAAATCACTAACTGTAAGCGAACAATAGTAAAAGATGCAAATAGCAAGTAAAGTTTTCAATTTAATATTTCTACAAAAAAAATAATACATGAAATCATAAAATGCCTTTTTTGAAAATGACTTTTTTTGTATTTGGACTAAATATAACAATTTTGATATTTTAATTGCCAGATCAGATTAACAAACTTGAGAGTGTTTTTTTTTATAAATAGGCACATCTTGGAAACAGATTTGTTATTTATTTGTATTTGCTTGTGATAAAATTCAGAAAAAAAATATACATCACCTGGGCAATCTATCCTGTTGTATTCTGCGATAGGCTTTGTATGTGAAGGACACAGACCCTTACAACCTTCATTGGCCATTTAGAAGGGGTAAGCTGAATCTACACGCTGGTCCAGGGGGAACGCTAACAGCTGTATTACAAGACATCCATGATATCTGGTCTTATGCTATACAGAACTTCTTAGATATTCCCATAAAGGATCTGAAGGTATGTGGAAAACATACAACAGCTGAATTACCCAACATCTGTAATATCTGGTACTATCCCAGACAGATAGTGTAAAGATTTCAATTCAATTGAAAATAAATGTGTCAATAGGAACAAGTCCCAAAGAAAAAGTGTTATGAAGCCTCTAAAATGCCATTAATGACATTGTAGAAAGTATACTTATCTACCATTTCCAATAATATTTTATGGAATTTAACAGGATATACCTGTACCCACTGCAACTGTTATGGCTTAGTAAAACTAAGAAAACTATTTTCAAAGAGATCAGGTATTCAGTTAATGTAAACCAGAAAGTTAACACAATTCAGTTATGTAGCCAGCTATAATCTTGATTGCAATCTCCATTTGTAAGCTCAGTCATTGGTCATCATGATGTTCAAAGATCAACAGCTTTTGTGTTTGTGCTGCCAGTAATGGCTGCACATGGACATTGATCTGCAAACCTTAACTCAGTGTGAAGCCACGGTAAAATAGTTAAGGTTACACTGTGTATTTTACACTACATGTGCATTTCAAATAATAAATTTGTGGGCAATACTGTACCAATGAACGAAAACTTTTAAGTCAGACTATGATGAAATGTAAATGATAAAAAGAAACAGTTAAAACTGTGGTGGAAAAACCGTTTATAGAACCATTGTAAATGTTATTTAAAACTTGACCTCAAACAAATTTTGAAGGAGCAATGGTGTAGTAGTTTTCTCAGAGGCAAGCTGTCCTAAAGTATTCTTAGAGCAATAATTGGAGCACAAATCCAATAGTTCTTTGTGCATTAACAGTCTAACAGACTTGTCTTTTAATAAAACTTCATATTGTTGTTTTTGTTGATATACTTTGCATTGTATATCTGAACAAAACAGTTTTAAGAAAAGGACTCACTGTACTTTCCAGCATTACAGAGCTGCCTTGTTAATTCCTGATATCTTCAACCGTGTTCATGTGCGTGAATTATTAAATTTGCTGCTACAAAGACTAGGATTCAGTGCCGCATTCTTAGTCCAGGTACATATTTACTAAATATTAGCTCTGTGTTCAAGGTTTTGGAGAACAGTCAAGTTACAGAGCATAAATATTATTTTCTAATTTGTTTCACTTATATTATGACATACAAATGGCACTGACAAAGGCCAGACGTTTGGTCCCAACACAAAAGTTTTAGTTTTACTTTTTGTGTATTTTGGGAGGTATGTTATCTCAAGTAAGTAATCAACTCATCTGTTTCACAGGTATTACAGGTAATCTTGTGAGGAATCTTGTATAAGCCTTTCATTCACAGCTGTTACGTGGGTTCTTCATTAAATGACAATTATTAGTTGACATCTACATTAAATTATACAGTACCTGTCATGTATATATTAGGGTAGTTATGTTTAGATTTTTAACAGATGATGAGTAGATCTGTATGTCCATCTATCCCTCATCTTTTTGGATTTAAGGAATCAGAACATGGTTTGTTGTAGGAGTCGGTGTGTGCTACATTTGGAGCCGGTGTGAGCAGTGCTTGTGTTGTGGACATTGGTGACCAGAAAACTGCAGTGTGCTGTGTGGAGGATGGGCTATCACAGAAAAATACAAGGTACAGTACACTCTGTACAAGTAGAAGTAGTTTAAGTCAAACTTACGTGTAAGTGGATACTATTCTGAGGTTTCCATTTGAGAAAATGCTTTATTTTTATATGTGGAAGTTGGTAGTGGCTGGAAAAGTTCTGAAACTCAAATCCGGTTACCGGGACTTTGAAACCAAACAAAATCTAGAATTTTGCTTGCTTTCAACTTATATGGTGAAAATTAACTACACATGTACATGAGCCATAATGTGATACAGGAATTGTCTTTGCAAGATATTTTGAAGTTTATAAACTACAAGTACAAAAAGTACAAGTGTGAGATATTTCATCAAATTATTTGGAAGAAGTATTAACCGTAAGAAAGCCTAAAGTAATGATGTTTTTAATAACCAGTACTTAAATATTCCTTGCAGATTTAATCATTTCTACCTTAATGAAACAAAATCTGGTTTACCATTCACAGCACTAGAAGTTGGCCATAACTAGAACCATATCGCTTGAATATTGAAGGTTCTAGTTGTGAAGATTCTGCTTTACCTGAAGTCAATACATTCTAACTCTAGAGAGAAAAAAAAGACTGTTTAACACAAGATAACAGCCTAGACAGTGTTACTTCAAACTCTGACATTTAGAACAAAAATTAAGTACAAATAACAATTCCTGAATTCTCAATATTTAGTATCTTTGAAATATTTCACATAAATTTGCTTCCAGTGTAAGGAAGTGTGTCTTTCCAGTTATTGGGATTCTTATTTTCATGCACATTGCAGTCCCTGTTACACATTTTGAGTAGCAAAATTTTGTTTGCATTATAAAAGTTGTGAAAAATAGAAGGGATGATTGAGTGCAAAAGAGAGAAACTGTCCGTGTATGGACAGTCAAAACAAGTTTCTCAGATGAAATATTCAGATAATAGAAGGTCAGATGACTGAGGTTTATCTGTATTAGGCTTCTAAAAAAAACCACATTATAATTTCAAGGAATCTCACTGATTAGTATTGTTGATATTCTTTTAATATTGTGTCAGTAATAACTTAAGTTTGGGTTCTCTACAAATAGAGGTATGAAAACTAATTACAGTATTACCACTATTAACTTAACATTTTGGGCGAGGAATATTTTGAATACTCAAACAAAAGTTGTGATGACAGATTTTGCTGTATTTGCACAAGGTGGGACAGAAGGGGTAATGTTTGATTCATTCTGGTGCATTAGAAGACTGTTAAGGTCTCATCCTGAACACAAATATTATAAAATGTGTTTTACTCAAACACAGTCTCCTTTAGACTATTAGCACAATTTTATATGCTTGAAATACGTGTACAACACTTTATGTCTTTGAGACTTTTGATGTTGATGATTGTAACAATTCCTTATTATGGCATTAATTTCACAAATTGACCAAATTCGTGAAGCTTTGTGTTGTTTCATGTAATGTTATATTTTCAAAGCAGACTTAAAACATTACAAAAGTTTAAGCAAATGAAACATTATTAATTATTTTGTTAAAAATATTGAAACAATTTTGAAAACAATAAAATAACTTTGACAACTGTGAAAAAAAATCAAAAAGTCTTTCTTGAAATTCAATTTTTTTATAAAAGGCTTATGATGGAGTTTGGAGGAAGTGACATCACTCGAACCTTCCATTGGCTCCTTAAACGAGTAGGCTTTCCGTATAAGGAATGCAACCATGCCAACAGAATGGACGCTGTGTTCTTAGAGGAATTGAAGCAACAGTATTGCCACCTGGATCAAGTAAGTACAGTAAAATTCAATGTCCCGTTTAACAGGCAGAGTCATATAAGAACAAGCTCTCAGCTTTTGCCACATGTAAGAGATAAACATAGTAAACATTTTCCTAAGCTATAACTGCACCACACACCACATACATCCCTGCCTTGTGTCAGGTAAGGATTAAGTTTATGTTTACTTGAGTACAAAAACAAATTAGTATTAAAAATTCAATGACTCAAGGTGTTCATTCAACACATGTTAGATATAGCTCTAAAATCTCCAGTGAGCCAATAATGTAATTCTGTTCGTTGTATTCACTAGATTCATCAGGACACATTGCATTACACATTGTAACACTGTCGCAATATATACAGGGAGATTTCTTCTACAAGTTGTACAAAATCTCAACTTGTCTATGACCAGTAAGGCTGAAAACTAATAGCAAAATCCCTATTTACATAAGTGGTCATGGAACATGGCAAATACTTCAATATTTGGTATATGTTTTGAAGTTTACAAACCCAGATTGTTTCGTGTATATAACCCTATATTTTCTTCCAGTAGTCATATAAACTAGAATGTTCATCATAGGGCATGAACTTTGCTTTACATTTTAATATCTACATGAATACATACTCAGCTCTTCTTTAACCTGTAATTAGTATTTTAGTTCAAAAATTACAAGTAGGTAAAGTTACTACCCCCCGAAAAATATTGTGAAGACAAAGTTTATATTATTTTATAAAAATTAAAAGATAGCTACCTTGTATGTATAATTTTTACTGTTAATTAAAATTTACAATATATTTATTATTGTCAAATGACATTCCAATAGCATTTCTACATGAACAACAAAATGAATATGAGGTGCATTGTTGCACTATGCAATGCAAGAGAGAATTCCTGCATTAGTATTGTTATAGGATGTCAAAACTTTTTAAACCAATTTGCTAGTTTTACATATAGTTGTACGTTATTCATTTTACATATTTCTGTCATTGAATTCATGAGACTTCTGTCATATAATTCATTTCAGTTTTTACGTCATTCAATTACGTTTACCTTTTCTTATGATCTGGTTTATCGTACTTGGATATTATTCAGTGATTTACAAAAAGGATTTTCCCGTATTACCTAATTCAACTAATTTTACTTCAGTGCACTTTCAAAATCATTTTCCTTCTGTGTACCATATACTTATCTTTACCCTTACAGTAAATTCAACTCACCCTCCATCTCTCTACAATTCAGTGTGTTTTACTTGTGAACGTATTTACCATTTTGCTCAATTCCGTATAGGACGTCCAGGGCTTCAAAGAGTGTCACATCCAGATCAAGCATCCTGGTATGTACATCAAGAAGTTCACCATGCAGATGGGGGACGAGCGACTCCTGGCGGCCCTGTCTGTGTTCCACCCAGAATTGTATGGACTGGGGACATCACGTGACCTTAGTCATGTGACTGAAGTCTATAAGAGTGACCCATCAGACCCCAAAGATGAAGATTACATCACACAGACCATGTCAAAACATGAACAGGTTGAAATGTTGGGATGTATTGGCAGTTTAGTGATATTGCTTCAACTAGAAAAATGGATTGTCTTGACACCATTAGAATCGATTTAAACTCTTCTGTAATGGTACTTAAACACACAAAGGGACCTTCATCAGTTTCATGAAACTTCTAATGTACCTGAACTAAATGTATGCTTTTCTGATAAGTTAATACAATAAAGGCATCTATTTGGAGATGTATAACTCACTTTATACTGATATTATTGCTTGCCAACAAATTAATGTAAACAAAACAGGTAATGTTTCCTATGTATTGATTAAAGTGTAGTAACTAATGGTTCTTATATATTATTTAAAAGAAAATATCTAATTCACAGGCTGCACGAGCAATTGCTCAGAGGAAAAAGGCAGAAGCCGTGAATGTGGACATTATGGATGAGGCAGAGGATGAAGACCTTGTGGATCCCTCTGAGAATATTCAGGCTGAAGCTGCTAAAGTCAGTGTTGATGACATGTCAAGTGTGGTTACAAAAGGACCAGTGGGCATTGATCAAGCTGTACTCCAGAGTATTGACAGATGTGGTAATAATCAAACAATAATAACTCTGACAAGTTGGGATTAACCAGAGTATATCACAGAGTATAGAGTGATATTGTAATTACTGTAGCCGCGCTCTGTAACACTCATGCTTTTGGAAGCGCCCATCCACAATCTTACGTTATCGCTCATAAATTACTAATATGTCGTTTCGAGGTAAACTTTCACCATATAAACCCGATAATCGGTGAAATGTGATTAATTTATATCCATTTTCAATGAAATTTTCCTTATTTTAGCAGTTATGTCACATTTTATTGCAACAAGATTTGTTTACCAACCGCATAATTTACTTCCAGTCGGTGTGTGCTAAAACGCGGTTTCCCCATATTCGGGTTATTTTTTTTCGAAACGCCCGGCTGGTTTTCATTGTTGTAAACGCCCATCCCCAACTTTTGCAAATATTTGGTCACATTGCCCATGGGTGTTACAGAGCGCGGCACCGGTATAATAATCACAGTCACACCTTGTACAATAATACCATGCATTGCTACAGAGTCTAGATACTAATCTAGATAAAGAGTGGTAATAATAATCAAGAAAGGACCCTGTCAGATTTCTGATTAGGCCAGGCTTTGCTGCAGAATATATGTAGATCTTGGTATAATAATAATAGCAGTAAGGCCCCGTCAAAATATCCCAGGCTATGCTTCGGAGTATACAGAGGAGGTAATAATAAAAAATACATTGTAATATTTTAGTTAGACCTTTCAAATTTGTTATGTGGGTATATATGGGCAATGCCACGAACACTATTGTTTTGTGACCTGGACCTTCAATTTCAAGGTCACTGGTGGCCTCTTAAAGGTCAGATTTTCGCCAGTTGCCTGTAACCAACTCGCCTTAGATTGATATGTCAAACGTCCGTCTGTCTATCCGTCAACATTTCCATTTCTGGGCTCTAACTCGAAAACAGTTTGTCCAATCGAATTCAAATTTGACAGGGACATAGATCACCATCACAGCTAGGTTCCTTTCGAAATTGGTGTAATTTTGTCCATTTGTCCGTTTTTGTCCATGTGTCTTTCCCTCAAAATTTACGTTTCCAGACTCTAACTCGAAAATGGCTTGTCCAATCGAATTGAAACTTGACAGGGAGATAGATCACCATCATAGCTAGGTTCAGTTCGAAATTGGTGTAATTCCGTCCGTTCGTTTGACCGTCAACATTTCCGTTTCCGTACTCGAAAACGCTTTGTCCAATCGAATTCAAACTTGACAGGGAGATACATCAACATCACAGCTAAGTTGCTTTCGAAATTAGTGTAATTCCATCCTTTCGTTTGTCCATTTATAGCATACATACAATGATGTAACCTAGATTACAAGTTTTACATTTCTTAGCACGTCTAACACATTCACCTTAACTGGGTGACCTAACATTTCTTTCCTTGTTTCTAAATGTAATTACAGCAGTGGCTAACCTTATTGCTGCCTGTGCAACCCGCCTTTTGGGGCATCTTTGACCCTCTTGTTCACATTTTGGCCCAATTCTCATATACAGAAAATTAGATCATCCTATGGCTGGTATATATAATACATAATTTTTTATATATGTCCTCTGTAAGCATGCAGAAATTTGACCTTGAAGCTCTTCATTGGAGGTCATCCACAGACCGCCAAAGTACCTCACCGAGGCCATTTTTCGCCTTTTTGGAGATATTTTCACACTTAATGCTGACTATATTGCATGGAAACTATTGAAAATGGCTTTTGAATTGAGTACATGATGGAGTACCAGCATCCAGTTTGTTGACCTTGGCTATTTTTTTCAAGGTCACATTAGGCCTGCTAAAATGACTCAAAATGGTACCTTTTACTGCATATTTTTGCCTATATAAGACTGTGAGGCCATATACCTCCTTTATTATTGGCTGTATAACTTACTGGCTCATGTTGATTATCTCTAGATGGGCCCGCTGGACAGTAGATTATGTATGGCATAGGTCCATAGCTAAGTGAATAATAGCACTGGTAGCTACTTTGAGCTAAGTGCTTATAACTCAAAAATGACTGCATTTACAACATTTTGGTAAAATATGTTGTTCAGCTACTTTCTCCATGCCTACAAGTTGGTAACTTTTTCAGAGGTCTGTCTCAATAGCTATGTGAGTAATAGCTATATTCAGTTTTTAACCATGACCAAAATGAGTAAATGATATTTTTCTTCATAACTGTTAGAGTTACAATAATTTTGTCCAATATGTTGTTCAGCTACTTTTTGATATACAGTGTCATAGCAAATTTTCAGAGCTGTAGGTCCATAGCTAACTGAGTAATAGCTACCAGTTCACCATTGAGTAAATCACTTATATCTGCAAAGCTATTAAATTTAGAGGTTTTTTGTCAAATATGTTGTTCATGTACTTTTGAATGTACTCTGTCATGGTAAATTTTCAGAGCTGTAGCTCCATAGCTAACTGAGTAATAGCTACTCTGACAGTTTACCATTGAGTAAATCACTTACAGCTGGAAATCTGTTGCATCTATCCTTACCAAGGTTTCAAGATATCTTCCCTGCTATGAAATCTTGCCTGGCTAACATTTGGTCCCATTTGTTCAATTTGGTTTGTTGCTATGGCAAAAAATTTGAAAATCTGAGGTGACCAAACTTAAATGAGCCTATATCTCCCATACTATTGGTCATCGAGGTTTTGGATGTGAAGACAACCTATAGGAAATCATGTGCCCCGAATCTTTTGCTGGTTTCAGATTTGACCTTGGACGCCTGCTTCAAGGTCAAATGTGGTTCTTCATACCTATAATGGCCTATATCTCCCTTGTTATTGGTCGTAGAGGTTTTGGATGTGAAGACTACCTATAGGAAATCATGTGATCCAAATCTTTTGGTGGGGTCAGATTTGACCTTAGATCCCTCCTTCAAGGTCGAATATGGTCCTTGATACCTCGAATGGTCTCTATCTCCCTTATTATTGGTCATAGAGGTTTTGGATGTGAAGACAACTTATAGGAAATCATGTGCCCCGAATCTTTTGGTGGGGTCACATTTGACCTTGGGCCCCTACTTCAAGGTCGAATGTGGGCCTTGATACCTATAATGGCCTATATGTCCCTTACTATTACTCATGAAGACAACTTATAGGAAATCATGTGCCCCGAATCTTTTGGTGATGTCAGATTTGACATTGGAGCCCTCCTTGAAGGTCACATGTGGTCCTTGATACCTATAATGGTGTATATCTCCCTTATTATTGGTCGTACAGGTTTGGATGTGAAGATAACTGATAGGAAATCATGTGGTTCAGATTTGACCTTCAACCCCTCCTTTAAGGTCTATATGGTCCTTGATACTTATAATGACCTATATTTCCCTTATTATTGGTCGCACCTTATAATTTGGCGTAGAGGTTTGGGATGTCAAGACAACTTACAGGAAACCATGTACCCCAACTCTTGTGGTGGGGTCAGATTTGAGCTTTGACCCCTCCTTGGAAGTCGCATTTCGTCCCTGATATCTATAGTGGCCTGTGTCTCACTTATAATAGCTTTTTCTGTTGTGAAGACAACTTATAGGAAATCGTGTGTGTTAACATAATACTCTGTATGTCACACCTCAACCATGTCCCATCCGGGGATACACTGTGTCGAGACGCAAAATCTAGTTAATGCGCAATTCATACCTGTCCATTATCCATGAACTGAGGACATTTTTAAAAGGTGTTCATAATACGCTAAAAGGACAAAAGAGGGTCCACAGTGTGGCAAAAAATGTTAAATTTCCTGGAAATATTCAGTAACCAATCTTTACAATAGCAATTGATAATATACAATATAATTTTGATAATATAAGCTCAGAAAGTAAATATTCTACTGTTTTCAAATAATGTGACTGGTTTAAAACCAAAGCCACAGTTACAGGTATTCCACTTGCAGTGTACAATTTTAGGTCAATGAATCTGGATAATTTTCTCCCATGGAAAGCCAGTGCTTGTTATATTTGGGACAATACCTTGTGACCATTATTGTCATAGAGAAAATTACTATTTGAATTTTTGGGCACATTTGTGTTGACAATGTTACGCCAGGCCGGTAAAATTATTCCTACTGGCTGCAGTGCAATTCAGCCAAGGTTGGTTAGTTGTCATAATTTCCTGTACTGATGCTTTCAGAGAGCGATGAGATGAAGAAGCGTATGTATAGCACCATATTGGTTGTGGGCGGGGGCCTTAATTTCCCAATGGCTCAATCCTGGCTGCAGTACCTTATCTGGACACAGATGCCTGGAGCTTTCAGGCTACAGTTAGAAACCCAGGATATTCTCACTAATGCTAAGGTAATTGCATGTTGTTATAATTTGAGAATAAAACTATGAATAACCTGTAAATAAGCCATGACTATTGACCAGAGTCCAGTAGGACAGGCATTTTTTTTACAAAATTTCCTTATCTTAAACTACAAATAGCTAGAACTTGCAGATTGCTCCCTGGGACAAAGGATATTCTCACGAAATGCTGAGGCTGATACAAGACATTAAAATGTGCACAGTTCAGAAGGAATACCTCGAATATATAGCAGCCCAGTAGGAAGTTATAAGAATATTCTTAGCTATGCTGGATAATACTTTCCTTTATTGGTTATTTTAATGCCAGGGCAATGCACATGTTAGTTTAACACATGAGCATTTATGACATAAAACTATGTGACCTTCTAATATTGAATGAAAACAAACCCATTTTTTTCCATAACTCTTTGGTTTGTGAGCTTAAACCTGGCTCGTAATATGCGGGTATATATTGAGACCTGTGCCTAAACCAATCTCATCAGACAGTACAATGTAATGAAGCTCCTTTGTTAGCAGATTCCGGGGCACACAAAATGAAAATTGTAGACCACAGACTTTGCGTTGATACTTAAATTTCAGCATCAATTTATATCAGGCATTAATGACATATTATTTTTCAACATAAAATGCTTCATTTTGCAACAAATTTTTGCTTATTTTACAAGATATTGAAATGATATCAAGGCCAAAATTTAACTGTTGGTTTTTGCTCTTATGAAAGCTTGATCACAGTAAATCATATTACCACAGTAAGAAATATAAATTTTGCCACAGTATATGAAACTTTGCCACTGTGCGCCTCCTTAGTATTATTCTTTTAATGATAGAGTACACATGCATCTGTCCCACATTTTTGAGTAAATCTTTCATCTCATCAGAACAAGAATTTAAATAAATTGAACTATTTATGGCTTCAGAGAAACATTTCCTTCTCCATACAAGTTATACTTTAGCAGTTATTCACAACGAAGTCACACAAAGATGTGACAAAAAACATCCTTTTGAATTGACTTTTGACTTTTTCCAATTCTATTTGTAACTATATATTCTATATCTCATAATGCTGTTGTTACAGGATCTGGACCCACAGATAGTGTGTTGGAAGGGCTGTTGTGTGATGTGTTGCCTGGATACGGCTCAGGAACTGTGGATTCGGCAGCGGGAGTGGAAGAGATATGGTGTCCGAGTTTTGAGAGAAAGGTCGCCTTTTGTGTGGACAGACTGATCAAACGTAATATTCATGTTGTGCAAATCTTACGATATCAGGTTACATATTTCCTGTCTATGAGGCTTATGATTAACAGGTCTGTTAATTGAAGGGCTATATAAATTCCTGTCTGTAAATGTAATTGGTACTTTTATAGCTCTTATTCTCCATCTTATGACAGATTCTAAGGCACCAGAGCCATAAAGAAAGAATCTAGAGACATAGCAGGCCGACGCCAGGTATGCCAGAGAGACAGGTGAGCTATGGAAGGTAGGCTTTACTGAAGAGATAAGTCTTCAATTTCTGGCTGAAAGATGACAGAGAAACCGCTGTTTGAATGTCATTAGGGAGCTCATACCACAAAAGTGGAGCATCAAATATAAAGCTGTGGCTAATGTGCATTTTAAAAATTTCTTACACTGAAAACAAGAACTGTGAAAGCTATAGGCAATTTCTGTCAGATTTTTGCTATACATGGTGTCGTAGGTACATGATGCTTGGCTAGGTAGAGACTCAAAAAGTTTGGAAAAAACAGCGTGAAGATACTGGTACACCAGAGTCAGAGTTTTGAAAATGGAGCTTGTTCAGTGGCAACCAGTGTAGATGTTTAACGGGTGTGATTCGGGAAAATTTGCTGCTATTTGTTCTGATTCTAGTTGGGCTATTTTGGACACGCTGTAGTTTTTACCCCACAGCCCTTAAGGGCTGTCGGGGTATTGTTTTCACCCATGGTGTCTGGATGGGTGGGCAGGCAGTCGGGCGGGCGGCGGGAAAAAGTTTGTCCGGGCTGTATCTCAGAAACCGTAAGGTGTAGGAAGTTGATACTTGGTAGGGACATTGGTTAGGATGTGTAGGTGTGCAACGTCATGGTCTGACCTTGATTTGACCTTGCCGTAGTGACCTTGACCTGTAAAATCTTGTCCAGGCTATATCTCGGAAACCGTAAGGTGTAGGAAGTTGATACTTGGTAGGGACATTGGTTAGGGGGTGTAGGTGTGCAACGTCATGGTCTGACCAGGATTTGACCTTTGACCTTGCTGTAGTGACCTTGACCTATAAAATCTTGTCTGGGCTATATCTCAGAAACCGTGAGGTGTAGGAAGTTGATACTTACTAGGGACATTGGTTAGGGGGTGTAGGTGTGCAGCATCATGGTCTGACCTTGATTTGACCTTTGACCTTGCCGTAGGGATCTTGACCTATAAAATCTTGTCCGGGCTATATCTCGGAAACTGTAAGGTGTAGGAAGTTGATACTTGGTAGGGACATTGGTTAGGGGTTGTAGGTGTACAGCATCATGGTGTGACCTTGATTTGACCTTTGACCTTGTCGTAGTGACCATGAGTTTTAAAATCTTGTTGCACCTTTGGGTCTTTGTCTTTTGGGTCTCTGATGCAGATTAAGCACGGTTAAAGTCATATTAGAATTCATTAAGAATTTTACTTTTACAACTTCCCATTGTAACAGATGGAATTTCATCAAGTGAGCCACAGATTTTGCTCCAACACCACACATAAGCATTCATTGAATGTATTACCACTTCTGTATGCACGGTAATATTCAAATCATCTAAACCATAATTCGGCCATGCCAGATGTAGATAAAAAGTACATGCATTATCTTTCTCTTAGACATTATTTTCTCTATTTAAACATTGTTTGGACCTTTATATAACTGACAGTGCTCTGAAAGTATCCTGAACTTTGTACTGATACAGTACTTCTATATCTCATGATGTTAAAAATATTTCCCTAGGCTGTGGGGTTCGGGCATCTCTGATGCTATTTTTTGAAATTGGATTTGGACAGACTTCTGAACAGTGAATTACAGTCATGGTAACTGCCTACAGGAGTGTTACAGAGTTGTAACATCATGCAAAAGGTGTTTCTAATATGCTTGAGACAGTCATGAGTGATACGATGATTGGTGTTGAACATCACCGTCAACACATTCTAAAAGTTGTATGAAGAGGTGTTAAGGGGATGCAGGAAACAGACATTTCCAGTTGGTTATCTACTGAATAGTATTGGGACATCAGCAACCATCAGTCAGAAATGTCATTCTCTTTGTGTTAAAAGTTTGTGACCTTGGCTGACAGTTATTACAGATACTATATAACAACACTAAGAGTCCAGTATATTTACAAAAAAAAATTAATAGATTACGCTTATCAGATGTATAGGAGTATAAAACAGTTGGTTTGGCTAGGTGAAACATCAAAACATGTTTAGACAAATTTCATATTATTATGCTAAAAGCTGAGGGTTTGAATCAAAAAGGTCTGTTGATCAAAGTACTTATTTTTTTATTAAATTTGTACAGTAAGAAAAATATGAAGTTTGCCATAACATGTGAAGTTTGCCAGTGAGAAAAACCCACTTCTATTCCCCTGAATTCTGGGAGATTCTTCAGACATTTGTGCTTCATGTGACTACATTAGACCTCTGCTTTCTCATTTTGCAAACTTGGCATGCACAAATTTTGATTAGTTTGCCTTACTTTTAAAGAGTTTTCCCTAATGGGAAATGTCATAAGCTACTGTGAATATCTGCCTTCTGACAAAGGTCTATTTATATAATTTTTTAGTGATTTTTTCTCTCATTTGTCATTACTCGATGTGCTGAATGTCAAATGCTGTCACACACCTCAAATTTGAAACTCTGATATCTTTCATCCAAAGAATAACTTTTGTGAAATATTAGTCTGTTAGGTTCTAGCATTCACACTTCAGTGTACCATGTATATTTAGAACCAGGTCAAGTCAAAGGCACATGTGAAGCTAGTTTTGAGGTTTCAATATGTAGAAATGCTGTAGTTTTTTTAGTATAGAAGTATATGTAGATGTTTACCACAACTAGAACCAATTGATAGGAGGTTCTTGTTATAGAGAGGATGCTGTATAGTTTGTAAGTGGAAATCCCTATAGTGATTGTAATTGCATTTGTAGAGCATACACATGCATTGTGTAGCATTGTTCATGTATATGTTACATATTTATACTTTTCAAAGAAATAAACCAGTTTTACCAAGTATCTTCTAGATTTTAATAATCTATTGTGAAATATCATTAGCTCTAATCACACACGAATGGTGACATGAAATGTGCCCGTGAAGAGCTCATTGTATATTTTCTCTTGTGGGGACTCTTCTCTTGTACAGGGTTGGCAAGTTTTTTCCAAAGAAAGCTTTCCCTTTTTTTTTTTTACAATACAGCTCTTAAGGGCTGTCAGAGATAGTCTTTTCACCCATGCATCCAGATGGGTGGGCGGGTGGTTGGCGGGAGAAAGTTTGTTTGGGCAGTATCTCAGAAACCATAAGGTGTAGGAAGATGAAACTTCTTAGGCACATTGGTGGGGGGGGTGTGTGTGTGTGTGCAACATTATGGTGCGACTTTGATTTGACCTTGCTGTAGTGACCTTGAGTTTAAAAATCTTGTCCAGGCTATATCTCAGAAACCGTAAGGTGTAGGCTGTTGATACTTAGTAGAGACATTGGTTAGGGGGTGTAGGTGGGCACCGTCAAGGTGTGACCTAGATTTGACCTTTAACCTTGCCGTAGTGACCTTGATGTATAAAATCTTGTCCAGGCTATATCTTGGAAACCAAAAGGTGTAGGAAGTTTATACTTGGTAGGGGTATTGGTTAGGGGTTGTGGGTGTGCAACATCATGGTGTTACCTTGATTTGACCTTAGGATCTTGCCCCAGTGACCATGACGTTTAAAATTTTGTCCAAGCAATATCTTTGAAACCAGAAGCTGTAGGAAGTTGATAGTTGGTAAGGACATTGCTTGGGGGTTGTAGGTGTGCAACATCATGGTGTGATCTTGATTTAACCTGTCATAGTGACCATGAGTTTTAAAATATTGCCTGGGCTATTTCTTATATTCCGTAAGGTGTAGAAGGTTGGTACTTGGTAGGGACATTGGATACAGGGTATATGTGTGCATCACAGTGTGACCTTTCACTTTGGCTCTGCAAAAGTGTGTTCACCTGTCATATTTGGGACATGTTTCTCTTATAACAAAGATATATGGATTGCTGAAACTTATTATTATATGTACTTTTTTTTACAAAATTGTGCTTTATACATTTTCTTTCTCTTAGATGTTATGTTTTCTATTTAAACATTATTTGGAGCTATATATAACGGACACTGCTCTGAAAGTATCCCAATTTTTGTACTGTTTCACCACTTCTATATCTCATGGTGTTGAAATAGCTGTCAATGGTAAAAGCACAAATATGTAAAAGTGCATAATTATGATAATTAGTTGCAGCAATCCATATATCTTTGTCATAAGAGAAAGATGTTTCAAATATGGCATGTGAACAAACTTTGGCAGAGCCAAAGTTAAAGGTCACACCATGATGCACACCTGCACCCCTAACCAATGTCCCTACCAACTGTCAACCTTCTACACATTATGGAATCCAAGAAGTAGCCCAGACAAGATTTTAAAACTCATGGTCACTATGACAAGGTCAAATCAAGGTCACACCATGATGTTGCACACCTACAACCCCTTAACAAGGTCCCTACAAAATATCAACTTCCTACACCTTACAGTTGCCGAGATATAGGCCGGACAAGATTTTCAAACTCTAGGTCACTGCGCAAAGGTCATAGGTCAAATCAAGGTCACACCATGACGTTGCACACCTACACCCCATAACAAATGTCCCTACTAAGTATCAACTTCCTACACCTTATGGTTTCTGAGATACAGCCCGGACAAACATTTTTCCGCCACCCACCCACCCACCCACCATGGGTGAAAGTAATAAGGTAATGGGTAAACAGGACTGTTCTGAAATGTGATTTAGCTTCAAGAATTTATGTAGGTGGGCATATGTATAATATGAAGCACATTAAACCTCTTTATTTTTTTATCTGCACTTCTATTACTCAATCATATTTGAACATATTTACCTTCCCAATTTCACACTTCCTGAAGCTTCAAGTTGAAAACAGTTCTGTCAGACTTTCTGATCAAAATCCTATCCGAATATGTTCAGATAAAAGAATTTCAAACCACTTGGAATCGAGGATAAAAATGAGTTGAACACTTCCTATTACTTACATATGTGTACATGCCTGGTACAAATAGAGTAGATCTGCACATGTAGGATCAGAACAACTGGAACCAGTTTTGAGTTCACACCAGAAAATGCTGTAATTTGTAGGAAAAAAGATATATAAGTCAAAAGGTACTATAGCTACTTAGTTTAAGAAAAATTGTTATGGAAGAAAGCGGTTCTCAAAACCGATAAAAGGACGGTTCAATAAAATGTCTTCATTGACAAAGAGTAAAATATTGGTTTATTTAAAAACACTATGTATCCAATAGTTGGGCTTTTACATACTGTTGTAAAGAAAATTCCAGACATTTATGGGGCTTGAATATGTCTATTGTTCTGTCATTTATATAAATATGGTGAATATTCCTGTTAGGACTGAGAACATCAATGTACACTCAGTGTGATGGGGGAAAATTAATAAATCTCAATACTAAGGAGAATATTCAAAAGCTTCAGTACACTCTTTATAAGGAAGAAAACAGACACATACAATGATAGAAATTCACACACATTCTCTGCACTTGTGGTGATGTCAGGAGTCTATGACTCACTCTACACTCAGTTTTCCACAGAATTGCTGTGTTAATGTTAAGAGGAACTTCCAGTAAAATATCAGACATCAATACAGGACTGAATTAATACCAGTACAAATGTCAAATAAATATTGTAGTAAGTCACACTAAAACTCTGCTAAATAGCAATTTGTGAGAAAGGATAGATTTATTTATTTAACAAGTTCCAAATGATATTTCTGCACACATGTATGAATTGACCTTTTCAATTATGTGTGTTTGGAGAAGTATATACAATGGAAAGACAATGTGAAGGAAACAAGTACATAAAGAATCTTCAAGTTTGTTTTGAAAGCAAATATATCCCATTTATTTAAGCAAGGATACCTTGAAGATGAGTGCTAGCACAGAGGTTTGTATTTCAAGTTTTGTGTCACTGCTGGTTTTATTTCAGTGTAATCTGCTCGAGTATAGACTTTTATAGTACTTAATCCATCATTGATAAACTCTAATGCACAAATATAAATATGTATTGAACAGTCATAGATCCATGACATAGCAGGGTCACCTTAGAAGACACGGGTGGCGGGGTGGCTATGAAAGATAGGCTTTCACACAAACAGATAAGTTGTGAGCTTTTTTCCTGAAGGAGGCAACATATGTTGCATTGCATTCAATGTCAGGAAGGTCATTCCAAATCTTGAGAGCATTGAAGATGAACTATTTTGTGAGTGCTTGACTTGTAGGGAGAAGAGTGAAAAGAGGAACTGCCAGGTATACTGATGGTCAGGGTAACAATGCCTGGTGCTGGTGCCTGGTGCTGTAGGAGTTACAAGGATGGCCCAAAATAGCTCGTACAAGTACGAGAAATTCATAGACCAATATTGCAGTTTTGATCATGCAATGGTACTCAACAGGCAGTGAGTGGAGTCGCTTGAGGTTGTGTGTTATATGAGCATACTTTCTCATTTGTGATAATAAATGCAAAAGTATTCTGACTACTCTGCAACTTATGTAGGCTGAAACATACAAACCTCTCAACAGAAAATTACAATAGTCCAGACGACAACTAACCAAGGCACTTACAGCAAAATTTTGCATTTGCAGCAAGGACAGCAACTTCATGGCCACAATACTATCACCCAATATAATGAAACATTTTTGTTTCAGTTGATCTGCATGAATTCAATTTTAGTTACCAGTGTAATACTAATATATAATAAAGTAGATATAAACATTCAGCTGAATTTGAAAAACACGTCATGAGGCAACCAAGATCTGAGGACAAATTATAATAACATAAACTTGTTGGGAATGGGTTGCTTCACAGGTTAACCACTTTTCTTCTTGTTTCAGTTCATTCAGTATCATAATATTCTTATTAATATTATGTCATGAAATGGTGAGAAAACACAAGCTAAGATACTTTAAAAAATACGGCGGTAATTGTATCCCAGGGAGAAAGTTGAGGATACTAGGGTTTCATCAAGGTCACCCTGCAGGTCACCTTTCCTTTCATACATGACAACTTTAAAATGTTTTAGGTAGACCTTCCAAATTTGGTATGCAGGTATATATGGGAAAGATCTTGCAGCCTATTGTTTTGTGGCCCTGGCCTTCCACTAGAAGACCAATGGCAGTATTATAAAGATCAAATAGGGGTATTTCTTCACATTTTAACCTTTCAAATGCTATAACTTAAAAATATTGTATGCAGATCATTTGAATTTGGCATGTGGGGAAATATAGTTAACGTCTCAAAGCACATTGTTCTGTGGCTTAGGCCTTCCAATGGAAGACCAATGGTCACCTTATAAAGGTCAAATTTGGGGTATTTATACACACTTTGGTCTAGTACTCGCACACTGGACAGAACATCATATGGCTGATATATATAACGCACATATATGTCTGTACTTGTTTTGTGGCCTTGGCCTTCCACTGGAAGACCAATGGCGACCTTCAGTAGATCAAATTTGAGGTATTTTTTCACATTTTGGAACTTCATATGTGATAAAAAATATTTTATCTAGACCTTTTAAATTTGGTATGTAGGTATGTATGGGTTAGGCCTTGACGCCTATTTTTTGTGGCCGTGGCCTTCCATTACAGGACCAACGGCAGCCTTTTGTCACAAATCGAAAATGTTGATTATCTCAAAAACTGTTAAGAGATAGAATGATTTCATGCAAATATTGGACCGTTGGGGTACTGAGACACTAGATATTATGCCTCTGAGAAATTTTTAGTTTTTTGAATTACAGCTGTCATCTTGAATTTGGATTCTCTCTAAAACTGCTAGAGATATAGCAGTTTTGAACAAATTTTGGACACTTTTGGTACCAGAGACCCTGGAATAATGCCTCTGACAAATTTATAATTTTTCCAAATTTAGACCGCCGTCTTGAATTTTGGTGGAAATAGAAAATGTCAATCATCTTGAAAGCCATTAGAGACAGAGCAATTTAAAGAAAATTTTGGACCCTTTGGGTACTAGAAACCCTAGAGTGCTTCTCAAAAATTTTCTGAATTTTGGCCACTATCTTGAATTTTGGAGAAATCAAATGTCAATTATCTCAAAAACCATTAGAGATAGAGTGAGTTCAAGCAAATTTTAGAACCATATGGATCTAAAAGAACCTACAACCATGAAGTTTGGCAGAGATTGAAAATGTTGTTTATATCTAAAACCATTAAAAAGTAGAGTAAATATCATGTATGCATGTGTAGGGCCTTGGTTTGTTTATTTGGGGTTTTACGTCGCTTTCAACACTGTACAGGTCATATCACGACGGGTAGTTGGAAGGGCAGAGGAAACCAGTACATATAGTTCGTTAGGTTCTGTACTGTAAACTGCCGACCAACGGCAAGCAACTACCAGCTTTCCCAATTACAGCCATGACGGGGATCGAACCCCGGCCGCAGAGGTGTGTAGGGCCTTGGAGCCTATTGTTTCTGGCCATCAGATGTAAAACCAATAGTAACCTTTTATAATTGCTAAATTTGGGAATTTCTTCACATTTTTGTCTGGTACTAAGACACAGGACACACAAATCATGATATTGCTGATACTGAGAAATGCAATTTGACCTCTTTCTTCAAGGCCATAGCTGCCACCAAACAACAGCATGTCTGCCTTCTTATATTTTTTATATTTTCATTTATTATTCCTTCATTAGTTGTAGGGATTTGAAATGTTAAACATACAGCATATCATGGGCTGCAAATCTTACATAAGGATCAGATTTCACCTTTCACCTCTGCTTCAAGGTCAAAATGTGTATACTAAGATGCACGACATTTTTGGTTACAACCCTACTTCAAGATCAAACAGGGTTTACATTGAAAGTCTTATATCATCCTTATTATTTCACCTAGGGGTTTGGCATACACAAAGATAGTCATTTCACGTCCCATCTGGAGATACACTTTATTGAATTGACACAATTTTTTATTTTATTTTTCCATACATCCCAATGTTATTTTCATTAATGAAGGACTCAAGTCATCTGACTGGTGTCATTGTACCATATTAGTGGTGCACACTATTCCATGTGGCTATTCATCAAGTTTTATACATATTTTCAGGAAACAGATTCATCTGAAAACATTGCAGAGAAAAAAGAAGCTGATGAAGGTTTAGTGGAGCTATTTAAGGTTCCAGCAGTATCTGAGAGAATCGGTTCTCTTGCAAAGCACAATTCACACAAACTCTTCCTATGTGTATCACAAGAGATAAAGGAGTACCTGGAAAATACTCATGAGAATAGTGCAGAATGCCTATTGGATACAGCAATGCATTACATGCTGGGTGAAAGAGAGATGTGTGATACTCGCGTCATTCGCTTAGCACTTGGCTACTTAGCTGCTGCTAGGATTGAAATGAAGATGAAACTATACCATAGGAAACTGAAGAAGCTTCAGAAATGTCTAAACCTATTTACACTGGAATTTCCACACACAGTAGAGTCTGTTGTCAATATCCTACTGTTTATGGACTATGTATATAGCAACAGAGTTGGTAAAGCTGAAAAGTACCTTGTTAAAGCAAGAGATTGTTCAAAGAAAACTGGCATCAGCATGTGGTCTGTAGATGTACTGGATTGTGAAGCATCTATGTGTCTGACTTTAGCACAACTCCGACCCAATAAAAGACAGCAATATCTCAACAGTGCTTTATATTTCTATTGCCTGGCAACAGATCACTGTCTCCATGGAATTGGGACCTTCCCTGATGATGCACACTTGTTTAAAGCTGCTTTGTACCTATGTCACCAGGCTTTCATTGTATTGGACATGCCTTCACCGGGAATCCTTAGGTTATTTCATGCAACAGATATCCTCATGCAGCATGGGAAGGTATCTGATGTAACTTCAAAGAGAATCATTAAGGCCAAATCCTTGCTTGAAGCTGCACAAACACATATACAGCAGTGTTCTGGTATGTACCAAGAAAACATGAGGAACTATTTACTGAAAGGCGACATCTACACAGAAATAAGGAAGGCTCAGTATTTTATCACTGAAAGATTCTACAAATGTGCTATAACATCTCTGCAAAAAGCTCGAAACTTGCACCAAACTTGGTGTGCATTATATGCCCAGGATCAAATAACCTCAACTTCCGCATTTGCAGTCCAAACTCCTAGTCTCTTTGATTTTTTGGAAGACCTTCCAATTCTTAAAGTAAACAGATCAACAGAAATACCAGAGAGACAAGCAATTGAGACTACAACTGGACTCAGCCTGCATGACAGCTGTTGTCTGGTCAATACAGATAGAGTACTCCTGTTTAGTGGTGCCACATTTTCACCGAATGTGTTATTGCCAGAGAAATCAGGTGCTGGTGAACAGGAAAAAGTGCAACCAGCCAATTATTTAGGAGACAATGAGCCAATAGAATCTCCAGTTTTTGACGAGACATCTGGAAATGAATTTTCTCATGAAAGTGAGGAATTTTAAACATTTCATAGCTGCATTTTTACCTGTTACATTTGAACCATGTCAAGTGGAATCAACAAGATTAATGCTTTTACTTAACAAAAACTGCTAGAGAAATCTCAACAGAAGAGGTGCATTAAGGATCTGTGCCCAGTTTCATGAAGGCCTACTAAATCTGGAAGATAGTATACATCATAGTGGGCCCTTAATAGGAAGTGCCAAAGTGTTCCACTGAGTTCATATGAAGGATCTAAGCTCCTGAGACAGTGGGCTTCTAATGAGAAGAGTTTAATAATCAGATAGTAAAGACTTCGTAGACTACTAGCATTTAGTAGCCTACCAAGTAGATAATAGGTCTTTGTGAAACTGGGCCCTGGTGGTTGCTTTTACAGTTTTTTACTGAACTCTGTTAATCCTCAGAGAAAAATTCATTTATCTGTACTCAACAAGGACTTTTGGGCTATGTAGAAATTTCAATTGTAGATGCCCTCCAAGGACATTTCATTTACTTCCACAGAGGGATTCAGCTGCACTTAAAGGATGAAAACCACTGATCTGAGTGATACATAAAGGAGGCTGTTAGTAGCACCTGTCAACATGCTGTTTTACATTTTTGACTGTTTCAATGGGATGTAAAAGGCAAAAGATCAAAACAATAGTTTTTTTTTCACAACATGGCTCAGTGATTGTCACACCTAAGCAGGCGAAATATTTATTTGCATCAAATGTTTTTGAAGTATAAAAATAGCAGTAATAACTGCTTTCATACTCTCACCAGGCAGTTTGTTAGCAATGGAGTACTCACTAGTGGTGTCCACTTCACCCAAATTTATTTAATCATGACTATACTTGTCAAACTTGTGTATAAAGAGCGCCAATGGAAAATGCTAAACACGGTCTTTCGTAGGTGTTGGTCTTTATATGAAATCTTTGTATAAATTCCTTTCATTTCTCAGAATTTCCCTGTCCAAGAACAATTACAATGAAGCAAATAAAAGAATAATAATAACACTTGTCATCTTTGTGAGATGCTGTTAATTGGTTTAAAATGATTATTTAACAAAATATGAAATGTATGCAACAGAAGTACAATAAAAGTAGGCAGATATTTTTGATTAAAAGACTGACTATTGGTAATTCTTCAATTTTTTCCCTTCTAAGATTATTTGTTTACTGGCTGTTTTCTTTTCACATTGAGAATGTCCTTGTGAAGTCTGTCACTACGGCTTGTCGGGACTTGATACGGCTTGTCTGTTAGGGTTTAGGGCTTGTCCTGGTAGTTTCCAAACTAGTCCTGTACAAAACATCCCGACCCCAAGGCAGGTGGGCCTCTAGATCCAGACAAGCCTTGATGTATCACTTCCTGTTGTCTAGGTGAAACTGACCCAGATTTTTCTTGCCCTATTTGTGGATTTTTGTCCCCAACCCCTGACTTTTGCAGCCAACCCTAGAGTCATAGGGTCGGCTGTAGGGTCTGGTCCAGTGGAACAGGGGTGTAAGAGTAAGCCTTTAATTAAGCATGTATGTGGAAATAGACAATTGGGGCAATTCACATATGTGGCCCATCCATTATCAAATGCCCATGTTAGCCTTTAATCCCTACTGCGTTTTTTTGTACAGAGATTTTTGGGAATGATTTTAATGGTCTTTGGTCACTATTTGGGGTATGTTTGTAAATAAATTTCCCTGGAGGAATAAAAGCGGTCACAACTGACAAGTGGTCTCTGTTCTAGAGTGGTTACTCAAGAGTTTAACTGTGAGACTTCAAATGCAATGAAACATGCACACTATCATTGAAAGTTGTTTCTCATGCCAAAAGATTAATTTGGTAATGCAGGTTAACTCATGTAACAAGACTTGTGGTACCAAACTTAAGCAAAAGCCAAGAGAATGGACAAACAACTGTACAAGGGCCCCATAAACAAAGAGTAAGATGCGCAAGATTTGCCACATTATGTGATATTTAACAGTGAAGAAATCCCCTTTTGTTTTCTTGACTCTTACAAAAAAATTTTCCATTTGGAGCATTTTGTCTTTAAAAGGGTTTTGTGTTTGAAACTATTTGTTTGAAACTGGTAGTAAAGACTACCAGTAATAGCATTTTAAAGGACAATTAGGGAAATAGCCATATACTGAACAAGTTAACTTTCATGTATATAAGAGTAAAGTACATTCTATAAATTAGCATAATTATTCAGGCAGAGTATTCAATGAATTTTGTTTTGATTTTGCCAGTGAAACAAACATGGACAACTATTAAATTATTATAATTTACAAGTTTTTCAGAGATCACTTTTTTCTCATTTTATTGTCTTCAAGCTTTCATCAATTGCATACTACTGGAGTGCCCTACTGATGGCTCTGCAGCTTGCACCTGTAGATCAAAAGACCTTTATTCCTTGTTTATTATCATACACTTCTGCACCCCACATCTGTTGAAGCTTACCTCATGTTCTCCTGTTCCGCCCCCACAATGGTTCCCAAATTGGAAACGTAGCATGATATGTCAATCCTTCCCAGGTACATTCTAATCTGATTTTAATGACACTACAGTTTGAAATGTAAACAAAATATTGTCATGTGAGCCCAAAACAAGACAGTTTCTGGTCCAGTGAGAGTCATGTTTCATCCAATGTTCTGCTACATGTTTTAACTAAGTAGCGACACTTTTTGCCTTACATGAACAACATAGCGGTAGTATGTTTCTACTTTGACATTGCTACTTAAAATAGGGAAAATGTGTATATGTTGATTTACTTTCCTGCCAGGTGCCAATTGTGGTGTGATCATTGCAATGGACAGATGTGAATACCCGCTAAGAAATTATCACAGTTCCAGTTCAATTGTACATTTCAATGGAAAAGGAAATGTTGGGAGTTTGAAATATCAAAAATTAGTATTCTTATTTTGATATAGTTGAGCAACAATAATGGGTTTGTTTCTCGGCCCAACCAGAAGTGTAAACTGGTGATTGATTGGCAATACCCGATAGTTTTCTGTGCAAAATCTTGATCAATTAATGTTCATTAATTTCATCTATACCCCAAACTACCCATCATGATATGACTTTTTTTATCCCCCACAAGCCGTATTTCACAGCGTTTATATACCATGGATAATAAGTGTCAATAACTTCCGTTTTCTCACTAATATCTCCGAAAATATGTAAGCTACAAATTTGCAAATTTAATAAGTAAATTAAATTTTTATAAGTTAATACCCTATCCAATGGACAATTTGCTAAACCGGTCAGCGCAGACCGGCCCGCCAAACGTCAGAAAAAGACGTCCTGTGTTTCCACCGGCTGGCCAGTCCGTAGTACTGTGCACTCCCCAGATGGCGCCTCGTACTTCCTTCCTGTCTAGACAACCTGACGTCGTAGCATCTTTTTCGTTGTCTAAACCTCTTAGACCCCTAGTAAGCTGATAGCGGGGTCGGTGGGAGGGTCTTGTGTCTCCATTGGATAGGGTATTAACTTATAAAAATTTAATTTACTTATTAAATTTGCAATTTTATTGCGTTAATACATCCTATCCAATGGACAATTTGCTGAATAACTACCGCTTGGTCGGTGGGTAAGTTACTAGGGACTTATGTGAACTCACAAGTAATAGCAAGTTTTAACCTACGGTCTAGGCTGACTTCGTCAGGAGACCTATAGGCCCAGGCCTGGGTTGACCTTAAGGTCAGGAAACCCTGTAAGGCCATGGTCGGTTGCCAGCAGCCGGTTACCCGGGGCTATACCGCCGTCGCCCCCCCCTTTTTCAGACCTGCTCTGAGGTAGGGGAAGAGAGGGATGAGTTCAGTCCCAGAATGCAAATAAACCTCCCGAAGGAAGCACGCCACACTTAGTTCTTATGTACATGAAGAACTTTTTATACATATATACAAATCTCCTCAATCTAAGGGCCACTTGTGGATCTGCTGAGCAGCCACTACCGAGCCCAATTGGTAAAGCTCTGAATCAGCCCAAGCCCCGCCCTTCAGATAGAACTGAGTGAAGGTATTATGTGACTTCAGTGGCAGGCTGACAAGACTGTATCTAAGGAAACTCCCGACTGGAAGACCTTAGAAGCATCAAAGGCCCTGACATCATGGGCTTTAACCTGATGTAAAGTGAGGGCCTCCTGGTCAGAGAGCTCATAACATAGGATCACAGTCTGCTTGATCCAAGAGGAGATAGTGGCAGGTGAGATGTCTTTGTTAAAACCTTTCTTAAAGGAGACAAAAACCACCTCCTTATTCTGCCTGAGGTCCTGTCCAAATAGTAGCGCAATACTCTGACTGGACAGAGGGACCTGTCAGACTTGAGGGATCTATCCAGAGTTGGGGCCAGGGCTGTTATACCCCTGGGGCCACACTGTCTGGACCCTCTTTGGCCAGCTGATTTTTGGAGAGAAAGCTGGGTGACGGGTACAGGGACACCTTGATCAGTCGGATTGGTGTCTAATATTTCTGTTTTGCCAAGCATGTATCTCACTTCTACGCTTGCCCGACCCCAGGGCCAAGAGGAACACTGTCTTGAAGGTCAAATGCTTCAAGGAGGCCTCTTTAATTGGTTCAAAATTACCCTTATCAGCTGGTGCAAAAACCAGGGAGAGGTTCCAGGAGGGGATTCCCTTCCGGCCTTTGGGTCTGTCTCAGTGGAAACTATCCAGGAGACGAGTGAGATTTTCATCCTTACTGATATTGATGGGCGAATTTCCCAGTCTATCAGCAATGCCTGACCTGTAACCATCAATGGTGCTGGGCTGCAACTTCCTGTCCTGAAATAGGTACATAAGGAAGTCAGCAACTAACTTTACAGGGGGTGCCCCGAAGTCCACCTGATGAATGATACATCACTTGTAAAAATGGCCCACTTGCCTCATAGACTGATCTGATTAAATCAGAGTTGCTTTAGAGTCATCAGTGCCTGTTTCCCTCACAATACCGAAGAGTAATAGCAGTGCCCTGACCTCTTTTGAGCCTGTATCTGAGGATGACATCCTCAAAATCCTAAGGTCATCCAACACCAAATCATCCGACCTGGACCCAATCCCTACCGCACTAGTCAAAGAGTGTGCGGACATTTTGGTCACTCCAATCACCAATATTATAAACTATTCACTCAAAGAAGGGAGTTTCCCAAACTGTTTCAAAACAGCATATGTCACCCCTCTTCTCAAGAAACCAAACTTAGACAGAAATCTCCTAAAAAACTATAGACCGGTATCCAACCTTAGTTTCTTATCCAAACTGATCGAAAAAGTAGTTGCCAAACAGTTAAATAATTATATCGATAGCGAGGGGCTCTCCAATGTCAACCAATCCGCTTACAGGAGACTCCATTCCACAGAAACAGCGCTGTTGAAAATCCAGAATGACATTGCTGCTTCGTTGGACTCTGGTAAGGCTGTTGCACTCACACTGCTAGACCTCTCAGCGGCATTCGACACTATCGACCATGACATTCTTTTTAATTCCCTAAGAGATTGGTTTGGGGTTGATGGCACTGTGTTGAGGTGGATCAGATCCTATCTCTCAAACCGGAAACAGAAGGTTAAATTAGGAAATAGCTTTTCAGATGTGTTCTCACTTCCGTATGGTGTGTCTCAGGGTTCTGTCCTGGGCCCCATCCTTTTTACCCTTTACACAACCCCTCTCAGTAATATCATTTCCAATTTCAATGTCACCCACCATCTATATGCTGATGACACCCAAATATATCTAGCATTGGACAATAGGAATTTTGATTCCAGTTTCGCTGAGCTTACAGAGTGTCTCACATGTATCCAAAACTGGATGGCTGGCGTGAAATTGAAACTCAATCCCGAGAAAACTGAATTTATTATAATAGGTGATAGACAAGCCAGAGAGTCCCTCATTAATAAATTCCCTACTCAACTTCTCGGAAATTCTATTTCCCCTACTGATACAGTCAAGAACCTGGGTGTAATTTTTGACTCTGGAAACACCTTTTCCAACCACATAACTAATATGTGTCGAGCCTGCTACTACCACCTTAAGGACCTAAGACGTATTCGTAAATTCTTCAGTGTGGAAACTGCAGCCTTGCTTGCAAACTCAATGATCAGTAGTCGACTTGACTACTGCAATTCCCTACTTTATGGCATCAGTAAGTACAATGTTGCTAAACTCCAAAAGATACAAAATGCCCTTTGTAGAATTGTTTTTAGACTTGATAGAACTAGCCATGTCACTCCTTTTCTTCAAAAACTACACTGGCTTCCTATCACTTACCGTATATTGTTTAAGTACAATCTAATTACTTTCAAGGCTATAAATTTCTCTCAACCCATATACCTATCATCCTTGATCAAAACCAGTTGTCTAACACGTGGAAATCGTCTTTCTCTTTCCTCAGCCTCTCACAAAAAGGCCATCGGTAGGAGAGGTTTTGTAGTGGCTTCCCCCATAGAATGGAACAGACTCCCACAATCAGTACGATCACAACAAACAATAACAGGTTTCCGTAGCCAGCTAAAGACCTACTTGTTTAGATTAGCATATCCTCCACCATAGTACATCTCCCTGGCGGGCGCTAACCTTGGATCATGACCTCGAACGTCCCTCGACTTTCCCTTTTTGATTTCAAGCGCATTAGAGGATGTTGCATCAATTTTGCGCTATATAAATGTTTCTATTCTATTCTATTCTATTAATCCCCTTTGAGGAGCCTCAACTCTTGCTGCCACTGCCTCAGACAAGCCCTGCTCCTCGATTGCTGAGGCTCTAGGAGCCCTGCATGGAGATTAAGGTTTGTCAGATTTCTGTGAGGGATCTGATTGAATGGCTGTCAACAGGTTGGGCAGATTGGCAGGCTCAGTGGGATTTGGCCGGATATGGCCACTAGATCCCAAAACCAAGGCATGTTGGGCCACCCCGGAGCAATCAGAATGATTCTCTTGCATGGGGAGTCTTGCAACTTCACCACTTTGCCCAATATGACTGATGGTGGGAAGGTTATGCTTTCAGATCCTATCATGGCCGACTGAGCGCATCCACTGCTGTGGCCAGGGGATCCGGTACCGGTGACACAAACAGAGGCAACTTGTTGTTGAACCTCGTGGCAAATAAGTCTATTTTGGGCTGGTGCCACCTGCTGCATATGGAGTGGAAGACCTCTGGAAGGAGAAACCACTCTTTGGATGGTCTGGCCTAGCCTGGGTAGCTTGTCTGCCATCACGTTCAGCCGGCCTGGAATGTGTCGGGCTTTAGAGTCACTTGTTTCCTGGTACACCAGGTCAAGATTCTCCATAGTAGGGTACAAAGTGGGCCCGACCTAATGCCTCCTTCCTTGTTTATGTATGACACTACTGTGGTGTTGTCGGTTGCTACAAGTACTATCTTGTTTGAGCAAAGGTCTTGGAACTCTTTTAAGGCCAGAAGGCTTTTAAGGCGTTTAGTTCTGGATAGTTTATATGCAGCTTGCTTCCCGGAAGTGACCAGGCTCCTCTTGCAAGGTGGTCGTCTAAGTGAGTGCCCCACCCTTCTTTTGATGCGTCTGTAAATATTTGCAGAGCATGTTATATTGGGTGTAATGGTTGGCCTGTAAGGACATTGTCTTCCTTCAGCCACCATTGTAAATGGGGATGCAGGGGCCTGGTGATTGGGATCACCTTTTCTAGTGATTCTGGTACCTTCCAGTGATGCCACTGACTGGGTCTTATATGAAGTCGGCCTAGATGAACTTGCTTTTCTGTAGCTGATAGCAAACCTATCAAGGGCATGAATTCCCGGACCGGGCAACCCGGTAGGGATAGCAGTTTCAGTATTTTCTCTTGAAGGTTCTGCCACTGGTCCGGAGTCAGTCAGACCCGACCAGACCTCAGGTCGAACTGGTAGCCTACAAATCGAAGTCTTGTTTGGGCTCCAGCTCTGATTTCTCTAAGTTCACCAGCCAACCCAATTGCTGACACATTTTTACTAGTTCCTGTGTATGTTGGAGACAAGCCTGGTGGGATCTGGCTCTCACCAACCAGCCTAGGTACTGGTGGATTCTTAAACCCGTGTGTATAGCCATCAGTTTCACCTCCTTTGGTATCACAGTGAACTCCATGGGTGCTGTGGGCGAACCGAATGGAAGAGCCTTGTATGCGAAATCTCAGGTATTTCCTGGATTGTTCCTGTATAGGTATATGGAAGTAGGCGTCCTTGAAATCTATTGAGGTAACCCACTCCACTTGTTGGAGGGAGGTCCTGATGGTCTCCGAAAGGTTTGGTTTGTTCAGATCTAGAATAGGTCTCCAACGGCTGTGTGGTTTTGGGAACCAAGAAAGGTCAGCTGAAGAAGCCCAGAGATTTTGAACTGGCTCGACTGCATCTTGTCCATAAGCTGATGGATTTTTTTGGTGACCCTGTCAAGTTTGGTCTTGACTAGGAAGGGAGAGTGTAGCCCTCCTTCAACATTTGTACTACCTAGGGTCAAGCCCCCCCAAGGCTTCCCAAGTTCCCAAAACAGATTTAGTCTGGACCCTACAGGCAGACTGCCACATTTGGGATATTTGGTAGTCTGACAAACATTTTATGTCCCTCCGGACACTAGTCCGGACTGGTGACAATGAAAACCAGTTAAAAAGCCATCTGTTATTGTTGTGGTCCCGGTGGGGCTGACACAACTCTTCATATTTATTGTCATTTGTATGATGGCTGACCCCTGACCGGACACAATCAAAGCTTGTTGAGTGTGGACCACCTTTTCTCTTGCTGTTCAAAAAACCCATTTGTTTTCTCAGTAACCAGCAATTTTTGGCTATAGTAAATCTCTAGCCTGTGATACTCTGTAACCAGTAAACTGGTAGGCTGGGCTGACCACTGAATTTAGTCACTGGTCTACTAACTAGGTGATCCCCAGGTGGGTCTGCTGGTCGGTTCTCAGGTTCACTGTAACCAGTATTGAAAAGTGGCAAGACAGTAATTGCACCTGATAGCAGGTCGGTAGTCTCTGTAACTACCTGGCGTGAAGTAAAACTGCTCATGAAAAATGTATAGCCGGTAAACGGTTGATGAGCTCTGTAACCAGTTGAAGCAGTTTCTGTGTAGGAAAAAACTTCCTGTCAGGAACTACACACTATTAGGCCCGTCATCAGTCTTAGGCCGGTGAATAGGCTGCTGATGAGGAGTGGCCAGCTAGAGGCAGGAAGGTTCTGTAACCAGCTAATATAAAGCAAGCTGTTCAATGCAGGCTGTGTAGCCGGTACCCGGTGGGTACACTTTGTAACCAGTTGTTGAAAAGACTGTACAAGGCTGTTTAGCCGGTCGGTACACTCTGTAACCAGTTGTTGAAGTAAGTGTACAAGGCTGTGTAGCTGGTACCCTGTCGGTACACTGTAACCAGTTGTTAAAGCAACTGTACAGGGCTGTGTAGCCAGTCAGTACACTGTAATCAGTTGGTGAAGCAACTCTACAAGGCTGTGTAGCCGGTACCCGGTCGGCACACTCTGTAACTAGTTACTGAAGGAAATTTACAACTATATATCTTTTGTGTTGAATTCAGTCTACTGCACGTTTCCTTCATTAAATAAGGTATTTCTTTTAAGCGCACGTCCTATTTGAAGATTTGAAAGTTGCTGGGGAAGCCCTTGTGAGCTATTTTTAGAAGCAATTGTTGGTCCGCGTGTCACGTGACCAACTTGTTGGTCGGAAGGACACGCGATTGGCTGATTGAAGACGACATCAGTGGTCGCGTTCTTGTGTGACGCTTAAACAGGCAAATGCGCAGTATTCTGCTCATCCACAAAACCCACTACTGACAACAAAGGCAAGGTCCATGAGAGAGGGACTGGTATCACAGTAGACGTTAATAAGGGTGTGAAGAACCCAGTAGCAATGTGTAGAAAGAATTGCCGGTTAAACGTGAGCTGGCTGGTCGACTGATGCTTGTAGCAGAGAAGTCTGTACCATCACGCTCTGGAGGTGAATTTCAGGAACTAAACTGGAATCACAGTAGACGTGAGCATAAAGAATGCACTTCCGACCTTCTTGTTCGGTGAATCACGTGATCAGCTTCGTAAAACTGGTCGGTGAATCACATGACCAGCTTCGTGTAGAATATGACGTCAGAGGTCGTGTTCTTTTGAGCTGGTCAGTCGGCTGACGCTCTGAAGATGAAGTCCTGGTCGGTGCCAGTCTGAAGTCAGTTCTCCTCAGCCGGCTGTGCACTCAAACCAGTGTCCTGGCCATCCACTGCCCTTACTACCGACACACGTGCCGGGTCCACAAGGGTGGGACTGAGAGTGACTGACGATGAATTCCTTCTATGTCGTAGATATGAAGTTCTGATGAGAAACACCAAATACTCGAGCTAGGCTGGTGTGACTGATGCTTTACAGCAGAGAAGTCGGTACCAGTGCGCTCTGAAGAATGCACCTTCAGGGGAATTCCTTTTTTACAGTGTTCAAAACTGCGTAGACTGAAGTTGTCCGTGATTCCTATTTGTAGTACTTTTAGAAAAGACGTTTCTATGGTGATTGAAACTGGCAAGTACATTCAAAACAAAAGACACAGATAAAAATACCTGTAAGTAGTATATCCATTATTTCCTTTAATATTGTCGCTCTGCCCCTAACAACACAATGGTTGAATGGGAGGAAACTAGCAAAATGGCTGCCTTCATAATTCACATTCTCGTCTTACTGCCCTATCATCAACACTAAATTGAGTCAGCTAGGGAGCGTTTCCAGCAGATTTCTTGATGTATATCCGTGCTTGATATGTAGGTAACACTTCTACAATAAATTATTTGTAAATAAGGTAGAAAATCTGTCATAATCCACACTTTTCCTTAAATTATCTGTAGATTGTTATAAACACGTCTGTACACGCGCCAAATGAAAAAGATGCTATGACGTCAGGTTGTCTAGACAGGAAGGAAGTACAAGGCGCCATCTGGGGAGTGCACAGTACTACGGACCGGCCAGCCGGTGGAAACACAGGACGTCTTTTTCTGACGTTTGGCGGGCCGGTCTGCGCCGACCGGTTTAGCAAATTGTCCATTGGATAGGATGTATTAATGCAATAAAAATGTATTATACATTACCAGAAAGGTCTTTTTACAGCACTTCTGCTCATTTTTGTTGCATAAAATCCATGTACATATGATTGAGATATAGCAAGTTAAAGATTGAAGTTTTTTTATTCACTGGTGCCCATGTATATCTGACAGCTTTTTTAGCATTCTCTCTTTAACTATGGATGCATTTAACTGATAAATTGAACAAAATGGTGGATTATAAAAGCAAAACATCCCTCATTAGACATATACAGAAAAAATATATCACTCATGAAGATTAACAATACTTAAGCCGCACACTTGTATAATATTGTTATGTTCATTTGTGATATATTTCTTCTTTATGTGCCATTCAGGAAGTTTTCCTATTATACAGTGTTTTGAAAGTGATACTGCACCCAATTCAATCAATCAGTCAGAGAAAAAAAAAGAAAATGAAGAACAATTATTTGTTATATGGTCTCTTGGGTTTAAGATAAATAAATCTTTGCCAACAAACCCAAATAAACCAGAAGGAAATATAAAGAAATATTCTGTAAAAAATAATATTTAATTCACCGAGAATCAGCCTTGTATTCATGTTATATCCATTTTTAATGTCAATGAGCAGCTTGTATTTTAGCAATACATGTACTTCCTTTAATCTTAAATGCTGAGCTGTTCACAGACATTTCTAACACAAATATAGTGGAACTCTGTTCATTCAAATCTCAAGTGAGCAAATTGCAAAGTTAATAAGTAAATTAAATTTTTATAAGTTAATACCCAATCCAATGGACATTTGCTAATCCGGTCGGTGCAGACTGGCCCGCCAAACGACAGAAAAAGCCGTCCTGTGTAGCCACCAGCTAGCCGGTCCCAGTACTGTGCACTCCCCAGATGGCGCCTCGTACTTCCTTCATGTCTAGACAAGCTGACGTCATAGCATCTTTTTTGTTGTCTAAACCTCTTACACCCCTAGTAAGCTGATAGCGGGGTCGGTTGGGAGGGTCTTGTGTGTCCATTGGATAGGGTATTAACTTACAAAAATTAATTTACTTATTAAATTTGCAATTTTATTGCATTAATACATCCTATCCAATGGACAATTGCTGAATAACTACCGCTTGGTTGGCGGGTAAGTTACTAGGGACTTGAAGGAACTCAATAGTATGAACAGAACAAAATCCCGGGCCAGGTTGACACAGTCAGAGACCTGTGGGCCCTTGGATCGGTCAGTCACCCGGTTACCGGGGGTATACCGACATTGCTCCCCCCGGTTTTGACAGACCTGCTCTGAGGTAGGGGAAGAGAGGGATGAGTTTAGTCCCAAGAATAAACCTCCCGAAAGAAGCACAGGTTGGTTTTTTTGGTTTTTTTTATATATATCTATATGTACACTATTAGCATATGTACAAGCCTCCTCAGTAAGTGGGGCCATTGGTGGATCTGCTAAGCAGTCACTACTGGGCCCAAATGGTAGAGCTCTGAATCAGCCCAAGTCACATCCTTCAAATAGAATTGTGTGAAGGTGTTGTAAAAGTTTAAATGACAGGCTGACAGGATTTGACCCAAGAAGACTCCTGCTTGGGAGGCCTTGGAAATGACAAAAGCCCTCACATCATGGACTTTAAAGTATGGGCCTCCTGAACAGAGAGCTCATAGCATAGGATCAAAGTTTGCTTGATCCGTGAGGAGATAGTGGCAGGTGGGATGTTCTTGTCAAAGCCTTTCTTGAAGGAGACAAAGACTAACTCCTTATTCTGCCTGAGATCTGAGGTCCTGTCCAAAGAGTAGCGCAAAGCTCTGACCGGACAGAGGGACCTGTCAGACCTGAGTGCCTTATCGAGAGTAGGGGCCAGGGCTGGTATAACCACTGGGGCCACACTGTCTAGACCCTCCTTGGCCAGCTGATTCTTAGAGAGAAAGCTGGGAGAGGGGTACAAGGAGACCTTTCACCAGTCTGACTGGTGACTGGTGTTTTGCCAAGCATGGATCTCACTCCTGTGTTTTCCCGAACCCAGAGCCAATAGGAAAAAAGTTTTGAGGGTCAAATGCTTCAAAGAGGCCTCTTTAATGGGTTCAGAGGCAGCCTTTGTCCGCTGGTGTAAAACCAGGGAGAGGTTCCAGGAGAGAATGCCCCTCCTCCCTTTGGGCCTGTCTCTGTGGAAGCTATCCAGGAGATGGGTGAGATTCTTGTCTTTGCTGACACTTATGGGCGAGTTCCCCAGTTTGTCAGCAATGGCTGATCTGTAGCCATCAATGGTACTTGGTTGCAACTTCTTGTCCTGAAACAGGTACAGTAGGAAGTCAGCTACTGACTTCACAGGGGGTGCCCTGAAGTCCACCTGGTTACTGAGGCACCACTTGTAAAAATGGTCCACTTTGCCTCATAGACTGATCTGGCTGATCCTCTTTGAGGAGCCCCAATTCGCGCTGCTACTGCCTCAGAGAAGCCCTGTTCCTTAATTGCTGAGGCTCTAGGAGCCAAGCATCCAGATTTAGGTTGGGCAGATTCCTGTGAGGAGTCTGATTGAAGGGCTGTGTTAGAAGGTTGGGCAGATTGGGTAGACTCAGGGAGATCTGGCTGGACATGATCACCAGATCCCAGAACCAAGGCATGTTTGACCACCCTGGGGCTATCAGAAAGATTCTGTGGCAAGGGTGATCCTGCAACTTCTCCACCACTTGGCCCAAGATGGTTACTGGTGGGAAGGCATAGGAGTCCAGATCCTCCCATGGTAGGCTGAGTGCGTGCACTGCCAAGGCCAGGGGGTCCGGTTCCCGTGACACAAACCAGGGCAACTTGTCGTTGAACCTCGTTGCAAATAGGTCTATCTGCGGCCTGTGCCACTTACTGCATATTGAATGAAAGACCTCCACCACCATTCAGCCGGCCTGGAATGGTCGGGCTTTGAGGGTAACCTGTCTTGTGGTACACCAAGTCAGGATTCTCCACAAGAGGGAAGCCAGGGGGCCCAACCTCATGCCTCCTTCCTTGTTTATCTATGACACCACTGTGGTGTTATCGGTTGCTACAAGAATAATCTTGTCTGAGCAGAGGTCCTGGAACTCTTTCAGGGCCAAAAAGACCGCTTTCAGTTCTAAGTAATTTATATGCAGCTTGCTTTCTGGAAGGGACCAAGTGCCTCTTGCAGTGTGCTCATCTAAGTGAGCACCCCACCCTTCCTTTGATACGTCTGTAATGATCTGCAGAGCATGTTTCATTGGGTGTAATGGTTGACCTTGAAGCACATTGCTTTCCTCAAGCCACCATTTCAGATGGGGGTGCAAGGGCTTGGGAATTGGGATGACCTTTTCTAGTGATTCTGGTACCCTCCAGTTGTGTGGGTCTCATATGCAGTCAGCCAAGGTGAACTTGTTTTCCTGTGGCTGTAAGTAACCCTATCAGAGACATAACTGCCGGACCAGACAGGCTGGTCAGGAGAGAAGTTCCTGTATTTTTTGCTGCAGGGTCTGCCAACGGTCCGGTGTTGGTCGGTCGGACCCGACCAGACTTGAGGTCGAACTGGTAACCTACAAAGTCGAAGACCTGCTTGGCTTCCAGCTCCGATTTTTCTAAATTCACCAGCCAACCTTAATCCTGGCAAAGCTTTACTAGTTTTTTGTTCATGCTAGAGACAAACTCAGTGGGATCTGGCTCTCACCAACCAGTCGTCTAGGTACTGGTGGATCTTTATACCCCTGTGTAAGGCCATCAGCTTCACCTCCTTGGCTATCACAGTAAACTCCATGGGAGCTGTGGACAGTCCGAATGGCAGTGCCTTGAACTGATATGACCTGCCCTGGATGTGAAATCTCGTGTATTTCCTGGACTGTTCCTGTATTGGTATATGGAAGTAGGCATCCTTGAAATCTATTGAGGTAACCCACTCCCCTTGCTGGAGGGAGGTTATGATGGTTTCAGGTGTCTCCAAAAAAAATTTTTTTTTATTTTTTGTACTGCATTTCTTCAAAAACGTGTAACACCTTCATCAAGAAACTGATCTCTGAGGGGATTTACATAATGCTTATGGTGGTCAGTGACCTTGTCAAGTTGGGGCGGATCCAGAGGGGAGAGTGGCCCTCATGAGGTCTTTTCTTTTCGGTCTGGCACCGAGAGACTCCCAAGGTTCCCAAAACTTGTGCAGTTTCACAGCCAGGTCTAGTGCCAAGGTGGGACATTTGTAACATCTTGACAAAAGCCAATTGATCGACAGATGAACAGCCCTCACACATTTCAATCTTAACAATATGTGCAGGAGTTAGACCCAATAAGTCTACACTAAAGGTCTGTTATTCTATTGTCTTTCTGGTGGAAGTCCCTGTTGATTGGCAACATTATAGTCTCTTGTTCCCGGACAGCCGTCATGCATAAAACTGAACCATTAACACAATGTTATTGTCCCTTATAGGATGGATTGACCCTTGGCAGCTCATGATGAGCAGTGAGATGCCCTGCTTAGTGTTTCTCTGTAACCAGGGTATTTAGAGGTTAAAGGGTCAGACTGACAGGTTGCTCCAGTGCGATCTGCTGCCAGTGTGTTTCTCTGTAACCAATGTTTCAGGGAGTAGAAGCAACCCCTTATTGTTCCTCTAGTGGCTCTGAGCCAATCCAAACCACTTGACAGCCATTTGCCAGTTAATTGTGTAGTTAGCCTTAGGTCCGTAAGGTCTGTAGCCGGTTGGGGCCACCTGTTACCAGGATTCCATGGCCTTGGCTACACAAAATGTGATACAGGTGCCGAAGTTCATCAATACTGAAGCTTTTCTGTAGCAACTCCTACTGTAACCAGTAGTTGATGGTTCCACGGTTCTGAAAACATCCCTGGAGCTGTAACCAGCCAACTCTCTGTAACCGGCCAGCTTTTTTCTGTGACCGGTCATCTCTCTGTAACTGGCAAGAGCCGGCAGGCTGGTGTTATCAATGAATTTAGGCAGCTACTGTAACTGGCCAACTTTCTAACCGGGCAGCTTTTCCTCTGTAACCAGTTATTTCTCTGTAACCAACCAAATGGGAGGGAGCCTTGTAAGCTGGTCCTGTAGATTATTCCTTTGTAACCAGAAACCTAATGGCAGCACAGAGTTGAATGGACTAGGTCGGTAGACTCTGTAACCGGTTGGGGGTAAACTGTACAAGGCTGAGTAGCCGGTACCCGGTCGGTAGGCTCTGTAACCATTAGATGAACCAATTTTACAACTAATTCAGTTGAATGAACTGTTGAATTCAGCTTACTGTAGGTTTCCTGCATTAAATGTTGGCTACCTGCCCAAGTCAACACAGAGTTGGCTGGACTAGGTCGGTAGAAACTCTGTAACCGGTTGGGTGGGGTACACTTTACAAGGCTGTGTAGCCAGGAGGAATGCTCTGTAACCAGTTGTTGAAGCAATTCAACAACTATCTTTTGTGTTGAATCCAGTTTACAGTAGGTTATCTGTATTAATTAAGGATTTATCGTAAGTCCACATCTTGTGAAGATTTGACAGTTGCTGGGAAAGCCCTTGTGAGTTATTTTTAGAACGGTATTGCAGATCGGTGTGTCACGTGACCAGCAGGCGCAGATGACGTCAGTGGTCGCGTTCTTTGTGTGATACTTAGCCGGCAACTTTACAGTATTCTGACTGTCCCCAAAACCCCACTACCAACAACAAGGCTGGGTCTGTAAGGCAGGGACTGGTATCACAGAAAGCACGAGTTCTGAAGAACGCACGTCCGACTTTCCTGGTCGGTGAATCATATGACCAGCTTCATGGAGATGACGTCAAGAGGTCGCATTCTTTCGAGCTGCCTGGTCGACTGATGCTTTATAGCAGAGAAGCCTGTACCAGTGCGCTCTGAAGGTGAAAATCCTGGTCGGTGCCAGTCTGAAGTCGGTACCAGTGCACTCTGAAGAGGTAGGAAGCTCTGTAGATGAATTTCTTTCTTTTGTGATAAAAACAGGAAACTTGAACAGTGACCTGGCCATCCACAACCCCCACTACCGACAACAAAGCCGGGTCTGCAAGGGAGGGACTGATATCACAGTAGACGTGAGTTCAAAAGAACGCACTTCATGCTCTTCTGATGGGAATTCCTTTTATGTATATACTTGAGAAGAATGACGTTTCGTTCGTGAACTGTAGCTGGAAGTTACAGAAGTTATATTTACAAAACAAGACCACTACCGCGGTATGTATCTCCCGCCGAGTACCGCAGGGGAAGAATTACTACATTGAAATTTTTCCCCTTTGCATAGGGCACTGTTGTACCATCCTGCAGGTCGAAAATTCACTTGAAACCGCTCTATCTGTTATGCTTTTCGAGATATTGACACTTTTCCATTTTCAGCAAAAATCCAAGATGGCCGCCGAAAGTGGCGAAAAATGAAATTTTTCCCCTTTGGACAGGACACTCTTGTATCACCCTGTGGGTCAAAAAATCGCTCGAAATCGCTCGATCTGTTACGGTTTTCGAGATATTGACACTTTTTCATTTTCCGCAAAAATGTAAGATGGCCGCCAAAAGTGGCGAAAATTGAAATTTTCCCCCTTTGACCAGGAGACTCTTGTACCACCCTGCAGGTCAAAAATTTGCTCAAAATCGCTCTATCTCTTACGGTTTTCGAGATATTGACACTTTTCTATTTTCCGCAAAAATCCAAAAAGGCCGCCAAAAGTGGCGAAAATTGATATTTTATTACGCTACAATAGCTTACCATGTGGGACTTAATGCTGTTCTCGGGTTGCCACACCCGGGGCCAACGTCTTAGAAAAAAAGACAGTTCTTGTTAGCCACCGGATATACTGGTAGTTGTCGTCACGTGATAACTTCTGACCAATCGTCCTACTTTCTCGTTGGCCACGATTGACTGGTAGCAGTTTGTAAATATACAGACATTTCTATTTTTTTCTCAGTTCTTACTTATTGCTGGAGGCTAATATTTGCATATTTCTTTAATTATATGCTATAGATCATTCTGTAAAATTCTGATTTTCACACCTTAAGTATTTCTTGACTTTTGCGTGTTTTTAGCTTTCCTCGGTTCAGGCAATTCTATTGTACGTCTTTTTATTGCGTATAAAATGTCGACACATCAAGCAAATAAAGACAAACCGAGAGCTCAGAAATGCCGCCATTTCTGCTTTAGTTTTGATACACATAATTTCTGCCCTATCTGTAGGGAGGCTGGCAAGGGAGATGACCCCTGTGTCACCTTTGAAACCCCTTGTGAAATTTGCACGTCTTTCACAGATGAGCAATTACAGAAAATTCAAAACCGGAAGCGGTATTTGAAAAAGCAAAAAGCGGCAACTAGTTCCAAAGATGAACTAGATCTTTTGGGTGAAGGCGACGGGGATTCCTTCACTGGATCCAATGCAGACCTCGAGTGTGCTGCTGATAGCCTTTTTACCTCACCCCCCCATCCACAACCTCTTGCCTTCAGTTCCCTGTCCTTGAAAACGCCAGCCAAGACTATTCCACCCACCCCTGGTACGGCTTTGCAAAATAAAATCCAGAAAAACATAGAGAAATCACTCGGTGATTCCTTAAATATACATTTACAGCAGCAAATGGGTACCTTCCAGGCATCCATGTTGGAAGCTTTTCAGTCACTCCGAGAGGAGTTGGCTGCAAAACAAAAAGTCGAGGTAGAGTCCTCGCTTCTTGCTTCAAAACCTGGCTTGTCCAGTAATACTGCTGCCCCTCTGGATTTGCCCCCTCCGAGATCTGGTACTAACATCCCAAGCGAGGATATGGATGTGGACTTCGGTCCAGCACTTCCTCCGCGTCTAGTATCTACTCAACCTTCCTCGGATCAGTACGTTGCCCCCTCTGAAGGTCATCCCGAAGAGGTCTCGTACTCTCACAAAAAGCAAAGCCATAAGCAGCCAGTTGACCCGAGCTCTGCCTCGGACCAACCAATTGAGGATTCCGATGAACCTCGGATCCCCTCTTCTAGATCCAAAAAACACTCTGACAAGAGCAAACATAAATCAAGATCTAGATACGTGTCATTTTCCTCAGAGGAGGATCACTCCCCTGTAGCCAGACACAGGTCTTCTAAGCCCTCTAGGGCTCAGCCCTCATGAGTAGCTTCTGATCAAGACCTCCCACAACATGATCCAGACCCCCCTTATTATAGCGAAGTAGCTTTGTCTGACATGCCCTCACAATACTCTGAAGAGGTAGACACCTTCAGGTGTATTCTGTCTCTCCCTGATCCCAGGGAATCTATGCCCAGGTCGTCCACTTCAGTGTTGGGTCTGGATGATGAAAAAGGCCGTCAAGAGCTCAGACCTAGAGGTCCTTCCTCTATCCTTCCACTTAGCTCAGTTATCAAGGACGGCTTTGATAAATTCCAACATGACTTTAAGGCTGCCAATTTATCTGAGGGAAAATATGTCAAGCCTCCTCCCTCAACTTCAAAGTGGTACAAGGTGGGACAACCAACTTTTCAGGACAAAATTCAGGAGTTGAATACGGACTTCGCTAAGATCTGTATTACTCCTAGACCTTCTGGGCCCCCAGTAGCCAGAGTTCCCCTGCCAGTTCTCAAGGAGCTGGAACTTCAGGCTAGACAAAATATTTCTACCCTCAACTTCATCGCTGCATTTGCCAAAACCTCCTCTTCTTGCAATGCTTCATTGGAAAAATGCCAACATAGCATCAAATCTACCGTCAAGAAGATAAAATCTCAGATTCAGAAAGGTGCCAATCCTGAGAAAGCGGCAAAGCGCGGATATGAGGAAGTAGCTGACTACTTAGATTTTTGGAACAAGACAGTACTTGTCCAACACAGGGCCCTCACTTGCCTCAGCAAATCTCTAGCCCATATTTTGCAGAGGGAATTATACTCTATGGCTAATACCGGCTTGCTCAGACGCGAAGCCGAGATGACTCTATTACATCCACAATTAGGAGAAACGAGACGTCAAGAACTCAGGAACTCGTCCTTTTGGGGCCCTTCCTTGTTCGAGTCTCAATTAGTGAAGGAAGGTGAGGACTTCCTTCTCAAAAAAGGCACCTCAAAAGATTCTCAGGGTTTTGTACCCTACCAGAATAAGCCCTTTCGTGGTCCCCACAAGAAAAGAGGCTCCTACAGGAAACGCCCCTATGGGGGCAATACCTCTCAAAGCAGTAACCAGTCCTTTCCCTTGGGAAGAGGAAAATCCAACTTCAGAGGCTCCAGGGATCGTTTTCGACCCCACAATAGAGGAAGGGGGCGTGGAAACCCCCCTCCCCAATGACTCCTCCAAAGCCTCACTCAGTCCACCAGTAGGAGGTCGCCTCCGTTCTTTCAGGAGAGACTGGCTCACAAACAAATGTTCTCAAAACGTGTTAAACATTATCACCAATGGCTACGTTCTGCCATTCCGTTCAAAGCCAAACTTGATCAGATTTCCTCTGATTCTGTCAGAGTACAAGGCCCAACAAAAAGACCAAGCCTTGGCTACTTGTATCCAGTCTCTCCTGTCAAAGAACGCTATCGAAAGGGTAGACAATGTAAAATCTCTCGGGTTTTACAGTCGCCTGTTCCTAGTACCCAAGCCTCACCAAAGGTGGAGGCCAGTCATAGACTTAAGCAGGCTCAACACTTTTCTACACGTAGAAAAGTTCAAAATGGAAACTCCAGAGTCCATCAGGACCTCCCTGATTCCAGGGGAGTGGGTATCGTCGATAGATCTGTCGGACGCTTACCTGCACATCCCCATCCACCCAAGCTCAAGGAAATACCTAAGGTTTTGCTACAAGGCTCAGGTGTTCCAGTTCACCTCCCTCCCGTTCGGGCTAGCCACAGCCCCCCAGGTCTTTACAATGATCGTAAAGGAAGTGAAACTAATGGCCCTCTCAAGAGGACTCAGAATTCACCAATACCTGGACGACTGGCTGATCAGGTCCCAGTCTCAGGAGGAAGCCCAAGTGAACACTCAGGCAGTGGTAGACCTAACTCAGTCCTTGGGGTGGATAATAAATCAGGAAAAATCAGAACTGAAACCTACTCAGGTGTTTTCGTTCGTGGGCTACTAATACCACCTAGATTCAGCCCTTGTAAAACCCACTCAAGAGAGATGGCTCAAACTTCAGGATTTGATCCTACGACTCAAGTCAAAACGTGTTTTGACTGCAAGATGTTTGATGTCTCTAATTGGGTTGCTAGCCTCAACGGAGAAAATGGTCCCGGAGGGACGCCTTCACATGAGGCCCTTTCAGTTTCACCTCAAGGAGCACTGGAGATATCCTCAGTCGCTGGACAACCTCCTTCCCTGGACAGAAGCCATTGCAGCCCACCTGGATTGGTGGCAAAATCCCTCCAATGTGATGAAAGGTGCAGACCTTCATCCCAAAGACCACAGTATCCAACTCTTTACCGACGCCTCAAACGAAGGTTGGGGCGCTCACTTAGACCAAAATTTTACAAAGGGTCTGTGGTCGGATCGGGAAAAAAGGCTACACATAAATGTCCTAGAATTGAAGGCGGTCTCCCTGGCCCTTCGAGACTTCAAGGACCAGTGCCAGAATCAAACAGTGTTGGTTGCGACGGACAACTCAACAGTGGTAGCCTACATCAACAAACAAGGAGGAACACACTCGGCAGAGATGTGTGCTCTCCTATGGAAGATCATGACCTGGTGCCATCACTACCACAGAACATTGAAAGCCAGGCACATTCCAGGGTGCCTGAATGTGATGGCCGACCTGCTCTCCAGGTCCAACCAAGTGCAGTCAACAGAATGGTCTCTGCACCCACAGGTCTTCAAACAGATCTGCCAAAAGTGGTTCACACCTCATGTAGACTTATTTGCCACTCACCTGAACCACAAACTCCCTCTATATGTGTCTCCTATCCCAGACCCAAAGGCCTGGGACATAGATGCTCTGAACATAAACTGGACCAACCTCACGGCCTATGCGTACCCTCCTACGGCTCTCCTTCACAAGGTGATCCAAAAGATCAGGCATTGTCATTGCCTGATCATCGTAATAGCCCCAGGCTGGCCAGGGATGCCCTGGTTTTGGGACCTAGTGCAGCTCTCAACAGAGATCCCACTGCAACTCCCAGTGTCAACAACCCTACTCAAACAGTCCCACAAGCTGGTGTTCCACAACAACCCCCAGCACCTGAACCTCCACGCCTGGTGTCTAGGAGCGGGCAACTCCAGGAACAAGGCTTCTCTGTGGAGGTGGCAGAGAGAATTGCTGCCCCTCAGCGGTCATCAACAAGGACCATCTACAAATCAAAGTGGGCCCTATTTGAAAAATGGTGCAGAGAAAATTCGGTGGATTTCTCCACTCCATCTGTGAAACAAATCTCAGATTTCTTCATGTATCTGTACCAAGACTTAAACAGGCGCCCCTCGACCATTGATGGTTACAGGACTGCAATCGTTGACACTTTGGGCCCAACGGCCCAACATATTGCACACAATGCAGACCTTCATAGGTTACTCTCCAGTTTTCACAGGGATCGTCCTAAAAGTTCCAGAAATTTACCCAAGTGGAACCTTTCTGTTGTCCTTAACGAGCTCACCAAAGCACCATTTGAGCCCATGAAAGACTCAGACCTCAAACATCTTACTCTCAAAACTGCTTTCTTGCTAGCCTTGGCCTCCGGCAAGCGCCGCAGCGAAATCCATGCCTGGGTCGCTAACAAAGTAGCTAATTTAGGCCAATGGGAAAAGGTAGCCTTGTTCCCTTCTTCTGATTTCATAGCCAAAAACCAACTAGCAAGAGAAGGTTCTCAAAGTGTGTCACCAGTGACTATTCCTGCTTTGACTACCATTGTAGATAGACAGTTTAAAGAAGACAGGACCCTGTGTCCCGTGCGGGCCCTGAGGTTTTATTTGGACCGAACTAAAGACCTGAGAGGGTCTCGTTCTCTCCTTTTCATCTCCTTTAAGAAAGGACATACCTCAGACATCAGACCCGCTACACTCTCTTCATGGTTGAGACAAACCATCTTACTTTGTTACAAACAAGCAGATCAACAAGCCTTGGACTTGGTCCAAGTCAAAGCGCATGACATCCGGGCCTTCGCGGCCTCTAAGGCCTTTTACGGTGGGGTATCGGTAGACCAAATCATGCAAGCCTGTCACTGGAAAGCTCACAACACATTTACAAATTTTTACCTAAAAGACCTTACTTGGTCGGACACCGACAACAATTTATACCTGGGACCCGTAGTGGCTGCACAACAAGTCCTAGATCCTTCCCCTCAGACCAGTTGTCCTCGGAAAGGAAAAGGGGGGGGGGGGGGGGGGGGGCACATCCGCTACAACCAAGTCTTCAGGAGTCATTCCCAGGATCTAGGTATTCCTTTACCTTCAAGATGTTACGGGTAAGGTCATTTTATCCTTTAATTATTAAGTAATTTCTATTAAGGACTTATTTAGTTGTCATTAATCTCATATTCAGGTTTTAAAAAAAATTTTTATGAGAGGCCCAACCACTGGGTTGGTCAGTCACACGTGAAGGGCCCTTTGGGACCCTTAGACCTCGAAGTGAGCACTGCTGCACTTCAGTCCTACAATCAAACATCTAGACAGTTTTAGCACTGTCTCTCATTTACTTAGGTTTTTGGCTCGTTACAGGCCCGGCTTTCGGGATCGGGGCACTGTAAATGGGACTCAGACTGGTATTTCTGGCACTATTCTATACTTTTAATTCAAAATCTTAGAAAAAAATTACATATCTTCCAGTCTCAGCTGTAATCCCACCACCGGGCGGTTGAATTCAGCATTAAGTCCCACATGGTAAGCTATTGTAGCGTAATAAAATTGGAAATTTTAATTACTTAAATGTAGCTTTTATAAGCTACAAGCTTACCATGTGGGACTTAGGAGAGTCCCACCCTGCCTCCCTGCTGTTTACAGCTGAGGGGTAGGTTTAAAAAATTTCAACGAGAAAGTAGGACGATTGGTCAGAAGTTATCACGTGACGACAACTACCAGTATATCCGGTGGCTAACAAGAACTGTCTTTTTTTCTAAGACGTTGGCCCCGGGTGTGGCAACCCGAGAACAGCATTAAGTCCCACATGGTAAGCTTGTAGCTTATAAAAGCTACATTTAAGTAATTAAAATTTCCAATTTTACCCCTTTGCACAGGACATTCTTGTACTACCTTGCAGGTCAAAAATTCGCTCGAAATTGCTCTATCTCTTATGGTTTTCGAGATATTCACACTTTTTCATTTTTTTCCGCTAAAATCCAAGAAGGCCGCCAAAAGTGGCGAAAATTGAAATCTTTCCCCTTTGCATAGGACACTTTTGTACTACCCTGAAGGTCTAAATGCAATAGTTTTCAAGTTACAAGTGATTTCACTCATGATGGAAGTTAGTGAAAAATCCAAAAGTAGCTATTACTCACTTATCTATTGAGATAGACACCCAAGTTACTCACCATGTTGTTGCTGTGGGAAAAAGTAGGTGAATAACATATTTTAACAAAATGCTCTAAATACAATACTTTTCAAGTTATAATCGATTTAGTGCATGATTTCATTAATTTTAATGCATTAAAAATTATTTTAATAATTCATAAAAAAACTTTAGCATGTGAAATATCTCCAAAATGTAGGTGAATGAGTTATTTGAGAAATACTGGCTATCTGCAATACTTTTTGTGATAATAGGCAATTACTCATTTTGAGTAGGTGAGTAATTAGATATGGATCTGAAAATTCACTAATTGAAAGTTCTCCCAAAATATAGGTGAAGTGAGTTATTTGAAAAATACTGGCTATCTGCAATACTTTTAGAGATAATTCGCATTTACTCATTTTGAGTAGGTGAGTAATTACCTACAGGTTTGGAACTTCACCATGTGAAAGCTCTTCCAAAAGTAGATGAATGAGTTATTTGATAAAAATTGGGTACCCACAATACTTTTAGAGATAATTAGCATTTACACATTTTGAGTGGGTGAGTAATTACCTACGAGTCTGAAACTTCACCATGTGAAAGCTCTTTCAAAAGTAGATGAATGAGTTATTTGAGAAAAATTGGCTATCTGCAATACTTTTAGAGATAATTAGCATTTACTCATTTTGAGTAGGTGAGTAATTAGCTATGGGTCTGAAACTTCACCATGAGACAGCTCATCCAAAAGTAGATGAATGAGTTATTTGAGAAAAATTGACTATCTGCAATACTTTCAGAGATAATTCGCATTTACTCATTTTGAGTAGGTGAGTAATTAGCTACAGGTCTGAAACTTCACAATGTGAAAGCTCTTCCAAAAGTAGATGAATGAGTTATTTGATAAAAATTGGCTATCTGCAATACTTTTAGAGATAATTAGTATTTACTCATTTTGAGCGGGTGAGAAATTAGCTACAGGTCTGAAACTTCACCAAGTGAAAGCTCTCCCAAAAGTAGATGAATGAGTTATTTGAGAAAAATTGGCTATCTGCTATACTTTTAGAGATAATTCGCATTTACTCATTTTGAGTAGGTGAGAAATTAGCTATGGGTCTGAAACTTCACCATGTGAAAGCTCTTCCAAAAGTAGATGAATGAGTTATTTGAGAAAAATTGGCTATCTGCAATACTTTTAGAGAGAATTCGCATTTACTCATTTTGAGTAGGTGAGTAATTAGCTATGGGTCTGAAACTTCACCATGTGAAAGCTCTTCCAAAAGTAGATGAATGAGTTATTTGAGAAAAATTGGCTATCTGCAATACTTTTAGAGATAATTAGCATTTACTCATTTTGAGTAGGTGAGTAATTAGCTATGGGTCTGAAACTTCACCAAGTGAAAGCTCTTCCAAAAGTAGGTGAATGAGTTATTTGAGAAAAATTGGCTATCTGCAATACTTTTAGAGAGCATTCGCATTTACTCATTTTGAGTAGGTGAGTAATTAGCTATGGGTCTGAAACTTCACCATGTGAAAGCTCTTCCAAAAGTAGATGAATGAGTTATTTGAGAAAAATTGGCTATCTGCAATACTTTTAGAGATAATTCGCATTTACTCATTTTGAGTAAGCGGGTAATTAGCTATGGGTCTGAAACTTCACCATGTGAAAGCTCTTCCAAAAGTAAATGAATGAGTTATTTGAGAAAAATTGGCTATCTGCAATACTTTTCGAGATATTTAGCATTTACTCATTTTGAGTAGGTGAGAAATTAGCTACAGGTCTGACACTTCACCAAGTGAAAGCTCTCGCAAAAGTAGGTGAATGAGTTATTTGAGAAAAATTGGCTATCTTCTATACTTTTAGAGATAATTCGCATTTACTCATTTTGAGTAGGTGAGAAATTAGCTAGGGGTCTGAAACCTCACTAAGTGAAAGCTCTTCCAAAAGTATATGAATGAGTTATTTGAGAAAAATTGGCTATCTGCAATACTTTTAGACATAATTAGCATTTACTCATTTTGAGTAGGCGAGTAAGTAGCTATGGGTCTGAAACTTCACAATGTGAAAGCTCTTCCAAAAGTAGGTGAATGAGTTATTTGAGAAAAATTGGCTATCTGCAATACTTTTAGAGAAAATTCGCATTTACTCATTTTGAGTAGGTGAGTAATTACCTACGAGTCTGAAACTTCACCATGTGAAAGCTCTTCCAAAAGTAGATGAATGAGTTATTTGAGAAAAATTGGCTATCTGCAATACTTTAAGAGATAATTAGCATTTACTCATTTTGAGTAGGTGAGTAATTAGCTACGGGTCTGAAACTTCACCAAGTGAAAGCTCTCCCAAAAGTAGGTGAATGAGTTATTTGAGAAAAATTGGCTATCTGCAATACTTTTAGAGAGAATTCGCATTTACTCATTTTGAGTAGGTGAGTAATTAGCTATGGGTCTGAAACTTCACCATGTGAAAGCTCTTCCAAAAGTAGGTGAATGAGTTATTTGAGAAAAATTGGCTATCTGCAATACTTTTAGAGATAATTCTCATTTACTCATTTTGAGTAGGCGAGTAATTAGCTATGGGTCTGAAACTTCACCATGTGAAAGCTCTTCCAAAAGTAAATGAATGAGTTATTTGAGAAAAATTGGCTATCTGCAATACTTTTCGAGATATTTAGCATTTACTCATTTTGAGTAGGTGAGAAATTAGCTACAGGTCTGACACTTCACCAAGTGAAAGCTCTCGCAAAAGTAGGTGAATGAGTTATTTGAGAAAAATTGGCTATCTTCTATACTTTTAGAGATAATTCGCATTTACTCATTTTGAGTAGGTGAGAAATTAGCTAGGGGTCTGAAACCTCACTAAGTGAAAGCTCTTCCAAAAGTATATGAATGAGTTATTTGAGAAAAATTGGCTATCTGCAATACTTTTAGACATAATTAGCATTTACTCATTTTGAGTAGGTGAGTAACTAGCTACGCATCTGAAACTTAACCAAGTGAAAGCTCTCCCAAAAGTAGGTGAATGAGTTATTTGAGAAAAAATGGCTACCTGCAATACTTTTAGAGATAATTCGCATTTACTCATTTTGAGGAGGTGAGTAAGTAGGCCAAAGTTCACCAAACCATTTTCCCCTTAGCATAGGATACTCTAGTACTACCCTGTGGTTCAAAAATTTGCTCGAAATTTCTCTATCTCTTACAGTTTGAGAGATATTTCTGATTTTTCACATTTTCACTAAAAGTAGCAATAAAGTAGCCATTACTCACTTGTACATTGAGCAACAGTTGTGAAACTTAAATATGTTACAGTTCACAAAAAAGTACATGAACAACATATTTGAGAGAAATTGTGTAGCTGCAATACTTTTGAAGATATAAGCCATTTACTCATTATGGTTATCATTAAAAATTGAAAAAGTACCTATTACTCACTTAGCTATGGAGATACACTTCCAAATTACTGACCATGTTGTAGCTGTGGAGAAAGTAGCTGAACATCATATTGGAACAAAATTGTGTAGCTGCAATACTTTTGAAGATATAAGCCATTTACTCGTTGACAGTTATAAGTCATATAACTAGAAATAGGACGCATCTGTGGCCAGATGCTGGATGTATCCACCGACAAAGGCCAACTAACATAGTTTAGAAGATAAAAAGCATTTTTCGTTAATAAGCAAGCTGAAAGCACTTTTAAGTTTGGCTACCTTTATTTGACCCTGTAGCAGGGGCCCAAGGTGAAGTCTGACCACTTCAAAAGATTCGCAGTCCATGATTTCCTATAAGTCGTTTTCACATTGCAAACCTCTAGGACCAATAATAAGCAGGAGGGGCCCAAGGTGAAATCTGACCACATGAAAAGATTTGCAGCCCATGACTTCCTCTAAGTTGTTTTCATATTAATGAGTTATTTGTGAAATACTGGCTATCTGCAATACTTGTAGAGATAATTCGCATTTACTCATTTTGAGTAGGTGAATAATTAGCTACGGGTCTGAAACTTCACCAAGTGAAAGCTCTCTCAAAAGTAGGCGAATGAGTTATTTGAGAAAAATTGGCTATCTACAATACTTTTAGAGATAATTAGAATTTACTCATTTTCAGTAGGCGAGTAATTACCTACGGGTCTGGAACTTCACCATGTGAAAGCTCTCCCAAAAGTAGATGAATGAGTTATTTGATAAAAAATTGGATATCTGCAATACTTTTAGAGATAATTTGCATTAACTCATTTTCAGTAGGTGAGTAATTACCTACGGGTCTGAAACTTCACCAAGTGAAAGCTCTCCCAAAAGTAGGTGAAGGAGTTATTCGACAAAAATTGGCTATCTGCAATACTTTTAGAGATAATTTCCATTTACTCATTTTGAGTAGGTGAGTAATTACCTACAGGTCTGAAACTTCACCAAGTGAAAGCTCTCCCAAAAGTAGGTGAAGGAGTTATTTGACAAAAATTGGCTATCTGCAATACTTTTAGAGATAATTTCCATTTACTCATTTTGAGTAGGTGAGTAATTACCTACAGGTCTGAAACTTCACCAAGTGAAAGCTCTCCCAAAAGTAGGTGAAGGAGTTATTTGACAAAAATTGGCTATCTGCAATACTTTTAGAGATAATTTGCATTTACTCATTTTGAGTAGGTGAGTAATTACCTACGGGTCTGAAACTTCACCAAGTGAAAGCTCTCCCAAAAGTAGGTGAAGGAGTTATTTGACAAAAATTGGCTATCTGCAATACTTTTAGAGATAATTCGCATTTACTCATTTTGAGTAGGTGAGTAATTACCTACAGGTCTGGAACTTCAGCATGTGAAAGCTCTCCCAAAAGTAGGTGAATGAGTTATTTAAGAAAAATTTGCTATCTGCAATACTTTTAGAGAAAATGCAGAATTACTCATTTTTAGTAGGTAAGTAATTTAGCCACAGGCCTAATTTAGACATAAAGCCTACCAATAGAGTACTGTGGTGCACCCTGTAATATACTTTGCAAACTTGAGAAGGCTAATTTTTTTTTTGTTAGAGCGGTAATGGTGAAATCTCTCTACACACTACGGCTATCCAGTGGATACAATGATTTACTCAACAGTGAGAACCTGAAAGTAGATATTGGTAAGCTATGCCATGACATAGAGGTCTGCAATTTCACTCTGTTATAGCTGACCAAAAATTATGTGAATAACATATTTAAACAAAATACTGTAAATGTAATAGTTTTCACGTTATAACTGATTTACTCAACAGTGATAACGTCAAAGTAGCTATTACTCAGCTATGCAATGAGCTACATGTCTGAATTTTTTCTATGTTATAGCTGACCCAAAATTAGGTGAACAACATATTTAAGCAAAATACTGTAAATGCAATAGTTTTCAAGTTACAACTGATTTACTCAATAGTGACAACCTGAAAATAGCTATTGCTCAGCTATGCCATGAGCTATAAGTCTGTAATTTCACGACGTTATAGCTGACCCAAAAGTAGGCGAACAACATATTTTAACAAAATACTCCAAATGCACTATTTTTCAAGTTACAAGTCATTTACTCAACAGTCAGTACCTGAAAATAGCTATTGCTCAGTTGTGCCATGAGCTACAGGTCTGTAATTTCACTATGTTATAGCTGACCCAAAAGTAGCTGAATAACATATTTACACAAATTTCTGTAAATGCAATACTTTTCCAATTACAACTGATTTACTCAACAGTGTGAACTTCAAAGTAGCTATTACTCAGCTATGCAATGAGCCACAGGTCTGGAACTTCACTATGTTATAGCTGACTCCGAAATAGGTCAATAACATATTGAAACAAAATACTCTAAATGTAATACTTTTGAAGTTATAAGTAATTTACTCAACAGTGATAACCTAAAAGTAGCTATTACTCAGCTATGCCATGAGCTACAGGTCTGAAATTTTACTATGTTATAGCTGACATAAAAGTAGCTGAATAACATATTTATACAAAATTCTGTAAATGCAATAGTTTTCAAGTTACAATTGATTTTACTCATGATGGAAGTTACTGAAAAGCCCAAAAGTAGCTATTACTCACTTAGCTATTGAGACAGACACCCAAGTTACTCACCATGTTGTAGCTATGAAAAAAGTATCTGAATAACATATTTTAACAAAATGCTCTAAATGCAACACTTTTCAAGTTATAAGTGATTTAGTGCATGATTTCATGACTTTTAATGCATTTTAGACATTTTTGTCTACCACAGGCCTAATTTAGACATAAAGCCTACCAAAAAGATAGGGTGGCGAGTCCTCTAGCATACCAAGCCACCTGCCAAATATGAAAGAAATCTGGAAAGAAATGTGGACTGTAGGTCGCTAACAAGCAATATTCCACATTTTAGACATTTTTGTCTACCACAGGCCTAATTTAGACATAAAGCCTACCAAAAAGATAGGGTGGCGAGTCCTCTACCATATCAAGTCACCTGCCAAATATGAAAGAAATCCGGAAAGAAATGTGGACTGTAGGTCGCTAACAAGAAATCTCTGCGGACGCGGACGCGGACGAGGGCGCGGACGCGGACGACGACGATGATGAATCCATAGTATCCCCGCTTCGCGTCGGGGATACAATTATATTAGGTAAAAGCGCTATTACTCACTCAAAAGTAGGCCAAAGTTCACCAAACCTTTCCCCCCTTAGCAATAGGATACTCTAGTACTACCCTGTGGGTCAAATATTTGCTCGAAATTGCTCTATATCTTACAGTTTGAGAGATATTTCTGATTTTTCACATTTTCACTAAAAGTAGCAATAAAGTAGCCATTACTCACTTGTACATTGAGCAACAGTTGTGAAACTTAAATATGTTACAGTTCACAAAAAAGTAGATGAACAACATATTTGAGAGAAATTGTGTAGCTGCAATACTTTTGAAGATATAAGCAATTTACTCATTATGGTTATCATTAAAAATTGAAAAAGTAGCTATTACTCACTTAGCTATAGAGATACACTTCCAAACTACTGGCCATGTTGTAGCAGTGGAGAAAGTAGCTGAACAACATATTGGAACAAAATTGTGTAGCTGCAATACTTTTGAAGATATAAGCCATTTACTCATTATGGTTATCATTAAAAACTGAAAAAGTAGCTATTACTCACTTAGCTACGGAGATACACTTCCAAACTACTGACCATGTTGTAGCAGAGGAGAAAGTAGCCGAACAACATATTGGAACAAAATTGTGTAGCTGCAATACTTTTGAAGATATAAGCCATTTACTCATTATGGTTATCATTAAAAATTGAAAAAGTAGCTATTACTCACTTAGCTATGGAGATACACTTGCAAACTACTGACCATGTTGTAGCTGTGGAGAAAGTAGCTGAACAACATATTGGAACAAAATTGTGTAGCTGCAATACTTATGAAGATATAAGCCATTTACTCATTATGGTTATAATTAAAAATTGACAAAGTAGCTATTACTCACTTAGCTATGGAGATACACTTCCAAACTACTGACCATGTTGTAGCTGTGGAGAAAGTAGCTGAACAACATATTAGAACAAAATACTGTAAATGCAATAGTTTCAGAGTTATAAAGTCAAAGTTGGGGTTTTACGTCCCGTTCAACAGCCAGGGTCATATTGGGACAGGTCCTCAGAATTGCCACTTGTGGGACTCGAACCCACAGAGGTGACAGCCTATGATTAGATGCCGTTTCAGAGTTATAAGCCATATAATTATATTAGCTAAAATAGCTATTACTCACTCAAAAGTAGGCCAAAGTTCACCAAACCCCAAAAATATTGAAGAGCAAAAAAATTCATTAGGACTTGTGATTTACCAAAAATGTGTAGCTGTGGTAGTTTCAGAGAAAACTGCGTGACACACGCACGCACGCACGCACGCACGTACACACGCACATGGTGCAAATTATGATCTCCCTCCGGCAAGCCGGGCGGGAGATAATAAACACGGATAATATTACCTTAAAAGTTGTGTATCCAATAAACTTGCTTATATTGTAGTGCTGCCCTATCAACACAAAGGTTGAATGGGAGGAAACTAGCAACATGGCCACATATGTACATATTTCTTGTCCCTTACTGCCCTATCATCAACACTAAATTGAGTCAGCTAGAGAGCGTTTCCAGCAGATTTCTTAAAGGATATCCGTGCTCGATATGTAGATAACACTTCTGCACCAAAATATTTGCAAATAAGGTTGAAAATCCATCATAATCCACACTTTTCCTTAAAATATCTGGAGATTGTTGAAAAACACATCTGCTCAGTACACGCGCCAAACAAAAAAGATGCTATGACGTCAGCTTGTCTAGACAGGAAGGAAGTACGAGGCGCCATCTGAGGAGTGCACAGTACTGGGACCGGCTGGCCGGTGGCTACACAGGACGGCTTTTTCTGTTGTTTGGCGGGCCGGTCTGCGCCGACTGGATTAGCAATTGTCCATTGAATAGGATGTATTAACGCAATAAAAAGGGTAATTCTATCTGATCATAATATAGACATAACTGGATGCCTTTTTGTACAAAAACCTTCGAGACTGTAAACTAACTTATATTTATAAGATGTTTTACTTTATAAATTTCTTCTCTGTCAATAAGTGTAGTCAGCTTACATGGACATTCTTCCACCAGTCCAGGATTTTGAAGTATAAGCTTCTTAAATATTGGGCACTTAAACAAAATTCAAATTTCCACAGTTTAATTGAAGTTTTTGATATACTGTGGTTCCCCCAAAATATCCTACGCATTAGCTGTAGCATTCTGGTGAATCTCCTATTTTGATCAAACCTCTTTCTGAAACAACTCTTGTAATCTCTCCGTCACCCCTTTCAAAGAGTTTGTAACTAGCTCACTTTTCCACCACAATAGAGCACCACTGAGCCCTAATCCAAGAGTTAGTCTACAAAGCAGTCCCCACTTTTGCACGTCATGCCTGTTTTTGTTGACTTTATTGTCATGACGACCACTTGGCAACACCAAGTCAGGTGGTCTGTAACCTGGTTCATCTTTTACCTGTGAACACAGATATCACAGATATCTTTAAGTCAAATTCTGTTAAGTAGAATTTAATAGAGAATAGATTATCAGATCCCCAGAGTCCCTATTCCACTGATGGCTTATCTGTTATCTCGAATTTTAGGTTGAACTAAGTCTAATTCACCTTTTATAGCACTTTATCTTTGTGAACTGCAGATTCTAAGGTCCAACATATCCATAAGCCAGAGTCCTACATTACATAACGGGGGACATAAAGGAGGTAAGCAACTAAAGATAGTGCTGCCAGTCGTCAAGAAATACTAGAGTCGACACGTCGGAATTAATAGACGACGGTGAACCAACGAAAGTTGCACTACATAGCGTTGGTCAAGGACTTCAGAAGAAATATATTTTATTAACTAGAGGATCGCTCGCAAAAAAAAAAGATAATGTTTTTGCATAGCAAAAACAAAGCGTCCCGAAAAGGATATAAAGGTGAGTGCTAAAGTATTAAGAAAATGCTTCGTTTCTAGCCTTATACTGTTGTGGCAACCAAAGTCAGCGCAGTCTGCTCTATCTAGCACGGTTTTCACGATATAAGCATTTTTGTGTTTTGCAAAAAATAAAAAAATTAAAAATGTCCGCTATATTTGGCGAGACAAAAATATTTTGAAAATTGGCATGGCTACTCTGCACAGATACCCAGCAGGTCCAAAATTTTGTTGAGTTCGCTCCATATAGCACAGTTTTCGAGATATAAGCATTTTTGTGTTTTGCAAAAACTTTGAAAATTCAAAATGGCCACCATTTTTGGGGAGACAAAAATTTTTGTCAAGACCACTGCCGTGGTGTGTATCTCCCGCCGAGCATTAAAGCAGAAGAAATAGCTTTTCCGAGATATTCACAATTTTTCATTTTCGTGTGTGAAAGGTCTTCCAAAACTAGGTGAATGAGTTATTTGAGAAAAATTGGCTATCTGCAATACTATTAAGAGATAATTCACATTTACTCATTTTGAGTAGGTGAGTAATTAGCTATGGGTCTGAAACTTCACCAAGTGAAAGCTCTCCTAAAAGTAGGTGAATGAGTTATTTGAGAAAAATTGGCTATCTGCAATACTTTTAGAGATAATTCGCATTTACTCATTTTGAGTAGGTGAGTAATTAGATATGGGTCTGAAACTTCACCATGTGAAAGCTCTCCCACAAGTAGATGAATGAGTATTTGATAAAAATTGGGTATCCGCAATACTTTTACAGATAATTAGCATTTACTCATTTTGAGTAGGTGAATAAATAGCTATGGGTCCGAAACTTCACAGAGTGAAAGCTCTGCCAAAAGTAGGTGAATGAGTTATTTGAGAAAAATTGGCTATCTGCAATACTTTTAGAGATAATTCGCATTTACTCATTTTGAGTAGACGAGTAATTAGCTATGGGTCTGAAACTTCACCAAGTGAAAGCTCTCCCAAAAGTAGGTGAATGATTAATTTGAGAAAAATTGGCTATCTGCAATACTTTTAGAGATAATTCGCATTTACTCATTTTGAGTAGGTGAGTAATTAGCTATGGGTCTGAAACTTCACCAAGTGAAAGCTCTCCCAAAAGTAGGTGAATGAGTTATTTGAGAAAAATTGGCTATCTGCAATACTTTTACAGATAATTCGCATTTACTCATTTTGAGTAGGTGAGTAATTAGCTATGGGTCTGAAACTTCACCAAGTGAAAGCTCTCCCAAAAGTAGGTGAATGATTAATTTGACAAAAATTGGCTATCTGCAATACTTTATGAGATAATTCGCATTTACTCATTTTGAGTAGGTGAGTAATTAGCTATGGGTCTGAAACTTCACCAAGTGAAAGCTCTCCCAAAAGTAGGTGAATGAGTTATTTGAGAAAAATTGGCTATCTCCTATACTTTTAGAGATAATTCACATTTACTCATTTTGAGTAGGTGAATAATTAGCTATGGGTCTGAAACTTCACCAAGTGAAAGCTCTCCCAAAAGTAGGTGAATGAGTTATTTTAGAAAAATTGGCTATCTGCAATACTTTTAGAGATAATTCGCATTTACTCATTTTGAGTAGGTGAGTAACTAGCTATGGGTCTGAAACTTCACCAAGTGAAAGCTCTCCCAAAAGTAGGTGAATGAGTTATTTGAGAAAAATTGGCTATCTGCAATACTTTTAGAGATAATTCGCATTTACTCATTTTGAGTAGTTGAGTAATTAGCTATGGGTCTGAAACTTCACGAAGTGAAAGCTCTCCCAAAAGTAGGTGAATGAGTTATTTGAGAAAAATTGGCTATCTGCAATACTTTTAGAGATAATTCGCATTTACTCATTTTGAGTAGGTGAGTAATTAGCTATGGGTCTGAAACTTCACAGAGTGAAAGCTCTCCCAAAAGTAGGTGATGGAGTTATTTGAGAAAAATTGGCTATCTGCAATACTTTTAGAGATAATTCGCATTTACTCATTTTGAGTAGGTGAGTAATTAGCTATGGGTCTGAAACTTCACCAAGTGAAAGCTCTCCCAAAAGTAGGTGAATGATTAATTTGACAAAAATTGGCTATCTGCAATACTTTATGAGATAATTCGCATTTACTCATTTTGAGTAGGTGAGTAATTAGCTATGGGTCTGAAACTTCACCAAGTGAAAGCTCTCCCAAAAGTAGGTGAATGAGTTATTTGAGAAAAATTGGCTATCTGCAATACTTTTAGAGATAATTCGCATTTACTCATTTTGAGTAGGTGAGTAATTAGCTATGGGTCTGAAACTTCACCAAGTGAAAGCTCTCCCAAAAGTAGGTGAATGAGTTATTTGAGAAAAATTGGCTATCTGCAATACTTTTAGAGATAATTCGCATTTACTCATTTTGAGTAGGTGAGTAATTAGCTATGGGTCTGAAACTTCACCATGTGAAAGCTCTCCCACAAGTAGATGAATGAGTTATTTGATAAAAATTGGGTATCCACAATACTTTTACAGATAATTAGCATTTACTCATTTTGAGTAGGTAAATAATTAGCTATGGGTCTGAAACTTCACCATGTGAAAGCTCTCCCAAAAGTAGGTGAATGAGTTATTTGAGAAAAATTGGCTATCTGCAATACTTTTAGAAATAATTCACATTTACTCATTTTGAGTAGGTGAATAATTGGCTATGGGTCTGAAACTTCACCATGTGAAAGCTCTTCCAAAAGTAGGTGAATGAGTTATTTGAGAAAAATTGGCCATCTGCAATACTTTCAGAGGTAATTCGCATTTACTCTTTTTGAGTAGGTGAGCAATTAGCTATGGGTCTGAAACTTCACCAAGTGAAAGCTCTTTGGGATAGCTGCTCTGCAGAGATACCCTGAAGATAAAAAATTTCGTCGAAATCGCTCTATGTAGCACGGTTTTCGAAATATAAGCATTTTTGTGTTTTGCAATTTTTACGCAAAAATTCGAAAATTCAAAATGGCCGCCATTTTTGGCAAGATAAAATTTTTTTGAAAATTGGCATGGCTACTCTGCAGAGATACCCTGCGGGTCAAAAATTTCGTCGAAATCGCTCTATCTAGCAGGGTTTTTGAGATATAAGCATTTTTATGTTTTGCAATTTTTGCGAAAAATTCGAAAATTCAAAATGGCCGCCATTTTTGGCGAGACAAAAATTTTTTCAAAATTGGGATAACTACTCTGCAGAGATACCCTGAGGGTCAAAAATTTCGTCGAAATCGCTCTATCTAGCACGGTTTTCGAGATATAACCATTTTTATGTTTTGCAATTTTTGCGAAAAATTCGAAAATTCAAAATGGCCGCCATTTTTGGCGAGATAAAAATTTTTTCAAAATTGGGATAACTACTCTGCAGAGATACCCTGAGGGTCAAAAATTTCGTCGAAATCGCTCTATCTAGCACGGTTTTCGAGATATAAGCATTTTTGTGTTTTGCAATTTTTGCGAAAATTTCGAAAATTCAAAATGGCCGCCATTTTTGGCGAGACAAAAATATTTTGAAAATTGGGAAAAGTACTCCGCAGAGATATCCTGCGGGTCAAAAATTTTGTCGAAATTGCTCTATCTAGCACGGTTTTTGAGATATAAGCATTTTTGTGTTTTGCAATTTTTGCGAAAATTTCGAAAATTCAAAATGGCCGCCATTTTGGGCGAGACAAAAATTTTTTGAAAATTGGGAAAACTACTCCGCAGAGATACCCTGCGGGTCAAAAATTTTGTCGAAATCGCTCTATCTAGCACGGTTTTCGAGATATAAGCATTTTTGTGTTTTCCTTATTTGGAAAATTCGTAATGATTAATTAATCATTAATTACTCGGCCATTTCTTGACCAATCAATGTCAAAATCTAATGATTTCCAGATTTTAATAGAATGAATGTATTTGCCAAGTTTCAGGTGAATTGATAAAATTCCTTTCAAGTTATCATCCGGACAAGCTTCCCCATCGAAAAAAGACATTTTTGGTCATGTGACCTCTCTGATTGGTTGAAATGTCACTGCAGCATATTCAAAAAAATTCCCCAGGGCTACTGCCTAAACCTGCCAAATTTGAAAAGAATCCGCCTAACGGTTACAGAGTTATAAGGAAAACAAAATGCGGAGCCGGCGGAGCCGCCGGAGCCGGCGGAGCCGGCGGAGCCAGAAGCTCTCCCATACACAAACAAGCGTCCCTTGCGGGACGCTTAATTAGCCGGTTTTAAATAAAAAACGAATTTTTGTAGTTTGATCTTTGACCTTATCTGATAAAGTACTGAATCTCGTGAGAATTTATATTTGCGGTTAAAAAATTGAGGGAAGCAGCCATTGTTGTTTCCACTTGAAAGCTGTGACAACTTAAAAATGTGATTATTTTCTTTAAAAACTCTAATTATCCTAAGATTTTATTAAGTAGGTAATATTTTAGTGTATTATAAAAGTTTTGATGAAAAAAAGATCTTTATAATGTATGAACCGACGCATCGTAATTTCAACACGACCGACTATGACCAAGTCGAGCCGCATCGTTACTGCACTAACTAAAGAGATACCATGGAAAAAGGAAAAACAGGGTAGGTACACTTTGGAGAACAGGTAGAATTTTAGGACTGATCTGAACAAAATTATTTTAAAGCCTATCAGTCAATGCTGCTATGAATTAATGCACTTGCACCAAGATGACTGGGAGGGGCCACAGTGGCAGAGTGGTAACACTCTCGCCTCCCACCTCTGAGATCGGGGTTCAGTTCCAAGCCCGACCTCAAGTGGGAAAGCTGATAGTTGCTTGCCGTTGGTCGGCAGTTTACAGTACAGAACCTTGACCAACTGTATGTACTGGTTTCCTCTGCCCATAAAAACTACCCGTCATGACATGACCTGTACAGTGCTGAAAGCGACATAATAATCATAACCTGTAGAATAAATGCAGTCTCGTGCTCTTAAGAAGTTCATGTGTAATGGTTAATACTGAATGTATACAAATGGTATGGTCAATACCATAAAAGGTATCCTGTACCTGTATCATTTTAATAGGTTTTCTACAGTTTAGATACGTTGTGTTGTGGAGAAAAGAAAAAAATGGGTATTTGACTCTCTCTTGATATATATGGTGCTTCTAAATATACTTTATTGACAACAGTAAGCTAACAGATAAAGTTGTCTCAGGTTAATTCAGACATAATGGAGATGTCCGAGGTTTCATGAAGCTGTAACACCTGTTATCAGATCATCTCCCAGCTTTCTGGCAATTTGTTTTACTCCACTCTTTACAAATACTCAAATCTATTGAGTAGTTTTCAATCAATAGTTACACAATGGTAAAGTGTATTCTTCAGCTCATTCTAATAATCCATTACTCTAATACAACTGAAGGAGAACCTGAATACCCTGAAACAACTTTAAAAAATTGCATATATAAAAGGATAAATACCCGAGCTAGGTGTTCTCTGAGTGAGGTGAGTTCTTTATACAACAACCTGGTATTGTTCATGGCTTCATCTGAGTTAATACATAGCTGTTGTGCACCAACTCCCTCCTGCATTGAAAAATAATGAAGAAGTAGAATTGTTTTGATGAGAGAAAATTTCACGGAGTTCCACACTTTTCCATATCTACCCTAACAAACTTGTTGCCAATCAACAGTTTTACCCTGAACTCTACAGATGCCAGAAAGCATATATTTTGTATGGCATCCAGAAGTGAATTAATTTACAATTTACAATAGAGAACCGAGGTTGCCAATATTTCAGACAGAAACTATATGCAAGAAATTTTGTGCTATGCTGACATTTTTACCTTTATAATTACAGCAGGTTGACCTTTGCATGAATTTACCTGTGAAATGACAAAAAATTACCTGCGAAATAACAAAAAAAATATACCAAATGCCAAAAATTCACCTGAGCATCGACAAGAAATTATACACTTGTACACACTTATACACTATATGAGAATTTACCTATGGAATGACAAAAAGTTACATGTTGAATGATGAGAATTTACCTGTGCAATGAGAACTTGTACAAAGAAAAAAATTTACCCATGAGTAGGTACCTGTACAATGACAAACATTTGGCAGTGCCATGACAAAACATTATATGTGCAAAAATTTACCTGTGCTGTGACAAGGATTTGCTTGTCACTTTTAATCTGGTCAGTGACAAAACCAATGGTGGTGGCAATGTAGCTGATATGTTTCTTTATATTTTGGACCATCGCTAAAGCTTCTGCACAACTAAATACAAACAAACACGAGCTTAGGATTTGACTCAAACTAACTGAAAATATAAATGCATGTGATGACAGAAACTCACATGAGACCACACTGGAACTGAAGTTCCTGTCTCAGAATTTAAATTTCTGTCAGATGTGAGTTTCTGTAGTAACATATTCATAGATCACTTTAACCTAAATAGTTACTGAAGTTTAGTACTCTCCAACTTTGAATATCAATGAAGAACTGTTAAGAAATTGAATTTCTTCAGATAATTTTTGAACAATTTATTTAACATGTTAATATAACTTTTTACTTTTAATTGATTAACATTTAACAGACAACAATTGTATGTTTCCTCAGCATTGAAAAATATTTTTTCTAAAGTGGAACATACTGATATAAATCAGGTTTTCACAGTGTAAAGCATGGTTTTCAATCTATATTATTAATTGTTTCATATACTAAAATAATTTATGTCTTTGATTCTTATAATGCCACATTTAACTGTGACAACAATATATCTAAATGTAAGAATTATGTGTTATTCTTTAATGTAAAGGTGAAAAAGTGTCATGGTTTCATCAACAACATATTACATGTCGCCCATAAAAAGATTCAACACTCCATATAGGAGAGCCTGCCACAGTGTGTGTAAAAATCCTTGATTACTGTCAAAGAAATGCCTGTGGCAGGCATATTGTTTTTCAATATGAGGCCAAAAAATATTTCCAGGCAAGTTTTTCTAATAATAAACATATCCTTCAAACTTCAGAAATCTAGACACAAAAAGTTTTTGCAAGAGAGCAGTAAGAATATCACACACTATGTATTATATTTGTAAGTTTTCCACACAAAAAAATAGCATCCCAACAGCCCAGGAAAATAGTTTTCAATGCCATGAGCTATAGAAGATTGACACAGTACAATGATCAGGAGACTTAGAGAGTAAACAGTGTGACATGATGTTATACACCTACAACCCCCAACCAATATCCCTACCAAGTGTCAACTTGTATTGTATTGTGTATTGTATTGTGAATTTATACTCAGCACAATATCTCCATATACTACAGGACTCAAAGCACTATTAAACCCATCCGACTGCACAGGTACAGCCCCAACTCACAAGTCCCTGACAATCCCTTAACTGGAAGATAGAGGCTCAAGGATGACCATCTATCAACGTCCTTGAGGTTCTTTAGCCTGCCACTGGGGATAGGACCCAATGACAGAGGACTGCCATTTTAAGTAGTCATCCGAGCCACTATGTATCTGCCTGTACCTGGGTTTGAACCCCATGTCCTCTGAGTTCCTAGACAAGTGTGCTACCCGCTAGGTCACAGTGGCAGATAACTTCCTACACCTTACGGTTTCCGAGATATAGCCCCGACAAGATTTTATAGGTCAAGGTCACTATGTCAAGGTCAAATCAAGGTCACACCATGACTTACACCCCCTAACCAATGTCCCTACCAAGTATCAACTTCCTACACCTTACAGTTTCTGAGATACAGCCTGGACAAACTTTTTCCCGCCACCTGCCTGACCAGACTTATGGGCTGTGGGGTAAAAACATAAGCCAAACAACTTCAGACAGGTGGACTAAATATTTTAGATTTAATTTTACCTGTTCATAACTGTTAGATATGTAAAATGCATATGGCAGCAGTATTTCAGCCTGGTCTTAAATGTACATATATTTTAAATAATAAAAGGCCATAACTTTTATTGGTCTTAAATATTAACTAAGACCTTTTGTGAATGACTGTTAGACTAAGACAAATGTCATAAATAATTTTGTTCAAATTTATATCATAATTTTTAGATTTAAGACCAAGACTTATGTGAATATGGCCCATGATATTAACTGCTACTTAAAAAGAAATGATACAAATTTTACTACAAATTATAGTCAATTAAAATAATGAGCATTACTCCTCAAAATAAAATTTAACTTTGTAAGCTTACGTTGAAAAATTTAATTTGTAAATTTTAAGCAACAAGTTGGATACCTGATTTTCTTGTTATACTGCACTGACGGTAAAGATGAGTTCTCCCATTCTTTCTTGTGGGTTTGTCTTATTGCATCTAAAATCTTTTTACGTACTCCAAACTGGTTAACTCCGATCTGTGAAAACATTAAAAATGATCATACTGTAAATGCTAAGTCAGCTGTATGTAGTAGAGAAATATAAAATACAAATATATGTAAATATGAGAATGTAAAACTGGCTGACAATTTTCAAAGCTGGACAACATTATATTACCTATGCTTTATTATTTATCATGATTGACTCACTTGATGAAGGTTAAATTTTAGTCTGAAGTTTATTTTTCAAAGAAGATAATTTTCTTTTGAGAACAGTGTCTTAATTCAATACAAATGTGCAAATACTTTCATTAGTGAACAATTTTAAGGTAAGAAATGTGAAATTTGCCACAAGGACTATCACAAGTGCTGAGAATCAACCCCATAAAATATTTTAAAAGCCCATGGATATTCAGTCATATATAGAAAAGTAAGGTTTACATTGAATAATAGATCACTTAAACTTGCGGATGATTGACCTTGATGGTATTCTGTAAGACGATTAATCAACCAAAATCCTACTGTGCCACCAGAAACCATCACTCAAACTTACGTAAACTCAGACACAAACTTGGTCAAACCTTTATAATTTCACAGAGTGGACAAATTGCTTAAAATGTGTCACTGGCATCACAAACTTCATAGAAATGTTGAAAGTAAAATATGTCCCTGGGTAGTGTGTATTGTATACCAGCAAATTTCAGACTTCTTACTATTTGCTGTCCTTATGATTAGATTGAATATTACAAAGTCTTCACCTCTTGAAGGTCTCTGTCAGTCATCTTTAGAAAGCTTTCAAATGTGACTTTGTGGTCTTCAAACAGTGGAATCATATGACCAAGTTCAAGGCCAGACAAAAACAACTCCAGGTCACCATAGGTCACAGCAGTTCTGAAAAATGCATTCTACTTGATGCAAGTTTAAAAGAATAAATGTGACAAAAGCATGAACTCTGAGTGTTCAATGTCAGTTCATCTAAATAAAAATATTTAAAAATTTTTTTCAGGAAAAATTGTAGGGTTTATAAGGTACCTTCTTACCACTTACCATTTTTAAGATGATGCCACCAGACCAATAAACTTTCCAATGACCGATGACCGTTCTCTTCTTATCGGTGGTGGTTACACAGGCCAAGGATAGTAGTTAAGTCTTCTGAGAATCTTAAATACCCGATGTTTTGACTTGGAAGCAAAACTAGTAGGCTTCCTGCTAACACTGGAAGGAGGTTTATTTGAAAATAATCCATTAAACTTAAATATCAGGGACTCAGAAAGATGTCTTTTCTTGGTCAGCTTTTTCATAATGATGGAGTTCTGGGGACTCCATATAGGCTTGTCTTATTAACAACACTGCTGCCTGTAAACCAGTACATAGCTAGAACTTACAATATCCATAGGATTTTGGTTCTAGTTTGTTGTTACCTTCCACTTAAATATAAAAAATAACACATATTTCAGCACAACCATTATAAGGCTTACTTTGGGAGCCATGGTTGTGCAGTGGTACCACACTTGCCTCTGACCTCTGAGGTCGGCAGTTGAAACCCCTGACCTTAGGTCGGAAAGTTGGTATTTGCTTACCAATGGTCGGTAGTTTACAGTACAGAAACTTGACCGCCTGTATGTACTGGTTTCCTCTGCCCACAAAACTACCGGTAGTGATATATGACCTCTACAGTGTTGAAAATGATGTAAAACCCTAAATAAAAGTATAGGCTTACTTGCGCTCATTGTTTTTCCTCTGATTGGCTTCAGCTTCATTGAGATCTGCCTCTGTAAGAACCAGCTTCCTATTGCTCACGTCTCCATGTCTTTTCAACAACTCGTGGATCTGATAAAACCCAAACAAATACCCAGCAGAATTACCTCTGTAAAGGAAGTATTAACTGCATCACTGTTTGTCTGTCTGTTAGCAGGATTACACAAATACTACTGGTTCCACCTTCATGAAGAAAATGAAGAGATGGGTCAAACTCAGATCCCATTAAATTCTGAAAATGATCCAGATCACTACCTTGATACAAAAAATATCAAAGATCCAGATTTCTCCATTTACTTACTTTTGACCCTTTTTAAAACAAGGGTGCAGTGGCTGGGTTTTTGCCAACCACGGAGTCGAATCTTAGGACAGCAATGGGTGATGAAATCTGTAAATTGTTCTATTATCGCCCGCATATGCAAACTGCTTGCAAAGACGTTTACAGATCTGTGTAGCGAGATGTGTTGGGTATTTGTAGTGACCGGAAAGGAGACAGGAAAGGTTTATAAATGGAGGGGTCCTCTGTGTCAGTGCGCAGTATGAATATTGATTTTGAAGGGAGAAGGCATATTTTAAACTTGAAGCGTGAATTTTATAAGATTAGCAATCTAGGTCATATAATATAAAACACATTTGGATTATGTATATGTATAAAGTGTGTTATATGGATATTTTACACAAGCAAACGGTAAGTATTTTTTACCAAATATTCATATTCAGTTAAAATAAGGAAATTTTGAGGAATAAGATGTAGGCAATACATTGATGTTGCAGTCTTCATCCAATATTTCTTGTGGCCATATTTAACATTTATAAATATTTTACAGTGAAATAAAATTACCTTATTTTCAAAAGAAATATCTTGCCTTTAAAGCTTTGCAGATCTTTGTAGTATTTTTATTTGCTGATGAAAGCCATTTCTTTTAATCTTTATGCTTTCAAAACTAAATCTCGCAGATCAGTTCATGAATATTAATGAGATGTACAAGTCCACAAATAGATCTTCAGTTATATTTACTTCGTGGCCAAGCTACTGTCTTTTGTCTTCTTTTTATATAAGATGTTGATGATCTGTATTTGAATCTCAGATATGATATATATGCACCTTATTTTTAACAATAGATTTCTTTGAAACTTTTGTAAATCCATCGTCATTTGTTAAGCATTTGATCTTAAAGCAGATATGTAGACGTTTTTAAGTGCATATAAACTGCGAATTTGTAATATTTCCATTCTCAGGCAAAACATGCCTTTACCAGTGATGTTTACTCCAAAAATTATATATTTTCCACATATATAAAATATTTTCAAAATTCTTGCAACACTTCGAAACAGCTGACAAATATTAAATCATGTGATTACTTCTAGGAAATGGAAACCCCAATAACGCCTTCAACTGGTTGAATGTAGAACTACTGAGTTGTGCATATTTTCATTGAAGGCTATTGTCGGGGTTAATTTGTAGTAAAAAAACATCCATTCATTTTTCTGTCTATCCATTTTGGAGGCCGATAATATAAGACTACACCTAACAGTTTCTGAAAATGGAGGAGCACTGTACACGGAATATATTTACAATTATTACGGTCATCTTTGTGAGAAATGCAAATAAACAGCGATAAACATGTGGAAGGCAAATTAACTCACGAATTACACTCTTGTAAATGCTTCTAAGATAACCCTCAAGTGTTGCTCAGTCACTGTTAGTGTAAGAACATCATCTGCGCATCATCCCATATTTTTATTGGCCAGTGTCTAGTACTACCATGACGTCACTTCATTCATTAATTTATTTGCGGTTTATTTGTTTGACAAACGAGCAATGCTGCAACTTCATATTTTAAACACAACTATCTGTCCAGCTATGTGATTGATTCATTACAAATATTTTGTAACTTAAAATTAATTGTCATGCTTTGATGAATAAAAGCACGTAGATGCACAGACAATGATTTTACCTTAACAGTAACTGCGCGATAAACCATCAGACACATAAAGATGTACTTTAATTAGGGATGCGTAGAGGACTAGTTTTACATTTACACACACTGCGTACACATTTTCCTTTCTAGAAAACAGATGAAACCGTTAAAAAATACTAACTTGAGTATAACAAGACAATGCAAAAGACAATAGTTTCTAGGACATACAGGTTGTTACACAAAGGCAGACGTAGTGCCAGACAAGCTTTTTACTTTATAAAATATATCTTAATAAAAACATTAAAAATAATCAAAATGGCAGAGTGTATACTATACAGCTTAATGCACAGCTATGTGTACAAATATTATGCAAAATTTTGACATTTAAGAGCTTAAACAGCCAATTTAAAATCGCGGCCACAACCCAGTACATAACTCGAATCAAAGATTCGACTAAAAATCATGCATGCATTGGCAATTCAAATTTTAATTGAACTTTCAGAGGGCTTAATCTCCCCTTTACTAAATGGACTCTTAGGTACAACAGCACAAAAAACAGACAACAAATTTCAGAATCTACGGATGGAAAAAGGATCAAGCCCACAGATATCGCCAAGCAAATATTGAGACCAAGATGAGTATGCCTTGGTGTAGAGGTAGTATTTAAGCTTCTTTCTGAAAGAGACAATAGAGGTGGATGATGTACAAAAATCTCATCAGGAAGAGAATTTCAAACTGTGGGAGCATCAAAAGTAAGGCTGCCCACTTAAATGGCAAATCCTTTTAACAAAAAAATCCAGATACCGTAAATTTCCAAAATAACGCCCAGGTTCAAATAAACGCCTGGTTCAAATTAACGCCTGGGTACCAAGCACACTGTTTACAATTTATGACCCTGTTTTTATACTTCAAAAGAACGCCTGGTTCAATTTAACGCCTGATCTGATAACCACTTGAAAATAATTAACGCCCGGGCCATATTTTGGAAAAATACGGTAATGAGAAAAAACTAGAAGAAATGTGAAGACCCGCTAAGAAACTATCACAGTTCCAGTTCAATGGTGCATTTCAATGGAAAAGTAAATGTTGGGAGTTTGAAATATCAACTAGAAGAATGTTTTTGCTAACAAAAACTAAGCGTCCCAAAAAGGTTCACCGCAATATAATATACAGTAGAAAAAGGTTTTTGAAAATAAAAACATGCAGTGCTGAGAGAAGAAGTGAAAGTTAAGCAGACAGTGTGGAAGTTTATGCATAAATATAACATGAAAGAAAAATTTAAGCTTTATTTTGTTTTCTGTGGTTATAAATTGTGAAAAGTTAATTGAATAAATGCTCTGGCTCAGAAAGCATAAAGCATCAATACTTATAATAGGTTGAAAATTACACCATAAAACTACTTAATTAAAGATTATAAAGACCGGAAGTGCGCAGTGAATGAAACCCCGTCTCTGCGCATAGACTCGGCTAGGAGTAAAACCTCCAATAACGGCCTGCATCCAAACGGAAGTGTCGTTTCGAATTTCTCGATTGTAAGTAGTAAAATCGTCTGCGTTCGCGAAGGCGCGAAAGTTGGATGATTTCCCCCGGATTAAACCAAGTGTTTTGTAGTGTTAAGCAATAATTTATAAATATGTTTAATATTTCTGAGATTGTTCGGTACAAAAATTGTGACCATGTTGTAATGAAAATAAAAGAATGTTCTGATGAATATATTCTATGGAATTTGGACAATGGAGAAGAAAAAAAGTGTAAAAAAGAATTCATAGAAAAGTCACCAATTGAAACACTGGATCTTTTTAAAGATGACTGGACCCTGAAAAAGGACCCTGAGGATCAATATGGAAATTTTGACTTACAAGTGAGTGATTTCTTGGTAGATTCTAGTGATGAAATGAACACTGAGACCCTGGAAAAGGACCCTGAGGATCAATATGAAAATTTTGACTTACAAGTGAGTGATTTCTTGGCAGATACTAGTTACGAAATAAATACTGAGGCCATAATGAAAGATCACACCTACGGAAAACAAGAGGAGAGTGCCCGTGAACGGGCACTGTGTCAGCTGACTGAATGTTTTTGATTTGTGATGGTGATAATGAGAGGAAAGCATAATTATCAGGGAAAGGGCTGTACAGAAATACAGTAAATGGTAACTGAACAGCATGTTCGAAAGATATTCCGAAGCTGACAGAAAAAAAGGACAAAAAAGTTGTGCCCTGCAAATGGTATTATGAAATAAAGTAACAAGGTAATTGTTTAAGTGTAAAAAGTAGGTTAAAAATATTTAAAGAAATACTATAAATGCAATATCCTCGTTCGACCATGAAGAAGGGGTCCAAAGGTCAAATCTGACCATACCAAAAGATTCCCAGCCAAAGAATTTAGGATGGTTTACCATCCCAAACCTCTCGGACCAATAATAAGTGAGTCATAGGCACTTTTTAAGTTTGGCTATCCTTGTTTGACCTTGACGGAGGGGTCCAAGGTCAAATCTGACCACACAAAAAAATTCCCAGCCCATGATTTCCTGTAGCTTGTTTACCATCCCAAACCTGTAGGACCAATAATAAGCGAGTTCTAAGCAATTGTAAGTTGGGCTATCCTCAATTGACCTTGAAGGAGGGGTCCCAGGTCAAATCTGACCACACCAAAAGAATCCCAGCCCATGATTTCCTATATGTTGGTTTACCATCCCAAACCTCCAAGACCAATAATACGCGAGTTATAAGCACTTTAAGTTTGGCTATCTTCATTTGACCTGGAAGGAGGGGTCTAAGGTGAAATCTGACCACACCAAAAGATTCCCAGCCCATGATTTTCTATAGGTTGGTTTTCCATTCCAAACCTCTAGGACCAATAATAAGCGAGTTATAAGCACTTTTAAGTTTGGCTATCCTCATTTGACCTTGAAGAAGGGGTCCAAGGTGAAATCCGAGAACACCAAAAAATTCCCAGCTCATGATTTTCTATAGGTTGGTTTTCATTCCAAACCTCTAGGACCAATAATAAGCGAGTTATAAGCACTTTTATGTTTGGCTATCCTCATTTGACCTTGAAGGAGGGTTCCAAGGTCAAATCGGACCATATTAACAGATTCCCAGCCCATGATTTCCTACAGGTTGGATACAATGATTTACTCAACAGTGAGAACCTGAAAGAAGCTATTGCTCAGCTATGCCATGACATAGAGGTCTGCAATTTCACTATGTTATAGCTGACCAAAACGTCTGTGAATAACATATTTAACAAAATACTCTAAATGTAATAGTTTTCAAGTTACTACTGATTTACTCAAGAGTGAGAACCTCAAAGTAACTATTACTCAGCTATGCAATGAGCTACATGTCTGAATTTTTGCTCTGTTATAGCTGACCTAAAAGTAGGTGAACAACATATTTAAGCAAAATACTGTAAATGCAATAGTTTTCAAGTTACAACTGATTTACTCAATAGTGAGAACCTGAAAATAGCTATTGCTCCGCTATGCCATGAGCTATAGGTCTGTAATTTCACTATGTTATAGCTAACCCAAAAGTAGGTGAACAATATATTTTAACAAAATACTCCAAATGCAATATTTTTCAAGTTATAGCCGATTTACTCAACAGTCAGTGCCTGAGAATAGCTATTGCTCAGTTGTGCCATGAGCTACAGGTCTGTAATTTCACTATGTTATAGCTGACCCAAAAGTAGCTGAATAACATATTTGCACAAATTTCTGTAAAGGCAATAGTTTTCCAATTACAACTGATTTACTCAACAGTGAGAACTTCAAAGTAGCTATTACTCAGCTATGCAATGAGCCAGAGGTCTGGAACTTCACTATGTTATAGCTGACCCCAAAATAGGTGAATAACATATTGCAACAAAATACTCTAAATGCAATAGTTTCCAAGTTATAAGTGATTTACTCAACAGTGATAACCTAAAAGTAGCTATTACTCAGCTATGCCATGAGCTACAGGTCTGAAATTTTACTATGTTATAGCTGACCCAAAAGTAGCTGAATAACATATTTATACTAAATTCTCTAAATGCAATAGTTTTCAAATTATAAGTGATTTGCTCAACATTGAGAACTTCAAAGTAGCTATTACTCAGCTATGCAATGAGTCACAGGTCTGGAACTTCACTATGTTATAGCTGACCCCAAAATAGGTGAATAACATATTGAAACAAAATACTCTAAATGCAATAATTTCCAAGTTATAAGCGATTTACTCAACAGTGATAACCTCAAAGTAGCTATTACTCAGCTATGCCATGAGCTACAGGTCTGAAATTTTACTATGTTATAGCTGACCCAAAAGTAGGTGAACAACATATTTAAGCAAAATACTGTACATGCAATAGTTTTCAAGTTACAACTGATTTACTCAATAGTGATGACCTAAAAGTAGCTATTACTCAGCTATGCCATGAGCTACAGGTCTGAAATTTTACTATGTTATAGCTGACCCAAAAGTAGCTGAATAACATATTTATACTAAATTCTCTAAATGCAATAGTTTTGCAATTACAACTGATTTACTCAATAGTGAGAACCTCAAAGTAGTTATTACTCAGCTATGCAATGAGCTACAGGTCTGAAATTTTACTATGTTATAGCTGACCCAAAAGTAGGTGAACAACATATTTAAGCAAAATACTGTAAATGCAATAGTTTTGAAGTTACAACTGATTTACTGAATAGTGATGACCTAAAAGTAGCTATTACTCAGCTATGCCATGAGCTACAGGTCTGAAATTTTACTATGTTATAGCTGACCCAAAAGTAGCTGAATAACATATTTATACGAAATTCTGTAAATGCAATAGTTTTCCAATTACAACTGATTTACTCAATAGTGAGAACTTCAAAGTAGCTATTACTCAGCTGTGCCATGACCTACAGATCTGAAATTTCACTATGTTATAGCTGGCCCAAAAGTAGCTGAATAACATATTTATACGAAATTCTCTAAATGCAATAGTTTTGCAATTACAACTGATTTACTCAATAGTGAGAACCTCAAAGTAGCTATTACTCAGCTATGCAATGAGCTACAGGTCTGAAATTTTACTATGTTATAGCTGACCCAAAAGTAGGTGAACAACATATTTAAGCAAAATACTGTAAATGCAATAGTTTTCAAGTTACAACTGATTTACTCAATAGTGATGACCTAAAAGTAGCTATTACTCAGCTATGCCATGAGCTACAGGTCTGAAATTTTACTATGTTATAGCTGACCCAAAAGTAGCTGAATAACATATTTATACGAAATACTCTAAATGCAATAGTTTTCCAATTACAACTGATTTACTCAATAGTGAGAACTTTAAAGTAGCTATTACTCAGCTATGCCATGACCTACAGATCTGAAATTTCACTATGTTATAGCTGGCCCAAAAGTAGCTGAATAACATATTTATACGAAATTCTCTAAATGCAATAGGTTTTAAGTTACAAGTGATTTACTCAATAGTGAGAACTTCAAAGTAGCTATTACTCAGCTATGCAATGAGCCACAGATCTGAAACTTCACTATGTTATAGCTGATCCCAAAATAGGTGAATAACATATTGAAACAAAATACTGTAAATGCAATAGTTTCCAAGTTATAAGCGATTTACTCAACAGTGATAACCTAAAAGTAGCTATTACTCAGCTATGCCATGAGCTACAGGTCTGAAATTTTACTATGTTATAGCTGACCCAAAAGTAGCTGAATAACATATTTATACGAAATTCTCTAAATGCAATAGTTTTGAAGTTATAAGCGATTTACTCAACAGTGATAACCTAAAAGTAGCTATTACTCAGCTATGCCATGAGCTACAGGTCTAAAATTTTACTATGTTATAGCTGACCCAAAAGTAGCTGAATAACATATTTATACGAAATTCTCTAAATGCAATAGTTTTTAAGTTACAAGTGATTTTACTCATGATGGAAGTTACTGAAAAGCCCAAAAGTAGCTATTACTCACTTAGCTATTGAGACAGGCACCCAACTTACTCACCATATTGTAGCTATGAAAAAAGTAGCTGAATAACATATTTTAACAAAAAGCTCTAAATACAACACATTTCAAGTTATAAATGATTTTGTGCATGATTTCATGAATTTTAATGCATTAAAAATTATTAAAAAAATTTATTTAAAAAAAAGTAAGACAGATCCAGGTCTCATACTCACACAAGAGAATCTACCTGTGGCCTAGTACATATATGCAACATATGAGAGAAATCCCTGCAATAGTCACTGAGAAAATTGTGATAAAAAGTTGAAATTTTCACACTTTTGGTGGGGGTACCCCCCTTGTAATGTCTCTAGCAACAGACGAACAGACAGATTTGCATGCCTTGAACAATTTTTCATCCTCGATAGATAAGGTATCTTTTAAAATAAACTGTAACAAATTTTATTGTAATTTAACTTTTTGTAAGTTAAATACTTACCTTATCCTCACAAATGCTTACTTGGTTTTGTGGAGGCAAAACGCGGCGACCAACAAGAATATTTAAAAATTATTCTTGTTCGAGAGGTGAACCCCGTAGTTAGTGATAGGTGCGCATGCGCACAACACATTGTCGGTTGGACTTTGTCGAGAGATCCTCATTTAATTTTTGGTCCCCTATGAAAACAAACTTGTGAGGGGAGGAAGGGTGGGTCTGTCCTTGTGAGGATAAGGTAAGTATTTAACTTACAAAAAGTTAAATTACAATAAAATTTGTTACATTTTATTGCGTAAAATAGCCTTACCTTATCCTCACAAATGCTTGATTCCAACCATAACAGGAGGAGGGGTTTGTTTTGCAACCTCCCTGTTAATAGATTATGGGGTTCACCATGAAAGCATTTGATGGAGAGGATAAGATAAGCTTAAGTATGCTACAACAGAATTTTCCATTACTGTAAAATATCTGTAAAGATAATTAATGATAGGTAACCTCATGAAAAATCATGATGTACTGTTGTAGTTGACACTTGTCCAATGTAGCATAAAGTTGTCCTATATCTAAAACATCAGCCATAACTGTGTGGTCGGGGATGGCTTCCTGGGTCCCTCGAGCTGGGAGCTGTCATCCAGCAAGAAGGCACCCCAAGCTGACTTCTGTGTTTTACAAAATACAGTCATGAGGCCATCTGCCACAGAAGAAGACAAATGTCCGTACAAGATACTGGTATGGAAGGAAGAGTAAAGTATGTAAGCCATATGAAATACTCAAGAACATACTCAAAGCCCATCATATGCTGAGTCGAAACCACTGGGACTAATTGTAATCTGTTTGGTCGGTGGACTGCCAAGCTACATCCTTCAAATAAAAAGTGGTGAAAGTGTTGTGGCTTTTCCAATAACATGAGCCTACAACTTGCTCAAATGAGACCCCACCCTTAAAGGCCAAAGAGGCTGACATGGATCTTAGGTCCTGAGCCTATACATGAACATTGTTGGACATAGAATCAGAAGATTGATAGGCTAAAGCAACAGTCTGTTTGATCCAAGATGAAATAGTGGATCTTTGAATATCTTGTCAAAACCCTCCTTAAAGGAGATGAACAAAAGATTCTTGCCCTTTCTCTGTTTAGAAGTCCTATCCAAATAGTAACGAAGAGCTCTAATAGGACACAGAGTCATATCATCAGACAGATCGGAGCTCAGAAATGGTTTTAGAGCTGGAATAACTACAGGTCAGATCAAATATGGAACCTCAGAGGCTAACTGGTTCTTAGCCAAGAAGGCAGGGAAAGGAGAGATGGTGACCTCCTTCCAGTGAGGCTTATGTCTGAGAGAAGAGAATGTCCAAGCGTGCACCTCCCCCCTCCTTTTGCCAGATGCCAAAGCCATCAAGAAAACAGTCTTGAAAGTCAAAACCTTAAGACTTGCATCCTTCAAAGGTTCAAAAGGAGCCTTAGTCAAAGCCATAAGAACCAAAGATAGGTCCCAAGAGGGAAAACCCCTATTTAGAATAGGTTTGTCCCTATAAAAGCTTGCAAGAAGTCTATTCAAGTGCATGCTCTTGCCTACTTCCAGACCAAAAGGTCCCAGATGATCAGCAATTGCAGTTCTGCAGCCAACAATTGTGGCAGGCTTCAAATTTTTTACAGTAAACAGATGGTTAAAAAAATTCTGCTATGTCTGAGATAGAAGGCTCTGCGCTGACCACCTTATTCTGTTGGCACCAGAGTTCAAAAATGGCCCACCTTGACTCATATAGTCTTCTAGATGAGGGTCTTTGAGGTGCCTTAATTCTATCTGCCACCTCCTCAGAGAATGATGCAAGTGACTCTGAGTGGTGTCCAGGTGCCAAACATGAAGATTCAGATACATGAGATTCTGATGGAACTTCTGACTGAAAGGTTGTTTTAGCAGATGAGGCCAGTGAGGAAGTTGTAATGAGGGCTTGGTTGACAGATTGACTAGATCCCAAAACCAATGCACTCTGGGCCACCCTGGTGCTACTACTGTCATTCTGCACCTGTAGGTGTTCATTTTCTGTATGACCCTTGGTATGAGAGCTACATGACAAAAGGCATAGCCGTCCAGACCCTCCCAGGAGATGTACAATGCATCTATGTGCATAGCATTTGCATCTGGGTCTGGTGAGACATAGATTGGTAGCTTGTGATTCAATTTGGTGGCAAACATGTCCACCATTGGTGTGTGCCAAACTTTGCAAATTAGACTGAATATTTGAGGATGAAGAGACCATTCTGTCTGAATTATTTGTCTTTCCTGGAGAGACTGTCGGCTATGACATTGAGGCAACCCTGAATGTGTCTGGCTCTTATGAGTATGTTCCGAGGATTGCAGTAGGCCAAGATGCGCCAAACCAGGAGACACATGTCCCATGAGTGTGTTCCCCTTTATTTGTTCAGATAACTGACCACAGTGGCATTGTCTGTTGCTATCAAAATTCTTTTACTTAGAATTTGGTTCTGAAAGTTCTTTAAGGCCAGAAACACAGCCTTTAATTCTAGGACATTGATATGTAAAATTTTCTCTTGACTTGTCCAAGTACCACTGACTGTCAGATTTTCTAAATGAGCTCCCGAACCCTGGTTTGACGCATCTGAGAAAAATAAGGGTATGGTGTTCCTGTGGATGTAAAGGACAACCCTTTCTTAAATTTTTTGGACCTTTCCACCACTGAAGATAACCTTTCAGAAGATTTGAAACTGGAATCTTCAGGTCTGGAGACTGGGGATATTGCCAATGTGTCTTCAGGTACCACTAAAAAGGACGCATGTGGAGCCTGTCCATCGGTATTGTCTTTTCTAGAGATGCTAACACACCTATCAGGGACATTAATAGTCTTGGAGTAGATTGTGATACGATCTCCATGTCCTGAACAGCTTTTTCTAGAATTTTCAACTTCTTTTCGGTTGGAAAGACTTTTCCTTATATCACATCGAAATGGTAACCCAGAAAGTCGATTTTTTGTGTAGGTTCGATCTCTGATTTTTCGAAGTTATCACAAAGCCGAGTTCTTGAATCTCATGGATGAGTTCTTTTGTGTGGAGCTGACACTGGTGTCTGGTATTTGCTCTTAACAACCAGTCGTCCAGGTATTGGTGAACTCGAATTCCGCGAGACTGAAGAACGAGCCTCTTTTACAATCCACATGAACTATAGGGGTGCAGTCACCAACCGCAATGGCAGTGCTTTGAACTGATACATTTGTTTGTCTACATGGAAACATAGCCAATGTTGAGAATTTGGGTGTATGGGCACGTGAAAGAACACATCTTTCAGGTCTATCAAAACTAGCCATTCGCCTTTTATGACCGAGTTTTTGATTATCTCTGCTGTCTCCATTTTAAAATTTGGAACTAGCAGGCATTTGTCCAGGACACTGAGATCTATCACAGGGCGCCATTTATTACCGGGTTCTGGTACAAGAAATAATCTGCTGAAAAACCTGGAGTTGTGCAATCCATGAGGTAGTAAATTGTGCTTTTTTGAAGCATTTGCGACACTCTTAGGTAGCCATGTTTTTCCTGTCTGTAACCGCTTTAAATTATGGGATGAACAGACATGGGCGGATTCGACTGGAATATTATTCGATAAGCCTTCTCAAGATTTGCACAACCCTTGTATTTGGTACGGAGATCTGTCGAAACTGGTCATTAATCTTTTGTGACCGTGTTTCTTCATAAAAATTGTTGACTGTATATCATCGCTTGGAGAGATGCATGCATATTCAGATACAGATCTCCCACTGGCCACCATTACTGTGGGGCTAATGCTGAGAAAAGGACAGGAAAAACACCCATCCATGCACTAACCTTGCCCAATGCTGATAAACTTCCTTGAATAGACTATCCGTACTTTACATTTATAAAGCATATAACACACCAACGATCCATGTCTTGAAAAAAAGCAAATGTTTCCATCTAAAACAAGCAGCATTGTGTCAGATATGATAGAGGAAACTATTTTACTGAGAAAATCCTGCGACTTGTAGTCTTTTTCAGAAGAAAGTGTGTGTAAATAAACATATTAAATGCAACACAATATTTCAGCAACATGGCGGATTGTTTTCCTGTCTGTAGCACCTGCAGTAGAGCTACATGAAAGGGGAGTTTCGATTGGAGGGCTACATAGTACCCATTCAAAAACTGCACAACTCTGAGATGGCAATAATATTTTCACTTAAACCAGCTATTTATACGTATTTCTTCTACTACACCAGAATCCCCTATGTCATTGAGGATATTGGTGGGAAAGCTTATGTATTATCTTCTCTATAATGAAGAAATAAATGGTCCACCAGTCAGTTGTAGATTAAAGACAAGGCAATGGAGGAAATTAACCTTCTTGATGCTTGGTTTGTAGGTTGAAAGCAAACGTTGATAAACTTCTGAAGTAGATCTTGTAGGACTGACTATTTTTCAGGCTACAGGAAATCTGCTAACTGCTGGTATGGTAGAGTACTATTGAAGTTCACCCTAAGCAAGCAATCTGTGCTTCTCAGAGAGGAAAGGACCTGTAGACAATGAATGGTTTACTGCTGTGTTCTTTCTAAAAAATCCACCAGGACTTCATGAAAGGGATTTGCCATTGGATGATCTGAAGTATATTTTTCGATTCAATATGAAAGGTCACCCTTTGTGTGTCTACCAAGTGGAGAGGCTACTAGCTTTCTGGAGGTTTAATTACTAACCCCAGAAAACGAATTCTAATCTGACCAGCTATCAAATCTAAATGTCATCTGGTGTTGGAAAAGCAAACTCTAGTAGATTTTCTACTGCTAGCTGTTTTTCAAACGCAGGAGACCTCTTAACGCCATCTTCAGGAAAATGAGGCCAGCTAAAGACTTCTGATGAACATCCCTCATAAATGAAGAGGTAGGCAGCTTGAACCAAAAACTGAAGAATCTTCTGTAATAGATCCTCTACCCAAAAACTGTTTTACAGCCAAGGGGGGTCTAAGAATGCTGTCATGGATTACTCAACCCTCAGCATGTAATATTGTACTTCAGATCTGTAGAATAGGAAGTCTTAAACTTCTTTCTTCTTAGCACGAACTCTATGAATTCTAAAAGAACGCATCTGCCGTCTTAGAAACGGGCAGAGTTGAAAAAACTTCACGTGTTGCCTCCTCGACGACCAAAAATTGAATGTGGATCTCTCAACAAAGTCCAACCGACAATGTGTTGTGCGCATGCGCACCTATCACTAACTACGGGGTTCACCTCTCGAACAAGAATAATTTTTAAATATTCTTGTTGGTCGCCGCGTTTTGCCTCCACAAAACCAAGTAAGCATTTGTGAGGATAAGGTAAGGCTATTTTACGCAATAAAAAGCACGTCTCTAGGCCTTGTAGTTTTGGAGGAGAAGTTGTTCACGCGGACGCGGACGCCCACGCCGCAGAGTGACGACATAAAAATGTACAGATGATCTGCAAGATACCGAACAAAGAATAGAAGTACAGGAAATACAGATAGACAGTAATGAAGAAAAACCAAAAAGCAGAAACAAAGTACTATCTGAAAACGATTTGGCTGATTTGCAAGATGCTAATACACTGGAAGCGACTAAAAGGCAAAGCAAGTGGGCAGTTACTCAGTTTAAAGGTAAGACTTCTGAATTCAACAGATTTTATTCATGAATAAAATGAATAACTATCACTGACTTGAAGAAACAGTTACAGCGTATAAATCATATATTAAGGGCATTTATTAATATATATTTATAGGTTGGCTCTCTGAAAGGGGTTTCAGTCAGTGTTTTGAACATGAAGGACCTGATGCCATTGCTGAGAAGCTGAGGCGGTTCTATGGAGAGATCAACACACAAAGAGGACAAGAGTATTCCAAATCAGCACTTATCAGCATGAGGGCCGGAATTAACCGACACTTGACAAATCCTCCTCACAACCGGATAGTGAATCTTATCCAGGATAAGGAATTCACAATAGCTAACAAAGTATTGATGGGCAGAATCAAGAAAAACAGAGGAGAAGGACGGGATAAAACACAGCACAAAAAAGCCATTTCAAACGGTGACGTAGACAGGATGTATTCGACCAAAGTATTGAGTAATGATGCCCCAGAAGCCCTACTTTACAAGGTTTTTTTTGAAGTCGGCCTCCATTTCGGAAGGAGGGGCAGGGAAGGCTGGAGAAATCTCAGGAAGGATTCATTTGTTTTCAAAAGGGACGATTCCAATCCAGATTTAAAGTATGCTACTCTAACTCACCACGAAACCACAAAGAAAAATCATGGGATAGAAAATGAACTTGAAAAAGACCAATGCATGTATGCAATCATTGGAGATAACAAATGTCCTGTTCAATCTTTGGAAATGTATTTGAGCAAATTAAGCCCCAAGGAAGATGCGTTTCTACAAATTCCTAGGAAAAATATTTCTCCAAATGATGATATTTGGTACTACGGAGTCCTTGGGAAGAACACAATCGCAAATATGATGAAGCAAATCTCCCAAAAAGCAGGGCTAAGCTCACAATACACCAATCATTGCATAAGAGCAACCACAAGCACAGTGCTGGCCCACGCAAATGTGGACCACAACGACATAATTAGCATCACGGGTCACAAAGATCCAAAAAGTTTGCTGCCCTACATAAAAAGCTGCAGCAATGAGAAGCGTCGGGAGATGAGTAGCATCCTAAACAGCTACGGGAAGGACCAAAACGCCAAGAATGATTCAGAAAGTGAACCTCAGGCCTCAGTTGCAGTTCAAATCAGTGGTTCAAAAACAATTGAACAAAATTTATTGTGTGAAAATTGGAAGCAAATGGGAATGAAAATGTTTGACTCAAATAACATCAGTGGGGGAACATTTAATATCAACTTCAACATAAAAAATTAAATGAAACTGTGGTTAACTTGAACACTTAAATGCATAAATAGCATAATCTTTTCTCTTTTATTATTACTTTAATTAAATGTTATTGTTATTCAAAGTTTTTGTTAGATTAAAGTTGTGAACGTATTTCGGGATATTTTTTTTTGGGAGAAAACTCCTGTTTCAGGTACAATCAAATAGTTTTGTTTTAGCACCTCCCATTTTTCGGTTGTGCATTCAAAACAACAATCAATATGGCGGCGTCCTTGTTTGTGTCATCTCAGAAAATGAATTGGATATTTCTTGAAACCAGGTAGGCCGGTCTTTATAATAGTAATAAATACCTCATGCTCGGGCGTTTGTTACAGGATATACGCCCGGCCAAATTCTAAATAATGCCAGAGCGCCGTCTCTCCTACAGTAACAGTGCTTTATAAATGCCATATACCTACTTACATTTTAGAAAAAGGCATAGTAAAATTTGAGCCTTTGGAAAGGCAAGAAGTTTATGACACAATGCTGTGACCACATCTATCCCAATGAGTAAATAAAAGGTCAATGTTCCCACAAGCCTATTTATATCTTATGAATAATGCTCATTTCTATTTAGATATAATTGAAAATCGGCTATTTTATGACCCCAGTTTGACCCATAAGGGAGGGTCAGGGGGTAAATCTGACCAGCTATCTAGACTCTTCACATAAAGTTTCCCAATACCTCTTAATATATTCTAAAGCTGTAAAAGCAAGAATAAAGGAGATAAAAGGCAACAACACCAATTCGGCTATTTTATGACCCCAGTTTGACCCATAGGGGGGGGGGGGGTCCGGGGGTAAATCTGACCGGCTATCTAGACTCTTCACATACGGTTTCCCAATACATCTTAATACGTTGTAAAATTCTAAAAGCAAGAATAAAGGAGATATAAGGCAAAAACACAAAATCGGCTATTTTATGACCCCAGTTTGACCCATAAGGGGGGGTCTGGGGGTAAATCTGACCTGCTATCTTGACTCTTCACATATGGTTTCCCCAATACCTCTTAATACATTCAAAAGCTGTAGAAGCAAGAATAAAGGAGATATAAGGGAAAAAGACGAAACTGAAAATTTTATGACCCCAGTTTGACCCCTACAGGGGGTCGGAGGGGAAATTTAACTTGCTTTCTAGACTCTCCATATATGGTTTCCTACTACCTCCCAATACATTTTATGGCTCTAAATGTAATACTTAAGAAGATAATAGGGGGGGGGGGGTTTACATGAATTTTAAGCTTTCTGATTGGTACCTGTGAGAAAATCGCCCATAAATCGGTCAATTTTCATCGGATTGCTCCCAAAATCTAATCCACTCGCGTTTTTGATAGTATGAACACATGTATGAAGTTACAAGCCTCTGCGATCAGTAGATTTTCCTGAACTGCTATGACGGGCGGGTGTACCAGAAAAAACTATTTTTTGATCATGTGACCTTGATAAAGATCAAAGGTCAAATTTAAGCATGTGGAAAAAATTTTCCCACGCCTAAGGTATATAACTGCCAAATATGGTTAAAAAGTTTCCAATAATAAGGGAGATATTCAAGGGAGACCATAATGTGGCGGCGAGGAAACTGAGGCGAAACCAAATAAGCGCCCTTTTCAGTGACGCTTAATTAATAACAATTTACTTCTACTTCAAGTATACTGGGCAAAAAAAAAAAAGACGTTGATCAATTAAGGTTCCACTTTTTGACTGATTTTAAATCATTTCAAGCTGAGTCATGCAACAATAGTCATATGTTTACTAAAATTGAAGTTCAAATTCGCCACATTTTAAGATCTATAAAAATTCCATCATATACACGCAGTATTACACGCACCTGGGTGTGGTTGTTCATCATGGCAAAATCCACTGCTCTGCTGCCGTCACTGGTCTGCTTGCTGACATCAGCACCCAGCTCTAACAGTGCATGCACTACTTTGATATAACCACCAAACACTGCCCAAATAAGGCCCTGGAAACAGATTGCAAAAACTTAATAGTAACGAGTTGACCGAAACTTGAGTCAAACTCGGTGGGCGAAATTTGGGGATCACATCGATTTAAACTCGAGTTTTTAAAGAAATAAATAATGACATACTAATCTTGTTACAAACTAGCACTTTTGCAATTTATCTAACCATAATGGCATAAAAATCATTGAGCAATGGCCGTTTTTTTATTTCACTTATTTACGTGGCTGTTCCATAAAGTGCTCATACATATCTGCACAATTTAACCAGCAACAAAATATATTTCCTTGCAATAAAATGGTACCAAACACATTAATGGCGGATCCCTTGATGACAACATTTGGACATTATTATTTTATGTATACACTATTTGTGTCATTTACTCGAGCATCTAACAGGTGATCTTCGATCCACAGAAATTGCTAATGATACCAGCCCTACTTAATAGTAATTTTTTTTTTAACTTTTTATAAAATGATTTTATAAGTGAACTACTAATTCTTCCTTTGTTTTCAAAACATGAGTGATCTTTCTTAATTATTTTATGAAAACTAGATGGCCCAGTTCACAATGGGTATATATTCTATAAAGTATAATCATGACAATCATGGTTTGATACACAAATGAGAAGCATCTGTGTGGTTAATACTCTTTAATACAATAAATATTTTGAAAGAAACAACATAATCCCACCACAATAAAACTCTGAAAAATGAGATGAACAGAATTACGCAGGTATAAAAGAATATCAACACTGGCAATACAGAGGCCATTCAAAGACCAAATATCATAATCAGCATTTGATGAAAATTTTTAACAATTAAGGTCATAGCCTCTGTGTATCTCACATATAGCCATAAGCTCGATTTGGATGTCTCAGAACATTTTATATTGTTTACGCAAACCTCGCACAAATAGTTTTATCAGTTCTTGTCCACATTCTATTCCTTAAATTAAATTTAAAAACTGTACAATTATAGAAGTTATAGTGTAATTAAATACAGTTAGCTGTATTAAGCACAAAAAGTGTAAATTGAATATATTTTAATGAAATCCCTTGGTCCAGTTACAAATGTTAGAAAACTGCAACATTTATGTAAGTACAAGTGGAATACTTGGTTCTAGCATTTGCAGAGTCTGTAGTAATGTAAATCAGTACTGTGTATCCCCTGGAGTCCTGTTTATTCAGATCTGCTTTATTTTCTGCCAACTTGCGTACACAAGACACATACCCACTCTTGGCTGCATAGATCAGTGGACTCATGTGATACCTGTTTGGACAAAACAGAGAAGGCAAACAATCAGGGTGACTGAAAAAGCAAACATTCGCATAACTTAGCTTTCTTTTCATAAGCTTTAAATTTTGTCTAATGTTTCAGAACATGCAGTACTTAAAGACTTCAATTAAATCAGACAAAACATGTAAGCTGAAGCATGTTTTGGGCACTTTATAGTGATGGGGTAACCATTTGCAAAAATCAAAACCCATTTTCTGGGGTTTTGAAACTAACAAAATGTGTTATTTAATTGGTTTGTCACTTGTTTGGTTAAAAAGCAGACATAAGCATACATGAGCCACAATCTAAAATCGGAAGATACCTTGGCAGTTAATATTAAGTTAATACACTATCTTTTTACCCAATACAGAGTCAAGAGACATATTAAACTAAACTTACAGGTTTTTATTGGTTCGACAAAATATCAGCATTATAAAAGTGGAAAATGAAGACAATTCCAAGAACTGTTTTTTTACATTCCAAATTGGTTTTCATTTGTTTCTACCTGAACTACGCAAAGAACACATTACCATCATGACTTTGATGGCTGTTTTTTTTTTAAATTGCATGTACATAAAACCAAAAACTGTTTAAAATGTATAGAGTTTACTAGGGCAGTATTAGTCTTGGACCTAGTATTAATTCGTAAAAAGCCTCGATTGTAAATACCAAGAATAGTGCAGTAATTTCTAACTCTCATAAAAAGTTCTTTAGCATTTGTTTGAGTGTTAGACAGAAATAAATTATTTGAATAAAAATAACAACTTTTTCACTTAAAAATATGCAGTTTTTGCCTTACTGACATAAAATAGGGCATAAACTCTCCTAAATTTGGATCAGTTTCTGTTAGAAAAAAAAATTGTACTTTTTGTTGCATTTGACCATAAAAAGACTACTTCCTGAAAACGTCGTGTAATTACTCCTTGAAAAGTAGAGTAATAGTAATAAAAAGAGTATTTCACTAAAAATATTACTCTCCATGGTCTCCCTAATAATTTGTTGACTGATTGACTTAATATCGCACCTGGTACCTTGTTATGATTAAATTGCAACAGGAACATCATGTTAAGTCATCATCTGAATCATATATATCTGCCCATACCTGGTCCAGAACTCAGGTCACCCATCCCAGCATTAGCCCTGCCCAGTGCTGTTAAATTCAGTGATTAGATGGAAACTAGTCAAGCTACACCACATAGACAGATCCCTGATAATTTGTATTCAAGGGCTTAAATGGAATGCAAGTATATGTTTCTGTGTGTCTAGCATTAATTTTATACCATGAAATATTTCAATAAGTGATTAGTTACAAATGAGATGCAAAAATCTCTTTCAATCAAAAGTAAATCCGGTGAGTTTTATCAGTAGCAAAACTTCAGACTTATTACTGTACCTGTCAAATGCATTCACATCTGCTCCTTTCTGTATGAGTAGCTCTATGCATTTCAGTATGTCAGATTCATTACCACCAGTCTTTGAACAAGCACTCATAAGCACAGTGTACAAATCTAAGTAGTGAAAATATACATAGTACATTGAATGATTAATTTGTCTTAATTATATTAAACAAATTCAAAATTTTCTTTTAATTGTTTTGAAAAGGTATACGAGTTATTTAATTCAGGAATTAAAGTATTTAGCTCTCAATTCTTCATTTCAGAGTACAAATAGGGTAAACCAAAAGGTGAGGAAAATTTGTAAACTTCAGTAATAATATAATTTCAATATGAACTGGAATGTTCTTGATTTTGAAGACAAGTATACAGCATACTATGTATTTGCAGAATCTAATGTAATTTACTCACATTTACTTTTATAGCACTCACATTTACTTTTATAGCACTTAATCATAGTGCTGTAAGTCATCAAGAAATACTAGAGTCAATGCGTCGAAACTAATAGATGGTGGTGAATTGATGATAGTCGCATTAGAGTTGGTCAAGGACTTCAGAAGAAATATATTTTATTAATCAGCTGGTTTTAAATAAAAAACAAATTTTTGTAGTTTGATCTTTAACCTTATCCGATAAAGTGCTGAAACTTGTGAGAATTTATATTTGCGGTTAAAAAATTGAGGGAAGCAGCCATTGTTGTTTCCACTTGAAAGCTTGTCAACTTAAAATGTGATTGTTTTCTTTAAAAACACTAATTATCAAAAGATTTTATTAGGTAATTAATACTTTGGTGTATTATAAAAGTTTTCATAAAAAATCGATCCTTATAATGTATGAACCGAAGCATCGTATTTTCAACACTCACAAACGACTATGACGAAGTCGAGTCGCATCGTTACTGCACTACTTAATCATGACCAAGAAGATTTTCGAGGGCAGCAACATATTCAAAATTTGTTAAGTCATTGGATGCACATAGACACAGTATAAGTCATTTAAGTATACATGAAACCAATCTTGTGATCCCCACATTGAAAAATGCTTATTCTAAGCTATAATTGAGGGTTCACTAAAACTATCAGCAATTCTTGTGGATAGTGAAAAGTGGATATTGAAAGAACTAGTTGTACTTAGTCTACTGTTTTGCAACTTGGAGATATTTGAGAAAGTTGAGGAATTTTTGTACATGACAATTGGCTACTGACCTCTTCAAATAACCAATATACATGTATATTACCCTATGACAGAATAAGGCTGAAATGATTAGCAGGTGGGTAACTAGTTGCATTAACACTGAATAACCAGTTAACGCTTTCCAATGTATAACATCTTCAAAGAAATACTGAAAAGATCACATAAACATGTGTCCTAGATGTAAATAAACAATATAGCAGCACACGTGATGCTAGAAAAGTAGAAAATTCATCAAAATTGTCAGGTATTTTGCAAATAAATGTCATGTTTGTTTATTTCTAAAATAATATAAAGATAAAATACTTTAAATTGGTAGAGTTTTAGATTTTCATAAGAAAATAGCTGACCAGTTCAACAATACTGGAATTGACTAGTGCTTGGGTAATCAAATAATCAGTCAGTACAGTTAATTATTTCAGTCTTATCCCATCATATGCTAAATTCTTATCACATTCATGGAAAAGAATGTCATGAATGTAAGGATGTGACCTCTATAGACTATGCAAAGTATGTGTAAAACTGTAACAGAATACCTCAATGAGGTGCAGAATAAGAATAATTTGAAATATTTTGTACCCTTGTGAAAGTTGGGGTCAGCACCAGCCTCCAGAAGGACATGTATACACTCCACATTGGCACTGTTAGTAGCATACATGAGAGCAGTCCACCCAGAGGAGTACACACTGTCCACTGATATACCTGGATGATAAAATACACACATGAGATATATTGAAACATAGACATATACTCCATCTGGTGGCACATCAAATTGATATGACCTATAAAATATGCTGAAAGTGACATTAAACCAAAATCAATCATTTTTACCCACTCTATATTCTATAGGTCACAAAAGAAAATAGACAATATACTGTTTATATTGTGAAGCAGTATAAACTGGTGTCAGATGTACTGAAATGATAGAAAAATAACATTGGAGATGCCCGTACCCCACAGCCCAAGGAAATAGTTTCCGACACCATGAGATATAGAAGAAGTGAAAGAGTACAAAGATCAGGAGACTTGCACAGCAAACGATGTCAGTTATACAGTAAAGGTCCAAATAATGTTAGTAGAGAAAATAACGATTAAGAGAGAGAAAATGTTGGTAAATTATGAGGCTGTAAAATTTATTAATTAAAGTATAGCTACCAATAACACCATTAAGTAAAAGTACATATCATAATCACTTACAGCTATGAATATATCTTTGTCATAAGATAAATATGTCTCAATTTTGGCAGGTTGGCGGGGCTAAGGTTAAAGATCACACCATGACTTAGCATACCTACACTCTCCAACCAATGACCCATCCAAAGATCACTACAACAAGGTAAAATGTCAAATCAAGGTCACACCATGACATTGCATACCTAAACCTCTAACTAATGTCCATACAAAATATCAAGCTTCGACACCTTACAGATTTCAAGATATAGTGTGGACAAGAATTTAATGGTCAAGGTCACTGTAGCAAGGTCAAAGGTCAAATCAAGATCACAACATGACGTTTTACATCTACACTCCCTTACCAATATCCCTACCAAGTATCAACTTCCTACACCTTACGGTTTCTGAGATATAGCCAGGACAAGATTTTCAAACTCAAGGTCACTACAGCAAGGTCAAAGGTCACATCAAGGTCACACCATGACATTACACACTTACACCTCCCCCCCAATCAATGTCCCTACCAAGTACCAACTTTCTACACCTTACAGCTTTTGAGATACAGCCCAGACAAACTTTTTCCCGCTGCATGCTCACCCATCGGGACACCAGGGTTGAAAATAATACCCGCACAGCCCTTAAAGGCTGTGGGGTAAAATGAATAGAAAAGACAAAGTACAAAGACATTGAAACTAAATAAGAAGACAAAATACAAGGACACAGGAACCAGATCTGTGAAGATATATTATGTAATATGATATCTGCATATGAAATACTGACAAAACATAAAATTGGTAAAACAATGCATTCAATAAATCAAAAGAAAGGAAGACACATCAAAAACATGCAAGGGCAATGACACAAAAAAATAACTTATAAGTGAATGTACTCATTTAGTTTAATTTATACATTGTCAGACCATACTTGTTTATGTTAGGATTGTTGCACATCTAGAGCTGAGTAGCATATACTTACCTGAGTTTATACATTGTCTCACAACATCCGCTTTATTCTGCATGGCAGCCATCCTGAGATCATCCACTGCTAATACTGGTTTTTGTTTGAGGACAGAATCTGGACTTACTTTCTTACCTAAAAAATCAATCACACCCACACACACAAACTTTACATTTAAAACTGTGACATCTTACTGCCATACAACAGTTAACTGATTTTGCTGTAAAATTTGATGAGAATTCAAATTGCTGAATACTCCTCACTTATAGGAGTTGATGGTAACTTGGCAAGTAAAGGTCAAATGTCTAAGCTTTTTTAAATGTTCAGCATGTAATAGCACTTATACTATTTACAGTTTTGACATTTAACTAGCATCACTCTTATATGGGTTTTCTATACCCGTACAGCAATGCACAGTAACCATAAGTTGCAATGTGTCAACGTTCATCTAACATGGTGTATGTTACATATTTAAATCCACAGTTAAATCAAAGTAGATCTCAGTACTACATCCTCCAAATATCTTCTTTTTATTATTTTAAAGTCAATATATTCCTAATTAAATGAACTGACTCAACATTTACTACAGAAAATAAATTCAAGATTGTTTATTTTTGCAGTGGTCAGATTACCTACATAAGGGATTGCTAAATAAGTAACAAGCAATGCTATTTTCAATTCAAATACTAGCATTAATTTTTTTTTACACTTTCTCTTATAAAATTCCAAATAATTTTTAAAGTACCCACTATTATGGTGTTCCTGTGATGGGGTTCTATAATTTTCCCATACTATACTTTCAGTTGATCTTTTTGTTTTGGTTTTATCTGGTGGAGGACCCCATTTACTTTCAGATATGTTTGTTGCACCAGCATTAGACACATCTCTCCACCCCAAATGCTGAAAGGATATTACAGATGTAAAAATGAGCATTGGCAAGGATTTGTTGTATCTTCAATCTGAGGTACAATCATGAAAGAAACTGAACCCACCTGTGACATTACTGAATAAAGAACAGAAAATTGCAAATTTAATTTACTTATTAAATTTGCAATTATATTGCGTTAATACATCCTATCCAATGGACAATTACTGAATAACTACTGCTTGGTTGACGGGTAAGTTACTAGGGACTTAAATGAACTCATAGACAAAATAACAAAGATTTCTCCAGGCCTGGGTATGACCTTGATGGTCAGGAAACCCCTTTTAGGCCATGGTGGTTGTCAGTAGCAGGTTACCCGGGGCTATACCAACGTTGCGCCCCCGCCCTTTTTACAGACCTGCTCTGAGGTAGGGGAAGAGAGGGATGAGTTCAGTCCCATAAGAAAGGTAAATAAACCTCCCAAAGGAAGCACGTCAGAGTTTGTTTTTTGTAATTTTTATTTTGTTGTGTGTACCACTACTGACATATGTACAACAATTTACACATGTACAAATCTCCTCTATATCTTGGGCTACTGGTGGATCTGCTGAGCAGCCACTACTGGCCCCAGGTGGTAGAGCTCTGAATCAGCCCAGGCCACATCCTTCAGATAAAATTGTGTGAAGGTGTTATGTGACTTCCAGTGGCAGGCTGATAGAATTTGTTCCAAGTAGACTCCTGACTGGAAGGCCTTAGAAGCAGCGAGGGCACTGACATCATGGGCTTTAACCTGATGTAAAGTGTGGGCCTCCTGGTCTGAGAGCTCATAACATAGGATCAGTCTGTTTGATCCATGAAGAGATAGTGGCAGGTGAGATGTCTTGGTCGAAACCTTTCTTAAAGGAGACAAAAACCAACTCCTTAGTCTGCCTGAGGTCTGAGGTCCTGTCCAAATAGTAGCGCAATGCTCTGACTAGACAGAGGGACCTGTCCAGAGATGGGGCCAGGGCTGGTAAAACCACTGGGACCACACTATCTGGACCCTCTTTGGCCAGCTGATTCTTGGAGAGAAAGCTGGGTGATGGGTACAGGGACACCTTTGACCAGTCATATTGGTGTCTAATATTTCTGTTTTCCCAAGCATGAATCTTGCTTCTACGCTTGCCCGACCCAAGGGCCAAGAGGAAAACTGTCTTGTAGGTCAGATGCTTCAAAGAGGCCTCTTTAATTGGTTCAAATGGAGCCTTTGTCAGCTGGTGCAAAACCAGGGAGAGGTTCCAAGAGGAGATTCCCCTCCGGCCTTTGGGTCTGTCTCTGTGGAAACTATCCAGGAGACGGGTGAGATTTTCGTCCTTGCTGATATTAAAGGGTGAATTACCCAGTTTATCAGCAATGGCTAAACTGTAACCATCAATGGTGCTGGGCTGCAACTTCAACTTTACAGGGGGTGCCCTGAAGTCCACCTGATTAGTGACACACCACTTTGTAAAAATGACCCACTTTGCCTCATAGACTGATCTGGTTGATCCTCTTTGAGGAGCCTCAGTTCTTGCTGCTACTACCTTAGAGAAGCCCGGCTCCTTGATTGCTGAGGCTCTAGGAGCCATGCATGGAGATTTAGATTTGTCAGATTTCTGTGAGGGATCTGATTGAAGGGCTGTGTCAACAGGTTTGGCAGGATGGGCAGACTCAGTGGGATTTGGCTGGACATGGCCACCAGATCCCAGAACTAAGGCATGCTGGGCCACCCTGGAGCAATGAGACTGATTCTCCTGCATGCGGAGTACTGCAACTTCTCAACCACTTTGCCCAATATGGCTGCTGGTGGGAAGGCATATGCGTCCAGATCCTCCCATGGCAGACTGAGTGCACCACTGCTGTGGCCAGGGGATCCAGTACCGGTGACACAAACAGAGGCAACTTGTTGTTGAACTTGTTGTTGGCAAATAGGTCTATTTGGGAACGGTGCCACCTGCTGCATATTGTTTGAAAGACCTCTGGAAGGAGGGACCACTCTGTTTGGTAGTCTGGCCTAGCCTGGATAGCTTGTCTGCTACCACGTTCATCCGGCCTGGAATGTGTCAGGCTTTGAGAGTTACTTGTTTTCTGGTACACCAGGTCAAGATTCTCCAAAGTAGGGCACAAAGTGGGCCCGACCTCATGCCTCCTTCCTTGTTTATGTATGACACCACTGTGGTGTTGTCAGTTGCTGCAAGAACTATCTTGTCTGCACAGAGGTCCTGAAATTCGTTTAAGGCAAGAAAGACTGCTTTGAGTTCTAGATAGTTTATATGCAGCTTGCTTTCCGGAAGGGACTAGGTTCCTCTTGCAGTGTGCTCGTCTAAGTGAGCGCCCCACCCTTCTTTGGATGTGTCTGTAAAGATTTGCAGAGCATGCTTTATTGGGTGTAATGGTTGACCTGTGAGGACATTGTGTTCTTTTAACCACCATTGTAGATGGGGGTGCAGGGACCTGGGAATTGGGATCACCTTTTTTAGTGATTCCGGAACCCTCCAGTTGTTTCTGAGATGCCACTGTATGGGTCTCATATGTAGTCGGCCTAGGTAGATGCCACTGTTAGTAAACCTATCAAGGACATGAATTGCCAGACTGGACTAGCCGGTTGAAATAGGAGTTTCAGTATTTTCTCCTGAAGGTTCTGCCACTTGTCCAATGTGGGTCGGACCCGACTGGACCTGAGGTCGAACTGGTAACCTACAAAGTTGAAACCTGCTTGGGTTCCAGTTCTGATTTGTCTAAGTTCACTAGCCAACCCAGTTATTGACACATTTTTACTAGATCCTACGTATGCTGGAGACAAACCTGGTGGGATCTTGCTCTCACCAACCAGTCGTCTAGGTATTGGTGGATTCTTATATCCTTATGTATGGCCATCAGTTTTACCTCCTTTGCTATCACAGTGAACTCCATGGGTGCTGTGGATAGACCGTAAGGCAGTGCCCTGAACTGGTATGTCTGACCCTGGACATGAAATCTCGGATATTTCCTGGACTGTTCCTGTATTGGTATATGGAAGTAGGCATCCTTGAAGTCTATTGAGGTAACCCACTCCCCTAGTTGGAGGGATGTCCTGATGGTTTCCGGTGTCTCCATTTTGAATTTTTCCACCTTGAGGAAAAAATTTAGTTTGCTCAGATCTAGTATAGGCCTCCATTTGTTTTGGTACTAGGCTTCCTTGGGTTTTGGTACTAGAAATAGTCGGTTGAAAAACACCCGAGATCTCTGATTTTCTACAAGCACAACTGTGTTTTGTCTATAAGCTGATTCAATGCCTCCAGCAGGTAGAGGTTCCTGTGGGGATTGACATAACAGCTTACGACTGTTGGAGATCTTGCCAAGTATTGCCCGATCCAAAATGGGAGGGGGTAACCCTCTTTCAGGATTTGAACCACTTTCGGATCGGCACCCAGATCCAGCCAAGTTTGCCAAAAGTTTTGAAGTCTGGCCCCTACAGGCAGATATGGAACAGCAGTTGTTACATTTGTTACTGGTTTTACACAAGACAATTGAGTGACACAAGAAACACCTTTCACATATTTTAATCTGTGATCTTTTGGATACTGACAGGACCGACTTCTTTCTTTTGGGAATGCCCAGGCGCAGTATGAACAACTTTTACAGCATGAAATCTTACAAAAGTGTCTATTATCTGTTTATGAGATGAAACTGGGCTCCCAGCCAGCAGTCGTTCCTATAACTTGTTTACAGACTAATTGTCATTTGCACGACTGCTGGCCCTTGGCCAGTCGGGAGGAATAGTTTGCAGAACGACCTTTTCCTTTCTTGAACTGTCTCTCCCCAATTGTCTTCCAAGCCGGTTTCTCCGGCCTTGACTCTGACCTGTGGTCCGACCTCCTATCACTGCATTCGTAAGGATGGTACCGACCCTTGCTTCTTGATGAATCAGGCTGACTCTTGGATTCAAAGTGGGCTATATCTTCTTCTGTTTTTTTAATAGCTGTGTCAGGGAAGAGCGTTGGTATGTGGAGGGGTGCTGTCCTCAGTGTAGTCAGTGTATCTGGCTTTATCCCAGTTCTGAGGTGACTCATGTATGCATCTCTGTGCACCAAGGTGAGGTTTCCCATTGAGATGAAAACGAACCCTTACAAGTGTTCCATCGACTTGGTTGCAGCCTGTGTAATGCTAGAGTTGAAATCCATCAAAAACTAGAGTTCATCAGCAGCTGAGGACGCCTTGCTGGAACCTTTGCCCTTACTTTCCGACCTCAGGGTTTTCTACTGATCCTGCATGTTCTGTTGTACTCTAAACAGGCATCTATTGAAGCTTGCTGCCTGGTTACATATAACAGAAGCCTCCCTGGCTGACTTCTCCCATCTTCGCAGTGTTTCCCGAGAGATACAGCGCAATGCTGGTGGGGTAGAAGACAAACTGGAATCTCTGGCAATTCTGCTATAACTGTTGTTCAGCTTCGATGCATCAGTGCTACAAGATGAGACGGCTGAGGGGTCAACTTTGTGGTCGAAAAACAGCCCGTACCACTTGGACTGTGACTTAGCTGGTCTCAGGAACTCATCTTTCGACAGGCCACCGGCCTCAGAACCACGGGAGGGGTAGCCCTCAACCGAAGTAAGGTTCAATTTAGCTAACTTTCTGCAGAGCCAGTCTTCTGTGGGCATCTGTACTGACACCTTGACAGGAACTGGGGTCTTTGGGCCGGCAAAGGGACTATCCTTAGAAGTGATGGTCGCACTGTCCATGTCGGGGATATGGGACCAGCCTGTGAAAGAACGAATACCTCTCATAGTTTCTCTATAGGTCTGTACCTCCGACAAATGTTGCTCTTGATCAGTAACAGTAATGTCCTGGTCGTCTGATAGTTCTCCCTCTTCTACATATAAGTCCAATGGAGGCTGGTCGGAAGCTGGACTTCCAGACTAAGAAGAAACACTTGAAAAACTGTCCTTCCTGGATCTATGTAGCATGGGAGAGCCAGTGTCGGTAACATCTGAGGATAAGGGTCGGTCTGAGGCTTATTGGCAGACTGGTGTTTAGAAGTAGGGGAGTCAGTACCAGAGTGTTGATGGTCGGGTGCTTTGGGTCGGCTGGTATGAGGTCGGTGTGACTTGAGCTTACTGGTAGAGTGTTGCTTGGGGGCAGATGAATCTGGTCCAGAAAGCTCTAAAGATGTCGGTCGGTGTGACTGAACTTTACTGGCCGGCTGATTCTTGGAAACAGAGGAGCCAGATCCAGGAGGTTGTGTAGCTGAGGTCGGTTGGCTAGTCTTGGCTTTACTGGTCGGCTTATGCTTTGAAGCAGAGGAGCCCGTACCAGGAAGCTCTGTAATTGAGGTCGGTACACTGGTCTGAGTTTGACTGGTCAGCTGATGCTGTGAAGCAGAGAAGCCAGAGCCAGGAAACTGTGTTGAGGAAGCAGCCGGCTGGACAACAGCAGTGCTTCTAACCTATTGAATCTGTCCGACCATTTTTGATCAAGTTCTGCTATCTTAAAGTCAGTATCAGATTTCTTACCAATAGGCTTGGTGGATTTTGAAGTGGAAGGCTTTTCTTTCTTTGGTTTCTTCTCTGGTGGGGCGACAGTAGAAGGGGATTTAACAGTACCCTGATCATCAACAGCCCAAATCACAGAAACAGACGCTAGGTCAACAAGAGTGTCAGTGTCTTTAGATGGTGTAGATTCAAGTTTCTTTGCCTCCCATTTTTCTTTCTTAATTTTATATGAAGGGGTAGACAATTGCAAACGCTGCTCAGGAGTTAAAGAATTGTAGAACTTACAGTCCTTAGTGTCTGGCTGTTCAACACAAGGGTCCTTCCCTTTGCCCTTATCCCTGCAGTGTGCACAGAATGCATGAGAATCAAAACTGGCCATAACATGGCCGCAAGCTCCCCTTTTCTGGCCAGGAGATGACATGTTGGTCTATAATCAGTATAATATTCGTTAAGATACAAGAAAACTCCAAACTCACAATAATTCCACCAAATTCCATGACAGAAAATCCAGCAAAAGATGCTATGATGTCACGCTGTCTAGACAGGAAGGAAGAACGATGCGCCACATAGCGAGTGCACAGTACTGGGACCGACCGGCCAGTGGAAACACTGGACGTCTTTTTCTGACGTTTGGCGGGCCGGTCTGCGCTGACTGGATAAGCAATTGTCAATTGGATAGGATGTATTATCGCAATAAAATGATGTTTTAGGGGGTAATGCTAATAATTATGCAACATTCAAGTTATATATTTTTCAGAACAACAACTTTAACTAGAGGATCGCTTGAAACAAAAAGATAATGTTTTTGCACAGCAAAAACAAAGCGGCCCAAAAAGGATATAAAGGTGATTGCTAAAGTATTAAGAAAATGCTCTGCTTATAGCCTTATAATAATATTTTCCATTACAAATGCTTTTTTAAAGATAGCCAGTGCACACCATTTTCACTTCTTTATAATCAAGCCAATGAATTACCCCAAACACACATTTTGGTTTTTGGTCATCTGCTTAGTGTAAATGTCATGACCTGATAACAAAAAATATTCCTTCGCTACTGAATATACATGAGATATGAAAAGAATTCAATGATCAAAGACTGAGCTATGGCCCCATAAAAATTTGTTGAAATCGATCTTGCAAAAATAATCTGTGGGTCAAAAATTTCATCGAAATTGCTCTATCTAGCACGGTTTTCGAGATATAAGCATTTTTGTGTTTTGCAAATTTTGCAAAAAATTTGAAAATTCAAAATGGCCACCATTTTTGGCGAGACAAAAATTTTGAAAAGCCAGATGGCTACTCTGCAGAGATACCCTATGGGTCAAAAATTTTGTCGAAATTGCTCTATCTCCCACAGTTTTCGAGATATAAGCATTTTTGTGTTTTGCAATTTTCGTGAAAAATTCGAAAATTCAAAATGACCGCCATTTTTGGCAAGACAAATTTTTTTGGAAAAATGTGTTCGTTAATCTGTAGGGGTACCCTGCGGGTCAAACTTTTGTCAAATTCGCTCTATCACACACAGATTTCGAGATACTGGCATTTTTGTGCTTTCCTTATTTGGAAAATTCATAATGATTAATTAATCATTAATTACTTGGCCATTTCTTAAGCAATTAATGCCACAATCTAATGACTTCCAGATTTTTAGGTGAAAACTATAAAATCCCTTTCAAGTTATCATCCAGACAAGCTTACCCATTGAAAAAAATTCCCAAGGGCTACTGCATAAACCTGCCAAATTTGAAAAGAATCTCCCCAACGGTCACAGAGTTATAAGGAAAACGAAACGCGGAGCCGGCGGAGTCTGATTTCCTCCCATATATAAAAAATAACTCTTGTGTACAATTACAGATCATTTAAGTCAGTCTCACTGACAAAAAAAAATCTACAAAAGGTGTTTCTTTGTGATCTTCTCTAAAATATCTGTATGATGCTTTTTATAATTGTGTAATTGATTTGCAACTACATAAAATAATCATCAACAAATTTTAATTGATATTTGTATAAAAGTAAGTAGAAGTGGTTTCAAAGCTCATTTTATGAATAATGTCAAAACTAGAGTGGGCCAACTCGGCGCCAACATATCCCCAGACAGGTCATCACTCACGCCACAGGTTTTGATCGGGAATTTTTTATTTAATCCATTTGTTGTATGCCATAAATATTGGGAAAAGTTATATGAACTTCAGCACATCAATCTACTAAGTTTATATCTTCCCAAGGAAGATGGTGTATCCCCAGACGTCGAATACATAACTCAACAGATCATATTTTCAATCTTCCTGCAATGATAACTCTGAACCTATTTTCAAAGTATTTAAATGATTGATGATTGAATGTCCATTCTAAATTAATAATCTCAAAAGAGCATATCTGTTTCTATATTTGTTGACAAATAAAATATTATTTTTAACTCAACTCATCATACTTTTCAATCTTCCTGCAAAGAGTAACTCTGAACCTATTTTCAAAGTATTTAAATGATCGATGATTGAATGTCCATTCTAAATTCATAATTCCAAAAGCGTATCTCTGTTTCTATATTTGTTCACAAATAAAATATTATTTAAAAATCATATATTATTTATATTATTATTTTATTATATTATTTTTAGAATTTGCATTGTTTTTCAGTTATTCATTTCCTCAATTCCTATATATGTGGTCCATATATATGCAACCTAAATATGTGACACAATCTCAGTTCTGACTCCCTTTGTCTTAGATAATTAGATAATGAAGCAAACACCACCTCCCACCCCCACCCCACCTCTCCCCTTCTCCACACCTCTCTCACTATTACAGAAGATCTGTATACCTTTGTTTATTTAGTGTCACTCAATAGCTGGAGGTCCCAGAGGTGGGTGGGGGATGGGGGGGGTGGGACTACAAAGAGATGGAGTGCTGCAGCACAAATGGTAAACAAACACTTATAATATAAAAGGGGTAATCAAATACAAAAAGCTCAGTTAATCTTATCACTAAAATAAAATCAAATATATAAATAAGGAATGTCCAACAGGAAGATTATATACCTCCAGAATTAAATATAAATTATCAAACGACAAGAACAGATTTATAATAATAATTCAGAATTGAGAATTTTAAGTATGTGATTATCAATTGAAATGAGTTCGTAACTGTAGGAGCTGTGTCAAAATTAAGGCAAGTTGAATAAAACTGGGCTAGTTGAGGGTTACAAATCCCCTATTTATACTACATAAGGCTATAATTTCATTAATATTTGGGACTTTAAGCTCACCAGAAAATAACAGTGTCCATTTTGCCTACTTGAATATGTTTAACCAGTTTCATATTAAAAAGTTAAAAACTCAGCAAGCAGAGAGATAACACACAAAAATAAGTTCTTAAAAGCCTAAGATAGCCATAACATTATTAATATTCAAAATTTAAATAGACAGGCACTTCCTTTGAAAAATTCAAAGATTTCAGCTCTATGAGCCACATAGTTTGACAGTTACAGGGCTTTAAAGTGGCATAATATCCATAAATTGGGTCTCTGTGGGCATTTTACAATTGTTAAAGAGACCTTAGCAATTAAACTACAGAACTGAAACTTTTAGCTTTCAACTCCCATGTCCCTATTCAGAAGATTAAACATCATGGCTCCTGGACGTCGGATTGTGTGTGGAGGTATATTCAGCAAGATCCTCAATATTCTCAAGATATTGCTTCTGTATTTGCTAATGTTATTGTACCTGTATAAATGCTTCTGTTGGGTCTTTGAGGGCTTACTGTATTGTTATTTCTTTGTATAGTGAATTATAAACTCAGCCTGAGGCTACCTTCTAAATTCTAACTTTCTTTAATCTAAAACATTTTGTATTTTACATTTTCCCTTATTTTATCCGTACCCCTTATCTCTCTCTGTCTTAATCTCAATTTCAATTTAAGGTAGCCTTAAGTTGGTCGTATATTTTGACGTGTAAAGTACTTAGATTTAACTTAAGGTGACCTTAATTACTCTCTCACCTGGTAACTGTGTTTTTATACATTTAATTCAAAGGTGACCTTATGTCATTTTAACATTTCTAATTGTATCAAAATACTGGAAGTACTGTATACATACATAGATGGACAATGAACTGTGTATATGTGTAATTCGAATGATTGGACTGTAAATAGTAAATCAAGTTGTATTACTTACATTACTTTAACATTACTATATTACTTAACTATGATTTGTTATTGTATTAATTGAATAAATCAATGCTCCGCATCTTGGCTTTCACTTCCCAAGGGGGGTGGGGACTGTCAATAGTGGTGTCTGGACATCACGCCTGTCAGTCCCTCGCCCTGGGGAGGTGTACATGCACCCTAAGTGATATTTGGGGTGCATGTGCCAGTGTGGGTAGCCCCTTAGTGGTAGCCTTGGTCACCATATGAATTCTTGGTTGTGATTGGATGGCCCTTCATTGACCCCAATTTTGGAGCCAAAAGTGTCAGTTGTGAATTTGAAATTGAACTGAAAAGACTGAATTCATTTATTTTGCCCTCCCACCCAACCCTCAGAGTTGTTTGCCCACGTTTTACAATTTTTACAATTTTTAGTATTTTAGTTTGTATTGTCTGGTTTATTATTCTATTTCTTTTACATAAGGGCTTACTGTATTGTTATTTCTTTGTATATAGTGAATTATAAACTCAGCCTGAGGCTACCTTCTAAATTCTAACTTTCTTTAATCTAAAACATTTTGTATTTTACATTTTCCCTTATTTTACCCCTTATCTCTCTCTGTCTTAATCTCGATTTCAATTTAAGGTAGCCTTAGGTTGGTCATATATTTTGACGTGTAAAGTACTTAGATTTAACTTAAGGTGACCTTAATTACTCTCTCACCTGGTAACTGTGTTTTTATACATTTAATTCAAAGGTGACCTTATGTCATTTTGACATTTCTAATTGTATCAAAATACTGGAAGTACTGTATACATACATAGATGGACAATGAACTGTGTATATGTGTAATTCGAATGATTGGACTGTAAATAGTAAATCAAGTTGTATTACATTACTTTAACATTACTATATTACTTAAGTATGATTTGTTATTGTATTAATTGAATAAATCAATGCTCCGCATCTTGGCTTTCACTTCCCCAGGGGGGTGGGGACTGTCAAATTAAAGCATCAGACTTAAAATCTGCTACATACTAAGACTACACATAGAATATGTATCTAATAATAAAGTTTGAAACTTCTCAGACTCACCATTTCCAAGTTACAGAGCAAAATATGTGAAAAATGTCTTAAAACGGTCACTCGGGTGGGTGTTAATGGTCCTCATACACAGTTTAAATGTCTACTTGAAGCCTTGATTTTTGGCACATGTAAAAAGAACATAATAATGTATTCCCAGATGAGATTTCAGCTCTATCAGTCACATAGTTTAACAGTCGTGGGCCTTAAAACTGGCAAAAAGTCCAAATAGTGGGTCTCTATGGGGCCTTTTAGAGACCTCAATGTGGCCTTCAAATTAAAGCTTCAGACTTAAAATTTGTCATATACTAAGATTACACATACAATATGTATCTAATACAGTTTGAAACTTCTCAGACGTACCATTTCCAAGTTACAGGGCAAAATATGTGAAAAATGTCTAAAAAGGGTCACTCGGGTGGGGATTTATGGTCCTCAAACACAGGTTAAATGTCTACTTAAAGCCTTGATTTTCGGCACATGTAAAAAGGACATAATAATGCATTCCCAGATGGGATTTCAGCTCCATCAATAACATAGTTTAACAGTAACAGGGCTTAAAGGTGGCAAAAAGTCCATATATTGGGTCTTTGGGAGCCCGTCAGAGACCTCAATTTGACCTTCAAATTAAAGCTTCAGACTTAAAATCTGTTACATACTAACATTACACATAGAATATATATCTAATACAGTTGGAACTTCTCAGACTTACCATTTCCAAGTTACAGAGCAAAATATGTGAAAAATGTCTTAAAAGGGTCACTCGAGTGGGTGTTTATGGTCCTCATACATGGGTTAAATGTCTATTAAAGGCCTAAATTTTGGAGTACATACAAGAAAAACATATTGATATATTCTCAGATGATATTTCACTTAGATGAGAGACATAGTTTGAAAGCTACAGTGCTTGAAGATGGCAAAAAGTCCATAAATTGGGTCTCTGTGGGCAATTTTGAGATCTTAAGTCGGCCTAACAGGTAAACCTACAGCCTTTAAATTTTTCACAGACAAGGATTACATATAAGAGTTACATCTAGTGCAGTTTGAGACTCATCAGAATTACCACTTCCAAATTATAGGGCAAAATAAGTTTAAAATATAGGAAAAAAGTCCTAAGTGGGGTCTTTATGGGCCTCAAAGACAATTTTCTCCTCAACTTAAAGTCTTGATTTTCGGCACATGTACTAAGAATATATTAATGTGTTCTCAGGTAAAATTTGAGGCAGATAAGCCTCATAGTTTGTGACCTAGAGGGCTCTAAGTGGCCAAAAGTGCAATTTCTGACCTTAAGGTGGCCATAAGTTCTTTATTATTGGGAGTTTAAGGTCACCTTAAAATAGGGATCTTCCTTTGGGCATCCTTAACATGTGTACCAAGTTTGAAAAAAAAATATTAATCCGTTTTTGAGTTATCGCGTCCACAAGGAAATTTCTACGGCGGCGGCGGCAGCGGCGCGACGGACCTGAATCCAATATATCCCCGACTTTCGTCTGGGGATATAATAAATATAAACTTCAATTAAAATTTTTGTGGGGCCCTTTTATAGGATCTTGAATTACAATAAAAATAAAATTACGATTTATCCCCTATTTCTTCATGGTTTTAATGCAACAAAAAATGAGCAGAAGCCCTAATTCTCGCAAATAAGGTATAACTATTTCAAAAATGAATGAAACAAATATACACCAAAACAACTTTCAAAATATGTGGCCATTACTGAAATATGAACATTTTATTTTGTGGTAGCGATAATTGGTAGCAAGGCAGTACAGTATCCACATAAATTGATAATCGCTACTTCCTGGTTCATCTGTCACAGACGTACCGTATTTTTTGTAATAAACGCCCCGGGGCGATGCATTTTTCCAAAGGGGGGGCGACTATTACAGATAAATAAAATCATATCTCGAGTCCAGTGGCAATGGGCGATAATGAACACTTGCTGCCTTGATCTCGCTTGCTGGCATGTATAATGGCGAGACAGCTTAAAATATTTAAAACAAACCTTAAATCTGAAGAAATTATGTAGTTTTATCTCCTATTATTGCAGATTTCAATGCGTCTGTGACCAAAACTACCATGTTTTGTTTTTATTTTCTTTATTTCTCGTAAGCGATATTCGCTTGGGAAGTACTAAAATGCACCATTTTTCGGAATCCCGGAATCGCAAAAGTGTCGGCTGTTGAGAGGGATGTAAAACCCCGAAATATGAACTTTGCAAAGGTAGAGAAGAGGGGGGGGCGATTAATAGGGAGGGGGCGTTTATTACAAAAAATACGGTATTTGTTTTTACCCACTTGACCTTTCAAGGCCGTTTGCGAAAACGAGGCATTTGAAACTGTGAGTTCGCGAGTATAAAAAATTAAACCTGAAAAATTTACTTTATTGTAAGTAGATGTCTTCACAACAGGTACCATTAAGTCATCATCATCACCATCGTAATCATCATTCAGCATGAAATCGTCATAATCATATTCCTCCTCGTCTTCCAAACCGTCTGGGCGATAATAGGCCATTTTAACACGTATGCCCGTTTTACCATAGGATTCAAAGTAAAAGTTGTGTGTCAGTGTGGTTTACATCAAATGGACCACTTTGACGCGCTCTACATTCAAATAACTCTCAAATAATGAGTTAATCTCTTGATTTTAAGGGTCCAAAAAGCTACTGAATAACGGAAAAGACTTAAAGAGACGAAATACCGAAATATCCCGGACAAAGGCCTGGTTATATATTTTTGTACAGATTTGCAGACAATTTCCACTACGTTTTGTCCAAGTGATCTTTTGGTAGATGAACACAGAAATATGTAAATATCTTTTGTTAATATTCTTAACTATAGATTTAAAAGTACATTGTAATGAGTTATTTTTTGTCTTGGGCTGTAAATTTGTGTAATTGGCGAATTCCCTGAAAATTTAAAAAAAATTCATGAAATCACTAAATAAACAATAGAATTCAGAAAATCCTGAAAACTTTAGTGGATTTTTTTACAAATCCATTAAATATTTATAGGGAATTTGTGAGATTATATTTAATGTATATTTGTCAATTATTGTGCATTCTCTGTTACATATACATGTACAAATATTAAGCACATACTGTCCGACCACTAAGCAATTGGACAATGATAAATGTAAAATACACAAAACCAACTTTAAATGTATCAACATCCCTAAAAGTCTCAAAGGGATAGTATTTAGAAAGAAAATATATGTGCATAATATCACTGTTCTTAAGGATAGCAGAATACACCAGTGTCATGTCACTTCAAAAGCAATGGATACAACCACAAAAATATGACGTTCTTAATGTCATATTGGTGAACTCCAAAGTTTGCTCAAGACAGTACAGCCACCCATAGAAGAATTGAGCTAGACTGAATCTTCAATTTGCACTACCTAGCCCAACTTGACACCAACCAGTTTGTATAAGAATTGAGTGGACATTATTTGTATTTTCAAGTACTCAATAGTCAACCTTCAATCCTGTTAAAACTAAATGATGTAGTTTTATTTTACTGATTTAAAGAATATTTAAAAATGCATATTTAAAAGAAATTATTATTGTAATCAATTTTGCATACAACGATTATGATTGCCCTCATATCTCATTGGAAGAAATATAATGTATATGTACATTATCTACAAACAGAATGCGAGATTTGAAAAGATCATATATAATGATAGCTAAATGGTACAGGTGATATAAGGGTACTAGCTATACCATTAGAGATTTATAAAAGTCTCAATTTTACATGAGCCACGGAATATAACAGCAGAATTTATCAGTTTACCTGTATGTAGCTTTATGTTTTCAGCCTAAAATTTGACTAAATTAACTCAACAACTGCTGTGCTACACCAGATATAAGTTATTATGTAAAGATTGTCTGTTGTGAAGAGCATTGGCAATGTGGAATACATTATATATCATATTATAAAAATTATATTTAATGATTAATAAATCTACCTTTAATTCCTTCAGAATATACTTTGTAAAATTTATGAAATTTGATATATTATGTCATAGAATTCACAGTTTATACTTAGGCTAGTCAAAATGCCATTGTTTGTATCAGAATTTTCAAGGTAGGATTTGCTAGCAATTTTATACCTGTTATCTGCTCAATACTCTATTATATATAAAGTCAAGCTTGAAAAAGGATTTCATGGTGTGCAATGTTTATTGAAGAATTTATATCAAGAACACTGATACTCCCTTAAGTTTACTTTAGAGACATAGTAGACAAGGCAGTGTTCAAAAGGAAAATAATAGAATAATAAATAGGAATTGTACTGACAATCCTTATTTTAGTATAATTAATGATTGATTCATATCTCATGGTGCATTCTCTAAGACGGTAATTTGAATGATTGGGGAGAAAACACAAGATGCAGTCAAACAGATGAAGGCCCTGCAAGCAAATTGCTTGATGCGATTGACTGACCAGTAAGTACAAGGGCGTGCTATACCAATCTCATAACTACAAACATGTCCCTAAGAAGCTTTAGGAGTCTCTAAGGAAGGTATTGCACTGCAACTCTGAGACTGTTCTACCTGCACATAGCTCAGATAAAAGCCTTGCAGACAAGTTTGCTTTATTTTTCTATGAGAAAATAAGCAAAATTAGGGACCACTGGCTCTTCTACTGATGCACCTACTTTGGCACCTAATGCATTCAATGCCTTTGAGTCCACAAGTGAAGATGAAGTCCGCAAAATTATCAAGATTTGTAAATTAAAACTCAATCCTGATAAGACTAAATTTATTGCTTTTGGTTCTAAGGCTCAATGTCAAAATCATCTTATCATTTTCCTGTTAATATTCTTAGTACGCTTCTCCATCCTGCTGACACTGTCAAATACCTGGATGTGTGGTTTGATGCAGAGTTTTCTTTCTCGGGACACATTCAGAGGACTTGTAAAGCCTGCTTCCTCCAAATGTGAGACCCTTATCGAATTAGACAGTCTCTTACTCATGAAGTGCTGCAAATGCCATTTTGTTAGTAGTTGTCTGGACAAGTGTAACTCTCTGTTTAGAGGTTTGGCATGTTTTGATCAGCACAAGCTGCAGAGTATTCAGAATACTCTTGCACATATTGTCACAAATTATAGAAAGTATGCTTATGTCACACCCCTCCTAAAGCAACTCCACTGGCTGCCTGTAAGTTACTGCTTTATATTAAAAACCGCAACATTGGTGTACCATTTTCCTCACAGTAGTTCTCTTTGATGCCCCTAAGATTCAGAATGACCTTCCCATGATTATGTATGAAGTGCAACTTCAGTTGTCTCCTTCAGGAAAAAAGCTCAAAATTTACTTGTTTGCAAAAAGCCTATCTGCCATGATGTTCCTAGCACTGTTTATGGTAACTGACCTTGCTCATGTTCAGCTGAACCTTCGAGTCTGTCAGTTGATGATAATTAAGCACAATAAAAGTCCATCTTAGATTAGATAAATTGAATTATTTTGTTTAAAGTTGAAGGTGATGTTTATCAAGTTAATGTATATATTCTGTACTATGCCTCATTTATAACCTAATCTAATTTGCTTATTTTCATAGTTCACAAAGCTTGTTTTACTGAGTTCTTGAGTTTCTTGATCTGGTAGAGTTTTAAGTTTCACTTGGCTATTTTTTTGTTCCTTGGAACTGCGGGAGAAGTGGCATTTAGTTACCTTATCCAACATTAATGTGGACATTGGACAATAAGATCTTGATACAGTCCAATGAGTCCATGTATTGACAATGAACATGCTGGAAATAGTTCTGGACATCTTTTATCAATTTTGATTCTGTGTTGCACGTTTGTGCATTTGTACAATCAGTTCACATAAATGTCACTTCACTTTTGATAAACTTTAGTTCACACTTGAATATATTCCATAAATATGACATAATAAGAATTATGTCTTATGTGACAATACTGTAGTATTAGTTAACAAATAATTTGTCCACAGACATCATGAAAACATTTTATAACTTTACAGACTAACGTAAAGCACTCTAAATGCATTGAACAGCGCTGTATAAATTAGCTGTTATTATTATATTTATGATTATTATAAATATATTTTGTATGGTTTATTTAAATTCTTTAATCATTTCGATACTAAACATGGTAATAACATCATATAAGATATTAAGGTATTTATTAAAGTATTTATTTATATATATTATGGTTTTATTGCATTAGCTTATGTTGTTATGTTATTTTATTGTAGTGACATTCGATATATATTGTCATAACAGAAATATAACCAGGTAAGCACAATAACCCAACCCTGAAAGACTTACATACCACTGTTACATACAATTAAATTTTTACTGTTAAAAAGTTGCCAAGGATTCGAAAATAATTTAATTAATTAATTCTAATTGCGGACATACACCTTAAAGTGAACTTCATCTTCAATGACATCAGTTACACATAGAATACAAGCTCTATTTTCAAGGAATACATTGGTGAACTGTTATGTTTGAATAGCCAAAAAGAAGGTCCACTGTTTAAATGGACAATCAATGATCTTCGACATCTTGACAACAGAACATACTCTTTAAAATGAGCTTTTCATTTGTCTTAATTAATGCATACTTCCTGAGCTTTAGCTTGTTTCTTGCACTAATAGTCCAATTTTCTTGCATATTTTTACGCAAAATACCCTCACATAAACTTGAATAAACTTTTTCATACCCTAAAACATGATAACAAGTTTATTAGCATATTAAAATTATCCTGAACGGTTTTACCCAAGTGTCTGGCTTCTTAAATTAAAATGTCCAATCAAGTATATGCTTAGGTATGTGTCTATCATCAAATGGCCAAAATCTACGCCAATACGGTAATGTAGATAAATGAAATACATTTTTTTCTTCTTTTTAAGGAAGCCAGTCAGAGTCTCCCTGTAAGAATAAATTTGTTGTGAATTTATTTACAGCTAATTAATATTATAATCCCTGTTAATATTATAATCCCTGTTATATTCTCATAGCTAAAAACTGGTACTACAACAGAATTATACATTTTTCCATATGTTTTGCGCACACAATCTTTTAATTACTTAATCCTAGCTAAAACTGCATCCAGTCCCTGTTTGACTTAATCTGCTAATGTGGGAGTATCCTCACTAAATGTCAGAAACTCACCAAGGAAATCTAATAACTTAAAGTCACCTCAATATTATCCAATCTTACTATATATTCAATCTTTGTCCTCTGTATTTATCTTTTGCAGAAATGTACGATTTGGGTTTTATCAATGTTCAAATTTAGTTTAGTTTTAATCCCCAGATACAGGGCTTTCGGTTTATTTGTAAGATTATTTAAAAGTATATTCAATAATGTTGGTGGAAGGTTGCTGCTCCCTTGTCTGACTCCTAATAATGACTGAAACCAATCTGTGATGTAACCATATAGGTAAATGCAAGAGAATGGTTTGCAATACAAGCTATTATGATATTACACACTGCTAGACTGGTTTGCAATACAAGCTATTATGACATTACACATTGCTAGAATGGTTTGCACTACAAGCTATTATGACATTACACATTGCTACTGTTGGTGCATTGTGCCAATATGCCACCTACTTCAGCGTTAAAAATTGTTCCATTTCTTTGTTTATAATCTTCCAAAAATTCTTACACCTACAATTCAATTCATTCTCTGTAAAATTTCAAACAATTAAAAAAAATTATTTACTGAGTAGTTTCAAAACAATTTTTTTTTTTCAGAATTATTGAGAATATTTTAAGTAAATCAGCTGGTGAACTTGCTTCAGTTTTTAACACCTCTTCAGTTTGTGAAGTATCAGGTATCAGGTATCCATGTGCTTAATCTCCGATGCTCGCGGATTCTAAGGCACACCATCCAATCATAATGTAAGAATCATATGTCGAAAACCATAGCAATGTCGTCACCAGGGGATCATCGGTGTTCGGTAGTGAGAGAAAGCTAAGGAGGGAAAGACTTTAATGTGGAGCAATAATGTGGAGTAAACACAAAGATCACAAGAGCACTCAGAGAGTGCATATTCCCGCCAAGACATGAATGATTAAAAATAGCATCAGAGATGCCCGTACCCCACAGCTTGGGGAAATAGTATTCAACACAACAAGATATAGAATTAGTGAAACAGTACACAGATTGGGATACTTTCTGAGCAGTGTCAGTGTCCAAATAATATTTAAGTAGAGAAAATAACATCTAAGAGAAACAAACTGCATGTAAAGATTAAGTATTAAAACAAGACAATTCAGTTAACTAAAAATTATGAAGCTTTAAGACTTCTCCCATTTTGATATTCATTTGTATGGTCGAATTATGGTTTGCAACTTTTGAATATTACCCATACATACAGATGTGGCAACACATGCTTTTGTGTGGAGTTGGGCAAAACCTGTGGCTCACTTGATGCAATACCATCTGTTACAATGGGAAGTTGCAAAAGTAAAACAGTTAATGAATTCTAATATGACTTTAACAGTGCTCAATCTACATCAAAAGACACCCAAAGATGCAACAACCAAGATTCAAGTAAAAGATATAAGAGAGATATAAGAGAGATAAAACAGTATTAGATATCCCTGTAGAGAGATAAAATAGCATCAGATATGCAAGATCAAAGGTCAAATCCAGGTCACACCATGACGTTGCACACATATAACCCCGGACCAATGTCCCTACCAAATATCAACTTCCAACCACCTTATGGTTTCCGAAATATAGCCTAGACAAGGCATTATAGATCAAGGTCACTATGGCAAGGTCAAAGGTCAAGTATCAACTTCCTACACCTTACGGTTTCCAAGATATACCCCGACAAGATTTTATAGGTTAAGGTCACTGCAGCAAGGTCAAATGTCAAATCAAGGTCACACCACGACGTTGCACACATACACCCCTAACCAATGTCCCTATCAAGTATCAACTTCCTATACCTTACGGCTTTCGAGATATAGCCCGGACAAGATTTGATTGGTCAAGGTCACTACGGCAAGGTCAAAGGTCAAATCAAGGTCACACCATGACGTTGCACACCTACACCCCCTAACCAATGTCCCTACCAAGTATCAACTTCCTACACCTTACGGTTTCCGAGATATAGCCAGGACAAGATTTTATAGGTCAAGGTCACTACGGCAAGGTCAAAGGTCAAATCAAGGTCACACCATGACGTTGCACACATACACCACCTAACCAATGTCCCTACCAAGTATCAACTTCCTACACCTAACAGTTTTCGAGATATAGCTCAGACAAGGTTTTATAGCACAAGGTCACTACAGCAAGGTCAAATCAAGGTCAGACCATGACGTTGCACACCTACACCCCCTAACCAATGTCCCTACCCAGTATCAACTTTCTACACCTTACGGTTTCCGAGATATAGCCCGGACAAGATTTTATAGGTGAAGGTCACTACGGCAAGGTCAAAGGTCAAATCAAGGTTAGACCATGACGTTGCACACCTACACCCCCTAACCAATGTCTCTACCAAATATCATCTTCCTGCACCGTACGGTTTCTGAGATATAGCCCGGACAAGATTTTCAAATTCAAGGTCACTATGCCAAGGTCAAAGGTCAAATCAAGGTCAGATCATGACGTTGCACACCTACACCCCCTAACCAATGTCCCTACCAAGTATCAACTTCCTATACCTTATGGTTTCTGAGATACAGGCCGGACAAACTTTTTCCTGCCGCCCACCCAAAAGACCGCCCATCCAGACTTCATGGGTGAAAACAATACCCCGACATCCCTTAAGGGCTGTGGGGTAAAAACAGCTCAATACTAAGTAAATAATGGGAAAGTCCTGATATTTTTTGTGTCCGGGTCGTGACCCTGACTCTCAAAATTTAATGGGATCGGACCAGTAGTATTAGCATAACCTTGCTAACAAAAGCACAAACTAATAAACGGTCATGAATTTAGTACCTCCTCTGTGGCGGTGATAAGGAGTGACCAGGCTGTTTACAGAAGGTGAATAAATTGTCGTACAAGCTATACTGGTTTAATATACAGACATATAATCAGCTCGAAAATATTTACAGAATATATTGGAACATGGCCTTGCATATTCTTTTGTATGTCTCCCACCTCTGAGATCGGAGTTCGGTTGCCGGCCCAACCTCAAGTGGGAAAGCTGGTAGTTGCTTGCCGTTGGTCTGCAGTTTACAGTACAGAACCGTGACCAACTGTATGTACTGGTTTCTTCTGCCCTTCCAACTACTCGTCATGATATGACCTGTACAGTGTTGAAAGCAACGTAAGACCCCAAATAAATAAATAAATTCTTTTAAATTGAGCAAATGTTCTTCAACATGTAGAAAATTTGCAATGATGGAAACGTAGATTTAATGTATGCAAGAGGCTCTCCGTTTTCTTTCTGACCACTTATAATGTTTTAAAAATGAACCGTTCTTTGCAAAATATTGTCATTCCTTTTCGTGTAAAGTGGTTATGCATGAAAGTTATACATCCGTTGATGATCATCTCAACAAAAGGAAAATGTGGACTTTTTAATAAATGTCACTGATCGGGAAAAACATAATCACATAGAAGAAAGGGTTTGCAAACCTCTAAATTTTGCTAAAATCTATTCTCCCGTGACGTCATTCACAAAATATATTTGGTCACTATGTTAAAGTGGTGGGAGAAGTGCTGTTAATTAGTGGACTGAATTCTTTTTAACAACTGCAACAGCAACAACTGTCGCATTTTATGTTCATCATTCCAGGAGTGAAAACTATATTTGGCTGCACGATCTCCACAATTTCACTTCAACATAAAGGTCATACATGTGTACATTATAAAGCTCTTGTAAGACAATGTAACTTGCATTTATTTATCATTTTACGTCACGCTTAGTACATTATTACTCTTCCACCTGAGAGGGAGTGGTAACTTAATTGTAATTGGTGTCTATGTGTTTGTACGCATAAACTCAAAGTTTTTTTTATATATTTATTATTTATTATATTTATTATAGTGATTTTATTTTAGTCATTACAGTTAAACACCGGATCTAGATCACGTTTTCACACAAGGTCTACCTGTGGTTTGGCTCTCTCCTCAAAGATGGTCAAGATTGGGATTAGAACTGAGAATCTGAAGTTCTTTTTTTCTGCGATGTTTTGGCAATATCCGTAAATGAGGGTTTGGGTATTATCAAACACTGCTTGTTTTATGTGTTTATGTAAATTTGATGAATCCATGAAAAGTGCCCTCATAGAAAAGTGCACTCCTAGAAGACTGCCCACCTTCAATTCTGAAGGGGTGGAAAACTTCCTTTTCTCAGATGATGTATTGCGAAATTACTTTAAAATGTTTTATTCACAAAGTAGCTGCTCAGGTTTTTATGATTAAATATACAGTTAAATCTACTAGTATTTGAAGTGTGCTGTATATGAATTTCAACATCTGCTCAAGCTTTCATGATTAAAGGTACAGTTAAATCTGCTAGAGTTCCTGTTGAACACTGCATTAGACTTTTCTAAGGATATTTGTGGTCACATAGACGTACTTCTGTCAATGTTTCTTGTAAAAAATACTTCTTATGTATGCCTCTGTTTGTTAATGTTGGAGTCCATCTTGAGAGTCAGGCCATCTTAAGATGGGTTAGAGCCCAACTTAGGATGGGCTAGAACATACTAGCCCAACCTAGGATAAGTAAAGTCAAGAATGATTTTAAAGCTAAAATTAAATGTTAAGCAGCTTACTTCTGTCTTATCATAAATATGTTGTCACAATCATATCTTATAATTGTCAGAATTAAATGTCTATAAAATGCTTAAAAAATATTTATGGTGTATCATTTGAGAAAAAAAAAGAGGGCACTTTTCCAGCCCCTCAAAAGGAAGGCACTTTTCTAGGAAGGCAGTCTTCTAGGAGGGTACTTTTCAAGGAGGGCACTTTTCATTGCACCAAATCTTATACCCTGACAATTAGACAGGAAATCCTTTTAGTTTTACTCGTCTGGATCTATCTGGAAACCATGTCTAAAAGCGATGTTAAAGCATCTGAATCTTTGACGATGTCAACACTATACCTACCATATACCACTGATGCACTTTAATATACTTTAAACATTTATTTTCTTGTATAAGTTAGAAAGCAAATTAATGCAAAGAATATAAACCAATACATAAGCAGACACATTTAGAAACTATGTAAGTTTAATCCCATTAATAGTGTGTGTATCACAGTATATTCTAGAACAGGACACAAAACGTGGGTGTTGTGATAAAGCATAAAGGCTGGGCGCTCTTACCCGTCTGTGACTCTTGTTTTACTAGTGACACTTGTGGCGCCAGGTTAATATGCTTAAATTATATCACCGTCCAGTGGATTGAAAACAAACTAATGTGAAACAAATGAATTCTCATAATCTCTATTTAGAGTTGAAAGGGTAAAGAAGTTGCAGTAAATTTCACAAAAACATTGTCTCAATAAAGGTAAAGGAACTATGCTATGTTTCTTGTTGCTTAATATATCAGTATTGTCTTGTGGGATTTATCAGAATCCCAGAAAAAAGGAAGAAAATGTATCTGTGTCAATTTCCCTCATGTTCATTTTTAAAATTGTAATGTATGCTCAGTAATTTAAGAACTGAGATACACAAACTTTTGAGCCTGGTTAGACTTGCCACTTGTCAACTTCATTGACAAAACCGATAGGTTATTCTAAATTGACTGAGACAAAGACTATCATTCTAAAATAGCACAAGTAGGAAAATACATTCAGCCTTAATTTACGCAGCTATATTTTACATAAATAGATTACTTTATTGTTTATCCTACGAAAAAGGTAGTGACCATTTATGTTATCAGTGTTTGTGGGCTGAATTTACAATTGCCGGATTAAGGAAGCAGCCTATTTAGTAGCCTTTACTTAGACTTCGGTTTTTCAAGCACGAGGCTGGTGCTTCTGGGGATCACTTTTTTCTTCATTTTTGTCAGTTTTTTATTGTGGTCATCAGACTTTCATGAGAATTGGCGTGGCGTGATGAGTACCCGCAGCGATGGGCTATGTTAGTACTTGGATGTATGACTGTCTAAGTGGACTACTCATGTCTCTGATGACTTTGCTGCTCACGCATGTAGACTGAAACACTTTTTGACCTTGTTTTTATAATAGGGATAAATTTTATTTACTTAGTGATTTACGTCATGACTAGTACCTTAAAGGTTATATTGTGACAGGTAGTTGGAAGGGCAGACGAAACAAGTACATACAGTTGGTCAACGTTCTGCACTGTAAAATGTCGACCAATGGCAAGCAAATACCAACCTTTGCACTCGAGGTCAGCCCTGATCGGAGAGGTGGGAGGCGAGTGTCTTACCACTGCACCACCGTGGCCCCTTATGATAAGGATAAAATATACACAAAGAGTTTCAGCTTGCGTAATGACTTAAATTATCTTATCTAATCAATTGCTTTGCAGGTACAAATATTTTCCCCACAAAGGGGAACTCAGTGCGCTATAGTAACAAATACATTAGTCATAATGACAGTCAGGTCAGATGGGTGTTTAGGTCAGTAATCCAGAGACTAGGTGGGGAAACTAGAGTTAAACAGGTGAGTTTTCAGGTGTTTCCTGAAGGATGTGACAGAGAGACAGTTTCTTATCTGAAAGGGGAAAGAGTTCCAAAGAACAGGGGCATAGTTACTGAAAGAATATGAAAAGTGTTTGATTGATTTGTGAACTGTACGATCAAAAGTGGGGATGTGAAGGAACTTAAGTTTCTTTGTGTCTTTGAATCATGTTGAAGGTATATTTGTTTATTTTGTTTGTTATTTGGGGTTTTACGTCACTTTCAACACTGTACAGGTCATATCACGACGGGTAGTTGGAAGGGCAGAGGAAACCAGTACATACAGTTTGTTAGGGTTCTGTACTGTAAACTGCCGACCAATGGCAAGCAACTACCAACTTTCCACTTGAGGTCATCCCGGGAATCGAACCCCGGCCTCAGAGGTGGGAGGCGAGAGTGTTACCACTCTGCCACCATGGCCCCTTGTTGAAGGTATAAAGTTCATGCATAGGTTTTGAAACTGTGATATAATGTGTAAATATTGTGATTCAATCATATTAACACTCACATATTGTATGTTTTCTAAGCAGTTTATTTTTGAAAACTTACGTGCAGTATTCTTCATACTGACAAAAAATATGTCAGAATACAGTATTTAACTGAAATATCAGAGTAATAAAAGTTCCTAAATCATTTGATATTTTGGCCTCCTGTGTAACGAGAATATTGCTCACCATTGTCCAGTGGTTTGCCATGAAGAATGAGTGAGTGAGTGAGTGAATGGGTGAGTGAGTGAGTGAGTGAGTGAGTGAGTGAGTGAGTTTCTATGAAAGCATATATAGTTTTGTCTTTTGGAATCCAAAATAATGGTATAGAAATAAGTAAATGTAATTTATAATTGGTAATAGCCCTTCTGCAACTGCAGTTCTTTTTTTTCATTTTATCAGCAGCAAATCGCCAGTAGGCATCATTCTGTCCAATGTTAGCTGTTTGTTTGGTTACAGCGAACAAGAAGAACAACATCATCATTTAGTTCAGCAGTTCAGTGAATATAATTTCCATACCAGTTCCACTGAAAAGTTCTCAGAAGAATGTGCTACCTGCCTAAATTTTTATACTTTGTGATTAAGTTGATTTAAATATACCAGTCAAACATACTGCAAAGTTACAATTTTGACCAGTATAATTTAACTGCATACAAATTTATATATAATATAATTGTAAAGATGTTTATTACTCCAGGTACACATTGAACCTGTATAATTGAACTGCATATAAATTACCGTTAATATAATTGTAAATTGTGTCTATTTTACTCCAGAGGATCCCATGTTAGTGTTTTATCTAGGTCAGGTTATGGCGGAATGATAACAAGCTTATCGTGTTGACAGAGTCTTGGAAACTTACAAATCCTCCACTCACTTCACAGCCTGAAAGTACATTATTGTATGTGTGTATGTATGGCTGAATGATATACTGGGGGGTGAGGGGGGACAGGGCAATGTCTTGCAAGGAAACGAATGTTTCCATTGGCTTCAAGTTTTGATCGTCAGCCAATGAAAACAGGATACATTGGCTTACACTGGTGTGAGAGAAAACTTATTGCTGTTAAAAGTTAATAGCTAGTTAAAGGTGTAACAGATATAATTAAAGAAAGGTGGGCTGATCTGTGTGTAAGAATTAAAGAAGTAAAATATAATATATATTTATTGCTTTGACAAAAGTAGAGGGATTACTGTATCAAGCTATATCTGTTGAATATCAAACAGACATGTTAATAATTGTTATATGTTAGTAGTGTACAAATGACAAGTTAATCCGGATTGGAAGCATTTGAATGCTCAGATAAACTATTGCCGTTATGAAAATTACTTAAACGTTAATTTTGAAAGTGGACCAGAAGGAAATCATTTGATCAAGAGGTGATGAAATTGTCAGCTTTTAAGTTGAATTTCAACGATCCACAAGCTAAGTAACTTTTGTTGGAACTTGTTGCTTGAACAACTTAGAGTGTTATGAGCTCGAATACATAATGAAATAATTGCTGAATAATGTGGAATGTTGTAGAGTGAAGTATTCGGACGTGAAGAAACTGTATTTAACCGTGTGTTTAAGTATATATGCTTGCTCAAATCATGCTGGATATTCGTAGTGTATTTCAACACGAGGTTTTAAAAAGTGATTGTTTTAAATAAAAAAACTTAACATAATTGAATTACTTTAAAAGCTAACTTGTGTCAAAGTTTTTTTTTTCGATTATTAATCAGTTTTATACTGATACCGTGTCAGATATTATTATTAAAGTACTTACTTTTCATTTTAATGTTTCTTTCCAGTAAACATCATATATTTCAGTTAAATATTTAGAGATAATTAAATTGGAAACAAAGATAAATAAAACTGAAATAAAGATAAAAACAGTTTGTGTCTTGGTTATGTAAGACACAAGTTGTGTGTATGTGTCTTGACAATTAATACAATTTTTGTTTTAAAAATACAGTTGTACTTTCTACCGCAATAAAATATATTGCCCTACATTTGAATTTCAACAAAAACCTAAGGACGAGAATAATTAAGTGTGATTAACTATCTGTTAAACTGGTATTTATCTATATTTTGTCTGCATCTGTGGAATTTTATTTACTTGGTTACAGAATAGGAGCAAAATAGAAAATAAACTCTACAAACGAGAAAGGAATTCACAAACTTAAAGTTAAAAGAAGTTGTATTCTTTTTCTATTGTATAATATAAAACCTTGTATGGATTTTGTGTCTCTCGTTTATATGTGAAAGGAACTGACATACAGGAAAAAACACATAACTGTATGTTCATTAAAATAATAAAATTAATCAGGATAAAATTACATAAAACAGAAAAATACAACAGAAAACAACAAAAAGTAGAGAGAGGAAATAAAGAACAACAAAATCGTCAAAGGATAAAGAAATCCTCTCACTCAAAGCTACATTAGGCAGTGTTGCATTCTTACTGTTGATACATCCATGTGGATTTCTATGTGACTGGGATCTAACACTCTTGTGTACAGTGGACACTTGTTCCCAATGGCTGAGTCTGTGGGAATAGCAATAAACTATGGATAGACTTAGACCCTGCCTGCCCAGTGTGTTGAGCTTGAGGAATCCACTCACCCTTCTGTTCCTGGCCCTCTGTCTTCAGATTGTACAACCCCACTGGTGGTAATATCTCTATTGTATTATATATTTGTTCCTATGTAAATTATGTAAGTCCAATCTCTCACCCCTAAAGTATTCTGTGAAGACTTATGTAGACTACTGATGACAAACTTTTTAGATATTTGTAAAAAACAAATTCACAGAAAATAAATATCGGAGCCAGATTTAAGATCTCACCAATCAAAGAGATTGGCACCAGAAGAAATTAGATTAATAATAATAATAATAACTTTGGCTACCAATCTTACGATAGGACACTTGTATAATGCAAATGCTCAAGTATGACCATTTATCATTCAATGAAATCTATACTATATTATGTCAAATGATTTGTTAATATCTCGAATAACTCTTCAGTCCTCAAAACTAACTTTGCACAATTAATTATCTAAAGTTTTGCCATGTCTATGAAAAATGAAAGAACATGCTAATTATGGATTAAGAAAGTGGCAGTTAATTAAGATCTTTAATTTTTGTGACTATTTATTCTTGTTTTATCTCTTCTGAAATCTCCATGGTTTTTGTTTATTCAAAATTAAATTTGTGTTTCCTATTTCAAAACCAGATATCGTTATTTAATACAATTCCCCAAATGAACAAAATTACTCATTATTAGACCGATTGGTTACTTTATCTTCAAAAACATTTCAACTCTTGACAACCTGGTTTTGTGTGAGAGTGGTGTAACTTGTACATATGAATGGAGACTTTAATGCCGAGTTAATTCTTTAAAAAGGATTATGTAAACAGGCAGAGATTTAATCATAACACAAGTAATTCGCAAATCGGGCCTTGGGGCTATAGGGTAATCACAGGAAATATTTGCAGAAGTGAAAAGTGGTTCATGAGATGATACATTCATAACCGCTTCACTTCAGGGTGTTTCCAATAGCCTCAGTGAAGACTCATCTGTGCTTCGTCATTAGTGTCGTTCTTCCACAAGTGGACCATGCTTAAATCCAGTGTCCTCGACACTTTGTCTTAGTATTTAAAATAGCACAAGAATATATGGGCATGATGTTATATATGGGTATATTACACATTTATCTGCGAGTAAATAATTATTTTTAGAAGCTTTTGTATGTCACACGAAGGGTTCACACTAATATACAATTTCGAGATCATTACTTAACCCAAAACCCTCAGCATGGGATTTGTGAGACCAACATTATACCCCTGTTTCACTGTTGCCACTTTTTCCCCAACCATCCAGATCACGTGGTCGGGAGTGCAATCTTGTTAATATTGTACCACTAATATTTACATCTGTGAAGGTAAAGAGTGTAATTGTGGTAAATGTATGTAACCACCAAGCATATTCATCACATTTCAAACCTTTGCCGGTGAATATTTCAGCCCTGAGTACTGATGACCATTTTCGTAATCGTAACTGGTTTTCAACTGATAACCTTTACAATGTGTTGAGAGCGAGGTTAACCAAATTAAACAAACAAATAATAAACAAACCTATATTTTTGGTGATGAGGCCTATCTTTTCAGTCATACAATCCATATTCCACTGTTTCATGACACAGCCGTTCTCCCATCAAAACCTGAGCTCACTTCTGGTAAATGGAGTAACATCGTCTGTAGAAGGCTACCCTCACTTATGAAGAGGGGGTTTAATCCTTTCAAGGAAGAGTTATTTAGTTCAAACGTTTAGTGTTGGCAAAAAAATGGCTTCAATTTGAGAAGTCAAATCATATTATACACACCCAGTTATGAAGTGTGGCATTCTTTTACAGCCCTTTGTGTCATCCACAAGGGTCATTGCTATCAAGAGGATTTTGAAGTGTTGGTGAAAATGGTGAGAACTAGCACCTTTCACGTTGCCACTGAAACGTGTCCGGTATCAGGACTTGGGAAATAATACTAGGTATCAGATATCAGGTTTTGTTTAGTCCAGTCTATTCAGTTTATGTCCCTTACATATTGAATTAAAATTGAAGTGTTGGTTTCAATATACTAACAATTTTAACAAAAAACACACTTTAATAATATATATTTTTTTTATTTTGCTGAAGTAAAGGATACTAAGCATTAGGTGTCTATCTTTTTTATGTCATTAAAAATAATATAACTTTTCATTGTATGGGATATATTGTTACTGAAAAATGCGAAGCTAGTTCCCTGAACAAAAGTCAAATTTTACCTTCAAGATCTATGAGAGAGATATTAATCAAAATATAATATATTTATGTATTATATTTTGAACAATGTGGGTGATTTAACTATAACTTTCATTCCAATTAAATTTATTGTGTTGAAGGATATTGTCACTTTTATTGAAGTCATTTGCAACCTTTCCTATCCAGTTAATATTCTGTATTGAAAAAGTGTCATTTTTTTTAAAGGTGGACTTTTGACCAAAAGAGAGGTATTATTTTTTCAGATTTACCAAGAGAAATAAATCAAAATGAAATATACTTATTGCAATGATTTTTTACCATTATTGAGAAATAATCAACTCAAGAATAAAATAGTACTATTTCTTCGACATTTTTGTCAATGGAAATTGCATTAATTATCTACAACTCCAAGCACTCCAAGAGCACAGACCTCCCCCAAGACAGCCAAGTATCCCCATATTGTAATTTCATCCAAATACTGCTTTTTACTTGAATAGCATAACTATAACAGTATATATGTTACAGTAAATGTGCGAAATCAGTAAATACGCGTATTTACTGAAATTTTCAGTAAATACGCGTATTTACTGATTTGGTCAGTAAATACGTGTATTCCCTGAAAATTTCAGTAAATACATGTACGTGTATTTACTGTTTTTTTTGGTCCAGTAAATACTTGTATTTACTAAAACCATAATGAAGACTTATTTCAAAGGTTAAATGACTTTGTTATATTCAAAGTTTGATACTTGTTTACAATCCAGCACTGGGATAACTATTTAACATCACTTTATAATTTCAAAAGCATTTGCATGTGATATGTGATAAAAAACTTGTAATATTTTTTCTTCATTTAAAATAATTTGTAATGTAAATAGACAAGTTTAATAAGTTTATAAATTTAAATATCCAAATATTTATCAAATTATGATACTTTATGTATAAGGAACAACAAACAAGGTAATAAGATTAAGATGTATATCTTGTTCAATAACTGAATTTTACTGTAGTTTTAACAATGCACAAGTTTTTCCAATGATGAATTTATCCTGCAAATTTGGAAGCTCTAGCTATAATATTTTAAGAGATAGAAAGGCTTTTGTAAAAACATGACGAACGGACGCACACACGGACGGACGGACGGACGGAGGCACGGACAAAGGGCATTTTATAATCTCCCGTACCGGGCCTATCGGCCGGCGGGAGATAATAAAGAAACCATTTACTAATAATCTCTGTTCAACAACTAAAATGCTTCAAGAATACATGCAGACTTGTTTAGGGTGTAAATCATGTTGTCTTAAATGATAAGGTAAAATTTCTGCTGAATGAGAGTACAGTTAAAATATGTTAAATTTAGAAATTTAAGTTAATTTCTGAAACTTTTATTTATTTCTAATGAAAATGCTTTTTTATGTATCAGTTACATAAAATAGTGAAAAGTTAAATGATCTTTAATCATTTGTAGGGATGACATAGGTCCTTAGTAGCTGTGGGATTAAAAATACTATAAGCTTAAATGAAATATCTAAAGAAAGCACATAATTATCTAAAGTTTTTAAAAATAAATATTTAAAAACCCAGTGCTATTTTTCAACATATTTGCATTTAATGTACTTTAAAATGAAGTATGGTTAGTAATTTCTAATAGTCATCATAATAGAGTAAAATGTTCCAATATAATTAACAGTTTGGTTTACCATTAATATTATATAGAGTAAGATGTTCCAATATAATGTATATTTTGGTTTACAGTTCAATATAATATATTTACAACCAGTGAACATCAAAGTTTCATTTTACATATTTACTGAAAGTCAAACCAGTAAACTTGTGAAATAACTCAGGTTATAAATCAGTAAATACGCGTATTTACTGAAAATTTTAGGGAATACGTGTATTTACTGAACAAATCAGTAAATATGCGTATTTACTGATTTCGCATATTTACTGTAACATATATATATATATAAATGTAATTTTGAACACAAAGTAAAACTTCAAAAGCATTGAAAACTTCCACGAAAATGGGACCTTTGTACATTCGGGATTTTTTTTGTAAGCAGAATATGTTCCACACAGACAATACACACATAAACATTTTATTCATTATCTTTGAAGAAATCTCAACCATAAACTCCAAATCATTGTAACTTCAGGACTATTTCGTATTCATCCTATGATCCGGATTTTTCCTAATATTCAATAGCTTCTTCCTTTTGTCAGGCTTTATAAAAATTTCATCAAGATGGATTCTTTAATTTTTAAATAATCGTGAATACAAAAACAAAAAAAACCAGACAAACACTCGCAACCAAAAGCATAACTTCCACGGAGGTAAAAACTACATAACGTGATCTCAAAGTCTTCTGGGTATAAATCTTTATTCATCCAATTTCATTCACAGTAAAACTACGTTATATTTACAAACCCATATCCTTATTTGTGCTTTCCTATTACTCTGAGTAGTACCCTCTATCGCTTTAGTTGTGCCAAAAATGAGTAGAGATAACTACACTTTTGGGCGGCAGTATATTCTTATAAAATACTCAACAAAAAACTCAGTATCAGGACAAGAAGAGTTATAGCATTGGAAAACAAAAGAAAACAATCTGATCCTGAGAATGTTATGGAGGCCTCATATACTGCTGATAATCACATTAGTCTTGTAGAGGATGTTCTATTAATTATCCCAGTACACTTAGAGCTAGTGTAGTTTGACACATATTTATGACCCCGGTGTAATCAGTTGTCTGAATGTAACCTGAGGTTTTTTTCCTAATACCTAGATCACACTGTTCTGTTATGGCCTTACATGCTACAGACTAAGGTAATACATTTCACTTGTCCGGGCTCGTTTTTGGCTCAATGTGTTTTCTGTTGTACTAGTAGTCATAACGTTTAATATTTATTTATTGGGGATTTTATGTCGCTTTCAACACTGTACAGGTCATATCGCGATGGGTAGTTTTGTGGGCAGAGGAAACCAGTATATACAGTTGGTCAAGGTTCTGTACTGTAAAACTGCCGACCATTGGTAAGCAACTGCCAATATTCCCACATAAGGTCCAGGGTGTGACCCACCGACCACAGAGGTGGGAGGCGACTGTGCTATGACTATGCCACCGTGGGCCCATATAAGGTTTAATAAGTCAGGTTTGGCATTTGGATAAGACACATTTGACACAGCACGGACAGTCATTTAAACATGTAGTTTCTCTAAATGTTTGGCAAGTTGTCACATGCTAAACTAAAATATTCATGCTCGAAGGCTGGGGTGGAATGGCAAAATGGAGGGGCTCATTTTAAAAGTGTACATAGGAGCTTCATTTACAGACCAATAAGGACAATATCATGACAGAAAATTCAAATACGAGTTGTTGTAACTGTGTGACTGGGCCATAACTTATAAATTTGGAACATTACACACATGTTTTGAAATACATGTTTATGGATATAAGTGGATTGAATTATATACAAAAATAACAGCAAGCAAATTGCCTTTAACAACAGTAGAAAATCATGTTCTCTCCTTAGTGTGTCAGTCTGTTGACAAAATTGCTTTAATGGATCCAGTATTTTATAATGTCAATTCTGGAGTAATTACATGAAAGAATGGCCAGACTGATGGTGTGATTGATAACGGAATGTGAATGATTTTTGTGAGGAAATAGTACATAATATACATGTGACTCAACAAAGGAATGGGTTAGATATTACAAGATGAATATAACTACTTTCCCACGTGTCTATGTATTTTATATTAGATCTTCAATATTTCTTGCTTTAAATAATACGTTTCATTACTTAAGGTATTTATAGTATGTACATATGTTTTTGAAATAATAAGTTTTATATTATAAAACCTAAGAATGTATATGGATTGACCGATTGATGTGTTGATAGTTTTTTATTTAAGTTTAATGTTGCTTTCAACACATTGTGTGTATCTTATCAAGATACGTATGTGGGGGTGGGGTGGAGGAAAGCAATGCATATAGATGGTCAAACAACCATCGGGCACCGACAGACCTTGAAAGGATATATGTTTAGATCTTAGCTGACCATAACCTATTGACAAGGAACATCTTTTGGTTAACCACTTATGATTTACGGATTTGCAACCATGCATTTTACAAAAAAAGGAAGAGAATAATGAAAAATTCTTAATGTGTTTTATAATCCATTACAGACCTGTGCCCTCGGATTACTATTTCTCATATTTTTATACTGTATAAGTTGAAATTTTCACTATGCATTAATTTATTTCCAGATCTGTTAGCTAATGAGTTTATATAGTGAAAACTACTTCATAGTAAAACTTTAAATGTATTAATCTCTCTAGCATAAACTAGCTATTTGTGACAATTAATTTTATCGAGCATCTTAAAAATGAGGATTTAGATATATTTTCCTGTACCTAAAATTTCTTTTTGAACAGCACATACATGTTTTTGTTCTTATCTCAGCTAGTGACAACCACTAGAAATACTTGTACTATTCGTTTTAATTAATATGTACATAATTAACTTAAACACATACATATAAACTATGTTTTCTACTACATAGAGCAGAAGAAGATAGGTCAGAAAGATGTGGCAAAATGGCCACGCAAAGGATGTTTGTATTTGATAGTTATTCTTGTTTATGAACAAGAAAGATTACGCTAACAACTTCAGAAATTGAGATGTTCACTTCATATAATGTGTCCATCCAGGGGTTAAATTGACAAGAGGCTTCTAGAGGGTGAATACTTTCAATTTCAAAACTCCCCTGAGTCAAAAATCCCATGTAAATTGAAGAGTCTTTGAAATTACATGAACATTTCATAATTCGCCTTACAATGGGATGCCGAGGCTTGGGATATGCAATAATAGTGTCAAATGCTCTACTGAAGTACAAAAAAGTCTTATTTATCCACTTAATTAACATAAAGGTACTGGGCTTGTTTCCATTCCTACAGGGGAATAAAGTGTTCATTGTATGAATGGAACTTCTGCTGACTTTTATCAAACATCTGAATACATTACATTAACATCTTAGTCTGTTTTAATCAGCTAGTTCCTTTTTAAAGTTGTCAAAATATTAAACACCATTCATAAATCATTCAAAGTGACTGACAGCTCTCTAAAGGAGAGAGAATATCATGGTGATAATACTTGCTTACATGTGAACAATGTGTTATGACGTGCGTTTTCCCCCTTTAAAGGTTTTTGTTTAAATAGATTGTCATTTAGGTGAACACAAAACATTTTTTGTTGACATGAAGTTTTTAAGGAAAATAAGTTTAGTTATCCTATTAACCCTATGTCATTATCCTGACAGTTTAGGGTAAACATAGTAACGGTATGTCTGATCTAGGATGTGTGTCTGTAAAGCCAAGAAATCACCCTTTGGTTCTTTAATACCTACTGATTCATAGCACATTTAATCTTTCATCAATAAAATAACTAGTATAATTTGTAAACTCGAAGGTGGAGTAATGCAGTACTGTAGCAAAGTAAACCTCTGATCTGTCAACCGGCCGCATGACAAATTGCCAAACACAAATGAATATATGAAATCAGATGCCAAATCTTCAGAATTGATATGCCAATGATCATGAATGAAAACGACTTTGGTCACTTTTAACAGCCACAGTTATATCTGGGCACACCTCTTGTCTTCCCAAAATGTTGTTTTGCTCTGATTTCGAAAATTCTACCACACAGCTAAGACCCAGCTAATTATTTGCAGAATTTGCTAACCATTATTCACCATGACCCTTTTATTATGGGCATGTATTGTTCCAGATTAAAATGGTAAGGTGTCGGGATCATTTTTAATGGTTTTAAACACTGAATATATAATTGAATAAAATTATCTTAAGGTCTCAAAGTTGTGCTGACTGTTTTTTGTTATATTACTTTCTATGTGTGGCCAAATGAAGGTTATGTAATATATTCTGGAAGTTTCCAATTTAGCGGGTGGGGGCTTATTGTTGAATAGTTAAAAGCTATTGAAGTAATTGGCTGAGGTTTCAGGTTTGAATCTAATCCATAACCTTAAATCAGAAACTTCCTGGTGTCTGTCAATGATATATCAGGAGGAATTTTGACTATCTAATGTGCAACATTTTTCATTCACCTCCAAAATAGTTCGTTGTGATATGACCTGTACAATGTATGACAAAAGGAACAGCCACGCAGTTTAAGATATTTGCAGAAAATAAATCTTATTTGACTATCTTATCCGAACATGTTCCGAGAGTATCATATTACTCCAATAACCAAATGTTTATCAACCGTTTAATAATTTTTATAACAAAAAATATAGAAATAAACATTTACGGGAGAGTGAAAATAAATTCAGATAATCGAATATTTTGAACACTTGAGCTTATTGTTTATGTAATAATATAAACAGTTCACAGGTAGTATGGATTTAACTGCATTTTAAAATAATATTTATTTTAACAGTACTTTATTTCCAAGTTATCTTAACCATTGAAAAGTTAATCCAGTTGAAAGATATCATACAAAAAATGAAAGCACTTTTAATAGTTTCAGATGCTGTCCATTAAACATGTAACAGTTGAGTACACAATTTCATCGTGTGTTGTTAATAAATGAGTTTTTCTCCCAGAATAAAAATCAGCTTCAAACATAGAAGTTATCTTTACAGTTGAGTGTAAGATAACTGTATTTTTGTTTTAAGTAATTAACAATTAACATAACATTTCATCAATTAGATAAATTCCACATGTAGATTTATTTTTCTGTAAAGTAACAACAGTTATCACTTGCTATATCAAGGATGTTAGATAATTTTGTAGCTTAAATTGTTGAACATTAGTTTTCATACAATATTTGATATTTCTAGTAAAATTGCAAAAATACAAAATATCTTTGAATAGGATTTATATATTCTACAAAAACATTTGTATGCACAAGAAATAATACCTTCATCTTCATACTAACAAACATTCATAAAATTATAATAATAACCTCAGTTTATATATTTCAAGAAACCTAATTTAGTATTCTCTTAACGTCAAGTGATACAAAAGATAAATAAAACTATTTGCTTTTTCGGCAGTACGAGAAAAGATAATGAGTAACTGAAAAGTATGTCTTTAAAAGTTTTTACTTTTTTCGACCACATTGGTTTCACCTCAACATTAATATATACAACAACCTTAATCTAGTTGTATTACACTATAATTGTGAAACTTTATTCATTTAATAAAACCAATGCTGACATAAGTAAACAAAAACATAAAAATTAATATATGTATCTGTAAGATAAATTAAAATCTCAGTACATGTATCAGCATGGCAATAATTATACAATGGAGATCCCCCTAGTTGACTCAAACTATTGTCCTTTCAACAGAGAATTAAATTGATTAAATTAAAAGCTGCAAAATTTAATAAGTGTACAAAGATAAAATAAGATTTTCTAAATAGTATGAAGGGCCATAAGTTAGCCACTGAAAAGTATAATGTAGCCATTTTGTTTTAATTTTGACTGGAAAGCAATATAATCAAACTATAGTCCATATATACAGAAGGTTAATAATCACGTTCCTTTGGCAGGCTTTAGTGAGGACTGGCTGCAGTACCTACTCCTTATGCCAAGTCGGGGAGAACTTTTGGAAGTGGACAGGGAACCAGGATAGGAAACCACAGGATTGCCTTTTCACTCCACCACTTCAAAAGTTCAATCATAAGAATGAAAGGTCCTGTTGTTTTACGACACAGCCTGTTGTATACCTCTTTACAGACAGTTTTCTGGTATGCGCAATATTGGCAGATCATGGCCGTACTTATGTTGAATTGTCATCACTTTCACTCGTGTCAGAGAACAATATTCTTGTAATACTAGAAGGATGATCATAAGTAGTATGCAAAACTCAAGAATGTTGTGAATTATATTCAGTTTTCCTGACAAATAAGTTACAGTGTAGGGAACCATATCATCACTTTTATTTAATATGACTCTTAACAAACAAACAGGCTGAAGCAGAAAAAAAACAAGCGATCAGTGCCCGTGAACGGGCTCTGTGTCAGGTGACTGTGTGTTTTGAGTTTTAGAGTGACAGACGAAAAGGACACAAAAGTTGTGCCCTGCAAATGGTATCCAGAAGGAAAGTAACAAGGTAACTGTTGAGGTGTAAAAGTAGGGTAAAACTTATTTAAACAAAATACTGCAAATGCAATAGTTTTTGAGTTACAACTGATTTACTCAATAGTGAGAATCTCTAAGTAGTTTTTGCTCAGCTATGCAATCAGTTAAAGGGCTGCAATTTTAAGTAGGTAAATAACATATTTACAGAAATGCTGTAAATAAAATAGCTTTCACGTTGCAACTGATTTACTTAACAGTGAGAATCTGAAATTAGCTATTAATCAGCTATGCAAGGAGCTACAGGTCCACGATTTTACTATGTTATAGCTGACCCAAAAGTAGGTTAATAACTTATTTAAACAGAATACTGTAAATGCAATAGTTTTCAAGTTACAACCGATTAACTGAACAGTGAAAATCTAAAAGTAGCTATTGCTCAGCTATGTCATGAGCTACAGGTCTACAATTTCACTATGTTATAGCTGACCCATAAGTATGTGAAAAACATATTTAAACAGAATATTCTAAATGCAATAGTTTTCCAGTTACATCTGATTTACTCAACAGTGAGAACCTGAAAGTAGCTCTTGCTCGGCTATGCCATGACATACATGTCTGCAATTTAACTATGTTATAGCTGACACAAAAGTACATGAACAACATATTTATAGAAAATACTTTAAATGCAATAGTTTTCAAGTAACAATTGATTTATCCACCAGTGAGAACCTGAGAATAGCTATTACATAGCTATGTCATGAGCTACACAATGGCAATTTTACAATGTTATAGCTAACTCGAAAGTAGATGAATAACATATTTTTAAAAAAATTCTCTGAATGCAATGGTTTTCAAGTAACAACTGATTTACGCAAAATAGAAAACCTCAAAGCAGCTATTGCTCAGCTATGCAATGAGCTACTGGTCTGCAACTTAACTATGCTATAGCTGACCCAAAAGTAGGTGAACAACATATTTAAAGAAAATACTCTAATGCAATAATTTTCAAGTTACAACTGATTTACCCAACAGTGAGAACCTGAAAGTAGTTATTACTCAGCTATGCCATGACATACAGGTCTGCAATTTCACTATGTTATAGCTGACCCCAAAGTAGGTGAACAACATATTTAAACAAAATACTCTAAATGCAACAGTTTTCAAGTTACAACTGATTTACTAAACAGAGAGAACCTGAAAGTAGCTATTGTTCAGCTATGCCATGACATACAGGTCTGACAATTCACTATACTATAGCTGACCCAAAAGTAGGTGAACAATATTTTTAAAGAAAATACTCTAAATGCAATAGTTTTCACGTTACAACTGATTTACTCAACAGTGAGAATAGCTATTACACAGCTATGGTATGAGCTACACTTCTGCAATGTTACATGTCATAGCCAATTCAAAGGAGATGAATAAAATATTTAAACAAATTCTCTAGATGCAATAGTTTTCAAGTTACAACTGATTTACTCAACAGTGAGAACCTGAAAATAGCTATTGCTCAGCTATACCATAAGCTACAGGTCTGCAATTTTACAATGTTATAGCTGACCCAAAAGTACATGAAAAACAAAAAAAAACCAACAAAATACTCTAAATGCAACAGTTTTGAAGATACAAGCAATTTACTCAACAGTAATAACCTCAAAGTAGCTATTACTCAGCTATGCAATGAGCTACAGGTCGGCAATTTTACTATGTTATAGCTGACCCAAAGTAGTTGAATTACATATTTATACAAAATTCTGTAAATGAATGGTTTTTGAGTTACAAGCGATTTTACTCATTATGAAAGGTACTGAAGAATCAGAAAGTAGCTATTACTCACTTAGCTATTGGAACAGACACCCAATTTACTTAGCATGTTGTAGTTATGGAAAAAGTAGCTGAATAACATATTTTAACAAAATGCTCTAAATGCAATACTTTTCAAGTTATAGGTAATTTAGTGCATAATTTCACAAATTTTAATGCATTAAAAATTATTTTAAAAATTCATAAAAAAATAATTAAACAAGATCCAGGCCTGATACTCACACAGAGGAATCTACTAGTGGCCTAGTACATATAAACATGATAAGAGAGAAATCCCTGCAATAGTCAATGAGAAAATAAGTGATTTAGTGCATTATTGCATGAATTTTAATGCATTAAAAATTCATAAAAAAAATTCATAAAAAAAATTAAGACAGATCCAGGTCTGATATTCACACAAGGGAATCTACTTGTGACTTACTACATATATCCAAGAAATGACAGAAATCCCTACAATAGTCAATAAGAAAATTGTGGTAAAGTGTTGAAATTTTCACACTTTTGGTGGGGGCACCTCCCTTGTAATGTCTCTAGCAAACAGACATACAGACATATTTGCATGCCTTGAACAATTTTTCAACCCCGATAGATAAGGTATCTTTTGAAAAAAAACAGCATATTTCTAGGCCTTGTAGTTTTGGAGAAGAAGTTGTTCATGCGTACACAGACGTCGCAGAGTGATGACATAAGTCAGCTGACATAAAAACGTGGATTTTTGTAATTTCTGTATATTTTGGTTTAAAGCAACCAGAAAAAATTACAAAAGTTCAGTACTTTGTCCTGTGTGTACTATCTTGAAGGCTGTGTTGGCTGTCTAGTTGCCCTTGGCATGTAAGCAGTTGCCATTGTCAATTGTCAAGTCATGAGTAAAACCCCAGTTACACTACAAGCGCTTCGTCCGGCAATTATAGGCATTTGGCAAAACACCCTGTCCTTTAGCCTCTTACATCCCATCGTACATGCATGTAAGTCCTGGTTACAGAGAAAATCTGATGATTTGCAAGGGACACTTAAGCTACACTTGCGATTTTATAACAGAATTTTGAGGTTGCAGACACCTTGCAATGAAAATTGGCATGCACATTATTCTCTGCGTGCTCGCTACTTGGCTACAAATGCATTCATATCGCAAGGGTAACTTAAGGGAGACTTAGGCACTTGCATTCTCCTTACTAGTGTTGTAGGTTCTCCCCATTTACTTACATTGTTTGCACGTGCTGTAAGATACACTCACGTGTACCTTGCATGTATATAAACCCACTGTACGACCTGTAGCCAGTAGCAGTCTGTTATTTGATCTTCAAGTTGCTGGCAGAATACACCTTGTTTGCATGAGCAAATCTCTACTACCCCACTACCAGGCTGCGTTTATATTTTTCAACAATATTTGCAGCACACTTACATGTGTATACACGTATGATGTAAGAGAAGCTTTAGCTACCATCCAAGGTTCGTATGTGACCTTGTGACACAGTGGCAAAATATTCATTACCTTGTGCATCCCACGGAAGTTTTATTTTCACATCTGAATTTCGTACGTTAAGCCTCTCTTACATCCCATCGTACGTGCATGTACGTCCTGGTTACAGAGAAAAATCGCCTGATTTGCAAGGGACCCTCAAGGCACACTTACGATTTTAGAACAAAATATCAAGGTCGCACAGGCCCTGCAATGAAAATTGGCATGCACATTTTCCCTGCGTGCACGCAAGATATCTAAAAACGCATCCATGCCTCAAGGGTAACTTACGAGAGACTTGTGCATGTGCATTCTCCTTGAAAGTGTTGTAGGTTCTCCCCAATTATTTACATTGTTTAGACATACTGTAAGATACACTCAAGTGTACCTTGCATGTATATAAACCCACTGTACGACCTGTAGCTAGTCGCAATTTGTTCTTTGATCTTCAAGAAGTGATACTGTTGATGGGAGAATACACATTGTTTGCAAGTGCAAATCTCTGCTACCCCACTACCAGGCTACGTTCATATTTTTCAACAATATTTGCAGCACACTTACGTGTCTATACACATACGACGGGATGTAAGAGAGGCTTAAGGCATGCACAGATGAACGCAATCATGTGCAGATGAATTTCTTGCTACAGTAACTTACGGTGTAGTGCATAGTGTACATAAGGTTGTGACTCCTTTATCTTTGGGTGTAACACAGCAACATAAGGGGAGTTGAGGTATTAGTCATTTCCCCTTTGTGTCACAACTTCGCATACAAACCTCACACAGTAGTTGAAAGACAGGGGTGTTTCACCTGACGCCTATAACCCTGAATTATAACCGCCTGTAATAGAAACACCAATTCTCAAAAGATACAAGGCGTTCTTGGAGGCAGTTCCACTGAGACAGAAAGATTCTTGGTGACCAGAAAGAGCAGGTCGTGTGGTCAGTCACCACTAAAGTCTGCCAAGGGAACATGGGTATAATAAAGACAAAGCAATATTGTCGTTGTGTGCATTATTATAAAAAATGAATAAGGTAATCATGGGAGTTGTAATTTTTTGTTATTGTTATTGTGTAGGTGTTTGAGAAAATAAAAGAGAAAGCTTCACAATTTCTATCCAATGCATTGCATTTACCACAAAATCCAAATAGGTTACTGTTACACGAGTGAGATGCTGAACTCAAGGCTGGTTCCCGAATTCCAACGGGCAATTTGCACAGTATCTCATTAGACCACCACTGACTAGATGGCTGTGGAGCATTGACCTTTCTCCATGTCTGCCTCCAGATTCATCAATACAAACGGGGACTGGATCTCAATACACTTACTGCACAGTTGACCTCAAAGTAGTCTTCTGTCTCATTAAAAACCGACACAGATGCTAAAGCTAACTTTTCTAATCTTCAATCTCTGTAACACCAATCTGAAGCTGATAAAATAAATAGCAATGAAGAATTGAAGACTATTTGATCAGTTGGGAAATTTAAAGAACATACGATGTGGTTGATATCTATTGAGTTTTAGGGTAATTTCAAAGCATGTTTACTAACTCCTAGGAAAAGGTATTTTTGCATGCTGGCCCACATATTTTGAAGTCTAGAGTCTAGGAGATATTGTTACAACATCAAAAGTGTCTCCACTGCTTTTTGTCGGATTTTTACAAACCTCTTGTTGAGACGTGACGTCATACATACACGGCATTTTCTACTTCATCATAAAACAGGTGATTTAGGCATAACCTCTTACTGACTTGCAAAATACATGACGTTATTCTTTTAATAATGATAATGTATGCCTTTGCACTTGTTTGTGTAGGCAAACTAGTCTTTTTTATACCAGCAAAGGACTTTGCCGATTATAAAATTATTAAATTAAGGTTCATAACTATGCATACACAGAACGATATTCAATTATTTGTGATGACATTTACCCTGTTAAAGATTGAGATAATGCACCTTGACTTTACACAAGTTTTTGACATCAATGGCCAATGCATTCTCACTGACAGTTGTACAGAACTATTAATTTGTATTCGTAGCTATGTTCAGTCTTAGTTAAATATTTAATGGAATAAATCAATAGATAAACATCAAAAGTCACTGTCTGTCGCTTTTAATTAGGCATTTTGTCACGGGTGAGCCTTCTTTCCATAGTAGCCACGACTAATCTTTTTAGTTGCAATTCCTTAAGATTTGTGTTTATTGCACAATGACTAATGTTAATAGTGCTATGACTTACCTTTATAATATCATAACTAAGTTAATGCATTCTTCTATGAAACATAGCTAAGTGCTCTTGTCCAAATTGATTTGATTTAACTTATTGGGGTTTAACATCGTAAACAACACACTGTATAGGTTATATCATGACGGGTAGTTTTAAGGGGAGAGGAACCAGTACATACAAGTTGGACAAGATGTTGCATGCTAAACTACTGGGCATTGGTAAGCAGCTGCCAACCTTCCCATATAGGTTAGGGTAAGTGTTCGAATCGCAGACCTAAGTTGAGAAAAGAAAAATCCTCCTGAGTATTGTACACCAGTTATCAGGGCTAATTATTACAATTTATTTTCAAGAATCATGGCACTTGGGAGAAAATCATAAGATTCCATTATATTCTTTTTATAGTGCTAAGGCACGACACCAGAACCAATTCAGTAATCATCATTCCATAGACATAGTTGATACCATGGAGACACCAGGTAGTTTATATAATAAGGAGGAAAGTCCTTTTCAAAGAGATAAGATTTTAGCTTTTCTTCTGAAATAGGCAAGGGTTGGGGCAGAATGAACATCATCAGGTAAATCATTCAAAAACAAAACTGTGGCTGAAGTGATGTTTTTGTGTGTGTTTGTGTGTGTGCAGATGTGTGAATCTCCAGGAATCTTTTATCTGGACGGTTACTTTAACTATATCATGTTAGTTATCTCAGTTTCCCTGCTCCTTTTAACAAACTCAGTCTTCGCATCCTGCTGAGTTATAAATCAGAGATGTCTAATGGTAATTCTTAGATATTAGTGTCACAGGTGAAAAAAGGTTTATTTTAGGTACCTTCTAATAGCTGGGGTCATATTGAGGCAGGTCAATAGCTTTTGTTTTTTCTCATTTTGTGCTTATTGTTACAATTTATTTTCAAGTTTGATTAGAAAATACAATCTTTGAATGTGTGTGCCAAGTAATGATGGTGTCAACCAAATATACAAAAACATATTATTATAATACTAACAGACAAAGGTCTCCTCACAGATTATGGGTTCATCTCTAGGACCAAAAATTCAAGTGGGAGTTTGACAGTTGCTATTATCAGGCTTATGGGTTTACAATGTAAATTAAATGTTCACCAGCTGGTGTGCACTGCATTCTGCCACCCAATGAACTAAACCCATATAAATCAAATTACATATAAGTTTAAAAGTCATAACTATATCTTACAAATATTTAACATTAAACTAAACCAATGGTAATTTTGATATAGTTTCATATTTCAAGTTCCTTAAGTCAATTTTTACCTAATCTCTCCATACAGAGGAAACACCCCAAAGGACTGAACTGAAATATTCCCTGTATAACAATTAGATGAACCTTGTAACATGTCCTATGTATTTCTACCTTTGAAGGTCCCTGAGTCAGATTCCAGTCAAGTCACTTGCTACAGTGGGTAAATCACTTTGTAGCACTATTGCAGAGATGAACGGGCGACAGCGGCGACTGTGTCATAAAAAACCTAAACTGATGATAAGCATTGCTCAAGGTGCTGCCCTGGGATTACACGAGTGCCAGCTACAGCTGAAAAACAAAAGGTGGAACTGTAACATCTCACAGGCTGACAGAAGGGTTTTCCACAAGGCAATCCTTAAAGGTAACTGAAAGTTAATACAGCCCTTAACTATAAAAAGCATTTAACCACGGACTTGACATATGTGGGAAAGTTGGTAGTCGCTTACCTATGCCTGGCAGTTTGGAGTGCAGAATCCTGGGGCTGGATTCAAGAAAGGTCTCAAGTCTCAAATCTGAGATTTTGGTCTCAAATCTAAGATTTTTCTTAGATTTTTCTCAGATTTGAGACCTTTTGCTCAGCTGAGATTCACAAAAGATCTCAGGCTAAGATTTTTCTCAGATTTGGTCTCAAATCTAAAACTGCCTAGGGGGTGACTTAAGTTTTCATAAAATAGAGTATATGTAATAGAAAGTCACAAAACAAAATGAAAATAGTGAAGTATGACGTATTATTTAACTTGTAACACAAAATATGAATATATATTAAGAGTTTGTACAAAAACAACAGTAAACATTTACATTACAAATTTACATGAGTGGCTTGTTTTGCTGTTATAATCAGTTCTTTTGAATGTCAGTACAAAGTATATTTAAAAGACAATGTTTTGCTTGATTGAAAATATTCTAAAATGTGAGTATATATGGTAGAGTGGTAAAATATAAATGTGTATACTTTCCACTAATCTTAACAAAATGTTACATCAGTTTTGATTGGTTCAGACTCAAAATTTGGCTGAGATTTAGGTCTAAGCTGAGATTCCTTTCGTGAATCTCAACTTGAGCAGAATCTCAGCTGAGACTAAAATCTTAGATTTGAGCAAAATCTCAGCTGAGATTTGGCTAAGACTTGAGACCTTTCGTGAATCCGGCCCCAGACCAACTAGTATGTACTGGTTTCCTCCGCCCTTGTAACTACCCATCTTGATATAACCTATACAATGTGTTGAAAGTGACATTAAAATCAAATTAATCAAAATACAGGTATGTGCATACGTCACTGGCCAAATTAAAATTAAGATTTTAAATCCTGCCTAGGCAAAATAAAAAATGCAATCTTGACTAGGCGAAATCAAAATTGTTAACACAAACACAATTTGTTAAAAAGTTCATTTACCTATAAAAGTTTAATTACCTTAGTTAAGCAACATTAAAATTTTGGTATTTTTTCCCTTGGCAAGATTAAACTTTTAATGTTCATCTGATAAACAGGTAATCTGATGTTGGTGGATTTTAAAACTTGACAAGTTTTATTATCTAAAGTTAATTAAATATGATATATAATTGGGTAGATTTTACATTGTTAACTTGCACTGTTGCCAAAGAAATAAATATGCTTATATTCAAAGCAATATGTAATAAGACTTTGCAAAATTATTCACCATGTATAAGAAGATATTTTAAAATAAATAAATAACTGTTTGGTCCACCTCATAATAAAGTGTGCTAAGGAATGAGTAAATAGCAGACTGACATAATTTTAATCAATTTCGTCATGTATAAATTAATATATGAGTTAATATAATTGCATGTACTACACTCAATGCGACCTGTGATTTTTGTTCAGCATAATGAACAGAAAATGTTAAAATAATTAATAGATTTGTTACAAATATAAGTTTTTACATTAGCGTGTGTGTTAATAAAATATGCAATTAATCAAAATTTCAAAATCTCCAAAGGAAAGTTCAAAGTTTAATTTAGTCTAGGCCGATTTTAAATTCTTCTAAATGGATTTTAACTTTATCTAGGTGAAATCAAAATTATAGTTCTGTCTAGGCGGATTTTAAATTACCTAGATGAGATCACAATTTTGATTTTGCCTAGGTGAAGTTGTTATATCTCAGAAAATGAAAAAAAAACCCAGGTGGATTCTTGTGTGAGAGTGAATGGTAAGGTTAGGCAACCTGAGTATCAGTGCTATCACAGACTCTTATAGCTGATAAAATTTTACAGTATTTTTTAATTTGATCTGAGTTTGATTTGTAAATGGTCTTCAGTGAGTTAGTGACAAATTAACGCTTGAACAGTTACATTATAGCTTGGGTAAAAATAAGGAAAGCTAAAGAATCTAATGGTTGAAGCAGTTTGCATAAGAATGAATATTACAATACACGAGTATTGATCTGGGGCCGTATTCACAAAAGGTCTTAGCCAAGTCTTAGGCTTAACTTTTGTATAAAAATATAGCCAACTTAAGCCAAAGACTTGGCTAAGACCTTTCGTGAATACGGCCCCTGGTCTATATAATTTTTGCCAGACCAGTGACTAGGCTAGATAAAGGTCCTCACTATTTTGTTATTGATCTATGTTCACACTTTTTACTCTTGTCCACCCCCTGTTTGTCTGTCTGTCTGTCTGTTCACAGATCTCTGTAAATCTATACATAAGAAACATTGTAATATTTTCACACAAGGAGGGGTCTAACCGTGGTTTGATTTCCTTAGAGATGCATTATATCCAAATTTGGATCAAGAATCCAGAATGTTTTGTGATTTTTAGCATTACCAGTTGGCGAGGATGTGTGTTCTCATGAACTGATAATCTGTTATGTTCAAAAACAATTGATGTCTAAATACTCTGAAATGAAATTCAGAGTATTTTAAAAGTAATACATTATAAACATTCATAGTCTAAACAAAGGGCAACCATACATAGAAAGGCAGGAAGCTATGGATCTATGTAGCAACCGGAACAGCATTTAATCTTTGAATTTTATCTAATCGTGTTCTTACTCAGACATTTGGATATTGGATATTCATTGGGGTATTATAAATGTTATTTATAGAATATATGAGTGCAATGTGTTTAAAATATCCATCAATTTATCAGTCAATAAAAACAACAAAACAAAAAGCTATTAATGTATGTAAAATGACGCAGCCAGGTTAATTCCTCATGTTAAAGAATTAATAAAATAGACTGATGTTGAAGTGTAATACTAATCAAATAGGTTATTGCTTGGTTTAATAATACTTTAAAACTATAAAGCACTCTAGAGCATGGCCTCTGACAAGTAAAGCATCTCTTATATCCCATCATATGTGCACGTACGTCCTGGTTACAGAGAAAATTAGCTGATTTGCAAGAGACCCTCAAGGTACACTTGCGATTTTATGACAGAATATAAAGGTCGCACAGATCCTGCAATGAAAATTGGCATGCATATTATTCTCTGTGTGCATGCAGTATGTCTACAAACGCATCCATGCCTCAAGGGGAACTTACGGGAGACTTAGGCACGTGTACTCTCCTTGCAAGTGTTGTAGGTTCTCCCCATTTACATACATTTTTTATACATGCTGTAAGATACACACATATGTACCTTGCATGTGTATAAATCCACTGTCCGACCTGTAACTAGTCGCAGTCTGATTTTTTTAATCTTCAAGTTGTGACACTGTTGTTGCGATAACACACCCTGTTTGCATGTGCAAAGCTCTACTACCCCGCTACCAGGCTACGTTCATATTTTTCAACAATATTTGCAGCACACTTACGTGTCTATACATGTACAACGGGATGTAATAGAAGCTTAAGATGAATATCCCCAAATTGTAATTTCACCCAAACAGTGCCGGTTTTCTTCATTTTAGAGTAATTTCAACAACAAACCACAAATCATTGAGAAAAATGGGACTATTGAAAATTTGGGGTGTTTTTGTATCTATAATATGATCCAGGGCCCATATTCACGAAAGGTTTTAGCCAGGGCTTAGGCTTAAAGTTGAGACTTTTGTCTCAAGTTTCTGCCCAAAACATGCTAAGACTTTTGTCTTAGGCTTAGTGGTATTCACAAAGAATTTAAGACTGGTCTTAGGCTTAGCCAAGGGCTCAACTTTTAAGACTGGTTGGTACTGGGCTTAAATTTTGTAAAGAGGACTTAAATATGGCCGCCATAAACTTTTCTGCACTTCAAAATTTGAAATGGCTGTAAATAAAGTATAATTATACAGAACATCTCACTAAAGCAGTCTTTGGAAGTGTATATGTGGTAATAAGGTTTTCCATTTCAAAACAGCACTTTTCCTTAGATTAAATGCATTAAATGAAGGATATATGTCACCAATAGTATAGTTTGAATAGAAAAGAAAGGTCACATGACACAAAAAACCACTGTGGTTATTTGATAATCTTGGACTTAGCTAAGTCACCCTTTGTGAATACGGTTTTAAGACAAAACTTAGCTGAGACAAAAGTCTTAACTTTAAGACTGGATTTAAGCCTAAGACCTGGCTAAGTCTAAGACCTTTCGTGAATATGGGCCCAGATCTTTCCCAAAATTTAATTATTTGTTTTCCTTCAGTCAGGCCCTACTCCAATAAAACTTTCACAAAGATTAGTTCATAAGTTTAAGAATAATCACAGAGACAAACAGACAGACAGACGCAATCCAAAGCATAAGCTCCTTGATAGAGGTATTAAGTATGTTTTAAATAGGTTACTATGCAAAATATTAAATGTTACTAGATTAATCTACTATTTGATTAAAATGCGTCTCTGAAAGAGTCCATGGGCCCTTGATTTAAAAAAAAAATTAATATTATAGATTTGAGTACTAATTCTCTCCCTATTGATGGTCATATTAATGCTATCAGTATATTTAAACATTTGGTAATAGGATATCTAAATCAATAGACTGTTGAGTCTGTTTGGACTAAATGGTACTATTTATGCATCTTATATCAACTGGCACACGATCAATAAAAGAATTAATTTTACTTTGAATTAACTCTACAGTATGGGTATTAAAAGATTATTTACATTATTACTTCCCCGCATAAATTTTGAAGATTTGAGAGAAATATCTGACTAATTGCTCTAGGCTCCATCTTAGTACCTTGAACAATTTCAATTTGTAGAGATTAGTTTGGTATTGAAAATTGTGTTTAATAATTGTTTTCAATTCCACATGTATTTTATACTAAATTAATCATTTATAACTCTATTTTGTTGTTTTTAAGGGTAGTTACTGTAATTAGCATAAAATACTCTGTTGCATGAGGTTATGATAGTCATCGCAATATCTCTTATTTAAAGCTTTGCAAAGACCATTGGAATTAGCTGTAACTAAAAATATATGATAGTTAACTAGTCCTATTATTTTATGTAAACATTTAACACATAGCCAGTGTTTTACAAAGAGATAAGATAAATGAAGTTAATCCATAACTATTCAGTTAGTGATATTGTTCTCTGATCCCCCCAATCAATTTTGCTCACACCCCATTTATATAGTTGAGATTATTGACTGTAATAACGTTCTAGTGGTTCACAAGACCACAGTAAAAAAATCACCTAAATGACAAAGAAACATTTTATGAAAAATTTAGTGTTACATAAATTTTAACCAGTTGGATATGGAAATTTTCAAACCCTTGTAATGATTCTCCATTACTTAAATGGTGTGCACACTTTCCAGCTTACCATCAAGATAGAATCCTGGTTGAAAATCATTGTCCATTCAGAGCCCTTTTCAAACCTGTGGTGAAACGGGACGGGGTGAGGTTAAAACCCACTTTCTTTCCTGAACAAATACTGCATTAATCTGAGACTGTGCTCATACCAAACTTAGATCCTGCCTCCACTGACATGTCACCTAAATGTCAAAGAAACATTTTATGAAAATTTAGTTTGAAATAAATTGTAACCAGTTAGATATAGAAATCTTAAGTGGTGTGCAGACTTTCCAATTCAGCACCAAGCTAGAATCCTGGATGAAAAAAGTAGCATGAAAGTAGAACTCCACCTGTGAGATATTTGTAAATAAAATTTGTAGTCATGATTCATAATCAGAGCCCTTTTTAAACCTGTGGAGAAGCCTCTTTCTTTCCTGAAACGTATAGCTTTGATATTACACAAAAAGTATGTTGATATTTTACTTAGATGCTGTCTCTACTGCCATTTATAAGTATTTAAATTATGTAAACAGAAATTTTCCCTTGGCAATATTTTAGCTATAGTAGCTAATACTGTTGGATACTAAAAATTATTTCTCAGTGAAATTTAATATCTATTTATCTCTTACAATTTCTAAACATTATTGAGAATTTCCTCTGGTTCAAATGTCCACCTATAAAGACTAATTTTAGACAAAATAGACTTACTTTACTTTTACCAACAGTAACTAAACGTCTCATAAAATTTAATACAGCTGTACAGTTTATTCTCTAGGGGAACGTCATATACTTGTACCTAAGTCTTTACTGTTACATTTGCTCTTTTTACTAACTCAGAGTAAACTTTTCTGAAATACACTTTTGTAATACTCTTAAAAAGCTGCGTTTATAGTCTACTTGTGTTACCTTTACATTTATATATATTTTTTGTAGGTACCAGAGAATCAGCTTTCTTTTATGCCATCTCTTCAGCCGGAGTGGTGTATCAGATCACAAGGGCTTGTCGGCGTGGGGACTTGAAAAGGTGTCAATGTGACCCAAGAAAAAGAGGTCATGACTCCGAAAGAGAATTTTCGTGGGGTGGATGTAGTGAAAATGTGGATTACGGGTCCAAGTTTGCCAGGCGCTATATGGATGCAAGGGAGAGAAATGCAAAAGATGCAAGAGCATTGATGAATGTGCACAACAACCATGCTGGGAGAAAGGTAAGTATTGATTTAACTCTTATCTCAGTGTGTCATTTCAGTGCCCTGAATGGTCTGTGTTTTTGAAGCATAATATCAAAAACCTCCGGACACTCACTCACCCACACACCCACTCACTCACCCACCCACCCACCCACTCACTCACTCACATAATAGATGGTTATATATGCCAAGTAATATACAGTGATGGTTATGTGACTAATAGAAATAAACTTTCTAATGGTTTCCAACTTATTATGTTTATTTATTCTGATAACAAAACAAGAACAGCAAGGCTAATATCTGTATTTTTCAGTTGTTGTTTTATACTGCTATGTCTCTATGCCAATCTTTATACCCCTGTTCCACATTTGCAAAATTGGGGCAAAATTGGGTTGGCCTTGCTATACATCATTTAACTGGTGAAGCTGGGAAACAGGACAGCGTTAGTTGTGGACGTCAGTTCCAGTTTTCAAATATGTCTAAATACCTTAACTCATGAGCCTTCCTATCTTGTCTACTCATGTCTGATATTTTCAGATGTAGCATCATTAAGAACTCTCTTTTATCATTCTAGTCATACAACCTATCTTGTTTACACTTCTCTTCTTTACAACTAATTTTACTGCTAAAATGGAGTCTAGTGACCTTGTTCCACAAGAAGATAATTAAGTCTTGTCAATTTTGTGGATCAGTCTTCTCTGCTTTCCAAATGTGATCATGACTTGATGTGAAAGAGTCATCTTTTTGAATTATAGTGGTCAGGGCGTGTCATAGAAATAATCGTTTCTGGTTATAATACAATAACAGTGTAATCGATCAGTCATAGAAAGGACCTGGCTTCAAGATTAGATCTAACAATAACAAAACTGTTTCATCTGTTTGAATACACACTTCTTGCTAAATTATTACTGCACCAGGGAAACATGTGAAGATATTTGATAAAGTTTCATCTTCTTTAAACTGTTAGAATTAAAAAAAACAAAAGTATTGTCACAGAAGATTTCAGTTTTTCTTAAATTTACATTTTATTTTTATTTATATTGTTCTCGGTTCCTCATATGTAGGTAAATATACTTCCAAACCACCCCAAGTTGACTTATTTTTCAGTCTTGTATGTCGGTGGCCAAATATGTGTCATGTGTACAGTGATGATTTCTCCACAAAGTGTCACTAGAAAAGGTCTGCATCAATAACACAATGCTCTTTTTACTGTCAATAAAACCATGAATACTAGTGATAATTTATTTAAAAGCCAAATATGAGAAATGAATAAATTGGCATATTTGTTGTTTTTAGTGAGAATTATTGCCCACATAAATTTCTATTTATTGATTAAGATGTCTCATTAGTCTGTGATAGCTATGCCATAATATCAATTGTCTTGCGTGGTGGAAAATATGGAGTAAATCGATCTATATTCATTGAATTTTCTGCATTTCTTTGCAGTTGAGTAAAAATCAGGTATACAGGTATGCATATGAAATTTTTGTTCAAAGTATTGATTTCATATTCAAGACTATGGTTTGAGGTCGGAACAATTTTTTATCAAATCCTATAGGTTGGAAAGCAAAATCAGTAACTCCAGTAAGATTGGCAAGGATTTTAAACATGTGCAACATTTTTTGAAAAACATGGAGATTTTGCTTCCCTACCGCCCAAATTGGCATAATTTATTGTTTATTTGGGTTTTAACATTGCTTTGAACACTGTATAGGTCATATCACGACGGGCAGTTTCAAGGGTAGAGGAAATCAGTCTATACAGTTGGTCAAGGTTCTGTACTGTAAACTGATGACTATTGGTAAACAACTACCAAAACTTTCTTACATAGAGTCCGGGTTTGAACTGCCGACCTCAGAGGTGGGAGACAAGTATTTTTACCACTGCACCACCATAGCCCACAAATTGGGATCAGTCTGGGGGGGCTTGTTGTAATGATGACACACAGATTCTATAGTTTGTAATACACTCCTGTCCAGGTCGTGCATCATTCCTGACAAAACATGGTCAAATATTTCCCATATATGTCAGGATGCCTTCCTGACAAAACATAATATCTTTGCTGTCATGTCTGTGTACCTCCCGTCATGTCCACAGACTTTCACCTCTAAGTTGGAAACATTTGTCCCTGACTCTATCCGATGCACTGGAAAAGCCATCTCGGCCACACCCAAGACAATATTTTCATTGGGAGTTCATCCTGAAAGGCCTGCAGACGTAACAGATTTGTCAGCAGCAGGGACTAAGCGATTTGCTGGGGCGTGAGTTCCCCAAATTTTTACACTTCAGGCTGGATATCGGGGTATAAAAGCTGGGGTTGGACCACATTCATCACATTTTATTGGAGCTTTTCTTTTATTGCAGCTTTTCTCATTCTGAATAGAAACTCATGCCTTATTGATGAGGATATAAGCCCAAGCACAGAACCAGATAGCCTTTACCACTTTAGCCCCCAGGCTGAGGCCACAGCCCAGTTCAACCTACATACTGTCACATACCATATTCTACATTCCAAAAACCCATCAGCAGCAGCCATCAAGATCACAAGTTTTCCCCCGGCTGATGGCCAGATCAGTCTTGCAGCAACAGTACGTTGTCCTCTACGAATCATCCAACAGACCAACACCACAAATCAGATGAAGCTCATACTGCCACAAACAAATGCTTTGGGCAGCCCACCATCATCTGTGTCATCCAGGGGTGGATCCAGCTTTAAATGGGGGGGGGGGTCACCTGTCCTTGGCATGTGCAATCCAGTGCAGGATGTTAATCTTTTAAATCTGTTTCTGTTGCTTTTGGTTCACTGTCATACCCCTAATATTTTTCATGGGTGTGGGGGGTTCAAACCCCATGAACTAATGCCATCTCTGCAGAATTGTGACTCACCTTACAACATCTCCATGTCTTCAAGTTTGTTCCATGGACTGGCTATGGATAATAACACCACCAGACTACCAGGAACTGGACACACCAGCCCCCATGGCCATGATTGAGACGTCAAGAATCATAGAACCTTCCCCATAGCATCGACATTCACACTTCCCCCAGCAGCAGCAACAGTAGCAGTTGTGATCCACTGATCTCCCAGTAACGATTAATAAGCTTAAGTGACTCTCTAAACAACTTACGTAGAACCATCCCCTCAAAAAACACTCATACACACACATAAAAAGGAGTCCCACAGAACAAACCCCAAAATAATTGTTAAAATGTTTGGTAAAAGTCCCCCAGTAAAGAAAAGTAATAGAATACTAAGAATCTATTCCAGATTATGTAAAGAAAAAATAATTGCTAAATTGATTTTGCCAACAAAAATCTTAGGAAAAATAAGACAAAAGGTGGCCATCCAAAGGCCTTCTGAACCATATGATATCTTGAGAGGTGTGGTTCCATTCTATTCTTTAACTTGTTATAAATTTGAGGTGTCATCCTCAGAAAATTTTTGTAGGCCTGTTCATCAGAGGTCCTCAACTCAGGGAGAAATGATGTGTAGCATCTGTGTTTGTCTCTCCTTGGATTCAAGGACGTACCCAGGGGACCAGTTATTTCCTCATTTTTCTAAAGCATGTTCATGCTCCATGTTAGCTGTTATTCTGGATATAAATAATTTTACTGTTAGAAATCCCATATATGGATTGCGAAGACATCCTAAAGCCAGCGTAAACCTATCAAAACTATACCCTGAATACTACATATTCAATACTAGACCTACGCATCGGAGAACCGATGTAAATTTGTATCCACCAAAAAGACAACTCACCAAAGCCAGTGAACCATCGTTTGACCTTGAAGGAGGGGGCCAAGGTCAAATCTGAAAACATCAAAAGATTCCCAGCCCATGACCTCCTATAAGTTGGTTTCATATTGCAAACCTGTACGACCAATAATAAGTGAGGTATAACCATTTTAAGTTTGGCTATCCTCGTTTGACCCTGAAGGAGGGGTCGAAGGTCAAATATGACCACACCAAAAGATTCCCAGCCTATGATTTCCTATAGGTTGGTTTACCATGCCAAACCTGTACGACCAATAATAAGCGAGTTATAAGCACTTTAAGTTTGGCTATCCTCGTTTGACCTTGAAGGAGAGGTCCAAGGTCAAAACTGACCACACCAAAAGATTCCCAGCCCATGATTTCCTATAGGTTGGTTTACCATCCCAAACCTGTACGACCAATAATAAGCGAGTTATAAGCACTTTTAAGTTTGGCTATCCTCATTTGACCTTGAAGGAGGGGTCCAAGGTCAAATCTGACCACACCAAATGATTCCCAGCCTATGATTTCCTATAGGTTGGTTTACCATGCCAAACCTCTACGACCAATAATAAGCGAGTTATAAGCACTTTAAGTTTGGCTATCCTCGTTTGACCTTGAAGGAGAGGTCCAAGGTCAAAACTGACCACACCAAAAGATTCCCAGCCCATGATTTCCTATAGGTTGGTTTACCATCCCAAACCTGAACGACCAATAATAAGCGAGTTATAAGCACTTTTAAGTTTGGCTATCCTCATTTGACCTTGAAGGAGGGGTCCAAGGTCAAATCTGACCACACCAAAAGATTCCCAGCCCATGATTTCCTATAGGTTGGTTTACCATCCCAAAACTCTAGGACCAATAATAAGGGAGATATAAGCACTTTTCATGACTGACAAAGAAACGCCAGTGGCGGCCATCTTGTTTTTTAAAATGAGGCCAAAAATATTCCCAGTCAAGATTTTGTAATGAGGAACATACCCTGCGAATTTGAGATCTCTACCTATAATACACTTTGCTCTAGAGGGCCTCGTAAAAGTCCTTGCTGAAAGTCGAAAAAACGCCCGTGGCAGCCATCTTGTTTTTCAAAATGAGGCCAAAAATATTCCCAGGAAAGATTTTATGGTTATGAATTTATCCTGCAAATTTGAGAAGGGTAGCTATAATATTTTTTTTCGTTAGAGCGGTAACGGTGAAATCTCTCTACACACTGCGGCGGCTTAATGAAGCGAAATCCATAGTATGGTGGATACAATTAGGACCAAGGTTTATGATATATCGCAGAAATGGAACAGCCCCATTAGGGTCGATTGTATCACTCTTACATAACATCATTTTGATTTTGGAATGAATTTGGATACATAGGTCAGGAACAAAATTGTGAACAACAGCAAGTACGATCAGGTTAAGTCAAGATGGGTTCCCGTTGAATTGTGTAGTCTGGATCAAGCATGGAATGTTTGGGACTCATTTTCATTTTCTCACCTTATTTTAGATTTATTGGCCATTTATAAATTGATTAATACCAATTTATAGGTATCACACATTATTTCAAACAACAGTGACACAATAAATAGATAAGGACACATGCATGATGGAGAGGTCAAATTTGAGGAATAATTTTGTTCAATCGTTATTTAAGAATTTAATTTAAGTTACATATATTTTAAATATAAACATGAAAAATCACCGGATTTTGTCTGTGCAGTTCTAAGGCTAATGACAATTGTACTGAAACAAATATTCACATCCACTGTAAAGGTATCTGGCATATCTTAACGCAGGACAACTTGACATTGCCTTGCTTAGAAGTCTAGATAATATTCATATCTTAGAACCCATAATATGACCACATAGTTTCACTATACAATGGTTTGGCATGTGTCTGGTGCTCATACTAACATGTAAAATAAAATTCCTCAAACTTAGACATTATTTGTAAAGGAAGTGACGCTTTTTTGTCGTTCCTTGCACGATCTGGTGTATTCAGTAGCATAACATATGTTAAAGAATGCTTTATTTAAGGTTTTTGTGTTACAGGTTTGGAGTTCACTATCGTAATGGTTACTAGTTAAAGGTTGATGCATCGACAAATAACTACTCAGTTTGTTTAGGATAATGAGTTGTACAAATGGTATGGAATATTATGCAATAAAACACTTGATTGTAGTCTGTACGTTTTAGGCGACCATGCAATCTTTGAAAGTGCCTGGAAGCTAGGCAGATTTGGGGTTGTGTGTCATTTTTAAGCCGTTAAGAAAACCACACACTCATTTCATGGCTTGAATGACGTCGGAGTGGTTGTTTCATATTCCCGTTTTTTTTTTTTTGTTGTTTTTTTTTTTGTTTTGTTTGGGGGGGGGGGGGGGGGGGCACTTTTCCTACCCGGCTCTAACTGATTTTAAAGTCAAATGCATCTGAGTGGAGTTTTGGGTCTTCTTACTGTAGAATCTTGTTTACATAGCTTATCATGCATTGCTTTGGGTCACCAAAAATGTTCAGGGCTGCAGTAGAGAACAGTATAAGATTACGCACAGCTCTGGTTTTTATCTTGTTTTAGGCTGTCAAGAAAACCTTGCACATGCAATGCAAATGCCATGGGATTAGTGGAGCCTGCAACCTCAAAACTTGCTGGCAAGCCTTGAGAGAGTTCTCATACACAGGCAAAATCCTCAAAGAAAAGTACGAGGGTGCCACCTTGGTGCAAATCAACCAGTCTCGCACAGACCTTATTGTGGCCAAGAGATATGTAAAGACGCCAACCAAAAATGACCTTGTGTACTTAGAAGAGTCTCCAGATTACTGTCTATATAATCCAGAAGAAGGTATGTGTGAGGCAGAATATACATATTTATCCATCTGTATTCACAAGTGGGGTTATTAATTATTCTTATTGTTAACGCTCGACGATAGGAGAGGGTTATTGTAATCAGTTTGTTTCTGTCAGTCTGTCTGTCTGTCTGTGCACCGTTTTGCCCTTATAACTCAAAAACTATACCATCAATCGAGCTCAGATTTGGTGGGTAGATATTTCATGGGGTACAGACGGAATCTTCCAAATTTGGTGTAATTTGTTTGAAAATTAAAGTCAGGAGACAGGTTTTTAAATTTTTAATTGGGTATATACAGTGAAACCTACTTGTCTTCAAAAATCAATATCATGATAGGATTTCCTCCTCATAAATTCTTGCCTCATCAGATATCCTCTGTGGCTGTGAGTGTAATGTGTAGAACTTGTAATCTCATGGTTGGGGTTCAATACCAGTCAATTCTAAATTTTTTTTTTTTTTTAGGTTTTTTTAGCAATTTTTTTAAAGGTCTTTTAAACAGAAAAGAAAAAAAAACACAGCATCTAAAATTTTACTGTTCAAAAAAAAAAACTTTAACCAAGATAAAGTGTTCAACTTGATGGACAATAACAGAGCAATTGGGCATATAGGAGAAATCTGATTTTCTTTATTGCATAAGTAAAAAAATCAATATTTTGCTGTCTGATGATGTCATTACTTAATGATGTCACAATCAATTGTCATTGTGAGGTCACAAAACCTAGCTTGTGATACGTGTGACATACTTCTTCTCATTAAATTTATGTCTTGAAATTGACATAAATACAATTGAGAGGGAAGTGGTGTATTTGTCATGTTTGTTTATTTCTGTTTTTTTGTTTGTTTGTTTGTTTCAATTTCTTGACAGTCCATCACAAAAATTTACCCTGAGTAATTTTGACCAAGAAGTGGCTTTTAACCAATATTTTTACCTCTACCAGGAATTTATGTTTGTTGTGTGCTTTTTTGTCTATTTGTCTGCCTGTTTTTGGTGTTTAGATTACTCCAGAACTAATGAACAGATCTTTATAAAAAATTTGTGAGTAGGACCTGGTGAAAGGAAGAAATTACTAATTTTTGGGAAAGACGTGGATCATATTTTGGATACAAAAAAATCATGAATTTTCATAGGTCCCATTTCAATGTATTTTAATGATTTTAGCTTTCTACTTCATATTTCTTCAAAAGTAATTAATAAATTTTGATGTCAAATTTGAAGTAGGAAGGGACTAGCCATGGGAAGGAGTGATTATAGTTTAGGAAAGATCCAATTAATATATTGGATACCAAGAAGCCTCCAGAATTTCTGGAAATGCCACCATGATGGATGTGTGTTATACTTTATAACACTTGTGAGACTGGTCACATCGAGTCGAGCGTTTTGCTCTCTCTGAGTGCATCTTGTTTATGTTTGTTATTTAGTGCAAATACCTCTTTTAGTACACGACTCGAAGCACAATTTCATCCACCTTTATTGCATAACTCCAGCCCTGGAACAAGTGACTAACATTCTCTTAACTTTACTTTGGTTTGATGCTAGGTCCTCTGTGTTCTAAATCCAGTGTGGTATCCACTATGCCATAGTGGCAAGGATTGGTGGAACAAATGAAACAAACTCTTATGTTTGGCATGAAAGCCTGTATATTAAACTAGTATTTGAAAGCTTGTCTTATTTTTAAGACAACCGTCGATTTCAAAACAACCTCTTTAGGTTTAGTTCAGGCAGCAAATGGAACATTCGATGGGTTAGGTTGATAAGTTTCAGGTATGTGATTTTGTGAGCTTAAAGATATTGTTGTTAAAAGTAATGGTAAGAAGATTCCTGCTTCTACCATACATATATGTAAATTTTCATTTCCTCAAAAAGTTAAGTTACCCCTAAGAAAAATTAAAACAAGTAAAAATGGTACAAAAATGATACCTGGGCCCGTATTCACGAAAGGTCTTAGACTTAGCCAGGTCTTAGGCTTAAATCCAGTCTTAAAGTTAAGACTTTTGTCTCAGCTAAGTTTTGTCTTAAAACCGTATTCACAAAGGGTGACTTAGCTAAGTCCAAGGTTATCAAATAACCACAGTGGTTTTCTGTGTCATGTGACCTTTCTTTTCAATTCAAACTATACTATTGGTGACATATATCCTTCATTTAATGCATTTTATCTAAGGAAAAATGATGTTTTGAAATGGAAAACCTTATTACCACAAATAAACTTCCAAAGACTGCTTTAGTGAGGTGTTCTGCATAATTATACTTTATTTACAGCCATTTCAAATTTTGAAGTGGAGAAAAGTTTATGGCGGCCATATTTAAGTCCTCTTTACAAAATTTAAGCCCACTACCAACCAGTCTTAAAGTTGAGCCCTTGGCTAAGCCTAAGACCGGTCTTAAATTCTTTGTGAACACCACTGAGCCCAAGACAAAAGTCTTAGCAGTTTTGGGGCAGAAACTTGAGACAAAAGTCTCAACTTTAAGCCTAAGCCCTGGCTAAGATCCTTCGTGAATACCGGCCCTGGTTATAATGGAAATGGGATCTTCATATATGTATCATTGAAACAACGAATTGCAGAGAAGACCTGTACAATCAAATTCATATGAAGTTTATTCTTATAAATTTAATATTCTTACAAACTAGATTCTTCAGTACCATACGACACCAACAATTAAAAAATTAAGATATGTTTTTTTACATACTTAAGGGTTTAAGTCACTGGTATCTTATTACAATATTTAGTTACAACTCACATCTTAGGGTACCTCGGAATGGAACAATTCGACGCCACGGCCACCCTCACAATCAGTTCTACTTTGTTTGCACAACTTTTCTGATTAAGATGGAATATGAAACCGTGCTGATGTTATCTACACACTGTAGTTTTAATAACATTGTTTGTAAGTATCAAGTTAAATGTGTGACTTACAACAGTTTTATTAATGGTTTTTTAACACGTGTAGCCATACTTCAATATGCAATCAGTTTTTCTAAATGTTGTCACAAGCTAGGCTGTAACCCACCGCAGTACAAAGTAAAAGCCAAGTGGTTCTTCGTCAAAGTGTACGTACACATGTATGTGGCTCATAACATCCGACGACCGATTTGTGATGGCAAATTTTCCCCAACCTTCTCAATATTTTGTAAACATATGTCTAAATTCACTTGTCATCCGACTTTTTCCCTCCCAGAGCGGGATCGCATCGATATCGCTGTTGGATGTCGCAAATCGGAGTCGGATACAGGTAAACAACCAAACATAAATGAGAAGGGAAAAATTCACCGTCTCAAATCGGCCGTCGGATTTCGTGAGCCTCAGACATGTGTATGTACCACTAACTAGATAACCACTCAGCCATATTGGCTCCAAATTTGAGTTATAAAATACAAGAATGCCAATGGTTTTTAAGATTAAGAAAAATGATAGTCTGGAAATCACAAGATATAGGCCCGCATCAACATCAAATCATTCACAACATTGCTGAAGCTACTGAGTTTGAGATGTGGATATGATGGATGGGACTTGTGAGGAATGACAGAGAGCTAATCATACATAGGCAGTCTGTGGGTTGTTTAGATACATGTATATTTCCGTGTGTGGGGGTGCGAAAGATTTGATTTATGGACACCTTGTTGTTGTTTTTAGTTGATTCTCCACGATCAAATGACTCCAGGTGAGCCGTGGTGGAAAGGTTAAGAGAGCAATCAAGTGGGTGTCTGAATTTGCCCAACCTGGCTAAGGCTGTAAAAAGCTATTGATCTTTGTGGCATATGTCAATAGGTTTTGGTCAGTTAATATGGTACCAAAATTGACTTGTACTTGAACCCACATACGCAGCAGCGAGAGTGAGGCAATAGTGTGACAACTCACATTTATTTATTGAGGTTTAAACGTCGCTTTTAACACATTGCATAAGTCATATCACGACGGGTAGTTTTATGGGCAGAGAAAACCAGTACATACAGTTGGTCAAGGTTCTGTACTGTAAACTGGTCGGGCTGGGATTCAAACTCCGATCTCATAGGTGGGTGGGAGGCGAGAGTGTTCTCCCTTGAATCTTCAGTACTGGTCAGGAACCACATGGCTCGTGAATGATTAATTATTGGCGAGATTGGTGGCTTCTCTTTAAAGATATTGTTGCACCAACTTAATTAATCCTCTATTGTCATCAGCTAGTTATTTTACCCACTTTTGGTTGAAAGTAGTTAATTATACAAGGCAAGCTTCTAATTACAATTAAGTTACTAGACAAGAGTAGACATGTATCCTACTTTATTTGCAAATAGGATCTATATTGTGAAGAATGTAACTGTATATTACATAACATTCAACTTGTAAACCCACATTTTCGGTGTCTTTCAAATCAGGATAAGTTTATATGTTGCAATTACATGGTAAAGATATACCCATTTACACAGATAAAAAAAATATGTAACAGAAAACTCAACTTTTCGGATGGTTCCCTGTCACGAGTTGGTGCCCAACAATTACATACAAATTTGTTAATTACTTGGCTATTGTGACCAATCTGTTTCCAGGTGTTTGATCCACTGAAATTAATGCAAAATTTCCAGCATAGATCTTGTGTCATGGAATGGGATGTCCATCATAAAGTATAGTAGATGTATTTATTGAGATGCAACTGGTCAGATATTTAAAACACTATTGTGTGTTACCCGATTCAGGCACGAATTAGTCACAAGATATTGACCAATATAATTAATATTTCATATTTAAAGCCAAGTTGTTACAAACAAGCTTAACCGCTCCATTACAGAGATACATTATCAGAAGGCTGTATAAATTACGTTAATTTGCTTCTGGATTTTGTCCAAAGCGAGTAGACTGTGATTCGGAGATATTTTAGGAACCTCTATCTATTGTTAGATATATTTTATTATTAAAAAAATTACAACAAAAGCACAAAACAAAAAGGGAACAAAAGTTACATCTTGTGATTTATGAAATTTATATTATTCCACGCTTCAATGTTTGAAATATAAAGACACTTTCAATAATTAATGAACTTATGACATTACATCTCATACAATTTGCAACTGTAATAAGCAGTGGGAAGGCACAACTTTGTGTAAAAATAGAACCCTGGTCCTATGTATAGCTTTTGGATTTATCTGTAGTGGCAACCAAAAGACAAACAAATATGATTACAATACTCTTCTCCGTCACCTACTTGTTGAACAAGGTAAATATAGAATTGTTATGTCATTTTTTCACTGTTTCAGTATCTACTCCCTCTCAACCATATGTACCGAGGGTATATCTGTTGAAACAGATGTGTGAAACCATGCCTTAACCAGGCTAATAATATATCCAACAAGGATTCATGACAGCGAGAACTGAATGAGTAGATAATACCTAGACAACCAATTAATTCTGTATCAGTGTGAAAAAAGTGAAAATTTGGGAGGGGTGAAGATGTTAGTCAGACATTATGCAAGGTTGCATTCAGCAAAGACTTATGAATTTAAAAAAGAAACATAAATACAGTCATAAGCCATCCTCTGCAGGTCCCACTTGTTATATTAATCTAAAAACAAAACATGTATAATGATTCCTATAACCCTTGCGACACAATAGTACTCACCGAGTACAATCATCTGCCATAAGATGTTACTACAACAAATAATAAATACAACGTGAGCTTTTTGAGACATTTTTTCTTTTTCCACTTCGGGTAAATTGTAATATATGGCGTGCTTTGTCATCAAAATGACCTTTAAATAGGCCCAATCAATATGGCTATTCTCTGTAAAATCTCACTTTGACCATAGCATGTTTATTGGTTACCCAATAAGAAAATGTCCTCCTTTAAAAGAAAGTCTAGAATATTTGAAGAGTGATTAACTTCAATTTGAGACATTTTAAATGATGAGCAATCATTGGATAAACTTCCTCCCATCCTTCTTTGACAATATGTATTTACTTACATTCTCATGAAAATAAATAAAAATCCAATAATGATATATACATATAACGTCACACATACAATATATATCTTGATTTTTCTAAAAGCATTGGGAACTCTGAAGCTAATTTTAATAGCCATTATTAAGTATATACAGTATTGTATTCTACATCACACTTTTTAATACAAATGTTCTTTCTAATTTATATGAAGAACTGGTATCTTTCTTATGTCATTTAAAACATTGATCTGCATGGTAGAGGTTTGTACTTCAAATAATACAAATTCTATTAGTATCTTCTCAAGAGAGGGTTAGGCATAAAACGTTGTGAAGTCTTTTCAGAATGTGGGTTTGTATTTTGATAGACAAACTTTGGTGCTAACAACAACCGATTTAAGTTTATCAAAACAATCCTCAAAAGAGACCCAAAGGAGAGAAGGATATTCCCAAAGTGAGGCAGGAAAATGCTGAAGTGTTTGGTTTCCATTTAAGTAAATCCCCACAGTGGAAACTCTCCTTATGGTAAATGAAACTTGCACAATAGAGTTGAAATTCCTTAGTAAATGAGTTCTCTCACTTTTAGGTTTTTAACAATTCTCTTTGGTGCCTTTGATATGGAAGATACATATAAATATAGTTTTATTTTAAAGTTCTTCTGACTTTTTGTTACCTATTGCTGCAAATCCATGCATGTATTAATGTTCATAGGAATTGTATAACAAACGTAAGCAAATATTTTTAATGGTCCCAACAAGAGGTGTTGCCACAGTTGTGTTGTTACAATCGTTGTTTTAGTGTTGGTTTTGCTTCTACTCAGTCACTGTAAATAGTTTAACTGACACAAAATTAATTATATAGTTTGGTGATATGCGAATTTATCACTTATTTCTCACAAAGCTGCATTTCTACATTCAGAAACACGCAGGGATATAGGTTTAATTTTTCTCTTTAAATTACAGACAGACGAATAACTGAGGGAACTCCTTGTTAACTAATTCAAAGTTGGGTATTTCATTCCTTTTAACAGTTTTAGTCTATTAATATTCTAATCCTAACTGTACTTTTATGTCTCTGCTAGGGACAGTTGGCACCACAAAGAAAATGATGGGTAAGAAAAGTTTCAAACAAGGGCGAGTGTGCCTTTCAAAAGAGAAAATATGTCAGATTCTCTCTAAAGGAAAAATGAAAAGAAGTAGAGCAAACATCATCTGGCAAACATTTCAGATATTAGGAACATCATAAGCAAACCTACGACCAAAATGCTTAGTAGACTCATGTACTGGTGGAACAAACTGTAGAAACTTAAGTAGGAAACACCAGCGGCCAGACTTCAGCAAGTATTGTGCACACTGTGTCTGGGTTAAAAGGTCAAAGGTGAAAGCTGGGGTTTTACATCCTGTTCAACAGCCAGGGTCATATCGGGACAGGTTCTCAGCATTGCCACTTGTGAGACTTGAACCACACAGAGGAGACAGCCTGTGACTATATACCAAACTTGCTAACTACTAGGCCACGGAGTACTTCGTGTTTGGGTTAAAGAAAAGCTAAAAAATACAACTCACAACTCACTATGAAGGAATTGAAACACCAGTGAATCAGGCTTGAACACAGAGCACTATTCAGTCAGCAAGCAATGCAGGATCTTACGTGCAGGAGTTATGTGTGAATACCTGGTATTAATGACAATTCTGAGGAGATTTTACAAGAATATTGTATAAGATTGGAAGATCAAATGCAGTGGGACTTCTGAACAAGTATTTACAGTAGTCCAGTAGACTATTAACAAGAGCATATGCTGCAACAACAGCAGCATAGCATATGAGGTACTAAATCCCTTTCACTTTAGTATATTGCACACAATCCATATAATCGGATAAATATAGCATTATATTTAGGCTGTATTTGTCACATTTGCCATTCATATTGAAGCAAATTATTGATCAGAAAAAAGTGCATATTAGCATTTAACTAGTTCTTTTCCTCAACTTTTTAAACCTTTTAATTGTTATATTGTGTTGACTGATAAATATTTCTTTTCATTAAGTTCATTACTTGATGAATAGCAATATTAACAGTCACCAAGACAGAAAAATTGATGACGTATTTACATTCTATGAGAGTTTTACAAATGCTTCTGTGTACACTATAATACACTATAACACAAAAATCATTAAAACAATAAAAAAATTCGTTTGTGAAATTTAAATGAAAGCATCAATAGGATGCTGGTATTGACAAGATAGTTCGATTAGTTTCTGATGTGATTGCAAAATGTTAGACAGAATAAACTTTTAAAAATATATTTGATTGTCAAATATTACATATATTTTCTATAAAACAGATTATAAGATTAATTTTAAGCTTATAGTTAAACATAAACTTATGGGCTGAAAATTGTCGCTTTTAACATCATTCACTGTATGGAATCAGGTCAAGAGTCTTGTATTTCTTGACAGTATGTTTCAGTTGGAGAGTGCATCCTGTTGTTTAACTGAATGTATCTAATCTAATGTGGACTTTTATAGCGCTTAATCTCCATCTCAGATGGACTCTAAGGCGCAACAGAACATAAAGTATATGTATGTATATATGTATGTGCTGGGCACTTTAATTGAGAGAATGCCTTCTTATCTCGGCAGTGGTGCAATTTGTGGTCCAATTTCCGTAGTTTTTCTTGAAAAGAGAAGGGGTGGCAGATGATGGAAACTGGGTTTCTGGTTGACAATCGGCTTTCGACCACGGCAAAGCCTCAATGTATAGAAGGCAATGGCTCGTCTGGTTGAGGTTTGGGGAGGATGCACAGGCGATTAGGTATCACTTATCACTTGAAAAGGCAGTGATACGCCAATACAGAGAGTATTAAGGCAAAAAAGGAGTGGAAGGCAAGGAAGAGTAAGTAAAGGAACATTCATGCTGAGGTTTGAGGTGTTAGATAAAGCCTCAATGTATGGAAGACAATGACTCGTCTGGTTGAGGTTTGGATAGGATGCACCAGCAATTAGGCAGCAATTAAAAAGGCAGTGATACGCCAATACAAAGGAATGGAAGGCAAGGAAGAGTAAGTAAGGGAACATTTATGTTGAGATTTGAGAAGTATTGTCAGTAAAGTACTGGGACGGTAACCTGAGGTAATGATCACTTTTGTGTTGGGACACTGTTTGATTTTATAGCTTTTGCTTTTAAGTTTGCAGCCCTTTTGCAATTTCTGAGAAGAAAAGGGGTCAAGTGTCAACCAATAAAAAATGTGGCCATTTCATGTGATGAAATTAGGTCAAGGTCACCATAACATTGTATGTCATCACATAACTACAACTAAAGCACTGACTTTTTTATTTATTCAATTATGGTGTCCAATTTTCACATTTTAACATAAAATGAAAATATATGTCCACCGATTTCTGATTCCAATTATGTGATGGAAAGTAAGAAGATAAAATATTTTCAATCAATAATATAACATATTACAAAAAAACAAAGGACATGTACGTGCTTCTGACATTATCTCAAGTAACAATGAAACCCCTCTCGCTTGCCCCTTACATATTAATGGCAAACAAATCCTAGCTTCTGGGAAATACCCAAGTCTGGACGTAAGTATAGTACATTGCTGCCATTGCCCTTTTTCCTAAAACTTGCTAATACCGATTGAAGGCAGAAGTTCACTGAAATGGCTGACCCAAATCTTGGAAATGAATGATCACACTCTCTTGCAAGTGCCTTTCAAAAACTGGATGAACGTTTTGAACATAGCCATTGTTTGTGACGAGAACAAAATCAGGGAAGGTAACTAAAGGTGGGAGGCAGAAGTACAAGATGTCAAGAAGCTTTTGGAAGGTTACTATAGAGACGGTTTTGCAACCGTGGTTTACCGTCATTTAAAAACGTGAATCGGAGAAGGACTCAGCAAAATGTAATCATTAAGTTTTCCCAAATACCAACAAAAGTTAACTGCATGATCCCATTAAAAGCTGGGAAACATGATTTATAAGGATTAAGTTGCTGTGATACAAAAGTAATACTTGGCTAGCCGATGTAATTCAGCTAAATAATGTAAAATATATATAATTTCCTAATTTGATTAATATATATATATATATTGAGAAATTAGAGCAGCATTTACATAATTTAAACTTTATTGCTGGACAACTTTGGTGCTTTAAACAATGTTTCATGACAATATTACAAGTGGTTTGCGAAATAGAAAGCAGTTAATTAAAAAGCACCACATTCAAGAGTTCTTGTCGGTTGTGTCTCCAGCAGGCTATTCGATAGGTAGTACATAGGCGGAGTGACTATGACGTCACTTCCGCTTTCTATTCATTTTTCTTGTCATCTGCCCCGTTTTGTTCCTCTTATTTGTGACTTTTATCTCTGTTAACCTCTGCTTCTGGTGCGTTTGGAAGTATTTATGCCCACCGTGGAGCCTAGTGTTCACACTTTGTAAACAACCGAACAAGGGAGGAAACGTAATGTGTGTGATGACAAGCGTAATAAACGTTGGCCTAGCACGTAACTCAATCGAATAGAGTTAGAAATAACCGACAAGTTAAGGTTGGTAAAACTTTAGGATATATGTTTTTCAGATGGCAGTTTAAAAATAATATAGTTATTGTTACAAGTGTAATGTACTTTTAATTAATGTAGACGTATGAAATTATATCAAAACTGTACGTTTGTAGAAGAAATACGTGATAAAAAACGAAGTTGGACTTTTTATGTAATGTTTTTAAACACTAATTTTATTGGTAAAAATACTAAAAATAATAATTGGCTATGTATGAATTGGTGAAGTTGCATTTTTTTCTGTGAAATAAAAAAAACAACACCATTTTAAAGAATGTTATTCAAATGCGTACATTGTTAATGAAAGAATTGATGTACAACACAATGCCCATTATTTATAGTAAACTGTGAACATACATTTTTTTGTTTAAAAAGTAAAAAGGAATCAGTTTTATTGTTATAATTATAATAGCATTGTATTAACCCTGTTAATTTCCAAGTTTCAACATGCTAGTTTTACCATTTTTCTGCCCATTCTTACAAAGTTCTATTACGTTTTTAATGTCCCACCTACAGATAGTGAAGTAAGTAAGATAGCAGCAGATTGTTTTGTGTGTAGTCTTCTAATAGTACCACAGCCATAAACTGAAATGTCCAATCATTTGGAATTACTATTTTGGAACTAAATTAAATTTATCAAAAAATACATTATCACTTTGTCCTTTTCAGTTTATCAAAGAAAGGGATAATGACAACTGCATCATGTATAAACTTTATATTTTGGCCTCTTTTTTAAAAGTATATGTAACTTTTGTCAGCACAACTGTTAAGGTCATTTTACAAAGATCATTGTTCTTCGACAACAAGTTTCTCTATCTTGTCAAAATAAATCTTGTTCACCAGTGTTCGGCATATCTCCTCTACTGTTTTCAACCGTACTCGTTTCAGGCTTAGGTATAATATAAAATGCTTGGTAAAGTTTCATTTTATGTCATTTGACAATATTTAATAGTTAATTGTACTGCATTTTCCTGTACCACAGTTTAAAGGGCCAACAAAAACATGGACAACATTACAATTTAAACTCTGATTAAATACACATTTTATCTTTGCATTAGATCCTCAAGAATATTAAAACTCCACTTGTTCCTCATACTTTAGTAGAACACTGTTATGAGGAATTCATTTTAATTTAGAAAAATAAATGTGCTAAAATGGAAGGCTATTTACATAGACATGGTAAAGTGATCCTGGCTGTGTTTAATAAAATCATTCGGTTAAATCAATCCGTTTAAAATGTAAGCATACAGATTTTTATATGAGTTACATTGGTAATGCTAAAACAAAATACATTGACTAAAATTATGTATCCCCTAAATGTAAACAAACATTTAGAATTCATTGGGTGATCAGGACCCCCCCCCCCCCCCCCCCAAGTTCAATTTAATTAGATAAATTTATGTGGTAACAAGTGCAGTTGCAAACCACCAGATTTTGTATTGACATAATATTTATTTAGCAACATTCCAGAGGCATTACTTTCATTGAAAACAATGCCTTTTAACATGGCTAATTAAGACTGGCTGACTATATCTGTAAAACATAGGGGAACTACTTTGCTCTGACCAGATCAGATGCTAGTGCTCTTTCAGCAGATATTGGCACCTAATGGTATTGCATAAACTTCCCAGTAACGGTAAGTGAGATATTTGGGGATCTCAAGAACCTGCAATTGGATCATGAAGTGCGTAAACTTCAACTAGTGAAGTACAATCAGTCTGTGTCCCTTCAGGGCTGAAGGAGTCGGTGTTACAGTTTTACTGTAACCTGTATCAAACCATCCCCATATAATTTGATTACAAAACTAGAACAACAAAGATTACTAGTTAAGTCCGACAATGTCTTGTGCAGATATTATACACATCGATGTATTAATATAAAAGAAGTTCAACTTTTTATCTATCATAGAATACACAAGAATGTGCTACTCTATTGATTCAAACATAGGATACAATGTTCCAAGTTATCACAGTATAGTTTAAATAGCAGATGTTTTTGGTAAATCCCAGTCACTAAGATAAGGGTTAATAGCAGAGTCTTGAGTTGATCCCTATAGTCAATTGTTTATTTATTTGGGGTTTTACGTCGCTTTCAACACTATACAGGTCATATCACGATGGGTAGTTGGAAGGGCAGAGGAAACCAGTACATATAGTTCGCTAGGGTTCTGTACTGTAAACTGCCGACCAACGGCAAGCAACTACCAGCTTTCCCACTTACGGCCATTACGGGGATCGAACCCCGGCCGCAGAGGTGGGAGGCGAGAGTGTTACCACTCTGCCACCGTGGCCCCTGTAATGATATATAAAACATATATATAGTCAATGTCAGCTGTCAAATATAGTGTTACTGATGGCTGTCTTATCTAGCACAGGTGTAATAGGTACTTTGTTGGAAGTATGTTCTCAATATATGTCCTTCTATGTTCAAAGCATAAACAATGAAAATCCTTTGATAACCACATGTCTAGAAACCTAGAAAAGGAGTATCATGAAACAATTTACGTGATAAAATGTATACAACATAATTTACATTTTCACAGGGTCTTGGTGAGCTGTGATTACAAACCCCTTTCCACCTGTACTATATAAAGCTATTGTCTTTGAGCCATGTGATTTTAGCTTTATTGAAAGTAGCAATAAGCTGGTTACTAACCAGTATTAGTTTTTGAGTCCCGAATTTTTAAACTAAAAAACCTGGTTACCCCACAGCTCTTGTGTGGGTATTGTTTTCACCCTTGGTGCCCGCCGGGCATTTAGGCTGGTGGGTGGGCAGCGGGAAAAAGTTTGTCTGGGCTGTATCTCAGAAACCATAAGGTGTAGGAAGTTGACAGTTGGTAGGGACATTGGTTAGGGGGTGTAGGTATGCATTGTCATGGTATGATCTTGATTTGACCTTTGATATTGCCACAATGACCTTGAGTTTGAAAATCTTGTCCAGGCTATGTCTCGAAAACTGTAAGGTGTAGGAAGTTGATACTTGGTAGAAACATTGGTTAGGGGTTTTAGGTGTGCAACATCATGGTGTGACCTTGATTTGACCTTGTCAAAGTGAACATGAGTTTTAAAATCTTGTGTGGGCTATTTCTTGGATTCCATAAGGTGTAGAAGGTTGGCACTTGGTATGGACATTGGTTAGGGGGTGTAGGTGTGCATCATGGTGTGACCTTTAACTTTGGCTCTGCCAATGTGTGTTCACCTGCCATATTTGAGACATCTTTCTCTTATGACAAAGACATATGGATTGCCGCAACTGATTATTATATGCACTTTTACAAAATTGTGTTTTTGCCATTGACAGTTATTCTCCAATTAATAAATTTTACAGCTTCATAATTTTTAGTTTACTGATTAATGCTGTCATCTTGCTATTGAATTGTCTTGTTTTAGTACTTTATCTTTACATACATTTTTTTCTCGTAGAGGTTATTTTCTCCACATAAACATTATTTTGAGCTTTATATAACTGACACTGCACTGAAAGTATCTGGATCTTTATACTGTTTCAATACTTCTATATCTCATGGTGTTGAAAACTATTTCCCCAGGCTGTGGGGTACGGGCATCTCTGATGCTTTTTTTCTTCTGTATATTAAGACTGTTCAATGTGATAAAAACATGAGCAAAATGTTGACAGCAATGCTGAGGCAAAAATAAATCAACTACTTACACATATAGGGGGTTTGGTACAAACTGTTGCACCGTGTCTTCACTTTTTGGCCTTAATTGTTTCTAAAGCTTTAATTCAGTGGGACAAATGACTACTTAGCACAATATTTTCCCAAGATCTCTTCTTTGGATAACAAGACTGCACAACTGGAGGGATGAGCTTATAACAGATGTAAAGCAAGATTGAGTGGCGAGATCAATTACATGCAAGTTGTAAAGTAGGATTCTTCCTGATTGGTCTGGAAGGAAATTAGTGAGCATTGTTATCATTTCACTGATTTTTATGCACTTCCCCAAGACATAGAAAAAACCTCTACAGGATATAGTACTTTAATTACTTCAGAAAGGGGCTATTTGAAATATTTTTGCTGACTTTATGTGGCAAAGTCCAAAGGTAAAATAAAACTAGTTAGAGCTGTATTTTTTGCTGTATTTTTGTTTGTATGCTATGTGTGGGTGGACTGAGTTGAATAAAGTAAGAGTTTGCTAAATATATGTCGGAAAGAAATGACTTATACCCGGTATATGATAGAATCAATGTCTTGTTACTGCCAAATTATCCAGCATGATTTTGTATGAACTATATTTTATATGCCAAAATAAAAGTTTGGCATTTTTAGGTTACCAATTTATGTGATAAGCTTAAAAATCAGTAAAAGTAATAACTGAACAACAATTTTAATGTGTAGATGAATTAATGCTCATTTGGTTGCTATATTTGCCTCATTTAATTCATATTGCATATGATTTAATTTTGTTGCATTTAAAGGAGTAACAATCAAAACAATTATTTATTTATTTGGGGTTTTATGTCGCTTTCAACACTGTACAGGTCATATCACGGTGGGTAGTTGGAAGGGCAGAGGAAACCAGGGATCGAACCCCGATCTCAGAGGTGGGAGGCGAGAATGTTACCACTCTGCTGCCACTGTGGCCCCCCAAAAAACAATATCAAATTGTAGCCTAGTTATTAACTTTAATGACACTGATTAATAACAATTTTGGAAGGAATGTGAAAGGTCATTTTTAGAAAATTGATGGCACAGACTACTGTTGGAAAGTTTTTAAAGTATAATTGACCGGATGCTGTTCCAGACATACTTCGTAGCTAAATGCTGCCATGACAAAATCCTGGACATGATTTCAATAATTTAATTTGAATAGTTAATATTGAACCAAATTAATGTGAACATCCTCTTTTGCACTGATTTCCAAGAAGGAAAGTCCAGTATTCAGAATAGTAGGTTAACACATAAAACAACACTCACCAGAGTAGAGAAAGTTATGGTCGTATCAACGCAAGTCAAAGAAGGCAAGACAAGAATGAGTGTTTTTTTTTTTGAATGAAACCAGAGTTGCTAGATCTGGCTGAAAAAATCTTTCCATCATGAACAAGTATATATATGTATATATCATATGATTTACTTTGATTATACATTGTTTTGTGTTGGTCATACATAAAGTTGTCCAATACACAACCTTTACCACACAGTGTGAGCATCAAAATCCAAACATTCTTTTCTGAAGTCCAACACTTGTACCATGGCATTAACAACTTCCCATTTTAGGTTCAGAAGGTAAAGTGGTTGGGGTCTTCAAGGTAATGGCAGTGATTCCATTATATAGAGAAACCTAAACTGTATCTGTTATTGGATATCTCATATTGGATTATCTCATCTCCAAATTAGTGCAGAAGAATAATAAAAATACTTATTTAAAAATGAAAAGGAGAATCTAAATATCACCATTGGTAATATTAAGGACTTATTGATACTAAAAGATGTAAAAATACCAGATTAAGTAGTGAGGAAATAAATGACATGATATCTTTACTAGGGAGTAAGTAATAGTAACAATTGCCTGATGTGCATCTATTTTCCAAACACTTTTTTCAGTGTTTGTAAATATGTTATTTTATATTTGTGTTACTATCTTGTTATATAAATGTGATATTGTAGCATATCAACTGTGCCACAGTTACAAAAGTAAACAGACATCTCTCCTGTTGGAGGATTGAACATCAGACTTTTTACTTTGAAGTCCAACACTAATTATGGTTTATAAAGTTGTCAACTGTTATTTCTTCACTTTAGGTTCAGTAGGTACAGTAGGCAGAGTTTGCAACACATCCTCTTTGGGTTCAGATGGTTGTGACATCATGTGCTGTGGACGGGGCTATGATACCAAGCGTGTCAAAGTGGAATACAAATGTGAATGCAAATTCCACTGGTGCTGTGAAGTGAAGTGCCAGGACTGTGAGAAATGGGAGGATGTCCACACGTGTAAAGGCCCCACCCCCACTCCATCTGCTTCTGCGGTGCGCCATTCCTGGACCAAGTCAAGAAGGACACAATTCAATGATTTCTAGTCAGTTCAGTCGGTTTACTAGTCATTTGTCTCTTTTCTTTGTGTACTTGCAATATATTCCTCTGTACCCATGTAGAAGTGATATCTGATGGAGTACAATTATGAAAATGTTACCAAGGACACTGGATTTTGTGTGGATTTGTGGAATAAAATATAATGCTCTTGAGAAGTACAACCCAGTTAAAATGGGCTGCCCTAAAGGGGTTTGTAAACTTGTAGTTTAAGGAAGGTTTGGTTCATGTTAAAAGTTTTAGTCATTTTATTGTCTCTTGTCTGTATGTTAATTTTGTCCGTCTCTTCATATGAAGGTGATATATCAGAGTCTAAATAAATTCCTTAAGGGATAGAAGATTCTATTGTCACTGTAAATAAGTTTTTATTCTAATTTTTTCATGTGATAATATATGTTTGATGGAGTGAAAAGATTGTGTTCTTGAGAAATAGAGCTTTATTAAGTGGGTCATTCCTTGCAGTAGGACTTGTGGTCTAAATGTTTAAAGGTTTAAAAGATATATATATTAAGATAAATCAGAATTCCTCAAAATATCACAGAATCGGTATCATAAGATTATTGTATCAGTGCAGGGAATGGCTGTGATAAGACACAAAATATGTGGGGTTACAAGGAAAGCCATGTTTGACCACATCCCTGGGGGTTTCAAGTATGACTAAACTTTAAACGTATTTGTTTAAATGCTAATTCATACACACTATATAATCATCAATATTACAGTTCATAATGTGTTTTAAGAGTGTATATTATTGAATAGTCTTGATGTGTAAACTTTGTCATTTTTATCTTACATTATTTTGTAACACATATAAGATGGCAATAATAGTTTAACTGATGTATTTGAAATTGTCAACTCTCTAAGACCATCAACACTGTTGATTTTTCTTTTTAAAATTGAAAACAAAGTTTAACCTGCATGAAATTATAGCCAGGGGAAACATGATGTGAGATGTATATGTTTGTTGTTACAATGTGTTAGGCACAGGGTATGCAGCGTTCTTACCGGCCATAAACACGGGTTCACAGCCTGTAAAATTGTCAAGAATGGTGTCACAGGTGGTATTTACCGATCGTGAGTTGGGTGTCTCAGGAAACTTTCCAATTTGTGACCTTCACCTCTAATGACAACAAAGATGGAGAATACAGTGTTTTTGTTACAAAAGAACATGATAATTAAAGTGTTTCAGTACTCTGGATTTTGTTAAATAACCTTAGAAAACATATAACAAATTAAATATACATCTTTTGGTGAATTGTTAAGAACGGTCAAAACTTTCCATTGGTAGGTACCAACTCACGAGTGGTGTGCACAGGCTCACAACCCACTTCTGAACGGAGCATTGTTCCATGTAAAAACAGTCAGTACTTATTTCCACCAGGATGTTATTACCCCACAGCCCTTAAGGGCTGTTGTGGTATTGTTTTCACCCATGGTGTCCGGATGGGCGGGCGGGCGTCCTGTCGGGCGGGCGGGCGGCTGGGTGGGCGGCGGGAAAAAGTTTGTCCGGGCTGTATCTCAGAAACTGTAAGGTGTAGGAAGTTGATACTTGGTAGGGACATTGGTTAGGGGGTGTAGGTGTGCAACATCATGGTCTGACCTTGATTTGACCTTTGAGCTTGCCGTAGTGACCTTGAGTTTGAAAATCTTGTCCGGGCTATATCTCGGAAACCGTAAGGTGTAGGAAGTTGATACTTGGTAGGGACATTGGTTAGGGGCCATAGGTGTGTATTATCATGGTGTGACCTTAATTTGACCTTTGACCTTGTCATAGTGACTTTGACCTTTAAAATCTTGTTGCACCTTTGGGTCTGTCTTTTGATGCAGATTAAGCACTGTTAATTCATATTAGAATTTATTAAGAATTTTACTTTCATAACTTCCCATTGTAAGAGATAGAATTTCATCAAGTGAGCCACAGATTTTGCTCCAACACCACACATAAGCATTCATTAAATGTATTACCACTTCTGTATGCATGGTAATATTCAAAACATCTAAACCATAATTTGGCCATGCAGATGTAGATAAAGAATGTTGAATTTTAGTTTACTGATTAATGCTGTCATCTTGTTATTGAATTGACTTGTTTTAATACTTCATCTTTACATGCATTATCTTTCTTTTAAACATTATTTTCTGCATTTAAACATTTTTTGGAACTTTATATAACTGACAGTGCTGTGAAAGTATCCTGAACTTTGTACCGGTACAGTGCTTCTGTATCTCATGGTGTTGAAAATATTTCCCTAGGCTGTGGGGTACGGGCATCTCTGATGCTATTTTGTTTTTGGGTGCATTTGTCTGTCTGTGCTCACAATTACTCCAGAAGTAATGAACAGATCTTCCTGAAATTTATTAGGTGGGTTGGGCCTGACCAGAGAAACAAGTGGTTACAATTTGGAAAGATCATAAATCTGGATACAAAAGCATCCTTAATTTTCAGAAGTGTCCTTTGTGGAAGGTCTGTACTGTACAAGTGCTTTCTAGCACTCTAAATTATTATTTCTAACAAGAGCAATTGGAGAGCACCTATCTCCAGCAAGGTACGTAGTAATAAGTAAATTATAAAATCTGAACTATTATTTTGTATCCAGGCAGTGATCCAGAGCACTCTCAAAGTTTAATAGGATCTGAGTTGGACCAAGACCCATCTTAAGATTTTTTCAGGAAGGTCCAACCAGCAGTATTTGCGTAATCCAACTAACAAACAAAAAGAAAAAAAAAGACAATGGGTCATGGCAGAGGTAATTAAAAGGGAATTCAGCATAAAAGAGTTCTATTTACTGGGGTTAAGTGTGTAAAACCAGTAGTTTTTGTTGTGCTTTTTTACTCAGTTTTCAATTTATTGTTTGGGAACAAGATTTTGCAAAGAATTTTTTTTTTTTCTAAAGATGTTCAGGACACACAAGTGTAATACAGTGCATAGCTAAAAGAGCAGCTGGTTTTACTTTTGTGAAAATTGGAAGCAATGTTGAGTTTTTTATTCTGTAATTTATATGGTGTGGACCAATCTTTACATCAAGAGTACAAAGTTTGCAGCCTCCAAACATTCTTGATAAGACAGTTTGAGGAGTTGAAATCAAAACTGTTACATTTCATTCAAATATTATTGAATGATACAACTGCATAATTAACCTACACCAATGTCTAGACAATTTGTACTTAAAACAATTCTACAAGGGTGTATCTGTTAAAATGTGTTTTCAGAAGTGAGTTAATTGCACAGTGTTCTAGCTGGTTTTGCACGGTTCCACATAGTTAATTACAGATAGCAGCTTTGCACTGTTATCGGCACATACAAATGTGTAATGGGATGCATCATCGATAGATAAGATTGGCAGAAACATGATGTGATGATTTGAATCAATCTCCAGTGTAACTGCTTCATAATTGAAATATTTTAATTGCATACAGTACAATCTCTATTATCCTTTATTAATATCCGTTTCACTCTCACTGCTTGCCTGCCAACTGCCCCAGTAATGTAGTGCCACCATTGGTCTTTTGACTTGTCAGTTGTTGGTAACATAATCCCAATTTTCATAGATGCTTGTCCCAAATATTAAGTATGTTTATTTTACACCAAGTGAACATTAGTGAGTGAACATTCCTGAGTACTCAAGAACAACCTTTTCAGCTATCAGTTGTAACTTATTATTTGGTGCTATGACTTATTCTCATTGTCTTACAAATAACTAATCTTGTACGCTCTTTTTGCAAAAAAACTAATCCAATCTGATTCAATTTTTATTGCAATTAACCTCTTCAAACAGTACAAATCCGTTAGTCAGAGTCCAAAATCTGATATCGAGGGACAAGGAAATGGTCAGAAGCCACAGAAACACCAGGAAAGAAGAAACCATAATGGATGTGGAGTATGTCGAGTGATCCTGTTCCAAGAGAAGTTTGGTCATACCAAACTACACAAGAGTTATCTGGCCTTATTTGTACTTTATATCTTCATTGTCATGGCAGTAGGAAGTAGGTTGTACGGCTAATATTCTCTCACAGTTTGTCAGTTTTCCTGTTCTTATTTAGCAGGGTCATTCAGAGCAGCTGCACCCCTCCCCACGAACAAATATGTAGCTGTCCTACCATTCACATACTTTTTAAATAAATTAAATGCATTACCCTGTTTTTAAAATGAACACTTGCTAAGATTTGTGCCTCAAGTTATATTTTGGGAAAAACATTGTCATAGTTGGAACTTCTTTCTGCATATTATTTATATCTAGTGTAATTTTACCAGGTGGAATAACAACTAGATGAATGCTTTTGCTAACAAAAGCGAAGCGTCCCTGAGAGTTTAAAATGCCTTGTGGTTTTAATAAGCATGCTGTAAAGCTAAGAATGCACAAAGCTGTACCGTACTGTTACATAAACCAACCCCCTTAGTGATATCATGACAGGGAAAATCCTACAAAGATCTTCTTTAATTAACATAAACAAGCGTTGTAGACATAGACAAGCTGGAGAAAGTGTTGTACATTGGATGTATAACATTGGATGTAACTTTAGTAAATTTTGTGTAAATGCTACAAAGCATTTCAGTAACGAGTATTGATAACTTCATATATAATCATGTGTGCAAGTATGTATTGCTATTTAGATTGTCCACAAGGTTTTGCAATATGTTTTAATACATTGTGAAAGCATAAAAGCAACAATAAAAGGCAAAAGCTATTTCATGACCCCAGTTTGGCCCATACATGGGGGTCAGGAGGTAAAACTAACTGGCTATTTAGACTGTCCACATATGGTTTCCCAATACCTCTTAATACATTCCGAAGCTATAATAGCAACAATGAAGGAGATATCAGGTAACAACAGCTATTTTTGACCCATAAGGGGGGGGGGGGGGGGGGGGGTCGGGTGGTAAAACTGACCAGCTACTTAGACTCTCCACATATGCTTTCCCAATACTTCTTAATACATTCTCAATCTATAAAAGCAACATTAAAGGAGATATAAGACAAAAACTCAAAATCAGCTATTTTATGACCCCAGTTTGACCCATGGGATTGAGGGATCAGGGCATAAAAGTGACCAGCTATTTAGATTCTCCACATATGCTTTCCCAATACCTCTTAATACATTCTGAAGCTATAAAAGCAACAATAAAGGAGATATAAGGCAAAAACTCCAAAGCAGCTATTTATGACCCCAGTTTAGCCTATAAGGGGGGGTTGGGGGTAAAACTGACTGGCTATTTAAACTCTCCACATATGCTTTCCCAATACCTCTTCATACATTCTGAAGCTATAAAAGCAACAATAAAGGAGATAGAAGGCAAAAACTCAAAATCAGCTATTTTATGACCCCAGTTTGACCCATAAGGGGGGGTCGGGGGGTAAAACTCACCGGCTATTTAGACTCTCCACATATGCTTTCCCAATACCTCTTAATACATTCTGAAGCTATAAAAGCAACGATAAAGGAGATATAAGGCAAAAACTCAAAATCAGCTATTTTATGACCCCAGTTTGACCCATAAGGGGGGGCCGTGGGGTAAAACTGAACGGCTATTTAGACTCTCCACATATGGTTTCCTATTACCTCCCAATACATTCTGAAGCTATAAAAGCAACGATAAAGGAGATATAAGGCAAAAACTCAAAATCAGCTATTTTATGACCCCAGTTTGACCCATAAGGGGGGGCCGTGGGGTAAAACTGAACGGCTATTTAGACTCTCCACATATGGTTTCCTATTACCTCCCAATACATTTTATGGCTCTAAATGCAATACTTAAGAAGATAATAGGGGGGTTAACCTAAATTTAAGGCTCTCAGATTGGAAGGTGTGAGGAAATCACCCATAAATGAGACATTTTTCAAGGGATTGCTCCCAAAATCTAATCAGCTCGCATTTTCGATAGTATGAACAGGTGTGTCAAATTATAAGGCTGTGTAGCAAGTAGTTTTTCCTGAACTGTGATGACGGAGGGGGGGGGGGGGGTACTTAAAAAAATTGTTTTTGATCATGTGATCTTCATAAAGGTCAAAGGTCAAGTTTAAGCATGCAGAAAAATTTTCCCACGCCTAAGGTATATAAGTGCCAAATATGGTTTGAAACCTTCTAATAATAAGGGAGATATTCAAGGGAGACCATAATGCGGCGGCGAGGAAACTGAGGCGAAAACAAATAAGCACCCTTTCAGGGACACTTAATTATGATTAACCACCTTTATGTTAACAACATTTACATTTTAAAGGTATTTTTTTTTTCGCAATTTTGGTATCCTTAAAGTACTTACTTTAAGATGTTTAATGTCAATATGTTACACTGTTGGCTTCATTTCATGTCGAAATGTCTGGTAGTGCAATATCTTTTTGATGTATGGTTGCTTTATTCCTTTTTGAAAATGTATGTGTACTGTATAATGTAAATAAACACATATGAGCATATTGCTTTCAGTATTTGAGAATCCATTGTATGTTATGAGGATATTGTAATGTAGAAAAGATGTGATGTACACATCTACCATTTTGACAGTGAAATCAATCAATCATGTTGCTGAAAAGCAATACTTGTTTTGTTACTGCAAGATGTAAATTTTTCAATCAAATTTGAGATATTAACGTGTATCATCACTGGAGATCACAAATTTGTGCATAAACAAATATTGCATGTGTATAGATTGAATGTTAAATAATTTAATTTACTTTGTGTTTAATATTGCTTTCAAATCATTTAATGACTTGCAACACGACAGATGCGAGGAAGGCTGACAGTGCATACTAATTTCTTCCATTCTGCACTGTAAATTTGTAGAAAAGTTTGTTGTATTCTGTACTTGTAAATTTAAAGTGCAGAATAGAACAAACTTTTGTACATTAATACCCTAAGTTCCACTTCAAACACTTATTGTAAAACCTTCCTGGTTTGTACCAAAGTAGGCTGCTAGAACTTTTCCTGTTCAAAAATTAAAGGAAAATGGGCAAAATGTTATTATTCCAAGGTGTCCTGCTCCTGCCTGTAATGATTCACAGGTCCGCACCAAGGCCCGATCACTCATGGGAAGCGGAAACTATTGAGCTAACTTGCACTACTAATTTCCTTCTGGGACAAGATAAATCAGTGTCATTTTAACAGAGTCTATAGAATTAGTTAATAGTGTACAGAATTAGTTGTAATAGCCAAACAATTAGTTATAACACTCTTAACATTAAGTTGCAGCATTCACAAAGATTAGTCAGGATTTGGGACTGAAAAGAATCAAAAGATAATGTGTCACAGGTGAGAACAGGAAGGCTCACTGGCAAAAGTGTACAAACATGTTTCATATTCAGGACGAGTATCTAAGATTGTCACAATTACAGTCCCAACCTTTATTTCTTGAAAAAGAAGTGTATGCAAAGAAAATTATGATTGTGACTTCATTGTCACGGCAATCAGGAAGAAAAATCATGAAAGTGGAACTGGCGTATTAAGGGCATGGTTAAAACTTGAACCAATGGTCTTTTAGGTAGGAGGCAAGTGTGTTACAACTACACTAGTACGCCCCCTGAACACCAAACAGTAAATATATCTATACATTGTGTGTAAAAATGTCTTAACATTTACATGGGAAATAACTGTGGTTAATTTTCTGCTTTAGCATTGTGTAGTAGAATACTGAAAGAGATGTAGTTACTATTTAATAAATAGCATTGTAAATTAGTTAGCAGTTTATATTAATTTATTTTTTGTAAATATTAATTGCATATCACTTGAATATAAAAGAAGCAACAATACATTACTGCATATTTAATGTGCAATAAAATGTGATATATATCTATATATATACATATTTTAGTTTTATTTATAATTATTTCATTGTTGCAGCAGGCTGGATAGATACCAACATGTGTTTTTGCCAACATACACTCTATTACCTGGTAGTATTTTTTATTGAGCTATCTAATGGAGAAATAAAGAATTAAATGGGGGGGGGCACGGTGGTGTTATGGTAAGCCTTACCTCCCATCTGTCAGGTCCAGGGTTCAACTCCTAGCCTGAATTGGGAAAGCTGATAGTTACTGGTTACTTCAGTGCAGAATCATAATCAACTAGAGTAGTATATATCGCTCGATATATACTACTAACTAGTAAACACTGTGCTCTCCCCCCTCCCCTCACCTAACCACTGTGACAGAACCTATATGTGTAGAAGCAATACCAAACCCAAATCTATGAATCAACCACGCATATTGTAACTTTGAGCAGACATGTGTTTCTGATCCATTCTTCGGCGATGACTGTTCCATACCATTTTGAAACAATGATCTTGTTTTGTGGACCTCATTTTCTGCCAATACAAAGAGTTGTAAAAGTCGAATTAAGTATGATTATCATCTTTTGTGGCAACTGCTCTCAAATAGTTTGGGTTTTAGGGTATTTAGGGCTTTTACAAACACAATTGAAAATATCAAAAGAAATTCAGCATTTGTAATGCAATTTATTCTTAAAAATATAGGCTACTTCTTCCTGCTCATAAATAACAATTTTCATCAATTGTATCCAAAAGCAATTATCAGCATACAACTTAAGAACGAAAAACCACACTACAAGACACTAATGTAGTATATATTCATGTTAATTGCATGTTATGCTCCAAAAATGTAGTGTTTATACACATATTCTCACTCCCACCAAAAGTAGCTTACATATTCATCTGTAATTAGTATGACATTATTTTTTCAAACAGCAAAATGTACAAATAGCCTAAAATAGGGAGAGACATCTTACAACAAACAACATGATAATGTACCTAACCCTTTTTTTCAAACTTAATTAACTTTCATGTTTTTGTAATTTTTCTACAATCAAACTTTTTCAGGTAAACACTAAATTCACTCAATTCAGATCTAATAATAATAATAATAATAGTAGGATTTATATAGCGCAAAATTGATACAAATCCTCTAATGCGCTTGAGTCCAAGAAGGGAGAGTCCAGGGACAGGCATGGGTCGACATTTAAAAAGCGCCCGCCAGGGTATAACTAAGGTGGGGGGTATGCCAGCCTAAACAAGTAGGTCTTTAGCTGGCTTCTGAAACCATGTATTGTTTGCTGAGATCTGACAGTCTGTGGCAGCTTGTTCCATTCAGCTGGTGCAGCTACTGCAAAGCCACAGTAATAAATACAAGAGCGGCCCAAAAGTAAAGAGAAATCATGCACCTCCACTTATTCCTTCAGAGTTGTAAGAACTGTAGAGTAAGAAGTGAATGGGATTTCTTCACTGAATCTATCTCATGTTTTCACAAAGAAAATTCTGTAAACTTGAAAATTCTAACTGCTTCAGATCAGGTGAATAATATTTTAATGATAATAGCAGAATCTTGTTAACAATGTATAAATATTTGACCCTTGCTTGAAATCTCACATAAGAACGTGGTTTCATGTTACGCACTACTACACTCTGCAGAACAATAAAAAAAATTTACCACTACCAACATTAATGATAATTGGCAACCACTAATTTAAGCTTGTACCATTGACAAGATTTTCAGGTACTAGGAACCAATACAGAAGTTTTTTCATCAACTTCAAAACTCAAAAAAGATATGACATCTTTTGCTAATTACGGTTGTAGACTACAAATCTTAACTTTAAATTTGAGACTTCCACACAAAATGTACACGTCTCAAACCTCAAGGGCAAAAGAAAAAAAGATACCTTGCCATGGAAATGGAAAGTACCGGACAAGAATTAAGATATTTACGTTCACCAAAAAAGGTTACTCTACTTATCAAAGATCTACAAAAACGGTTTGGACTGTATTATGGCAGCAATCAAAAACTTCAGAAAACCACCTAACTTTATCATTTTAATTCAAAAAAGTTAATTATGCCAATGGATCACCAGATCTGTGATAGTGTGTCCTTACAATGCAACTTCTAATTAATTTCCCACTTCTTTCCCAGCAGAAGAATTCAACTCCACACAAACTTTGATTGCACGAGAATGAGAAATAAGCTTCGTCTAGTTCACTGTAATATTCATAAACTCAACTCAAGTAAACTCATTATGATTTCCAAATTTCCTGAACTCTAATCAAGATGATTTTTTTTATTAAACAGCCAGGATCATATTTATAGACCATCATCAAATTCAGTCAAAAGTCAGAAATCTTGGCCAACTGATCATTTTGCTAAACTTAATGACCAAAAGCCCAGTGGAGTCTTGGAAAATGAAAGTGAAAATACAGTCAAAATGATAAGGATAAGCACATTTGCAGGAATTTTATCATATTTGTTTTAAATCTGGGACTTTTGGGTTTAACATACTGCACAGGTCAGGTACAAGAAAGTACATGCCAAGGTTTTACAGTGCACAACATGAACCACTACTAACCTTACCACTAATGACCAGGGCTGAAGTTCAGATCTACAAACTCTGCCAAAATCAATTAGGATTTTATATTACATTCAACAGCCACGTTCATATTGTAATGGGCCCTTAGCATTGTCACTTGTGGGAGTTGGAGTTGAAGCCACAATCTGATTAGATGCCAAACTTGCTAACCACTAGTACACTGAAGACCTCTCGACTTATAGTCAACTGGTGTTTGAGATCAATCCTAAATATAATTGGAGTAACCATAAATTTCTCTAACCACAAGCTCAGAGAGATCAATCCTAAATATAATTGGAGTAACCATAAATTTCTCTAACCACAAGCTCAGAGAGATCAATCCTAAATATAATTGGAGTAACCATAAATTTCTCTGACCACAAGCTCAGAGAGATCAATCCTAAATATAATTGGAGTAACCATAAATTTCTCTACCCACAAGCTCAGAGATCAATCCTAAATATAATTGGAGTAACCATACATTTCTCTACCCACAAGCTCAGAGAGATCAATCCTAAATATAATTGGAGTAACCATAAATTTCTCTGACCACAAGCTCAGAGAGATCAATCCTAAATATAATTGGAGTAACCATAAATTTCTCTACCCACAAGCTCAGAGAGATCAATCCTAAATATAATTGGAGTAACCATAAATTTCTCTACCCACAAGCTCAGAGATCAATCCTAAATATAATTGGAGTAACCATACATTTCTCTACCCACAAGCTCAGAGAGATCAATCCTAAATATAATTGGAGTAACCATAAATTTCTCTGACCACAAGCTCAGAGATCAATCCTAAATATAATTGGAGTAACCATAAATTTCTCTGACCACAAGCTCAGAGAGATCAATCCTAAATATAATTGGAGTAACCATAAATTTCTCTACCCACAAGCTCAGAGAGATCAATCCTAAATATAATTGGAGTAACCATAAATTTCTCTGACCACAAGCTCAGAGAGATCAATCCTAAATATAATTGGAGTAACCATACATTTCTCTACCCACAAGCTCAGAGAGATCAATCCTAAATATAATTGGAGTAACCATAAATTTCTCTGACCACAAGCTCAGAGAGATCAATCCTAAATATAATTGGAGTAACCATAAATTTCTCTACCCACAAGCTCAGAGAGATCAATCCTAAATATAATTGGAGTAACCATAAATTTCTCTGACCACAAGCTCAGAGAGATCAATCCTAAATATAATTGGAGTAACCATAAATTTCTCTGACCACAAGCTCAGAGAGATCAATCCTAAATATAATTGGAGTAACCATAAATTTCTCTACCCACAAGCTCAGAGGTAGAAGGCTAGTGTGTCACCACAGCTTTACTGTGGCCCCCTGGTAAAATACTACAGCTTAGAAACTTCTAGAAATCCAGTGATGCAAATAGTACACCAGTATACCACTCTGCTTTTTTTGTGGTAGTAATACGGTCAAAGTTTGGGTTTTACATCCAGTTCAACAGCCAGTGTCATATTGGGACAGGTCCTCAGCAGTGCCACTTGTGGGACTCAAACCCACAGAGGTGACAGCATATGATTAGATGCCAAACTTGCAAACCACTAGGCCACCAAGGACCTAGGTGGTGGTAATAGTAAAGTCTGCAAAGAATTTGAGAAATAGTTATTGAGTTTGGGCTTTCTAATGGCTGAAAATTTAAAATTGGATAACAACCTCACATTTTTTACTTTATATTTGGTAAAAGTGCAGTTTGTTCACTTCAAAATATTTCACAAAAGTTTTTTTTTTCCAATTCCGAATTATGGCCTAATGTATGCTTGAGGTTAAGTTTCATCATCCTAGTGACACATGTATGAAATAACACCTTTTTTTTCATTCAAAGCCCCAGAAACTGTCTGACCAATAGCAGATCCCCAATACATAAGAGTAAGAAATGTAAAATTTGCCACATATCTGAAATTCGCCACATGTGGAAACACTAATAAAATAAATGAGTTGAGATTTTTAAAATGTATGGTAAATTAAGGCTTTTTGAACTGAAAAACTACCAAGTTTAAGATGAAACATCTTTTTTTCATAGAATTAAGTACAGTTTTTAACTTTTTAGAGGTCGTGAAATTCAGATTTCTGGCACATTTATGATTCCTTGCTCTATAACCTGACAGGACACCTACAGTGTGATCCTGTCCTTGTACCAAACATGTAAAGGATACCTGGATTAATTAAGTTATCAAAGTTAGACCTTCAGGAGTCTGAGTTTAAATTTGAATCTGACCAGAGAAACAAAGGGTTTTTCCTTCCAGGTATTTATATGCAAAGAATACATACCAACTAAAGTAACATCCAAGCATTGCACTAGTTACACAGACTTGAAAACACACTAACCAATACAGTCACAGGTATCACTACTACAAGCTGCTTATAATTTATAAACTACATGAAATGCCTCAAAAAAAAAAAAAAGTCAGTACTAGTTCAGATTTAATTTTTTAAAATTTTTTTGGTGAAAGTTTTTTCTTGTTATTACGGCACACAGCCTGACAAAAACTGTGAACCAATTTGTAAAGTCTACAGTGTAAAGTCTAAAGTATATATTTGTAAATAAAAAATCATTTTGTTTATCTTTGTGAACAAAAAAATATGTATGAAACTATCGGCATCAATGTCTGACATATTATAAAGCCCACGATGCTTGTCACATAGAACAAATTACCACTCAACTGGGCGCACTTGACTTATAATTATATCTCCCAAAATTTTGAAACAATATGCTCATTTTAGTTCGTATTGCGAATTTCAAAAATTTTTGCCTACTAGGTTAAACAAATCTGTCACATGATAGAACAAAACAGAATCTTGAACACATCATCTTAACTAGTCCAACGAAAATTCCATTATGTAAACATACCAGGAAATACCATTTTCATTGATTACCAAACATTTTCAAAATCAACCGCAGTTAAATGGATACTCAGAAACCACAACAGGACACAGAACACATGAGATCATAATACAGCGGAAACATTAAATAAAGTAGATTCCATACAACTTGAACCTCCAAATTTCAGAGGACTTACTTCTGGTTATGGCAATATTACGCTTCTACGGACACCAATACAACATTTCTGACGTTCATATATCAAACCGATTCTCATACCTAAATACAATGTACACTGAGTTTTTGTTTACAGTGTCTACTTTACTTGGTAACAGAAGATCAGAGAAAACAGAATTCCAATACTATTTGAGAATGTCCATGGTCTTATATGCGTGAAAGCTGCTGCAGTAGGTTGTAAGGAAGGATGGCTTCGAGTTTCTCCAGAATGTAACTCACTGGTAGGTACACCCAGCTCACTACCTACAAATACAAAACAATCTATTGTATTGTTCATACACAAGGTTTCAGGACAGTTTTACCCAGCTTAGGAGAGCTATAGAGTTATAGAAAACAAACAAATCTAAATGCCAAGAACAAATATTAATGCTGGGTCAACATGGTATCACACATAGTTTTTAGAATATTAATCATTTGAGTAATTACCTTAAAATAGATATACTTAAGTCACCTTTGGGACTTTAAGGTTACCATGAAGTAAACATCTTCCTGGGGCCTTAGTGCACTCACATACCAAATATAAACTAGAGATTGCGTCTCGCCGCAGTGTATCCCCGGACGGGACATAGTTAAGGTGTGAATATGTCGGTCTTGAGCCTGTTTCCTGGAGCACCAGGTCAGGATTCTCCATAGTAGCAGATTACCCCCAAAAGCTAATCACTAGTTCTTTCACTTATATCTGTCTTTAAAAATTACATTTCATGGATCCAGAAGATCCATATAGTGATCCGGATCACTTCCAAAATTCAATCATTTAATCCTTTTACCTTTTCAGACATATTATAAAAATTTCACCAAAATCCGTTCATAAGTTTTTTAGTTATCTTGTACACAAACACATCTGGCAGCCTGGATCCACATGATCCAGACAGTGATCCAGATTACTCCCAAAAACTAATCACTTGTTCTTTGTCCCATTTAAGACATTTCCTGAAAATTTCATAAAAATCTATCCATGACTTTTTGAGCTATTTGTCTTTAAAAATTACATTTCTTGGATCCAGAAGACCCAGATAGTGGTCCAGATCACTCGCAAAATTGAATCATTTCTTCCTTTTACCACTTCTTCTTTTTACCATTTCTAACATATCCTAAAAATATTAACGTCCATCCCAAGATTATGTGGCAGCTTGGATCCAGATGATCCAGAGAGTGATCCAGATCACTCCAAAAATTTAATCACTTGTTCCTTGTACCATTTAGGCCATTTGCTGAAACAATCCATCCATAACTTTTTGTGGTATCTGTCTTTAAAAATTACATTTCATGGATCCAGAAGATCCATATAGTGATCCGGATCACTTCCAAAATTCAATCATTTCATCCTTTTACCTTTTCAGACATATCCTGAAAATTTCATCAAAATCCGTCCATAAGTTTTTGATTTATCTTGTACATAAACACATCTGGCAGCCTGGATCCAGATTATCCAGATCACTCCCAAAATCTAATCACTTGTTCCCTGTCCCATTTAGGACATTTCCTGAAAATTTCATCAAAATCCACCCATGACTTTTTGAGCTATTTGTCTTTAAAATTATATTTCATGGATCCAGAAGATCCAGATAGTGGTCCAGATCACTCGCAAATTGAATCATTTCTTCCTTTTACCACTTCTTCCTTTTACCATTTCTAACATATCCTCAAAACATCATCAAAATTCATCCTAAAATTTTGTTGCAGCCTGGATCCAGATGATCCAGATCACTCCAAAAATGTAATCACTTATTCCTTCGGGGATACACTAATTAGTACACAATGTAGTACATAATATAATCTCATATTCCAATCGCTGCTTTCAATCAGTATTACTGATGAAGAACATTTTTATTTTACGTTCTGAACAGTGACATTTCAGCTTAAATTCTTTCTTTTTTTCATGTGATACATTGAGGGAAAATATTAACTCTTCCAAATTTCCAACTGATATAATTGTAATTTTACACTTTAGCTTGAATGTCCCAATTACAAAGTGTAATCATTACTTAATTGGAACTCAATTTTATGAAGGAAGGATTTTGTGGTTGCAACACTATAGCCATGTACAAATTTCTTAGTTATTTCATAAAACTAGCATCACATGCAGGGGCAGATCTAGGGGGGGGCGTGGAGGGCGCACGCCCCCCCTTTCAGAGTTTGAAACTTTAGTCATGGGGCTTTTTGTCTCTGTCCACGCCCCCCTCTAATCCCCCACCCCAAGATCTGTCTTTACTAGGGTAATATACCTGTTTAAAGTGACAGTTATTATACCTGTGTCCCTGTCCAGTATCAAAGGGGATTAGGCTCTTTTGTGTGTGTACTAAGTTAGGTCTCATCCTCAAACAAACTGAGGATTACATCTTTTGTGGATAACTTTGTTGATATAAACCTTTTTTGTCCACCAGTGTATGTTTACACAACTGGAATCACTCACCCCAACTAATTATTAATAACTTCACTTCTGTATTTCAGTTTTAATTTTCTACAGTGGCTATGATAACATTAAATTCCAAAAAAAAAAACATTTCATCAAATTTATTCAATTGGTTTATGTGTTGTTAAAGAAAAACAATGAAAGAATTAGTTATTTTAAAATAAAAATGTTGAAGAAACATTGTGGCATATAAATTTAAATTTCAAATATGTTTCCCTCCAATTTAATTTTTTTTCAGTTATACCATTGTTTTTTATGGGAAGCCCCTTTGAAGTTTATTTTACATTTCATGTATTTTTATTCATGTCAGTAACTGCTGTATATGTCTGACAATTAAGTGTACAAAAAGCCCCAATAGAAAAAAAACTGCAGAAAAAGTCACAGTAGAAGACTGTGTGTAAATGTGTCATGTACAATTTAGTTACAGGGATTTTATTTATACTGAGGTATTTTCTGCTGCAGCTTTTTACATTGGCTTTTCTTCTGCTAGAGGCTTTTTCAGTTTACTTGATCATCAGTATCATATATAAAATGTTTTGATAATATTGGCATTTTGGCCTCCCTGTTCCATAAAATGGCCAGCATTTTGTCCCCCCTTGCAATTTTGACAGGCGTTTTGTCCCCCAGTATGTTGTCCATGCACCACATGATATGTCCTGCTACAAAATGTCCAAGTATGAAATATCCATACCTGCGACACCCCACGCCCCCTCTTTCGCGAAATCCTGTATCTGCCTCTGACATGTGTACAGGCAGTAACCAAACTTTGTGGTTTGCAAATAATTCTAATATCAACTTTAAAGACAGCATATTCTATTTTCCTGTCACTTCAGCTTTCACTGAAAAATTCAATTACTTAGTGGCATGATGATCTTTTGATCTTTTCTACTTAATGTGGTTTCTGTTCAGGTTTTCTTGGCAGAAAAGGGTCCGGTATCACCCACCATTTTGGATAATTATTGTTGGTAGTTACACTTAGCAATAGTATGAAAACAATGTTGTTTAATATGTTTTTGCTTAACTTCTGTGTTTCACATTTGGTATTATGCCCTTTTGTTGTCTAATGTAATCAAATGATAATTTAATAAACTTTGAGTTAAATAGAACTAGTTTTAAGTTTAAATCAGTCATTATGGCTCACAAAAAGAGTTTTTCATCTAAATAAATAAGTAAACTAAGTATTATTTCAATTCATAATCAATATTTGATATTATTTAAAATTATCAAGAAAGGTCCTGATTCACAACAATCAGTACCACAATTCACTTTAGTTCACCATGTCCAGTACCAGTCCCTTTTGTTTTAAAAAGGACTGGTTCCCAGTGTAGTTTCTACTCAACCATCAATAACCTTGTCAAAAATGTCTAAGACTAGGTATAGTGAGATTAGAAAATGAATTCAGTCCACAGATCAACCTTTACGTGTAAAGAAATGTTTGTTTGAAGTGTTAAAAGTGATAAGCCAGTACAGAAAACATTTTTGTATATTTCTGTATGTTTTAAGTTCGCATTTAACATTACTGCTGCTTGTTGTCTGTTGTTGACTTCAATGAAAAGACAAAGATCATCTGCAAAAAGTCTTAAATTACAGTTTGCCACAACATTTGTTACATCATTTATGAAGACGGAGAATAGAAGCAGGCATAAAACTGACCCCTGTGGTACTCCCAACAGTCATTACAGCTGGAAAAGTGACCACTGATAACACAATGAACCCTGCCTTTTAAGTAATCCTCAAACCACTAAAGCCGAGAGCCATTAAAACTCTATTTTTAAGTTTAAATATTAAACCCTCATGCCACACGCTGTCAAAAGCTTCTGATATGTCTAAAAAGACAATTGGAATTCCTTCATTCTGGGATACTTCAGTTCAAAACTTATCAGTGAGCTCAATAAGTTGGGTGACTGTAGAAGAACCTGGCAAAAACTAGACTGCCACAGTAGCCACATCAATATTAGGAAATTATCTCTGAAGTGATTATATACATGTTTGAAGACTATTCTCTCCATCATTTTCCCCAAGATACTGACAAGGGACACAGGATGATAGTTACCCATGATATGCTTACTTCCCTTATTATGTAACAGTACCACGTTGGCTTGTTTCCAGATTTTAGGAACTTTGCCCAAAGATAATGATAAGTTGAATAATTTTGCTGATGGCTTAACCAGCGAGTTACTAACAATTTTAATAAATTTGGGTGATACTTCATCTGACCCCTATGACTTACTGTGGAACAATATTTTTTTTTTTGAAATCTCAAGGCCAGTTCATGCAGAACCAATCATACAAAAGTTGAAACTGTGTATGCACTGACGACTTGATGATATGATTTTTATTTTTTGGATCAGTAGCATAAGCACCATGTTTTGATGAACTTTTGGATTAAGAAAAACATTTACAGGACATGAAATTCATATTCCCTTTTAATTTTTGTAAAAACTGACTCAAAGCCATTTATGCCATGTTAAGGGTTTTATAGGCAAGCAACTGAAACTAGTAAAAAGCTTATGACATGTTATGAAGATTTACAATAAAGGACTGAAGTTATAAAGTTAATGTGTAAAGATGCACTGATATACATGTTCAAAAGCCACAGCTTGTATTTCACCATTTTCATGTCACTTTAAATAGAATACAAGTGAGAGATTGACACCTCTTTGCCCTACCGCAAATCTTTTAAACAGTTTTCTCAACAAATCTCTCCCTTGCCTTGAAAACACTTCTCATGTTTTGATAACTTCATCAACTGTGAAGCACTAATCGCATTTAGATTCCCTCAGATTTACAAATACACTGTACATATGGGTAGTTTTTGAGGGGATTTCACTATGAAAAAGCTGGGGAAAGGAGAGTGAGATTTTGTGTAAACTGAGAAGCGTAATTATAACCTGTCAAAAAGTGCAAGCTTATATGGCTCAATGTAACTGATCCCATATTGGTAAAAGGTATAACAATATGCCATACAACATATCACGGATATGTTTCTATTTTGTTAATTTTATCATCAATAGCTATAATTTTTTATACAAAAATAGACATAATTTTTAATTTTGGTAAATCTGAAGAAGTAGAGTAGGATATAGTTCAATGCAGCCTGTGCACAAGCCACCAAATAAAATGTTCATTTCGCATTGAATTTTTCAAGACATATCATCATTTCTGAAATAAATAAACAAATATGTCAAAGTTCAGGCAAAGCAAAAAAATAGCATCAGAGATGCCCGTACCCCACAGCCTGGGGAAATAGTTTTCAACACCATGAAATATAGAAGTAGTGAAAAAGTACAAAGATCTAGATAGTTTCAAAGCATTGTCAGTTATATAAAGCTCCAAATAATGTTTAAGTAAAGAAAATAACATCTAAAAGAAAGAAAATGTATGTACAAATAAGGTGTTAAATCAAGACATTTCAATTGCAAGATGACAGCATTAATCAGTAAACTAAAAATTACAAAGCTGTAAATTTTATTAACTGGAGTATAGCTTTCGATTGAAATAGCACAATTATACAAAAGTACATAAAACTAGACCTAGCGCATCGGAAAACCGATGCAAATTGTATCCACCGTAAAGACAATGCACCAAAACCTCTAGGACCAATAATAAGCGAGTTACAAGCACTTTTAAGTTTGGCTGTCCTCATTTGACCTTCAAGGAGGGGCCCAAGGTCAAATCCGACCACGCCAGAAGATTCCCAGCCCATGATTTCCTATATGTTGGTTTACCATCCCAAACCTCTAGGACCAATAATAAGTGAGTTATAGGCACTTTTACCTTTGGCTATCCTCGTTTGACCTTGAAGGAGGGGTCCAAGGTCAAATCTGACCACATCAGAAGATTCGCAGCACATGATTTCCTATATGTTGGTTTACCATCCCAAATCTCTAGGATCGATAATAAGCGAGTTATAAGCACTTTTAAGTTTGGCTATCCTCGTTTGACCTTGAAGGAGGGGTCCAAGGTCAAATCTAACCACATCAGAAGATTCGCAGCACATGATTTCCTATAGGTTGGCTTCACATTGCAAACCTCTAGGACCAATAATAAGGGAGATATAGGCACTTTTAAAGTCCGCTATGTGGGTTACTTCGGCACTCCGTGGATGACCTTGAGTTAGGAGCTTCAAGGTCAAATGTGTGCAAGGTTGTAGAGGACATGTATATGTGTCATACATATCACCTATGAAGAGATTCAACCTTCTACCTATGAGGAACAGCCAGTACAAATATGTAGATTATTTTCAAAGAAATGCCCGCGGCGGCCATCTTGTTTTTCAGAATGAGGCTATTTTCCTTCCCAGAGAAGCTTACCCCCCAATGAAGATATCCTGCAAATTTGGTGAACCTAGCTGCTGTTGTTTTCCTCTTAGAGCGTTAACGCCGAAAATCTCTATACGCGCGGCGGCGGCGGCGTAGCGGACGCTAAACCAAAGTATCCAAGGTCAAATCAAGGTCAGACCATGACGTTGCACACCTACAACCCCTAACTTATGTCCCTGCCAAGTATCAACTTCCTACACCTTATGGTTGCAGAGATATAGCCCGGACAAGATTTTCAAACTCAAGGTCACTAGGCAAGGTCAAATCAAGGTCAGACCATGACGTTGCACACCTACACCCCCTAATCAATGTCCCTACCAAGTATCAACTTCCTACACCTTACGGTTTCTGAGATATAGCCCGGACAAGATTTTAAAGGTCAAGGTCACTACAGCAAGGTCAAAGGTCAAATCAAGGTCAGACCATGACGTTGCACACCTACAACCCCTAACTAATGTCCCTGCCACGTATCAACTTCCTACACCTTACGGTTTCTGAGATACAGCCTGACATACAGCCCCGCCGCCCGCCCGCCCATCTGGACACCATGGGTGAAAACAATACCCCGACAACCCTTGAGGGCTGTGGGGTAAAAAATCCAAAGCAACTATTTTATGACCCTACTTTGACCCATAAGGGGGGTCGGGGGATAAATCTGACCGACTATTTAGATTCTCCACATATGCTTTCCCAATACCTCTTAATACATTGTGAAGCTATAAAAGCAACAATAAAGGAGATATAAGACAAAAACTCCAAAGCAGCTATTTATGACCTCAGTTTGGCCCATAAGGGGGGGTCGGGGGGTAAAACTGACCAGCTATTTAGACTCTCCACATATGCTTTTCCAATACTTCTTAATACATTCTGAAGCTATAAAAGCAACAATAAAGGAGATATAAGGCAAAAACTCAAAATCAGCTATTTTATGACCCCAGTTTGACCCATAAGGGGGGGCCATGGGGTAAAACTGAGTGGCTATTTAGACTCTCTACATATGGTTTCCTATTACCTCCCAGTACATTTTATGGCTCTAAATGCAATACTTAAGAAGATAATGGGGGGGGGGGGGGGGGGTTTGACCTAAATTTTCATATTTTTAAATGTAAAATCCATTTTTATGAATAAAAATGTATATACTTACCATATGAAAACACTTGGGTAAGCTTTGCTTGGCATTCGGTGACCGCCACGTACACCGTACATAGAATTTAAACTATGAGGGGAGACCCTCTTTAAACCTATATACTTGCTACCCTTTGACCCCTGGTGACCTAGTTCACTCTGCCATGCGCATTAATGCAGAAATAGTTCATTCTTTTTGTGAATATTCCTAGATGCTGGAAAAAGGCCTAAAAGCGGGGCAGGCGGGAGGGTGATTTGCTGTTTTCATATGGTAAGTATATACATTTTTATTCATAAAAATGGATTTTACATTTAAAAATATGAAATTTTATTTCATAAAAATGTAAATATACTATACCATATGAAAACACTTGGGTTGAATGCCCACATGGAAGGATGGTGGGAAAAAAGACAGACTAAGGAGGAAACCACCCATGGTTAAAGTGCACTAAAAAAGGAAAATTCCTGGTGCATAACCGAAACCCCTGTGATGAAGGTGCAACTTGACTAAGTGTGAAGTAGTTAACTACTTATTACCTTCAGCACTGCTGTCTATACCCAAGAGGTCAGCTCTAAGAGGATAAGCACTAAAGTGTCAAAACCCAGAAGATGTGCCAACAGTACACTACCAAGCACAGTCCCCCAAAAAAAGGAAGTCCCCAAAAAGGAATACCCCCCCCCCCCCCCTTTTCTGAGGCTAAGAAGCCCCAGAAAGGATCAAGAAAAAGGAAGATCAAGTAGAAAGGGAGACTACACGTTGTGCAGCCACAATATCTCCCAATCTATAGGTATCCTCAAGATTCTTGAGAGCCACATTCCTAAAGTAGAAGGATGTAAAGGTGGAATGGCTCTTCCACGTGCAGGATCTCATGATATCAAGGAGTGGAATTCCACCCTTAAAGGACCAGGACGCAGCCTGTGCCCTTACATCATGAGCCTTGACACCATGAAGAGATGCATTCTCAGTGGAACAGTTCTTAAGGGTGAAATGGATTAAGTCTTTAATCCAATTAGAAATCGTCTGGGCAGCGATATCACCCTGTTTTGACTTCAAGAGAGAAACAAAGAGAAGAGATCTACCCTGCCTGAGGTCAGAAGTCCTAGACAAATAATGTCTAAGGGCTCTGACAGGACATAGAGACCTATCTTCAGTATCCTGTTGACCAAGGCACTTAGTCAAAGCAGGAATTTCAATTCCCGAAAAAATTGAAGCACCCTCTGAAGCTAACTGGTTCTTAGCCAGAAAAGCAGGATCTGTTTTAAGGATGACCTTTGACCATCCTTTAGAGTGAGAACAACCCTTAAAAGTAAAGGCATGAATCTCACTCCTTCTCCTTCCAGATGCAAGAGCAATAAGAAAGACCGTCTTCCAAGTGAGGAACTTTGGCTCAGCAAGAGACAAAGGTTCAAAAGGAGCCTTGGTAAGAGCCTGCAAAACCAAGGTCAAGTCCCAGGAAGGAATGTGACGAGAAGTCTTAGGCCTGGACTTGTAAAAGCTCTGAATGAGTCTTTTGAGCTCCTTATTAGAACCCAACTCCAAATCTGCATCAAGCTTCATGGAGAGAGCTGACCTATATCCCTCTATAGTCTGAGGAAGTAATTTCTTTTCAGAGAAAAGAAACAGGAAAAACTCAGCTATGATGGGGACAGTAGGGTGCATGGCAGAGAAGCCATGTTCCTCACACCAAGTGCAGAAGCCGTTCCACTTTGCTTCATACACTGATTTAGAAGACTTTCTAATAGGACTCAAAATCCTAGAAGTCACTTCCTGAGAAAACCCTTTTTTCTCTAAGGAGACTTCAGCCAAAAGGCATGAAGGTTTAGACTCCTTAGATTTTGATGAAACACCTCGAGATGAGGTTGCTTTAAGAGATTTTCTTTTAGAGGAAGAGCGATTGGTCTTCTTATTGACAGTGCCAATAGATCTTGAAGCCACTCTTTGGTTTCCCAGAGAGGGGCCACAAGAAGCATCCTGCAGCTCTGAGAGTTGATTAACTTCTTGACCACAAGTGGACAAAGAGCTGTAGGAGGGAAGGAGTAGAGATGAAGTTCGGACCAATTCATCTCCAGGGCATCTACTGCCAGAGCCTTGGGATCTGGCACTGGAGAAACATACTGGGGAAGCTTGTGATTGAATCTTGTTGCAAAAAGATCTATTTGAGGTTGGAAGTCTATTTGTGACAGCCACCTGAAGATCTTGGGATTGAGGGACCACTCTGTATGAAGGGTCTGTTGAGACCTGGAGAGTTGGTCTGCCACAAGATTCATGACCCCTGGAACATGTCTTGCTGTAAGAACAACCTTGTTCTTGCGACAGAAGGCAAACAGATGCCAAGTCAGGGCAAACAGGTCCCAGGAGCGGGTGCCCCCTAGTTTGTTTATGTAAGCACAGACAGTGGTGTTGTCTGAGGCTACCTGAATAATCCTTTGATGAGGGGATAACTGAGGTACAAAAGTCTTGAGGGCCAGGAGCACAGCTTTGAGCTCCAGAACATTGATGTGCAGTTTGGACTGCTGAGTCGACCAATGACCTTGGGCAATCATGTGAGCACAATGAGCTCCCCAACCCTGAGCTGAGGCATCCGTGTAAATGGATGTTACATACTTGGGTGGGTGCAGTGGAGCTTGCGCCATGACATTGTTCCTCAGTAACCACCACCTTAGATGAACCTTCACTGAAGGGTCCAAGGTGAATGGAGAATCCAGGGCACCTTTTAGGTGGCAATTGTAATTTCTCCTGAGATGAAATTGAAGGTGTCGCATATGAAGGCGACCCTGAGGTACTAACTTCTCTGTGGAAGCTAGTAGACCCAAAAGGTGCATAGCCTGGCGTGGAGTAGTAAGGGGGTTGAAAAGCAGAGGATGAATAGCCTCCTGAATGGACAGGAACCTGGCCTCTGTTGGATAACAAACCCCCTTGGACAGGTCGAAAACCTGGCCCAGGAAGGTGAAAACTTGCTTTGGAAGCAAATCTGACTTCTCCCTGTTTACAATCCACCCCAGTTTGTGAGTCAACTCCAACAAAGTTAGAGTTGCAGAATGAGCCTCTTGACAACTGTTGGCTTTGATAAGCCAATCGTCTAGGTACATGTGAACTGAGATGCCCAACCTCAAGGTCATCCTTTTCACTTCCTTGACTAAGGTAGTGAATTCCCTGGGAGCTGTGGCTAGGCCAAAAGGCATAGCCACAAACTTGAAAATTTTAATTACTTAAATGTAGCTTTTATAAGCTACAAGCTTACCATGTGGGACTTAATGCTGATCTCGGGTTGCCACACCCGGGGCCAACGTCTTAGAAAAAAAGACAGTTCTTGTTAGCCACCGGATATACTGGTAGTTGTCGTCACGTGATAACTTCTGACCAATCGTCCTACTTTCTCGTTGAAATTTTTTAAACCTACCCCTCAGCTGTAAACAGCGGGGAGGCAGGGTGGGACTCTTCTAAGTCCCACATGGTAAGCTTGTAGCTTATAAAAGCTACATTTAAGTAATTAAAATTTTCAATTTTATTACGCTACAATAGCTTACCATGTGGGACTTAATGCTGAATTCAACCGCCCGGTGGCGGGATTACAGCTGAGACTGGAAGGTATGTCATTTTTTCTAAGATTTTGAATTAACATGTATAGAATAGTGCCAGAAATACCAGTCTGAGTCCCATTTACAGTGCCCCTATCCCGAAGGCCGGGCCTGTAACGAGCCAAAAACCTAAGTAAATGAGAGACAGTGCTAAAACTGTCTAGATGTTTTATTGTAGGACGGAAGTGCAGCAGAGCTCACTCCGAGGTCTGAGGGTCCAAAAGGGCCCTTCACGTATGACTGACCAACCCAGTGGTTGGGCATCTCATAAAATTTTTACAACCTGAAAATGAGATTAATGACAACTAAATAAGTCCTTAATAGAAATTACTTGATAATTGAAGGATAAAATGACCTTACCCGTAACATCTTGAAGGTAAAGGAATACCTAGATCCTGGGAAAGACTCCTGAAGACTTGGTTGTAGCGGATGTGCCCCCCCCCCTTTTTTCTTTCCGAGGACAACTGGTCTGAGGGGAAGGATCTAGGACTTGTTGTGCAGCCACTACGGGTCCCAGGTACAAATTGTTGTCGGTGTCTGACCAAGTAAGGTCTTTTAGGTAAAAATTTGTAAATGTGTTGTGAGCTTTCCAGTGACAGGCTTGCATGATTTGGTCCACCGATACCCCACCGTAAAAGGCCTTAGAGGCCGCGAAGGCCCGGATGTCATGCGCTTTGACTTGGACCAAGTCCAAGGCTTGTTGATCTGCTTGTTTGTAACAAAGTAAGATGGTTTGTTTCAACCATGAAGAGAGTGTAGCGGGTCTGATGTCTGAGGTATGTCCTTTCTTAAAGGAGATGAAAAGGAGAGAACGAGACCCTCTCAGGTCTTTAGTTCGGTCCAAATAAAACCTCAGGGCCCGTACGGGACACAGGGTCCTGTCTTCTTTAAATTGTCTATCCACAATGGTAGTCAGAGCAGGGATAGTCACCGGAGACACACTTTGAGAACCTTCTCTTGCTAGTTGGTTTTTGGCTATGAAATCAGAAGAAGGGAACAAGGCAACCTTTTCCCATTGGCCTAAATTAGATACTTTGTTAGCGACCCAGGCATGGATTTCGCTGCGGCGCTTGCCGGAGGCCAAGGCTAGCAAGAAAGCAGTTTTTAAAGTGAGATGTTTGAGGTCTGAGTCTTTCATGGGCTCAAAAGGTGCTTTGGTGAGCTCGTTAAGGACAACAGAAAGGTTCCACTTGGGTAAGTTTCTGGAACTTTTGGGACGATCCCTGTGAAAACTGGAGAGTAACCTATGAAGGTCTGCATTGTGTGCAATATGTTGGGCTGTTGGGCCCAAAGTGTCAACGATTGCAGTCCTGTAACCATCAATGGTCGAGGGGCGCCTGTTTAAGTCTTGGTACAGGTACATGAAAAAATCTGAGATTTGTTTCACAGATGGAGTGGAGAAATCCACCGAATTTTCTCTGCACCATTTTTCAAATAGGGCCCACTTTGACTTGTAGATGGTCCTTGTTGATGACCGCTGAGGGGCAGCAATTCTCTCTGCCACCTCCACAGAGAAGCCTTGTTCTTGGAGTTGTCCGCTCCTAGACACCAGGCGTGGAGGTTCAGGTGCTGGGGGTTGTTGTGGAACACCAGCTTGTGGGACTGTTTGAGTAGGGTTGTTGACACTGGGAGTTGCAGTGGGATCTCTGTTGAGAGCTGCACTAGGTCCCAAAACCAGGGCATCCCTGGCCAGCCTGGGGCTATTACGATGATCAGGCACTGGCATTGCCTGATCTTTTGGATCACCTTGTGAAGGAGAGCCGTAGGAGGGTACGCATATGCTGTGAGGTTGGTCCAGTTTATGTTCAGAGCATCTATGTCCCAGGCCTTTGGGTCTGGGATAGGAGACACGTATAGAGGGAGTTTGTGGTTCAGGTGAGTGGCAAATAGGTCTACATGAGGTGTGAACCACTTCTGGCAGATCTGTTTGAAGACCTGTGGGTGCAGAGACCATTCTGTTGACTGCACTTGGGTGGACCTGGATAGCAGGTCGGCCATCACATTCAGGCACCCTGGAATGTGCCTGGCTTTCAATGTTATGTGGTAGTGATGGCACCAGGTCATGATCTTCCACAGGAGAGCACACATCTCTGCCGAGTGTGTTCCTCCTTGTTTGTTGATGTAGGCTACCACTGTTGAGTTGTCCGTCGCAACCAACACTGTTTGATTCTGGCACTGGTCCTTGAAGTCTCGAAGGGCCAGGGAGACCGCCTTCAATTCTAGGACATTTATGTGAAGCCTTTTTTCCCGATCTGACCACAGACCCTTGGTAAAATTTTGGTCTAAGTGAGCGCCCCAACCTTCGTTTGAGGCGTCGGTAAAGAGTTGGATACTGTGGTCTTTGGGATGAAGGTCTGCACCTTTCATCACCTTGGAGGGATTTTGCCACCAATCTAGGTGGGCTGCAATGGCTTCTGTCCAGGGAAGGAGGTTGTCCAGCGACTGAGGATATCTCCAGTGCTCCTTGAGATGAAACTGAAAGGGCCTCATGTGAAGGCGTCCCTCCGGGACCATTTTCTCCGTTGAGGCTAGCAACCCAATTAGAGACATCAAACATCTTGCAGTCAAAACACGTTTTGACTTGAGTCGTAGGATCAAATCCTGGAGTTTGAGCCATCTCTCTTGAGTGGGTTTTACAAGGGCTGAATCTAGGTGGTATTCGTAGCCCACGAACGAAAACACCTGTGTAGGTTTCAGTTCTGATTTTTCCTGATTTATTATCCATCCCAAGGACTGAGTCAGTTCTACTACTGCCTGAGTGTTCACTTGTGCTTCCTCCTGAGACTGGGACCTGATCAGCCAGTCGTCCAGGTATTGGTGAATTCTGAGTCCTCTTGAGAGGGCCATTAGTTTCACTTCCTTTACGATCATTGTAAAGACCTGGGGGGCTGTGGCCAGTCCGAACGGGAGGGAGGTGAATTGGAACACCTGAGCCTTGTAGCAAAACCTTAGGTATTTCCTTGAGCTTGGGTGGATGGGGATATGCAGGTAGGCGTCCGACAGATCTATCGACGATACCCACTCCCCTGGAATCAGGGAGGTCCTGATGGACTCTGGAGTTTCCATTTTGAACTTTTCTACGTGTAGAAAAGTATTGAGCCTGCTTAAGTCTATAACTGGCCTCCACCTTTGGTGAGGCTTGGGTACTAGGAACAGGCGACTGTAAAACCCGAGAGATTTTACATTGTCTACCCTTTCGATAGCGTTCTTTGACAGGAGAGACTGGATACAAGTAGCCAAGGCTTGGTCTTTTTGTTGGGCCTTGTACTCTGACAGAATCAGAGGAAATCTGATCAAGTTTGGCTTTGAACGGAATGGCAGAACGTAGCCATTGGTGATAATGTTTAACACGTTTTGAGAACATTTGTTTGTGAGCCAGTCTCTCCTGAAAGAACGGAGGCGACCTCCTACTGGTGGACTGAGTGAGGCTTTGGAGGAGTCATTGGGGAGGGGGGTTTCCACGCCCCCTTCCTCTATTGTGGGGTCGAAAATGACCCCTGAAGCCTCTGAAGTTGGATTTTCCTCTTCCCGAAGGAAAGGACTGGTTACTGCTTTGAGAGGTATTGCCCCCATAGGGGCGTTTCCTGTAGGAGCCTCTTTTCTTGTGGGGACCACGAAAGGGCTTATTCTGGTAGGGTGGAAAACCCTGAGAATCTTTTGAGGTGCCTTTTTTGAGAAGGAAGTCCTCACCTTCCTTCACTAATTGAGACTCGAACAAGGAAGCGTCCCAAAAGGACGAGTTCCTGAGTTCTTGACGTCTCGTTTCTCCTAATTGTGGATGTAATAGAGTCATCTCGGCTTCGCGCCTAAGCAAGCCGGTATTAGCCATAGAGTATAATTCCCTCTGCAAAATATGGGCTAGAGATTTGCTGAGACAAGTGAGGGCCCTGTGTTGAACAAGTACTGTCTTGTTCCAAAAATCTAAGTAGTCAGCTACTTCCTCATATCCGCGCTTTGCTGCTCTCTCAGGATCGGCACCTTTTTGAATCTGAGATTTAATCTTCTTGACCGTAGACTTGATGCTATGTTGACATTTTTCCAATGAAGCATTGCAAGAAGAGGAGGTCTTGGCAAAAGCAGCGGTGAAGTTGAGGGTAGAGATATTTTGTCTAGCCTGAAGTTCTAGCTCCTTGAGAACTGGCAGGGGAACTCTGGCTACTGGGGGCCCAGAAGGTCTAGGAGTAATACAGATCTTAGCAAAGTCTGTATTCAACTCCTGGATTTTGTCTTGAAAAGTTGGTTGTCCCACCTTGTACCACTTTGATGTTGAGGGAGGAGGCTTGACATATTTTCCCTCAGATAAGTTGGCAGCCTTAAAGTCATGTTGGAATTTATCAAAGGCGTCCTTGATAACTGAGCTAAGTGGAAGAATAGAGGAGGGACCTCTAGGTCTGAGCTCTTGACGGCCTTTTTCATCATCCAGACCCAAGACCGAGGTGGAAGACCTGGGCATAGATTCCCTGGGGTCAGGGAGAGACAAAATACGCCTGAAGGTATCAACTTCCTCAGAGTATTGTGAGGGCATGTCAGACAAAGCTACTGCCCTATAATAAGGGGGGTCTGGATCATGTTGTGGGAGGTCTTGATCAGAAGCAACTCCTGAGGGCTGGGCCCTAGAGGGCTTAGAAGACCTGTGTCTGGCTACAGGGGAGTGATCCTCCTCTGAGGTAAAAGACACGTATTTAGATCTTGATTTATGTTTGCTCTTGTCAGAGTGCTTTTTAGATCTAGAAGAAGGGATCCGAGGTTCATCGGAATCCTCATTTAGTTGGTCCGAGGCAGAGCTCGGGTCAACTGGCTGCCTATGGCTTTGCTTTTTGTGAGAGTACGAAACCTCTTCGGGATGACCTTCAGAGGGGGCAACGTACTGATCCGAGGAAGGTTGAGTAGATACTAAACGAGGAGGAAGAGTTGGACCATAGTCCACATCCATATCCTCGCTTGCAATGTTAGTACCAGATCTCGGAGGGGGCAAATCCAGAGGGGCAGCAGAAGAACTGGACAAGCCAGGTTTTGAAGCAAGAGTCGAGGACTGAGCCGCGACTTTCTGTTTTACAGTCAACTCCTCTCGGAGTGACTTAAAAGCTTCCAACATGGATGCCTGAAAGGAACCCATTTGCTGCTGTAAATGTATATTTAAGGAATCACCGAGTGATTTCTCTAAATTTGACTGGATTTTATTTTGCAAAGCTGTACCAGGGGTGGGTGGAGCGGTTTTTGCTGGCGTTTTCAAAGACAGGGAACTGAAGGCAAGAGGTTGTGGACGGGGGGGTGAGATAAAAAGGCTATCAGCCGCACACTCGAGGTCTGCATTAGACCCAGTGAAGGAATCCCCGTCGCCTTCACCCAAAAGATCTAGTTCATCTTTGGAACTAGTTGTCGCTTTCTGCTTTTTCAAATACCGTTTCCGGTTTTGGATTTTCTGAAGTTGCTCATCTGTAAAAGACGTGCAAACTTCGCAAGGGGTTTCAAAGGTGACACAGGGGTCATCTCCCTTGCCAGCCTCCCTACAAGTAGGGCAGAAATTATGTGTATCAAAACTAAAGCAGAAATGGCGGCATTTCTGCGCTCTCGGTTTGTCTTTATTTGCTTGATGTGTAGACATTTTGTACGCAATAAAAGACGTAGAAAGAATTAGCCTGAACCGAGGAAAACTCAAAACACGCGACTGCAATAAAAATACTTATCCTGTGGAAATGAAACTTTTACAGAATAATCTATGATATATATTACAAGAAATATGCAAATATTAGCCTCCAACAATAAGTAAAGTCTGAGAAATAAATGAAAATGTCTGTATATTTACAAACTGCTACCAGTCAATCGTGGCCAACGAGAAAGTAGGACGATTGGTCAGAAGTTATCACGTGACGACAACTACCAGTATATCCGGTGGCTAACAAGAACTGTCTTTTTTTCTAAGACGTTGGCCCCGGGTGTGGCAACCCGAGATCAGCATTAAGTCCCACATGGTAAGCTATTGTAGCGTAATAAAATGGTACACTTTGCCCAAGACTTGAAATCTGAGCAGTTTGTGAACCGTAGGAGCCATGGGAACGTGGAAGTATGCATCCTTGAGGTCCAGAGAAGTTGTCCACTGGCCAACTTGAAGGGAGTTTCTGATGGACTGAGTAGTTTCCATCCTGAAAGTGGGGAAGTCCAGATAAAGATTTAAATGACTCAAATCTATTACTGGCCTCCATCCTCCAGTCTTCTTTGCCACAAGGAAAAGTCTGCTGTAGAAAGCCAGGGATGAGGAATCCCTGACCTCCTGGATTGCTCCTTTGAGCAGCATATCCACAACAGCTTGGCAAAGAACTAGATTCTTCTCTAGGGAAGAATAGTGACTGTTTATCAAAGGGACCCTGGATAACGGAATTCGAACTGAACCTATTGGAAGCTGAAGTCCAAATTCCAGGGTCTTGATAACAGAAGGATGGGCCCCTAGGAACTTCCAATTGAGATGGAAATAACCCAGTCGACCTCCCACTGGCAAAGTGGTGGGGTCTGGAGGTATGAGTGGGACCTTGGAGAGTTCCAAGGTCACTCTTACCTCCTGTAGGACATCATTGTTGGGATTGAGGTTGGGGCTTTTTGCCCCTACCCCTGGAAGACTTTCCACCACGTGGTTTCTTGGAACCTCGAAAGGAACCAGAACCAGAAGTAGAACCCTTCTGAAATTTCCTATCTTGAGAATCCCTATCTTGGGATTGTTGTCTTTTGAAAGACTTGCCCCTGGATGCAGAAGCAGAAAGTTGTTTGGACACTCCCTTAGTCAAGACAGTCTGGAACTGTTCCTGCTTATACTCTTTAGTGTGAGAAGAAAGAGCCTTCAGGGCAAATTCACCAAAGAGGGAAGGACCATAGATAGGATGAGACCTAAGGTCCCTAACAATATGATCTGGCACATGTTTAGGGACTGAGCAAAGGAAGGAATCCCTCCTTGCCAAGGTCACAGTAGAGATAGAATGGGTGATGGAAGCCAACAAATCAATTAAGTGAAACTTCACCTGATTGATCAGCAAAGAATCGACGTCCAAGGCCTGCTGAATGTCCAGAGAAAGATTAGACTCAGTTTGGTCAACCAACTTCACTAAGTTGGTATGATTGACCGCTAAAGCCTCTCGATAGAAGTCTAGGGAATTCAGAATCATTAAATCTGACCTAAGACTCTTCTCAAGGGCATGAGCTGTACTTCTGGACAAGTAAATCTCCTTTTTAGGAGATGGCAAACCTGACCCCTGATCCGGATCCTTCAAAAGATCAGTCCAGACATCAGAAGCCATGGGTCTGTACCTGGCAAAGCTAAGTTTTGAGGGTTTGTTAGGGAAAATTCCCAACTTCCTCAACTTAGTTTGGGAAGCTCCCGAATTAGAAGAGCGTGAATGCAAATCAGATAGATACGCATCAGCCATCTTAAAGGAACTCCTCAGTCTAGAGCTGATGGGGAGACTCATGGGTGAGGATTTTGATTGGTCGGGGTAGAGGTCCGAGCAATCCTCGGGATCGTGATTCTGAACAGAAGGCCTGGAAATCTTATCTGATAAGACTTCAAAGACAAAGTCTAAAGCCTCCCTGTAGTCCCTATTGACCGACTGGACGTAAGGGATGTTTGGCATTGAATCTACGACCTGCAGCTCAGCCTCAAGATTAACCTGAGACTGAGTCTGAAATGAGTCCTGGGAATCATTAAAAGTCGCACCCGAAGGTTGTGACAGATCCTGACTGGCCATTGGCTGTTGAGTAACAGCAGGGTTGGCAATACCCTGTACCCTATCTAACATGGAAGACATGAGAGATGAGAAAGAGTTGAAGAAATCAGCCTGAGGCTGATAAGGGGGCCTGTGAAAAGATTGGTCATAAACAGGGTAGCCTGCCGGCACCGGTACAGCCTGAATAGGCTGAGCTGAGGGAAAGTTACCCACAGAACCCGGTTGCTGGGAAATTGGTCTACCCAAAGAATTCGAAGAATTCACAGACCAAGATGACATTACACAGGATTGAGGGGGTAAAGGCACACCAGTAACTGGACGTGAATCCACCGGTGGGGATTGAGTAACCCCCAAAAGCCAACTAGTGCATGCTTCTAAAGAAGTCATACTAGGCAGTAAGCCCGAAGGCAAGGTGGAAAAACACGAGCCAGAAGAAACTGAAGTACCGGTAGTTTGGGGAGGATCCATAAGGAACCGAGTATGGTAGTTGTGAAAAAAAAACAAAAATATTTGAATTTTGTGACACTTGTGAAAAAGTATTGCTCTGAAAACAAAGTACACAATATAAAGTATGTATAATAAAGCAAATGAGTAAGTAAATATGCTGTACTCACTGAAAGAATGACTATTCTTCAGAAAGTTCACGATTAACCTCCATTTTGGATGTGACGTCACAGTCACGTGATCTGGTGAAGTTTTCGTACAAAAGCTAAATAAATGTGAAAATTGCGGTGATTCGAAGAATTTCGAAGAATGAATGAAGGAATACCCTGAATAGGTGAAAATAAACATTTAGAACTAAAAATCTAATGCAAACCACCAAGGAAATAACTATTTCCGAAGGGAAACCCACATCCGTACCACGTGACCACATGAGCTAAGTTACGAAGAAGACAAGAAATATTGCAAAAACAAGCAATAAAAAACACCAGAAATCGATAAAATCGAATAAGAATGAAGGAAAAGTGATTAAAAACAGCATAAACGTACTTACAGAGCACCACAACACCTGCAGGTCTTAAAAATTTGGGCAGCAAAAGTTGAGAGTTCAACCGCCACAAAAAGAATGAACTATTTCTGCATTAATGCGCATGGCAGAGTGAACTAGGTCACCAGGGGTCAAAGGGTAGCAAGTATATAGGTTTAAAGAGGGTCTCCCCTCATAGTTTAAATTCTATGTACGGTGTACGTGGCGGTCACCGAATGCCAAGCAAAGCTTACCCAAGTGTTTTCATATGGTATAGTATATTTACATTTTTATGAAATAAAATTAAGGCTTTCAGATTGGAAGGTGTCAGAAAATCACTCATAAATGAGACACATTGCTCCCAAAATCTAATCAGCTTGTGTTTTCGATAGTATGAACAGGTGTGTCAAATTATAAGGCTGTGTAGCAAGTAGTTTTTCCTGAACTGCAATGACGGGGGGGTGTACTTCAAAAAAATTGTTTTTGATCATGTGACCTTCATAAAGGTCAAATTTAAGCATGCAGAAAAATTTTCCCACGCCTAAGGTATATAACTGCCACATATGGTTTGAAACCTTCTAATAATAAGGGAGACATTCAAGGGAGACCATAATGCGGCGGCGAGGAAACTGAAGCGAAAACAAATAAGCGCCCTTTCAGGGACGCTTAATTATGTAATGGCGGATCCCTTAATGACAATATTTGGACATTGTTATTTTATTTATATTTGTGTCATTTACTCAAGTTTAACTCGCATTTAACAGGTGATCCTCGATCTACAGAAATCACTAATGATTACAGCCCTACAGTTTACAGTGGTAAATTTTGTAACAATTTTAGGCCATTACTTGATTAAATCAATGTCAAAAATTTCAGTGACACTTGTTTCTTGCTACTTATTTTTAGGGTTTGGAATCTGTGGTGAAGTTTACATGTTGGTGCAGAAAATTTCACATACCAAGTACGAAAAATAGAGGAAGTTGCAGACAAAACTTCTACATGTCTTGTACCTTTTGCCCTCAAAAAGATTAAACAGAACAGGTGTCTTTCAAGCAAGGCAGAAGCTAACATAACAGCTTGGTTCCAATATAAACATCACATAGTTACACTGTCAACAGTATGCCACAGCAATGGAATGTTATCCTACTGAAATGTCACTATGGTCACAACATTACATCTCAAACTGTCAGAAACTATTTTCACTTAACAATTTGGACATCCAGTTGCACATGGGGGTTATTTGCCTTGCTCAAGGCTTTAGTTTCTTTGTTATTAAGAAAGACCTTTTTTCCAAGTTTGCAAAACATACTTTTATATATACATGCTACTTAGGCAGTCTCTCTGTCTGGTGAGCTATCTCCAACATGTATGAGTGATTTATGAACACCAAACCTTTGTGCTGCAAATGTAGAAATTTTAGCCTAATGAAAGGCTTGTGAGCTATTGTAATTTTTAAGTTTATGTGCTGGAGATTCTCACTCTCACATCCAGTGAAAAAGTAAAGAAATTTTCTACACTTTCTCTGTAGATATGGTTAACTGCAAAACAAGCTTTCATCTCCTCCCCCACCCCTTTTTTCCAAAAAATTTATATGACTTGGCAAGTTAACCGAAGAACTTGTATATGCATTTATTTTCAGCCTCCAAGCTTCCAAGACAAAACTTTTATTTTTTTTACACTAAAATATAAATTTACAGTATAATAAAATAATTTTGTTATAGAAGTAACATTTTATGTTTTACAATATTGTCTTTCTTATTTTAACATTTACACCACCAAAGAATAAGTATTTGTCTACATTTGAGGAATGTAGGGGTTGTAAGATGTTAACAGTTTTGACTTGCTAAGCCATACCACAAGTCATTCTTATTAACCATAATGCTCTCATCTATACCAGCATACAATATTCTTGTTTAATAATTTCATCCGAAAAAAATTATCAAATCTCTCAGAGAATTAATATCATAAATGTTGAAATGAAATTTTCACCTCCAAGTAGTGTTGTGGTTGAATGCGAATTTTAGAACCGGTTTCCAAAAGCGAAAATTCGGTGAAAAACTGGATATGTTTGATTTATAAAACGCGAAGAAATAAGTTTTCAACCGCGTACATGAGCTTTAACTCGTATATAAATAAGAACCACAAGGGAGTTTTTGAGGACTTTCGAGGACAAAATGTGTGATATATCAATAAAATATTATAAAATACTGTGAAATATTTGTTGCAGTTCAATATTTTGGTGAACTTGAGGTGAAGGAATGAAATGTGTGATGAAACCGGTTTTGGTTTGAAGAAAACGAAACGTAACCGGATCACTGTCTTTCGGTCGGCAAATAGGTTTCCGGTTTACCATCTTCACCACTACCTCCAAGATTAAAATTGTTTGAGACAAAGACAATTTTTAAACCTTGTGTCACTCAAGAAGTCAGGCATAAGGTCACCATTATCATCAAACCATATTTTTAAATTAAAATTTAAAAATTCTTATGCAAAACCGTTCGCATTAATATTTTATGTATGTTAGGTTCTTACCACAAGGACTTGTCAAATAAAATTCAGAAAAGGCCTGAAGAAATCATTCGGGAAATGATTTATGATACTTATTTAATGATAAGATAGAAAGGCAAATGAGATATTCTTTATTCATTCACCAGCAGTACTTATCAAATATCGTTGATCATAGTAAATATTACTGCCTTTACTGGTATGTACATTTTAAGGACATGTAAAATCCATACCTTCAGAGTGCATTTATTCAAGTTGTTACATAAAAATGCAAAGTTTGTATATACATAAATTTCAGGGGTTCCAAGTTTCCTTACATTCAATTGTTACATAAAAGATCAATTGCAGATATATCATGTAGGTGTTAAAATGGATGCCAGTTTTTATTTTGTGATGAACTTTTTAATTTAGTAAAGTTGAAAAAGAAAATATGTGTTTGTATGATAATCCAGCTAAGTTAACTGAACTTTAAACAGACTCCCAAATGCCTGAATATTCACCAAAATACTATGACCAAATATGGAACAGCTATTTTGCTGTTCATTTTATTTGGCCCTTTTTAATGATAGACTTTGAAGGGTGTTGAAGAAAACATAAACTGACATAAATGAGTACATAATAAACAGCACTCTAATCACTGCATGTGGACATTTTGACATCCTTTCAACAAAGGACCTACACTATAGGAATAACCCCTGACTAAACCACGGTATACGCTGAATTTTACCATGGTTTGAGGTTATAAACCCTGAAGGCGAAGCCTGAGGGGTTTATTGCTTCAAACCATGGTAAAATTCTGCATATACCGTGGTTTGGGAGGGGGTTATTCCTATTCTAACATGACAAATTATTTTAAGATGAATAATTATTGCAAGTTTTACTGTAAAACGTTCATTGTTACGACAGCCATAATGAGCGATAATAGGGAGTTACCTGGTTATGCTGTATTTTACCAGGGAAGGATTTCGTCGTTTAGCCAATCAGAATCGAGGACACATCCGTGTGTCATGTTAGAATTATGGTTAAACGACAAGACAAAAGACCACTACATAGAGTGCAAACAGTCTCTGTGAGGATGAGGGGCCATATTCATGAAAGGTTTTAGCCAAATCTTAGGCTGAACTTGGCTATATTTGTTTGCAAAAGTTAGGCCTAAGACACGGCTGAGACCTTTCATGAATACAACATCTGTTGTTTGATCACTTACCGTTTTGGCGATGACTCCCATGGGTTCTGGGTACTGGTGTGTGAGAAGGGCCAGAAGAGCTGTGAATGAACAGAGGCCAGCAGTGAACAGAATAAAGAAAGGCAGTTCCTTCTTGGGGTAGACTGAGACATCATGGAAAGCTAGAATGTAACAACAAAATAACTTCAAATTCCCTTTAAATAGAAACAAGACCACTGCCACGACAGGTATCACTGGCCTGGTATTCCTATGGACCTGTTGGTCTACTACTTCTTTTCTTTTAGCCAAAAAAAAGGAGTAACCTAAAGCTGTTATGATTAAGTTATATTCACGCTTTTAAGGTTACCATAAATCATAGAACTGCCTGGAGCCTAAGTAAACCCACACACCAAATATACATGAAATAAACAAAGTAGTTTTGAAATACTAACCATTAAAGTGGTAACCTTAACGTCTCTATAATTAAGTTTATCACAGAGTGGAGATCTTTCTGGGGCCAAAGTTCAAACGCACACCAAATATAAATGAAATCCATTGTATAGTTTGGAGTAGTTGTTCAAAATTAGAAAACATGACAAAAACATCCACACTCAGGCAGCATTTTATTACCTACAGCCTGACATACTGGCGGAAGACAATAAAGATAGGCACTTAGAGGCGCTTTTTATTGGAGTTTATTTCGATTGGCTTTCTGGTATACTTGTTCAACTTGGGGGTGCCATGAGTAGTAATTTTAAATACATAATGTAATTAAATGACTACTAAATTACTAATGAGTACTTTTATTGTGCTTATCACCATCATATGATAGACTCTAAGGTCCTAGAGCCACAAAGACAATAACAAGAAATCTGAGTCCAGAAACATAGCAGGCTCACAACAGCGGACAATGGAGGCTAAGTTTTACTGAAGAAGTAAGGTCTTCAACTTGCACCTGAAAGATGACAGAGAAACTGTAGTTCAGATATCATAATGGAGCTTCATGCACCGAAGTACAGTTTCACTATTACTGTAATTTGGAATAAATACTGTTTGGTAACAAAAACAACAACATTTTGTCCTTGAAAAGCAACAGAAATTGTATAGTGGCATTACTAATTTCTAAAGTAGAATCTGATAAGCTAAAATTTCAACTTAAAAAAAAATCTCCCTAAATTACAAAATTTTAACTAGAATTATGCCACTCGCTTTATTGCGAGCCGGCGGTGTATCCCCGAACATAGTAAACATGTGGAAGCAATAATAAACTAGACCTATCGCATCGGAGAACCGATGCAAATTGTATCCACCAGAAAGAAAACTCACCAAAGCCATTCTAACATTGCTTAACCTTGAAGGAGAAGCCCGAGGTGAAATCTGACCATATCAAAAGATTCTTAGCCCATGATTTCCTATAGGTTGGTGTGACACTGTAAACCTCTAGGAATATGAATAAGCAAGATATAAACACTGTTAATTTTGGCAATCCTCATTTGACCTTGAAAGAGGGGCCAAAGGTCAAATCCGATCACACCAAAAGATTCCCAGCCCATGATTTCCTAGATTTTGGTTTACCATTCCAAACCTCTAGGACCAATAATAAGCGAGTTATAAGCACTTTTAACTTTGGCTATCCGCATTTGATCTTGATGGAGGGTCCAAGGTCAAATCTGACCACACCAAAAGATTCCCAGCCAATGATTTTCTATATGTTGGTTTACCATCCCAAACCTCTAGGACCAATAATAAGCAAATTATAAGCACTTTTAGGTTTGGCTATCCTCGTTTGACCTTGAAGGAGGGGTCCAAGGTCAAATCTGACCACACCAAAAGATTCCCGGCCCATGATTTCCTATAGATTGGTTTACCATCCCAAACCTCTAGGACCAATATTAAGCGAGTTATAAGCACTTTTAAGTTTGGCTATCCTCATTTGACCTTGAAGGAGGGGTCCAAGGTCAAATCCGACCACACCAAAAGATTCCCAGCCCATGATTTCCTATATGTTGGTTTACCATCCCAAACCTCTAGGACCAATAATAAGCAAGTTATAAGCACTTTTAGGTTTGGCTATCCTCGTTTGACCTTGAAGGAGGGGTCCAAGGTCAAATCCGACCACACCAAAAGATTCCCAGCCCATGATTTCCTATAGTTTGGTTAGCATCCAAAACATCTAGGACCAATATTAAGCGAGTTATAAGCACTTTTAAGTTTGGCTATCCTCATTTGACCTTGAAGGAGGGGTCCAAGGTCAAATCCGACCACACCAAAAGATTCCCAGCCCATGATTTCCTATATGTTGGTTTACCATCCCAAACCTCTAGGACCAATAATAAGCAAGTTATAAGCACTTTTAGGTTTGGCTATCCTCGTACAACCATGAAGGAGGGGTCCAAGGTCAAATCTGACCACACCAAAAGATTCCCAGCCCATGATTTCCTATAGGTTGGTTAGCATCCAAAACCTCTAGGACCAATAACAAGCGAGTTATAAGCACTTTTAAGTTTGGCTATCCTCGTTTGACCTTGAAGGAGAGGTCCAAGGTCAAATCTGACCACACCAAAAGATTCCCAGGCCATGATTTCCTATATGTTGGTTTACCGTCCCAAACCTCTAGGACCAATATTAAGCGAGTTATAAGCACTTTTAAGTTTGGCTATCCTCGTTTGACCTTGAAGGAGGGGTCCAAGGTCAAATCCGACCACACCAAAAGATTCCCAGCCCATGATTTCCTATAGGTTGGTTTACCATCCTAAACCTCTAGGACCAATAATAAGCGAGTTATAAGCACTTTTAAGTTTGGCTATCCTCATTTGACCTTGAAGGAGGGGTCCAAGGTCAAATCCGACCACACCAAAAGATTCCCAGCCCATGATTTCCTATAGGTTGGTTTACCATCCCAAACCTCTAGGACCAATAATAAGCGAGTTATAAGCACTTTTAAGTTTGGCTATCCTCGTTTGACCTTGAAGGAGAGGTCCAAGGTCAAATCCGACCACACCAAAAGATTCCCAGGCCATGATTTCCTATAGGTTGGTTTACCATCCCAAACCTCTAGGACCAATAATAAGTGAGTTATAAGCACTTTTAAGTTTGGCTATCCTCATTTGACCTTGAAGGAGGGGTCCAAGGTCAAATCCGACCACACCAAAAGATTCCCAGCCCATGATTTCCTATATGTTGGTTTACCATCCCAAACCTCTAGGACCAATAATAAGCAAGTTATAAGCACTTTTAGGTTTGGCTATCCTCGTTTGACCTTGAAGGAGGGGTCCAAGGTCAAATCCGACCACACCAAAAGATTCCCAGCCCATGATTTCCTATAGGTTGGTTTACCGTCCCAAACATCTTGGACCAATATTAAGCGAGTTATAAGCACTTTTAAGTTTGGCTATCCTCGTTTGACCTTGAAGGAGGGGTCCAAGGTCAAATCCGACCACACCAAAAGATTCTCAGCCCATGATTTCCTATAGGTTGGTTTACCATCCCAAACCTCTAGGACCAATAATAAGCGAGTTATAAGCACTTTTAAGTTTGGCTATCCTCGTTTGACCTTGAAGGAGAGGTCCAAGGTCAAATCCGACCACACCAAAAGATTCCCAGGCCATGATTTCCTATAGGTTGGTTTACCATCCCAAACCTCTAGGACCAATAATAAGCGAGTTATAAGCACTTTTAAGTTTGGCTATCCTCGTTTGACCTTGAAGGAGGGGTCCAAGGTCAAATCTGACCACACCAAAAGATTCCCAGGCCATGATTTCCTATAGGTTGGTTTACCATCCCAAACCTCTGGGACCAATAATAAGTGAGATATAAGCACTTTTCATGACTGCAAAGAAACGCCTGTAGCAGACATTTTGTTTTTCAAAATGAGGCCCAAAATATTCCCAGTCAAGATTTTGTAATGAGGAACATATCCTGCGAATTTGAGATCTCTACCTATAATACCCTTTGCTCTAGAGGGCCACCAAAAGTCCTTGTTTAAAGTCGAAAAACGCCTGTGGCGGCCATCTTGTTTTTCAAAATGAGGCCAAAAATATTCCCAGGAAAGATTTTATGGTTATGAATATATCCTGCAAATTTGAGAAGGCTACCTATAATATTTTTTTAGTCAGAGCGGTAACGGTGAAATCTCTCTACACACTGCGGCGGCGGCGGCGTAGGCGTAACAAAGTCAAATCCATAGTATCCACCGGATGCTATCCGGTGGATACAGTGACATAGAGGCTGAAGATTCCTGAAGTTATAAGCATTTTTAAGTTTGCCTGTCCTCGTTTGACCTTGAAGGAGGGGTCCAAGGTCAAATGTGACCACATAAAAAAATTTCCAACCCATGATTTCCTATAGGTTGGTTTCACATTGCAAACCTCTAGGATCAATAATAAGCTTATAAGCACTTTTAAATTTGGGTGTCCTCCTTTGACCTTGAAGGGGGGGCTCAAGGTCAAATTTAACCACATCAGAAGATTTCCTTTTAGTTGGTTTCACATTGCAAACCTCTAGGACCAAAAATAAATGAGTTATAAGCACTTTTAAATTTGGATATCCTTTTTTTGACCTTGAAAGAGGGGTCCAAGGTCAAATGTGACCACATCAGAAGATTCCTAGTCCATGATTTCCTATAGATTGGTTTACCATCCCAAATCTCTAGGACCAATAACAAGTGAGTTATAAGCACTTTTGCAATAGTTTCAAGTTAAAACTTATTTACTCCACAGTGAGACTGTCAAAATAGCTATTACTACACTATGCAATGAGCTATAGGTCTGCAATTTTACTATGTTATAGCTGACCTAAAAGTAGCTAAACAACATACTTAAACAAAATTCTCTGAATGCAATAGTTTTCAAGTTACAAGTCAAATTTTTTTAGTTTTTTTGACTCCCCAGAGCATAATTTTGACTCCTAGACTTAAAATAGCTATTACTCACTTGATTTTGACCCCAGGCCTACAAAAACGATAGGGTGGTGAGACGCCATACCCACCAATTCAAACTGTGCCCTACAGCTTGAACACAAGCAATAGTCAGAATTAGTCAAATTTTTTGACGTTTTTGACTCCCCAGAGCATAATTTTGACTCCTGGGCTACCAAAACAATAGGGTGGCCAGATCTCTGCCATAACAAGCCACTTGCAAAGTTTAAAAGAAATCCCAAAAGAAATGTGGCTTGTAGGTTGAACACAAGAAATCTCTGCGGACATGTACAGGGACGGTGACCGTGCGTGATCCATAGTATCCCCGCTTTTCGGGGATACAATTACCTCGTAGTTACATGTAGTTCACAATGTCCACATTTACAAAGTTATTTTCAGTTCATCCACTTCATCAAATAAGGAATCAAACTTTGAAATCTTAAATCTAATTGGTTTCACTAGTACCGTCGTGTGAAAATTGTACAATTTCAACTTTAATTTACCAACGCAGAAGATGCAATCTGAAAATACTTCTGAGTGTTATAGAATACGATCAATTAAGGAAACTCCAGACACTAAATACTAACAGAAATTGTCAAAAAGACTTGCTCATGAATTTTACATTTTGTGTAAACGGGCAAAAAAAAAAAAAAAAAAATTCCAAAAATATAATTTACTGGTGGACTTTCCTCAAAATATACAATTTAATTATACTTTACTTATCAGAAGTTATCCTCCGAATATGAAGTAAAAGAAAAAAATTGGGAACATATTATCAAGAATCAACTGCTCATGATTTTGTTTAAAACTACCCAATCCAAATATGAACACTTTTTTGTCTACTACATGTAAAATAAGAATCTTCCCTTTAACTTTTGGATTGGAGGGTTATTTTATAACCCTTTATTATCTTACAAAAAATCAGCAAAATAAAAAATAACTTAAAGCAAATATATGTACAGTAGTAGTCAGACACTGTTTAGAACAAAGAAAATAGACAAATGAAAATGATACCTGGATGAACCTTCAAATAAAGAGCCACCAATAGACATAAAAATATTTTATCCGTAGGCCTTTGAGATTTTAACTCGAGAAGAGATTTCATTAGTCTTGATGGGGAAAACAAAATCCGTCGGAGACAAGCCAGTGATGTCAGAGGGTTTAACAAGCACCTACACTTGCTGACGTCAAACGGGGGTCTCTATATCATTAATTTCTTTTTCCTGTTTTTACAAGACAGGAAAAGAGGAGCAATAACAAGGAGCAAATCCTCTATCAGGGTGACATGTTCTAACAGCACTGACATGAAGAGGGTCAGTTTTATTTATAGACAGGGCTAGGGCCGGTGGGTGGAAAAAACACATGTGGTCATATTGCCAAGATAATGTTACAGAAACTGCAAAATATTCAGTTAAACCTCTTCAAGTATCATCATGCTTAACAAAATACCCTTTTAAGCTGTAAATGGTAGGTCCTCAAATCTATTGTCTTATCTTGAATTCTGGGTAAAGTAAAAATATATTTCTTGTCCCTTGAACTTTGATGAAACAGGGCTACACTGTGCACAACAGTGATAATACCCAGGTTAAAGTATACAGACACCCCAAATGTCCATATCTGTGGAAAAAATGTAGTCCCTGTCAATTAAAGTGTCTGGAATGTATGACATAAACTCGCTTCCCATAATAGCAATTAACTTGGTATTTTTGGTTCCAAATCCCAAACTTGGGAGTATTTAGAATACTGGGCAGCCTCCACCATTGTCCCTGTATAAGGGTTATTTTACTTTACTTTATAATGTCCTTTCAATATATTATAGATACTGTGCATTGTGCAAAATATTTAAAGCCCACAGGCTTAAGTTGTAGGATTTACATAAAAAATATCACCATAAAAAACATAAAAACACTGTTTTTGAAAATTCACTAAAAATCAACATCATTTTTGTTTTTAACAATAAGTTTATCTTGCTTGCAAAATGCATGACACTTTATTGGACACATCAATAATTAATTGCAAACTATGAATAGATTTTTTAGGGAGCTGTGTTTTACCTCTTTTGACATTCTTGACTTGTATGTGTGACATACTTTCATTTATTTCCATATAAATATAGCATTTTAAAAATTGGACCATAATATTGCTTTTCTTTACACATCCACTAGCTTTATAGTGCTTATAAATACATATACATGTATTTTACTGTACAAGTAAAATAGTTACTACAGTAAACATGGTAATATGTTAAGTTCGCACAGCTAACAGCTAGCCACACCATGGGTAGAACCAAAGTCTCTGGAGATTCAAATATTTACAAAGTCTACTACAAACATGTTTTTACTTTAAATTAAAATTCTTGTCTTCATTTAGGACAATTATGTGTTCAGGCTGAACAGGTTTAAAAGTGGCTGGGTGGTGTTTCAGTATTGAGACACAGAAAAAAAATTTCTAAACATAGCTGCATTAAAGAGCAGTACATTTCTCACATGTATTTCTTTTAACAATGTGTAAGAACCCCAGCCAATAGCCTGCAGGGACTGGGGTTAAGATAAAAAATAGAGTTGGGGGTGGGTGGGGGGTGTGAGTAATATACTGCTTCAGAATGTCTGACACCATATCCCAGACAATACAGCAAACTCCTGAAAATTTACCATTTTCGGCCAATTTCACAGATGTGACTGCCAAATGATGGACACAATCTCAACTAGAGTATTGCTTTGCAAGAGAAAAAGAACAAAGCGTCCCAATGAGTATTAATGATTTTGTAGGAATGACCATCTTCCTGTGTTTAATATGATTTTACATTTATCCCAAAATACAAAGTTTCATAGATGAATGTGTATTTTTTATTTTTTTTTATTTTTTATTTAATTTTTTTTTTTTTTTTTGCGTTTTACGCAGGAAATTCAAGATGGGGGTCAAACATGGTGGAAAAACGATTTTTGGGAAAAAAGCCATCAGACTCTGCTGATACCCTGCAGGTCAAAAATTTCGTCAAAATCGATCTATGTTGCACTGTATCTGAGATTATTGTGCTTTTGCGTTTTACGCAGAAATTCAAGATGGCTGCCAAAAATGGCCGAGAAAACGATTTTTGGGGAAAGTCACCAGTAGACTGTAGATACCCTGTGGGTCAAAAATTTTGTCAAAATCGCTTTATCTTGCATAGTTATCGAGATGAATGCCTTTTTCACTTTTACGCAGAAATTCAAGATGGCCACCAAAAATGACGGGAAAATGACTCTCCAGATACCCTACAGATCAAAACTTTTGCCGAAATCACTCTATCTCGCACCGTTCATGAGATAAATGGGTTTTTGTACTTAATGCAGAAATTCAAGATGGCCGCCAAAAGTGTCAGGAAAGCGATTTTGGGGAAAAGTCACCAGTAGACTCTGCAGATACCCTTTGGGTCAAAAATTTTGTCGAAATCGCTCTACCTCGCTCTGTTACCGAGATAAATGCATTTTTGCATTTTACGCAGAAATTCAAGATGGCCGCCAAAAGTGGCGGGAAAACGATTTTTGGGAAAAGTCGCCAGTAGACTGCAGATACCCTGTGGGTCAAAATTTTCATCGAAATCGCTCTAGTTTGCTCCTTTTCCGAGATAAACGTGTTTTTGCGTTTTACACAGAAATTCAACATGGCCGCAAAAAGTGGCGAGAAAATGATTTTTCAGAAAACGTGCCAGACTCTGCAGATACTGTGGGGGTCAAAAATTTCATCGGAATCGCTCTAGCTCGCTCTGTTTCCGAGATAAACGTGTTTTTGCGTTTTACGCAGAAATTCATGATGGCCGCCAAAAGTAGCAGGAAAACGATTTTGGTGTAAACTTGCAAGTAGACTCTGCATATACCCGGTGGGTCAAAAACTTTGTCGAAATCGCTCTAACTCGCTCCATTTCCGAGATAAATGTGTTTTAATAAGTCAGCCATTTTGTATTGGATCACTTCCAAAAGTTCATGATTTTGAGTCATCTCTAAAACAAACCTACTTCCCAAATTTCATGTGAATAGGTGAAGCACTTTTTAAGTTATCACCCTTTTGAAAAACATGTTCTTGGTCATGTGACTTCTCTGATCGGTTGATATGTCATGACACCATATTCAGAAATTTTTCCCAGGGCTACTGCATACATGTGATAAATTTGAAGAGAATCCGCTCAGTGGTTGCCGAGCTTTAAGCAATAGAAACTGCGGGAGCCGGTGGAGCCGTCCCTTGCGGGATACTTAATTACTTGGATTAATCATTGGCTTTCAATTTATTGCATGGATGACAGGCAGAAATAATGGTGCATTGTAAACAAGGCTTGCTAGTTGGTTATAATTTTATACCATATATTTCTATTGTCTTAGAAGAGTTTCAATGTGTAACAAACTCAAAGGTCAAATAAAAAATTAAGCTATCTTAAAGTCATTTTTATACCCAGTGCTGCCTCAATTTTTCAAACACAGATTATTGTATTGTTATTATATTTACTGAATTTAGAGTGGGTATTAGATAAACCTCAAAGAAAGTTGCACTGCTTGCCTCATTAGCAAGAAGTTGCAAGTAAACACTTCCTCCATCCAAGACAGGTCAATTTGTCACAAGTGAGTTTGACAGTTCCTGTTTTTTCACAACCTTTCCTCAGTGTAAATCAATTTCCTTATTGTAAATATACCAATACAATGCTGAAAGTAGAGTAAAGCAATTCTGCTGCAAAATATACATATTTATTTATTTTTGCAGATGGTTAGTAACACACAATATTGTAAATGCAGTAAAAATGTAATAATCGGCATAGTACGTCATAATTACCGAGGGGGGGGGGGGTGTGTGTGTGTGTGTGTGTACTGTACTACAGAGACAAAACAAGATGCACTCAGAGAGAGCAAAACGCTCGACTCGATGTGACCAGTCTCACAAGTGTTATAAAGTATAACACACATCCACCATGGTGGCATTTCCAGAAATTCTGGAGGGTTCTTGGTATCCAAAATATTACCTGGATCTTTCCTAAACTGTAATCACTCCTTTCCATGGCTAGTCCCTTCCTACATCAAGTTTGACATCAAAATTTATTAATTACTTTTGAAGAAATATGAAGTAGAAAGCTAAAATCATTATACATTGAAATGGGACCTATGAAAATTCATGATATTTTTGTATCCAAAATATGATCCACGTCTTTCCCAAAAATTAGTAATTTCTTCCTTTCACCAGGTCCTACTCACAAATTTTTTATAAAGATCTGTTCATTAGTTCTGGAGTAATCTAGACACCAAAAACAGGCAGACAAATAGACAAAAAAGCACACAACAAACATAAACTCCTGGTAGAGGTAAAAATATTGGTTAAAAGCCACTTCTTGGTCAAAATTACTCAGGGTAAATTTTTGTGATGGACCGTCAAGAAATTGAAACAAAAAAAACAGAAATAAATAAACATGACAAATACACCACTTCCCTCTCAATTGTATTTATGTCAATTTCAAGACATAAATTTAGTGAGAAGAAATATATCACAAGTATCACAAGCTAGGTTTTGTGACCTCACAATGACAATTGCATTGTGACATCATTAAGTAATGACATCATCAGACAGTAAAATATTGATTTTTTTACTTATGCAATAAAGAAAATCAGATTTCTCTGTATATGCCCAATTGAAAATTATTGTCCATCAAGTTGAACACTTTAGCTTGGTTTATGTTTTTTTTTGAACAGCAAAATTTTAGATGCTGTGTTTTTTTTCTTTTCTTTTTAAAAGACCTTTAAAAAAATTGCTAAAAAAAACCTAAAAACAAAAATTTAAAAAAAAAATTTAGAATTGACTGGTATTGAACCCCAACCATGAGATTACAAGTTCTACACATTACACTTAACAGCCACAGAGGATACCTGATGAGGCAAGAATTCATGAGGAGGAAATCCTATCATGATACTGATTTTTGAAGACAAGTAGGTTTCACTGTATATGCCCAATTAAAAATTTAAAAACCTGTCTCCTGACTTTAATTTTCAAACAAATTACACCAAATTTGGAAGATTCCGTCTGTACCCCATGAAATATCTACCCACCAAATTTGAGCTAGATTAATGTTATAGTTTTTGAGTTATAAGGGCAAAACGGTGCACAGACAGACAGACAGACGGACAGAAATAAACTGATTACAATAACCCTCTCCTACCGTCGAGCGTTAATAATCAAAATTTGTGCCAATTGTGCATTATAGGATATCACAGGGTCTTTTCACAATAATCACAATTATGCAAAGAACATGATACAAGTCAAGTGAAATACAACTAGAGGATCGCTCGCAAAAAAAAAAGATAATGTTTTTGCATAGCAAAAACAAAGCGTCCCGAAAAGGATATAAAGGTGAGTGCTAAAGTATTAAGAAAATGCTTCGTTTCTAGCCTTATACTGTTGTGGCAACCAAAGTCAGCGCAGTCTGCTCTATCTAGCACGGTTTTCTAGATATAAGCATTTTTGTGTTTTACAAAAAATAAAAAAATTAAAAAAGTCCGCTAGATTTGGCGAGACAAAAATATTTTGAAAATTGGCATGGCTACTCTGCAGAGATACCCAGCAGGTCCAAAATTTTGTTGAGTTCGCTCCATATAGCACAGTTTTCGAGATATAAGCATTTTTGTGTTTTGCAAAAACTTTGAAAATTCAAAATGGCCACCATTTTTGGGGAGACAAAAATTTTTGTCAAGACCACTGCCGTGGTGTGTATCTCCCGCTGAGCATTAAAGCAGAAGAAATAGCTTTTCCGAGATATTCACAATTTTTCATTTTCATGTGTGAAAGGTCTTCCAAAAGTAGGTGAATGAGTTATTTGAGAAAAATTGGCTATCTGCAATACTATTAAGAGATAATTCACATTTACTCATTTTGAGTAGGTGAATAATTATCTATGGCTCTGAAACTTCACCAAGTGAAAGCTCTCCCAAAAGTAGGTGAATGAGTTATTTGAGAAAAACTGGCTATCTGCAATACTTTTAGAGATAATTCGCATTTACTCATTTTGAGTAGGTGAGTAATTAGCTATGGGTCTGAAACTTCACCATGTGAAAGCTCACCCACAAGTAGATGAATGAGTATTTGATAAAAATTGGGTATCCGCAATACTTTTACAGATAATTAGCATTTACTCATTCTGAGTAGGTGAATAAATAGCTATGGGTCTGAAACTTCACAGAGTGAAAGCTCTCCCAAAAGTAGGTGAATGAGTTATTTGAGAAAAATTGGCTATCTGCAATACTTTTAGAGATAATTCACATTTACTCATTTTGAGTAGGTGAATAATTAGCTATGGGTCTGAAACTTCACCAAGTGAAAGCTCTGCCAAAAGTAGGTGAATGAGTTATTTGAGAAAAATTGGCTATCTGCAATACTTTTAGAGATAATTCGCATTTACTCATTTTGAGTAGGTGAGTAATTAGCTATGGGTCTGAAACTTCACCAAGTGAAAGCTCTCCCAAAAGTAGGTGAATGAGTTATTTGAGAAAAATTGGCTATCTGCAATACTTTTACAGATAATTCGCATTTACTCATTTTGAGTAGGTGAGTAATTAGCTATGGGTCTGAAACTTCACAGAGTGAAAGCTCTCCCAAAAGTAGGTGAATGAGTTATTTGAGAAAAATTGGCTATCTGCAATACTTTTAGAGATAATTCGCATTTACTCATTTTGAGTAGGTGAGTAATTAGCTATGGGTCTGAAACTTCACCAAGTGAAAGCTCTCCCAAAATTAGGTGAATGATTAATTTGACAAAAATTGGCTATCTGCAATACTTTATGAGATAATTCGCATTTACTCATTTTGAGTAGGTGAGTAATTAGCTATGGGTCTGAAACTTCACCAAGTGAAAGCTCTCCCAAAAGTAGGTGAATGAGTTATTTGAGAAAAATTGGCTATCTGCAATACTTTTAGAGATAATTCGCATTTACTCATTTTGAGTAGGTGAGTAATTAGCTGTGAGTCTGAAACTTCACCAAGTGAAAGCTCTCCCAAAAGTAGGTGAATGAGTTATTTGAGAAAAATTGGCTATCTGCAATACTTTTAGAGATAATTCGCATTTACTAATTTTGAGTAGGTGAGTAATTAGCTATGGGTCTGAAACTTCACCATGTGAAAGCTCTCCCACAAGTAGATGAATGAGTTATTTGATAAAAATTGGGTATCCGCAATACTTTTACAGATAATTAGCATTTACTCATTTTGAGTAGGTAAATAATTAGCTATGGGTCTGAAACTTCACCATGTGAAAGCTCTCCCAAAAGTAGGTGAATGAGTTATTTGAGAAAAATTGGCTATCTGCAATACTTTTAGAAATAATTCGCATTTACTCAATATGAGTAGGTGAATAATTGGCTATGGGTCTGAAACTTCACCATGTGAAAGCTCTTCCAAAAGTAGGTGAATGAGTTATTTGAGAAAAATTGGCCATCTGCAATACTTTTAGAGGTAATTCGCATTTACTCTTTTTGAGTAGGTGAGCAATTAGCTATGGGTCTGAAACTTCACCAAGTGAAAGCTCTTTGGGATAGCTGCTCTGCAGAGATACCCTGAAGATAAAAAATTTCGTCGAAATCGCTCTATGTAGCACGGTTTTCGAAATATAAGCATTTTTGTGTTTTGCAATTTTTGCGCAAAAATTCGAAAATTCAAAATGGCCGCCATTTTTGGAAAGACAAAATTTTTTTTGAAAATTGGCATGGCTACTCTGCAGAGATACCCTGCGGGTCAAAAATTTCGTCGAAATCGCTCTATCTAGCACGGTTTTTGAGATATAAGCATTCTTGTGTTTTGCAATTTTTGCGAAAATTTCGAAAATTCAAAATGGCCGCCATTTTGGGCGAGACAAAAATTTTTTGAAAATTGGAAAAAGTACTTCGCAGAGATACCCTGCGGGTCAAAAATTTCGTCGAAATCGCTCTATCTAGCACGGTTTTTGAGATATAAGCATTTTTGTGTTTTCCTTATTTGGAAAATTCGTAATGATTAATTAATCATTAATTACTCGGCCATTTCTTGACCAATCAATGCCAAAATCTAATGATTTCCAGATTTTAATAGAATGAATGTATTTGCCAAGTTTCAGGTGAATTGATAAAATTCCTTTCAAGTTATCATCCGGACAAGCTTCCCCATCGAAAAAAGACATTTTTGGTCATGTGACCTCTCTGATTGGTTGAAATGTCACTGCAGCATATTCAAAAAAATTCCCCAGGGCTACTGCCTAAACCTGCCAAATTTGAAAAAAATCCGCCTAACGGTTACAGAGTTATAAGGAAAACAAAATGCGGAGCCGGCGGAGCCGGCGGAGCCGGCGGAGCCGCAGGAGCCGGCGGAGCCGGAAGCTCTCCCATACACAAACAAGCGTCCCGCAAGGGACGCTTAAATACGAGAGGGTTTCCACACAGGCAAATTTTGCACATCATGGCAAATTTCACATTTCAGCTAGGACACTTGTGGTCACAACAAAGGACAAAGCAGTAATTTTTTCAAGTAGCACCTCAGACTACAATCAGGGCAAGGAAAAATTATTCCAAATACGCTGCTTAAGAAACTGTTTTCTTCCAGGTTTTATACAGTATACATTTAATCTCCACGATATTAATATTGATGCCTGGTACATAATAACTTTGCAACAGTTTTATCATTATTTTAATTTTCAAAAGAATACCTGGTTTAAATTAATATTCCCATATAGAGTAAGAAATCTAAAATTCGCCACATATCTGAAATTCATCACATGTTGAAATACTAATAAAATAAATTAATTGAGGTGGATTTGTTAAATGTACAGTAAATTTAGGCTTTTTGAACTGAAAAATACCAAATTTAAGACAAAACATCATGTTCTTCATAAAATTAACTAAGGTTTTAGAGGTGGCAAATATTAGATGCCTGGCGAATTTTAGATTTCTTACTCTACTATATTCTGAAAGATTCTTTATCTATTCTTAGATTTCAATGAAGAAATTTAATCTTGTCTTTCATTATTTTCAAAAATAATTCTTAGAATGAATTATTTTATACAACAAATTGTAAGTTTGAAAATTCATTTCAAATAAGCCCACTATTCTATTTTAGACTTTTTTTTCATTCTTCAGTTTTAATATTTTTAAAGTGAATTGGCTGTTCATAAATATACATACAACAGCCCAATTCTATTCAACAGGCCATTCTCTATTCAAAGTTAACAATAGCTACAAAATCTTCAGTTTTAAAATAACAAATGTCATGGCCATATTTCGCCAAAAATATGGTAAATTGCCTTTAATAAACATGTGTAGGTATACACTCACTAATTCCACTTAACCTATTATCCACTATGTGCTGATAGAATCTTTTACTTTTGTCGGACAGATGTGTCTTTGGGGTTATTTTTTGTAATGTTAATGAAGTGATGTATGTGCTTGTATAACTACCGGATGTTTGATACTTATTGCAACATGGTTATTTTATTAATAACATGTGTGACCTGCACATGTGACCATGTAAATTTAGGATATCAGGACTCCTTGACCAATGACTCTTAAAGGTTATACATTTCCAATGTTTAGTACAAATGACACTGTGTGACATCAGATGATTTATACTAGCACTAATAAATCAGTACTTGCAGTATTTTACACAATTCACTGAATTCAGGTAAATCAAAGCTGAACTAGTACTTACAAGGCAGTAGTTCTCTATCTGCACTCTCAGTACAGGTGGGATAGGGGTAAAACAGATGACCCTTCTCCAGTGGATACGGGATCATTCGGAATGCTGAAAGATGAACAACAGTTACACAGTTTAGGCGACATACTTTTTAAAAAAGAAATTTAATGCCTTTTGCATTGCAATAGTATAAAATTCAAAATTAATATTAATAATACTGAGTGCTGATTTTCACAGGGTATTAATTTTAACTATTTAGCTAATGAGTCTGGAATGAGAAAATTTATTGGAAATTGGTACAAGTAAATTTCTTAAAATTTGAAAAACTGTGTGAAACTTTCAAAGAGCTAAACTTTAAACTTATATACAGTAACTGAAGATTTTCCCACTTGATAATGTTTTTAACTAACTTTTTTTGGACATTTCTACATAAAATTATTAACACAAATGTAAAATCAGCTGAAGAAGATATTTTAAAGATTTTTGATAAAATATAACCAAGTTTAGTCAAAATTATATTTTTGCAAAGATACTAAATTGCAGAATCATACTGTTACACACATTTTTTTTTGGACAGTCTGTGATATATGCAGCAAACTCGATACTGATGTCAATATTTAAGACCAAAACTGAAAGGCAGTGAACTTTTGTTTCTATTGATTTATTTATAAGTTAACAGTTTTTTTTGTTAAACAACACATTAAAGTGTTTTATTTTGGTAAACAATGTTTCTATGAAATTGTAAAATGTTTGACAATGACTATTATTTTGAACAGGATCCATTTTTCAATCTTTTATGTTAAATTTATTCAACTGAAATTATAGCTCAGTTCTCCTTTTATACAAAATATGTCCACATTATTCTGAATAGGATGCCTTGATTTAGTATTTCATTTTTAAAATTTGATTTAAAAAAAAGAATGCCACCACTATACTTAATTTTATTACTTTAAAAATTCTCTTTTGCAATCACAAAATAATTCTAGTATACATATAGATGTAGGTTAATGCTGCAAAATATAAAAATCTAAACACCCTTTTTCCAGCAATATGCTCCTCTTCTACACATAAAAACTTTATGTATATAAATAAACCAGATTTAAAATACACCTGAAACTACTTGACAGCATTGGTGTAACTAGTGCTGTTAACGGTTTTCCGGTATGCGGTATTTTGTTTCGTTTTGGTAGAAAAAAACGAAATCCCCAAAGACTATTTGGGAACCGGTTTTTGAAAACGTTATTATTTTAGATTTTCTAATGGCTGATACTTCATCAAAATGACAAAAAATATATATGTATTACATACTTTTTATTATCTCTCGAAAGCCATTTCCAGTTGCAAGTTCTGGTTCATGTAGAGAAATAATCATTGCCAGTAACAAGCATACCGGATATACCGGATTTCGTTCGTTTCAAAGCCCCGGTAACCAGTTTTGATTTCTGTAAACGATGCCACCACTAGGTGTAACATGTTTTTTTTTTTTGAATTTTCCCATATATTAAACAATCTACTACAAGGAGGAGAGCTTTGCACAGCTACAACAAGTATATTCAATATTTATAAACTTATTACATTTTCATCACCAAGTGTTATTAAATGTCTAGTGTGATAAAAATGGTTTCGTACAATACATACTGCCTTCCCAGGTGCAGTGTAGAAGGTTCAGAGCTCCTTCCACATTCTTCCAATGCTTCAGGTGGAAAAATGCATATGCTATGGCCTCACTGTCCCCCCGCTTCAGAATGTGTTCCGGAGGAAGAATGATACTCTTCATCTCTAATAAATACTGAAAGACAGATACAGCCAGCACATTAAATTGATATTTTATGTTTAATGCATACACTGATGAATTACTGCTAAGAAAATCCTGAAATTTTAACTTTTTTTATTTATTTTACTTGATAATCTGTACTTGATACAAGAAAAAACACATACCCGGTACATATATTATGGTGGACCTAGAGGCAATAAAACTAGAGGCTGGGTATTTAATTTGATCAGTGTATGTATTTAATTTGCAATAACTAATCAAAATCTGGATCCCCCACTTAATAGCATAAATCAACTGGAGGTACCAGAAGAACAATATGGTGACTAATGTAAATAAATTGATGAAAATAAGAATCGCAACTATTTGTAAAAATAAAGAAATAGAAATTATGGGAAGAACAAATATTAAGTACACAAATGTGATTGGTTATCAAGTTTCATTTATCAAAATATAAATAAATTCAAAATTAGTAGGTTTAACCAATATCTGATTTACCAGTTTCTACTCGGTTTTCTGAAGAAAGTCACACCGTACACAGTATCAACCTAGTTAAAAATTGACATATTTATTTAATCAGGAGTCAATTCAAGTCACAATTCATGCCATACTAACTGAGAGATTCCCAACATCATATTGTTATTGAATGAGGCAACCATCTGGTCCCCAAAGGTGTAGGAGCCTTCTTATTTGAATCTGAAGAGACCATGAAGCTACATCTACTCAATCAGGAATTGCTCAAAACAGGGTTAAGTTCAATATAAAAAGCCAACTACAGCCCTGATCTTTTCTTCATACTTCATGCAAAAATACAAGGACTCTATTTGACAGGGTGACAGCACATACTTATGAGTAGGGCTGTAACGATTCTTCGGTTACTCGTAAACAAAACGAATCAGTTCAATACTCGAGGCAAGAAAAATGAACCGGGTCTTCGAAAACAACTAAACATAGACATAAAATCTACTACAAAATTAGATTTATGTCGAATTTTCAAAATTTGACATATTAATATTTTGCTAATAAAAGGTGTTTCCGTTTCAGTTTTTTATATTTTAAGCATTTGAAAACTTTAATTGTTTGTGTAACAATGTTTTTATAAGACAGCATTTAATATAACGTATTTCAAAGACGCCTCAAATCTCGCAAAATAAAAATGGTTAAAATTTCCTGTATTTTGCATTATAAATGTGTCCTTTTTCCAAAGTTCAATGAATGGTCAACATTCTTTCGTGTTGTACAAATTTGAACCGTTTATAAGGTGTAGTATGTCAAAATATGATACAGTTTATTTCGTGGGTGATAATGAAGCGATTAACCGAGTCCAAGTCGATTCTTCCGAAACGAAGAATCGAGATGCACTTTCAGGCTTGCTTGCAGCCCTACTTAGGAGATATTTAATCCAATACCTACTTCCTCAGATTGAAGACCAGATGCTACGATAAAAGGATGAATTTAATCCCAGCAAAAATTTTACAAACTGAGAGGCATATTGTACAAGATGGTCACCTTTGGTACATGAGGATTGAATTCCACTGCTCGATGGATTGCCTCCACTGCATTCATTTCTGCTGTATTTAAGCCACGTTTGGAAGCTGTGTCTGGTGAGAATCTACACATGTGAAGAAATACGACAATAAAGTTTTTTATAAACAGAGAAACAGAGGCAGTGCAGGAAATGCTAAGATGGCCTCACCATGTGAAATCCACCATTGAGACAACTAAGGTTGAAACTAAGAGCAGAGTCATTATTTCAAACATATGGTCATGATATGTAGTAAATGTTTTAATATTAGGTACCACTAATAAAATTTACAAAAATGTAGCTGGATTCAATGAAAGAAAGCTGGTACATTTGCTCTCTAAAGAAAGGCATGGCAACTATACAGATGTACAGGGCAACTGTATCATAATGCTTCTGTGTACCTTGGATATATGAATTTTATAGGGGATTAAAACTCCCCAAATATTTGTTGGGATCAAATGATTTTCAAGCACAGTTAATAAAATAATGTTGAATACCTGATATTTACCTTTCAGTGTAAAAAGGTCTCCCCTTGTTGGAAAGTACATAATAAGATGGTCCAATTTCTTATTTTATGTCAATTTGTTGAATCTCCTGGAGAATGTTATTGAATATTTTTTCTTGTTGACTTAATAATATGAGATCAGTGACAGACTTTACACGATGGGGTGAATATCATTTTTTTAACACTGTATATGCAGAAATATGAACCATAATGGCATGTAAAGCATTAAATAAAATTGGCAAAATTTGTAGAAAATAGTATAATGAATGAATGCTCACCATGACAAAAATGGAACTAAAGAAAATAAACATATCTCACACAGAATGACCAGCAATGTTGACACAAAGATGTTAGTCACAAATATCAGTCAAATTTGTACAATGTCCAATTTGTTGGTTGTAATTTTTTTTTAAATTTCTTTTGGGATTTTAAAATTTATATTTTTAGGAGTAAAGTGTTATTTGTGTTCTGTTTTCAATCTGCTATGAAAATATAACAGCAATATACCTCCATCTGTTCCTGTAGATAAAGCAATAGTCCATTAACAAACTATTGATTTTCCTTTTATCATTGACAATTAATTTAAGACAAAGTGGTGTGCATGTTATTCTTCCCTGACATGAGATGGGGGGGGGCTTTTTTCTAATATATGCTGAAGAAAGGCTGAGGTCAAGTATTTACTTTCTGAAATATTTACCCTCAAAATTGAAATACAAAGTTATAGAGGCTACGGGTAACATAAAGACTGTGACTGTTCTAGAATAAAATATAAAAGTAATCGATACCATCAGTTGCTCCTTTATCTATTGATTTACAATTTATGAAAGAGTGTTTACTTCCATCGCTATGACCAATTGAAATGGCAAGAAATTTTATTTTTATGTCAGTTCTACAACATTACCACAAACCCGGAGTGTTGCTTAAAAGATTTAATAACTTAAACACTTTTGTCATTGGGTGTCAACCTAGTTAAATGTAGTCAATATTTAGTTTGAGTGATGAAGTAATCAGGACTTACAAGCTTTAAAACTGGACTCTCAATAAATTTTGTAATTTTAAGGGTTGTGCTGGTGTTTGATGTCCGAGCTTTACATTCAAATTTAAGGGTTACAACAAATTCCAACTCACATGATGATGAACAAATTAGAATCTGAGTTTTAAAATCACCTGAAACATCCTTAAAACAAACAAAATGGAGCATAAAATGAAAATAAATCACTTTTCTTGCTCTGAAGTCGATTGTATTCATGATTTTTACACAAAATTTTACTTCACACCATGTTGTTATCATCTGGCAGCATAGCACAAAAGTCTGATTTTCAGTCAAAGCTTGTCGATCATTTCAAACTGAACTTTGATATTCATTACGAAGCAAACTCACAACACTAGTATTTATACATTCTACAGGGTTATAGAACTGGTACTCACTTATCCGCCACTTGTCTGGCTTTTAACAAAGCAGCTGTGTAGCATATTGTGGCAGATTTAGGCAAACTAATATCTAAAAATATAAACATATGTACACATATATATAATATTGTTGTTGCTAAGCATTTATGTTATTGATAAAATACTGGTACTCATTTGGTTGTGGTAGAAATGAGTGAAGGTAAAGTTAGGGTTTTACAACTTGTTCAATAGCCAGTGGTCATAATGGAATGGGACAGCCTGTGATTATATGACAAATTTGTTAATAACTACTCCATGAAGGACCAAAAAAAATCAGCAAAAATCATACTGCCCTGCCAAGAACTGGTCAATGAAAGCATCCACATTTTATCCCTTTATATATGACTGATATTTCATCAAAATTGTAAAAAAACAAGTTCAATCAAATACCTCAAAAACTTTTACATATTTGAGGTAAAATGTTTTCTTTGGTATTGTTACTTTATTTCTGTATTTTTTAGGGATGGGTCGGTACCAAAAATGTGTACATCGGGAGGTCGCCAATGCAAAACCGTACCGATTCCGGGACTCCGCGTTTTAGTACACTCCAAACAACATGGACGTTTCCTCTTCACGACATCGCAATAAAAGTGGCCAAATACACAAACTATGAGATAAACGCACATAATTTCTTCGGATTTCTTGTTTGTTCCCAATATTTTAAGTTTTCCTTCAATTTTATGGACTGACAAGCGAGATTGAGGTTATATATTGTCGTAACCAAAACATGGCAGTTCTGCTCAACGTTTCGCTATAAAAGTCTCCAAATGGACGAAAATATGGGGATAAAAGCTTATAATTTCTTCAGTTTTCGGGTATGTTTCTAATATTTTAAGTCTTCCTTCCATTATATATGTTCACAAGCGAAGTGGCGGTTGTAAAATCTCATCACGGTATTTCAGTAAAATGCTCTCGATACCGAGATACCGGTCCTACCGACCCATCCCTAGTATTTTTTCACATTTCCATTTTTGCCTAGATACCAAAGTTTATGTCATAAATTGTATTTAACATCACAGCAAAATAAAAGGGTTCATAATAGCCTAAAACAGCAGACTGTGTTTGGTTATTTTTTTTCTCATTTAACTTGAGATCAAAGCATTATGACACTCATCACAGAGCTAATGGAATTGGACCAAAATACATCCTAACTAAGCAGCACAAATAAAAATCACCAGCATTTAACCTTATGAATAATAAATACTAAATAAGAATGTAAATATGGCAAGACAAATGATCTGTCTGGGCAGCACCTATTGTACACACAATGTAGCCTCCTACACACACACCAGGGGAAAATTTCTGGGCCAAAGTACAAAACAAAATTGGAACTCTAAACTGCCTTGTTACTGTGATAAATCAATGCAATCTGTAACTCAAGTGACAGTCAAAACTAAAGGCAAACTAGGACTGAAGTAGAGCACTAGTGATGAAGGCAGTATAGCAGATAATAATTGTCATGTCTTTTTAAACAATCCTGTTTAATTAATTAATACAAACAATGACCACTGGAACAAGTCCTCTTCAAAACTACATATTTCAATAAAATGACTAAGTGTCTTTATGATATTTTGTCTAAATAGTCCTCAGTAACATTAAACACAACAACAATTTAAGTTATTTAATATGCCATACTCACACAGATGCATTTTACAAAATTGGGTGATACTAATAAAACAAATGCTAATTTCACTGACGTATTCTTTTCAAAAAAATATTTCAGAAAATTTTAACAAGAGCAAAATTATTGAGAGTCCTGCCATGGTTAAATCTGACTGTAATGACCACAACACTTTTGGCAATAGGTTTGACCCTGTTCAAACACATATAACAAACTTGCTTGTTTTCGATTGTACAAAGAGTAATGATTCACAAGACTAAAATGTCCAAATTTTTACAAAGAAAGTTAATAATTAAATCTATTCAATATTTTATTTTATTCTGACCAAAAGCATTCGTTACTTAAGAAATATCATTCCTGGAACCATAATAGTTTTGCATTGGCAGGACACTGAAACAAAAAATATGCTGCCGACCCATCTTTAAAATTGACTCAAATATTGAGCATGTAAGATTAAACTTAAGCTGATTTGTGACTCCTCTTTTGTTAACTCCTTCTTTTTTGTTGTAAATATGGCCCTAAATGTTTCTTTCTATTTAAAAGAGAAGTCTACACTAAGAAATTCAACGCTATGGATTATTCAATATACTTACCATCATACTTTGCTAGTAAAGCTTGTACATCTGCATAAGCTTGGATCTCCAGTAATGCTTCTATGAGATTTTCATGAATATTGAACAGGTTTAACATGGGAAATTCTTTCATAATCTGCAACACCAATAATAGACCAGATTTAAATTAAATATGGCCGAACCTCTATCCAATTATCTTGAAAATTTGTTTAGATAACTGAAGGCTTGGTAAAATGGAAGAGGTAAATTTGAGTTATCTGTTATCGTTAAAAATAGCGTAGCTTTGTCATATATCTGCAACTGTGGCCTAGTGGGTAACACACTCACTGAGGAACACAAGAGGATCTGGCTTCAATCCCAGGTACAGGAAAACATAGTGGCTCAGATGACTATTTTAAATCGGCGGTCCTCTGTCACCAAGTCCTCTCCCCAGTGGGAGGCTAAAATACTACAGGGATATTAATAAATGTTCATCCCTGAGACTGTGTCTTTCATTTAGGGAAATGTAAGTCACAAGAAAGCTTGGGCCATACATGTGGATTCAGAATGAATCAAATAGTACTTCCGAGTCCTTTGGTAAAGGAGTTGTGTTGTGGTTGAATGTGAATTTTAGAACCGGTTACCAAAAGCAGAAATTTGGCAAAAAACTGGCTGCATATGATTTAGTAAACACCAAGACATAAGTTTTCAAATCCGTATATGAGCAAAAACTCGCATATAAATATGAACTACAGTGTGCTTTTTGAAGACTTTTGAGGACAAAATGTGTGATATATTGATAGACCATTACAAAATACTGTGTAGTATTTGTTGTAGTTGAATATTTTGGTAAACTTATGTTAAAATAATGAATATGTGAGGGAACCGGAATTGATTAGAAGAAAACGGAAAACATCCGGATCAATGTCTTTCGGTCAGCAAATGGGTTTCTGGTTTGCTGTTTTCAACACTATAAAGGAGATATTGTACTGATATATACAAAAAAAAATACAATGAAGTGATTATACAATTCAAAATGACATGGTAAAGTATTAACTTTTATCAACTAGACCATAGTTGTACAGAGGGCTCTGTGCAAGTAAAATTCTGATTTGGATGAAAACAGTTTAAGCTCTGTATTATCAAAATACACCATCATGTAGGTATAAATATTTTGTTATTTATTCTTTATAAAACTTGCAGTTTCTTTTTTCGTTAGGTATATAAGAGTTCTCAGAGGCCTAGAAGTGAATAGGTTTGTCATTTAACCACTTGACTTGCACATCTGTGGTTATGGGTTCAAGTCCAGTCCATGTGAACTTGTGGGGGCATGTCCAAATACGACCTTCAACTGTAGAATGGGATGTAAAACCCCAAGTATGACCTTTATGGATATTGGCGGTTATTCTTATGCAGAGTCTGTAGTTTAGAACTATACAGAATCTAAACAAAAATATAATTTGTAAGGCTGAAATGATAACCAAAATTTGCTAGCCAGTTTGCTGCTTATATTAATCATTGACTCACTGGTCAACTGTTTCTGAGGTTTAGCATGTTTGAGGAAATACCAAAAAATCAAATGGACACATGTGTTCCGGACATAAATAAACAAAATGGCGGATCGTGGGATGTTAGATATTTTAACATAAAACACAAATTTGCAAATTTAATAAGTAAATTAAATTTTTATAAGTTAATACCCTATCCAATGGACAATTGCTTTACCGGTCGGCGCGACCGGTCCCGCCAAACGACAGAAAAAGTCATTCTGTATAAAATACCGGCAGGACCGGTCACAGTGTGTACGTTCGCCAGGTGTCGCCTCATGCATACTTCCTGTCTAGTCAGAATGACGTCATGGCGTCTTTTTCGTTGTCTAGACCTAGTCAGACCCCTAGTAAGCTGATAGCGGGGCCGGCTGGGAGGGCCTTGTCTGTCCATTGGATAGGGTATTAACTTATAAAAATTTAATTTACTTATTAAATTTGCAATTTTATTGCGTTAATACATCCTATCCAATGGACAATTGCTGAATAACTACCGCTTGGCTGGCGGGTAAGTTACTAGGGACTATATTGGAACTCATGCTGGAGTATTGAAAAGAATTTTATTATAATTAAGCCTGGGCAGACCTTGAGGTCAATGACCCTAAGGCTCTGGTCGAATATCATCATCCGGTTCTAAACTTGAACCGTCAGTCGACCTTGCCCTCCCCCCCCCCCCTTTTTAAACAGAACTGCTCTGAGGTAGGGGAAGAGAGGGATGAGTTCAGTCCCAAGGAACAATTCCCAGAGGAAGCATGTCAGAAGATTTTTTTTTTTTTTTTTTTTTACTTAACTGAGTCGATATATATACACTATATACATATGTACAGTGATGTCTCCTCCTTATAGGGCTTGTTGATGGACCTGCTGAGCAGCCACTATAGGCCCTAAGTGGAAAAGCTCTGAATCACCCCAGGCAACATCCTTCAGGTAAAATTGTGTGAAGGTGTTGTGAGATTTCCAGTGACAAGCTGACAAAATTTGATCTAAAGAAATTCCAGATTGGAAGGCTTTAGAAGCAGCAAAGGCCCTTACATCATGAGCTTTCACTTGATGTAAGGTAAGGGCTTGTTGGTCAGAGAGCTCATAGCATAGGATCACAGTCTGTTTGATCCAGGAGGAGACGGTGGCAGGAGAGATGTCCTTGTCAAAACCTTTCTTGAAGGAGACAAAGACCAATTCTTTGTTCTGCCTGAGGTCTGAGGTTCTATCCAGATAGTATCGTAAGGCCCTGACTGGACAGAGAGACCTATCACCTTTAAGTGATTTATCCAAAGTGGGAGCCAAGGCTGGGATCACCACCGGGGCCACACTATCTGGGCCCTCCCTAGCCAGTTGGTTCTTAGATAAGAAGCTGGGGGAAGGGTACAGGGACACCTTTGACCAATCTGACTGGTGTCGAATGTTCTTGTGTAGCCAAGCATGAATCTCACTCCTCTGTTTACCAGAACCTAGGGCCATCAGGAAAACCGTCTTAAAGGTTAAGTGTTTTAAGGAGGCCTCTTTCAAAGGTTCAAAGGGCGCTTTTGTCAGCTGGTGGAGGACCAGAGACAGGTTCCAGGAGGGTATGCCTCTCCTACCTTTTGGTCTGTCTCTGTGGAAACTATCCAATAGACGAGTGAGATTCTCATCTTTGCTGATATTAATCGGATCATTGCCCAGTTTGTCTGCAATGGCTGATCTGTAGCCATCAATAGTGCCTGGTTGTAACTTCTTGTCCTGGAACAAATGCAGGAGGAAGTCAGCAATGGCTGTTAAAGGTGGTGTCCTGACGTCCACCTGATTACTGAGGCACCACTTTGTAAAAATGGTCCACTTTGCCTCATAGACAGATCTGGTTGATCTTCTTTGAGGAGCCTCAATTCGTGCTGCCACTGCCTCAGAGAAGCCTTGCTCCTTGATTGCTGAGGCTCTAGGAGCCAGGCATGTAGATTCAGATTCGACAGGTTCCTGTGAAGGACCTGGTTGAATGGCTGAGACACTAGGTTGGGTATGCTGGGCAGACACAGTGGGATCTGGCTTGACATTGCTACCAGATCCCAAAACCAGGGCATGTTGGGCCACCCTGGGGCAATCAGAATTATTCTGTTGCAGGGATAGTCCTGAAGCTTCTCCACCACTTTGCCCAAGATGGCTGCCGGTGGATAGGCGTATGGGTCCAGATCCTCCCAGGAGAGGCTGAGGGCATCCACTGCCCATGCCCGGGGATCTGGTACCGGTGAGACAAACTGAGGAAGTTTGTTGTTGAATCTGGTGGCAAACAGGTCCACTTGGGGTTGGTGCCACCGGTTGCATATAGCTTTGAACACTTCTGGATGAAGCGACCACTCTGTTTGAATGGATTGGCCAAGCCTGGATAGCTTGTCTGCTATCACGTTCAACCGGCCGGGGATGTGACGTGCCCTGAGGGTTACTTGTTGCCTGGTGCACCAGGACAGTAGTCTCCACAGTAGGGCACACAGCGAGCCCGACTTCATCCCCCCCTCTTTGTTGATATAAGCCACCACTGTTGTGTTGTCTGTAGCTATCAACACTGTCTTGTTGCAGACGAGGGTTCGAAAGTCTTTTAGAGCTAGGAATACTACTTTTAGCTCTAACTGGTTTATGTGTAATTTGCTCTCTGGAAGAGACCAGGTTCCTCTTGCAGTGTGCTCGTCTAAGTGAGCGCCCCACCCTTCTTTTGATGCGTCTGTAAAGATTTGCAGAGCATGTTTTATAGGGTGTAAAGGTTGACCTAGTAGTACATTGCCTTCCTCCAGCCACCACTTTAGATGGGGGTGGAGGGACTTGGGAACCGGGATCACCTTTTCCAGAGACTCTGGGACCCTCCAGTTGTTTTTCAAGTGCCACTGTATGGGCCTCATGTGTAGTCTCCCCAAGTGAACTTGTTTTTCTGTTGCTGTGAGGAGACCAATGAGGGACATGAACTGTCGAACCAGACAAACCGGACAGAATTGACTGGATTTTGTCTGTTAGGGCTAGCCAGCGTTCCTGGGTAGGTCTGACCCTGCCCTCTTCCAAATCGAACTGGTAACCTACGAAATTGAAAATCTGCTTGGGTTCCAGCTCTGATTTCTCTTCGTTTACCAGCCATCCCAAGTCTTTGCAGAGAGTCAGTAATTTTTGTGTGTGCTGAAGGCAGACTTGGGGGGACTTGGCTCTGACCAACCAGTCGTCGAGGTACTGGTGGATCCTTATACCCCGCCTCAAGGCTAGCCATTTTACTTCTTTGGCTATCATTGTAAATTCCCTGGGGGCTGTGGACAGGCCAAAAGGTAAGGCCTTGAACTGATAAGTCTTGTCTTGGATTTGAAAACGCATGTACTTCCGGGATTGGCTGTTTATGGGAATATGGAAGTACGCGTCTTTGAAATCTACTGAAGTCACCCACTCCCCTGATTGGAGGGAGGTGCGTATTGTTTCCGGGGTCTCCATTTTGAAGGTTTGGGTCTTCAGAAAATTGTTCAAGTTGCTCAGATCCAAGATTGGCCGCCACCGGTTGTTGGGCTTTGGTACAAGGAACAACCGGTTGTAAAACCCCAGAGATTTTTGGTTTAGGACCAGCTCCACAGCATTTTTGTTTAACAGCTGATGCAATGCCTCCAACAGGTAGCTGTTCCTGTGGGGATCTACATAGCAGCTTGTTATTGTCGGTTCTCTTGTGAGGTGAGGTCTGGACCCGCATGGCAGAACGTAACCCTCTCTTAGGATTGAAACCACTCTGGGGTTTACGTTCAGTGCAGCCCATTTTTCCCAAAAAAGGTGTAATCTTGAGCCTACAGGCAGATTTGGTGCAACAAGTGGGACATTTGTAACATTGTGGACAGAACTCAACTGATTTACACAGGAAACATTTTTCACAGACTTTATTAACATTTGATGATCAGGCATTACGTCTTTCTTTTGCGACGACCCTTCAGCAAAAAGAACATGATTGGCAACATGACATAATACAGGATACTGAGTTCTTTTGTCCCAACAACAGTTCTCTCCGGGCACTTTTGAGTCTGTAATAACACCTGACACAGAAGTCTCTATCTGACTCTTTACAACACAATAATTGTTATTTATATTGCTTCTGTGTCTTTGCAGGTCGCTGAGAGAAAGAGGAGGCCTTGCCCCTGTTAGATTTGTTACCCCGGCGCCTAAGCTGCTTCCAAGCTGGAAGGGTAGACGATTGCTCAAAACGTTGGTGGCCTTGCTTTGTAGACTGAGCATAAGGGTGGTAACGTGATGTCTTTCTTGCCGGACCGGGAGTACGCTTGTCCTCAAAATGGCGTATCTCCTCTTCTGCTTTGGCAATCATATGGTCAGGAAACAGTGCACTCATGTGAAGTGGGGCAGACCTGAGGGCCATGAGGGTATCCTGCTTGATGCCGGACCGGACAAAATCTAGATAACTGTCCCTCCTAGCTAAGGTCAAGTTGGCCACATTAACAAAAACACCATCGGAAAGATCTTGCATGGTGCGAGCCATTGCCTGTGTGATAGATCTATTGAAGGTGACCAAAAAATCCAGTTCGTCAGCCGCCTGAGTGAGTGAGGCCTTTCCCTTAACCGTAATTCCCTGGATCACTTTCAATTGGTTTGTCATGTTCTCTTGGACCTTGGTAAGGCAACGACTGAATGCTGCTGCCTGGTTGCACATATACGTCTGGTCCCGTGCAGCCCGTTCCCACTTCCTCAGTGTGTCCTGTGACACCGGACGAGAAGCTGGGGCAGAAGGGAGAGAACGACCAGCTATCCTTGGAAAACTGCTATTAAGACGAGCAGGTTCACTGGTCCAGGTGTACACCTTGGAACGGGAAAAGTCCTTCTTCTCACTATGCATTCCGTACCACTTCAAAGTTCTAGGTGACTTAACGAACTGATCTTTACTGAGTCCGGCAGTTTCTGTATTACGAGTGGGGTATCCCTCTTGTAAGGTCACATTAAGTTTCTCAACCTTGCGACAAAGCCACTCATCTACTGGTACTTTAACAGAGATTTTCCCAGTCTGTGCTGTTTTGGTACCGGTGAAGGGATAATCATCTTGAGATGAGGAGGCGGAGTCAAATTCTGGGATGTCGGTCCAGGCCATAAAAGACCTAACTCCCCTTAAAGTCTCCTGGTAACTTTGTTCAGCAGAAAGTTCTTGATCACCCTCAATAAGTTCTTCCTGTCCTTGAATAGATTCCCGGTCAGACAATTCCCCCTCGTCCGGTGAAAGAGATGACCGGTCTCTGGCAACTTCTTGTTCCGGTTCCTCAACAGGGACTGTGGGACCGGTAGGGATGGTACCGGGAGTAACAGGCAGTACCGGTGAATGCATCTGAGGTTTATCACCGGAGGTGGGTGAGAAGACAGGTTCCTGGTCAGCTGGAAGATTTTCTGTGTCTGTACCGGGGGCCTCAACAGGCTGGGTAGCTGACACGTCTTCTGGATTCACACGCTGGCTGCCAGGCAGGACACCGGAAACCTCAGGAGGTAGAGAAGCTTTCTTAGTCTTCTTGTGACCGGTGGGCTTCTTCTGCTGCTGCATAGAGGTGGAAGCAGCAGTTGGAGGAATAAAAGGCCTGTCTGTAACCGGAACATCAGTTTTCTTGACCGGTTCTACTGGAACTGAGAAGCTTTTCGCCATGGAAAAGGGCTTCCAAACTGGAAAATCTTTCAGACCACTTGTCGTCTAATGACTGTAGTTCAGTTTGAAGCTCTGAAGATTTGCTGGATTGGCCAACTGCGTCTTCTGAGCTTCTGTGAAACTATCACAAATGGAGCATGGTTTCTTTGCTACACAGTCGTCCCCTCCAATCCCTTTCTCACGACAGCGAGCACACTTGGTATGAAGATCAAATAGGGCCATAACGTGGCGGCACGAGCCTCTACGTTGGCCAGGGGAAGACATATTGCTCCAGGAATAAATAGATATAAAACACGTTGACAAATAAAGTGAAAGTCTCATAAAATATAAACTTCTTTAACACTGCAGGAAACACGTCCGTACACACTGAGCGCCAAACGAAAAAGACGCCATGACGTCATTCTGACTAGACAGGAAGTATGCATGAGGCGACACCTGGCGAACGTACACACTGTGACCGGTCCTGCCGGTATTTTATACAGAATGACTTTTTCTGTCGTTTGGCGGGACCAGTCGCGCCGACCGGTAAAGCAATTGTCCATTGGATAGGATGTATTAACACAATAAAAAAAATATTTTGAATTGATATGTTAACCGTTATGTTATGAAAACAGTTAACCGGTTCAACAATATTGGCGTCGCCTAGTGCTTGGGAAACCTAATATTTGGCTAGTATATTTAATTGTTTCAGCCTTAGTAATTTGATTGTCTGAGTCAAAAAATCAATGTTACTTACATCTTTCATAATTTTCACAGCTTCTTTAATTTTTTGCAACTTCCGAGCGCACATGGCCAGTCGCCGCTTTATATACACTAACACGTTTGTGTCTCGTCCTGTAATAGAATGCAAAGGAACGATAAAGAGTGACACAGCAGTTATTGGAGTAAAAAGTGTAAAATTCATCACTAAAAACATACCTTAATATTTTTATAGCAAAAAAAAAAAAAACAACAACAAAAAAAACAACCAGTCAATTCACAGAAATTCTGCATTGCTTAAATCCCCCAAATACTCAAACTAAAAAATTTTCAAAATTTCAAGAACAACAATGTGGGCTTTTCCTGGAGGGGTGCATTTCCTGGTTCTTACTTTAAGAAACATAATGCTTGAATTGTCAAAGGATCACAATTGATATGGTGACTACAACATCAAACAACAGTCTTGTATAGCTAAGGACAAGTGACTGTTGTCAATGATAGAAAGCTCTCAAACAAGATCTCACCATGTCTTGAGTGTTCACAACCAACAAGTGCTCACAGGGAGTTACAATGTAGAGAACAAACAGAACACACATGATACAAATCATACAATGTCAACTATGAAGTGTGACAAAGACTGGAAACATTTACTGCAATAGTTTCAAGTAGCTATCAGTCACCTTATTGACAGCTCTACTTTCCTATGTTTTTATTATAAGAGAGAAAGGCAAGACACCAGATATTGGTTCACAAGCAGTACTACTTGAATATCGTGTGACACACAAAAAAATATTTGGCTTATTTTAATTACCTGTAAATTCAATACATACAAGGTTTACAAAATATGTGTTTCCTCAATTTTTTAAATAAAACTGAAAACTGTGTACACAGAAAACTTTAAGTACAATGTACCAGTTATCCCTAGTTGTATATTTTCATGGTAAAATATCTACTCCAGTTCTCATTTATGCAGACAAAAACAATGTATATTTAATTTTTGAGATGAAAGTTCTGACGTTTATGAGCAGTGGAAGACACCGCAGACATTTGCTAAAGAAACATAAATGTTAGATAAGCTTTAAAACGGATACCAAATATTTGAATATTTACTGAATATTGAAATAGCGACTTGGCTTTTCATATTTTTCAAAGATAAATGTTTATGACTGGAAGTGTTTTTCCCCCACAGTTATATTTCAATATTTTCGAACAATTATGCCAGTTTTTTCACTTTTTATTTCAGGACAAGTAATAAATAATAGAAAATGCCACATCATTAAAGCGACAGAAAAGACGTCAGAAATGGTAATGTGATGACAATTACATACTATATTTTGTAAATGTCACCCTTTTGTTTTGTCCTATTTTTTTATAAGTATCCTTCATGGTAAAATGTCATTGGCAATATATTAAAATACATGCAATTTTAACAGAGTTGTCGTTTAAAGATATTTGATTAAATTTATATGTTTTCATTGTTACGATGAAATATTGGCAAAACAGGAAAAGTGTTTTTAGGGGGGGCTGTATCTGCCGACATTTTGAGAAATAACTTGAAATGTTTGGCGAGATAGTTCCAATTTTCACAAATACTTGACAAGATTTAATAAGCCAAGATGGCCACACCAAATTAAAAAAATTTAACACGGAGTCTTTGAACTCTGGTCTACCCTGCAGAGAGAAAATTAACTCAAAATTAACTGTCTATCTTTTTCTTTCTAAAATATATTAGTGATTTTTAAAAACTCATTTACGGCAAAAAAAATATCAAAGTTAAAAATTAGAACAATTAGTATCAGCAGTCTCAAGTATCCTTTACAGTAGAAAAAATACCTTGCATCAATTATCAAGTTCCCAAATTTTTTGCCCATCTATCTACAGTATTGAATGATAAAAAAACGTTTTGCATCTGGAAAAAAAATGTGACATAATACTAGCAGGTTTTAGGAGAAAAAAAAATCTAGGCAAGTCACTTAATCAATTCTTGCAAACGTAAAAACTAATTTTCTTGGCCCCTGTTCTGTCCCTTGATTTTGAAAATTGACTATCTCTCTTTGTGTTGCTGTGCCTTACTAGAGTGAAGATTAAGCCCTATATAAGTCCAGTTTAGATCAGATTAGATTCTTCACAATGCAAAGTTCTTCACTAATTGACCATAAAACATTATGCCTTGTTTTAAAGCAGTCTGAAGTTGTCTGGTAACTCTTATTACACATCGTTACTTGGCTCAAGTTTATGCCTGATCTCATAAAACCTTGTGCAATAAATCACAATATATCAGAATGAATTAATGGTTAGGCAGCCTTTTGATAATAGACATTGATCTGGTTGAATATGGTATAATAATAGACTCACTGTGTAGTGCCTCATGCACAGCCCCCTGATGTTGTGTCTGCTGAGACTTCTTGTAATTGGACTCTGCATGTTTGTATGCCTGTTTTAACAATTTCTCAGCCTGCAAAGTTCCAGAGAAAAAGAAATAAGCACTGCAGTTACTGATATTAGTATGATTCCACTGGAACCATTTACTTGCATGGAATATTTTGGTATGACCAGAACATCATAAAAACAATGAATATCGGTGTCTGTAATATCAAAACCCACTTTTCATTACAAAAATGTGGAATTGTTTATTGGCTTACCACTTTTTAATTTCCTTCCATATATCTGAAAATGCCATCATATTGATTTTTCAGTTGGTAAGTATGTTTCCCATTAGAAATCACTACAGCTTTTTCTTTATATTTGTTTTAATGGAACACTATTACATCAAGAAATGTGTCTTAAACCTCACACAATGCCACAGTAAAAATTCCCCTATTAGAATACTGTCCAAATGTTAACATGTACATGAAAATAATAAATACACTTACATCCACTATAGAGCTACTTTCTTCCTCTGCGAGTAATATCATGGCTGTAGGGCATCTGCAAAATGAGAAATGCATTAAAAATATCATTCTAATTTAAAACTAATTGAATTGCCTGTTATCAGTATATCCATAATTTCATAATAAATTTTCATGGATATTTTTGGCATTCTGAAATACTGACTTACTAAATTTTCAAATATGCATTTGTCATTGATTACTCTAAAACCACTTCTTCAACAATAGCTATTGCTCCTCGATGTTTGGTGCATTCTGGAACCCTTTTTTATCCTTTGTCCCCCGCCTTCAATATTTTTATTCACCCTTTTTCACACCAGTGCTAAAAGAATCTGAGAGGGCGAGGGTGGCAAACACTCCATCGGATTCACTTTACAAGAACAGTGAAATGTACAAACAATACCACCAACATTTTTGTTATTTACAATAACAGTGTTGGTACATCCACTCTGGCAAGTGGGAAGTAGCCTTTTACCACCTTTCAAAAGTCACAGTTATATCAGGACTGGACACCAGTCTTTTCCACATACTGTAAGGACTTGGGATTAAAACCCCATAACCTCAAGTGATAAGTGATTATTTGGCAAAATTTAGTAACCACCGAGTCATTTAGGCCCCACACAGACATCATTCATGTAAAAAATTCGGCTTATTTCACATTCCACTGTAAATGGTTTTAATTTTGGATTTATCCATGTTTGATGTAGAAAAAGCTATCTATCCTTCCTGACAATACAAATATTGCTTGTTACAGGCACAATTGTAAGTGTGCTTGAACTTTTAAATGTTAGTGCAAAAACTGTACAGCTTTTATAATAGACTGAAAGTAGGTACAGCAATCATACAATCCCTATATATGCCCCATATATTGCACATAAATCTTTAAATTTCCAAGGTCAGGTTGGTTTCTTATTAGTTGAAACATTGAACTTGAGCACAAAGAGTATACAGCTTCAGACTCAAACAAAACACATACACACAAAAAAAAAGAGTTTATATAAAAATAATTGCACTCACTCAGGGTTTTTTTCCAGAGCTTCTTTGGCTGCTTTAATTCTAGCTTGAGGATTTCTTTCTCTCCACGCCATTTGCATTACTGTAAAAATACAGCAAAAACCATAGGATCTACTATATTATAAATCAAATTAATAAATACTGCACGGAATAAAAAAAAAAAATAAAAATAAAGTTACACTTAAATTGAGGCTGTGAGAGTTTTACCTTGTTACCCCAAAACGTGAGAAAAAACTTTAAAAATATAATTAAAATCAATTACTTGAGTGAACTTTAAACTTCAGGCTACACTGAGAAATTCACAATTTTTTTCCCCCAAATCTTAACTTTTTTCCAATATTTCTTCAGATGCTTGCAGTTTTGACATGACAGAAAAAATACCACAATATTTTCCCCAAATCTTTTCCTATATAATTGTTCACTTTACCTTCGTACTCTGGTTTCCCCGCATCATATTCACAGGTAAAGAAAGTCTGGTGGTCTTGAGCAGACAGGTTCATGTCGTAATACGTGAGAGGCTCTTTCTGTGTTGACCAGGTGAAGCGGATGTACTCTGATCCTCTGAATGGGTTCAGTGGATTGCGCCACACTTTACATTCTACAACAAATGCTCTACAAGTAGAAATTTTAGCCAAGAAAATCTGACTTATTCTTACTTTTTTTCAGAAATTCACTGGAAAATGTATTTTCACTAATGACTAGTTTGTTAATTAACACAGATTTAAGATTTCAGTAGGAATTAATTTTCAATATCCAAGTTCATTAGCTAACAAAGCTAAAGGTAATGCCTACTGAAAATTTTAAATAACACTGTATCCAAATACTTTCTAGGCTATTTTCTTTATCCCTTTTCAATATTAATGTTTTGCAAAAGGCCGGTAATCCTTAAAATCAGATTGCAACACTGCAAATACTCTGAAAAAGTGCAGCTCAAGTCATCTCATCCATGATGAGTGCAAAATGGAGTGGTTAACATAAACCAAACGCATGGAAAGAAAATATGAAATTATGAGAAAACCCCTTTATTTGGCTTTAAAAAATGAGACATTCTCTTCGGCTTTATGATTTTTGTCACAATATTTGGACATCGTATTGGGAACTTAAAAAAGGGGATAACTCATCATAACTCTGTTAAGACACTCAATATGAAGTTCTAAACCGGGCATTCATAAATTTATTAAATTATACATACATTATTTTCCATGAATAATCATCATGTTTGCTTACAGCTAGTTACCTCTGCCAAGGAGGTATTACTTCATGACCGTTTGTTTCTGTTTGTTTGTTAGCACAAATATGAAATACTACTGGTCGGATCTTCCTGGAAAAATTCAGAAGTTGGGTCTTAACCAACCTATATCACAATACATTTGGAGTCATCTGGCTCACTGGCTGGATACAAAAAACATACCGTAAATGACCTATTTAGCGCACAGTGCGCTAAGGAAAGACTATTTTATTCAATATTTGGTGGGAATAAGTTCCCCTTTTAGCGCACCCAGTATGAAACACTTTCTGGGATGAAGTATAGGTCAAGCCGGTAAGAATAACGGTGTTCCGACATTTAGTATCTACTAAAAATAACCACTTCCTGTAAATATGGAGGTAGATATAAACAAACTCAAAATGCATGGCAAAAATGTCAATTTATTTAGTAAAAATACGCATAATATATAAAAAATATGTGGATATTGTGCACTGTCACCGACGATATTGCCGTGACAAAGAGATAGGGTGCAGTTACAAGGGCGGATGCGCTAAACAGGTCATTTACGGTAATCCGGATTTTCACATTTACTTTTTATTACCTGCCTAAATGCAGCCCAGTATGTTAGGTTTGAATTTCACTTCTTTCTGCTAAGTCTAATTTGTGTCACATTATGTGGCGAATTTTACATATGGTGGTGACTTTTACAGTCCTAACTCAAACATAAGCAAGTTGATCTGCAGTCAGAATTGATCTCATACAACACAGCCAGGGGGAACTGGCTGTCACAACCTATATAACATGGAACATTGCTTAGTGGATCAATTACACCCACTAGTCAAAAAGAAAGAAGTCCCACAATATTATGATCATTTAATGGGGAAATGGAGCTCTCTGAAAAAGACAGGATGTAATGGAAGCCAAAGAAATAATGCAATTTCATTATGTATCACATTAATACAGATATGTAGTCATAAAAAAAGACTGAGTACTAAATTGCCCTTGAAACAGTATTTTAGGTAAAAAAAATACAGCCAATTGGTCATCTACCAGTTTATTAATTTCTCCTATGCCTGACAGTAGTTTAGTTCAAGGTTTCATGGGCCCTGGTCTATTACATTACGATTAATAACATTGATCAATAAGACCACTACTGTGGCAGTTATCTCCCAGTGGTTAATCCTATGTTACGAATCCAGGAAATACAAATAAATAAAATCTATCATGTATTTTTCAAATACTAGCAGTTACGGCAGCAACCTTAATGCGCTTACATTTGAGGCATCTTTGGGACTTTAAGGCTACCATAAAATGGACAACTTTCCTGGATTAAGTACAATCGTAAACTAAATAAAATCCACTTTGTGTTGTTTTTCCAATATTAGCTTAAAGTCAATACCTGTATAATGAAGTAGTCTCTAAGGGCCATCCGGAGATAAAAACCCACCATACATCCACTTTATCTATAATTTTACATGACATTCACCATGACATAATTATCTCTGCCCTCATATTTTTTGTAAAGAGATATGGTGACTTCAGGGATAATGAGCCTGAATTATGTGAAAATGTTTAACTAAATATGCTTCCTTCTACTTTTTTCACTGATATATTTTTGGAGTATGACTCTTTTTGTCCGAGTTATCATTTTATTAGGCGTACATATTGCTACATATATTTGTGTTTCACTATTTTCAGAGTCAAAATATACTGCTGCCAGACTTTAAAGCTCACAAAGAAGTAAAATTTACATGTCGCCATTAATCTTTAACGAATACATTTTTAATAATAAAACAACATAATTTGCATTTTTTCCTGGATAAGACGTAAAAAGATGCATCTTCTAAATCTATTACCTATCTCTGTACCTACTTCACTGCTAGTTAATTAAAATTAGGAAAAAATTCACATAATACATGTTAATACTCTTATCTAATCCCGGATTGGGGAAGACATACTGTTACCCTAAACAACTATTTTATACCAGGTACTGAGGAGGAGGTTCCGTTTGTGGAGTTGTTGTTCTGTGTGTTTGTATTGCTACTTTCTGCCTCGGGTACATCACCACCCAGTAGTGGGGAGATGTGGTTCAGTGACACCTGCTCGATGAATGATGTTCCATACTTCTTAAAGTACCACCACTCAAAGATCTGTGGAACAGAAAATGTAAAGAATACATACATTGTAATTACAAGTTACACATATACTCAATGAACAACAGGGCTACTTCTTGAAGTAGTATGTCCAGTATGTGGCCAGGGGTCAGGGTAGAGAAGGGCCAGACCAGTTGCGACCATTATTAAATGTCAATTATTTTACTTTTGACATTCACTGTTGAATCTTTCAGAGATAATGTACACAAAGCTGGGAGAAGCTGCTAGTTGGGTAGGAACTATATAGAAACTTCCGAAATATTTTTGCAGGATGGATTTGTAGATTGACAACCACCAGGTCACGACTCAAAGATCTGCCAAAAATGCGAAAACAGTTTGAAAATTACCACCACTATGCCAACAGCCTAGTAAGTAGTGACATACCTATTCCAAGCAATTCTACTATTTGACCATTTCTTCCTGCTCAGTTATATCACTCCCCATAAAAAGACATTATTCTTAACAAAAAATGATGTCATATGAATCTGCTTTATCTTAAAAGGGAGATTACATCAGCTTGTAATTCTCTGTCAGGAAACTTGATAATGCAACTGGGCATAAATTCCAAGGGAAAAAGCTCGATGGCTTTAAAACACCATAAAACTGTAGTCACACCGGGGCCGTAATCACAAAGTGGATTACGGAAAGATAAGCTAAAAAATAAGCTTAAGTTAATCCAAAACTAATGGATTAGGATTAAGGTTGGTAGTCACAGAGAAGTTAATCTAATTGTTGGATTAACTCTGGATTAAGTTTAATCCACCAAAAGAATGGATTAACTTTTGGATTAAATACAATAGTTGAATCTGCTCAAATTAATCCAAAAAATAGCTTAACTTTGTGAATATTGATTCAAAGATAACCTTAGCCATTTTTCTGTAAAAATTAATTAAGTCTTTGAGGGCTTTCCCATACAATTAATTTACCATATTAATTAGAAAGCCTGGTAATTTAGAAGTAGTTGGCTAATTACCTTGAGGTTTGACTTAACTGGATTCAACTGTGTGTTATACACTCTTGATAACTGGTTACCTAAACAAATATGTCAACAAAGTCCTATTATCATTTACTGCATTAAACCTACTGCATAAATGCAAAATTCCATCGATAAACGGTAATATTCCAACTGATGCTATCGGAAACAACATTCTCCCCTTGGTCAAGGTTCGGATAACATTGTTACATACATTATTGTCATGAACTAAATTCCGATCCATGACTAGAGCAATGCAAGGTAAGTGACCATTCAGAGGACTTAATTAACCACTGTGCCATTGAGGCTCTTTACAAATTGATACATTGTAATTATTGTACACTTGTAGTTTCCTCTCCGTTTACCTATTTTCACATTTTATCTTTAACTAAGGAAACAATTGCATAAAATGAAGGCTTAAATTAAATTTTTGGAGTGATATCTTCAAGTTGTAACTCGACAATCCATGACAAAAATAAAACATTGTGACCTTGGTCCATGCAATTAACATTTATTTCCACTGTATTTTATGGACATCCTTCCATTTCTAGATCCCTCAACCAAATTTACACACTTTACATTTCACTTTGTCCCTGAAAAAGTGTGTAGGATTGGGGGAATAAATCCAAAAAAAATGGGCAATAAATATACAACTGGTTCAACTGAGTTCAGAGTATTGTTTTCTAACACAAAGCAGGACAACGTGCAAGTGGTATTTCATCTCCTTTTTAGAGGATATTGAGAAGAGTCACGTCAGAAGAAGCCCATATGTTACTGGATTGATGAAGCATTATTCTGTGCTGTGATTATAGGTTAACAGACTGATTTCTATTTTTTCAGAATTTTGGATCTAATTTTCATTTTGCGGCTTGACAGGTGTGAATCCAGTATATCTCTGATTTTCATCTGAGGATAAAGACTCCTTAGTAGCTTCTAAAACATTTATAGCATCTCTAATTTGAAAATACTATAACCTGGTAATTAGAATGGCCCACATTTTGACAAAATGTAATAGCGTTGAGTTCAGATTTGAGAAAACACAAACCAGAATCAGTCCAGATATAAGAGAGGATGTCCCAGTCAATGCCACGTAGAACTTGGGTGTCAGGGTGTTCAGGAACATGGTAGCTGTAACATAAAAATAACACTTCTATTATATAACCATTGTTTTGAGCTTTTTCCTGACAGAGGCAATAGATGTTACATTGTATACATTTTCTGGTAGATCATTCCAAGAATTATGAGTATCATAGGAATCAAAGTGTTTGACTGACTTGTAACTTGAAGACAGGAACGGAGGAACCGTCAGGTACTGATGATCAGGGTGACTACGAGTGGTATACTTACCAGAGTTTTATATGTCAAATTCTGGTCTGATTGTTTCCAGAGTGGGTATACATCTACCCACTAACCAATGCAACTATAATTTACAGCACTTAATCTCCATAATGGGATATTCTAAAGTGTAAAAACCAGTATCAGTTTTTAAAGTGCAGTTCTTGCTACAGTTGATTCCCAGCAGTTTCTGATACTGGGAAAATAGCACTTAAAGCCTAATTCTGAATAATACTGGTTCTACTTAATGGGGATATATGAACTATATATTTATTATCCACATTAACCAAAATATAATTTAATCTGTACTCGAGGATACACAAAATTGACCTTCTCAAAGTCACTAGAAATAGACTTCATATCCTTGTCAATAAATACCTAATACCAAATTTGAAAGCTGTTGATGAAATTTTTATTGAGCTTTCATATCTGAAAGTAAGTCTCTGAGACAAAAACAAAACCAATATACCCCGAGATGAAAGGTGCCTTGATAATAAATACACAACAAAGGGAAAAGATACCAGGAAATAACATCTCTCTCTTCTATTAAACACTTTCATTAGAGTTACCATGGAGATATATTCATTAAATATTAGCTGTCTACAAGATGTGCAACTCAATTAGTAAGCCATAAATGAGGAGAAAATTACCTTTTGTTCGTGAGACAGATGGGTAAAATGAGAAGAGAAGTCTTATAATACCGTGCAGTGAAATGGTAGTATAATGAGGAACTGTATAATGAGACATCTCAAGTTATACAGGAGCGGATTATGCAGTCTTGAAAGGAAAAGCTAAGGCTAAAGCTGAGAGACCTTTTATGGCAGATACGTATGCGTATCCATGTGCGTATGTGTACATGTAAAAAAATCCCTCCCACTATTTTAAGTTGATATGACTCCTTCCATCCGTGTACGTATATACAGATGCGTACTGACCATAGATGTATGTATTTGTAATTTAAATTCCACTACTTTCCTAACATAAAAATAGTAAAAAATATATAATCAGTTTACTTATTCCACACTTCAAAGTTAATTTTTTGATGGCCTTAACACATACACCATTATTTTTCAGAGAACGCTACACAGTCAGGCAGAATGCATCAAGTTATACTAGTTTACACACACAAATTTCTTTCATAAAATTTTTAGCCTCATAGCAGGCTTTGAAATAATTTTTTTCTCCTATTGATTACTCACATGGATTCTTTGTAGAATAGTTCTATTTTGTTAACCTTAAACAAAGACTTTACTCATTTCGAAAATGCAAAACCATCAGATTTAGTGAATGTATAACAACATATCAGAACTAGTCATATTTTAGAATTTAAATTATTTTGTACACTGGGAAAGGTGTTAAGTTGACTGGTTCATTTGTGTACACGAGGTTCTGGCTTTTATAATCATCCCTCCACACATTTGATAGACTTGCTCCAACTCTTTGTATTTCTTATTCCACCAAATCTGACACACATGGAATCATTATGAACCCATCATGATGAGTGGGGAAATTACTGAGGGATGAAATACAAAATGTCAGACGCACATTCTGGCCAAAAGTCATTCAGTCCTCATAGAATACCTAATGTGGGTGTTCCACCACACGACTAAGGCTCCCGATTAAGGGTTTTGGGGGGTCGGTTTGAAATATTTGCTTAGTCCCAGGCTTCCTGTAAGGATCGGTTGTGGTCGGTTGAGGCCGTGTGAAAAATCAAACATGTTTGATATTTCACACGACTACAACCGATTCCTATTTCCCGCCGTCAACAAAATGTCCAGTCCCAGGCGTCCTCAGGCCTCCTCAGACCCAAATTTACAGAGTCGGTTGTTGTCCCAGGCGTCCTGCGACCCTTAGTCCCAGACCTCCGTAGCTTAGTCCCAGGCGGCCGGTTCTTAATCCCAGACTCAAATATGATGCGTATGAATTTCATGCGTCTGAAAGTGAGTCGGTTTCATTAGTCCCCGGAAGCCTCAGACCGTCTGCGGTGTCCTGCGACCCAAAAATCAAGGTCTGGGACTAAGAACCGACTAAGGGTAACCGACCCTAACCGATCCAAACCGGCCTCCCCAGGACGCCTGGGACCACGCATTTTCAGTCTGCGGCGTCCTGAGGACGCCCCAGGCGGCCTGGGACTAACAACCGATTAAGAACTGACTGTTTTCCGCGCGTTGGAAATTAAAACGAGGCAATGAGCAGGTCTGGGACTATATAAGCGACCGCGCACACTTTGTCATTGTTACTGACTGTTTGGCTACTGAGAGACGTGTGTCACTGATTTGTAGGGGTTTTCAATTTTTATTTTACATTTTATATACTTGAGCTTAAGGCAAATTTCACAGTTAGGAGACACATTTTACTATTTTTTTATTATTTTGTCGACTGGATCATGAGAAAAGAGAAAGGAGGGAAGAGAGGAAGGAAAAAGATGGATGAGAGGGAGAAGGAAAGTCAAGTAGAGGAGAGGAGTGAAGTTATTACAGAAGAAGGAAGTGAGAGGAGAGAGGAGGAGGAGATTCAGGAAGATCCAGCTATTGGGGAAGCTGTGGCAGAAGAAGAAGAGAGGTGTGAGGAAGATCCGGAGTGCCATTCTTCAGCCAAGAGAGCCAGGGTGTGTGCCACTTTTACAGACAGTGATGAAGTTTCCATTGTAGAATTCGTCAAGCTGCACCCTGAACTGTATGACAAGGAACATTCACGTTTCCACGACAGGAACAGAAGAGAGGCTCTCTGGGCAGAAATATCTGCAGAACTTAAGCTCCAGCCCTTTGATGTGAGAAGGTGGTTTGAGTCCCAGCGAACCCGTTATGGAAAGCTGTCTAAGCTCCAATCTGGCCAAGCCCCGAGGGAGATGACCAAGAGACAGTCCTGGGTCTACCAACAGATGGGTTTTCTTAAAACCCACATCAGAAGAAAGGGGGCCAATAGAAGTTCAGGTTTTGAGGCCAGTCCAAATACCAGCAAGCAGGACGAATCACGTGGGTCAACTACTGACACAGAACACCTCGAGTCCAGTGTCCTGAGGGAGAGGAGTCAGTCCATCATTACATCAACACCCGTTTCAACTACAGACTCCAAGATTCTCGAACACTTTGAGCAGATGAGGACACTTATCTCAGGTTTTCTGCATCAGAAGTCAGACAGGCAGCCCTTCTTTGACTACGTGGCATCAGAGGCCGAAAAGATGACTCAAGAAGAATTTGAAGAATTAAAGGGCAAGATATTCAGAGATATCGAAAATATTAAGAGTAACCGCAGACGTCAGCCATTGCCCAGAAGATCAGCCACTGTTACCACGGAGTCCCAGAGGGTCGGCCTACTGCCAACAACCACTCCACAGGCGTCAAGTTCCACTCAAGCAGCAGCTAGCAGCAGTTTTGTGTACTATACACCAAGCCCCATTGGCTTCAGCAACCCTACATCTGTCCTAACTGTACAGGACGAAGGGAGCAGACACAATCTGAGTGGAATCTTAAGCCAGCTACCAGATCTGACATCAACACAGATCGTCGAGCAGCCTCAGCAGCAGCAGCAGCAGCAACAACCGCAGCAGCAGCTCTTTACTATCACCACTTCAGCACCGCCTCAACAGCAGCAGCAGCCTCCTCAGTAGCCATCCAGTCAGGGCGGGTCTTTGACCTGCCAGGCCCTTTTCAGGGCCACCAAATCTTCCAAAAACAATTATTCAGCTACGTGTTCTTCCAATTCCCGTCCCAAAACAAAAAAGTTCAGTACAAATACTTATCACAAGAAAAAAAAAATTAAAGTCCAACACTTACACCACCCCAAACATGAAACAAATAACCCATGGTACTACACATAACCAAAAAGGCCAAATAAAAAAAATATTAAAAGTAACTCCCAATATGGCCATTAATCAGCCCATTTTTAGATTAAAATCCATGGGATAGTTTAAAATCTGTAATTGAAAAGTCCAACACTTGCACCTTCCCTAGAGTTAAAAGGCATAATTACATACTTACCAACCCACAAACAGACAAACCCAATACCAAACATAACCCCCAAATAACAAACCCAGTACCAAACCTAATACCCAACTACCCCAAAAAAACCCAACCCCATTAACCACCAACCAACAAACACCCAAACCCAAAAGTAAATAGAACCCATGCCAACGAACTGACAAACTATTTAGCAAACACAATCCCCCATTATTGAAAGCAAAACTAGTTCCATGGTTATATTTTCCAAATTTTTGTGATTAGAAATGAATATTTAAAATTGAATATTTCCATAAAAAAATTTCTGCTACAAATAAGTTTCCCAGCCATGAAAAAAGAAAAATGTTTAAATTATGATGTGGATTTGAAAATATATAAAACTAGATTGGGCCAACTCGGCGCCAACATATCCCCAGACAGGTCATCACTCATGCCACAGGTTTTGATCGGGAATTTTTTAAAACATAATTACCCATTATTATATGAACTTCAGCACATCAATCTACTCTGTTTATATCTTCCAAGGAAGATGGTGTATCCCCAGACGCCGAATACATAACTCAAATTATATTTTCAATCTTCCTGCAATGATAACTCTAAACCTATTTTCAAAGTATTTAAATGATTGATGATTGAATGTCCATTCTAAAATAATAATCCCAAAAGAGCATATCTGTTTCTATATTTGTTGACAAATAAAATATTATTTTTAACTCAACTCATCATACTTTTCAATCTTCCTTCAAAGTATTTAAATGATTGATGATTCAATGTCCATTCTAAAATTCATAATCCCAAAAGCGCATATCTGTTTCTATATTTGTTCACAAATAAAATATTATTTAAAAAAAATTATTTATATTATTATTTTATTATATTATTTTTAGAATTTGCAAATTGTTTTCAGTTATTCATTTCCTCTATACCTATATATGTGGTCCATATATATGCAACCTAAATATGTGACACAATCTCAGTTCTGACTCCCCTTTGTGTTATATGTAATGAAGCCCACCACCTCCCACCCCCACCCCTCTCCCCTTCTCCACACCTCTCTCACTATTACACAAGATCTGCAACCCCATTGAGTTCTTTGTTTCTCATCTGATATCATTAAATACCTTTGTTTATTTAGTGTCACTCAATATAGCTGGAGGTCCCAGAGGTGGGTGGGGGGAATCCGGGTGGGGGATGCATAAATGGTAAACAAACAATCTATATAAAAGGGGTACTCAAATACAAAAAGAATTGAGAATTTTAAGTATGTGATTATCAACTGAAATGAGTTCATAACTGTAGGAGCTGTGTCAAAATTAACTGAGGCAAGTTGAATAAAACTGGGCTAGTTGAGGGTTAAAAATCCCCTACTTTTACTACATAAGGATATAATTTCATTAATATTGGGACTTAAAGCTCACTTAAAGTGTCCATTTTGTCTACTTGAATATGTTTAACCAGTTTCATTTTAAAAAGTTAAAAACTCAGCAAGCAGAGGTATAACACACAAAAATAAGTTCTTAAAAGACTAAGATAGCCATAACATTATTAATATTCAAAATTTAAATAGACAGGCATTTCCTTTTAAAAATTCAAAGATTTCAGCTCTATAACCCACATAGTTTGACAGTTACTGGGCTTTAAAGTGGCATAATGTCCATAAATTGGGTTTCTGTGGGCATTTTACAATTGTTAAAGAGACCTTAGCAATTAAACAACAGATCTGAAACTTTTTGGGGGACATACATAACAAACAAAAATTATATATAATACAGTTTAAGACTTGTCACACTAAGCATTTCCAAATAACAGGGCAAAATATGGAAAAAATGTCCAAAAAGGCACTTGGGCGAGTGTCTATGGCCCTCATACACAGGTTAAATGTCTACTAAAAACCTTGATTTTCGGCATATGTAAAAAGGACATAATAATGCATTCCCAGATGGGATTTCAGCTCCATCAATCACATAGTTTAACAGTCACAGGGCTTAAAGGTGGTTAAAAAGTCCAAATATTGGGTCTCTGTGGGCCTTTTAGAGATCTCGATGTGGCTTTCAAATTAAAGCTTCAGACTTAAAATTTGTTACATACTAAGATTACACATAGAATATGTATCTAATAAAGTTTGAAACTTCTCAGACTTACCATTTCCAAGTTACAGAGCAAAATATGTGAAAAATGTCTTAAAAGGGTCACTCAGGTGGGTGTTTAAGGTCCTCATACACAGGTTAAATGTCTACTTGAAGCCTTGATTTTTGGCACATGTAAAAAGAACATAATAATGTATTCCCAGATGAGATTTCAGCTCTATCAGTCACATAGTTTAACAGTCACAGGCCTTAAAATTGGCAAAAAGTCCAAATACTGGGTCTTTATGGGGCCTTCTAGAGACCTAAATGTGGCCTTCAAATTAAAGCCTCAGACTTAAAATTTGTCACATACTAAGATTACACATAGAATATGCATCTAATAGAGTTTGAAACTTCTTAGACTTACCATTTCCAAGTTACAGGGCAAAATATGTGAAAAATGTCTAAAAATGGTCACTCGGGTGGGGATTTATGGTCCTCATACACAGGTTAAATGTCTTCTTAAAGCCTTAATTTTTGGCACATATATAAATAACATACTAATATCTTCCCAGATAGGATTTGAGCTCTATCAGTCACATAGTTTGACAGTCACAGGGCTTAAAAGTAGCAAAAAGTCCAAATATTGGGTCTTTGGGAGCCTTTTAGAGACCTCAATTTGACCTTCAAAATTAAAGCTTCAGACTTAAAATCTGTTACATACTAAGATTACACACAGAATATATATCTAATACAGTTTGAAACTTCTCAGACTTACCATTTCCAAGTTACAGGGAAAAAGATGTGAAAAATGTCTTATAAGGGTCACTCGGGTGGGTGTTTATGGTCCTGATACACAGGTTAACTGTCTATTAAAGGCCTAAATGTTGGGGCACATATAAGAAAACACATAGATATATTCCCAGATGATATTTAACTTAGATGAGAGACATAGTTTGAAAGCTACAGTGCTTGAAAGTGGCAAAAAGTGCATAAATTGGGTCTCTGTGGGCACTTTTGAGACCTTAAGTCGACCCCTTTGGGTAAACCTACAGCCCTAAAATTTTCTACAGACAAGGATTACATATCAAAGTTATACCTAGCGCAGTTTGAGACTCATCAGAATTACCACTTCCAAATTATAGGGCAAAATATGTGAAAAGTATAGCAAAAAATCCCCAAGTGGGGGTATTTATGGGCCTCAAACACAATTTTCTCCTCAACTTAAAGTCGTGATTTTCGGCACATGTACTAAGAACATATTAATGTGTTGTCAGGTAAAATTTCAGCCAGCTGAGCATCATAGTTTGTGACCTACAGGGCTCTAAGTGGCCAAAAGTCCAATTTCTGACCTTAAGGTGGCCATAAGTTCTTTTTTACTGGGAGTTTAAGGTCACCTTAAAATAGGGATCTTCCTTTGGGCACCCTTAACATGTGTACCAAGTTTTAAAAAAAAATATTAATTTGTTTTTGAGTTATCGCGTCCACAAGGAAATTTCTACGGCGGCGGCGCGACGGACCTGAATCCAATATATCCCCGACTTTCGTCTGGGGATATAATAATTATTCAATTTAGGATATTATGTGTCACTTTGTGTTTCGCTTTTGTTTAACAGTGGGTTTGTCTGTTTGTTGGGTGAGTAAGTTGTGTTTGTCTGTTTGTCTGTCTGAACAAGTTATGTTTGGCATGGGGTTTGTCTGTCTGAACAAGTTATGTTTGGCATGGGGTTTGTCTGTTTGTCCGTCTCGACAAGTTATGTTTGGCATGGGGTTTGTCTGTTTGTCCGTCTCGACAAGTTATGTTTGGCATGGGGTTTGTCTGTTTGTCCGTCTCGACAGGTTATGTTTGGCATGGGGTTTGTCTGTTTGTCCGTCTCAACAAGTTATGTTTGGCATGGGGTTTGTCTGTTTGTCCGTCTCAACAAGTTATGCTTGGCATGGGATTTGTCTGTTTGTCCACATAGCTGATTAATTGTTTTTGGAATATTTGGTAGTCCTGAAAAGGACTGTTATAGTTAGTCCTGAAAAGGACTGTTTACTGCAACAGGACTTATATTCTGCCATCTTGCCAGGCCACTGCTCCCTCATTATTGAAGTAGTCCTTCAGGTAATCCCTCTGTCTTTTGGCCTCTCTAGCAGGGTTTCTGTCTTGGCCACCACCAGCAGCACCACCAATCAATCCACAATCACCAGGCACATCATCATCATCATCATCCCCCCCAGGCTGCTGACCAGCAGGTTGACCTTGATACTGGCTTCTGAGTATATTGTGCAGAACCACACAGGTCATGACCACTTCTCTAACTGTTTCTGGGGGTAGTTCAATGGTGGTCCTCATGACTCTAAATCTTGACACAAGGATGCCAAAAGCGTTCTCCACAACTCTCCTGCCCCTTGATATTCTGTAGTTGGCAATCCTTTCCTCCCTTGTTAACAGCCTTCTGCCATAGGGTTTCATGAGCCAGGTCTTCAGGGCAAAGGCATCATCTGCCAAAATGAAGTAGGGGACATCTCTACCACCCTGTGTTATAGGAGCTGGGTCAGGGAAGCCTATCCTGCCATCTTCAATCTTCCTCTTCAGCTGAGAGGCATTAAATATCTGGGCATCTGAGCAAGACCCTTCTGTACCCACATCCACCCATCTGAATTTGTACTGCCCATCTACCAAGGCCAACATGACAATGGAAAAGAACCCCTTGTAGTTGTGGTAGAGGGCTCCAGAGTTCTTGGGTTTCTTCAGGGCCACATGCTTTCCATCCAGGGCTCCCAGGGCATGTGGAACATTCCACCTGATCCTGAATTCCCTTTCCAGTTCTTTCCACTCATCTGGAGTAGTAGGACATTTGAGGTACTCTCTGGTGAACTCATCCTGGATGGCCCTGCAGACCTCTGGTAGAAACTTGGAAATGGTGGATCTGCCAACCCTGAACTGACAGGATAATGATGTGTATGACTCTCCAGTGGCCAGATATCTGATGGTGAGGGCTAACTTCTCCCCAACACTGATAGGAGCTCTGTAGTTGGTGGCCTGCCTGGCTAGACGTGGTTCCAGTCTGGTCTTCATCATTTCAAAGAATTCTGGGGTCATCCTCATGTAGTTGGTGAATCCTGGAATGTCTGTGGCATACAGATCAGCCATAATGTTGTGGTAGGCCCCCCTCTCCTCTCTCTGCAGTAGCCATGGCCTGACCCACATGTTGTGCCTTCTTCTAGGTCTCTGTATGGGTGCTGGTGGTGCTGGTGGTGGTGGTGGTGGTTGCTGTGCTTGACGTAAAAAATGGAAATACATGATTATTTGTAACTGAATAAAAACCAAAAAAGCCCTAAGTTGTTGTTGAATCTGTCTTCCATTAAAAGGTGGCATCCTGGTGTGTTCCTAGAAAAGCAATGATGATTAGATCGCAAATTTTATATATATATACCCAGAAAATCCAGCAACTTTGCAAAACAATAATCGGGGATCGTGGTCTGGGGAGGCCTGAGGAGGCCTGAGGACGCCGGTAGTTAATCGTGTGTTAGTCGGCTCTTAGTCCCAGGAGGCCTGAGGCGTCCTGGGACCCAGTCGGTTTGTGTCCGACAGGATCGTGGTTGAAACCGACCCGAAAACTGGCTTAGTCGGTTCTTAGTCCCAGACCAGTCGGGGACTGTCTGCGGCCGCCTGAGGCGTCCTGAGGCGTCCTGGGGACGATCTGTTCTTAATCCCAGACTTCAGTACCGACCCAGTATTCCCGCCCATTTTTGTCTTTTTTCAACCGACTGTGCACGATTAAGGGTCGCCGACAGGATCGGGGCTTAATCTTTTGGTGGAACAGGGGCATAAGACAAAAGGACTTGAGGACAGTCTACACATTTGATTATTGAACACACTGCTCTCTCTCCCACTGAAATTCTTTTATAAAGACAAATGTTGGTGATAACTCGATCTAAATGTTATTTATAATTTCGCTTGATAACATTATTTTCTGTTGATATATTCAGGTATTTTACATAAGAAGAAGACTTTCAACTTCATGAGCTCTTTATTTTACTTCCTTTCTTATATACAGTAGAAAAATGGATGTAAATTTACGTGTAAATGGAGCCACAAAAAATGTACACGGATGATGGATGGTGTATACGCATATGCTTACGTATAGGCCATTGCGTATTAAAGGATTCTCAGCTTAACTCTGAAATAGACTTCTTTTTTTTTTTTGCTTCAATACTTATACACATGCTTTTTGGGTTTTTGCCCTTACCCCACCACCCTTAAGCAATTTTTTTAAAGTTATAGTTAAGATAAAAACAAATAGACAATAAATAAAACTGACAAAGATTAAGAAGTCAAGATTAATGTATACTGCAAAACTCCTGGCTAAAATTAATAGTTTATTAATTTCATGCACAACTAATACACTCCCTAGAATAAGCAAAATCAGATGGTTACTATTAGATAACGAGAGTTTTTGCCATTTTTTATCACTTTTTACAGTGGAAAAAGTAGCATTTTTGTTCAGTTTTCCTAATGTTCCCTGGGAAAAAAACAAAACAAAAACATGTTTCTCCCATCCAAGGCCAATGATGACACCTTCAGTGATTACTTTAATGTGACCACACTCACCTATGATTCTTATATGAAGTTGAACCCCCTAGGTGAACTCTGTTGGGTAGAAATTAATTCTCTATCATTTGGAAATAAATGTCAGGGTTTTGAGACAAGTTAACCATATTATCTGAAATTCTCTGTCATAAGTAACCAAATATTTTGGTCTCGACAACTTCAGATAGATCAACCTTAAACGACATGGAGCTTTATTAACTTCCACCCTTCATCTTTGGTGCTCAAAGATTATTTGTAATTTAATACTTAAAGCATGTAACCATGGATGACAATGAAATATGAGGTAATTCAATGTCACAATAACAATAAAGCTGTCATGACATACCTTTTCTAAATGCATCAGAAACAAGACCACTGCCGCGGTGTGTATCTCCCGCCGAGCATTAAATAGCCCAGACAAGATTTTATAGGTCAAGGTCACTATGGCCAGGTCAAATCTAGGTCAGACCATGACGTTGCACACCTATATCCCCTAACCAATGTTCCTACCAAGTATCAACTTCCTACACCTTACAGTTTCCGAGATATAGCTTGGACAAGATCTTCAAACTCAAGGTCACTGCGGCAAGGTCAAAGGTCAAATCAGGGTCAGACCATGACGTTGCACACCTACACATTCCAACGAATGTCCCTATCAAGTACCAACCCCTACACCTTACGGTTTGTGAGATACAGTCTGGACAAACTTTTTCCCGCTGCCTGCCCGCCCACCCGCCCATCCGGACATTATGGGCTGTCGGGTAAAAAATAGATGAACAACATGGGTAAAAAATTTGCTCGAAATTGCTCTATCTCTTACAGTTTGCGAGATATTTGTGATTTTTCACATTTTCACTAAAAGTAGCAATAAAGTAGCCATTACTCACTTGTGCATTGAGCAACAGTTGTGAAACTTCAACATGTTACAGTTCACAAAAAGTAGATGAACAACATATTTGAGAGAAGTTGTGTAACTGCAATACTTTTGAAGATATAAGCCATTTACTCATTATGGTTATCATTAAAAATTCACAAAGTAGCTATTACTCACTTAGCTATGGAGACACACTTCCAAACTACTGACCCTGTTGTAGCGGTGGAGAAAGTAGCTGAACAACATATTGCAACAAAATACTCTAAATGCAATAGTTTGAGAGTTATAAGCCATATAATTATATTAGGTAAAAGTGCTATTACTCACTCAAAAGTAGGCCAAAGTTCACCAAACCAAAAAAATTTTGAAGAGCGTAAAAATTCATTAGGACAAGTAATTTACCAAAAATGTGTAACTGTAGTAGTTTCAGAGGAAACTGCGTGACCCACGCACGCACGTACGCACACACATGGTGCAAATTATAATCTCCCGCCGGCAAGCTGGGCGGGAGATAATAATACCTGATATAAAATAATTTTTCTTTTCAATAAAATGGAAAATTATCAAATGTTTAAATGAAAATTGTAATGTTACACTTATGATGGAGTTGAAACAATCAAAAAAACAAAAGTAAGGTTTTACCTTCCACTCAATGAGGGTAATACTAGGACAGGTCCTTAACATTGAAAGATGACAGCCAGTGATTACCAGTAGATCCCAAACTTACTGACTAGTAACAACTAGCCTACTGAACGCCTCCATTTAAAACAACCAGAACTTCTTTACTTGTTGTCAAAAAGATTTAGAAATTTTTTTTTTAGTTTAAAGAGAATTCATATCAGCATATTTTATCAGATTATAATAGGTCAGTGTAGTGTGTACAGGCCTTACGGCATCAAACAAATAAAGTTTTCATATCATGTTCTGTCATAGAAGGCTGTTTACAATATAAAAAACACTTTATATAACTTGTGAACTTCCTGCTTTTGAATTTGGACAGTTCATGAAAATATAACTTCCTGATTTTCTCTTTCAATTATTCTGTACAGACTAATTCATGATCTTTAGAGATACACATTTGTATTTGTTTATACTCCAATCATATTTTAACTTTGACTGTCTCTTTTTGAGGTTCAATTAACTTTACTGGCATGGATTCACCCTCTGGCATCAACCCGTGCAAGCAAAACCACTTTTAAACATCACCATTTCATTTACTTTTTAAATCATTCCCAATTTGTACAAATTTCACATCCTGTATCTTAATCTCCATAAAATATATCCCTACTTTATTTACTCCTTGCATAACTAGTTCAGATAATACACTAAATGAGATAAGGGTATGTGTTTAGATAAACTTATAACTTTCTACATCTAATGGTACTTTTATATCACTAAATCCCTGTACTGGGGGATTCCAAGGTGTGTAACATCAAGGTCACATAGTCCTATGCTGGGGTCACGAGCTACAAATGAACGGATTTTTGTACAATTACTTGTGGATTGTTGAGGTATGGTCTACTTCATGTCCTGGTGGGGTACATTTGGCATGATTCAGTCTGATTTGCATTTGGTTGGGATGCGTTTAACACACCCTAAATTTAAATTTTTAACAATGATTGATAAACCTCCCGTGACCTTTCATGAGTTAAACTCAAATGTACAAAGAGGATGGGTGAAGTGGGGATAGAGGAGTGGATAAACAGGGATGCTGGTTATCCAACGTCTACCAGCCAGATACAAGGTCACTGTTCCGAGTACAGTGGAAATTAAAAACGTACAGTTACCACAACATGGAAAGTTGTGACCAAGCTACAAAAAAAAAAAAAATGATTGTTCAGAATCATTCAGCTGTGGAACATGCATAGGTCATTATGTTTTCATTTTGGCAATTTTTAAGAACAATTTTAATAAATGTTTCAGAAAACAAATGAAAATTTCTCACAAGTCATTTTTCAATCCCCGAAAATATAGCCATTACATGGTGAATTCACACATATGGAAATATTTAACAGTTCAGTTGGAGAAAGCACTAGTGTTCACAGATTGTGGGACAAGTACATGGAAACATAACCTTTCAGTGTAAGGGTATTGGAGTGCTAAAATATCACTTGTCTCATTCCTACTATGGAATGGCGATAATAGCCAAATAGTTATAACAGCAACAGCAGGAACAGCAAACTAAAGACATTTTCCAGTAATGTCCAAACTGTGCCTTCCTTCTAATTATAGCTAAAGGAAATGAATGGGAGGATAGTGGGGGGGTGGGTGGTGTAATTATAACCACTGCATACAGAACAAAGGAAATCCCCCCACCCCAAATGGGAAGAGTTTTTTCTCACAGGAACTTTTTTTCACATTTCAATCAACAAATGCAAAAGTGACAATAAACTGAGGTTTATAAAAAATAAGTCTGAATGCAAAGTGATAATTTTTTTTTAAAAATTTAACAAATATAATAAGTTATTCTTATATCCGGCTATGCATAACTTTATATTTAATGATGATTCAGTGAAATTCCATTCTGTGAAACAAAACTTCTCTTTGGACATAATTTTTGTCATGTGGAATTTATGGCAGTCAATCTTATTTGGAGAAACACCAAACGTGTTTTGATGCCAATTATAATGTTATTTTGTAAAAACTCTAACACACCCAGTTGTTTCATTCAGTTACAATCCACTGCTTGACCAATACAAGAGCCAATAGACTCAATACTGCACGTTCGGACCAAATCTCTTGTTTTCACATTTCAGAACATCAGCGTGAACAATTCTGGTTTTATTGATCAAGACAAATCAATATTAATTACCAGAAGAATAATGGGCACTTGGCTATTTGTAATACAATAACAACACACTAATAGATTTATCATAAAAACAATCCTCAGTTTCAACCTTTTTTTTTATAAATACATTTATTAAATATGCTATAAGCTTACAGCTTAATATTGTAACCTGTGGCAGAAAATGAGGACACTAAGACAATAATATTTTGTGTCATTTTTGTCTTAGATTGCTTCTATCACTATATACAAATTCTCACACAGTGGCAAGTGAATGCTTTCCTTGTTCCAAAAGACTCTAATTATCTCACTCTGCAAGACACAAAGCCACTAAGCAAGCTCATTGTGAGCAATGAAATAATTGGATATTTACATCCTCTGGGAAGATGTCTTTGTGATAGCATGAACTGTGCACAATTTTACCTATTTTCCAAAACAACTGTCCCTATAACAGTATTCTCTTTCTGATTCATTCTACTGGTTACTTTCTTGGGAAATCTACTATATTTACAAATTTTTGACATTGAAAAATTAATACCTGACACTATATTCTTGAAAAATGAATTTTTTTCCCTTTCCACATTTTGCAAACAAACCATAAAAAACAAAACAAAAAAACAAAAAAATCACAGTTGAGAATGTGTATCATATTCAACATTAGTACAAACAATGTTCATAACAGTTTCAGATCAAGAAAGATGAGAAAATACTTACTAAAGAGTAAATTCAGCATTTTGCCACTTTCTGGAAGTGTATATATATCCGTGTCACAGGTTATTTTATTACCTTTCTATAGTGAAAATGTGAAAAATATTTCAAGGAGTTGGAGAAATACAGATTACATTCAACAAATTCAAGCATATACACATCCAAAGCCAGAATAACAGGCAGCAACCACAGTCTGGTCAGAACATAATAATAAACTGTATATATACAACAAACCAGTTTGTTTTTCTTTCAACTACTTCTACATGTTCATCTTTCATATGCTCTTTAAACAGATTTTGAAAATTCTGTATTGCACAGCTGCAATAAATTCTATATAACAGTTCTAACTGTATCAGTTCAGCAGTAAAATATAAATGTGCAGCTGTAGTAATACCACCGTAAAATACACTACAGATACTAAATACAAATACATCACATCACTCCTGCCACTGTGCATGTAAAGGAGACTACACACAAAAAAGTATTCCAAATATCCTTATTTATAAACTGCTTTGACAGTCCATATAAATAAACAAACAAAAACTTCCCACAGAAACTACCCTTTAAATAGAAAACACAAGCATTGGACTCCTCCAGAAACACAAGACTAGACCAAAATTATCAACTGACAGACACTGCACATGTTGAATTTAATAACTTGCTTCTGCTTCTTGTAGCTCGTTTAATTTGCCTATGATGAGTCAGTATTGATTTTCCAGTGAGTGTGTGTGATGTGAACAAGGCTATTGGCTGTGCTACTACTGCCACTGCTGTTGTTGGTGATAGTGATGATGATATTCAACCATCCCTGGTCTGTCTGTGTCTCACTCTTTTCTTTGTGTGTCTTAAGAAGGACTAAAGCTCTATTTATGCTTCAATATAATTTTTTTTCTTTCTTCTTTTAACTTACTGCAGTAATATTTTTTCTCCTTTTCAGTGTTTCAATGTACCACTGATCTCTAATGACATTTGCTTAAGAAACATTTCTTTATAATATAAAAATGTTCTATCAATAGACCTTCACATATTTTGAGTGTACTTTCATTTTTCTCTCCAGATTGTACCTACCCTAATTTTCCTTATGTATGCTAGAATAAAAGTAGCATCAGGTACAGGAGAAATAAGAAAGAGAAAAAGTATGTAAAAATGAAAAAAAAAGACAAGATAATTTAATCACAAGCTGATACTCATGAAACTCATGGGGGAACATATAATCAGGTTGGATAAATGAGGGGTTCAGATACCCGAAATCCAATGTCTAGGGGTTACTAACTGGTTGATAATTGAACAAAGATCTTTTTAAGCACTAAATATGTAGGTGGGGTGGTTATTGACGAAGGAGTTTAATACATTATGTAATGTAATTGGCGCATTATCAAAGTAGTTGTGTAGTGGGATCATGCAAACCAATTGATCCCTACACAATTGAAACAATGGTGTCTGAGATTTAAAAAGTTGGGTTTTTTGTGGACAGTAATCTTTTTAAAATACTGCAGTTAATGGCTTCCGAGAATGTACAAAATCCTGTATTTTTGCTTGTAGTAGACCGTGCATTGTACATGAAAGTAGGGAGACAACGTTTCAGATTGGTTAATCCAAAGATTTGGATTGTAGAGGGCTGGTTTTACTGTATAATAATTTTGATTTAAACATATTTTATTAGCAATTAGGCAACAATCGTAAAAGATACAATTATATTAAGCCCTCTTGCAGGGTGAAGTATTTACAGATGATGTGAAGATGAGGCTGCACAAAAGGGTCACTGCTAGCAATTAAAGAATCAAAAGCGTTTAGACTTGACAATATATCTATGGACTGCTTCAAATATTTTAATATTATCCTCAAAACATAAGTTTTGGTTTCCAAAGAGAATCTGGTCAAGAATTACTGAGTTATCAGACGGGGGTAATGATCGCAACAGTTCATCTCTGATATTTGTATATAGGGGGCAAAAAAGGAAAAAGTGTGATGTGTCTTCATTTGGGCAATTGCAGGCGCAAGAGGAGTCATCAGTTACATGCAGGTTCTCTTTTAAATGGTGATTAAGCTTACTACAACCTAACCGTAAGCAGGTATGCTGAATATTAACCAATCGGCTCCCAAAATTATAAAGTTTTTTTGTTTCTTTTTGAAGTAAGTCACTTGGAAATATCTTGTTTAGTGCTTTTGAGAAAGATCCCAGTGTTGGTTTAGTTCTTACTTTAGTAGGGAGAGAGTTCCAAAGTTTGGAACCTACTACAGGAAAGGAGAGCTCACTCAATTTTGTCCTCACTATTGGAATCGGATAATCTCCAATTGAAAGTCTTGAATTAATACCTGGTCTTAATCTTTTCAGGTTAGGGGGGGATCTCTTTAATCTGAGGTGGGAGAATATCAGACAGATATTGTGGAGCGAGGTTATTTGTAATTTTGTACATCATCTTTGAAATATGAATTTCACGTCTTTTTGATAACAGCTGCCAACCTGTTTCTTTATACAGGTTAGCTATATTAGATCTTGCAGGAGCACCTGTTATTAGTCTCATTGCTTCGACAATTACGTGATCAAACTTGGCAAGTAGACTGAAAGGTGCTCCGGACCAAACTATGTCTGCGTATTCCATTATAGGCCTAATGTAAGACAAAAAAATCTTTTCAAGAACTGGTCTATTTAGTTTGAACTTTAATGGTTTAAGTAATCCAAGAAGAGTAGAACATTTTTGAACAGAATTATTAATGTGGTGGTCCCACTTTAGATTATGTGTAATCCACAACCCCACATGTTTGTGTGAGGGTACATTAGCAATGGGAGTGTGTAGAAGACGAGTTTTTTGTAGTTATTTCGTGAGTTTTGCTTTAAGGATATGACTGAGGACTCAGTTTTTGAAGGACTAAATTTTATCAACCATTGATTGGCCCATTTTTCAATGTTTAGTAAATCTTTGTTTATACATGTAGTTGCTATTGCAGGATTTATTACTTTTAGGAAAAGACAGGTGTCATCGGCAAATAATCTAATGTCACAGTACTTAACAACCGAGGTAATGTCATTGATAAATACAAGAAAAAGCAACGGACCCAACACAGACCCTTGAGGAACCCCTGCAGTAACTTTTAACCAATCAGAACATTGGCCGTTAATAATTACTCTCTGATAGCGATTTGACAGATAATCTGAAAACCACTTAAACAGTTTACCACCAATACCAAATTTGTTTAGCTTAAATAGTAACCCTTTATGCCAAACCCGATCGAATGCTTTCGATATGTCAAGATAAACAATCCTTACATCCTTGCCTTCATTGACTGCATTATAAAATTGGTGATACATTTCTAATAACTGCGTCACAGTTGAAAATCCTGGCAAAAAGCCAGATTGCCATCGACTAATAAGTGAATTCTCCCAAAAGTGATTATAAACATGTTTGAATATAATTCGCTCAAATATCTTGCCCAAAATACAAAGTAGAGAAACTGGCCGATAGTTATCAGCATATTGTTTTGAAGATTTCTTGTGCAAAGGCAGTACATTTGCTTTTTTCCAATTGGATGGAAATATTCCATTGCTAAGAGAAGTGTTAAACAACAATGTTAGTGGTTTAACGAGAGAGAGACGAATATAATAATTTTAATGGCCAAGGTCACTACAAAAAGATCAAAGGTCACAAGGTCAAGGTTATTTTATAATGATGCATACCTACACCCAAAACCAATGTCCCTGTCAATTACCAACTTTCTAGATGTTATGGTTTCCAAGATATACCCTGGACAAGATTCTAATGGTCAGGGTCACTACAGCAAGGTCAAAGGTTAATCAGGATCACACCACAAAGTTGCACACCTAAATCTCCAACCAATGTCCTTACCAAGTATCAAGTTTCTACACCCTACAGTTTCTGAGATATAGCCTTGACAAAATTTCAAGGTCAAGCTCACTATGGCAAGGTCAAATCATACTCAACCATATGTCCCTGCCAAGTGTTAACATTGTACACCTTACAATTTCCGAGACATAGCACGGACAAGATTTTAAAGGACAGAGTCATCGATCAAATCAAGGTCCCACCAGGACATAGCACACCTACTACCCCCAACCAATGCCCCCACCAACTTCCACAAACCTTGCCATACCCAGCCAGACACCATGTGTGAAAACAATATCTGCACAGCCTTTAAAGGCTACGACGCAAAAACAAGTCTGAAACAATTAAATTTATGTGTCTATTGAACTTTTCAACATCCTTGATTCATTACAGTTTCTTTCTCCCCTTTTACCTCAATGTTTTATTATTAATGAATCCTTCAGTTGACCTTTGTACACCAATTTTTTCTGTTGATTAAAATTCTCTTTGTGTACTTTTCAAGCATCTTTCTTAGGACTTCCTCTATGTTTGAATCTAACCAAGAATGTTACTTTAGTTGAAGCACCTTGATGAACCTTGCACAACGTCAAAAATAAATTTGTAATTAATTGTATCCCATGCATATGAACTTTATAGTATTTCAGTTTATGGTATTTTCTACGTTGTTATATAATATATATGACAGGTAATCTTAATGTAAAGAGATTTACTCTTACATCAAAATATACTGTACAAATTCAGACCCTTTTTGACCTAAGCACTTTGTATTTTTCCTATTGCCGAGATCTTGTGTCTGGCTTTCTTACTTAATTGTGTTTTATACTGTTGTGTAGCAATTAACACAGAGGTATGATTCCTTTAAAGCAGTTTATACTTCTATCTTTTTCTACATTTTTTCCGATGTCTTGTTCTTTTATTAACTTACTCCAACCTTCTCCTTCTGTCTCCATTTGTTAGATCACAGAAAGTCGTCTTATAAAGGAATAGCTCTTTAGATTGAGGTTGACCCAAACACACAAACATCATTAAAACTACTACCAGCACTTCATTCTATATCCCCCTATAACTTTTAATCTTGGAACTTTTTATTCTCATTTACAATGCATATAAAAAGAACTAGTCAACTCACACACACACAAAAAAAATGTTTTTTTTTTTTTTTTGCACAGCAAAAACAAAGCATCCTAACATTAGCAATAATGATTTTGACTGTATCTTGCTCTGTTTAATGTGTTTGTCCCTTTAAGCAAAAATTCAAGCCAACTGCATAACTTGGTATGAAAATGCTTTCTTGTAAAATGGGAAGGTGATTTTAGCATTTCTCCGAGGCAAAATTTGGCCAAAATCACTCTATCACTCTTGCAACGTTTCCAAGATAATGCATTTTTTTTATGTTCTATGCACATAAATTCTAGATGGCTGCCAAAAATGGTGGGAAAATGATTTTTTGAGAAAACCTGGCAGATGACTGTCCATACCCTGCAGGGCAAAAAACATTGCACTATCTCGCACCATTTCCAAGATAAATGCTTTTATAGTGTTTTACACAGAATTCAAGATGCCACATACAATGGCGAATAAACAATTTTTGGTAAAAAGTCCGTGATGACTCGGTGTACACCCTGTGAGCCAAAAATTTCATCAAAATCTCTCTATCTCACACTGTTTCTGAGATATTAAAGATTTTTCACTTTAATCGTTAACAAAAACTGTAACATTTAATTAATCCATAATAAGTCGGCCATTTTGTATCGGATCACTGCCAAAAGTTTTCCAGACATCTATATAACAAAGCTACTTGCCAAATTTAATGTGAATAGGTGAAGTGCTTTTCAAGTTATCAAGTTATTTTTGGTCCTGTTACTTCTCTGATTGGTCGAAATGTCATGGCAGAAATTCTTCCCAGGGCTAATGTATATATTCAACAAATTTGAAGAGAATCCATCCAGTGGTTGCTGAGCTATAGCCAACAGAAAATGCAGGATATGACAGAGCTAGCAGCTCCTTCAGCATAATTTCTCCTGCATATGTGACAGTAGAAACTCTGATCCAGGAGAATCTCTGATTCTACTAGTAGAAACTCCAATCGGAGTTTGTCCTACTGGATTCTCCTAGTAGAAAGTGCAATCAGACTTTCTCCTAGTGGAAACTATGATCAGAGTTTCTACTAATAGAATCAGAGATTCCACTGGATTGGAGTTTCTACCGTGACATATACAAACTAGAGAATGCGTCTCGACGCAGTTCATCCCCGGACGGGACATGGTTGAAGCGTGACATACAGAATATTATGTCAAATCTGACCCCATCAAAAGATTCGGGGCACATGATTTCCTATAAGTTGTCTTCACGTCCAAAACCTCTATGACCAATAATAGGGGGGGGGGGGATATAGTCCATCATAGGTATCAAGTACCACATTCGACCTTGAGGAGGGATCCAAGGTCAAATCTGACCCCACCAAAAGATTCGGGGCACATTATTTCCTATAAGTTGTCTTCACATCCAAAACTTCTATGACCAAAAATAAGGGAGATATAGACCATTAGAGGTATCAAGGACCACGTTCGACCTTGAAGGAGGGATCTAAGGTCAAATCTGACCCCACCAAAAGATTTGGGGCACATGATTTCCTATAGGTTGTCTTCACATCCAAAACCTATACGACCAATAACAAGGGAGATATAGGCCATTATAGGTATGAAGAACCACATTTGACCTTGAAGGAGGGTCCAAGGTCAAATCTGAAACCAGCAAAAGATTCGAGGAACATGATTTCCGATAAGTTGTCTTCACATCCAAAACTTCTATGACCAAAAATAAGGGAGATATAGACCATTAGAGGTATCAAGGACCACGTTCGACCTTGAAGGAGGGATCTAAGGTCAAATCTGACCCCACCAAAAGATTTGGGGCACATGATTTCCTATAGGTTGTCTTCACATCCAAAACCTATACGACCAATAACAAGGGAGATATAGGCCATTATAGGTATGAAGAACCACATTTGACCTTGAAGGAGGGTCCAAGGTCAAATCTGAAACCAGCAAAAGATTCGAGGAACATGATTTCCTATAAGTTGTCTTCACATCCAAAACCTCTACGACCAATAATCAATATCAATTTGGCTTTAGACATAAACACTCAACTGAAAATGCCCTTATAACACTTATCGAGACAATTACTGATGCTCTTGAAAACAATGAATTTAGCATTGCTATATTTATAGACCTCAAGAAGGCCTTTGATACTATTGATCATGTGATCCTACTGGACAAATTGTTTTTCTATGGTATAAGAGGAATAGTGTTTGACTGGGTAAAAAACTATTTATCAAGTCGCAAGCAATATGTTTGCTACGGTGGAGATGATTCGGTAGAGCAGGGCATTCAATGTGGGGTACCTCAAGGTTCAATTTTAGGGCCAATATTATTCATTTTATACATAAATGACCTATGTTATACTTCTGAAAAATTAAAGTATATTCTTTTTGCTGACGACACTAACCTCCTATATTCAAACAGTGACATAAATGCCTTAATAAAAATAACGAATGCAGAACTGTGTACTATCTCATGTTGGTTTAAACTAAATAAGCTCTCCTTAAATATTAAGAAAACTAACTATATGTTGTTTGGAAGATGTACAAGTGAACATTTTAATATGCATAAAATAACAATCGATTCAAGGGAAATCAACAGAGTAAAAGAGACAAAATTTCTTGGTGTCGTTCTATATGACAAGCTACAATGGACTCAACATATTAAAAGAATTGAAAATAAAATTTCACAAGGCATTGGTATGATGTATCAAAGTAAAGGAAGGCTTAATGCAAAATCTCTGTTAATATTATATAACTCAATGATCTTCCCATATTTATACTACTGTGTTGAAGTTTGGGGCAACACATGTAAATTCGGGTTACATAAACTTAAAAAATTACAAAAACAGGCCATCAGAGTCATAAGTAAACTGAAGTACAGAGGTTCCACAAACAGTTCCTTTTTGAAAAATGACATTTTAAAATTCGGAGAATTGATTGAGTTTAAAACTTGTGTTTTTATATATAAAGCTAACAGATATTTGTTGCCACCTTCTTTGCATGGCTTGATGAAAAGTGTCCAACAAATTCATTCCCACAACACCAGAAATAGCCTTAACATGTATACAAATAAATATAAAAGTTTTATTAAAAGAATGTCACCCTGTGTACAGGGAGTGAAGTGGTACAATGACCTCCCCAAAAATGTGAAAACTTGCCCAAGCTTGGTGAAATTTAAACAAAGCTTAAAAAGGCACTTACTGGAACAATATAAGACGGTGTAAATATCATACAATAAGTATAGCTGATAAGCATTCTTTATTCACAAGTGTAAACATCTTCACTTATTTGTTACTATCACGATACAGTGTCAGTTATAAGCAGACTTGTAATCTATTACAGCCAATCTATTACTATTACTATTACATTTGAAAATATTCAATCTATTACTATTACAGTAACTATTACATTTAAACATTTTAAATCTATTACTATTACTATTACATTGGCATCTATTACTTCTATTACTTTCTATTACATTCTATTACAATTTGGCGCAAACTTGAGAGATAATTTTGACACAGAAATAAAACTGACAGGATACTTTATACATCTAATTTTATTGAAAATGCTTCAGGATAAAATATCACAAGTATATCACTTGGAATATTTACAATTAAATAAATAGATCCCGTATTTATTCTTTTTAAGAATGACTTGACTACTTGGAGAATTTATGAGAATTCTATACAAAGCCACTTTTAAGTGCTGTAAATTTTGTAATGAGAGGTATATTTCTGGCAAATTCCGTGCAAAGCTTTTTAAATGCTGAAAAATATGTTATTATCAGTAAATATTATCTGGGGAATATACACTGTTGTCAAACAATTCTCATATTTATTCACTTTATGATGAGTTGTTAGATTTGAAAAACTCTTATTATTATGAGAAATACTTGATGAGCAGTGTTTACAAAAGAAAACACTGCATTCAAAGAACCATTTCTTTCTTTCAAATACTTTGCATGCAGAGCCCACCTCAAAATGATTCAAAAGTGACATTTATGTTTGAAAATAATAACTCGGTTAATTTTATGTAAATCAGTGAAACAGCTAACACATGCCACAATGCTGCCCTTATTATACACAATAGTGACCTGTGTGATTGCCTTTCATGTGTCACAGTTTCTCCTTACTCAGGAACATTTAGTTAATCCTTCTAAAGGTTAAATTGGCCTCTTTAAGCCTTTAATAATAGCACCTCAAAGACAGTTGTTTTAGAACACTCAATCAAAGAGGGACAATTAAAGGTCCCTTGATATTTCAAAGTTATTTATTTTAACATTTGTGTGTTATATTTAGTATTCTTTGATGAATATCAACACATTACATATTGATTATTTGAAAAGTTTATGTATGAATGTTTAAAATGAATTTGACTTATGAGTGCTACAAAATCAATTCATTATTGTTTTGAAGTTTATTTAAAGTGATGATTTTATGACAATTAATTCATTATTGTATCAAAGTACATTTAAAGTATTCATTTATATGAAAACTAATTGTGATCAGTTTGTTTCTGTCTGTCCGTCTGTCTGTCTGTCTGTCTGTCTGTGCACCGTTTCACCCTTATAACTTAAAAACTATAACACCAATCAAGCTCAAATTTGGTGGGCAGATATTTCATGGGGTACAGACGGATTCTTGAAAATTTGGTGTAATTTGTGTGAAAATTAAAGCCAGGAGAGAGTTTTTCTTATTTGTAATTGGGCTTTTACAGTGAAATCTGCTTCCCTGTCTGTGCACCGTTTTTCCCTTATAACTCAAAAACTACAACATCAATCAATCTCAAATTTGGTGAGAAGGTATTTCATGGGGCACAGACAGATTCTACCACATTTGGTGTAATTTGCTTGAAAATTAAAGCCAGGAGAGAGTTTTTCTTATTTTTAATAGGGAATTCACAGTGAAACTGCTTCTCTTCATCACATACGTCAAAAATCAATATTTTACTTTCTGATGATGTCATCACTCAGTGATGTCACAATGCAACTGTCATTGTGAGGTCACAAACCTAGCTTGTGATACTTGCTGACTTTAAGTAAAAATATTTCTTCTCATTTTATGGCTTGAAATTGACATAAACATAATAAAGAGGGAGGTGATATATTCATTATTTTTATTAATTATTATTTCTCTTTTATTTTCTCTTTTTTCTTTCAATACCTTGACAGTCCATCACAAAAAATTACCATGCGTGATTTTCACCAAGAAGTGATCTTTAAGCAATATTTTTACCTCCACCAGCAGTTTATATTTTTGTGTGCTAATTGTTTGTCTCTTTGTTTTTTGTTTTTTTTTGGTGTGTGTGTGTTTACATTACTCTAGAACTTATGAACAGATCTTTATTTAAAAATTTGTGGGTAGGACCTGACTGAAGGAAGAAGTTACTAAAAGAAAGATCTGAATCTTATTTTGGATACAAAAAATCATGATTTTTCAGGTCCCATTTCAATGTATTTTTAATGACTTTAGCTTTCTACTTGATATTTCTATGAAGATTAATTTACATGTTTGGTTTTATTTTATTGTCTTCCGTACAATATTTTATATCACTTGAGAGACTGGTCACTAAGAGTCGAGCGTTTTGCTCTCTCTGAGTGCATCTTGTTCATTACAGAATTAAAGTCCGTGTTAAGTGATCATTTTTCTACAACCTCCTTCTGAAAAATAGCAAAGGGTAAATTGTAATAGAAAAACTAGACCAAGGACGCATCTGTGGCCAGATGCTGGATGTATCCACCGACAAAGGCCAACTAACATAGTTTAGAAGATAAACAGCATTTTTCGTTAATAAGCAAGCTGAAAGCACTTTTAAGTTTGGTTACCCTTATTTGACCCTGTAGCAGGGGCCCAAGGTGAAGTCTGACCTGATCAAAAGATTCGCAGCCCATGATTTCCTATAAGTCGTTTTCACATTGCAAACCTCTGGGACCAATAATAAGCAGGAGGGGCCCAAGGTCAAATCCGACCACATGAAAAGATTTGCAGCCCATGACTTCCTATAAGTTGTTTTTATATTAATGAGTTATTTGAGAAATACTGGCTATCTGCAATACTTCTAGAGATAATTCGCATTTACTCATTTTGAGTAGGTGAATAATTAGCTACGGGTCTGAAACTTCACCAAGTGAAAGCTCTCTCAAAAGTAGGCGAATGAGTTATTTGAGAAAAATTGGCTACCTACAATACTTTTAGAGATAATTCGAATTTACTCATTTTCAGTAGGTGAGTAATTACCTACGGGTCTGGAACTTCACCATGTGAAAGCTGTCCCAAAAGTAGATGAAGGAGTTATTTGACAAAAATTGGATATCTGCAATACTTTTAGAGATAATTAGTATTTACTCATTTTGAGTAGGTGAATAATTAGCTACAGGTCTGGAACTTCAGCATGTGAAAGCTCTCCCAAAAGTAGGTGAATGAGTTATTTAAGAAAAATTTGCTATCTGCAATACTTTTAGAGAAAATGCAGAATTACTCATTTTTAGTAGGCAAGTAATTTAGCCACAGGCCTAATTTAGACATAAAGCCTACCAATAGAATACTGTGGTGCACCCTCTAATATACCTTGCAAACTTGAGAAGGCTAGCTATAATATTTTTTTCGTTAGAGCGGTAATGGTGAAATCTCTCTACACACTGCGGCTATCCAGTGGATACAATGATTTACTCAACAGTGAGAACCTGAAAGTAGATATTGGTAAGCTATGCCATGACATAGAGGTCTGCAATTTCACTCTGTTATAGCTGACCAAAAATTATGTGAATAACATATTTAAACAAAATACTGTAAATGTAATAGTTTTCACGTTATAACTGATTTACTCAACAGTGATAACCTCAAAGTAGCTATTACTCAGCTATGCAATGAGCTACATGTCTGAATTTTTTCTATGTTATAGCTGACCCAAAATTAGGTGAACAACATATTTAAGCAAAATACTGTAAATGCAATAGTTTTCAAGTTACAACTGATTTACTCAATAGTGAGAACCTGAAAATAGCTATTGCTCAGCTATGCCATGAGCTATAAGTCTGTAATTTCACGACGTTATAGCTGACCAAAAGTAGGTGAAAAACATATTTTAACAAAATACTCCAAATGCAATATTTTTCAAGTTACAAGTCATTTACTCAACAGTCAGTACCTGAAAATAGCTATTGCTCAGTTGTGCCATGAGCTACAGGTCTGTAATTTCACTATGTTATAGCTGACCCAAAAGTAGCTGAATAACATATTTACACAAATTTCTGTAAATGCAATAGTTTTCCAATTACAAATGATTTACTCAACAGTGTGAACTTCAAAGTAGCTATTACTCAGCTATGCAATGAGCCACAGGTCTGGAACTTCACTATGTTATAGCTGACTCCGAAATAGGTGAATAACATATTGAAACAAAATACTCTAAATGTAATACTTTTGAAGTTATAAGCAATTTACTCAACAGTGATAACCTAAAAGTAGCTATTACTCAGCTATGCCATGAGCTACAGGTCTGAAATTTTACTATGTTATAGCTGACCCAAAAGTAGCTGAATAACATATTTACACAAATTTCTGTAAATGCAATAGTTTTCCAATTACAACTGATTTACTCAACAGTGTGAACTTCAAAGTAGCTATTACTCAGCTATGCAATGAGCCACAGGTCTGGAACTTCACTATGTTATAGCTGACTCCGAAATAGGTGAATAACATATTGAAACAAAATACTCTAAATGTAATACTTTTGAAGTTATAAGCAATTTACTCAACAGTGATAACCTAAAAGTAGCTATTACTCAGCTATGCCATGAGCTACAGGTCTGAAATTTTACTATGTTATAGCTGACCCAAAAATAGCTGAATAACATATTGAAACAAAATACTCTAAATGCAATAGTTTTCAAGTTACAAGTGATTTTACTCACGATGGAAGTTACTGAAAAGCCCAAAAGTAGCTATTACTCACTTAGCTATTGAGACAGACACCCAAGTTACTCACCATGTTGTAGCTATGAAAAAAGTATCTGAATAACATATTTTAACAAAATGCTCTAAATGCAACACTTTTCAAGTTACAAGTGATTTAGTGCATGATTTCATGAATTTGGATGCATTTTAGACATTTTTGTCTACCAGAGGCCTAATTTAGACATAAAGCCTACCAAAAAGATAGGGTGGCGAGTCCTCTAGCATACCAAGCCACCTGCCAAATATGAAAGAAATCTGGAAAGAAATGTGGACTGTAGGTCGCTAACAAGCAATATTCCACATTTTAGACATTTTTGTCTACCACAGGCCTAATTTAGACATAAAGCCTACCAAAAAGATAGGGTGGCGAGTCCTCTACCATATCAAGCCACCTGCCAAATATGAAAGAAATCCGGAAAGAAATGTGGACTGTAGGTCGCTAACAAGAAATCTCTGCGGACGCGGACGACGACGATGATGAATCCATAGTATCCCCGCTTCGCGTCGGGGATACAATAATAGATGTAATAGATAGAATTTCAATCTATTACTATTGCTATTACATTTGAAAAATTTCAATCTATTACTATTACATCGAAGTTGACTCTAATCTATTACTTTTCTATTACTTCTATTACTTTGTTTACAAGTCTGGTTATAAGTAATAAAAAAAGATAATAATAAAAACTTAAAATATGTATAATAATCTTAAATTTTGAAATGTTAAAGCTTATGACAAGCTGTTGTTAATCAAATTTTATTGTCTAGTATTTTTTTTTCACATCATGTTGTCAACTGAATTGTATTTCCTAGGTTCTTTTTAAAATTGAGGGAATATTTCTATATAAGTTTTTAACTTCATGATATTCCCTTTCAGCATTATTTAATTTACTGTAACCACATATTTTGCTGAATAAAAACTTATTTCTTATTATATTATTATATAATAATAAGGGACATACAGGCTCCTTAAAGTTTGGTCATCTCAGATTTTCAAATTTGTTGCCATAGCAACTAACCCAATTGAACAAACTGGACCAATATGTTAGCCAGGCAAAATTTCATAGCAGGGAAGATATCCTGAAACCTTTGTAAGGATAGGTCATTATAGGTATGAAGAACCACATTTGACCTTGAAGGAGGGATCCAAGGTCAAATCTGACCCCACCAAAAGATTCGGGGCACATTATTTCCTATAAGTTGTCTTCACATCCAAAACTTCTATGACCAAAAATAAGGGAGATATAGACCATTAGAGGTATCAAGGACCACGTTTGACCTTGAAGGAGGGATCTAAGGTCAAATCTGACCCCACCAAAAGATTTGGGGCACATGATTTCCTATAGGTTGTCTTCACATCCAAAACCTATACGACCAATAACAAGGGAGATATAGGCCATTATGAAGAACCACATTTGACCTTGAAGGAGGGCCCAAGGTCAAATCTGAAACCAGCAAAAGATTCGAGGAACATGATTTCCTATAAGTTGTCTTCACATCCAAAACCTATACAACCAATAATAAGGGAGATATAGGTTCTTTTAAGTTTGGTCACCTCAGATTTTCAAATTTGTTGCCATAGCAACAAACCAAATTGAACAAACTGGACCAAATGTTAGCCAGGCAAGATTTCATAGCAGAGAAGACATCTTGAAACCTTGGTAAGGATAGGTGCAACAGATTTTCAGCTATAAGTGATTTACTCAATCGTGAACTGTCAAGGTAGCTATTACTCAGTTAGCTATGGACCTACAGCTCTGAAAATTTGCCATGACAGAGTACATTTAAAAGTACATGAAAATCATATTTGACAAAATTATTGTAACTCTAGCAGTTATGAAAAAAATATCATTTACTCATTGTGGTCATGGTTAAAAACTGAATATCGCTATTACTCACGTAGCTATTGAGACAGACCTCTGAAAAAGTTACCACCATAGAGAAAGTAGCTGAATAACATATTTTACCAAAATGTTGTAAATGTAGTCATTTTTGAGTTATAAGCACTTTACTCAAAGTAGCTACCAGTGCTATTACTCACTTAGCTATGGACCTATGCCATACATAATCTCCTGTCCAGCGGGCCATCTAGAGATAATCAACTTGAGTTAGTAAGTTATACAGCCAATAAGTAGACCTAGCATATTGGAGAACAGATGCAAATTGTATCCACCAGAAAGAAAACTCACCAAAGCCAATCAACCATCACTTAAAATTGAAGGAGGAGCCCAAGGCAAAATCTGACCACATCAAAGGACTCTTAGCCGATGATTTCCTATAGGTTGACGTGACCTCTAGGAACAAGAATAAGCGAGGTATAAGCAATTTTAATTTTGGCTATCCTCATTTGACCTTGAAGGAGGGGCCAAAGGTCAAATCTGTTCACATCAAAAGATTCCCAACCCATGACTTCCTACAAGATGGTTTCACATTACAAACCTCTAGGACGAAGAAAAAGTGATTTATAAGCACTTTTAGATTTTGCTATCCTCATTTGACCTTGAAGGAAGAGCCCAAGGTCAAATCTTACCACATCCAAAGATTCCCAGCCCATGATTTCCTATAAGTTGGTTTACCATCCCAAACCTCTACGACCAATAATAAACGAGTTATAAGCACTTTTAATTTTGGCTATCCTCGTTTGACCTTAAGGTTGGGTCCAAGGTTAAATCTGACCACACAAAAAGATTCCCAGCCCAAAATCTCCTATAGGTTGGCTTACCATCCCAAACCTCTAGGACCAATAATAAGTGAGTTATAAGCACTTTTAGGTTTGGCTATCCTCGTTTGACCTTGAAGGAGGGGTCCAAGGTCAAATCTGACCACACCAAAAGATTCCCAGCCCATGATTTCCTATAGGTTGGTTTACCATCCCAAACCTCTAGGACCAATAATAAGCGAGTTACAAGCACTTTTAAGTTTGGCTCTCCTCGTTTGACCTTGAAGGAGGGGTCCAAGGTCAAATCTGACCACATCAAAAGATTCCCACCCCACGATTTCCTATAGGTTAGCTTGACATACCAAGACTCTAGGACCAATAATAAGGGAGATATAAGCACTTTTCATGACTGACAAAGAAACGCCCGTGGCAGCCATCAGTCACAGAGAAGCTTACCTCCCATTGGGAGGCTCCCAATAAAGATATCCTGCAAGTTTGGTGAAGCTAGATGATCTGGCTTTCCTATAATAGTGTTAACATGTGGTGGCATAGCGAACGCTAAACCAAAGTATCGCTGGATGCATCTGGTGGATAGAATAATTTTATTGTCTTATTGGCACTGTTTTTGTGCAGTTTATTTACATGTAGGTTACAAGAAAAAATTCAAAATATCTTACCATTTGCAATTGCCAAAAAGGATGTTACAGCAAGAGATACACAGTTCATCTGTATATATGGTGTTACACAGTTGCAAGGCTAATAAGTACATCTGAACTCATTCATTACGCAGCTGCATCTTGTGGTCTACATGTCAGTGCAAAGAAGGGTGTTACTGCTCAACCAGTGAAATTTGTCACCCCAGTGAATTCTAACAGTACTTTTATAGCACTTAATCTCCATGTATTGACAGACTCGAAGGGGCATAATACCAGAAAGCTGAGATCCATAATCATTAAGCTAGAAACATTACTGGGGTCAGCGCCACAACAAAAGACAGAGACAAGACCAGAAAACTAGGGTGGGTATGCTTTTGCAAAGAGATAGGTTTTCAACTTCTTTCTGAATAAAGAGAGATTCGGCTGATAATACACCATCAGGCAGGTCATTCAAAATTCTTGGGGCATCACATGCAAACCTGAGCAGAAAAGTACTTTTCTGACTTATATACTGATGCAAAGTGTGGGACCTCAAGCAGCACCACATCAGATTGACTTCTATGAGTTTTGTACATACTTTGGATTTAAGGAGAGTTCTAAGTATTTAGGATAACCACCTTGTATGAACTTGTACACCAATAAGGCTGTCATGAAAGAAAAGCAATGTTTGATAGGCAACCAATGAAGTCTTGCTAACAAGAGTGATATGCGAGTACAACAACTCTAGCAGTGAAATTCAGCTAACTCGTATTTCATGACAATATCCAAACTTCTTTACCAGGAACTTTCAGTATACATTTGTACAGTGCCTTCAAAAGCAGTAATATCATTAAATATGAATATTGCTTGTCCTTAAGCACTTTCATGCCAGGTATCGAATTTCACTGTGGTGGCTTTCTAAGTTTCTGCCAGCAACTGCCCATGCTGCAATAAATATTCTGAATTTAAATTATATTAACAGCTTTAAGTTACATTCTTCTATGACCAAATTGTCAAATGACATGCACTACAATAATAATACTTTGTGTACACTGTGCAATATTTCTTAGAAAGTGTTATATTTCAACAATTTATCTCAATTGTCAGCTGTTTTATGGCAAACCAGAAATACAAGTGAATGCCCATTTTGTAGAGTTATCAAAGCATTTGTCCTTGACCTCTGACAAAGAAATATAAGGCAGGCGCTCACTGGTAGGCAGGTATTTGCTTGGATTTAAGTTGAACTCGAGACCTCTGCATCTTGCTCGCAGTAACTTGCTACCAATAAATTAATAGTGAAGTTGAAGTTTTTGATCTTCAAGTAACATTCTTATTGAAAAATCGTCAGGAAACCCCATAGGATTCCATGATCTCATATATTTTCTATGCATACATGAATATATCAGTTACGAATTTGAAGTATTTGGTCTATTACTACAATATTGTTAGAAAACCCCACTGAATTCCACAGCCTCACATGAATACAAACGAGTAAAATTGTAAGTCCTGTTAGAAAGACTTCCTCAAGAAGCATCTCTATTTATAAAATAATTTTGCGAAACCCAACGGAATTCCATGACCTCATATTTTCTACACAAACAATATTAACCAGTTGAAGTATGTGTGTGTATTAATTGGTAGTGACGTGTGTTGGCGAGACAATGCTAGCGAGTTGCCATGGAGTTGAAAATTCTACTAATTATGTCTTACGTTAACTAGTAGGATGACACTAACTTACTCAGCATTATAGCAGCAGAAACACAGTCTATAACGTAAAGTGTCTTAGTTCGACTGGAAACTTGACCATTGTACTGCTGCGTTTAACACATATGTATTTAAGGATATTGTCAACAATGCTAAAGTGGAAGGGACAAAAATATGTGTCTGGTACACTGCTACACACAGGTGTCTATGTAGACATGGTTACCTCAGCTTTACGTTACTTGTAGATTTGCTTCAAACATAGATACCATACAAATGTGTACACACAACTGTTCCCACAACTATTTTGTTAATTTCCCCAGCAATAAGCCTTATTGGAATTCCGTGCGTGGAAAATTTATGTGGATAAACAAATCTATGTAGATCTGAACCAGGAGGTGATTTAAACATAATAAAAATGCTAAAATATACATATTTCCTTGAATAATGTATATTATGCTTAATCTTTATAAAAAATTGTACATATGGATGCACAAAATCTTCATTTTTCAATGCTAGAATATATTTTAAACCATTGTTCTAAGTCTTCTAAGGTGGGGGAAAATAGGGATTTTTGGAAATGTATGAATAAATTTTTGACTCTACTTTTTTATTAATTTAAAAATTATTTACACTTTTCAAAAGAACTCATTTTAATTTTTGGTGCTTTTTTATTTAAATAAAGCTGTAGGGTGTTGGCAAATAATTTTTTAAAGTGTTGTAAACACAAGAAATTAGATGTTGAGTAACTATTTTTGCAAAGAGAAATAACATACATTAAACATTCCTAATTATTGAAGTAAAAATATGGTATGTGCATGATTTAGATGACATTTTATTGTAGTTTTAGATTTCCTCTTGGTTTAATGAAATTAGTTGTGGATATGATTAAATGTTACATAAAATCGTGTATACACCAGAGGAAAGTAAGCTGCTATAAATCCACAAAAAAGTTAATACATGTAATATTTTCTTTATTTTTGCTGGATATTTATAAATAGACAAAAATAGCATCAGAGATGCCCATACCCCACAGCCTGGGGAAATAGTTTTCAACACCATGAGATATAGAAGTAATGAAACATTACAAAGATCCGGATTCTTTCAGTGCAGTGTCAGTTATATAAAGCTCCAAATAATGTTTATGTGGAGAAAATAACTTCTAAGAGAAAGAAAATGTATGTAAAGATGAAGTATTAAAACAAGACAATTCAATAGCAAGATGACACCATTAATCAGTAAACTAACAAGAGGGTCAGAGGTGCCCCAAAAGGCGGGTTGCGCACGCAGGAAACAAGGTTAGCAACTGCTCTCATTAAATTTAGGAACAAGGAAAGAAATGTTAGGTTACCCACTTAAGGTAAATGTGTTCGAGTTAGAGTCCGGAAACGAAAATGTGGACAAACAGACGGATGGACAGACATACGGACGAAAAACGGACAAACGAACGGACAGAATTTCACCAATATCGAAAGGAACCTAGCTATCATGTTGATCTATGTCCCTGTCAAGTTTGAATTTGATTGGTCAAACCGTTTTCAAGTTAGAGTCCGGAAATGGAAAATGTGGACGGACAGACGGACGTCGGACACATCAATCTAATAGGCGGGTTGGTTACACGCAACCCGCCTAAAAACGAACAAATGGACAGAAAAACAAGACAAATGAACGGACGGATTTACACCAATTTCGAAAGGAACCTAGCTATGATGGTGATGTATGTCCCTGTGAAGTTTGAATTAGATTGGAGTAACCGTTTTCGAGTTAGAGTCCGGAAACAAAAATGTGGACGGACAGATGGATGGACAGAAAAACGGACAAAAACGAAGAAACGGACAGAAAAACGGACAAACAAACAGATGGAATTTCACCAATTTCGAAAGGAACCTAGCTATGATGGTGATCTATCTCCCTGTGAAGTTTGAATTTGATTGGTCAAACCGTTTTAAAGTTAGAGTCCGGAAACGAAAATGTGGACAAACAGATGGATGGACAGACAAACGGACGAAAAATGGACAAACGAACACACGGAATTTCACCAATTTCGAAAGGAACCTAGCTATGATGGTGATCTATCTCCCTGTGAAGTTTGAATTTGATTGGTCAAACCGTTTTAAAGTTAGAGTCCGGAAACGAAAATGTGGACAAACAGATGGATGGACAGACAAACGGACAAAAAACGGACAAATGAGCACACGGAATTTCACCAATTTCGAAAGGAACCTAGCTATGATGGTGATCTATCTCCCTGTGAAGTTTGAATTTGATTGGTCAAACCGTTTTAAAGTTAGAGTCCGGAAACGAAAATGTGGACAAACAGATGGATGGACAGACAAACGGACGAAAAACGGACAAACGAACACACGGAATTTCACCAATTTCGAAAGGAACCTAGCTATGATGGTGATCTATCTCCCTGTGAAGTTTGAATTTGATTGGTCAAACCGTTTTAAAGTTAGAGTCCGGAAACGAAAAATGTGGACAGACAGACGGAGAGACGGACGTCGGACACATCAATCTAATAGGCGGGTTGGTTACACGCAACCCGCCTAAAAATTATGAAGCTGTAAAAATTATTAATTGGAGAATAGCTGTCAATGGAAAAAGCACAATTATGTAAAAGTGCATATAATAATTAGTTGCAGTAATCCATATGCCTTTGTCATAAGAGAAATATGACTCAAATATGGCAGGTGAACTCACATTGGCAGGGTCAAAGTTAAAGGTCACACCATGGTGCACACCTACAACCCCTAACCAATGTCCATACCAAGTGTAAATCTTCTACACATTATGGCATCCAAGAAATAGCCCAGACAAGATTTTAAAACTCACGGTCACTTTGACAAGGTCAAAGGTCAAATCAAGGACACACCATGACGTTGCACACCTACAACCCCCAACCAATGTCCCTACCAATAGTAATGGTATTGTTTATCGATATTGAAATATTTATCAATTCACGCCAAGTATACGGATATCGATAATGCAGGGTACAATATCCATATCGGAATGGAGGATTTAACAGATGAAATTAAGCTGTTTTCCATTCAAATAATAGTACAAAATTTAAAGAATGTATTAGTTTATATATCATTTTTGTCAACATTCACTTACCGCTAAAGCAGAAACGCCATATTTGTTTACGTTTCGGGAAACTACTAAAATTTGCGAGAAAGTTTGGAAGGTCTCTCCCGGAAAACATCTATGACCCGATATTTCAATATCGATCGATACACAAAGCAAAAATATGGTTTGATATCGATATCGATATTATTCGATATCAACACTACCTACCAAGTATCAACTTCCTGCACCTTACGGTTTCCGAGATATAGTCCGGACAAGATTTTATAGGTCAATGTCTCTACCAAGAATAAACTTCCTACACCTAACGGTTGCTGAGATATAGTCCGGACAAGATTTTCAAACTCAAGGTCACTGTGGCAAGGTCAAATCAAGGTCACACCATGACGTTGCAAACCTACACTCCCCTAACCAATGTCCCTACCAAGTATCAACTTCCTACACCCTAGGGTTTCCGAGGTATAGCCCAGATAAGATTTTATAGGTCAAGATCACACCATGACGCACACCTACACCCTCTAAGCAATGTCCATACCAAGTGTAAATCTTCTACACCTTATGGAATCCAAGAAATAGCCCAGATAAGATTTTATAGGTCAAGATCACTACGGCAAGGTCAAAGGTCAAAGGTCAAATTAAAGTCACACCATGACGTTGCACACCTACAACCCTTAACCAATGTCCCTACCAAGTATAAACTTCCTACACCTTATGGTTTCCGAGATATAGCCCGGACAAGATTTTCAAACTTAAGGTCACTGCAGCAAGGTCAAAGGTCAAATCAAGGTCACACCATAACGTTGCACACCTACACCCCCTAAGTAAGGCTGTTACTTTGTTAGAAAAATGACACCGGGTATTCGCCTTGAAAGAACCGATCCGAATTCGGGTAACCATGTTTTAGTTGTCACTCAATGAAAGTAGCAGAGAAGCAAACATGGCGGATGATGTAAACAAAACGTTACAAAAAGTAATGTTAAATATGTGTATAAATAAGGAAAATTATGTGAAAAACTAATATCAGTTAAAGAAATCTGACAGAATACTAACATTTATCCCAGTATTTCATTGATTTACACTATATTTAATATTTTTCGGTTACCGATTTCGCCAGTTTGTACTCGGTTTCTTAAGGAATTTGGACCGTAACCTATCACTGCCTTACCCCTAACCAATGTCCCTACCAAGTATCAAATTCCTACACCTTACAGTTTCTGAGATACAGCCCGCACAAACTTTTCCTACCGCCCACCCGCCCATCCGGACACCATGGGCTGTGGGGTAAAAATTACTAGAGGCACTGTTAAATCCCTTTCCAATAATGTGGAAATTTTTAGAATATTTTGGAAAGATCCCATGTTGACGTTCCATGTTTTGCCAAGACTAGAGTGAAACCTATTTTATAAAATGTGATATTTTTATCATTTTAAAGGCAAATTATTGCTTCTAATAGTTCTTAATTGAAGCAGTTTGATTGTATGTTTGCCAATTTTTGGGATTAAATGGTGAATAAAAATTTTTCCATGTATATCATCAAAACAACCAGAAATTAAGGACCTTTGTTCGTTCACTGCAGTGTCTAACTATTCAGAGTCCAATTGTGACTGGGGACTATCCGCCCCCACACCTTACCAGCCATGTCTGATTTTGAAAGTGATCACTAAAACTAAATAACTTTTTAAGAAGGTGTGGGGGAGGATAGCCCCCAGTGAAAACAGTAAGTGTGATCCATTGGGTGTTTGCAAATAGAAGTCACAATACTATATCAGTTCAATAAAATATGTTCATAATTCTCTTGTCAAATGAATTATCTTACTCGATCATAAAAATATTCAGTGCCTTTAATTTTATTTAAGTAAATTTTAAACAAAAATCGTTCTACACTATTATTTTTGCACAAAACCGTGAGTTCATCTACATTCTTAAAGAACCCCTTTATGAGAAGAAACCATTTGTCACATGTGCCTAATTTTTACTTGTCTCCATGTTTCCTATTTTCTGTGACTTTGTCTATAAATTAGACTGTAAATATTATATTTACTTTAATTCATCTTTTTTTAATTAAAAACTGATGTATTGGTGGAAATGTGACTAACACAATTTTATACTGGGAAATAATAATGTCAAAATGTTGCAGATCATAAAATTATTGGTATAATTCTATAAAAGTTGGGTTGATGTATTTTTCATGTTTCCCCATAACTCTGTGACCTTTGCACATCTGTTGACCTTTTAAAATTTATATTTATATGTCCACAATCATAACTTATACATCTAGGCTTAACTTGGCCAAACTTGTAAAACAAAAGTTAGCCTAAGACTTGTTAGTTAATATTATCCCAGAGCATTTGAAAGCTGGTTTATGAACATATTGACATGACATCTCTACAAAGATTAATTCATCTTTTTCAATTTTTAAATTAGTTTAGTCGCCAATATATGTTAAAATAAAATCTGTTCTAAGTACTAGTATTTCATTCTTCATATTCAAAATATATGCGCATGTCCAGGCTTTAAATAGAATATTACATTAAAAACTATCCAAAGGCATTTACAAGAATTCATATTTTGTTCTGTGATGTATATTAAAGTAAGGACCAAAATCACCACAAATTCACTACAAAACCATAAAAACACAACAGGAAATTAAATTGTGTGTATTTTATGCTTTAAAATGATGTACAATTTGTTAAAATTAACGAAAAATTATTTTTCATATATTTTAACCGGGTAATTAGTGAATATTCTTGTTTGCACGTGGCCATTAAATTTGTTTTTCCACATTCTCATTTGTGAACAGGGTTGTCGCTCAACATGTAAATATAATTGACTAAAAATAATTGACATTTCCTCATTTTCAATGTTTTGGACCATTTCTCAAAAAATCTGAAAATGTTCTTTCATTATAAAAGCTGTGTAAAATTGCACATATATTATACACATACCGGTATTGTATTTGCTGTGTCTTTTCCTTAATATCAATTGTTTTTACACAGTGACTATTCTGCCGACGATTGTCGGGAAAATAGACGACAGCTTATATTGTCGACCGTCGGTTAAATAGACTTGATTCTATTATGCCGCTAACTGAAAAACTATCTTCAAGGCTTAAACTAACCTTTTGTTCTGTCCTAGCCCAATTCTTGTTGTTTAATACTGAGTACATGCTACCTATTTTCCCTCATATCCAAGCACATTGCAATTCAGCAATGTTGACAACTAGCAGGTGTTGGCAGCAGTAATGATGTCATACGGATTGCAATTAGGCTGGTACCCTGATGGTCCTTAATTGATATTAGAGGGAGTGTTTGTTTTATTTTGTTATTCTCAATTGCTGTGTGTCACTGGTTACTCCTAACAATGTCACAACCACTGAACATTCTTAATTGCAGTTACATATCCCCACTGTCTATATTTTCATCGCTTCCCAGAAGTACTCACGGTTGATGCCACTCATAAAACAAGTGAAAATTAAATGCCCTTGTATGCCCTAATGACAGCAGATGGCTATGGTGAGAGTGAGGTGGTGGCTGTGTTCCTGACCAAGCATGAAGATGAATCTTCCCTCAGCCAGATGTTGGCCATTTTTAAAACTAGAAATCCAGCATGGGAAAAAGTTAGAGTTGTAGTTTCTGATAAAGACATGGCAGAAAGGACAGTTTTTAAATCAGAGTTGCCACAGATTTACCTCCAGATCTGTTTATTTCATGTGTTTAGGTCCTTTAGAAGAGAGATCACCACAGAGAAGATGAACATCACCTCAGCCCAGAAACAGACAATCCTGTCTCATATCCAGGGACTAGCCTATGCCTGCACTGAGGATGACTTCAACAACAAATATGATGAGATGAAAAAAGTCATGAATGACCCCTGCCAGACAGAAACTGGCTCCCCATTAAAGAAGAGTGAGTTGAAGGACTGAAAAGCCAACAGATGAACCTTTGCACTAGGACCAACAATAGACTGGAAAATTTCTTCTCAAAACTAAAATCATGTGTGACAAGGCGCGGAACAATGAAGGACTTAATCTCAGGACTGATGACTGTTATTTCAACATTGAGGAATGAAAGAACACATCGACTTATCCAGGCAACCACCAGGATCATCACTGCTCCAGAGGCTACAGATGATGAGGAAAACTTCAGGAAGATATTGACACCTTTTGTCTTCAACTTGGTCAAGAAAGAATACAATGCCACAGATCATCTCACAGTCATCAATGGGAACTCAGTACAATCCAGAAGTGGGGTTAGACAAGTATCCAACCAAAGTTGTTAATGTCCCTTTTTTACAAGTATGTCATTGCCCTGCAAACATATCTTTGCCCTCAGGAGATACAGTGATGACATTCTCTTTTGCCCTGAAGTTGTTAATAAACGCTGGTTGATGGATTATTACAGCACCTGCAGACCAACCACTCCAAGAAGACCCTCTCGTGTATCCCAGGCCACCCCAAAAAGAGCCCCACTAACAGAGCAGCACAAGTACAATGACATAATCCTTATAACCCAGCAGATAAACTTACTTCTCTCCAGATCAGGTACACAGAAATACATAGCTAGAAAACAACAACTCCAGGAGATTGTCACACTATGGAAGGAAGACAAGGATTTCATGATGACAGAGCTACTCGCTGAAGTAGTCATCAAAATAGCCTGTATATTATTCTACCGACCGTCGCTAAAATAAGCTGTCATCTATTTTACCGACGATCGTCGTCATAATAGCCACTGCGCTGTTTTTTACTACATTAAACCATTTTCAGTCATTTTATCAAGTTTTATCCAACAGAAATAGATTTTATGAAAATATCCAGTTCTATGTGGGGTTGCTCCACGGCTCTACACACAAGTAAAGTAGAGCCGAGGTAACCATGTCTACTGTTTGGTGCCATATCATGGCACAAACCTCAAAAAGGCATATAACGGAAGTTGGAATATTTATTAACATTTGATTGTCATCGGTAAGACTGGTGCATTTTCGCATACCAAATAAGCAAGTTAAGAAGTACCGACAACAATAAATTAAGTAACTTCGGTACTTTCTGTATGCAAATTTTGCCAAGTTGGGGGTGCTAATTTCATGTATTATCGCCCATTAAAAACGATTCTAAAAGGTTACTGCCTTGCTACCAATTATCGCTGGGTACCAATTATCACCACCAGAAAATAAAACGTTCATATTCCAGTAGTGGTCACATATTTTGAAAGCAGTTTGTTGTGTATTTGCTCCATTCACTTTGGATATAGTTTTACCTTATTTGCTATACTTGGGATGTACTTTTGGTGAAGTTATAGCTATTTGAATTCTGTCTGGCGATAATTGGTACCCGGCGATAATTGGTAGCAAGGCAGTAATTCTTTTTATTTCATGTGTGTAAAATACTTTCATAATATGTGCTTGTTAATTTATATTTCAATAAAAAGAAATCCACGAAGCTACACTTAAAACACGCAAAAATATGGGTTTGTGTCCAAGTTGTGCCAAGTTACGGCGGGAAGCAGTACATGGGTGGACACAAAGATAAACGGTGGACACGAAGATAAACGATTTTTGGAATGAAAAATAAAGCTATGTAAACAACAAAATCATATACATTACATATTAAAATAGACTGAAACAAATATTTTTATGATATTTCTTGGTTATTTGGTGAATTATTTTTGTTTATTCAACGAAAATATGCAAATTTCCGAAAATCGTTTATCTTCGTGTCCGTTTATCTTTGTGTCCACCCGTGTACTGTACTGTACTGCTTCCCTGCATAAGTTGGCCGCAGGTCGTAAGTTGGCCGCCATCATCATATTTTGAAATTTCTATAAATCTAATGGCCTGTATCATTCTTGAATGGTCTATTATAATAAGATTTATTATAACTACCACTTTTAAAACCTGTGCAGACACACATTCGTCTGTTTGATACATTTAAACGAGTGGCGGCCAACTTACGACCCGCGGCCAACTTATGCAGGGAAGCAGTACAGTACAGTAGTGTCAATAGAAGGAATAAACGGTGGAGACAAACAGTAAGTCATACCATATGCAACATTTTCTCCAATTTTAAGTGGACCTCTCAAAATATAAATTACGAATATCAGGAGTATGAACCAGAGAGCCCATAAATATGTCCATGACCAAGCCACCCAGGACTTAATTTTATCAAAAACACGACTGAAAACTCCAGCCATGTTTTCGAACGATAAATCAGAATATAACCGTATATATGAAATGTTGATGCGAACTAAAGATCCCTTAACCCGAAGATAAAAAAATTGATCAGTTTATATTCTACCTAGTTCAGAGGTATTGCTTCTGGATGGCAACTGTTGTTATCATGTTCAAAGATGATAAAATTCATTATTTTAACAGTTAAATATATCACTGATTTACATAATAAACTGGGTTGGTCCCAAAATTAACTCCTGTGGTACACCACATTTGACATTTAAATGAGATCTATCCCAAGTGGCTAGATAAAGAACCTCAGGAACTTACAAATGATTTTCCGTGAGATTCTGATTTTAAGCTAGGGGAATGTAACTGTATCTACAGCTTTGGATGTATATATATGCAGTTTGGATGGGACAATTACTGCTTTCAGTAATAGAACAAAGGAAATATTGCATTTAATTTACATACAGTGCAAACAAGAGCACTTTGAAACAGCCTACCTCCACCAAGGCCCATGCAACGTACACCTTTATTATTGCTATTGAGTGCAAAGATAAACAGTTAGAAACCAGAATTAGTTAGAGATCATTCTTGAAATTAAATCAATTCTATGTTAGACAGAAACCCGGCAACTGTGAAAATTTGATGCAAACTGTTTTTTTTTGTAATCTTGTGACCACATAACCTAGTTTGGTGGATCAAATACATACGAAAATCATTCCTGTCTTCTTGTGTTTTCATGAAGTATATTATTTCTTACATAAAATTTCTGGTTACCTGTGTCTAAATCCCAATTGGAACCATTTTCTCAACCTTTTGGGAAATATTTCGAATTAAAAAAGCAGTTGTGCTGGCACAGTTACTGTTAGAAACATTTAAATGCCCAAAGGCCCGAAACACAAACCTTGTTTATCCTGATCGAGTTTCGGCGAGTTTACTTGGCGGCGAATTTCAAGAAATCCCTGTGACGTCAGCAATACAAATTTGTTGAAGTTTATTTGTTGTTGCAATTGTAAGAATATTTTAGCAAACATTATACATAAAGAAATGCATATGTATTTTATGAATGAAGTTAGGCGTAGTAGTTATCTTTCATAGACAAATAATACACTACTTACATCGCCGAACCATAAAAACTCCTATTTTCGCCCACGTCCTGATGAATTCGACCCTACTGCTTCTAGGCATAAGTTGGCCGCGGTCATAAGTTGACCACCATAATCATATTTTGAAATTTCTATAAATCTAAAGGCCTGTATCATTATTGAATGGTCTATTATAATCAGATTTATGATAAAGACCACTTTTAAACCCTGTGCAACCACACATTTGTCTGTTTGACACATTTAAATGAGTGGTGGCCAACTTATGACTGCGGCCAACTTATGCCTAGAAGCAGTAAAGAGACCTTTCCATGGTGTCAATCAAAATACCGCAAATCGGCAAATATCCTGTTTACTACAATTACAACAACCAATCGTTACCTCTGATTTTCATCGGCGCCATTTTGAATTACAAAAATGTGGGCATTTTTAGGGACATATTTGTAAATATTTTTGCTTTCTGATAACGGAACAAAATGGAACCAAAGTATAATTTGATAAAAAAATTATATCATCAATCCTACCTACTTTAAATTGTCTGAAATGTATATATATGTCCCCAAGCTGCCATTGTTTACATTTTACTGCAATGCACGAGGATTTGTTTTGATCATTAAATTGTTTATTTATTTATTTTATAATTTTTGTCACAATAAAACACACATACTTTATTATATATTTTCTTATTCTATGCTCAATACAATCATTTATAATACATGTTATTTCTCGTATATCTTGAAATACTCCATGTTTACATTTTATTTCCCGCCATTTTTGCCATTTGTTTGTCAGACAAGGCCTGACATGGAGACCACTAAAATACCGTAAACCAGGAAGTGGGTGTGGCCTATGGAATGGTCTAGTTAGGCTGAAGTTTAAGGATCACTGTAACTTTGTTTTCAACAATCAGACAATAGAAAATGTATATTTCTTCAAATATTTAGGTATTATCTTTAATTATAATGGTAAATTTGAACTGTGCAAAAAAATACCTTTGTGACCAAGCCACTAAAGCGTCCTTAGTAACAGTTAAAAACTGAATCTACCTGTTGACATTCAATTAGAACTGTTTGATAAATTGGTTCTACCAATCTTAACTTATGGCTCAGAAATATGGGGTTCCTCTAATGTTAAAGGTATTGAAACAGTACAGACTAAATTTGTTAAGTATGTTCTTCATATTAATAAATTAACCCCGAACTTTACTGCTCAACCAGTGAGTTTCGTCACCCAGTGAATATTGTCATGAAATGCGGGTGACAAAATTCACTGGGTGACAAAATTCACTGGCTGAGCAGTATGGTGCGTGGAGAGAGTGGTAAACTACCAGTTGCTTATCATATTCAGTGCAAAATGATAAATTTCTGGTTAAGGGTTATTAATGGTAGTGAGAACAAAATGGTTGCTAAAATATATAAAGTACTACATCAGAAGTATATTAATAACTTATACAAGTCACCCTGGCTCAGCCACATACATAAGATTCTTATTAGCTGTGGTCTTGGCAATATTTGGTCAGAACACCATAAGACCATTTTCAACCCTAAATGGGTTAAAGCAAGTGTCAAACAGAAACTTGAAGATTTGTTTATAAATAGCTGGTGTAACGACATCTATGCAAGTAACACAGGTACCATTTATAGAGAAATTAGGATGAAATTCGAACAAGAATGCTATCTACATCAACTCCCAGCTAGCATGTCCTTGATACTCTGTGAATTTAGACTAAGTAACTTTAAGCTCCCGATTGTCGGGGGAAGGTACAACAACATTCCAAGAAACCAATGTTTTTGTGATTTCTGTGATGAAAACTTACTTGGTGATGAGTTCCATATTTTGCTGGAATGTACAAATGAACAGATCAAAGATCTGAGAAGTAACCATTTACCCAAGTATTACCAGTATCATAACAACATGTTTAAATTCATTCAACTGTTCGAACAGTCTAGTACAAACAAAAAGGTTACTTGTTAAGCTATGTAGATTTCTTAAAGAAATTTTTAAAAGCACAAATGGCTAAGATAAGCATGTAGTTCAATTTACGTGTATGTATAAAACAAGACTGTAAGCTAAAGATGTAACTAGAATTAAACTGTCATAGTTAACACCAAATCCTCAATCGAAATTGTCATATTCATTGAATTGTACCACGTGGACACAACTAGTTAAGAATTTCTGTAATGTGCTCCATACATTTCAAATGTCTTGAGCCGAATAAAATATTGATTGATTGATTGACTGAATGCAGTGTTGCGAACTCGGGACACCTTTTCAACAAATAGTGTAAATACACAACAAAGAATAACAGAATATCTGCTTATCCTTATCATATGAGAAGAACAGTGGCTGGCTAACAGTCGCTGAAAATTATAATGTATAAAACACCTTGTCAACTAAACAACAACAAATATGTATTCCTGGGATTTTCATTCTATTTTTAACTCCGGACACGTTTAAAAGATATGCTATTTCCTTAAATCAAAGATAAAAGTGATTTTTATTTTATCCTGTGCTTATTGATGTTTATAACATGTACTTAGTCCTATGTTTTATATATCAAATATCTTCTTTATTGTTGGATTTAGAGCTTCGGAATGTATTGGGACATTATAGGAAACCATAGGCTGGGAGTCTAAAGAGCTTGGCGAATTTGCCCGCGAGCCTCCCTTCAAGGTCAAACAGGGGTCATAAAGGTCTTTTTTTTTCATTTTGCAGTATGTCTAGAAATAGATTGGTTGGAATGCTTTAAAATGTCATTAAATCTGGTGGATACTGTAGTTTAGCATTCGCTATGAGAGAAAGATTTTCAACGTTATTAAAAGTGCTTATATCTCCCTTATCATTGGTCCTAGTGGTTTTGCATGAATAAAGCCAACCAATAGAAAATCATGGGCTGGGAATGTGATGTGGTCAGATTTGACCTTGGGGCCCCTTCTTCAAGGTCAAAGATGGTCAAACTTAAGGGCTTATAATTCGCTTATTATTGGTCCTACAGTTTTGGTATGTGAGACTGACCTATAGGAAATCATATGCAGAGAATCTTCTGATGTGGTCAGATTTGACATTGGGCCCTTCTTCAAAGTCAAACAGGGAAACCCAAACTTAAAAGTGCTTACTTGCTTATTTTTGGTCCTACAATATTGGGATGTGAAACTGACCTATAAGAAATCATGGCCTGGGAGTCTTCTGATGTGGTCAGATTTGACCTTAGGCCCCTCCTTCAAGGTTAAGTGAGGAGAGCCACACGTAAAAGTGCTTATAACTTGCTTATTGTTGGTCCTAGAGGTTTGGGATGTCAATCCAATGTATAGGAAATCATGGGCTGGAGGTCTTCTGATGTGGTCAAATTTGACCTTGACCCCCTCCTTCCAAGTTAAGTGAGGAGAGCCACACTTAAAAGTGCCTTATAACTCACTTATTATTGGTTCTAGATGTTTGGGATGTGAAACCAACATGTAGGAAATCATGGGCTAGGAATCTTCTGATGTGTTCAGATTTGACCTTGGGTCCCTCCTTCAAATTCAAATGAGGAAAGCCAAACTTAAAAGTTCTTTTAGCTGGATTATTATTGGTATTAGAGGTTTGCAATGTTAAGCCAACGTATACGAAATCACGGGCTAGGAATCTTCAGATGTGCTCAGATTTGACCCTGGGCCCCTCCTTCAAGGTCAAACTTATTCTTGGTTCTATAGGTTTGAATTTTGGCGAAATGGAAAATGTCATTTATCTGGAAAACTGTAAGAGATAGACTGATTTCAGGCCAATTTTGGACCCCCTGGTGCTGAGGACTACTCCTCTAGGACCTCTGAAAAATTTATAATTCTCAGAATTTTGGCTGCCATCTTGAATTCTAGCAGAAATGGAAAGTGTTGATTATCTCAATAACTGTAAGAGATAGAGCGATTTCGGGCAAATTTTGGACCACATGGGTATTAAGGACTACTCTTCTAGGACATCTGAAAAATCAAGACTTCTCCAAATTTAGGCTGCCATCTTAAATTTTAACAGAAATGGAAAATGTCATTTATCTTGAAAATTGTAACAAATAAAGTGATTTCGGCCAATCATTGTCCCCACTGGATAATAAGGACAATTCCTTTTATTCCTGTGAATAATTTCAAATTTTCTTAATTTCGGCTGCCATCTTTTAAATGGCCCAGCCATTTAGAACCCTTATTTTAAACCATTTGGTGAAAATGGTGGGGCCTGCCATTAAAAACAACAGAGCCCTCTGCTTTAAATGTGGTAGGAGTTAAAATGGTAATCAGAACTGTAAAACATCAGAAAACCGTAATATTTTTCTGCAAAAATGGACTAAAATCCTGGCATTTAGATTCAATAAAGTTACACAACTAACAGCTCCTTTTGGTAGGTTAGTTGGTACTTTTGATATATAAATGCTGTCAAATGTGCATTATTCACATTGCTAAAAGTAGTTTACATTGACTTATATTGAAATTATAGCATTAAACAACCATATTTGGGATTACATATTAATTTTGAAACATGATTTCTTTGTATTGCTGACCGTGATTTTGAAAGAAAATGTGTGCGAGTTTTGTGTGGCAGTTGATGGATGTACATCATTATTTGTTAACGATTTGCATGCATACCAATCAACACCCAGGTACGATGTATCAATATGTATAATACACATGTATAAGTTTATGTCTCAATGTTAACAAAGAAATATTTTATATATATGATGAGTGTTTATAGGAAGCTGGCATTTATTGTTAGATTGTATACATCTGCTGTTAAAACAAGACGTAGCAATCCAGAGAAAATGTTCCTTAAGATTTCTTATTATAGTTCCTCAATTCATAAATCAAAAGTTCATTTCAACAATTGTTTCTTATATGATGCTCCAAAACTTTGGAATGATTTGTCACTGGAAATTCAAACTGCTGCTACTCTTTCATGTTTCAAAAGGTGACATGAAACTTATCTGTTTGAGAAGGCTTTCCCTCTGTAGTTTTCGATTGCCAAACACCCATGGTCTCCCAAATTATGACCTTGATCATGTTTTACATTTTTTGATTTGTGCATTATGTTTTGGATGGCGTACCTTTGAATCCACTAGTTCAGAGATTAAGCACATAGATACCTGATTGCTAGTAGTATCCGGCAACGTAGAATATCTCGAACAGAAAATCAATATTTACACTTGTTTTATGTGAATAACAAAGATTTCTTTTCATAAAAATTTTAATAAGCACTTAATAAGAGCTTACTAATAGACTGAAATATGTAATTCATTCATTCTATCATTTATGCTTGTTTGTTGAATGATTCTTGTTATTCACTGATTTTGATTTTGTAATTGAGAGTGACTGCAAAAATCTAAGTGTAAGGTACTTTTTGTTGATACATCTTGATAACATTTACTTTAGTCTGTTGTAAACTCTCCATTGCGACATCTAGGGTGTTTTAAATTGATTATGTTTTAGCTTTAATTCTGCAAGTGTTATAAAGTTATGTTCTTACTATTGCCAAACTTTTTCCCTAGTAATTTTGTACATTGTACCTTTTGAGTGTGGCTGGTGGTTAAGAATAAAAAATTTTAATAGTATTACTCTTTTTCAGAGTCAGAGATCATGTGACATATTGGAGTACATTAGAATTTCAGAAATCAATACATTCATCTGACCAGAGTGACATAGATGGTTAGTTTTTGGTACAGTTTCAAAGAGTTTATTTAATTTTAATGTTAAAAATGCACCATTTTAAGAAATTGTGTAGTTTTTACCCCACAGTCCTTAAGGGCTGTCGGGGTATTGTTGAGATGGTGTCCGGATGGGCGGGCGGGCTGGGGGTGGGAAAAAGTTTGTCCGGGGTGTATCCCAGAAACCGTAAGGTGTAGGAAGTGAATACTTGGTAGGGACATTGGTTAGGGGGTGTAGGTGTGCAACGTCATGGTCTGACCTTGATTTAACCTTTGACCTTGCCGCAGTGACCTTGAGTTTGAAAATTTGGTCCGGGCTATATCTCGGCAACCGTAAGATGTAGGCAGTTAATACTTGGCAGGGACATTAGTTAGGGGTTGTAGGTGTGCAACATCATAGTGTGACCTTGATTTGACCTTGTACCTTGCCGTAGTGACCTTGACCTTTAAAAGATTGTCCGGGCTATATCTCGGAAACCGTAAGGTGTACAAAGTTGATACTTGGTAGGGACATTGGTTTGGGTGTGTAGGTGTGCAACGTCATGATGTGACCTTGATTTGACCTTGTCAAAGTGACCTTGACCTATAAAATCTTGTCCGGGTTATATCTCGGAAACCGTAAGGTGTAGGAAGTTCATACTTTGTAGATATATTGGTTAGGGGTTGTACATGTGCAATGTCATGGTCTGACCTTGATTTGACCTTTGACCTTGCCATAGTGACTTTGACCTATAACATCTTGTCCGGGCCATATCGTGGAAACCGTAAGGTGTAGGAAGTTGATACTTGGTAGGGACATTGGTTGGGGGTTGTAGGTGTGCAATGTCATGGTGTGACCTTGATTTGACCTTTGACCTTGCTGTAGTGAACTTGACCTATAAAATCTTGTCCGAGCTATATCTCAGAAACTCTAAGGTGTAGGAAGTTGATCCTTGGTAGGGACGTTGGTTAGGGGTTGTAGGTGTGCATCATCATGGTGTAGTCTTGATTTGACCTATGGACATAGTGACCATGAGTTTGAATATCTTGTCGGGGCTATTTATTGGATTTGGTAAGGTGTAGAAGGTTGATACTTGGTAGGCACATTGGTTAGGGGGTGTAGGTGTGCATCATGGTGTGACTTTTAACTTTGGCTCTACCAAAGTGTTCACCTGCAAGATTTGAGACATGTGTCTCTTATGACAAAGATATATAGATTCAGATTGGTGCAGCTATTTAGTTTATGTACTTTTGTATAAGTATGCTATTTCCATCGCCAGCTCTACTCCAATTCATGAAATAAAATTTACAGCTTTGTCGTTTTTAGTTTACAGATTAATGCTGTCATCTTGCTATTCAAATGTCTTGATTTAATACTTTATATACATTTTCATTCTTTTAGATGTTATTTTCTCTACTTAAATATTATTTAGACTTTAGATAATTGACACTGCTCTGAAAGTATCCAAATCTTTGTACTTTTTCACTGCTTCTATATTTCATGGTGTTGAAAAGTATTTCCCCAGGCTTTTGGGTTACAGTCATCTCTGATGCTATTTTTGTGATAATATATTGGCGCATCAGGCATATGAAAACAATCTGTCCAGTCAGGAAAATTATTCCTGTTTGCATTAATTTCATAGTCATTGTTCTTTTATAAGATTAGGTTTGTGGGCACTTAAACATGGTCCCATAATTCATTACTCTTTTCCTTCACTATTGAAAACTTAGTTCTGATTAAATGTAAAATTATGTGTTACAAAATCTGTAATTAAACATCAATACCTCATTACCTTGCTATTGCATCAAGTTATATAAAGTTCAATTTTCCCCTAATTTTATGTTTATTTATTTATTTGTTTATTTATTTATTGTTGAACAGAACAAAAACAATGTTCAGTAACAACCAGGGACCAGGCACATTTGGTGGTTCAGGAAGTAGCTCATCTAATCCCTTTAACACAGCCACTACCTCTTCAGGTTAGTATGTTAATTAAGCGTCCCATGAGAGACGCTTGTTTGTATATAGGAGAAGCGACTCCGCCGGATATGCATTTTCTTTTCCCAATAGCTTTGCAGCCATAAGGCGGATTCTCTTCATATTTGGCAGGTGTATGCAGTAGCCCTGGGAAGAATTTCTGAATATGATGTCATAACATTTCAACGAATCAGAGAAGTCACATGACCAAAAACATGTTTTTCAAAAGGGTGTGCTTGTCCGGATGATAACTTAAAAAGCGCTTCACCTATTCACATAAAATTTGACAACTAGGTTTGTTATATAGATGTCTGGAACTTTTGGAAGTGATCCAATACAAAATAGCCGACTTATTAACGATTTACTAAATGTCACAATTTTTCTTATCGCTGAAAATGCAAAAACGCATTTATCTCGCAAACGGAGTGAGATAGAGCAATTTCGACGAAAAGTTTGACCCACAGGTATCTGTAGAGTCTACTGGCAACTTTTCGCAAAAATAATTTTCCTGCCATTTTTGGCGGCCATGAAATGCAAAAACACGTTTATCTCGGAAACAGAGCGAGATAGATCGATTTTGATGAAATTTTTGACCCACAGGGTATCCGCAAAGTCTACTGGCGACTTTTCGCAAAAATCATTTTCCTGCCACTTTTGGCGGCCATCTTGAATTTCTGCGTTAAATGCAAAAACGCGTTTATCTTGATAACGGAGCGAGATAGAGTGATTTCGACGAAAATTTTTGATCCGCAAGATGTCTGCAGAGTCTACTGGCGACTTTTTGCAAAAAATCGTTTTTCCGCCACTTTTGGCGTCCATCTTGAATTTCTGCATTAAACACAAAAACATGTTTATCTCGGAAACAGCGAGATAAAGTGATTTCGACCAAATTTTTGACCCACAGGGTATCTGCAGAGTCTGCTGGCGACTTTTTGCAAAAATTGTTTTCCCGCCACTTTTGGCGGCCATCTTGAATTTCTGCGTTAAACGCAAAAACCCGTTTACAGTAGAACCTCAATTATCCGAACCCAATGGGAGACATACAATCGGATCGGATAATCGAGGGGTTCGGATAGATGAAGGAAATTCACGATCTATGGGTTACCAAGTGGGCGATAATTGAAGAAAAATTGATTTTATGCACTAAATATAGACGTGGGTGGTCATTGGTGAAGTAGATTAATAAATAGATGTAATATAATATAAGTAACCTTCTAATTTTGACTTATTTGCTCTATATCTATGGATATTTTCATGCATTATTATTTAACCCTTTCGCTACCATCTATGACGACTATCAGTCGACGCTAATGTGTATTACAAGGTACCATGTCTGTCGACACAGGGTCGACGGCAATAAATTGATTTCTTCTTTCCCTTCAGTGTACTGCAATACGTTTTCTTTGGTTTATCAGTATTAAAACGATTGCTTAAGTGAATTGTATGTAAGTTATGCCATATTTCCATATATTTCAACATTTTTACCTATTTTAACTGGTTTTTGTATATATTGCTGTATTTATCGCATATAGCTGCATATTGTTTACTCATGGTTATATTTAATTGGGGAATTCCCTCGAATTTCCCCATTTGACTTTCATCAATTCCTAATGAAATATGCCGAAAAATACCGCAAATGAAGTGTATAAGGTAGTGAGTTAATGTTTTACTTTATTGGCGTTTCTGACGTGATATGACGTCATATGGCTACAGTCCCCCAGAATAACGATCCTTCAGTAGTGAAAGGGTTACAATATTATGCGGACTTCAGCTGGGTGTGTTCGTTTTGTACATGCAGTGTTGACGTTTCATTTTTAGATGAACCTCGTCATGCATTTTGTCAAGTGAAAAACTCTGGGAGATTATTTTTTACAAGGACCTAATAAAACACGTCTTCAATTGGTATGTTCGGTTGGTAATGCATTGTTGACGTTTTTCTTTTAATACACATCAGTCTATGAATGGACCTACTCCGGGAGATTATAAATTGCAAAACGCAATCGAATACGCAATCAGTGATGGGCACATTATCAAAGAAGTTGTGTAGTGGGGTTGTGTAAATGAATTAACCCCTCCCCTGTTGAAACAATGCAATAAAGATCAAAGAAGTTAGGCGTTTTTGTGGACGGTATATTTTATAAAGCACTAGAATTAATGGTTTCCGAGAATGTGCATTACAGTATATGTACTGCCAGTAGGGAGACAATATTTTGGTTCGGTTTATCCAGAGATTTGGATTATAGAGGGCCGGATAATTGAGGTTCTACTGTATTTCAGAAACGGAGTGAGATAAAGCGATTTTGACGAAATTTTTGACTGTGACTTTTCTCAAAAAATGTTTCCCCGCCACTTTTGGCGGCCCTCTTGAATTTCTGCGTTAAACGCAAAAACGCATTTATCTCAGAAACGGAGCGAGATAGACCGATTTCGACAAAATTTTTGACCCACAGGGTATCTGCGGACTCTACTGGCGACTTTTTGCCAAAATTGTTTTCCCACCACTTTTGGCGCCCATCTCAAATTTCTTTGTTAAATGCAAAAACCCGTTTATCTTGAAAACGGAGCTAGATAGAGTGATTTTGACGAAATTTTGACCCACTGGGTATTTTGCGAGTCTACTGGTGACTTTTACCAAAAAACTTTTTCTCGGCCACTTTTGGCGGCCATCTTGAATTTCTGCGTAAAATGCAAAAACGCGTTTATCTCAGAAACGGAGCGAGATAGAAGCAATTTTCAATGCAATTTTAGACCCGCAGGGTAGCTGCAGAGTCTACTGTCGACGTTTCTCAAAAATCGTTTTCCTGCCACTTTTGGCAGCCATTATCTTCTGCGCTAAACACAAAAACCTGTTTATCTTGGAAACGGAGTGAGATAGAGCAATTTCGACAAAATTTTTGGACCACAGGGTATCTGTAGAATCTACTGGCAATTTTCCGAAAAATCATTTTCCTGCCACTTTTGGAGGCCATCTTGAATTTCTGTGTTAAACGCAAAAAACCTGTTTATGTCGGAAACAGAGCGAGATAGAGCGATTTCGACGAAATTTTTGACACGCAGGATATCTGCAGAGTCTATTGGCGACATTTCGCAAAATTCATTTTCCTGCCACTTTTGGCGACATTCTTGAATTTCTGCGTTACTTGAATTTCTGTGTTAAACACAAAAACGTGTTTATCTCTGAAACGGAGCAAGATAGAGCGATTTTGACGAAATTTTTGACCCACAGGGTATCTGACTTTTGGCGGCCATCTTGAATTTCTGCGTTAAACGCAAAAATCTATTTATCTCAGAAACAGAGCAAGATCGAGCGATTTTGACGAAATTTTTGACCCACAGGGTATCTGCAGGGCTACTGGCGACTTTTCGCAAAAATTGTTTTCCAGCCACTTTTGGCGGCCATCTTGAATTTTTGACCCACACGCTATCTGCAGAGTCTACTGGTGACTTTTCACAAAAATCGTTTTCCCGCCACTTTCGGCCGCTATCTTGAATTTCTGCGTAAAACACAAAAACGTGATTATCTCGGAAACGGTGCAAGATAGAGCGATTTCAACGAAATTTTTGATCCGCAGGGTATCTGCAGAGTCTACTGGCGTTTCTTCGCAAAAATCGTGCTATATAGCTATTATGCTATTTTGAGTTGACTTTTTCTGGACATTTTAATAAAACAATGTTTTCTATCTTCACAAAAATTTATGTGAAGGATAATTGGGTCAATAGTTTGGCCAGGATGGCTTTTCGTCGACGATAGCTTTGTAGCTATCAGAGTAATAGCTGCTTTGCTACTTTGAGCCTACTCTGAATTGCATTTCTGTTTTCACTCTTTTAAAGGAAACATATTTAACTCATCTTTTTAAAATTTGGTGTGAAGGTTTATAGCGTCAATTGCTTGCTTGGTATTGTTGTTGGTGGTAATAGCTTTAACCTCCTGAGTAATACCTACATAGCAAAAAACATAAATATGTCTATCTCCTAAACCGTGCGAGATAGAGCGATTTCTTCGAAATTTTCAACCCACAGGGTATCTAAGCAATGTACTCTTGGCAATTTAAAAAGAATTTTACTCTCCCCAAAAATGGCAGCCATTTTGAATTTTCAAATTTTTGCCCAAAATGGAAAAACCTAAATTTGCTTCTATCTTCTTAACCGTGCGAGATAGAGCGATTTCGTCGAAATTTTCCACAGGATATCTAAGAAATGTACTATAGGCAATTTTCAAAAAAAATTTCCTCTCCCCAAAAATGGCGGCCATTTTGAATTTTCGAATCTTTGCCAAAAATGGAAAAACACAAATTTGCTTCTATCTCCTTAACCACGCGAGATAGAGCGATTTCGTCAAAATTTTCGACGCACAGGGTATCTAAGAAATGTACTATTGGCAATTTTCAAACAATTTTCGTCTCCCCAAAAATGGCGGCCATTTTGAATTTTCGAATTTTTGCCAAAAATAGAAAAACCCAAATTTGCTTCTATCTCCTTTACCGTGCGAGATAGAGCGATTTCGTCAAAATTTTCGACCCACAGGGTATCTGATTAATGTACTCTTGGCAATTTTCAAAAAATTTTCATCTCACCAAAAATGGCGGCCATTTTGAATTTTTCGAATTTTTGCCAAAAATGGAAAAACACAAATTTGCTTCTATCTCCTTAACCGTGTGAGATAGAGCGATTTCATCGAAATTTTTGACCCACAGGGTATCTAAGAAATGTACTATTGGCAATTTTCAAACAATTTTGCTCTCCCCAAAAATGGCGGCCATTTTGAATTTTCGAATCTTTGCCAAAAATTGAAAAACACAAATTTGCTTCTATCTCCTTAACTGTGCGAGATAGAGCGATTTCTTCAAAATTTTCGACCCACAGGGTATCTAATCAATGTACTCTTGGCAATCTTCAAACAATTTTCCTCTCCCCAAAAATGGCGGCCATTTTGAATTTTCGAATTTTTGCCAAAAATAGAAAAACCCAAATTTGCTTCTATCTCCTTTACTGTGCGAGGTAGAGCGATTTCGTCAAAATTTTCGACCCACAGGGTATCTAAGAAATGTACTATTGGCAATTTTCAAAAAATTTTCCTCTCCCCAAAAATGGCGGCCATTTTGAATTTTCCAATCTTAGCCAAAAATTGAAAAACACAAATTTGCTTCTATTCCTTAACCGTGCGAGATAGAGCAATTTCATCGAAATGTTCGCCCCACAGGGTATCTAATCAATGTACTATTGGCAATTTTCAAAAAAAATTTCCTTTCCCAAAAAATGGTGGCCATTTTGAATTTTTGCCAAAAATGGAAAAACACAAATTTGCTTCTATCTCCTTAACTGTGCGAGATAGAGCGATTTCGTCAAAATTTTCGACCCACAGGGTATCTAATCAATGTACTCTTGGCAATCTTCAAACAATTTTCCTCTCCCCAAAAATGGCGGCCATTTTGAATTTTCGAATTTTTGCCAAAAATAGAAAAACCCAAATTTGCTTCTATCTCCTTTACTGTGCGAGGTAGAGCGATTTCGTCAAAATTTTCGACCCACAGGGTATCTAAGAAATGTACTATTGGCAATTTTCAAAAAATTTTCCTCTCCCCAAAAATGGCGGCCATTTTAAATTTTCCAATCTTAGCCAAAAATTGAAAAACACAAATTTGCTTCTATTCCTTAACCGTGCGAGATAGAGCAATTTCATCGAAATGTTCGCCCCACAGGGTATCTAATCAATGTACTATTGGCAATTTTCAAAAAAAATTTCCTTTCCCAAAAAATGGTGGCCATTTTGAATTTTTGCCAAAAATGGAAAAACACAAATTTGCTTCTATCTCCTTAACCGTGTGAGATAGAGCGATTTCATTGAAATTTTCGACCCACAGGGTATCTAAGCAATGTACTTTTGGCAATTTTCAAAAAAATTTTGCTCTCCCCAAAAATGGCGGCCATTTTGAATTTTCAATTTTTGCCAAAAATGCAAATACACAAATTTCCTTCTATCTCCTTAACCGTGTGAGATAGAGCGATTTCGTCGAAATTTTACACCCACACGGTATCTCAGCAATCTGCTCTTGCCAATTTTGTCCAAGCTTTAGAGCAAAACTCATGCTTCCCTTTGGGTGGACATAACGCATGCCAATGCGTCCTATTTCTAGTATTTATATTTATTCTACTCAAACAGTTGAAACCACTCAGCAGGTTTTCACCAAATTTTTTCGGATATATTTAATAGATTTTCACCAAACATTTGTAATATGTTTATCCAGACAGAAATTAGAGCAGTTTGGGGCATTATCTGGCAACAGTTATTGAAACCACTCAGTGGAATTTTAACAAATATTCAGATGTTTATATGAACAGGAACAAAAGCAGATTAGTTTTTGGGTAATATCTGGCAAAAACTGTTTTTCACAGCAAGACTTTTTCAAAATTTGTTAGTTATAAGTGTGTGGGTGGTCTATGGTTCAAACCTATGCAGTAGTTTCAGTAAATTTCAAGACATGGTCATCTCTATATGACTTGGAGATGATCACATTTGGGACAACATCTGTCAACATTTGTACCCATGGCAGTACTATTTTGAAAATATGTTAGGCAAAGCTTAATCAGCATAAATGTGTAAACCCATACACAAATTTCACCAAATATTTACGATATGTAAATTGGGTCCCATGGAAAATACCCAGTCAAAACATATGGTGTGAGTGATACCTGTCTGGAGAAAGGATGGCCCAGTCTAGTTAATTATACAGGTTCATTACTTTTTGGATGCAAATTAATGTTCTCGCTACTGTAATGTCTTGTTTAAATACATTGCATTCACAAAAATTGTCGGTACAAGACACATTACCAGTGGTATCTTGTCACCTCTTCCAGCAATACCATGACTCTAGATTGTTGGGTTAATTTTTCCTTTGCTGTTTCATCATGACCATGTGGGCTTCTTGACCCACCTTGTTCAATCTTGGGAATGTTTTTTATAATGTAGGGATTGAAATGCAACTTCAAAATCAATATCAAACTCTGTTTTGCTTTGCATATTGATAGATATTAAAATATTGTTTCACACTTTAAAATGCATTATTTCACACCTACTGATCCTTCACTGTGGCTTCACATGTACTAAATTCACCATAAATCTGACAGAAACTGGCTATAAAACAGCCTTAACTCCGGATCACTGACCTTGACTTCCCCTCGACTCTCCTTATGATAAACGATTTCTGTTAACCAGTGCACTGAGTTCCCCTTTGTGGGGAAGATATTGCGAATGCAAAGCAGTAGATTAGATTAGATATAAAAAGTGATTTCATTTTATGAAAAATCGCAAAATATATCTTCTAATGTTAAAATATTGGTGATGAACCTGCAGGGAAAAGATAAACTACTACACTATTTTGAAAATTCTTTCTGGCAGGTGCGGGAAACAATATTCAATTAACACTTTCAGTATTGATATTGAAATTCTGAAAGATATAGCGATCGATATTGAAATATCGATATATGACCCCTTTACTAGTTTTAATCATATGCATTGAAGACATCACAAAAAAAAGTTTGCAATAAAAGTACTGAAACATACATTTCTGTTATGTAGATGAATTGGCTACACAAATCTGGTCAAATCAACACACTTCTAGTGAAAAGTCACATGAGGCTCTGATTATATATCACAGTGAGAAATATGCAATTCACCAGAGCATGTGAAATATGTCATTGATGGTACCTTTTAACAGTAAGATAAAATAATCGAATTAAATTTTGTGCTATTTTTGTTTCATGTGAGATCAAAGGCCTAGTGTCATCACATGAATCGCAAATATTTTAAGAATTTCCCACAAGGAAATAGAAGGATGGTTTCTTCACTTAGTCTAGTGCATTTTACATTAGGTAACAAACATCACATCTCTTTATCTCACTATAATTGATATGTTAACTATTAATAGCTTAATGTCAAGTTTTGGGTTTTTTTTTTTGTAAATTTAAGAAACTCGTATATATCACTCAGTACTAAATATATTGCATTTTCAGGTTTTGGAAGTGGTTCTGGTGGAGGTGGAACTGGGATTTTTTCAGCAACAGCTACAACGTGCAGTTCCTCAGTGTTTGGTGGGACAAGTACATTCAGTGGTAGCACATCTTCTTCCTTTGGTGGTGGTCCAGCTTTTGGAACATCTGCAACGAGTCAAAACACAGTCTTTGGTGGAACCACATTTGGTGCACCAAGATTTTCTGCGTCAACAACTACAGGGCCATTTTCTGTTATAACCACCGCAAGCAGTAGTTTTGGGGGTTCTGGAACTGGAAGTATTTCAACAGGAAGTGTAGAAAGTACCAGACCACAGGGAGGCACTACTTTTGGAGGTTCAAGTTCTTTAGGAGGAAGCACATTTGGGAGTACTATTAACCAAGGGACGACATTTGGGGGAACTACTTCCCAAAGTGGAAGTACATTTGGAGGTGCAGGGACCACAGGTAGAACGTCGTTTGGAGGCACTACATCCACTGGAAGTACTTTTGGAGGTGCAGGGGCCATAGGTGGAACTACTTCCCCAGGTGGAAGCACATTTGGAGGCAGTGGGTCAGTAGGAGGAACTACTTTTGGTGGATTAACATCCCAAAGTGGAAGCACTTTTGGAGGCACTGGATCTACTCCTTTTGGTGGATCTACATCCCAAGGTGGAAACACATTTGGAGGTACTGGGACTTTAGGCACAACTTCTTACGGGGGTACTACATCCCAAAGTGGAAGCATCTTTGGGGGAACTACACCTCAAGGTGGCAGCACATTTGGAGGTACACAGCCGCAAGGAGGGACAGACGTTGGTAGAAATCCATTTAGTGGAGCGGGTAATTCTTCAGGTACCACACATCCAACCACCTCTTTAGGTGGTTCTGTTTTTGGAGGGACCAATGTTCATGGAAATACTTTTGGACAAACTTCTACTCAAAGTACATCAGTTTTCGGAGGATCCAACACACAGAGTACCCTTGGTACAGATAAAGCTGGAACTTCATTGGAAAGTACTGGTCAGACTCAGAGGCTATTTGGTGTTCAGCAGAACAATGATGCAAAGGCTGAATCAGCAAGCTTGTTTGGAGGTGGAAAAACAGCCGAGAATACAAACAGTTCCATAGATTCAACAGGACACACAGGGGGTGCAGCTAGAGGAGGTGCAAGTGTATTTGGCGGAGAACAAAGGGATACTGGAAGGATTTTTGGAGGAAGTACTCCAAATACTGGAGACAGTACATTTGGAGGCAACGATGAAGGGAAGAAAGGTACGTTACTGTTTCTGAAGGCTCGTATAATAATTGCTATTAAAATTTAGAATATTGTTTTAAATTGTGTATTTATTTACATGTTAAGAGTTATAGCTATTTATTCCTTTGGATAACATTCAGTTTCACACCCTGATTGTATGCTTAACCTGTTATATTATTTTTGAGCATATTTTATACAGTCCCCAACCCCCAAGACAGACACACACATGCGGGTACCATTTTATTGAATATATATATATAAGTTACTGTAAAATATGTAAATACAATACTAATACTATTTACAGTTCTACTAAAAGAGTAAATAAAATTCTTGTTGTAAATATAATGCAATAATGAAAATTTAAATACTGATGAGGCTGCATAAGAAGGTTACTGTATAAAGCAGCCTAGATGAAATGAGACTTTACTTGAAATAACAATAAGGTTTGGCAAGCAAACCTAGAGACTGAGATTGACCTACTGACCTCTGAGGTGACCTTGAACCCCGGCAGAAGGGGAGACCTTTAACTTTACTGGAGAAGGGAGTATTTTAATCCAGAAATGTGATACATAGGCAATTTTGACTAAGGTCACTAAGGTCAAACCAAAGTCCCCCTACACTGCCGAGGAGGAAGGGACCCCCAGAGTTTACATTAAAATGACTAATATTTTAAGAATTTGTAAAGCTTTGTAAAACTTGGCAAAATCTGACACAATATAACATAAGAATGACCCTCGATCTTGAACACTAAATCTTTCTAGAGGGTGGGAGGGTGGGAGCATTTTCCATGTTTCTGGTTCCAAAGTCACATTCAAACTGAAGTTAAAGTCAGGGAAATTTTTAAGGTCACAAAGGGGGACCAATGAGATTTGATTGTTTACAAGTTACTAGGCGACTGAGCAAACTTCTAGGAAGCCAGGATGACAATCAGACTGGTACCCAACACCCAAATGATTGGGGAGACACTCTACACAACATTACTGCCTTGGGGGGAGGACTGACCCCCGGGTCGCCCAAACAACCCAAGAGACAGTCCCCAACCCCCAAGACAGACACACATATGCGGGTACCATTTTATTGAATATATATATAAGTTACTGTAAAATATGTAAATACAATACTAATACTAATACTATTTACAGTTCTACTAAAAGAGTAAATAAAATTCTTGTTGTAAATATAATGCAATAATGAAAATTTAAATACTGATGAGGCTGCATAAGAAGGTTACTGTATAAAGCAGCCTAGATGAAATGAGACTTTACTTGAAATAACAATAAGGTTTGGCAAGCAAACCTAGAGACTGAGATTGACCTACTGACCTCTGAGGTGACCTTGAACCCCGGCAGAAGGGGAGACCTTTAACTTTACTGGAGAAGGGAGTATTTTAATCCAGAAATGTGATACATAGGCAATTTTGACTAAGGTCACTAAGGTCAAACCAAAGTCCCCCTACACTGCCGAGGAGGAAGGGACCCCCAGAGTTTACATTAAAATGACTAATATTTTAAGAATTTGTAAAGCTTTGTAAAACTTGGCAAAATCTGACACAATATAACATAAGAATGACCCTCAAACCCAAACCCAGGAGTAGGATATTTATACAGCATTTAAAGTAGAAGCAATAGTTGTAGCTAAGCTTTCACCAGAGGTGTGATCTAACTGGATGTAACGCCAGACGCAGTCTGACGACCAAGTACCATGTCGTTTTATGTCCTGGATTGGAATATGTGAGTTGTAAGCCAAGGTGACCCCAGACCTACGAAAGTCATGAAAGGTATGGAAGGCTGGGTTCAAACCCAGTGACTGGTTGATACTTTTCAGCACTTTACGCACCCTGGAATCAGTAAGAGTAATATTACCCCTGAGGGATGGAATTTGGAAAACAGAAGTGGAGGAAGACATGGAATAAGCTTTGAACAACGCTTTTAATGCAGAGTGGGGACAAATAAGCTTGTTATGTAACTTGGGGAGAGTTATGCATTCAACCCTATCCCTGGTTTGTATGGTCTTGCTCCACTTTAAGAGCACTTTTACAAATTTTTTGGTGAAAAATATGTCTTCCCCTGTTAAATGCCTGGATGGATCAAAAGCTGCTAACGCATGAGGGGCTAGGTTAGACAAACGACAAAACCCAAAGAAGCCCACTAAGAAAACAGCCCTAAACACGGGGCCATTGGTCACATTGTCACAAGCCTGTGAGATTTGTACTAGCCTATCTATTGATATGATATTGTGAGGTTTGACTGTGAGAGGATGATTGATCCTTAGGGCTTTGAGAAAATATTTCAGTTTTGGATGTTCAAAGACAGTGAATGACAAATCATGAAGTACAAAATGAGCCTTTATGGCTGAGACATAATTTCCAATCATTGATACTGAGCAATCATTGATGACCAAGCACTCTAAAAAAGACAGAATTACTTTGATATTTACGTCTGCTAATGCACATTTGGTGTGCACACAAAAAGCTACAAAAGTTCTGAACATGGTTAAATATGCACCACGAGTCCTTGGGCGAAAGGCTTGATGCAGTCTGCTGGCTGCCTTGGCAGAAAGTGAAGTCAATGCCTCAGTATCTACAACACAAAGCGCAGTATCTCTCAGTATCAAAAATATTTATAGCAGGCCTAGCCTGCAACCAAGTATATAAAATAGTTCACATACATGACAGACACATAACTAAAACATTACAACTCTGGATCTAATTCCAGTAAATCATGAGATACCTGGAGCCACACTGGGTGCACCACATGCAAACCCAGCAGCTGCCACTGATCAACAGTGCCCTGCCATCTGGACAAGGCATCAGCAACCTTGTCGCTTCCCCTTATGTGAGTGTACTGTAAGTCTATATCCGACGTTGCTGTGACGTACCAGATATTGCGTGCGCATGCGCCTAGGTAGGGATCTCTTGCTTTGCCAGATTTTTTTTGTATTTATTTTTATTTTTCTTCAAGTTTTTACAAACAAAAGATTGTACATTACAAGTGTGCAATACATAAATACAATTACATCCATTGTATACATATACACGTATATGTTCCGTATAACCTGCTATGTTATCTTATACTACCAAACACCTTAAAGAGTTTTTAACTTACAAAGTTTTTACACATTAACTATCTTTATAACAAACGTTATAACAAAGACACAAAGACAACTACTACAAAGTTATTAATCAAAGTTTGTTCAAATTTTCAGCTTTCAAACAACAGTTTCCAATGAGACCAATTTCTGTTGAATATATGCACTGTATCTTTTATTTTGGACAGGGTATATTGTTCCACATACTTCTCTTCAACAAGCTTTTGCAAATTATATATGTTAATGTCATGACTGTATTTTGAGCAATGAAAAATGTACTGTCTCGCAATCAGGAGTATAAAGTTCAGGGGCCAAAAGTTTTGGTCATAATTTTGATAACCAAATATTAATTCTATATCACTGAACTTTACTTTAATTGAGAGTTTTAATTCGAACCAAATTGTGATATTTTTCCAGAAATCTAATACTTTTTCACATCCTGCAAATAAGTGGTAAATGCTTTCTTGTTGTTGACCACATATCCCACATAAAAATGATTCACTGAGTTTTAGTTTATATAAATAATATTTTGTTCCCAGAATCCTATGTAAAATTCTATACTGAAACCAGATATATGAATTGTCAAGAATAGTCTTAAAACATATTTTGTAAGCTATTTTCCAGAAATCATTATGTAATTGGGTATTTAGCACAAGAGACCACTTATTTTCATTGTTAGGATTCTCATAGCCATAATAAGATAGACCTGAATAAAAATTTTTACTTCCTTTTTCAAAATTCAACTAAACATTTATATGAAAAGGAACATGTGGTCTTTCTAACTTTTCTTTTAAGAGGAGCCTGTTATTTTTCATAAATTGTGTGACAAGATGTTTTACTGTATAGTAATTCAAAATATTAAATTTCAAATTGTACTTTATTTTTAGTTCACCTGGATCAAGAAAATTTCCACTTGAATTTAGCAAGTCTGCCAGAACAGTTATACCCTTTTTAAACCAATTCACATAAAATATATTGTCAGAAGATATTTGTCTATTGCACCAAAGGCTGCTACTTAACAAATCTTTACCACTTTTTACCGTTTGATTTCGACAAAATAGTATCCAATTTTCAAAAACGTCATACCAAAAAGGATTAACATCTTTTCTGTGTTTCTGAAACCATTCAGGTCCAATATAAATCATCTGTTTTAGGTTCTTACAGCTCTCTTGCAGTAACAAATTCCAAGGTGATTTGGATTTTGATAGGATGTTTTTCATCCAGACAAGTTTTAACGATTTTTCAAAGTTATAGATATTTACCATACGTAGCCCCCCTTTTAGATAGTCTGCACAAACACTCTTTTGTTTGACTTTGTGTGTTTTTCCACCCCATAAATAAAAGAAAAACAATTTATTTAGCTCATCCAAAATTTTTGGGGGTGTCACAATTGACATAAACAAGTGATTAAATTTAGACAAAACCATTGTTTTTATTACAGTTATCCTACCAATAGGAGTCCGATATCTACTATTCCAACAATTCAATAGTTGTTTAGCCTTGTTCATTGCTATATCAAAATTTAGCTCAGGTATAGTATCCAAATTAACTGAAAAGTTAATTCCCAAAAATGAAAATTCTTCATCACCCCACTGTAAATCTGCTGATATATTCAATTTTTCTCTACAGTGCTTTCTGCTGCCTATCCATACCATTTTTGTCTTTTCAGTGTTCATTTTAAGGCCTGATAATGAACCAAAAAGTTCCAATGTATTTAATGCTGTCTGCAAGGATTTGTGGCTTCCATCAAGAAGTATTGTGGTGTCATCTGCAAATTGTGTCATTTTAAATGAATAGGCTCCCACACAAATTCCTTTTATGTCAACATTATTTTCAATTAAAATATTTAAAACTTCTGCAACTAACAGGAACAGGTAAGGTGAAATAGGGTCACCTTGCCTACAGCCACGTCCAATATGTATTGGGTCCGAGAGGACACCACATTGTAACACAAAGGCAGTGATGTTATTATTAAATAATTTGATCCAACTTATAAAGGCCTCATCAAATCCAAATAAGGCTAAAGTAGAATATAAAAACTTCCATGACACAGAATCAAAGGCCTTTTCGAAATCTATTAACATAACCAACCCAGGAATTTTCCTCTTTTCTGTAAGATGCATTAAATCATAAATGGTGCGTATGCTTTCCCCTATATACCTTCCTTTAATGAATCCAGTTTGGCTCTTTGAGATAATTTTGTCGAGACATGGCTTGATTCTTTCAGCTATAACACCAGATATTAATTTATAAACTGCACAAAGGAGAGATATTGGCCTCCAGTTTTTCAAAAATTGTCTGGGTTTGTTACCTTTTGGTAAGCATGTTATTATGCTTTGGCGCCAAGAAATAGGTAATGTACCTTTAATATAAGAGGAATTAATTGCATTTTTTATGTGATACTTAAGTTTTACCCAAAAAACTTTTAAAAAATCAGCCGAAATACCATCTATTCCAGGTGATTTGTTGTTTTTCATCTTTTTTAATGCTTTCCCCAGTTCATGCGTTGTAATTTCTCCACCCAAGTTTGAACTGTCATTTTTTTTAAAATACTGCAATTCAGGTATTTTTGAAGTAGCCATTGATTTAAGAGAATTGTCCTTGTTTTCAAAAAGTTTACTGTAAAATTCTTGCACTTTTTGTAATATTTTACTTTGTTCTGTGATAATAGAGCCATCAGGGGTTTGTATTCTTTTGATGGTTTTATCAACATAGTTTTTGGTTTCCAATTTACAAAAAAAACTGGTGGGTTTTTCCCCCTGGTCCAACCACTGCAAATGTGCTCTTACCATTTGACCTTTGACCTTGTTTTCACGCAATTTATGCAATTCTAGCCTTTTATCTTCCAAAAGTTTTGAATTTTTTCCTGTCTGATCTTGTACATTTTCTAAAAATTCTATATCATTGGATAGCCTTTTATCCTCTTTATTGTTTTTTTTCTTGAGGTATGTGGCAAATTTGATTGTTTCACCTCGTATACGCATAAATAGCATTTCCAGAAACATGTCTTTTTCAATAGTAAATTCGATATTACCCAAGTTATTTTTTAAAAAATCAAGGTTATATATTGGGACAGCATATTTAATTGTTTCTTCTTCTATACACTTGTTAACTGTATCTAAGTAATCCTTATTCTTTAATAAACTATTGTTGAATTTCCAAATTCCTCTACCAGCTTTAAACTTGTGAAGTGATATGTCCAATTCAAGGATAGAGTGATCTGATCTATAACTTGATCGGATTGTACTTTTTGAAACCAAGTCACTCATTGAATTTGATACCAAGAATAAATCCAACCTTGCCTGTTTTAAAGGATTTTTTCTTCTCCAAGTATAACGCTTGGTGTTTGGATTGAGTGATCTATATATGTCTATCAAGTCTAAATCGTTTACAATGTTTAAGACAACTGACCTAGCCTTTGGATTATTTAAGTGGAGATAATTTTGACAGTCTTTTTGTGGATCTATTACCAAGTTAAAATCTCCACAGATTATGACATAATCAGCTTCTTCACTATTTGCTAATTCTTTTATTTCTTCAAAAAAACTTGGATCATCATGATTTGGCGCATAAATTGTTACTAGATTTATCTTCATCGAGTTACAAGTTAGCAAAAGCTGCAAATAGTTGCCATTTTTATCCTTGTGGCATTTAGAAACTGTATAGTCAAAATTGTTGTTTAACAATACTGCTACTCCACGAGAGTTTGTTTTTATGCCATGTAAGTAACAATCTGGCCAAATATCTTTAACTGAAGCTATATCTTTCATCAACAGGTGAGTATCTTGTAAACAGACAATTGAAGCTCCAGTTTCTTTGAAATAGGAAAGAACATCAACCCTTTTTTCCATGTTACGAAGCCCCTGACAATTTGCAGATAACACTTTAATTCTTGATGAGTCAGCCATATTTTAATATATTTATATCCTTGCAAACAATTAAACTTTGTAATAAATTTTGCATTGCAGGTAAATATAAATGCACATGAATACAGTCATTGAACATGCAACAAAAATTAAGACAGAGACGACCGGTGAAAGAGGAAAGTGTATACTTAAAATAAACAAGAGAAAAACTAACTACTATGTACATGAGTTATCCAAAAAACTTAATTTGAAATTAAAGCTGCATTAGCATTTGAATGTTACTAAGCATATATATATTACAGAATATACATTAATGATAATTGGGAAATTTTTCACTAACATGACCTCTAAACAATTTGAACTTTGGAAGAGTTCATAATGAATTATTTGAGAACATAATGGTGAAGTATGCAAGTTATGGACACATTTGTGATTGATCACTGGAGTTGAGGATGCTTGTGATAGATTTGGTATAAAAAGTCCATTGTTTACATGAACATAAGCAAACTATTAATTGCCATGTATGAATTCAATAGTTATTTTGCTTTGCTATTTCAACCTTTCAAATTATTCTTCCAAAATAGGTTATGAAAATCAAATTGAATTTTTATTTTCAATACATTAAGACATTATACACGGTTCTTTACACTAAAGAATATTGAAGTATCAACCACACAAATTTAATAAAGAGTTTACCTTTATGTTGGTCAGAGTATTCACTGTAAATTCATCGTTTTCATGCATATTTGCATCTCATCTTTTTTGTATTTATAACAGTTGCTTGCTCGAACAAGGAAGCTATCACCTATTAAGCAAGGTATTGATACAAACACCACAAGAAAAGAATACACCATTAAACAGTGAAGTGGCAACCACATAATCTTTTAATAAAGATTTTAATTTTGTGTTGGTCATTCCTTCAGATGGTAGTTTTTTAACTCATAAATTCAATTATGTTATTCATTGTTACTGTTTTAAGTTAGTTTCATTTTTCAGTATTTTAACAATTCTTTGTTCCAGCAAAAACAAAGTATCACCATTTAAATATGTTATTGATACAGAACAAAAATCTTTTGAATAAAAGTGGTCCACCATTTTTTTTTTAAACAGACTCCTTCAGTTATTGTTGAGAAAACACCAACATCAAGCTACCACCATCAGTATTTTATGGCTTTACAATGTCTAACATTACCACATTTCAATATGAACTCATTAAAAGTATGTAGTTACATACTCAGTGTTAATATTTTGAATACAATGCTACAACAGTGTCTTTGTACACAGATGTATTTATGAAAGTATACTATTACAATTATTGTTGAAATGCCAACGTTAATATATAACCATCAGTGTTTTGCTATGGCTTATCAAGTTTCTAAAGTTAGGGCATTGAAATGTCAGTATTATATACTCTGTATTAATATTTTAATACAGACTTGGGGCAAAGCTATTCTAGACCCAATATGAAGAATAGGTTATTCCACATGTCAATGTATTGTTACATCTACATATGTGTTCAATGTTGTTTTTTTCATTTCAGTGCAAACCTCCATTGCAAAAACAACCATGTTTGTATATTTACCATATCATTCCTTTTAAATACAATGAAATATTGTTCAATCAAACTAGAGTCCAGCTTCATACTTTGAAATTTACAACCAACATTTCAGAGAATAAATTTCTATATAAAAAACGTTGGATTCAGCTGGCCACATATGTATGATCAGAATGAGCTTTTTACAAATTGTGTTATCCCAGTTGAAATATACTTCAGTTTTTAGAGCTTCGTATCATTTCTAAAAATGAAACGACACCATTGCACCATATATTTAGACTGTATAAAGAAATTTATCTTTACAGCCTTTATTAGAATTTCAATTTTTCAGGAAAAAGTTGTACTTTTTAGCCATTTTTTTATTTAAGTCTATGTATTTACATACTAAATTCTTTATACCTTTTTTAAAATCTAACTTTAAAGAGTATATTATATCTTATTTTTGTTTTTATTTTAATATACAACTATTAAATATAAAAACCACACATGTTAAAGATTGATCTGCAATGTCAGATAAAAATGTCTCTATGAAGTTAAAGTTTATCAATTGCCAATTTTGCACAGGATTCAATCAGTTGAAATCTTTTCTTACCAATGTTTGGACCACTGTGGATTCTAGATACTGCCACGAAACATTCTGTTAATCCATGTTTCTTTAGAGTCTCTAGAAGAATCTCACTACCACCATATTCACCATCATCATCATTTCCAAAGATATGGTCATTTGGAGATTTGCTGGGCACACAGTATGCATACATCACATGGTGCGCTTTTGCCACACTCGGTTCTTGGAATAGAGCGGCATATGCTGCTTTAGCTTCTTGGATGGACTTCACCTGCATCACATGGCCTTGGAAGTAACTCCTTGAATATTCAACTACTTCAGTATGCAGCAAAGTATCATAAGGCAGTGGAGTTTGCTCACCTGGTAGTACATCAGAAAGTAGGTTTGCTCTGAAGGGACTTGGTACTGGAGTGTTATTTATAGTGAGTTTATCCCTTGATAAATGCACTTTCGTACCATCACCTTGGTGTTCCTCACGTAAGCTCCTCATCTTTGGAAACATAATGTCCCTCCTCTCTCGCATCTCACCTGGTAGCTGTTCACTGATTGATATTCGCTGGCCTTTAAGATTTTTAATATATCTGAATATAGTCTCTTTTCCCCTTTGGAGTGCAAACTTCACAACAATTGGCCTTGGTCTCCAGCCTGGTTTTCCTATGCGGTGAGCAACATCAATCAGAACCGGGGCTGCTGGATGTTCTTCTGAATTCAGTAACTGTTCGGGTATTTTTAAGTTGTTCAAAAGTATATTGCACACGACTTTGTACACATTCTCCCCTCTTTCCTCCTGTACATTATGTATGAGAATGTTATGGCTCATCAATCTTAATTGCAGATCTTCACATTTTGCTTTTAGTCGGTCAATTTCACTGACCATTCTCATGGCATTGCCTTCCATTTGTTTCCCAGATAGCTTAAGCTTTCTATTTTCTTCCTGCAGGCCCTCAATCTCATGCTTTGTGTTTTCTTTGTGAGAGTAAAAGGCTGTTGTCAAAGTCTTTAGCATGCCAATAATTGTGTCCATTTTGTTGTGCAATGAAGTATCTGATGATTCCACACTGTCTGTTAATTCCAGAAAAGCCGAATTATTCAATGGATTAATGCTGCCTCCTTGATTTGCAGTAGAGCTATCCAGAGGATCCATAGAATCACTGCTGGGTACACTAGATTCTTGTATGTTTGGCATTTTTGCTAAGGGGCTTGAAGTGGAGCTACTTTGTGAAACTTGGCTCAAATTTCTTTTTTTGTCAAGCTCAGTGGAATTTAGGAGGTTTTCCATTCAAACTAGTAAAATAATGTCAAAGTTTGTCAGTAAATATTTTTCACTGTTTTTTCAGGTTGAAGATATACCCTGTTATATACTTTGTACATTAATCTATTTTGAAAATTGTTCATATAACAATCTTTTTGGTTCTCAGAGTTACATAAATTTTCCAAGTTTATTCTTATTTATGCAACAATATTCCTTGTCCACAGAGATTCACTTCAAATATTGAGGCCTATTATAATATTGTGTATCAATGTCAGTTTTCACAGTATTCAGCTCTAATCACAACACAATTCCCCCAGTATATCAACTAGAAGGCACACAAGGGGTATTATATGGTTCACAGTGTCCACTTGTTTTTAATTCAACAGGTTTCCTAACACACTTCAAAACACTAATACATGACCCTTTCCATATATGGGCATATGTGGTCATTTTACAGAAAAGTCAGCAATATTAACTTCCCATGTTCAGTATAAAATATTCCTGTTTTTCCCCAAAGAGTAGAATTTTTCAGACATCATAATACAATCACATTTGTCTCTGAATCTTCACAATGTATATTCTACCATTATCATTATGACTAATGCATGCTTTATCGCAAAAGTTAATTAAACATTTGTCTCCTCAGAAAAAACACCTCTGCACTCTTCAGCATTTGCTTTGCCAGATTTGAGCACACTGACGACTGCTGCATTATCACAATGTATCAAGACCTTTTTGGACGTCCATTGACGTCTGAACACTCTAACTGCCAGGAGGATATTCACCATCTCCAGATGGACTATAGTGTAATTTCTAAAGCCTTTGGCAATGGGAAGATGGTAAATGAAGTTCCCAGATCTACCCCCAAGCCTGTGAGGCAGGCGTCAAGCTCAAGGCTAACGTCAATGGGCCTGTGGTCATAAAGTGACACCCCATTGTAGACAGGCAAGAACTTTGCGAACCAGCGAAGGTCCCTTTTGAAATCTGGGGTAAGCGTCACTTTTTGACGCCCATGAGCAAATCTAAGCAGATCCAACATGCGGTTGAGGAAGATACGGGCCGGCTTGACACATTTGTGCACATATAGTAACAGACCCAGTATAGACTGAAGTTCACGCTTGGTAGCAGCGTCACGCGAAAGCCATTGACGCACATTGTCTGTGACGTCACGCAATTTCTCAGGTGGTATGGAAATGGTACCATTGACCGTATCAATGAGGACTCCCAGGCATGTGACTTTGGTGGTAGGAGAAACTAATTTTTTCTGACTAATTGTCAAACCAAGGTCATTCATGAGGTCAATGAGTGCAACGTACGACGCGCTCGGGACGCCCACGCCAACGTAATCGTCTATATAGTCAATTATGACGTAACCTTTTTGACGCATGGCAAACCTGACGCCGTCGCTTAAACGCTGGAAGATCTGGCTCCCGTGGCGCGTCCCGAACGGCACGCAGGTGTCGACGTAATGGCCACCCCACTCCAGGCCTAGCAGGTCATAATCACCTGGATCTACCTTGACGTGACGGAACGCACGCGAAACGTCAACTTTGTATAGCAAAGTGCCCCTGCCCAAGTTCCCAAGCTCAGCAGTAATAGCGTCTACTGTAGGGAAGGTAAGGCAAAAATTGCTATCCAGATATGAATTCTTGTCAATACCAGCATTGACAGAGGCCCCAAGGGGCCAACTCAAGTCAATTATAACTCGACGCCTGTCAGAATTGGGTTAAGCTCGCGTCATGAATGGCGACGAATGACTCATGTGAATGGGAGGTGCGTCAAAAGGCCCCAAAATGGCCCCATATTCAAGCTCTTCTGCTATGTAAGCGTCAACGTCAGCAGGGAACTCCAAGGCCGACTTATGATTACCCATGTCACATTTGAGAGGACAACTTCTATTGAAGTCTAAGGGGAAGCCAAATTCTATCAATTGGCACAACTGTTCATCCCAGTAACCTTCCAAGTTATTCTTCCAAGCCTGGACATTCAATTGAGATTTGACCGGAATTCTAGCATGCATAAAATTTGGAACCCCAGTGGCTTTCACCATTTCATGAATGTCTAAGGGTGAAAAACCCTCACATTTGTTAATTTGCAAGTTTTTTGGCATTCTTTGTTCGTCAATTGGAATGTAACCAAAATCAAATTGTGATTGATCACGCCATTTCTTGAAAATTTCACTTTCAATATCAAGGTCACCGACCCCCACACCTTTGTGTGAATTGACATGAATGATTGAACTGGCAAATTTATCTTCAATGGCATTATAATTGACATTGTAAATTGGAATTTCTTCCGAACGTGTGACATTTGTTGTTTCAGTGTTCACACTGATTCGATTTTCAGAAATTATGTGGGGTTGGGCCTGTGCTACAGATTTTTCTGATGAGGATATGACCTCAGCTGTTACTGTATCGCTCTCACGACGCCCAGGATCAGTGGCAACTGCCAGGCACGGATTTTCATCCGGACCCTCCTGTGTAGAGGTTTTGGAACATGACACATTCTCAACACTATCAGTACATATGTTATTTTTCGACACGTTTTTTGGAACCATGTTCTGGAAACCTTTTCCACTGTTCCACACAGTTCTATTTTTTAACACACCAATATTACAATCACTTTTTCTATGCTTTCTAGCCAACAACGCATCTATTTGTCTGGGGACAACCCCCGAATTATAGATGAATCTGACCTTGAAATTTTTGTTGTCTGCTATGTGAAGGTCATCAGCTACAGTGTGTTCACATTTAGAACTATGTGAAGCACTACCTACACCAGCAGTGTCTGACATACCAGCATAATGCTGGTTATGAGAGACCTTCAAACTACCAGCATTTCCCTTGACCAACTCAGGATTGCACTGTAAACCAGCAGAGGCAGCATGCTTCACAACAGCTACCGCCCCCGCACTGGATTCACATGTCAGGTTATGTGAAGCACTCGCCTTCACGTTAGCCATACCGGCCACCTCACTAATGCAGTGTACACCTTCTGTGGATCTACTGCTCTCGCTATCTTGTACTACCAGTTCAGTACCTTTACTAGACCAGCTGCTCCACCCTAGTGATGGGCAGCTGCCTGCTCGTTTTTTAGCTGCTGTTGTTTGGTTATACAATTTTTTTCAGGATGGTTCAATTGCTTCCCTAATGTCAAACAAAAAGCGCATATATGTTTTTGCAACCTGCCATTTGATTCATGGTCCTTTGAATGACTACAAGCATTACTCTAAAAACTCTTGCAGAACCAGGGTTTTTTGTTATCCTGTCTGCCCCAATTTTGCCTATTCTGGGAAACATGCTTCTGGGCATGGGCCCTACGTATCCTATTAATTCTGTCACCATTTTCTCAGTTCACTGTACCCCTTTCCATTTCGCACATCAATACGGCATGTGCCGCCTTCGCCCCCTGCCAGGAGAAATCCGTGGCATCCTCCATCAAATCTGCCATATAGGCCACCATCGTGTCTTTCCGCCCCCCCCCCCCCCCCCCCCCCCCCCCCCCCCCCCCCCCCCCCCCCCCCCCCCCCCCCACCCCCCCCCCCCCCCCCCCCCCCCCCCCCATCGGTTTCCTCCAGAATATTCCTGCAAAACCCCTGCACCCATTGGGTTAAAGAGAGTTGATCATAGGTCACCTGTTGCCGTGTGACCCCCCAAAAATGGCCTCATGGGGCCAGTGAACTTTATGTTTGACCCGAATATCAATACTACCCCCCCTCATTGATTTTATTTTTTCTTTACCTTGTTCATGTGAACTCTGGTTTAAATCTCTTAACCTTTTGTCGACTTTTTTCTGCAGCAAGTGTGATTTTAACATTTCTAGGGAGGGACAATCACTTTCGTCTGAGGACGAATCAGTTACAACATGGGTTTTCTTCTGTTTCTTACTAGGTTTAATATTTTCTAAAAAACTGTCACTACTTAACTCGGATGATGATGATTTCCCAGGTGCTGCATCCATCCGCTGTTCCACGTGATCCAGACGCTCTGTGACTTTCTTTAGCTGTTGAAGTATCTGCATCTGAAGCAGCTGTCCGTCCCCAGAAACCTCCTGTTTGTTCTGAGTGGCAGGCACCTGTCCTGCAACGGCAGCATCACTAAAAAGTTCATTGTCACTTTCAGCTGGGATCTGCTTCTTCTGTAACTTGCACTTCTTGCCCGTAGGGGGAACATGCCTTGTTTTACATGTCTTACAGAGTTGCTTGTGATCAGGCATTTTAAATTTGATATTGTCTTAAAGTCACTGTATCTAGAATGTAATATAACAGGCACACCGCCCTAAGATTTGGTATTCAACACGCCAATTCCAAGCTTGAAATGACCAATTTCAAAATCACAAACGGCCTTTTAATAGCATAAATGCACAAAGAATATAGGTTAGACCGTCCCTCTCTCTGTTGGTCAACAAGCCTGAGGTTGTCGTGAAGACTACAAAATCTTATGTAATCAGGAAAGTTCAACACGTGCAGTCCACAATGGCTCCAATTATCACATAAACCAAAGCAGTCCTTTGGTAAAATACTTGTTACATTATAAAAACCGTCCAGTATGTACATATATACAATTTAAAAGCCTAAGATAGAATAAAAAACATAAAATAATCATTGCAAAAGTTCAGAGCATTTTCCATGTTTCTGGTTCCAAAGTCACATTCAAACTGAAGTTAAAGTCAGGGAAATTTTTAAGGTCACAAAGGGGGACCAATGAGATTTGATTGTTTACAAGTTACTAGGCGACTGAGCAAACTTCTAGGAAGCCAGGATGACAATCAGACTGGTACCCAACACCCAAATGATTGGGGAGACACTCTACACAACATTACTGCCTTGGGGGGAGGACTGACCCCCGGGTCGCCCAAACAACCCAAGAGATTATCCTAATTACACCAAAATTCTGATAGGTCTGTCGTTTAAAAATTATAAAATGTTAATTTTGGTTTACTGTAAATCTTTCTCTTGTTGCAAGTGTATTAAGTTTTACTGTTATTAATGAATATAGGTATTTAACTTTTTGTTTTTGGTTGAAACAAACAGAAAATGCTGTGCATTATAAATACCCAGTCCTTGACAGTGTCTATATTTTGTGCCTTGAAAGCCTATAAATTTGATTAAATATGTTCTATTCTGACGTTTTGTTAATTAAAAAAGGTAATTATCTTAATAATAACTCACAAAGACATTTCCCATTTAAATTATGGCTCATGTATGGTGTACTAAGGTCACATCTGATTCATACTGAGCCAGTGTCAGACAAGCCAAATACAGGATTTTGTTTGTTTATAAAGGTGCTGGAAAACCAGTATAACTTTCTGTAACTACACCATTAAAATTAATATTTCTCTTTATTTAAACTGTTTATATGAATGACATCCCATAACATAGAAGAACGACAAAGAGACAGTGTTTCACCTAAAAGGATCATTAAAAGACCAGGTATGGAGCAAACTAGAATCTAGAATTTGACTTAATTAAAACCAAAGAAATTTAAGTAAACATTTTTATCTGTCTCGGTTTTATCCTTCCCTTGAAACATGTAACCATTAAAGACTAAAAGTTTAATAGGAATGTGGAAAATCTTGCTCTGAGCTTTTTTTTTTTTTTTTTTTTTTTTAATCTAGTGTGGGCCCATATGTAAACTTGCCCCAAGTCTTTTTATTGGTATCCATCAGTTACCTGAATAGTTAAATTTAACTTGGAAACTTAGAGTTTATTATATGGCAGCCATTCTGGAGTGAGCGGATAGTCTTTGAAAATTACACAAAAGACAAAAGGACCTTGTAAAAGTCTAGCCCACATGCATGGCAAAGCTCACTATTTTTTTTGCGAAAATGTGGTCCCTAAACTGAAATTTTTTTATTTCCTGTACAACTTACAACTCTTGTGTGATTTTTACCCCACAGCCTTTAAGGGCTGTATGGGTATTGATTTCACCCATGGTGTCCAAATAGGCGGGCAGGCAGCAGGAAAAAGTTTGTCCGGGCTGTATCTGAGAAACTGTAAGTTGTGGGAAGTTGATAACTTGGTGGTGGGGGGGGAGGGGGGGGGGCTACTTGGTAAAGTAAATACTTGGTTGCGATGATGTGACCATGAGTTACCCTTTACTCTTGTTGTAGTGTCCTCGAGTTTGAAAAGCTTGACCGGGCTATATTTCAGAAACCGTAAGGTGTAGGAAGTTGATACTTGGTAGGGACATTGCTCAGGGGTTGTAGGTGTGCAGCCTCATGGCGTGACCTTGATTTGACTTTGTTATAGTGGGACATTTGTTGGTTTGACCTTGGGACCTAGTGACCTTGAGTTTGAAAATCTTGACCGGGCAATATCTCAGAAACTGTAAGCTATAAGAAGTAAATACTTGGTATTTACATTGGTTGGGAGCATAGGTTTCAACATCATGGTGTGACCTTGATTTGATATTTGACCTTGCCATAGTGACCTTTACCTTACAGTCTTGTTGGCCCATATCTCAGAAAGCGTAAGGTGTAGGAAGCTGATACTTGTTAGGAACATTGGTTGGGTGGTGTAGGTGTGCATCGTCATTGTGTGACCTTGATTTGACCTTATCGTAGTGACTTTGACCTTTTAAAATCTTATCCAGTCTCAGAAACCATAAGTGTAACATGTTGATACTTTGTAGGAACATTGGTTAGGGGGAGTAGGTGTGCAACATCATGGTGAGACCTTGATTTGACCTTGTTGCAATGACCTTTACTTTTGAAATCTTGTCTGGGCTATATCGGAAACTGTAAGGTATAGGAATGTAATACTTGGTAGGGACAATACTTAGGGGTTGTAGGTGTGACACATCTCATGTGACCTTGATTTGACCTTTGACCTTGCTGTAGTGACGTTGACCTTTAAAATCTTGTCTGGGCTATATTTCAAAAACTGTAAGGTGTAGGAAGTTTATTCTTGGTAGGGACATTGCTCAGGGGTTGTAGGTGTGCAGCCTCATGGCGTGACCTTGATTTGACTTTGTTATAGTGACCTTGACCTGGCCATGTCTTGGAATTTGTGAAACAAGTTGATTCTGGGATGGATCATTGGTTGGGGAGTGTGGGTTTGCTAAATTGTGGTGTGTAATATGTACTTTTACTTAATCATGCTATTTCTATTTTAAGCTATGCTTCAATGAATGAATTTTACAGCTTCATAACTTTTACTTTACTGATTAATGCTGTTACCTTGCTACTGAATTGACTTAATACTTTATCTTTGCAAAAATTGTCTCTCTCTTTAAACTATTTAAACCTTTACATAACTGATACTCTTTGCTCTGAACGTCTAATGATCTTTGTACTGTTGAGCTATTTCTACATCTCATGGTGTTAAAACTATTTCCCCAGGCTGTGGGGTACAGGTATCGCTGATGTTGTTTTAAAAACTTAAAACCTGCTGAAACTCTAATATAAATCCACATCTTCGGCCCTTTATCTTGCAAAGGTGGGACAGGATTGTTTGGTAAAGCTGTTGGTGATGTAACAAGAGATCCAGCAAGGCAGTCCCAAGTCTCGAGGACTATTGTCAATGAAGATTTCACAGGAGATTCAGAAAGTAAGTACATTTTGGTCAGTTTAGTCTCACTTAAATTTCTATTAACATAGTTTTATCTAGTTTATCCCATAGGCCATTTATTTGATTATTATATGAACTTTATGTGAGGCCTTTAAACTGTGAAAAGAGAATAGAATGAGCATATATACAGTACAAAGTTGATATGAATCCTTTAAACGACTAAAGTCCAAAAAGGGAGAGTCCTAAATCAAGTAGAGGTCATTTTCTACCTACCAGGGAGGGGGGGGGGGGGACTGTGGAGGTAGGTTTGCCAGTTTGAATAGGTAGGCCTTTGGTTGGCTCCTGAAGTCTAAGATAGTCTGCTGTTATTGGACATAAAGTGGGAATCTGTTTCTTTCCACCAGTGCGGCAGTGACAAAACCATCCCTGCTAATTGCCTTTTTGTGACAAATTGAGGAAACTGATAGCCTATTTGCATGAGGTAGACTGCTAGACTTGATTAGAGATAAAAAATATAGGGAGGTTGGGAAAGACTGATGGCATTAAAAGTAAGGAGGTTATATTTAAAGAGCATATAAAATGGGAAGCCAGAGGAGTTTTTCAAGGTAGGATGTGACATGACTCTTTTGTCCAGTTTCTAAGCAGTAGGGCAGAGAGTGTTTTGAAATTTCTGAAGTTAAGCAGCACTGGCTTTGTTTACCCATATTGTAAGGAATTACAGTAGTCTAGATGATTACTGATCTTTGCATTTGCCACCAGAATTGCATTCTCAACACTGAATTTACAGACGCATCACAAATCCCTAGTAGTGATAGTAAAGATAGTAGCAATTTTGGGGATTGCAATAATGGATTTCAAAGGCTGATTATCATTGCTTGAGGTCCTTTGAAACATTGAAAAATGCTTAAATGATGTTAAAAAGTAGATTCTGCATTGGCTGCCTATTGAACACCCCCCACCCCCACCCCCACCCCCATCCCCTGTATTCAAGACAGCCTGTCAGGTGTACAAGTTCCTACTAAGTTGTTATCCTAAATATTTTCAACCTTTTCTTTAGCTTCTATACATTGCCCTATTTGTATATAAGTCTCCAAAGCATTTTGGCCTTACTTTTGCTTATGGTACTCTGAAGATTTGCAATGATGTGCCTGATGATGTATGTTCAGCTACTTCTCTCTCATTCAGAAATAAGTTGAAAAGCATACCCAACCTAGTTTCTCTCTTTTTTTCTCCAGTCTTTGTGGTGCTGACCCTTGCTATGTTTCTGGTTGTATGATTATGGACCTCTGTTTCTGTATTATGCACCTAGTTTGTCTTTAAAATAGAGTTTAAGTGTTGTAAAAGTACTGTATTAAAATGGAGTTGACACATTTTGGTAACAGAAAGTCAACAAACATTAAAAACTAAAAAGTGGTATTTACTATGTTGCCTTATTTTTTTTGTATTTAAAACTTTAAACTGCAATAACTTGACCTCAATAAACAAACAAAAAAACAAATGGAAGTTTCTGAACCCAGTTAGCTAATATCTATTGTCCCACCACTGACAAGTTAGCTGTAAAATATAGTATTTTGTCATACTTGAATTTGCAAAAGTAATTTCCTGATCAGCTATAGTAATATATGTTTATAAATAGATTTGTATTCATAAAATTGAGTATTTGGATAATGTTTGTTGTACTGAATTCTGCTCATTGCAGACAAATGGACTCCACTACGTCGCAGCAAGAGTGTAATTGCTGATGACATAGAGTCCAAGGTTGCCATTGTATGTAAAAATGTCCCCTCCAAGCTGAACAACCAAAAGGTACTGAGAAAGCATTTCAGTAAGTTTGGAGAGGTGACCAGGATTTACCCCAACACACTCAAACAACAGGCCACTGTGCACTTTGCAGACCATGTAAGTATGGCATTAAAGTGATAAAACTGTTTTCAAGGCACTGTAATACCAGGCTTTAATTTGAAAGAAATATTAGTATGCAGTGTTAATTCAGTAAATTTTTGTGAAATTTAGCATAGGGATCTTGGATGTCAGTATTTTAATATTGATATAGCTTTATAAAAGTAATTTGTCAAAATTGAAAATTGTGATTCAATGTTATTTCCAGTAAGTCACAACACAGCATTTCATATGCAGATTGCATTATAATCGTCAATTTATTCCTTTCAGAAGATTTAAGTTGAAATCTTTCACAAAAGCTTATAACCTTTTGGTTTTATGCTGTTTGTGTACCTAATATACATGTACATAAATATGTAAATTGTGTTGAAAATTCAAAAGTAGCAGCTTTCTAAGCTGTTGTTGCTTAATGTTACCACAGTATTTCAGTACTGATATGCAAAGCCAAAGTAAAGGTTAATATGACTATCCAAACTACAATTCATAACCTAGTCCAGTTGATACTGTTTCACTAGAACTTGCAAAAATCCACAGGTTTTAGTTTATTTAAACTAAAATTTGTATTTTCTGATGTTGGGACCTTTAAACTGGTTTTAATTAAAGTCTGAATTTGACTGAAGTGTTTAAATGGAGTAATGAAATGTAAATGTAAAATTGTCTTTAGTGTATGAAATTCTGCCAATTTAGTACATGTTAAGGTTTCTGTTAATACAACAAAATACATATTTAACTGTATATATAATTGCAGGAGTCTGCCAAGACAGCCAAAGCAAGAGGGAGAAGTCTAAGCTCAAAACTGGAGCCCATGCAAATCTTCTGGAGTGCTTACGCGAAACCTGGAGCTTCTCCAGGTACACCTTTTTTCCCCAAATATTAGCTGTAGGATGTTGCCAATCTTACTTTTTGAGTAATCTTGGTTGTTCAGGCATCTGTTGGTATTCACAACATGGATCATTGACGATCAGATCAAATTTGAGAAAAAAATTTTGATTGGAGTTTTGGATCACCTCAGGATCCTATTCATAAAACATTTAATCAGATTTTTTATGAAACCTTAAAAAATATGGCCGCAGCCTTCCACCTCTTAGTTTATTGGTTCAGATTTGCCCTTTACCTTCAGTATGAAAATTGGTACAACAGAACCTTTATAATTCAGCCGTCTGTGACCTTCGAGTGTGGAAAGTTGGTTTGGTAATGTAATGTTACTTTATTTAGACATGAGAATATATAAATAGTTCTGTTCTGTAGCAAAACTTGCAAAATTATGAGGATTTTAGTTTAATAAAGTTACACAGCTGACAGCTCATTTTGGTAACATACCTTAAGTGCCCCTAAGCAGTCCATGTTTGAATCCTCAACATCAAATGTGCAAGCTATGTTACATCGTTTATTTTAAAAGAGCTGTTGCACTTTATTTTTCATAGTACTGTTGTAGTTTCTGTCTTTTGAAGTTTAATATTTGCGTTTAAGGTCAAAAAGATACAACATCATCTTCAAGAAGGAACACTGAAAGTGAAGTGAAGGAAGAGTTGCAAGGGATGTTAGGTTTGTATTTGAATTTGTTTTGGCTAAACTTCTACTTAGTACAACAGATGTAAGGATGAAGAAACCAGAACACCATTGCAGGTTGTCTGGTTGGTCATAACACATAACCATTGACTGTAAGTTGGATTCTTCAGACACTTCTCACTTTTAATGTTGTTTACAGGGTGTATCCAGTCATGGAAAACCTGGATTCTTCAGACACTTCTCACTTTTAATGTTGTTTACAGGGTGTATCCAGTCATGGAAAACCTGGAAAAGTCATGGAATTCCATTTTTTCCAGGCCTGGAAAAGTCATGGAAATTGATTCCAGGTTTTAGAAAATTCATAAAAAGTCATGGAAATTAAAAGGCATCCTCTTGCGAAACGACGTTGTTCCTTTCTTTCATCCAGCATTTTAGTACAAGGATTCTTTCATCCAGCATTTCAGTACAAGGATATATTTATGTAATCAGATCTAATTTTGGTGTCTTCCACATCTTCCTGTACTGTGACTGGAACCTTGTGCGTGGCTCTCAAAGGCAAAACCAGCGGCAGATACCTGTAGTTCCTGGCATGTTCAACAATGCCAGGACTGTTTTGAGTGAGGTATGGCCTGTCGCATCGTCCCTCATCGCTACATGCCTCTTTTATGCCACGAAGCATATAAATGGTCCTTGATTTTAAAGCTATGGTCATTGAGAAGTCATGGAAAAAGAATTGAAATTTAATAGATACATCCTGTGTTTACTGTGTCTGTGTTTGGCAGTAGGCAGATGTATTGTTGGAAATCTGACATCCATTCCATAAAATAGGTGTCACATGACCTACCAAAAGTTTGAATATAGCTTGGGAATAATATTGTGATATTTTATAAATTTCATATCCTTAAAATGATTAGATGGCAGTAAAACATAAAGGCTTAGTGTGAAACTATTGTGTTATGCCTGTTTGAGGTTTATGTGCCCTGATATTGCCACTAGAAACAGCAATTTATGTATTCTGCATTGAATGTCTAAATATACTGACTATTCTTAGGAGGGTATTCTGTTTTTACCCCACAGCCCTTAATGGCTGTTGGGGTATTGTTTTCACCCATGGTGTCCGGATGGTCGGGCGGGCGAGCGGGCGGGTGGGCGGGCGGGCGGCGGGAAATAGTTTGTCCGGGCTGTATCTCAGAAACCGTAAGGTGTAGGAAGTTGGTACTTGGTAGGGACATTGGTTAGGGGGTGTAGCTGTGCAACGTCATGGTCTGACCTTGATTTGACATTTGACCTTGCCGTAGTGACCTTGAGTTTGAAAATCTTGTCCGGGCTATATCTCGGAAACTGTAAGGTGTAGGAAGTTGATACTTGGTAGGGACATTGGTTAGGGGGTGTAGTTGTGCAACGTCATAGTCTGACCTTGATTTGACCTTTGACCTTGCTGTAGTGCCCTTGACCTATAAAATCTTGTCCGGGCTATATCTCGGAAACCGTAAGGTGTAGGAAGTTGATACTTGGTAGGGATATTGGTTAGGTGGTGTAGGTGTGCAACATCATGGTCTGACCTTGATTTGACCTTTGACCTTGCCGTAGTGACCTTGACCTATAAAATGTTGTCCGGGCTATATCTCGGAAACTGTAAGGCTTGGGAAGTTGATATTTGGTAGGGACATTGGTTAGGGGGTGTAGGTGTGCAAGGTCATGGTGTGACCTTGATTTGACCTTTGACCTTGCTGTAGTGACCTTGACCTATAAAATGTTGTCCGGGCTATATCTCAGAAACCGTAAGGTGTAGGAAGTTGATACGTGGTACGGATATTGGTTAGGGGGTCTAGGTGTGCAACGTCAAGGTGTCACCTTGATTTGACCTGTGGCCTTGCCGTAGTGGCCTTGACCTATAAAATCTTGTCCAGGCTATATCTCAGAAACCGTAAGGTGTAGGAAGTTGATACTTGGTAGGGATATTGCTTAGGGGGTGTAGGTGTGCAGCGTCATGGTCTGACCTTGATTTGACCTTTGACCTTGCCGTAGTGACCTTGACCGATAAAATGTTGTCTGGGCTATATCTCAGAAACCGTAAGGTGTAGGAAGTTGATACTTGGTAGGGATATTGCTTAGGGGGTGTAGGTGTGCAGCGTCATGGTCTGACCTTCATTTGACCTTTAACCTTGCTGTAGTGACCTTGACCTATAAAATATTGTCCGGGCTTTATCTCGGAAACTGTTAGGTGCAGGAAGTTGATATTTGGTAGAGACATTGGCTAGGGGGTGTAGGTGTGCAGCATCATGGTGTGACCTTGATTTGACCTTTGACCTTGCCATAGTGACCTTGACCTATAAAATCGTCAGGGCTGTATCTCGGAAACCGTAAGGTGTAGGAAGTTGATACTTGGTAGGGACATTGGTTATTGGCTATAGGTGTGTATTATCATGGTGTGACCTTAATTTGACCTTTTACCTTGCCGTAGTGACCTTGACCTTTAAAATCTTGTTGCACCTTTGGGTCTGTCTTTTGATGCAGATTAAGCAAAAGTATATTAGAATTTATTAAGAATTTTACTTTCATAACTTCCCATTGTAAGAGATAGAATTTCATCAAGTGAGCCGCAGATTTTACTCCCAACACCACACATAAGCATTCATTAAATGTATTACCACTTCTGTATGCATGGTAATATTCAAACCATCTAAACCATAATTCGGAAATGCAGATGTATATAAAGAGTGTTGAATTTTAGTTTACTGATTAATGCTGTCATCTTGTCATTGAATTATCTTGTTTTAATACTTCATCTTTGTACGCATTATCTTTCTTTTAAACATTATTTCTCCATTTAAACATTGTTTGGAGCTTTATATAACTGACAGTGCTCTGAAAGTATCCTGAAGTTTGTACTGGTACAGTACTTCTATATCTCATGGTGTTGAAAATATTTCCCAAGGCTGTGGGGTACGGGCATCTCTGATGCTATTTTTTCACAATGCATACAAACCATCGTAAAAGATAAATAGATAAATTTGAATATATAAATGAGATACACGGATAAGAAAACAATGGCAACATATTTAATATTTAATGCATATTTACAGTTGCAAGTGGCCTTGATAACCATAATCAGATAATTGCTAATTGTAGTGATATACAGCAGTGTTGATAAGCAATATTTGTAAGGTAAACTCAAGATTTGCTTCCATATATAAGGACATACCTGATTTTGGTGAATGGAATTCTTGAGATAGCTTGATGTGGTGACTTACTCATCTCACACTTCTCAAGTTATGGGTTCAACTTTTAACCCCCTGCTTTTTGCTGAAAATCATGTGTATGCTTGTTGATCCCTTATTGTTTACTGACTATTGGTGTTAAAACTTCTTACTGGTGTTGTTCACAGAGTTCCAGTATGTCAATTTTCATTAAGCGTCCCGCAAGGGACGCTTGTTTGTGTATGGGAGACCTTCAGGCTCCGGCGGCTCCGCATTTTGTTTTCCTTATAACTCTGTAACCGTTAGGCGGATTCTTTTCAAATTTGGCAGGTTTAGGCAGTAGCCTTGGGGAATTTTTTTGAATATGCTGCAGTGACATTTCAACCAATCAGAGAGGTCACATGACCGAAAATGTGTTTTGGCAAATACATTCATTGTATCCACCGGAAGCATCCGGTGGATACTTTGGTTTAGCGTCCGCTACGCCGCCGCCGCCGCGCGTAGAGAGATTTTCGGCGTTAACGCTCTAAGAGGAAAACAACAGCAGCTAGGTTCACCAAATTTGCAGGATATCTTCATTGGGGGGTAAGCTTCTCTGGGAAGGAAAATAGCCTCATTCTGAAAAACAAGATGGCCGCCACGGGCATTTCTTTGAAAATAATCTACATTTTTCTACTGGCTGTTACTCATAGGTAGAAGGTTGAATCTCTTCATAGGTGATATGTATGACACATATACATGTCCTCTACAACCTTGCACACATTTGACCTTGAAGCTCCTAACTCAAGGTCATCCACGGAGTGCCGAAGTAACCCACATAGCGGACTTTAAAAGTGCCTATATCTCCCTTATTATTGGTCCTAGAGGTTTGCAATGTGAAGCCAACCTATAGGAAATCATGTGCTGCGAATCTTCTGATGTGGTCAGATTTGACCTTGGACCCCTCCTTCAAGGTCAAACGAGGATAGCAGAACTTAAAAGTGCTTATAACTCGCTTATTATCGATCCTAGAGGTTTGGGATGGTAAACCAACATATAGGAAATCATGGGCTGGGAATCTTCTGGCGTGTTTGGATTTGACCTTGGGCCCCTCCTTCAAGGTCAAACGAGGACAGCCAAACTTAAAAGTGCTTATAACTTGCTTATTATTGGTCCTAGAGGTTTGGGATGGTAAACCAGCATATAGGAAATCACTGGCTGGAATTCTTCTGGTGTGGTCGGATTTGACCTTGGGCCCCTCCTTCAAGGTCAAACGAGGATAGCCAAAGGTAAAAGTGCCTATAACTCGCTTATTATTGGTCCTAGAGGTTTGGGATGGTAAACCAACCTATAGAAAATCATGGGCTGGGAATCTTCTGGCGTGGTCGGATTTGACCTTGGGCCCCTCCTTCAAGGTCAAACGGGGACAGCCAAACTTAAAAGTGCTTATAACTCGCTTATTATTGGTCCTAGAGGTTTGGGATGGTAAACCAACATATAGGAAATCATGGGCGGGGAATCTTCTGGTGTTGTCGGATTTGACCTTGGGATCCTCCTTCAAGGTCAAATGAGGACAGCCAAACTTAAAAGTGCTTATAACTTGCTTATTATTGGTCCTAGAGGTTTGGGATGGTAAACCAACATATAGGAAACCATGGGCTGGGAATCTTCTGGTGTGGTTGGATTTGACCTTGGGTCCCCTCCTTCAAGGTCAAATGAGGACAGCCAAACTTAAAAGTGCTTATAACTCGCTTATTATTGGTCCTAGATGTTTGGGATGGTAAACCAACATATAGGAAATCATGCACTGGGAATCTTCTGGTGTGGTCGGATTTGACCTTGGGCCCCTCCTTCAAGGTCAAACGAGGATAGCCAAAGGTTAAAGTGCCAATAACTCGCTTATTATTGGTCCTAGAGGTTTGGGATGGTAAACCAACCTATAGGAAATCATGCACTGGGAATCTTCTGGTGTGGTCGGATTTGACCTTGGGCCCCTCCTTCAAGGTCAAATGATTACAGCCAAACCTAAAAAGTGCTTATAACTCGCTTATTATTGGTCCTAGAGGTTTGGGATGGTAAACCAACCTATAGGAAATTATGGGCTGGGAATCTTCTTGCATCGTCAGATTTGACCTTGGGCCCCTCCTTCAAGGTCAAACGAGGGTAGCCAAAGGTTAAAGTGCCTATAACTCGCTTATTATTGGTCCTAGAGGTTTGGGATGGTAAACCAACCTATAGGAAATCATGGGCTGGGATTCTTCTGGTGTGGTCGGATTTGACCTTGGGCCCCTCATTCAAGGTCCAACGAGGACAACCAAACTTAAAAGTGCTTATAACTCGCTTATTATTGGTCCTAGAGGTTTGGGATGGTAAACCAACATATAGGAAATCATGGGCGGGGAATGTTCTGTCATGGTCGGATTTGATCTTGGGCCCCTTCTTCAAGGTCAAACGAGGACAGCCAAACTTAAAAGTGCTTATAACTCGCTTATTATTGGTCCTAGATGTTTGGGATGGTAAACCAGCATATAGAAAATCATGGGCTGGGAATCTTCTGGTGTGGTCGGATTTGACCTTGGGCCCCTCCTTGAAGGTCAAGTGTGAGGACAGCCAAACTAAAAAGTGCTTATAACTCGCTTATTATTGGTCCTAGATGTTTGGGATAGTAAACCAACATATAGGAAATCATGTTCTGGGAATCTTCTGGTGTGGTCGGATTTGACCTTGAGCCCCTCCTTGAAGGTCAAATGAGGACAGCCAAACTTAAAAGTGCTTATAACTCGCTTATTATTGGTCCTAGAGGTTTTGGTGCATTGTCTTTACGGTGGATACAATTTGCATCGGTTCTCCGATGCGCTAGGTCTAGTTCTATTAAAATCTGGAAATCCTTAGATTTTGGCATTGATTGGTTAAGAAATGGCCGAATAATTAATGATTAATTAATCATTATGAATTTTCCAAATAAGGAAAACACAAAAATGCTTATATCTCGAAAACCCTGCTAGATAGAGCGATTTCGACGAAATTTTTTACCCACAGGGTATCTCTCTAGAGTAGTTATCCCAATTTTCAAAAAAATTTTGTCTCGCCAAAAATGGCGGCCATTTTGAATTTTCGAATTTTTCGCAAAAATTGCAAAACATAAAAATGCTTATATCTCGAAAACCGTGCTAGATAGAGCGATTTCGACAAAATTTTTGACTCACAGGGTATCTCTGCAGAGTAGCCATGCCAATTTTCAAAAAAAAAAATTTCTCGCAAAAAATGGCGGCCATTTTGAATTTTCCGCAAAATTGCAAAACATAAAAATGCTTATATCTCGAAAACCGTGCTAGATAGAGCGATTTCGACTAAATATTTGACCCACAGGGTATCTCTGCAGAGTAGCCATGCCAATTTTCAAAAAAATTTTATCTTGGCGGCCATTTTGAATTTTCGAATTTTTGCGCAATAATTGCAAAACACAAAAATGCTAATATCTCGAAAACCGTGCTACATAGAGCGATTTCGACGAAATTTTTGATCTTCAGGGTATCTCTGCAGAGCAGCTATCGCAAAGAGCTTTCACTCGGTGAAGTTTCAGACCCGAAGCTAATTATTCACCTACTCAAAATGAGTAAATGCTAATTATCTCTAAAACTATTGCGGATACCCAATTTTTATCAAATAACTCATTCATGTACTTTTGGGAGAGCTTTCACATGGTGAAGTTTCAGACCCGTAGATAATTACTCACCTACTCAAAATGAATCAATGCGAATTATCTCTTAAAAGTATTGCAGATAGCCAATTTTTCTCAAATAACTCATTCATCTACTTTTGGAAAAGCTTTCACATGGTGAAGTTTCAGACCCATAGCTAATTACTCACCTACTCAAAATGAGTAAATTGCGAATTACCTCTAAAAGTATTGTAGATAGCCAATTTTTCTCAAATAACTCATTCACCTACTTTTGGGAGAGCTTTCACTCGATGAAGTTTCAGACCCGTAGCTAATTACTCACCTACTCAAAATGAGTAAATGCTAATTATCTCAAAAACTATTGCGGATACCCAATTTTTATCAAATAACTCATTCATGTACTTTTGGGAGAGCTTTCACATGGTGAAGTTTCAGACCCGTAGATAATTACTCACCTACTCAAAATGAGTAAATGCTAATTATCTGTAAAAGTATTGCGGATACCCAATTTTTATCAAATAACTCATTCATCTACTTGTGGGAGAGCTTTCGCATGGTGAAGTTTCAGACCCATAGCTAATTACTCACCTACTCAAAATGAGTAAATGCTAATTATCTGTAAAAGTATTGCGGATACCCAATTTTTATCAAATAACTCATTCATCTACTTGTGGGAGAGCTTTCACATGGTGAAGTTTCAGACCCATAGCTAATTACTCACCTACTCAAAATGAGTAAATGCGAATTATCTCTTAATAGTATTGCGAATACCCAATTTTTATCAAATACTCATTCATCTACTTTTGGGAGAGCTTTCACATGGTGAAGTTTCAGACCCATAGCTAATTACTCACCTACTCAAAGGAGTAAATGCGAATTATCTCTAAAAGTATTGCAGATAGCCAATTTTTCTCAAATAACTCATTCACCTACTTTTGGGAGAGCTTTCGCTTGGTGAAGTTTCAGACCCATAGCTAATTATTCACCCACTCAAAATGAGTAAATGTGAATTATCTCTAAAAGTATTGCGGATACCCAATTTTTATCAAATAACTCATTCATCTACTTTTGGGAGAACTTTCACTTGGTGAAGTTCCAGACCCGTAGGTAATTACTCACCTACTCAAAAGGAGTAAATGTGAATTATCTTTTAATAGTATTGCAGATAGCCAATTTTTCTCAAATAACTCATTCATCTACTTTTGGAAGAGCTTTCACACACGAAAATGAAAAATTGTGAATATCTCGGAAAAGCTATTTCTTCTCCTTTGATGCTTGGCGGGAAATACTCACCGCGGCAGTGGTCTTGTCAAAAATTTTTGTCTCCCCAAAAATGGTGGCCATTTTGAATTTTCAAAGTTTTTGAAAAACACAAAATTGCTTATATCTCGAAAACCGTGCTACATGGAGCGAACTCAACAAAATTTTTGACCTGCTGGGTATCTCTGTAGAGTAGCCATGCCAATTTTCAAAATATTTTTGTCTCGCCAAATATAGCGGACATTTTGAATTTTCGAATTTTTTGCAAAACACAAAAATGCTTATATCTTGAAAACCGTGCTAGATAGAGCAGACTGCGCTGACTTTGGTTGCCACAACAGTATAAGGCTAGAAACGAAGCATTTTCTTAATACTTTAGCACTCACCTTTATATCCTTTTTGGGACGCTTTGTTTTTGCTATGCAAAAACATTATCTTTTTTTCAGTTCAAGAACAGTGTTTGTGTTTTATCCCTTGATATAGCAGTATTTATAAAAAAATTTTTAAAAATGAAAAACAAAATTTGATGATTTGATGGAATGTTTCAAAAAATTTATTTTGAATAGTTGGCATTTCAAAGTTTTGAGTATATGATGGCTCAGTTTCTTATTTCTGTAATTTGTTTCATATGCACGTCTCCAATTAACCACACCAGTTACAAGTATTCTTGATAATTTTTTTTTGTGCTGAGTATGATATCTTCTTATCACAGGATTTAAAATGCTATTTCACTCATCCCCACAACACAAGTATCATCCAAGCTATAGTGATATTCCCCTGAAAGACTGTCCCCGGGATGATAATTTATTAATGTCCCCAATATTCTTTATCCTGCCATTTGGGATTGAACCAAATGTCAGAAGACCAGAGTAACATATTTTCATCTTAGCAGTTATATATATGCTTGTACCTGGGATTGAATCCAGGTCCTCTGTGTTCCTAGGTGAGCGTGTTGGGAGATGAATGAAAACCAGATTTGTTTTTTGGACCAAGGCCTCAGACAACTGGTTTAGATTTACACACACAATTAATCCTTGGCTTACTACAATAAACAATGTTTACAGGTACAGAAGATGTTCAACAAGACAATTCAAAGAGGATATTGAGACCAGAAGACAGGCTCACTAGGTGAGAACTTGAAGTACCATACAGTGAAATTATCTGTCATTTGTATCAGAGTAGCAGAAAGTGTTTGACTATAAAATTAATTGTATCAGCTAAACATTATTTACTTAATTACTAAAACACATTGACTAAAAGATTTACACATTTTGAGTGCATGTGAATAATACACACATTTTATGAAGCAAAGAGAAAATTGAAATTACACAAAAACTAGAAATATTTTTATTCTGCTAAGATATAATTACCAGAATCACTATTGTGTTGTGTGTTTGCATAAATATATATTTTATTGTGCATTTAGTACATTTTGGTGGGAAGGGGTTCAATGATAAAAAAATGTATTTACTTCTTCATAAAAAGAAATTTTGCTTAATAGAAGAGTTTTGACTGTTTTCAGTGAAATGGTAAAGTTTCAAAGCAAAGGATATTGGTGTTTCTTTCTTCATAAAAAAAATTTTATTTAACTGAGTTGTACTGAAATACATCCGTGGACGGTAAATCAGACAGGACAGTGGAGTCGGCGACAATATAAGTTGTACTAGATTTCTCTTTAAAAGCATAAATACATATTTGAACACTTTCATACTATTGGTGTTTTGTATTGTTGTATATCTCTATTTCTTCTCATTCTCCACACTAATATTCAATAAAAATGTATCTGACACTATTTACTTTGGTTTTCCACAGGACTGTCCTGTCCGATTTACTGTCCATGAGTGTATATTTGACTGCATATATTTGTATCTTTACCAGACCAAGGTCCCGCAGTCCTATACCTATTCAGAGAGCTCCCAGTCCAAAGCCACGATCCACCAGTCCTGCAGTTACAAAGAGTCATGTGACTTTCAGCAGCCTCGCAGGCACTCATGCCCCATCTGCTGGGGAAAAGTATGAGCTTCTACAGAAGAGGGATGAGCTTCTCCGAGAAAGTAAGTAATACTAACTTAAGGAGTGATAATACAGTTATATCTTCACTAGGATCAGAAATGTGTCACTGATGATTAAATTGGTCACTGGTTTGCTTGTACTACACACAAAATAGTGTGAGTTTGAGTCAAACAAAATATTTAAATTATTGTCATACTTAAAAGAATGAAGATTTTGTGGGAAAAAGTGTAACAAAAGTTAAAAAAAATAATTGAAAAATGTGGCAAAAAGAGACTGGTTATTGTATCCCCGGACGAAAGTCGGGGATACTTAGGATTCAGTACGGTCACGCCGCCGCCGCCGCCGCAGAGATTTCCTTTTGGACGCGATAACTTAAAAAATATTTTAGTTAGAACTTTCAAATTTGGTATGTGGGTATATATGGGCAATGCCACGAACGCTATTGTTTTGTGACCTTGACCTTCAATCTCAAGGTCACTGGTGGCCACTTAAAGGTCAGATTTTGGCCATTTTTGCACATTTTGGCCCAGTTCTCCAAGACAGAAAGTTAGATCATCCTATGGCTGGTATATATAATACATATATATGTCCTCTATAAGCATGCAGAAATTTGACCTTGAAGCTCTTCATTGAAGGTCATCCACTGACCGCCAAAGTACTTGACCGAGGGGCATTTTTGGCCTTTTTGGAGATATTTTCACACTTAACGCTGACTATATTGCATGGAAACTATTGAAAATGGCTTTGGAGGTTGAGTACATGATGGACTTCTGCCATCCAGGTTTACTGGTTACAGATCTTCATTTAAGGTCATCCACTGACCGCCAAAGTACCTGACCAAGGGTCATTTTTGGCATATTTGGAGATATTTTCACACTTAATGCTGACTACATTGCGTGGAAACTATTGAAAATGGCTTTTGAGGTTGAGTACATGACGGAGTACCAGCATCCAGGCTGACCGGTTACAGATCTTCGTTGAAGGTCATCCACTGACCGCCAAAGTACCTGACCGAGGGTCATTTTGGGCCCTCTATTTGTTTGTTTGTTTGTAAACAAGATAACTCAAAAACTGACAGACGGATTTTGATAAAATTTTCAGGATATGTGCAAATTGGTAAAAGGAAGATGTGATTAAATTTTGGGAGTGATCCGGATCACTGTCTGGATCTTCTGGATCCATGAAATTTAATTTTTAAACACAGATAGCTCAAAAAGTTATGGGTGCATTTTGATGAAATTTTCAGGAGATGTCCTTATTGGGACGAGGAACAAGTGATTAGATTTTGGGAGTGATCCGGATCACTGTCTGGATCATCTGGATCCAGACTGCCAGATGTGTTTGTGTACAATATAGCTCAAAAACTTATGAACGGATTTTGATGAAATTTTCAGGATATGTCTGAAAAGATAAAAAGATGAAATGGTTGAATTTTAGAAGTGATCCGGATCACTATATGGATCTTCTGGATCCATGAAATGTAATTTTTAAAGACAGATACCTCAAAAAGTTATGGATGGATTGTGATGACATTTTCAGCAAATGGCCTAAATGGTGCGAGGAACAAGTGATTAGATTTGGGGAGTGATCTGGATCACTGTCTGGATCATCTGGATCCAGGTTGCAGATGTGTTTGTGTACATTGTAGCTAAAAAACTTATGACGGATTTTGATGAAATTTTCAGGATATGTCTGAAAAGGTAAAAGGATGAAATGGCTGAATTTTGGAAGTGATCCGGATCACTATATGGATCTTCTGGATCCATGAAATGTAATAAGACAGATACCTCAAAAAGTTATGGATGGATTGTGATGACATTTTCAGCAAATGACCTAAATGGTGCGAGGAACAAGTGATTAGATTTGGGGAGTGATCTGGATCACTGTCTGGATCATCTGGATCCAGGTTGCCAGATGTGTTTGTGTACATTGTAGCTAAAAAACTTATGGACGGATTTAGATGAAATTTTCAGGATATGTCTGAAAAGGTAAAAGGATGAAATGGCTGAATTTTGGAAGTGATCCGGATCACTATATGGATCTTCTGGATCCATGAAATGTAATAAGACAGATACCTCAAAAAGTTATGGATGGATTGTGATGACATTTTCAGCAAATGATCTAAATGGTGCGAGGAACAAGTGATTAGATTTGGGGAGTGATCTGGATCACTGTCTGGATCATCTGGATCCAGGTTGCCAGATGTGTTTGTGTACATTGTAGCAAAAAAACTTATGGACGGATTTTGATGAAATTTTCAGGATATGTCTAAAAAGGTAAAAGGATGAAATAACTGAATTTTGGAAGTGATCCGGATCACTGTATGGATCTTCTGGATCCGTGAAATGTAATAAGACATACCTCAAAAAGTTATGGATGGATTGTGATGACATTTTCAGCAAATGACCTAAATGGTACAAGGAACAAGTGATTATACTTTTGGAATGATCTGGATCACCGCCTGGATCATCTGGATCGAGCCTGCAACATGATTTTACGATGAATTTTGATGATATTTTTAGGCTATGTTACAAATAGTAAAAGGAAGAAGTGGTAAAAGGATGAAATGATTGAATTTTGGAAGTGATCCGGATCACTATATGGATCTTCTGGATCCATGAAATGTAATTTTTTAAGACAGATACCTCAAAAAGTTATGGATGCATTGTTTCAGCAAATGGCCTAAATGGTACAAGGAACAAGTGATTACATTTTTGGAGTGATCTGGATCACCTGGATCCAGGCTTGCACATAATCTTGGAATGGATTTTACTATTTTCAGGATATGTTACAAATGGTAAAAGGAAGAAGTGGTAAAAGGAAGAAATGGTTCAATTTTGCGAGTGATCTGGACCACTATCTGGATCTTCTGGATCCGTGAATGTAATATTTAAAGACAAATAGCTCAGAAAGTCATGAATGGATTTTTATGAAATTTTCAGGAAATGTCTTAAATGGGACAAAGAACAAGTGATTAGATTTTGGGAGTAATCTGGATCACTGTCTGGATCATGTGGATCCAGGCTGCCAGATGTGTCTGTGTACAAGATAACTCAAAAACTTATGGATGGATTTCGATGAAATTTTTAGAATATGTCTGAAAAGGTAAAAGGATGAAATGTTTGAGTTTTGGAAGCGATCCGGATCACTATATGGATCTTCTGGATCCATGAAATGTAATTTTTAAAGACAGATATAAGTGAAACAACTAGTGATTAGCTTTTGGAAGTAATCTGGTACTATGGAGAATCCTGACCTGGTGCTCCAGGAAACAGGCTCAAACCCCAACACATTCACGCCTTAACTATATCCTGTCCGGGGATACACTGCGTCGAGACGCAATCTCTAGTTAAAAAAATTTGAAATCTTTCTGGAATACCAGAAAAATCAAGAATGAAATAAAAACCAAGTTATTAATGGTTTTGGATTTGGAACACACAGTCAGCTTAGTGACTTCAATTCTTCAGTGGTCACAGGTGTTTGAAAGAGCAATTATTAAATATAAACCTTACTTTTCAATTAATAATAAATATCCAAAGTATTTTTAAATAATTCATGGAGTTTTACTGATTCTATTGATAGATTTGTCACAACGTTCTATTTTGTTAACACTTTTCCATGTTTGAAGGTAGTGGCTATACACAGTAACATGAAATGTCTAAAGCTTGGAAACTACCAAAATGCATTCAAAAACCTGGAAACCCCTTTGTATATTAATGTTAATTTCGTGAGTGTTAATATCAAAGATATCACAGACTTTCAGTCAACATTTAAATTTTGTTGAGTGATTCCTTCCCCACTGTGGTGTAAAATCCCAACTTGTATGCAATATATGAATATCTATTGAACAAGGTCCTAATGATCTCAGTGTTACAATTTTTACTCTTCAGGCCTTGGCTTGCACATGAAGAAACAAACTGAACTGGCGGATGCTAAAACTCTGAAAGCGAGCTGTCCAGACATGTGTCCAGAGAAAGAGAGGTACATGAGGCAATATCAGCGCAGATTACATGTGTATGAGATGATTCCAGGAACTGACCAGGTGAATGTCAAACCTCTATTATCCAATTGCCCTCTTCCTGAATATTCTGTTTTATGAACCCAAAATTACACTTTTCTCCTGTATTTTTTTCAGTTGTCGGCCTTTTCTATTTTATAAACATTCTATTTTCTGAATGAAATCTTTCACTCACAAACTAGATAGCTAATTGAGGAGCTACTGTACTTAATTTTGGCCAACTTCCACTTGTATCCAGGGACCCCTGTTACCTATTGCTGATGATTTAAAGCAAATGAACATTTGCCTCTCACCTCTGTGGTTGTGGGTTTTAATCTACCTCATACTCAACCTGCGACAAATACTGCTGGTGTGTGCAGTAAATATAACCCCACCCATTGAAAGGAGTATTAAAACTGAATGTGTAACCGAACTTACAGTGATGGTATTGACCCCCATTGTAAGTCTTACTCTCTGTTAATACAGTTTAATTGAAAAATATGAGATTTGCCACAGTATGCGTGACCAGCTACTTATTATGTCCACCCACTGGGGGGTGGACATATTATTTTTGCTTTTTCCGGCGTCTGGCGTCCCACTTGGTTTCTAGACATTTTAGGCAACAGTTCTTATCCTATCTTTACCAAATTTGGCATGCAGGTTTATTGGGTTAATAGCTTGTATGGGATTGCTTTTGGTGATGATAGCTCTATAGCTAACTCAGTAATAGCTACATTGCTACTTTTGAGTATCTCTTTGGTTTCCAGACATTTTAAGGAATGCTATCAAGCCTAGCTTTCTGAAATTTGGTGTGGAGGTTCATTGGGTTAATAGCTTGTATGGGATTGCTTTTGGGGGGAATTGCTTCATAGATGAGTGAGTAATTAAATAAATAAATGAGTAATTGGCTATTTTGAATACTGAAAAAGGCAAATGTGCTCATATCTCCTAAACCGTGCGAGATAGAGCGATTTCGTTGAAATTTTCGACCCACAGGGTATATAAGGAATGTACTCTTTGCAATTTTCAAAAAAAATTTCCCCTCCCCAAAAATGGCGGCCATTTTGAATTTTCGAATTTCTGCCCAAAATGGCAAAACACAAATTTGCTTCTATCTCCTTAACCGTGTGAGATAGAGCGATTTCGTCGAAATTTTCGACCCACAGGGTATCTAAGGAATGTAATCTTTGCAATTTTCAAAAAAATTGCCCCTCCCCAAAAATGGCGGCCGTTTTGATTTTTCGAATTTTTGCCAAAAATGGCAAAACACGGATTTGCTTCTATCTCCTTAACCGTGCAAGATATAGCGATTTTGTCGAAATTTTCGACTCACAGGGTATCTAAGGAATGTGCTCTTTGCAATTTTCAAAAAATTTTCCCCTTCTCAAAAATGGCGGCCATTTTGAATTTTCGAATTTTTGTCAAAAATGGCAAAACACAAATTTGCTTCTATCTCCTTAACCGTGCGAGATAGAGCGATTTCGTCAAAATTTTCGACCCACAGGGTATCTGAGTAATGTACTCTTGGCAATTTTCAAAAAAAATTTCCCCTCCCCAAAAATGGCGGCCATTTTGAATTTTACAATTTTGGCAAAAGGTTCATGGGGTGGACATTACACATGATAATGTGTGTTCTTCTATGCTATCCTGTTTCTATTCATATGTCGCAGCTACTATCAACAGGGCGTCCTATTTCTAGTTTTACTATGTATTATGTCACATTCTGAACAAATTAGGGATTTTTGTGTGGAATTTATAGGCCATTTCATTTGGACAGGTTGTGCACACTAAAGAGGTACCAGGGGAGGAAATATGAGAAAACAAAAATCAGATTTGGGTTTAAGAAGCTTTCATTAATTAAATCTGATTAAATTTTGTGAAATCTCTGCAGACATGGCCAGTAAATAAGTGAAGTGTAAGATATCTTGTTATTATATAAATGTATTCAATTGATGCAGGTGGACCATTCCAGAACAGTGAAAGAATACAGTAGAAGTTCAGCTGATCAGGTCAGATTTATCACATTTGAACCTCAGTTGGAATACATGCTGTTTCCTTCAATGTTTTATTATTATGATTACTGAAATTCCTGGTTAAGTAGCACATATTTTGCGGTCTTGCCAGATTTAATTCATTACTGTTGAACTTTATAATGTATTGTGTTTTACTACCGTTATTTTGTGCATGTAAAGTTTGCATGTAAGTAATAGATTTTCACAGTATTTAAATTATAAAGATAAGTGTATGTACACATGTATATGTCTTACAACATCCAACGGCCGATTTGTGAAGGCGAATTTTTTCCTGACCTTCTCAAAATTTTGTAAACATACATCTGAATTCACTTGTCATCCAGTTTTGTCCTGTCAGAGCGGAAAAATCGCTGTCGCAAATAGGGTGTTGGATGTGGCAGATCAGAGTCTGATACATGTAAAAAAACAACCATAAATGAGAAGAAGGGGAAAAAATTGCTGTTACAAATTGGATGTCATAAGCCTCACTTAGGGTAGTTATTTTTGTGTATGGACACATTACACATCACTGAATGTAAATCCATTTAACAAAGAACTCACTTTAATATTTTGCTATGCTTTGTAGGATTTGCCACTTCCCAGTGAGCTCCGTCCTCCTGAGGTGCTAGAGAAAACCATGGACTACTTGCTGAACAATATTGCAGATCTGGGAGAGGATGGGAAGTGGGGCGACTGGTATGACTTCCTGTGGAACAGAACCCGTAGCATTCGTAAAGAAATAACACAGCTGCAGCTTTGTGATCTGACAGCGGTGAACTTGGTGGAGAAATGTGCCAGGTGAGTACAGGTAAACATGTGTAAGTAGTAGTGATGGGACGATTAGACCAACGTTCGATTAATCGTCAGCATTATGGTACAATCGCGTTCGGTCACTGACAACTTCTAGAAATCGATTAAATCTTACCCTTCCTTATGTGTCTCAATATCCACGTGTTTTTTATATTTTAAGCTATTTCCTTAACTTTCCTTTGATAAATAATGAGATTTGTCACGAATTTGGGTTTGTTTATGTCTACCGCCATATTTACCGGAAGTGAGTGCTTTTGGTAGGTTCTAAATGTCGGAAACACCGTTATTCTTACCGGATTGACAAATACTTCATCCTGGAAAGTCTTTCATAATATATTTTCTTACAGTGGAGTAAAAAAGTCGATTAAGGGTCGATCATCGGTCGGAAAATTGGACGAATAATTGACCGCGAAAATTGAGGCGATTCCACTCACTAGTAAGTAGAATTATCAGTTATGGTTGTATTAAGTTTTATACCTGTTACTTGGATATCCTTGTTTAGTAGAATTTAGGAATGGGTTGTTATCAAAAGTGTGTCAATCAGGAGGCCGTCACAGTGTTTTAGTAAAACCCCAAACAGTCCACTGACAGGAAGTGAAATTCAAGAAACCAAAACATGAACATTTCCCATCAGAAAAATCACAACAAAAGTTGCTAAATGGACAAAAATGTGTGATAAAAGTGCTGTTTCTCCAGATTTTTGGGGTTTTTGGTGGAGGTTAAAAAGTAACTTATTTACCAAAAGATGGCAGTTCTGCTCAACAAAATCACTTTTAAGGATTGTAAATACATGAAAATGTGGGATAAAGTTTATAAGTTCTTCAAAATTGAGGATTTGTGTCTACTATTTAAGCGTCCCGCAAGGGACGCTTGTTTGTGTATGGGAGAGCTTCAGGCTCCGCCGGCTCCGCATTTTGTTTTCCTTATAACTCTGTAACCGCTAGGCAGATTCTTTTCAAATTTGGCAGGTTTAGGCAGTAGCCTTGGGGAATTTTTTTGAATATGCTGCAGTGACATTTCAACCAATCAGAGAGGTCACATGACCAAAAATGTCTTTTATTCGATGGGGAAGCTTGTCCGGATGATAACTTGAAAGGAATTTTATCAATTCACCTGAAACTTGGCAAATACATTCATTCTATTAAAATCTGGAAATCATTAGATTTTGGCATTGATTGGTCAAGAAATGTCCGAGTAATTAATGATTAATTAATCATTACGAATTTTCCAAATAAGGAAAACACAAAAATGCTTATATCTCGAAAACCGTGCTAGATAGAGCGATTTCGACGAAATTTTTGACCCGCAGGGTATCTCTGCGGAGTAGTTCTCCCAATTTTCAAAAAAATTTTGTCTCGCCAAAAATGGCGGCCATTTTGAATTTTCGAAATTTTCGCAAAAATTGCAAAACACAAAAATGCTTATATCTCAAAAACCGTGCTAGATAGAGCAATTTCGACAAAATTTTTGAGCCGCAGGATATCTCTGCGGAGTACTTTTCCCAATTTTCAAAAAAATTTTTATCTCGCCAAAAATGGCGGCCATTTTGAATTTTCGAAATTTTCGCAAAAATTGCAAAACACAAAAATGCTTATATCTCAAAAACCGTGCTAGATAGAGCGATTTCGACGAAATTTTTGATCCGCAGGGTATCTCTGCAGAGTAGTTATCCCAATTTTGAAAAAAATTTTGTCTCGCCCAAAATGGCGGCCATTTTGAATTTTCGAATTTTTCGCAAAAATTGCAAAACATAAAAATGCTTATATCTCGAAAACCCTGCAAGATAGAGCGATTTTGACGAAATTTTTGACCCACAGGATATCTCTGCGGAGTACTCTTCCCAATTTTCAAAAAAATTTTGTCTCGCCAAAAATGGCGGCCATTTTGAATTTTCGAATTTTTCGCAAAAATTGCAAAACATAAAAATGCTTATATCTCGAAAACCCTGCTAGATAGAGCGATTTCGACAAAATTTTTGACCCACAGGGTATCTGCAGAGTAGCCATGCCAATTTTCAAACAAAAAATTTCTCGCAAAAAATGGCGGCCATTTTGAATTTTCGAATTTTTCGCAAAATTGCAAAACACAAAAATACTTATATCTCGAAAACCGTGCTAGATAGAGCGATTTCGACGAAATTTTTGACCCACAGGGCATCTCTGCAGAGTAGCCATGCCAATTTTCAAAAAAAAATTTTCTTGCCAAAAATGGCGGCCATTTTGAATTTTCGAATTTTTGCGCAAAAATTGCAAAACACAAAAATGCTAATATTTCGAAAACCGTGTTACATAGAGCGATTTCGACGAAATTTTTTATCTTCAGGGTATCTCTGCAGAGCAGCTATCCCAAAGAGCTTTCACTTGGTGAAGTTTCAGACACATAGCTAATTGCTCACCTACTCAAAAAGAGTAAATGCGAATTACCTCTGAAAGTATTGCAGATGGCCAATTTTTCTCAAATAACTCATTCACCTACTTTTGGAAGAGCTTTCACTTGGTAAAGTTTCAGACCCGTAGCTAATTACTCACCTACTCAAAATGAGTAAATGCTAATTATCTCAAAAACTATTGCGGATACCCAATTTTTATCAAATAACTCATTCATGTACTTTTCGGAGAGCTTTCACATGGTGAAGTTTCAGACCCGTAGATGATTACTCACCTACTCAAAATGAGTAAATGCGAATTATCTCTTAAAAGTATTGCAGATAGCCAATTTTTCTCAAATAACTCATTCACCTACTTTTGGAAGAGCTTTCACATGGTGAAGTTTCAGACCCATAGCTAATTATTTACCTACTCAAAATGAGTAAATGCTAATTATCTGTAAAAGTATTGCGGATACCCAATTTTTATCAAATAACTCATTCATCTACTTGTGGGAGAGCTTTCACTTGGTGAAGTTTCAGACCCATAGCTAATTACTCACCTACTCAAAATGAGTAAATGCGAATTATCTCTAAAAGTATTGCAGATAGCCAATTTTTCTCAAATAACTCATTCACCTACTTTTGGGAGAGCTTTCACTCGGTGAAGTTTCAGACCCATAGCTAATTACTCACCTACTCAAAATGAGTAAATGCGAATTATCTCTAAAAGTATTGCAGATAGCCAGTTTTTCTCAAATAACTCATTCACCTACTTTTGGGAGAGCTTTCACTCTGTGAAGTTTCAGACCCGTAGCTAATTACTCACCTACTCAAAATGAGTAAATGCGAATTATCTCTAAAAGTATTGCAGATAGCCAATTTTTCTCAAATAACTCATTCACCTACTTTTGGCAGAGCTTTCACTTGGTGAAGTTTCAGACCCATAGCTAATTACTCACCTACTGAAAATGAGTAAATACGAATTATCTCTAAAAGTATTGCAGATAGCCAATTTTTCTCAAATAACTCATTCACCTACTTTTGGGAGAGCTTTCACTTGGTGAAGTTTCAGACCCATAGCTAATTACTCACCTACTCAAAATGAGTAAATGCGAATTATCTCTAAAAGTATTGCAGATAGCCAATTTTTCTCAAATAACTCATTCACCTACTTTTGGGAGAGCTTTCACTCTGTGAAGTTTCAGACCCATAGCTAATTACTCACCTACTCAAAATGAGTAAATGCGAATTATCTCTAAAAGTATTGCAGATAGCCAATTTTTCTCAAATTAATCATTCACCTACTTTTGGGAGAGCTTTCACTTGGTGAAGTTTCAGACCCATAGCTAATTACTCACCTACTCAAAATGAGTAAATGCGAATTATCTCTAAAAGTATTGCAGATAGCCAATTTTTCTTAAATTAATCATTCACCTACTTTTGGGAGAGCTTTCACTTGGTGAAGTTTCAGACCCATAGCTAATTACTCACCTACTCAAAATGAGTAAATGCGAATTATCTCTAAAAGTTGCAGATAGCCAATTTTTCTCAAATAACTCATTCACCTACTTTTGGGAGAGCTTTCACTCGGTGAAGTTTCAGACCCATAGCTAATTACTCACCTACTCAAAATGAGTAAATGCGAATTATCTCTAAAAGTATTGCAGATAGCCAGTTTTTCTCAAATAACTCATTCACCTACTTTTGGGAGAGCTTTCACTCTGTGAAGTTTCAGACCCGTAGCTAATTACTCACCTACTCAAAATGAGTAAATGCGAATTATCTCTAAAAGTATTGCAGATAGCCAATTTTTCTCAAATAACTCATTCACCTACTTTTGGCAGAGCTTTCACTTGGTGAAGTTTCAGACCCATAGCTAATTACTCACCTACTGAAAATGAGTTAATGCGAATTATCTCTAAAAGTATTGCAGATAGCCAATTTTTCTCAAATAACTCATTCACCTACTTTTGGGAGAGCTTTCACTTGGTGAAGTTTCAGACCCATAGCTAATTACTCACCTACTCAAAATGAGTAAATGCGAATTATCTCTAAAAGTATTGCAGATAGCCATTTTTTCTCAAATAACTCATTCACCTACTTTTGGGAGAGCTTTCACTCTGTGAAGTTTCAGACCCATAGCTAATTACTCACCTACTCAAAATGAGTAAATGCGAATTATCTCTAAAAGTATTGCAGATAGCCAATTTTTCTCAAATTAATCATTCACCTACTTTTGGGAGAGCTTTCACTTGGTGAAGTTTCAGACCCATAGCTAATTACTCACCTACTCAAAATGAGTAAATGCGAATTATCTCTAAAAGTATTGCAGATAGCCAATTTTTCTTAAATTAATCATTCACCTACTTTTGGGAGAGCTTTCACTTGGTGAAGTTTCAGACCTGTAGCTAATTACTCACCTACTCAAAATGAGTAAATGCGAATTATCTCTAAAAGTATTGCAGATAGCCATTTTTTCTCAAATAACTCATTCACCTACTTTTGGGAGAGCTTTCACTCTGTGAAGTTTCAGACCCGTAGCTAATTACTCACCTACTCAAAATGAGTAAATGCGAATTATCTCTAAAAGTATTGCAGATAGCCAATTTTTCTCAAATTAATCATTCACCTACTTTTGGGAGAGCTTTCACTTGGTGAAGTTTCAGACCCATAGCTAATTACTCACCTACTCAAAATGAGTAAATGCGAATTATCTCTAAAAGTATTGCAGATAGCCAATTTTTCTTAAATTAATCATTCACCTACTTTTGGGAGAGCTTTCACTTGGTGAAGTTTCAGACCTGTAGCTAATTACTCACCTACTCAAAATGAGTAAATGCGAATTATCTCTAAAAGTTGCAGATAGCCAATTTTTCTCAAATAACTCATTCACCTACTTTTGGGAGAGCTTTCACTTTGTGAAGTTTCAGACCCATAGCTAATTACTCACCTACTCAAAATGAGTAAATGCGAATTATCTCTAAAAGTATTGCAGATAGCCAGTTTTTCTCAAATAACTCATTCACCTACTTTTGGAAGAGCTTTCACTCTGTGAAGTTTCAGACCCATAGCTAATTACTCACCTACTCAAAATGAGTAAATGCGAATTATCTCTAAAAGTATTGCAGATAGCCAATTTTTCTCAAATAACTCATTCACCTACTTTTGGGAGAGCTTTCACTCTGTGAAGTTTCAGACCCATAGCTAATTACTCACCTCAAAATGAGTAAATGCGAATTATCTCTAAAAGTATTGCAGATAGCCAATTTTTCTCAAATAACTCATTCACCTACTTTTGGGAGAGCTTTCACTTGGTGAAGTTTCAGACCCATAGATAATTATTCACCTACTCAAAATGAGTAAATGTGAATTATCTCTTAATAGTATTGCAGATAGCCAATTTTTCTTAAATAACTCATTCACCTACTTTTGGCACAGCTTTCACACACGAAAATGAAAAATTGTGAATATCTCGGAAAAGCTATTTCTTTTGCTTTAATGCTCGGCGGGAGATACACACCGCGGCAGTGGTCTTGACAAAAATTTTTGTTTCCCCAAAAATGGTGGCCATTTTGAATTTTCAAAGTTTTTGCAAAACACAAAAATGCTTATATCTCGAAAACCGTGCTATATGGAGCGAACTCAACAAAATTTTGGACCTGCTGGGTATCTCTGCAGAGTAGCCATGCCAATTTTCAAAATATTTTTGTCTCGCCAAATATAGCGGACATTTTTTATTTTTTGCAAAACACAAAAAATACTTATATCTTGAAAACCGTGCTAGATAGAGCAGACTGCGCTGACTTTGGTTGCCACAACAGTATAAGGCTAGAAACGAAGCATATTCTTAATACTTTAGCACTCACCTTTATATCCTTTTCGGGACGCTTCTATGCAAAAACATTATCTTTTTTTTTTGCGAGCGATCCTCTAGTTTAAGTTTGCCTTTACTTATATGTGTGGACAAGTGAGATGGTGGCTTTAAAATCTCGTCACCAATTTTCATTAAAATGCTCTAAATTCTAATACAGCAGGACTACGAACACATCCCTAATAGAATTGGTTAAATATTACGTCTACAGAGGACTTTTTCCCATTGAAAATTATACAGTTATCTGGGAATTCTTACAAATTTATAAATGTTTTGTCTTTTTTTAAATAATAAAAAAAAACTGACTTAACATGGGGTGTATCTAAATTTGTAAAGACATATAAAAATATTAGTCATGTTTGGCTAATGGAAAGAAAAGAAAAAATATTCAATGAATCAAACAGGTTCATTGCATACTTTTGTGAGAGGCTTTGTGAAAATTTAAACCCTGTCAGTAAATCTGTCAATCATTCAATATGAAATCTCACTCATTTCAGCAATGACACTCCCAGTAATGCAACAAATCACTCAATTGATCAGTCAATGAAGAAAATCTCTGTCACACATCCAGGGTTTCACCTATACTGTCATCAAATAGTCATTCAACATAAAATTTCAGTTTCTATATCATTGCTGTTAATTATTTGGTACTTAAATGTATTATCAATCAGTCAATAAAACAATCAAAATGAAACTCGCGATATTCCTGAGGTCCTTGGCTACTGCTTCGAGAGACTGATAGAGGAACACACACACACATCCACACCCCACCCCACATACACACACACATGACACATGCTTTATGAGTTCACCACTTGTTAGAGATGAATAAATCAGCATAAAGAGAGTTTTATTGCGAAAAATACACTTACCATTTCCTGACCATTGCTATATGTTGGTGCCATCCAACTCACTGGCCAACGTTGAGAAACGTTTTAAGAAACCTTAAGAGGCCAGTGAGTGAGTGTGAACTAGCATGTCCCCCTAGTGGTCATGTGACCACGCTAGTAAACAACCTTCATTATTTTTGTTGGCCATCCTAGAGTGTGGATGTTTATTTTCTTTTCGGATTTTTATTAAGTATTTTGGATTTTTTGTGGTTTTGAGTTCTGTTATAAGACGTCTGTGTTGACAATGTCTTCTCAGGACAAAATTAAGAGGAAAGGCACAGAGGAAAAGTGGACTTTTCTTCTCGGATTGATTACCATTTTTGTAAAATGGCGGCAGGGATGTTTGTCGTTGGATGAAGAACTTCTGCTGCTCAGAATGCAGGTTTTTCTTCATAAGTCACGTATTTCTTCAGATGGGACAAGTTCTTTTTTATTTTTTATGCATTTTCCTCTTGCTTGAAGATTTACTTCATCTTTTACACTGAAACTGTCGGCAGTCATACTAGCTCCGGCAGGGACAGTTTATATGTTGCTAGGCGACAAAGGAAAGCATGGAGACAATTCGATTGTTACAAAGCTTATCACTCGTCGGGTTCGTATAGCCAGGCGTTTGGTAGCAAAGATCTCACCACTGCATGTTCTGCCGAATAGATCTCTGGTTGGAATCCCCTATGGGGGCAGACATCATAGTTTCTGTTGGAGGCTGCATCGTGGATAAGTTTCGAATGCAGAATTGCTCTCTAACCATTTAATTCTTCCGGTGGGTTTCAGTCGGAACTTTTCACGGAGGAAAATACCTGCATGACGTCATCCGAAGACAATCGAGTTTCCATACCTCCCAAAAGGTCTGGAATCGGGTTGTCAGATGACCGGAGTTGTGTTTCATCTCAGAAATTACTTTTTCTTTCTGTGGTGTTATGCAGGGTTTCTGCTGGAAACCGGCACCGGTCCATAAAACCTGGTTGTACACATTGTCAGATTTTGTTCAAGAATACAGGTTCTCTGTGTTTTCTTGCAGCATAATCATGTTAAATCTTACACTACAATTTTTGGATTTATTTAGCAGGACCTCTATCAGGAGGTCTTCAAGAATTTAAGGATTATCAGAAATCTCCTAGAATATCCAGTACTACCTTGGACTGTGTACAGTAATTTCTATTACAGTCTTCAATGATCCTGGATGTTTTGTGGGCAGTGTGTTGACCAGCTCTTCAACTTGTTACTCGTCAGGAGTGTTACAAGTCTTATTTTTCTCTATCTTATCTATTAGATGATTTTGGTAGAATGAAAAATTGCATTTTTCACTCTTAATGAGGTTTTCTCCTGCTGAACTTTTGGTCAGATGTCCAGGAAAACTTCATTTTGTGATCTCGGGTGTATAGTGTTTCTTCTGTCTGGGAAGGAGCAAACTCCTACACATGGCTAGAAAGAGGATTAGTGCCCCAGGGCAGTTTTTGCTTCCCTTTATGATACTTAATCCTCCAACTCTGTTACAAAACTCTCCTTCTCTGTAAGATTTAGAGGGGTTAGGAGTAATCTTTGGGAGTAGTGTTTGTCCACTAGTGCAGATATACTACACCTTACATCTCAACATAGTAAGAGGATAATCTTCAACCATTCTTTACCTTTCACAGAGGCAACAGTACTTATTCATGTTCCTAAAGCAGTTGTGGACATGTGTTTTAAGAATAAATGAATAAATGCGGGAGACATCAGTTTGCATAAAAGCTGTGTATGAAATGATCGACAAAAGGGCGATAACACCAGTAAGATGATATCGCTACAATTTTACAGTTTATCGGTTGTGATAAGCTGGGAAGAGATGGCTACCACTAATAGTTGAGGTAAATAAGCCTAATTAAGTACCTTATTTTCATATTGTTGGGTTTTCGCGAGTTGTTACTTGTAAGTGAATGGGTGTGTTAACGCGTTTCCTTACAGTTGCATTCTTCCATAGCCAGATTCACGCGAATTGTTATCTTCACTTCCCTGTTGATGACAGTTCACACCGGTTCACTATGTTAGTCCATGGTGAGGTTGTGGGATCTATAAGAACGCATCATGCTTTACCAGTATATAGACCATTTCATTGCTTTGCTCTTGGAAATGGTTTATTTTCGACTTTACTATTGTATTAACGGATAGTGAACCTGATGGCTGCAGTAGAAGGCATTGGGTGTTCACCAGCTTATATACATTAAAAAAAAAAAAAAAAAAAAAACATCTTGTCTAAGGCACCAGGATTTTTAGTTTGGATTGCAGATTCCACCTTATGGTACATCTTTACTCATAACAAGCTTTTTCTCCGGCTAATGGTTTCTAAGGAAGCCATTTCTTTGGTGGAGGTATGGCTTCATAGGACAAAACAGTGCCATTGGGTCATTTGTTTATTAGGTAACCCCAAGGCTGTCTGCTAATGTACCACAGATACCACACATTATACACAGATAATGTACCAGTTTTTCTGTTCTCAGGTTCTTAGGGATCATCTTCAGTGGTGGAACGACTTTTCAAATTTGCAGGAGCTCCCTTTACTTCATCATCAGGAGCACAATCTCCTTCTGTTATTAGATGCTTTCTTTAAGGGTTGGGATGCACAATTATGGCATCAAACAGCCAGTGGTCTGTTGTATCATGAGGGTTCCAGACTCCACATTAACAGGGCTACTACCTTTAGAATCATTTGGAGGTCTGATTCGGATTCTGAATCTGTTGATTTCCCCAGATATTTCTTCAGTGGTTTCCTATCTGAACAGGTAGGTAGGTACCCACTTTCAGGAATGTGTTTCCTTATCTGAAGAATCATTCCTTGGACGAATGCCATGGGTTCAGAATCAGGCATATCACTTCCCAGGGTATACAAATATTCCAATTCATTCTTTGTTCATGAGAGTCAAGTTGATTCAAATTGAATGTGTTTTGGATGACTTTTGAATCGTCTATTCTGATTCAGGTGTTCAATCAAATCTGTTTTTGATTACAATCACCAATGATGGATTTGTTTTGCAACTAGTTTGAACCATAAGCTTGTCTTTTTCAACTTTTCTTGGGATGGACTGGACAGTTTGTTTGGTCCTGTGACCTTGATTCTTCAGATGATGCAGGTGAATCAATTGGATTCTAAGGCTCCTTTGATTTTCGACCTGTAGTCATTCCTGCTTTGAAACCTTCTTTAGATTATGCTTTGGTGCCAGATAAGTTTCTTTGTCCAGTGAGAGCCTTGAGAGGTTATCTCGATAAGTCAAGATCTCAGGAAAGGCAAGAAAATTCTTTTGGTAGCTATTCAGAAGGGCTACTCCAAGATTTAGGTGCAGAATCATCTGGATTGCATCAGAGTGGCTAGGGATGTCTTATTTTTGGGATCTGGTGGATCTGTTCCACAAAGGTTCCTTTTAGGGCTTCCCTTGCAGGTGGGTTCAATCATTCTGCCATTGGTATCCAACAACCTGAATCTTAAGCCTCCAGTGTATGTGTTTCCTTTCTTAGACTGTGGGGCTTGGGGAACAGGTGCATTACTCATTTCTTGGGAGGATCTGGACAGCTTTGTGTTTGTTCCAGTGGCTCTCATTCCTCAGGTGATTCAAGATGATCACCTACAGGTGCACAATCATCATGGTTGCACCAGGATAGCCAAGGATTCTTCAGGTGATTTAGAAGATGCCCACCTTCAGGTGCAGATTCATCATGATTGAATCATGATGGTCATGGTGGATGTTCTTGGTTGTGGGACCTGGTAGATCTATGCACATCTGAGGCTTCTTTGTGGTGAACTTCTCAGATACTACTTTTTTAGATGTAGCAAATTTCCTTAATTATTTCTTTAAGGAAAAGAATCTTAAGCCATCTACTATTGCTGGTTACAGAATAACAATGGTAGATTGCTTTCCTTGAAGGGAAATAAGTCTCTAGAACTCTTCAGCTGTATAGATTGTTGACATATTTCTATAGAGACAATCCAGTAGCCAATAGGTTCAGCCTTCTTTACCTTTTGTCTCTGGTCTTGTTTGGTCTCACCAGACAGTCTTTTGAGCCTTTGGGGAAGATTTCTTGGAGGTTATTAACTTTCAAGACGGTCTTTCTTTTGACTTTGGCATTAGGCAAAGGAAGAAGGGTATTCTTGTTAGCATTGTCTTCCCTTACTTTAAATGAGTATTGCTCACAAGTAGCTCTGGCCATTTAGTAGCCAAGAATCAGTTGGTTTCGGATGGGCCTACTTCAGTCAAGCCGGTCGATATGCCAGCTCTCAATCACTGGGACAGCAGTTTTACTCAAGATAGATCTCTTTGTCTTGTGAGGTTTTGAATTACTTTTACTTGGGACAAAGGATTCAATGAGGAATTTTTATGTCTTGTCTGTGCCTAGTTAGGAAGGCTTTACAGCAGATATTTTCAGGTCAACTATCTTATCTTGCTGTAGGCAGACTATCATTTTGACTGAGGAGGAGTCAAATTCTGACTCTCAACAGCAGCGAGTCAAACCAAGAATCTTTAGGTTTTAGGATAGTGTTTCTGTATATGAATTTTTAGATGCATGTTACTGGAAACCATAACTTTTTTACCAATTTTCAGTCTCACCTGCTTGGTTTGCTTGTGGTCAGACTTTGATATTGTGTCCTACAGTTTGTTATCTTATAAGTATATGCGTGATACTTATATTGATACTTTAGTATGCATTTGCAGCTGTATGTCTGTCATACTATCTGTTTTTATATTAGGCAGATTTGTTGACTTCATTCAGACTTGGAATTACACAATATGCTGATGACACTTCCAATATTTGTGTCACCTGTGTGGGTGTTGGATGTTTGTCTAGATACAGCATTCAACTGTGGCAATAGCTGTCAATTTGTGAGAATTTCAACTACATACTATGATTTAGGGGATCTGTATGGTATGTGGTGACTGTTGGAAGTTTATATGTTGTTGTATGCATGTAAATTTCAATGTAAACTTCTCATAATGTTTTAGTTGTAGGCTAGGTAGTGAGTCTCTGTAATGATTACTTCCTTCCTACAACAACAACAACAACAAGGCTATGTTGTTTTGTAGTGCTCAACAGTTCCACTGCCTCATCTGGGAGGTGAGTTTGGATCTGAATGCCTATAGGCTTGTGCTGTGTATGATAGCTGTGCAGAGTGGTGTACTGGGTCTTTATATTCTAGTACTGCCCTCCTTCCATGAAGGCTGCATTCAGCAATGGTCAGGAAATGGTAAGTGTATTTTTCGCAATAAAATTGAAAAATTTTGTTGTAATTTTAATTTTTATTAGATAAATACTTACCATTTCCTGACCAGGATAGTCCCCCCCTACCTCCCCGCAGATTCAGTACTAGGGGAGTATTTTCTGCAACAAAAATAATGAAGGTTGTTTACTAGCGTGGTCACATGACCACTAGGGGGACATGCTAGTTCACACTCACTCACTGGCCTCTTAAGGTTTCTTAAAACGTTTCTCAACGTTGGCCAGTGAGTTGGATGGCACCAACATATAGCAATGGTCAGGAAATGGTAAGTATTTATCTAATAAAAATTAAAATTACAACAAAATTTTTCAAATTTCTTTGTGTCACATAGCTTTTACTGTAAGTCACTATATCATTCAGCCAATCAGTGGATCAGTCAATTAATAACAATCTGTCTGTGACCTTCCTAGGCTTCATGTGTCCTGCTGTGAGTGAGTCTGTGAGGAACACATGACTTGTTTCATTCAAGAAACTCAGATTATAATTATTCAGTAAACATAAAGCCTTCTTGACATTTCCAGGTTATACATCTGTTGCTATGAGTCACTTTATGATTCATTTAATCAAATCAAATGATTAATCAGTCAGCGCAAAGTTTCCTTGTTATTTCTAGGTTCCATGTGTTCTGTTCTGAGCGGCTGTGTGAAGAGGACATGATGACTTTTGATGAAAAGATCAACAATGAGAACCTCACCAAGTCACTACAGACTCTGAAAGAGCTTTATGAAGATCTGTGGGAAAAACACGAGCAAAGGTGTCCCAATGAGGCAGAGTTCAGGGCTTATATTGTACTGATGAACTTAAATGAAGGAGATATACTGAGGTGAGTGAAATATACTCAGGTAAGTAAGAATGTATACTGTGAGATGCCTCTATAAAAATTTGTGAGCAAACCACAATGTGAGGTGTACTAAGTACATAGAGCCCTGGGCTGGCATGATGAATTTAACTGAAGGTGAGATACTTGGTAGTAAGGAAGTATACCCCTAATAAATAGTTGTATAGAGTAAGAAATCTAAAATTCGCCACGTATCTGAAATTCACCACATGTGAAAATACTAATAAAATGAATTAATTGTGGTGAGATTTGTTGACTGTATAGTAAATTAAAGCTTTTTGAACTGAAAAATACCAATTTTTGAACAAAAACATCATTTTCTTCATAAAATTAAGTAAGGTTTTAGAGGTGGTGAATTTTAGATTCCTGGCGAATTTTAGATTTCTTACTCTACTTAAGAAAGTTAGGAAATATGGTCAGCTAAGTGGGAAGATTATCTTAAAAATAATAAGAAAATCTATACATTTAAATAAAGAAATGTTTTGTGACATTTCCTTTATTATTGAAATTAAATGGAATATTGCTTCTGTAATAATTCAAACACATTGCCTGGGTACAAATTCCAGATTTCTTGTTAAATTGTTTTCAGAGATCTCCAGACATTACGTGAGGAGGTGCGTGAATCCAGTGGGATGAGGTTTGTGGTTCAGGTCCACTCCGCTCTCAACAGTAACAACTACATCCGCTTCTTCAAGCTGGTACATGGAGCAGACTTTCTGTCTGCCTGCATCATGCACAGATACTTCACACAAGTCAGGACCAAAGCACTCTTCACCATGTCAAAAGCATATAAAAACAACCCGGTAAGAGCAAATGGATGATTATTGCACAAAGACTCCTTGAAATACTGTAGAATGTTCTTATTTGCAATATTTGCAATGTTTGATCATTATGCAAATGGTTACTTATTTCCAAGTGGATGCATTATTTTTTTGCTTTTTTTTTCCACCTGCAGACATCAGACCTGTATTGCCTCATTTCAAGGAAAAGTGTTTTAGCTATCTTTACCAAAATTGACATGCAGGATTATTGGGTCAATAGCTTAGTTGGCTATTATAGCACTTTTGCTAAGTAATATGCTAATTAGCTATTTTGAGTAGCAATTTAGTTTCTGATCATCTAAAGGAAAAGGATTCAGGATATTTGAATGAAATTTATTTTGAAGGATTATTGGGTTAAAAGCTTGCTTGGTGTTACATCTGGGAGTCTTAGCTCCAGCTAAATAACCATTTAGTTTGTTAACTACCAATTTGAGTAATACATAGTTTTCTGCTCACTTAAAGGAATAGTACAAGAGATTTCTCAAAATTTAGCTATATATCTCTGTTATTATTACTAGCTAATTAGCCCCCCCCCCCCCCCACTACAATGATGTCACTGTAGTAGTTATCTGTCACCATAGCTAGATGAGTAGCTATATTCAGTTTAATAAGTTATCAACATGAGTAATTGGCAAGGATCTCAGAAATGGTGCAAGATAGAATAATTTTGAGTAAATTTTAGACCTATAAGTTGTTACTGTTTAATCATATGGAAACACCCAGATGTTTTGTAGTTAATTCAGATGCCACTTCTTACTGTAATTGGACAATTCATGTTATTTTAATCAAAGGGTAGCTTACTCATTCTGCTGTCTTTTGTGTTGTGCAAATTACAACCAATGGGTGATTAGACATCTTGTTTATCAATAATGGAAGGAGATAAAGTGCAATAGTATATTCTGAATTGCTCCACAATTACAACAACTGCTTCAAATACTAATCAGCGCAAGAAGTTTCTTTTTTTAATAAAACTGAATACATCGAATAACCCATTGTGACATTTTGAAATGTTAAAAAAATTCAAAATATGACTTCAAACTACTATGACACCACCTCACTGAGTGTATAACAGTGAACCTATAACCAGTGCATTAAATTAGAGAGAAAAAAAATCAAATTTTGGTTTCTGTCGTTAAATTTCAAGAATTTCAGAAATTGCAAATATTTTTTTTAAAGCTGTACAATTTAGTTTTTATTTCAGTTGACCTTGTTAGAACTTCAGAGGCTTCTGTCATTTGAGTCGACCGTGGAAGCTGAACAATTCTGTGTGCATCATGGTCTAGAAGTGAGGGACGAATGTATCGTTATAGACAAACACAGGATAGTGGAACCAGAAACACCATTTGTGTCGGGGAGGGCGATTAATGTGATAGAAAGTAAACAGCATACCTGTGTGGGAGAAGTAAGATACTTTATTCAAGGTTCTGACAAACTATATATTCTGGACAAGGTCAGAGTTGCTAACTATAGCTAAGTTTATCAAATAAGTGCATGTGTTTAGAGAGAGATCCTCACAATGAAGATTTATCTGGCTATAGCAATAGCTTATAAAATATAGACTTACCTACCTAGTTATTGTTCTTTCTCAGTGTTTTTATGGTTGAAGAGCCTTTCCATGCCCCCAGATATATCTGATTTTTTGTTTTTGACTCATGCTTGTTGGTTTTTGTGCCTTAGAATCTGTATTTCACAGAGATTTAACACTACAATTCTAATTCTAAATTGACTTGTATAGTGGCTAATCTTCCCTTAATGTTTTTCAGGTTATCAATGGAAATATTCTTCCACCCAATCAGATCATTCAGCCAGCCCATAGTTTTGATGCTGATGATCATTTTAAGGCATCTTCTTTGCCAAAAGACTTGCCTGTGCCTGACAACAAACCAGTCACAAGTGTTAGACAGCCTCCCACTGCCCAGCCAGATGGTGATGCAAAACCAGCTCCAACAAAAATTGCCTACTCTAATGAGGTGAGACATACCTTGTTTTTTTTTTTTTTTTTGTTGTTGTTGTTTTTACCGGGGTATTGTTTTCACCCATGGTGTCCGGATGGGTGGGCGAGTGGGCGGGCGGCGGGAAATAGTTTGTCCGGGCTGTATCTCAGAAACTGTAAGGTGTAGGAAGTTCATACTGGGCAGGGACATTGGTTGGGGGGTGTAGGTGTGCAACGTCATGGTCTGACCTTGATTTGACCTTTGACCTTGCCGAAGTGACCTTGAGTTTGAAAATCTTGTCCGGGCTATATCTCGGCAACCATAAGGTGTAGGAAGTTGATACTTGGCAGGAATATTAGTTAGGGGTTGTAGGTGTGCAACATCATGGTCTGACTTTGATTTGACCTTTGACCTTGCCGTAGTGACTTTGACCTTTAAAATCTTGTCCGGGTTATATCTCGGAAACCGTAAGGTGTAGGAAGTTGATACTTGGTAGGGACATTGGTTAGGGGGTGTAGATGTGCAACGTCATGGTCTGACCTTGATTTGACCTTGCTGTAGTGACCTTGACCTATAAAATCTTGTCCGGGCTATATCTCGGAAACTGTAAGGTGTAGGAAGTTGATACTTGGTGGGGACATTGGTTAGGGGGTGTAGATGTGCAATGTCATGGTCTGACCTTGATTTGACCTTGCTGTAGTGACCTTGACCTATAAAATCTTGTCCGGGCTATATCTCGGAAACCGTAAGGTGTAGGAAGTTGACACTTGGTAGGAACATTGGTTAGGAGTTGTAGGTGTGCAACATCATGGTCTGACCTTGATTTGACCTTGCCGTAGTGACCTTGACCTATAAAACCTTGTCCGGGCTATATCTCAGCAACTGTAAGGTGTAGGAAGTTGATACTTGGTAGGGACATTGGTTAGGGGGTGTAGATGTGCAACGTCATAGTGTGACCTTGATTTGACCTTTGCCGTAATGACCTTGACCTATAAAATCTTGTCTGGGCTATATTTCAGAAACTGTAAGGTGTAGAAAGCTGATACTTGATGAGGACATTGGTTGGGGGTAGTGGGTGTGCAATGTCATGGTGTAACCTTGATTTGACCTTTGACCTTGCCGTAGTGACCTTGAGTTTGAAAATCTTGTCCAGGCTATATCTCGGCAACCATAAGGTGTAGGAAGTTGATACTTGGCAGGAATATTAGTTAGGGGTTGTAGGTGTGCAACGTCATGGTCTGACCTTGATTTGACCTTGCCGTAGTGACTTTGACCTTTAAAATCTTGTCCGGGTTATATCTCGGAAACCGTAAGGTGTAGGAAGTTGATACTTGGTAGGGGCATTGGTTAGGGGGTGTAGGTGTGCAACATCATGGTCTGACCTTGATTTGACCTTGCTGTAGTGACCTTGACCTATAAAATCTTGTCCAGGCTATATCTCGGAAACCGTAAGGTGTAGGAAGTTGATACTTGGTAGGGACATTGGTTAGGAGTTGTAGGTGTGCAACATCATGGTCTGACCTTGATTTGACCTTGCCGTAGTGACCTTGACCTATAAAACCTTGTCCGGGCTATATCTCAGCAACTGTAAGGTGTAGGAAGTTGATACTTGGTAGGGACATTGGTTAGGGGGTGTAGATGTGCAACGTCATAGTGTGACCTTGATTTGACCTTTGCCGTAGTGACCTTGACCTATAAAATCTTGTCTGGGCTATATTTCGGACACTGTAAGGTGTGGAAAGCTGATACTTGGTGAGGACATTGGTTGGGGGTAGTGGGTGTGCAATGTCATGGTGTGACCTTGATTTGACCTTTGACCTTGCCGTAGTGAACTTAAGCTATAAAACCTGGTCCGGGCTATATCTTGGAAACCATAAGGTGTAGGAAGTTGATACTCGGTAGGGACATTGGTTAGGGGGTGTAGGTATGCTACGTAATAGCGTGACCTTGATTTGACCTTTGACCTTGCTGTAGTGAACTTGACCTATAAATTCTGGTCCGGGCTATATCTTAGAAACCGTAAGAGGTGTAGTAAGTTGATACTTGGTAGGGACATTGGTTAGGGGGTGTAGGTGTGCTACGTCATAGTGTGACCTTGATTTGACCTTTGACATTGCTGTAGTGACCTTTAAAATCTTGTTGCACCTTTGGGTCTGTCTGTTGATGCAGATTAAGCACTGTTAAAGTCATATTAGAATTCATTAAGAATTTCCTTTTGCAAGTTCCCGTTGTAACAGATGGAATTTCATCAAGTGAGCCACAGGCTTTTCTCCAACACCACACATAAGCATTCATTGAATGTATTGCCACTTCTGTATGCATGGGTAATATTCAAAACATCCAAACCATAATTCAGCCATTTTTGGTTTACTGATAAATGCTGTCATTTTTTTTATTGAATTGTCTTGTTTTAAGACTTCATCTTTACATACATTTCTTTTCCTTAGATATTATTTTCTCTACTTAAGCATTATTTGGACCTTAATATAACTGACACTGCTCTGAAAGTATCTTGAACTTTTTACTGTTTCACTACTTCTATATCCTATGGTGTTGAAAAATATTTCCCCAGGCTGTGGGGTACGGGCATCTCTGATGCTATTTTTTTTATTTTTTTTTGGTATTCTAGGAAACAGTGTCAATTTAATGTAAGAATATTGCCTACTCTAATGAGGTAAGACATATTTTGTATACAAGAGATACTGTTCAAGTTTTCCAAACCTGGAACCAAATATTGTGGATTTGAGGTTCTTGTCACAAAGTCCTCTGTAGTAATGCTTCCAATAAAATTTTCACTTGCTGAAAACTTCAACCTCTGAGATGTGTGGCCTCCAGTCTACTCCAAAACATCAGATGTGGTAAAGTTGGGAGTTACTTTCCAATGTCCAGTGGTTTACTATGCAGATTATTAACCAACTAGGATATTCCAATTTACTCCAAACCATTATAACTAGCTGTTGGGACATGAACTTATACAATGTGTTGAAAATGATGTTGAAGAGTTGGCCTTTGTTAAGCCTTAATGGTGTAACCAGGAATTTGAAAAATATGGGGAAAATATTAATGGTAAAGGCACTTAAAGGACAAGAGATTTAACTCTTCCATAATTCAGATATTCTACTTAAATGGGTAAATCAAGATATATTGACTGAGCTGTTTTTGGTACTTGGAGGATAACTCTGTGGTCATGAGTTCAATATTTTGGCCTTTACATTAAATATGGTAAAATTGCCAGTTGTAGATTCCCAGTTCAGAACAGTGCATTATTTTTGCTTTGTCCACCGTCCGTCACACTTGGTTTCCAGTCATTTCAAGGAAAAGTGTTTATCCTATGTTTACCAAATTTGGTATGGGTGTTTATTGGGTTAATAGCTTGCATGGGATTGCTTTTGGTGAAGATAGCTCTATACCTAACTGAGTAATAGCCTTTGGTTTCTCCCTTGTCATGAACGGGGATATGTGACAATTTGGTATGGGGCTACACTCATATGGGCCAATGATGGCCCCATGTTCAATTTCTTCTTGCAGATAAGTCTGAATATCAATTGGGTGGTCATTGGCTGAAGAGTGATTTTCATCGCCATGAGTCAAGGTAGAAGCTCTATTAAAATCCAGAGGGAAGCCGAATTGTATTAAGTGTATGAGTTGCTTGTCCCAGTAATTCACTAAAATTTTTTGCCACTCTTCCACATTCAGCTGAGACTTGACTGGGATTCTTGCTCCCAAAAAATTCGGGATACCAGTGGCCTTGACCCGAAAATGCTGTTGAATGGGATCATCGACCCTATCACCAATATGACCTGGGTTGTTGGGTAATACCAAATTACTCAGAGGCACGAACCCAAATTGATAGTCTGTTTGTGTACTCCACAGATTAAAATCAGAACAATTTTCTTTCAAGTATTGTTCATGTTTTTTCCAACCATTTTTAAAAAACAACGCGTTGGACAACTCAGAGCCAAATCCATTTTGATCAGTATTAACATCATAAATCATGGCATATGGACCATAGTTTTCACTTGACATTGGGTGATCATTGTCATTATTCACAAAAGTACTATGCTTTACAGTGTCACTTTCATGAACGCTATTATCAATGGACTTTGGCACCCTGGCTTTCGCACCCACATTCTACCATTGTGTGAATGACTAACACTTGGTGAGTTATGACACTTTCGGTCATTCAATGACTGATTACAAGATTTAACCCCTTTGTTATCACAAGTGCTGACAGACTTATTAATTGGGGCCCCATTGTTATCCCCAGAGGTGTGGACACGACTGTTTGCTTCAACAAAAGAGTGTGGGTTTTCATTATGTGGAGTGGGAAAACCATGTAAGGCACCATTCGCACTGACCCGATCAGTGCTCTCAACAGTGGTACATTCAGTTGGATCTGTAGCATGACTGACAACTGAGGTGTTGGGTTTGAACCCTCTAACTCGCGTTCTACTGTTTTGTACTACAGAGGAATCTAGGTGACTAGTCACCCGGCAGGCCTTCTTACCTCGGGCCAACAGGCCCTGGACTTGCCTTTTATCCATAACAGAGTTATTAAAGATCCTGGTTCAAACCTGGTTGTCAGAAACATCTCTACAATCTTGAAATTTATGTTTGGTACAAGCCTGTGAGCCGTCAAACTGTTCTGAATTTACACATACATTATGACGCACAGCGTCAGAACTAAAACTTTGCACATTATTATTTACAGCAATTATATCACCACTGTTCTGATCTGAGCTGCTCACACTATTTGCTACTGCTGAGCAGCTCCCCCTTCGTTTTTTGGCTGTCGTTTTGTCGCATTACATTCCTTTTGAGGGTGACCAGCGATTTTTCCTAGACTCAGACAATTTGCACAAATATGTTTTTGGATTTTTCCTTCAAATTCATGATCCTTTGTATATTGACATAGACCTGTTTGATATAGCTTACAGAACCATGGTGTTTTGGGGTCGAAATCCTTTTTAACCCAATTTTGCCTGCCAGAATGGGTGTGTTTTTGGGCATGCGCACGACGGATCCGGTCTATTCGGTTGGTATCAGACCAACATACTGTGCCCCTCTCCATCTCGCAGAGGAGCACAGCATGGGCAGCTTTAGCACTACTCCACGTAAAATCAGTGGCATCCTCCATGAGATCATGGAGGTACCACATCATGTGTTCTCTTATGTCATTGTTTTTCTCATCAATCATGTTTCTAGCAAAACCCTGTATAAACTGAGTTAGTGATAACTGGTGATATGTGACCCTTTGTCTGGTATTTCCGCCTAATACATTGTCATGGGGCCATGCAACCTTCTTGCTGTACTCTAATGAGGTGAGACATACCTTGTTTTTTTTTTTTTTTTTGTTGTTGTTGTTTTTACCGGGGTATTGTTTTCACCCATGGTGTCCGGATGGGTGGGCGAGTGGGCGGGCGGCGGGAAATAGTTTGTCCGGGCTGTATCTCAGAAACTGTAAGGTGTAGGAAGTTCATACTGGGCAGGGACATTGGTTGGGGGGTGTAGGTGTGCAACGTCATGGTCTGACCTTGATTTGACCTTTGACCTTGCCGAAGTGACCTTGAGTTTGAAAATCTTGTCCGGGCTATATCTCGGCAACCATAAGGTGTAGGAAGTTGATACTTGGCAGGAATATTAGTTAGGGGTTGTAGGTGTGCAACATCATGGTCTGACTTTGATTTGACCTTTGACCTTGCCGTAGTGACTTTGACCTTTAAAATCTTGTCCGGGTTATATCTCGGAAACCGTAAGGTGTAGGAAGTTGATACTTGGTAGGGACATTGGTTAGGGGGTGTAGATGTGCAACGTCATGGTCTGACCTTGATTTGACCTTGCTGTAGTGACCTTGACCTATAAAATCTTGTCCGGGCTATATCTCGGAAACTGTAAGGTGTAGGAAGTTGATACTTGGTGGGGACATTGGTTAGGGGGTGTAGATGTGCAATGTCATGGTCTGACCTTGATTTGACCTTGCTGTAGTGACCTTGACCTATAAAATCTTGTCCGGGCTATATCTCGGAAACCGTAAGGTGTAGGAAGTTGACACTTGGTAGGAACATTGGTTAGGAGTTGTAGGTGTGCAACATCATGGTCTGACCTTGATTTGACCTTGCCGTAGTGACCTTGACCTATAAAACCTTGTCCGGGCTATATCTCAGCAACTGTAAGGTGTAGGAAGTTGATACTTGGTAGGGACATTGGTTAGGGGGTGTAGATGTGCAACGTCATAGTGTGACCTTGATTTGACCTTTGCCGTAATGACCTTGACCTATAAAATCTTGTCTGGGCTATATTTCAGAAACTGTAAGGTGTAGAAAGCTGATACTTGATGAGGACATTGGTTGGGGGTAGTGGGTGTGCAATGTCATGGTGTAACCTTGATTTGACCTTTGACCTTGCCGTAGTGACCTTGAGTTTGAAAATCTTGTCCAGGCTATATCTCGGCAACCATAAGGTGTAGGAAGTTGATACTTGGCAGGAATATTAGTTAGGGGTTGTAGGTGTGCAACGTCATGGTCTGACCTTGATTTGACCTTGCCGTAGTGACTTTGACCTTTAAAATCTTGTCCGGGTTATATCTCGGAAACCGTAAGGTGTAGGAAGTTGATACTTGGTAGGGGCATTGGTTAGGGGGTGTAGGTGTGCAACATCATGGTCTGACCTTGATTTGACCTTGCTGTAGTGACCTTGACCTATAAAATCTTGTCCAGGCTATATCTCGGAAACCGTAAGGTGTAGGAAGTTGATACTTGGTAGGGACATTGGTTAGGAGTTGTAGGTGTGCAACATCATGGTCTGACCTTGATTTGACCTTGCCGTAGTGACCTTGACCTATAAAACCTTGTCCGGGCTATATCTCAGCAACTGTAAGGTGTAGGAAGTTGATACTTGGTAGGGACATTGGTTAGGGGGTGTAGATGTGCAACGTCATAGTGTGACCTTGATTTGACCTTTGCCGTAGTGACCTTGACCTATAAAATCTTGTCTGGGCTATATTTCGGACACTGTAAGGTGTGGAAAGCTGATACTTGGTGAGGACATTGGTTGGGGGTAGTGGGTGTGCAATGTCATGGTGTGACCTTGATTTGACCTTTGACCTTGCCGTAGTGAACTTAAGCTATAAAACCTGGTCCGGGCTATATCTTGGAAACCATAAGGTGTAGGAAGTTGATACTCGGTAGGGACATTGGTTAGGGGGTGTAGGTATGCTACGTAATAGCGTGACCTTGATTTGACCTTTGACCTTGCTGTAGTGAACTTGACCTATAAATTCTGGTCCGGGCTATATCTTAGAAACCGTAAGAGGTGTAGTAAGTTGATACTTGGTAGGGACATTGGTTAGGGGGTGTAGGTGTGCTACGTCATAGTGTGACCTTGATTTGACCTTTGACATTGCTGTAGTGACCTTTAAAATCTTGTTGCACCTTTGGGTCTGTCTGTTGATGCAGATTAAGCACTGTTAAAGTCATATTAGAATTCATTAAGAATTTCCTTTTGCAAGTTCCCGTTGTAACAGATGGAATTTCATCAAGTGAGCCACAGGCTTTTCTCCAACACCACACATAAGCATTCATTGAATGTATTGCCACTTCTGTATGCATGGGTAATATTCAAAACATCCAAACCATAATTCAGCCATTTTTGGTTTACTGATAAATGCTGTCATTTTTTTTATTGAATTGTCTTGTTTTAAGACTTCATCTTTACATACATTTCTTTTCCTTAGATATTATTTTCTCTACTTAAGCATTATTTGGACCTTAATATAACTGACACTGCTCTGAAAGTATCTTGAACTTTTTACTGTTTCACTACTTCTATATCCTATGGTGTTGAAAAATATTTCCCCAGGCTGTGGGGTACGGGCATCTCTGATGCTATTTTTTTTATTTTTTTTTGGTATTCTAGGAAACAGTGTCAATTTAATGTAAGAATATTGCCTACTCTAATGAGGTAAGACATATTTTGTATACAAGAGATACTGTTCAAGTTTTCCAAACCTGGAACCAAATATTGTGGATTTGAGGTTCTTGTCACAAAGTCCTCTGTAGTAATGCTTCCAATAAAATTTTCACTTGCTGAAAACTTCAACCTCTGAGATGTGTGGCCTCCAGTCTACTCCAAAACATCAGATGTGGTAAAGTTGGGAGTTACTTTCCAATGTCCAGTGGTTTACTATGCAGATTATTAACCAACTAGGATATTCCAATTTACTCCAAACCATTATAACTAGCTGTTGGGACATGAACTTATACAATGTGTTGAAAATGATGTTGAAGAGTTGGCCTTTGTTAAGCCTTAATGGTGTAACCAGGAATTTGAAAAATATGGGGAAAATATTAATGGTAAAGGCACTTAAAGGACAAGAGATTTAACTCTTCCATAATTCAGATATTCTACTTAAATGGGTAAATCAAGATATATTGACTGAGCTGTTTTTGGTACTTGGAGGATAACTCTGTGGTCATGAGTTCAATATTTTGGCCTTTACATTAAATATGGTAAAATTGCCAGTTGTAGATTCCCAGTTCAGAACAGTGCATTATTTTTGCTTTGTCCACCGTCCGTCACACTTGGTTTCCAGTCATTTCAAGGAAAAGTGTTTATCCTATGTTTACCAAATTTGGTATGGGTGTTTATTGGGTTAATAGCTTGCATGGGATTGCTTTTGGTGAAGATAGCTCTATACCTAACTGAGTAATAGCCTTTGGTTTCTCCCTTGTCATGAACGGGGATATGTGACAATTTGGTATGGGGCTACACTCATATGGGCCAATGATGGCCCCATGTTCAATTTCTTCTTGCAGATAAGTCTGAATATCAATTGGGTGGTCATTGGCTGAAGAGTGATTTTCATCGCCATGAGTCAAGGTAGAAGCTCTATTAAAATCCAGAGGGAAGCCGAATTGTATTAAGTGTATGAGTTGCTTGTCCCAGTAATTCACTAAAATTTTTTGCCACTCTTCCACATTCAGCTGAGACTTGACTGGGATTCTTGCTCCCAAAAAATTCGGGATACCAGTGGCCTTGACCCGAAAATGCTGTTGAATGGGATCATCGACCCTATCACCAATATGACCTGGGTTGTTGGGTAATACCAAATTACTCAGAGGCACGAACCCAAATTGATAGTCTGTTTGTGTACTCCACAGATTAAAATCAGAACAATTTTCTTTCAAGTATTGTTCATGTTTTTTCCAACCATTTTTAAAAAACAACGCGTTGGACAACTCAGAGCCAAATCCATTTTGATCAGTATTAACATCATAAATCATGGCATATGGACCATAGTTTTCACTTGACATTGGGTGATCATTGTCATTATTCACAAAAGTACTATGCTTTACAGTGTCACTTTCATGAACGCTATTATCAATGGACTTTGGCACCCTGGCTTTCGCACCCACATTCTACCATTGTGTGAATGACTAACACTTGGTGAGTTATGACACTTTCGGTCATTCAATGACTGATTACAAGATTTAACCCCTTTGTTATCACAAGTGCTGACAGACTTATTAATTGGGGCCCCATTGTTATCCCCAGAGGTGTGGACACGACTGTTTGCTTCAACAAAAGAGTGTGGGTTTTCATTATGTGGAGTGGGAAAACCATGTAAGGCACCATTCGCACTGACCCGATCAGTGCTCTCAACAGTGGTACATTCAGTTGGATCTGTAGCATGACTGACAACTGAGGTGTTGGGTTTGAACCCTCTAACTCGCGTTCTACTGTTTTGTACTACAGAGGAATCTAGGTGACTAGTCACCCGGCAGGCCTTCTTACCTCGGGCCAACAGGCCCTGGACTTGCCTTTTATCCATAACAGAGTTATTAAAGATCCTGGTTCAAACCTGGTTGTCAGAAACATCTCTACAATCTTGAAATTTATGTTTGGTACAAGCCTGTGAGCCGTCAAACTGTTCTGAATTTACACATACATTATGACGCACAGCGTCAGAACTAAAACTTTGCACATTATTATTTACAGCAATTATATCACCACTGTTCTGATCTGAGCTGCTCACACTATTTGCTACTGCTGAGCAGCTCCCCCTTCGTTTTTTGGCTGTCGTTTTGTCGCATTACATTCCTTTTGAGGGTGACCAGCGATTTTTCCTAGACTCAGACAATTTGCACAAATATGTTTTTGGATTTTTCCTTCAAATTCATGATCCTTTGTATATTGACATAGACCTGTTTGATATAGCTTACAGAACCATGGTGTTTTGGGGTCGAAATCCTTTTTAACCCAATTTTGCCTGCCAGAATGGGTGTGTTTTTGGGCATGCGCACGACGGATCCGGTCTATTCGGTTGGTATCAGACCAACATACTGTGCCCCTCTCCATCTCGCAGAGGAGCACAGCATGGGCAGCTTTAGCACTACTCCACGTAAAATCAGTGGCATCCTCCATGAGATCATGGAGGTACCACATCATGTGTTCTCTTATGTCATTGTTTTTCTCATCAATCATGTTTCTAGCAAAACCCTGTATAAACTGAGTTAGTGATAACTGGTGATATGTGACCCTTTGTCTGGTATTTCCGCCTAATACATTGTCATGGGGCCATGCAACCTTCTTGGAAACCGAGACTTCAACGCCCCCCCCCACGCTTTGATTTCAATTTACTGTCTTTACCTTGATCATGTGAGATACTTTCGATTTCAGCCAATCTTTTATCAACAGCCCTTTGGATATCACGAGATGACCTTAACACAGACAAAGATGGTAAACTTTCGTCATCTGATGACGACTCAGACACTACATGTTTCACCTTACTTTTACTACTTTTTTTACTTTTCTGTTTATTTTTAACTACACTCTGAGAAGTACTTAACTTGGTACTGTCCTTGCTTGTAGTTCTGCCCTGGCTGTGATCTTCCAGTCTGTCTTCTACTGCATCCAACCGTGAAGCTACTCGCTGGAGTTGCTGGAGAATGAGGGCTTGCAGACCACCAGATGAGTGCTGTTCGTCTTCTGATGTTTCTGCATCTTCATCACTTGATGTGGCGTGACCTGCAACTACCGCCTTCCTGACAGAGCAGTCCTTCTGCTTTTTAGTTTTCATGGCACTCATGTTAACATTGAAAGCCCCCACCCCCGAGTCCGGCACGTCACTATCACTGGCATTAGACCTCAGCTGGGCACCATTCACACTTGCAAGTTCCATATCTGGTTGTTTTTTTCAATTGACATTTTTTCCCTGTGGGAGGGATGTGTTTTTCATGACATGCAGAACAATAGTTCTTATTTTTTGCCTTTGGCTTAGTCATTCTATAATTTTCTGAAAAATACGCTAGACAGATGGGTATCCCCCGTATTCCTTGACAATCTCAGGCTGTAATGGCTAGCATAAAATGGATGACAATCAAAAGAAAATAGGTTAGACCATCCCTTTTAATCGGCTTATACAAGCCAAAACAAGCATGAGGTTGTCAAAGAATAACTGCACACAGCATCAGCTTATATAGTCACAAAGTTCAGCAGATAGCAAACGCAGAGTTCCAGTGGTGAAGATGTAAATAAGATTTTCTATAAAACACTAAATGACCGTTCAATCAAATTAAAATCAACTAAAATACACAACACATAAAATAAAATAATCTGCAGTTTCATAACAAAGTTCATTTCAAATTCGAAATTATCCTTCTACTTCCATCAAGTTCAGTTTTAAAAGTGGCAGTTTCCCTCCACTTTGAGCCCTACAATAATAGGAGGCCACTAGCCAATTGGATGACCTGGCATTTACCATGGATACAGTCATTAAGGTCAGGGGGCATTACTTAAGCCCGAGTCACACTGCTCCGAATCTTTTCCACTTAGCTACTTTTAGTAGCTTTTTTATTTTAAGTATTTTCAAGGAAAAGTATTTAACCTATGTTCAGGAAAGTATTTATCCTATCTTTACCAAATTTGGTATGGGTGTTTATTGGGTTAATAGCTTGCATGGGATTGCTTTTGGTGAAGATAGCTCTATAGCTAACTGAGTAATAGCTACTTAGCTACTTTTGTGTACTTCTTTCGTTTCTAGGCATTTTAAGGAAAAATATTTGACATATCTCTACCAAATTTGGTATGAGCAATAGTTAGGTCAATAGCTTGCTTGGGATTGCTTTTAGTGGTAATAGCTATATAACTGACTGAGTAATAGCTATTTAGCTACTTTGAGTAGCTTTTTTATTTTAAGTATTTTGAAGGAAAAGTATTTCACCTATGTTCACAAAATTTGGGATGGAGGATTATTGGATCAGTAGCTTGCTTGGGATAGCTACTATGCTATATAGCTATTATGATATTTTGAGTTGACTTTTTCTGGACATTTTAATAAAACAATTTTAAATTTATGTGAAGGATAATTGGGTCAATAGTTTGGCCAGGATAGCTTTTCCTCGATGATAGCTTTGTAGCTATCTGAGTAATAGCTGCTTTGCTACTTTGAGCCTACTCTGAATTGCATTTCTGTTTTCACTCTTTTAAAGGAAACATATTTAACTCATCTTTTTAAAATTTGGTGTGAAACACAAATTTGCTTATATCTCCTTAACCATGCCAGATAGAGCGATTTCGTCGAAATTTTCGACCCACAGGGTATCTAAGGAATGTGCTATTGGCAATTTTCAAAAAATTTTGCTCTCCCCAAAAATGGCGGCCATTTTGAATTTTCAAATTTTTGCCAAAAATGGAAAAACACAAATTTGCTTCTGTCTCCTTAACCGTGCGAGATAGAGCAATTTCGTTGAAATTTTCAGCCCACAGGGTATCTAAGACATGTACTATAGGTAACTTTCAAAAAAATTTCCTCTCCCCAAAAATGGCGGCCATTTTGAATTTTCGAATTTCTTTTCCAAAAATGGAAAACACAAATTTGCTTCTATCTCCTTAACCGTGCGAGATAGAGCGATTTCGTTGAAATTTTCGACCCACAGGGTATCTAAAAAATGTGCTATTGGCAATTTTCAAAAAATTTTCCCCTCCCCAAAAATGGCGGCCATTTTGAATTTTCGAATTTTTGCCAAAAATGTCAAAACACAAATTTGCTTCTGTCTCCTTAACCGTGCGAGATAGAGCGATTTCGTTGAAATTTTCGACCCACAGGGTATCTAAGAAATGTGATATTGGCAATTTTCAAAACATTTTGCTCTCACCTAAAATGGCGGCCATTTTGAATTTTTTCCAAAAATGGAAAAACACAAATTTGCTTCTATCTCCTTAACCATGCGAGATAGAGAGATTTCGTCGAAATTTTCGACCCACAGGGTATCTTAAGAAATGTACTTTTGGCTATTCTCAAATAAAATTACTCTTCACAAAAATGGCGGCCATTTTGAATTTTCAAACTTTTGCCAAATATGGAAAAACACAAATTTGCTTCTATCTCCTTAACCGTGCGAGATAGAGCGATTTTGTCGAAATTTTTGATCCACAGAGTATCTAAGAAAGGTACTATTGGCAATTTTCACAAAATTTTACTCCCCAAAAATGGTGGCCATTTTGAATTTTTGCCAAAAATGTAAAAACACAAATTTGCTTCTATCTCCTTAACCGTGCGAGATCGTGATTTCGTCGATATTTTCGATATTTTCGACGCACAGGGTATCTAAGAAATGTACTTTTTATTGTGTAAAATACCCTTACCTTATCCTCACTAGTGCTTACGTGATGGCGGGAGCAAACATGGACGACCAAATGAGAATATTTTTAAAACAAATATCCTTGTCGGTACCAGTATGTATACGCATGACCGCGCATGCGCCTGCACCAGAAGAACCCTGTTAAGCCTCACTTTTATTTTGGTCGCGAGGGAGTAAACATCGTTGGACACAATCTTCACTTGTGAAGAATTTCAACATGGCTGGCAAGGAAGGAGATGTTTTTGAAAAGAATTCACACTTTCATAAGAATTGGAAAGTTTTCTTTTTGTTTGATGTTTGCCAACCTTCTTCAACAGGAACTCTGCATTTTGAGTGGTTTTAGGTGCTTACAGACCTTTTACATAGTCAGTGGTAGGGTCCTGTTCGCCAATTAACAAGAAGATTTTCCTCGACATTTTGAGAAAAGAATTCATCTTCCTGGCTCTACATCACATCCAGTTCATCTTCTGACCTTCTGCAGCTTATACTAGCACGTCTAGAAGCTATGCAAGGTCTATTGACTGTCTTATTAATGAACAGAAGAACCCCATAGATAACTCTTCTGCTTCATTGTTATTAAATACAGATGTAAAGACGGCAGAAACACAGATCCCTTTCTTGAGGCAGGAGAGTGGCCAGAACAACATTTTCATCTCACAAAAGGGTAGTACCTCTGTCTCCTCTAGTGAGGTGAATATGGCAGAGGCAACCCCTGTAGCAGAAGAATCCACCATGAACAGAAGTTCTTCTCATCAGATAGTTTCAGAGCTAAGGTTACACAAGTTCATATGAAAACAATGGTAGTTCTTCCTCTGGTGAAGCAAATCTGCAGAGACTGCTCTTGCTCAAGAAGTATTTCCTACATACTGATCATAATGGAAACAAATTATATTTCATTGGTCAGTTAATTACAACAACAGAAGAAGAAGATGCCCATGCTGTAAATGAAGGATTTCTTATATAAGGAACTACCATGCAGGGTTAATACTTTTAGAGGCTGGAATGTCACTGTAAAACCAGCATTCTTAGTCTTCTCTCACTTAAGACAAGATATCCACGGCTGGGAAGAGGCTCATGATGATACAATTTCAACTGAAAACAAGTAACAACTCTGTCTTTGTTGAGGTAGATACAACAGAAGCTGCTTGAGATCAAGAAGAACTACCTAAGTTAACCTTCTCATCCATTCAATTTGGTATGGAAAGGGTTTGCTTTCATCACTTTTCTACCATATGCAAGGTCTGTCTTGGGGTTTCTCATTGTAAAACACATCAATAGATTTCTCAACAACAGCACACAAATGCCAGGAATTTTTCAGAAGCATTTGTTCAATCTACCTTGTCTTCCATGCAGTTTAAAACACAGCATATTCAAATGCGGGGGTAGGCCATCTTCTGGTCATAATTCTCGACAAGTATTCCTCAACTGGGAAGAAATACTGCATTGTTTTGGATCCAGTGGACCAACACTTCTTTAAGGCATTGAAGTACTGCTCAGCTAGAAGAGGTATCAATGACAAGTATTTGCAACATGAACTGGCTAGTCGTGATACCATTCCTTTTCCTGCATCTATCTAACATGACAGAGATTGGCAGGAATCTTCAGTGTTAGAAATTATGACCACAGCTACACTATTATGTTGTAAAACAGACAAGAATTAACAGAACGCATCACAATCCATCAGAGGTAGTGTTGCTGTTGAAAGTGACAGCCAATGTATAACAGGAATACTTGCTGGAGGTTGTCTGCTGTTGTACTTCACCATCTATTTTAAAAGCCAATGTCATCTTGGAGTTGTGTACATTCTGCGATATGGTTTATTACTGAAACCACCTTAATGAATTGTCGAGAATTCCCATAATTCATAGCGGACATATATTCTGACAGGAAACAACAACTAATGGAAGTTTGTATCTAATGCTTCTATACGTTTATAATCTCAGTAAAATGTGCTCAAATCTACAGTTTTACAGCATGTTAGTGACCTGTGAGGGTAGTGTATTTATTCACACATCACACGATCCCAGCTTTGAGAATGGAAACCGCAAGGTAATCAGTACTCCATTTGCGAAGGTGGATAGGTAGTCACGTTACATCTATCAGACACTTTCTTCCTCAATCCCAGGTACAACTAAATGTGATTCTTCATTGTTTCTTTGCTGGTGAAAGAATGCACCTTGTCATAGGTCGTTCTTTTCAGTTCACAGCCCTACCCTTTGGTATAGCAATGGCTCCACTCGAATTTGTCCGCGTAGCACCACATTCATCAATATTGAGACCACTGGTTATATACTGCTGCCTACATCACATATTTGCTTGTAGAAATCAAAGCAATTAGTGGCCTGTGTACAGAAACTATATTGGGTGATAAGCTTTTGAAGTCAGAACTCATCCCAACAAAACACTTCCACTTCTTTGGTTACAAATTCAACCATAGCAAGGGTGAAGTGTCCCCATAGAAGAAAAGTGGGGTATTTTGGACAGGCCTGGGGCGAGTACAAGTACTTGTACTTGGTACTTGTACTTAATTACTCTTTTTCAAGTACTTGTACTTGACAGCTGAAAATTAAAAGTACTTGTACTTGTACTTGGCTAAAATATCCAAGTACTTTTCAATTACTTTCAAGTACATTCCAAGTACATTGATTTTGTAGTTTTATAACTTTAATTAAGTGACTTATTAGGTGTAAATTTTTACTGTTTCTTTCAGCAGAGTGTAGATAGATTATAGTTTGTGTTGTTTTGTCAAAGTACAAAGGGCTGTTTAGTTAGCCAGAACTTTGGTTTTCTTTAATTATAACAAGGCTGCATTTAATCAACAGCTTTTTACATTTTAAACAAAATACCCACTCATTCAGAATATAGCTGTGTTTTAATCATAAAGGTGCTGCATTTAATCTATCCTTTTTCACTTTTACACAAAAGATCCACTCAGTCACAGCATAGCTTTGCTTTTGTCATATACCTACCCTTATTCATTTTCACACAAAAGACCCACTCAGCCTGAGTGTTGATGCCAAGCTTAGTGGACAGGAGGGCCAATTACTTGTTTATGTAAGACAAACAAGCTAATCCCTTACACAAATAAACTGTTGACTCATTCATTTCAATACACCCCTTTATAAACAAATATCAATGTTTAGTATATCTGCTTTGGCTTTTTACACTATACAATTGCCCTTAAATATAAAGTTTTATTTCACTTGTTCATTCATTTATTTAATAAATGTATTCCAACCACCAACCATATGTAATATCAGTTTTACATAAAGGACTGGTACAAACCCTTTAAAAATGTTTTATGTGCCCCAAGTAAATAATTCATTATCTGTCAACACAAGCATACTGATGTCCAAGTGGATCTTTTGAAATTAGATTTTTTAGCATTGCAAGACAGGATTTCCATGCATTCAGGTGTTTACTCACACTGTGAGTCTCACAGACAAAATTTTTGAAAGACCTGTATTTATTAAGTGTAACCAGAAAAGTAATGGAGCAGATTTTAGCTCATCAGTGTTTATTGAATGATTGCTTTAAATTGTATGTCTCAATAAATAATTAATTTTAAATAAATAGTGATTATCTAGTTGTTATAGTTTTGGGGTCGTACGCTATAAAAGTACTTGTACTTGTACTTGCAATTTTTCAAAGTACTTGTACTTGTACTTGACTCTTGAGATCAGTACTTGTACTTGTACTTGCAACTTGGCAAAGTAATTGTACTTGTACTTGGCTCCATGTACTTGACCCCAGGCCTGATTTTGGATGGTGTACATGCAAGTTTGTCAACCATTCCCATAATTCTGATGTCATTTGATGTTATAATATTCACAATCTTTACATATTCAGATATGTTGTTCACAGTTTTGAAAATATATCTGTTTTTGGTGTAAAATCAAAGAGGTCTTACCAGGATATCCCTCCATACAAAATATGTGTCTGTGAAGGGTTAAGGAACACATTTGGCAGACCCATTCATTAGTTAAGTGTCTGATGGTATTGCATCTAATGGTTCTTTGTAAGCCCACAACAATTTTCTGAGGGCTCACCACATTCAGGGCTGTCAAAATGGGATATCAGATACCTTTTCATGCAGGGATAAGTCGTTCAACAGAATGTCATTCATCCCATAGTTTCCACATGACTTGCCAAATTTGGCACACTGCAATGCTAGATAGGTTTGTAACAAAGATGAAGTACAAACTATCTGTATTTTTTCACCAGTTTAATACCCTAATGCAACGCAATGCAATGGCAGTTCAAGTATTGAATATCCAGTGTGAGGCACTATTTGGTTATGCCTACTGCTGAATATTTCTCATTTCAAAAAATGGTACAAAAAATAAGAATTATGCTTGTTAAATGATAGCAGGAGCCCAGGGTGACTAGGGATGTGTTGGTTTTGGGACCTGATGGACTTATTCTCAAAACCACTTTTGCCCTACGTCATGGAGGAATCTCTTTAAACAGCTATTTAACTAGAGATTCACCAAAGCCTGCCTTGGTATGAAAAAAAAATCAGTATCTCAGAAGCTAAGACACTTCAGAGTCTTCTTCTTTAAAAATACTACAGAGCAAGGTAGTTCTTTTGATTCTGATGCAAGGAGGGTCAGGGGGACTTCCAACAGCCTTCTCTCTCCCCAATAGCAGATATTTTGACCTTTTGATTCACTGATAAAATCTGTTTTCTACCTTACTTGCAGGATACAGGGTTGCTATTGCCAATCATTTGGGTTCACTATTGAAATCATTCATAGTTATGAACTCAATTGACTGATAGATGGTTTTTCATTTGGGTTCACTATTGAAATAATTCATAGGTATGAACTCAATAGACTGATAGATGGTTTTGCAGTTGGGTTCACTGTTGAAATCATTCATAGTTATAACTCAATAGACTGATAGATGGGTTTCATTTGGGTTCACTATTGAAATCATTCGTAGTTATGAACTAAATGGATTGATAGAGGTTTTTCATAGGATAGACCAATGAAGAATGGTGCTATACCTTTTACACTCTTTAGACTTGTCTTTATTATTCTTAGTCTTGACAAGGTCACTTTTTGAACTATCTGAATTAGAATTTGAACATTCTGACATTCAAATCAGTTTCTCATGACCTTGGCCTATGATAGGAGAGGTCAGGTTGTCTGGACTTTGAAATCATTGAAACACAGAATTGGAAGGAGGTCAGAGTTTCTCCTTTATCAGTACTAGCAGAGAACAGATAGCCTCAGATGGGCCAGATACTGTTCAAGCTGGTTTTCATGCCATTTTTACATCATTCTTTGACCGAAGATATGAGCTCTAAGATTCTATCTTGACACATTTGAGATCTTGGATAGGGAAATATGTACTATTCATCTCTTTCAAGATGACTTTTCAGGAGGTACACAAGGAGCTATCATGTCAACAGACAGACAGTTCTGCTAGCTGATCAAAGATCTGACCTTAGAATGTTTCCATGGCCAAGGCTCAAAATGCTCCTTATATGGCTGGAAGTTACACTCCACAGTTTTAATTTATATTTTAACTTTTGTGGCTTGGATGTCAAATGAAGGTCAGAATATTCTTTGGAACTATAGTATCGCCATGTGGTTCCTTCATAGCTTGTGTATTGTATTATACGTTACAGTAGTTATATGTATATACAGTTCCAATGGCCAGATCACACATTTTAGTGGTACCTGAAAACCCATTGGAAATATCCCAATTTTCCGAGATTTTGAAAAAGCATCTGATCTGGTGGAAAGACCTAAGGAGTGTGTTAATAGTTGTCTTCTCCATATGAAGGAGCACAATCTCCTGTTATTTACCAATGCGCCTGTCAATGGTTGGGGAACATATTGGTATTTAGTGTTATAAAATTCCAAATGTGGGAATTTTTTCAATGCATATTCTGGACAGTTCCAGTTTACTTAATAACAAAATATAACTACATATGTTATTTTGTTAAGTTTCTAAGTATGCTTGTCATACTCTTGTACTTATCATCACAAGTGTCTTTGAAATTAGTACATTGAAACTAAAAATGCAGACAGGGCCAAGGCACCTTTGGGAAGGTTGCCAGGTTAGTGCTTACATATATAACTATTAATGTTATTTTGTTAAATTATTTTTATTGTATAATATAGTCTAGTACTTTATCCTCACAAGATTGCTTGAGATTTGTACTTTGACTTTTCATTTGATTATACCTGCTTTTGGGGACAAAAATATTAAAAATCCCACTACCAGTATGGTTGTAATCAAGCACTAGTGAGGATAAGGTAAGGGTATTTTACGCAATAAAATGTAAAAATTTTATTGTAATTTAACTTTTTATAAGTTAAATGCTTACCTTATCCTCACTAGATTCGGATTCCCGCCCTGCCAACCCCACATTTTCAAGATTTTTGGGTTTACAATATATTATATTGGCTCCCAAAATTAAAGTGAGGCTTAACGGGGTTCTTCTGGTGCACGCGCATGCGCGGTCATGCGTATACATACTGGTACCGACAAGAATATTTATTTTAAAAATATTCTCGTTTGGTCGTCCATGTTTGCTCCCGCCAACACGTAAGCACTAGTGAGGATAAGGTAAATATTTAACTTATAAAAAGTTAAATTACAATAAAATTTTTACAATTGGCAATTTTCAAACAATTTTCCTCTCCCCAAAAATGGCGGCCATTTTGAATTTTTTGCCAAAAATGGGAAAACAGAAATTTGCTTCTATCTCCTTAACCGTGTAAGATAGAGCGATTTCGTCGAAATTTTCGACCCACAGGGTATCTAAGCAATGTACTTTGGCTATTTTCAAAAAATTTTACTCTCCCCAAAAATGGCGGCCATTTTGAATTTTCAAATTTTTGCCAAAAATACAAAATCACAAATTTCCTTCTATCTCCTTAACCGTGCGAGATAGAGCGATTTCGTCAAAATTTTCCACCCACAGGGTATCTCAGCAATCTATTCTTGCCAATTTTGTCCAAGTTTTAGAGCAAAACTCATGCTTTGGGTGGACATTACGCATGCCAATGCGTCCTATTTCTATTTGAAAGCAGTTTTAACTCAAATAAATCGAATGTACTGTAGGCAGTGAAGGAAGTTGCAAAGGAGTTGTTTCTGGATGTGATCAAGGAGTTCAGCAAGAACATGTCCACCACCTTTGTGAAAGCGATCAACGTGTACCTGGACAAAGCAGGTGATGTGTGTGATAGTGTGTTGGACACCACCATTACTGAGGAGGCAAAGTGGGTATAAACTACACTAACATGATAGGCTTAAATTTTTGAATATTATATTGTATTAATATGTTTTGTTAAAAGCATCTTTAAGTTATTAACAGATGAGGTAAAGTGTATAAGTATAAGGGTCCATAATCATCTATACTGACCAAATTTCAAAAAACTATATTAATGTCACATGAATATAATACGTACCTAGTCAGTGGGAGTGCTTCAATTTTCATGGTCGATTATTCGTCTATTTTTACGACCGATAATCGAGCCAGAATGTGTTATTTTAGTCCATTGTTGGTCACTAAACCAAGAGACAATTACCAGGATGAAGTATATGTCAGTCCAGGACGAATAACAGTGTTATCTACGAGTGTTGGGAATCGTCTCCAATTTTCATGGTCGATTATTCATCCATTTTTCCGAGCGATGATCGACCCATAATCGATTATTTTTCTCCATTATTGTTTATTATTTAAGAAACACTTTCCGGGATAAAGTATAGGTCAATCTGGTAAGAATAACGGTGTTCCGACATTTAAAATCTACCGAAAGCACTCACTTCCTGTAAATATTGCGGTAGACATAAACAAACTTGAAATTCAAGACAAAACTGTCAGTTTATTAAGTAAAAATACCTAAAATATTTTTAAATACGTGGGTATTGATATAAATCAGGAAAGGTAAGATATAAGCTTAATAATCGATCATTAGAAAACGTCAGTGACCGACCGCGATTCTACACTGTCACCGACAATTAATCGAGCACACGTCTAATCGTCCACCCACTATTATCTACGTTTCTGACATTTAGAATCTACCAAAAGTACCCAGTTTCTGTGAATATGGCAGATGATATAAACAAAGCCGAAATTCTGCACAAATCTGTCTGTTGATTGTGTAAAATATTTTAAAAACAAGTTGATATTGAGATAGATAAAAAAAGGTGAGATTTAAGCTGAATAATCATTTGTTAGAAAACATAAGTGACCAACTGGGAGTCAACACTGTTGCCGACAACAGTCAGGCCAACGTCTAATGGCCCACCTACTATAAATCGTATAATTTTATAGTCGACTACTATATATTATTTTATGAATAGCATAATTTCATGAGACCACTCGTGAGGCAAAGCGGGTGCACAGTTGTGTAGACTAAATGTTCTGTCTCTGATGGGGAGTGATTCAGGGCCAGGGTCTTGTTTACAGACACTGAGAAAGAGATACAAGTCTGATGCTTTGACAGACTGACCTATAGTGGGATGTCTAGAACTAGGGCTGATATATATGAGGATATATCACTTGTGAAATGACAGTTGTTAATTAATGGATATTAATTATATGTCATTTATACCATAATTTCTTTAAGTCACTGAAGAGGCAAAGCAGATTTTTTGACTAGGTATACAACCTTTTCAATATACCCAAATCTGAGTTTGAATTCGCAGGCATTTTGAGACCGATTGTTGAAATAAATTGAGTGGAAAATGTTATTTAGAAATTAAACTGGCTTTGTATTAGGACAAAAAGGACAAGTCATGTAACCAAAGAGCAGGGCTTTTGACATGTTCCCAGTGACCACGATTCATAAAGATAAAGTATAACACCAATCCCTGATCATTCTTGGTGGACTTGTGCAATTTAACATCTCTTGAAATATTTTTTGGGAGTGTAAGTCAGATCATGACACAAGTAGACGAGATAGTTTGTATTACCAAAAAGATTGTTCATAAGGCAGTTTTAAGGGTAAAGATAGCATCCGAAATGATATGGAAGGAAATATGGTCTCATAAGATAGATTGTATCCTTCATGAACAAAAATCCAGTCTATTCCACATTCCGGTCTAAATGTTTTTAATGTGAGACTGAAGCATCTTTTTGTGCAGAAGCTGTATTTTCTTAAAATAGAAGTGTTGTTTGTTACACACATGATTTTGTGGGACACGAAAAGTGTAGTAAAACGTTGCAAATGTTAAGGATTAGAAAGATTGTACACTATTTAATAGAGTTGAAATATATACAACAATATCATACAGCTCTCAAGAATACACTGATGACTAAATTACTGAGGCAGTTGAGAGAAAAAATTTGCAAAAGTGGTGTCAAGATAATATGGATTTGCAATGCATTGGTAAAAAAAAATATGTAGATCAGGGGGCCACCAACAAGATCGTAATAAAAGTCTGCAAATGCACAAAAGTGTAAAATAAAAGTTTATAATTTCTGCAGATTTAGTGTTTGTGTCTACTATTTAGGTTTTCCGTCAATGACATATGTTGACAATTGAGATGGTGGTTGTAATGTATCAAGTATTTTGGTAAAGTGCTCTCAATTCCAAGACACCTACTGACCCATCCCTGACATGAACATTATTTTACAAGAGTAGCAGTAGGTTGTTGGAACACTCTTAAATTTTTTTTTTAAGCAGAGGCCACAGACACTGCATTCAATTGCATAAGAATTCGCTCAATGACAAATTGTACATTTGAGTTATTGTACATTTCTAGGGTAGTGGTAGAGGACTGTCTACAGGACTTTGAGAATGAGAAGAAGGAGCTGGAGGCGAGACATCGAGCGGAACAGGCAAGATTGAGATCTCTAGCTGCAGAGGGTGTAAGTGAAGAGGTGGTGACAGAGTGTATGGAGGACATTGTGAGGGAGCTAGCACAGCAACAGTACCGGTGGGTAGAGACTGGTTTATATCAACCTCTAGACATAGACATATAGTATGAGGGAGATCGTACAACCATACTACAGGTGGGTAGAGACTGGTTTATATCAATCTCTTGACATAGGTATCTAGTGTGACAGAGATGGCACAAGAGTACAGGTGGGTATAGACTGATTTGGGTCAACCTTTTGACATAGGTATGTATATTTTAAGAGAACTAGTACAGGGACAGAACAGTGGGAAGAAGTTGAATTATATTAACCTCTTGACACAGATATATTTACAAATATGTATGAGGGAGTTAGTACAACGACAATACAGGTATATCATATCAACCTCTTGACAAATTACACAAATTTACTGCAGTATATGTATATATCCACCTCTGTATTGTTGTCTGTGTAGCAAGAGAGATATCACACATTAAACCAGTATATCAGGAGATCTGTTTCAAATTTAATGTTCCACATTACTTATCTATTAAAATGTCATATTTCTAATAATTTGCAACACATTTTACTTTCAGAGAAGTCCAGGTCCAGTTAAAAGAAGAGAGCAAAGTACGCAGCTCAGAAGCCATCAGCCTTGACCTTTTAACTGAGGTATTGGATGAGGAGGCAGAGTGTGTTGCTATGGAGACGCATGAGACGGATGTGGTGGAGAGACTGCAGGAGTTGGAGGAAAATTGCCGGGCAGTGGAGTTTATGATGGTGACCAGATTCTTCAACAAGTGGAAAAATGCATTTGCCGGTTAGTGGGAAAAAGTTGGTTCACATTAAAAACTTCATTTTCTGACTGTGCTTGGGGTTCAAAATTTTAGCGGGAAAATGGCAGAGTCATTCCAAAAACAGGTAGTTTTGTATGAAGCAGTGGAGAAATACATATTTGGATAGTGGAGATGGGCAAAGTACTGGGTAAATCATTTGGGTGTGTGGATATCGATATTAAATTTAAAAATATTTCAATATCAGAAGATATCAGGGGGTGAGACTGTCTACTAAATAGTCCGAATTCGCGAAACTTAAAACGTTTCGGAAGCGGAACAGGAAGTGAACTTTACCAAATCAAAACATGGCGGTTTTTATCAAAAATGCATTGAAAACTGCAAAAACGCAAGATAAAAGTGTACAATTTCTTCAGATTTAGGCTTTATTTAAAAAATTTGCAGCATAAGTTTACAGTTTTACTTAAAATGGGGATATTGATATAAGTCTTTAGCCATCGATATCAGCAACCATCACCCAAAACAATAAATATCGGCAATATCGATAAATGATGTGCTGGTGAAAAGGAAACATATCAAATAGAAGAGGTTTTACTGTGCTAATATCCATATTTACCTTTAGGAATATTGGATCAAGACCAAATTGTACAGCAAAATAAGGTTCAGAGTAATATTGTGTCCATATTAGATCTTAGGACATTTTTTTTGAAGGAAACATATGATGTCTTTGTGTATATAGTTGTACTACTGACAATTTGACTTTAAGGATTCCCTAATTTTTAACCCCAGCCCATAAAGGCCATGCCAACCAAGCGGTGTCAGTGGTGGTAGGTATGAAGCTTGTGGGTGTTCTGCAGCTTAAACCCATGAACGGATTTTAACCAAATTTTTGGGATATGTGTGTAAATTTTGAGACACCCTTTGTGTAGTGGACCACAAAAACAAGATTGTGGCCAATTTTAAAAATTGGTTACTGGACACTTGTTTGTGCCTGTTTTGAGTCATTTATCCAATCTATCTAAGACATGATGCATTTTGCATGTTGTATCTTAATGTTATGGTGTGACCCCAATGGAGAATCCACATACTAAAGTAACTATCAGTTACTTTCCCAGTGCATTATTCTTGTAGTATATACCCTAAAAAAAGAGGCCTCTGTGGCTGAGTGGTTAACAAGTTTATTGTTTCATTACTAGGCTCTCACCAGTTATTGTGGCTGTTGTCATGATAATTTGTGAGATACACTGAGGGCCATTCTTAATATGGCATTGGCTGTTGTGGGAGACTGTAGCTTTAACCTTTTCATAAAAACTGAACTTTTGTAGCACGTCTGAGACTCCAGAAGTCTATGCTAACATTCCCACCTGGCCCAAGCTTAGAGAGTGTGGAGCAGCAGGTGTGTGACTTGATACCCGATTCAGAAGGACTTGGTCAACATTCACTACACCTTGGAAAGAAAGCCAGACTCACTCTACTGTCACCTGGACAGGTGATAGACGGGCAAGCCAGGTGAGATTTATTTGAATCCCGCCATTAACTTTCTTAGATTCTTGTATCACACTAATTGAATGATCAGATTCATCATATCCTTGGGTTGTATTATTGCTAGATGGGCAGGTCAGGTGAGGCATACTGAAGTTTAATTGCCAGCTTTCTCGGATCAAAAGTGCAGTTAGAGTCTGTATGTACTCATGAGTTGGAGGAACAGAGCCATAATTTAATACTCCAGACAAAGAAGGCTGGAGTCATGTTGCTGTCACCTGAACAGGTACTAGATGTACAGACTACGCGAGATATACTCAAGTCTGGCCATTAACCTTATGTTCATTACATCCTTATTCATGAGACTGTCCATACACCTTACAACGAAGCGAGATACTCTTGACTCCTTATTACCAGGACAACTTCTAGATGTGCAGGCGAGATAAGATATATTTAGATACAGCCATTATCTTTATCCAATACTAGAATGTTCTACCTAAACCTGTGCTAAATGTGTGACCCTGATGAAATATACGCAGAATGGAACCTGTTTATAAGGCAGGTGTGTAAGTTAAAACCTGAAATGATCAGGCAATTTCTGATTTGGGTGGAGAGGAAAGGTTGGCTGTATTGTAACAGGCAAGATATTTGTGGGCGAGCTGAGGTAAGACATAGGCAGAGTGTGTACAAAGATATAATTGTTGTGTGCAAATTTATCATAATTATCATTTAAAATAAAGAAAATGTTACTGTACTTACTATGCCACAAATGAGATAACTTATGAAGACCTGATTTGTTGTAGGATTAGCCAGAGTCTGATGTTACAGAGGTACTGGCAGAGGATCCGCCACCAGAGGGCCTGGGCCCCCCTTGATGTAGCCCAGATTGTGGGACACCAACTCTTCAAGCACAGGAGTGATCTGGATAAACGTCAGCAGGGCCACACCTATGGCAGAGGTAAGATTGCCCTTGATATTAGCAAGGTTATAGCAAGGCCAGATATGAGATTGGTTTCACTAAAAGTAAAGCAATTAAACCAAGATACAAAGACAAATATTTGCAGAGGTACACTGACCTGGAAAAAATACAGTTAGGTTATAGCCCTAACAGATTTAACACTGACCTGGATAAATACAGGCTATAGCTACAGCAGAAATATAACTGACCTGGATAAATACAGGCTGTAGCTACAGCAGAAATAAAACTGACCTGGATAAATACAGGAAGTTATAGCTACAGCAGAGGTAAAACTGACCTGGATAAATACAGGACGTTATAGCTACAGCAGAGGTAAAACTGACCTGGATAAATACAGGAAGTTATAGCTACAGCAGAGGTAAAACTGACCTGGATAAATACAGGAAGTTATAGCTACAGCAGAGGTAAAACTGACCTGGATAAATACAGGAAGTTATAGCTACAGCAGAGATAAAGCTGGCCTGGATAAATACAGGAAGTTATAGCTACAGCAGCGGTTAACATAGGGATAGGTTATAACTACGGCAGAGGTGAAACTTACAGGGATAACAATCAGTAATTTTACAGCAAAACCAAAACCACCTTGGATCATCTTCAGCACAGGTAACATTGACCTTGATAAAAGATAGCAAGATCACCGCTATGATTGATAAAATTAGCTAGATAAAAGACACTAAGCCCACAGCTTTGGCAAAGGTAAGAATGAGCTAGGTAAAGGCAAGGTCAGAGTTGTAACAGTACTAAGACAGGGCAAGGTAAAATTGGAAAGGTTATAGCCATTACAGTGATAGGACTGACCCAAATAAAAGACAGCTACAATAGAGGTAATAATTCCAAGGTCACAGTTGTGTAAGAAAAAATAACAAAATGAGAGACCACAAGGCTACAATTTACTCTTGGGGCAGTGATAAAGCTTACCAATGAAATATAGTTATCATGAAAGTTAATCAAAGTAACTGTCTTCACCTTGAAAACCAAGAAGTCGTGCAATTTAGGACATTTACTTAGATTTGTCGCAGTAAATAGCAAAAAATACACTAATATAACAACATATTCTACATTAAAATTTATAACCTTAGATTTTTTCCAACAATTGGCCTTAGTTTTAATTGATTTCTTATTTCTGTTGTTGGTAGTTCCACAGAACTACTAGTCTCAGCAATATATTAATCTGTGTCAGTACAGAGCTAAGACTAGAAATGGAACAATACTCAGTTTTGTCAGTAAAAAGATGCATTTTCTGGAAAATATTTCAGGCTGTAACATGTACTGGAAGCTGCTGGTTTGTTTGCCAGAGAAGTTGCAGGATGGAGTGACCACCAACCTGTGTAACTGGCTGACCTCTAAACTCAAGAGTGGAGCAGTGCCAAAGTCAAAGCATCCGCTTGTGGTCAGTGATTTACAACTTATCATTCTTGCCTTTTGGCAATGTCAAAACCGATTTCCAGTGGTGTAAAAATGAACAAAATCAAATTAATAAGCTTTTTTTGCGGTTTATATAAAAAAGCCAAACATTATGACATTTTTTGTGGTCTTAGGCATTATTTACAGTTTTCTGATCTTCCATAGCCTTTTGAAATACTGGGAATACTGGAGCCATATTCAAAGATCGGAAGTCTCAAGTAATAGTTTTATCTCGTATCTATTATTTCTTTTTAAATAAAGGAGGTTTTTTGCGAATCAACGTCTGGTGATAGTTTTGTAACAACACTATGGCAAATTGAGATAGAAACAGTCTTAAAAAGAAATGAAAATGAAATAAGGAACAAATAAAATAAATAGTTACTTTATTATAAATAAATGGGAAAACACAAGAGAATAATATAATCAAATGTATATCTGTGTAACCTAACAATCAAATAGTCTTTAGACAAATGAGATCACCAAATTTTAGACTTCGCTGTTTATTTGTACTTGTATAAGTAATTTATTGGGCATTTGTAAACTGTATTCTTAATCTGTCCCTAATCTGTAAATATCTTCTTTATGTATTGTGTTCTAAATGGAAATGAAAAGGATTGAAAAACGTTAGAAAAAAACAACCTCTTAACATTCTTTTATTAAAGTCAAAAATCACTTTGAAACCTTAAATGAATTGCAGTGGGGATAAAATCTCAAACAAATCATAGGGTTTAGAAAAAAAATCAAGTTGAGCCTGTGTCAGTCTCTCTGTTTAGTTATATAATAAAGGTTCTACTATATTTTACCTGTGTTACTGTCTCTGTACCACAGTGATGTAAGACTAGATCTCTCAGCAATACCTGTATTTGTTTCGGTGGTCTATAGGTAGCTTTGCATTTCTATGTTTGTTGTAGAGTGAACTCTTGGCCCTCTATCATAGTGAAGTCAATCCGGGCTGTAAGCTGTATGTGTGCATTAGAACTGTAAAGAAGGTGCTTGGGATGAATGACAGGAATCTGCTGTCCTCTGAAAACTACCTGCAGGGGGCATCAGCACTCACTTTTGTGCTCAGACAAATGCCCACTGACCCCTTTGAACCAGAGGTAAAATGTTGATATCCTGGATATCATAAATGTTTTTGTACCAACTTTTTTAGATAAATGGCCACTCAAGAATGAATAGATTGTGTGAAAAAGGATAAAAATATTTTTAAAATTATTAGCGCAGAGAAAATGCTGTCATATAAGTAATTTGAAATACATATACCAATTTTCCATGTAATTAAGCGTCCCTGAAAGGGCGCTTATTTGGTTTCGTGTCAGTTTCCTCGCCGCCGCATTATGGTCTCCCTTGAATATCTCCCTTATTATTGGAAGCTTCTTAACCATATTTGGCAGTTATATACCTTAGGCGTGGGAAAATTTTTCCACATGCTTAAATTTGACCTTTGATCTTTATCAAGGTCACATGATCAAAAAATAGTTTTTTCGGGTACACCCGCCCGTCATCGCAGTTCAGGAAAATCTACTGACCGCAGAGGCTTGTAACTTCATACACATGTTTATACTATCAAAAACGTGAGCTGGTTAGATTTTGGGAGCAATCCAATGAAAATTGACCGATTTATGAGTGATTTTCTCACAGGTACCAATCAGAAAGCTTAAAATTCATGTGAACCCCCCTATTATCTTCTTAAGTATTGCATTTAGAGCCATAAAATGTATTGGGAGGTAGTAGGAAACCATATGTGGAGAGTCTAGAAAGCAAGTCAAATTTCCCCCCCGACCCCCCTGTAGGGGTCAAACTGGGGTCATAAAATAGCCAATTTCATCTTTTCCCCTTATATCTCCTTTATTCTTGCTTCTAGAGCTTGAGAATGTATTAAGAGGTATTGGGAAACCATATGTGAAGAGTCTAGATAGCCGGTCATATTTACCCCCAGACCCTCCCTTATGGGTCAAACTGGGGTCATAAAATAGCCGATTTTGTGTTTTTGCCTTTTATCTCCTTTATTCTTGCTTTTAGAGCTTTAGAATGTATTAAGAGGTATTGGGAAACCATATGTGAAGAGTCTAGATAGCTGGTCAGATTTACCCCCGCACCCCCCCTTATGGGTCAAACTGGGGTCATAAAATAGCCAATTTTGTGGTTTGGCCTTATATCTCCTTTATTCTTGCTTTTACAGTTTTAGAATGTATTAAGAGGTATTGGGAAACCTTATGTGATGAGTCTAGATAGCCGGTCAGATTTACCCCCGCATCCCCCCTTATGGGTCAAACTGGGGTCATAAAATAGTCGATTTTGTGTTTTGGCCTTTTATCTCCTTTATTCTTGCTTTTACAGCTTTAGAATGTATTAAGAGGTATTGGGAAACCATGTGTGAAGAGTCTAGGTAGCTGGTCAGATTTACCCCCGGATCCCCCCTTATGGGTCAAACTGGGGTTATAAAATAGCCGATTATGTGTTTTTGCCTTTTATCTCCTTTATTCTTGCTTTTAGAGCTTTAGACTGTATTAAGAGGTATTGGGAAACCATATGTGAAGAGTCTAGATAGCTGGTCCGATTTACCCCCGGACCCCCCCTTATGGGTCAAACTGAGGTCATAAAATAGCCGATTTTGTGTTTTTGCCTCTTATCTCCTTTATTCTTGCTTTTAGAGTTTTAGAATGTATTAAAAGGTATTGGGAAACCTTAGGTGAAGAGTCTAGATAGCTGGTCAGATTTACCCCCAGATCCCCCCTTATGGGTCAAACTGGGGTCATAAAATAGCCGATTTTGTGTTTTTGCCTTTTATCTCTTTTGTTCTTTTAGAGTTTTAGAATGTATTGAGAGGTATTGGGAAACCTTATGTGAAGAGTCTAGATAGCTGGTCAGATTTACCCCCTGCCCACAATTAACTTTTCGCAATTTATGACCATAGAAAACAAAATAAAGCTTAAAATTTTCTTTCATGTTAATGCAGCACTGCATGTTTTTATTTTCAAAAACCTTTTTCTACTGTATATTATATTGCAGTGAACCTTTTTGGGACGCTTAGTTTTTGTTAGCAAAAACATTTTTCTAGTTTTAGATTATGTAGAGAATTTAACCAAACACCAAATTTTTATTACACTCGTATTTTACAGGAATATTTTATGCTGGAATCGAGCCGGTTACGCCTGCTGTTGGAAGAAATCAATAAACTGGGCACCAGGCTACCCCTGCTGATACTGGTTCCCTTTTCTTTTGAGGCCAGTGAACTGGTTTCTGGCCTTGAGCTGAAAAGTCTGGAACAAGAAGGCCTTTTGAATGGAAGTCCTCTGATTGCGTGGTTGGACAAAGGAATAGAGGACCAGACATCCAGTAAAAAGGTAGGTGAAATAATTCTTAGAACCCAATGACCTGTATGGCCATTCCTTAGTTATGTCCACCCCCCTGGGGGGTGGATATATTATTTTTGCTTTTTTCGCCGTCCAATGTCCGGCGTCCGATGTCCGATGTCCGGCGTCCGGCGTCACGCATGGTTTCCGCTCATTTAAAGGAAAAGTATTAGAGCTATTGTCACCAAATTTGGTATGCAGGCTTATTGGGTCAGTAGCTTGCTTGGGATTGCTTTTGGCTGTTGTACCTCTTTTGCTTACTGAGTAATACTTAAGTACAGCTATTTTCAGTACCCATTGGTTTCCGTGCATTTAAGCCAAGATAATTAAAGATATTTTACTACAATTTTGAATACAAGATTGTTATGTCCATAGCTCGCTTGGTATTGCATTTGGGACTGATAGCTTTGTCAGTACATGAGTAATAGCCATTTAGGTACTTCATTGTGTATTTTCAGTACTACTTTTGAGTAATTTGCTAATATCTCAGAAACCGTAAGAGATAGAGCGATTTCGACAGAATTTTTGACTCACAGGGTAGTAGAAGAGTATTCTGTACAAAATTGAAAATTTTCAATTTTCGCCACTTTTGGCGGCCATCTTGAATTTTTGCGAAAAACGAAAAAATCTTAATATCTCAGAAACCGTAAGAGATAGAGCGATTTGGACAGAATTTTTGAGTCACAGGGTATCTAAGGAATGTACTCTTTGCAATTTTCCAAAAATTTTCCCCTCCCCAAAAATGGCGGCCATTTTGAATTTTAGAATTTTTGCCAAAAATGGCAAAACACAAATTTGCTTCTATCTCCTTAACCGTGCGAGATAGAGCGATTTCGTCGAAATTTTCGACCCACAGGGTATCTAAGGAATGTAATCTTTACAATTTTCAAAAAATTTTCCCCTCCCCAAAAATGGCGGCTATTTTGAATTTTCGAATTTTTGCCAAAAATGGCAAAACACAAATTTGCTTCTATCTCCTTAACCGTGCGAGATAGAGCGATTTCGTCGAAATTTTCGACCCACAGGGTATCTAATGAATGCAATTTTTTTGCAATTTTCCAAAAATTTTCCCCTCCCCAAAAATGGCGGCCATTTTGAATTTTCGAATTTTTGCCAAAAATGGCAAAACACAAATTTGCTTCTATCTCCTTAACCGTACGAGATAGAGCGATTTCGTCGAAATTTTCGACCCACAGGGTATCTAAGGAATGTAATCTTTGCAATTTTCAAAAAATTTCCCCCTCCCCAAAAATGGCGGCCATTTTGAATTTTCGAATTTTTGCCAAAAATGGCAAAACACAAATTTCCTTCTATCTCCTTAACCGTGCGAGATAGAGCGATTTCGGCAAAATTTTCGACCCACAGGGTATCTGAGCATTGTACTCTTGGTAATTTTAAAAAAATTTGCCCCTCCCCAAAAATGGCGGCCATTTTGAATTTTAGAATTTTTGCCAAAAATGGCAAAACACAAATTTGCTTCTATCTCCTTAACCGTGCGAGATAGAGCGATTTCGTCAAAATTTTCGACCCACAGGGTATCTAAGGAGTGTACTCTTTGCAATTTTCCAAAAATTTTCCCCTCCCCAAAAATGGCGGCCATTTTGAATTTTCGAATTTTTGCCAAAAATGGCAAAACACAAATTTTCTTCTATCTCCTTAACCGTGCGAGATAGAGCGATTTCGTCAAAAATTTCGACCCACAGGGTATCTGAGCATTGTACTCTTGGTAATTTTTAAAAAATTTGCCCCTCCCCAAAAATGGCGGCCATTTTGAATTTTAGAATTTTTGCCAAAAATGGCAAAACACTAATTTGCTTCTATCTCCTTAACCGTGCGAGATAGAGCGATTTCGGCAAAATTTTCGACCCACAGGGTATCTGGGAATTCTACTCTTGCCAATTTTAAAAAAATTTTCCCCTCCCCAAAGATGGCGGCCATTTTGAATTTTAGAATTTTTGCCAAAAATGGCAAAACACAAATTTGCTTCTATCTCCTTAACCGTGCGAGATAGAGCGATTTCGTCAAAAATTTCGACCCACAGGGTATCTGAGCATTGTACTCTTGGTAATTTTTAAAAAATTTGCCCCTCCCCAAAAATGGCGGCCATTTTGAATTTTAGAATTTTTGCCAAAAATGGCAAAACACTAATTTGCTTCTATCTCCTTAACCGTGCGAGATAGAGCGATTTCGGCAAAATTTTCGACCCACAGGGTATCTGGGAATTCTACTCTTGCCAATTTTAAAAAAATTTTCCCCTCCCCAAAGATGGCGGCCATTTTGAATTTTAGAATTTTTGCCAAAAATGGCAAAACACAAATTTGCTTCTATCTCCTTAACCGTGCGAGATAGAGCGATTTCGTCAAAAATTTCGACCCACAGGGTATCTGAGCATTGTACTCTTGGTAATTTTTAAAAAATTTTCCCCTCCCCAAAAATGGCGGCCATTTTGAATTTTAGAATTTTTGCCAAAAATGGCAAAACACTAATTTGCTTCTATCTCCTTAACCGTGCGAGATAGAGCGATTTCGGCAAAATTTTCGACCCACAGGGTATCTGGGAATTCTACTCTTGCCAATTTTAAAAAAATTTTCCCCTCCCCAAAGATGGCGGCCATTTTGAATTTTAGAATTTTTGCCAAAAATGGCAAAACACAAATTTGCTTCTATCTCCTTAACTGTGTGAGATAGAGCGATTTCGTCGAAATTTTCAACCCACAGGGTATCTAAGGAGTGTACTCTTTGCAATTTTCCAAAAATTTTCCCCTTCCCGAAAATGGCGGCCATTTTGAATTTTCGAATTTTTGCCAAAAATGGCAAAACACAAATTTGCTTCTATCTCCTTAACCGTGCGAGATAGAGCGATTTCGTCGAAATTTTCGACCCACAGGGTGTTTAAGGAATGTAATCTTTACAATTTTCAAAAAATTTTCCCCTCCCCAAAAATGGCGGCCATTTTGAATTTTCGCCAAAAATGGCAAAACACAAATTTGCTTCTATCAACTGTGTGAGATAGAGCGATTTCGTCGAAATTTTCGACCGACAGGGTATCTAAGGAGTGTACTCTTTGCAATTTTCCAAAAATTTTCCCCTCCCCAAAAATGGCGGCCATTTTGAATTTTCGAATTTTTGCCAAAAATGGCAAAACACAAATTTTCTTCTATCTCCTTAACCGTGCGAGATAGAGCGATTTCGTCGAAATTTTCGACCCACAGGGTATCTAAGGAATGTAATCTTTGCAATTTTCAAAAAATTTTCCCCTCCCCAAAAATGGCGGCCATTTTGAATTTTCGAATTTTTGCCAAAAATGGTAAAACACAAATTTGCTTCTATCTCCTTAACCATGCGAGATAGAGCGATTTCGGCAAAATTTTCGACCCACAGGGTATCTGAGCATTGTACTGTTGGTAATTTTTAAAAAATTTGCCCCTCCCCAAAGATGGCGGCCATTTTGAATTTTAGAATTTTTGCCAAAAATGGCAAAACACAAATTTGCTTCTATCTCCTTAACTGTGTGTGATAGAGCAATTTCGTCGAAATTTTCAACCCACAGGGTATCTAAGGAGTGTACTCTTTGCAATTTTCCAAAAATTTTCCTGTCCCCAAAAATGGCAAAACACAATTTTATTGCGTTAATACATCCTATCCAATGGACAATTGCTTTACCGGTCGGCGTGACCGGTCCCGCCAAACGCCAGAAAAAGACGTCCTGTATATACTACCGGCAGGACCGGTCACAGAGTGTGCATTCGCCAGGTGGCGCATCGTACTTCATTTCCTGTTTACCTCTTGACGTCATAGCATCTTTTTCGTTTGGCGCGAAAGAGTGTGCAGAAGAATTTCTTCAGAGATACGCTTTTGAATTTTTACAACGAACTCTTCCAAGTTTCTTGTTTTTTATTAGTACGGAATAATTCTACAACGTTCCTGATCATTATGTCGTCTCCTGGACAGAAACGAGGTTCTTGCGGGCACGTTATGGCCCTTTTCGACAACCATAAGAAATGCGCGCGTTGTCGTGACAAGGGGGTGGGAGACGACCCGTGTGTAAAGAAGTTGGACTGTAGTATCTGTAAGGCGTTTACGCCTGCTCAGATCCACCAGTTAGCAACCCCGACCTACAAGGAAAGGAAAGAACGCTCTAGCCAGAAGAAATCTGAAGATTTGACAAGTACGTCTCCCAAGCTTGTTGATCCGTCTGAGGTTTCACTGCTGGGTCCGGTCAATTCAGGGACGCAGTCTCCTGTTGATTCTACACCCAAGCACAAGAAGAAGCGTTCTGATGGTTCCCCAAGGTCTACTAAACGGAAGCACAGCAGTAAGCCTACTTCTGACGACCTCAAGTCCCTTGATGACAAGTGGAGTGAGAGGTTTTCCCGTCTGGAAGCAATGCTGATTAACCAGTCATTTGCTGTTCCTGTGAGACCGGTGAATTCTGCTTCTGTGGTGCCCAGAGAACACCCCTTCTTTGATCCGGGTGCTTCTACAAGTGTTATGTTTGCTGAGGGCACTAGTGACGTTGCTACGCAGTTGACGGCTACCCAACCTCCGCTGGGGGTTCCTGGTACGCAAGCTGTGATGGAAGTGAATGAGAGTGCTACCCACCCTGTTCAGGGCCCCGGTACCTCTGAGACTGTTGCCACCCAACCTTTACTGGTTCCCGGTGCAGGGACTGCCACCCAGCCTTCACAGGCTCCCGGTGCGGGTCCTGAGGTTCTGCCTTCCGGTTATAGAACTACGCTGTCTAACCAGTCGCCTCCCATTGGTCAGAATTCTGAGGTTGCTAGGGAATCTGACAGCGAGGCTGAGGTGGATCCGGAACCGGCCTCTCCGGCTAGTGTTCACTACCAGGGTGATGTACCGGAAACTAACACTGACCAGGATCTATCTGAAGATGCCAATTACCGGGAAACCTTGAGAGGGGTGAGGAGTTTCATGGGCTGGCATCAAATCCCGGATTATGACACCTCAGCTGCATCTATGGATGACAATCCCTTTGCCGGTGCTAGAGTGAAGACTACCGGAAAAGTGTCAGTAAAATTGCCGGTGGATGAATGGCTTTGTAAAAAGCTGGAGAAACTGAATATAACCATTGCTGAAGGTTATCCATCCAGGAATACAGAAACCAGTGGTCTACTGCGTGACCAATTTGTCAAGACACCACATACTTCAAAGTGGTACGACATGCAAGCTGTTAAGAAGGATGCGTCTACCCAGGCTGTTGGTGACTGGTCTCCGGAACCGGCAAAGCTTAACAGTATGTTTTCTAGAGTTGCAAGACGCAGTTTACCTGCTGCTCCAGTTTCCAGGACCTTCAGCCAGGACACCCTTAGAAGGTGGGAGAGATCATTCAGAGAACAATCAGTGATGTGTAACCACGCTGCTGGCCTCTCTAGATGCCTCACCAAGGTACAGGACTCCATGGTCACCCAGTTAAAATCCCTCAGGTTCGATTCCTCAAAGGGTAAAGGTGCTGAGAAACAACAAGCTGTTGAAGAGTTGGAATATCTGGTTACGTTTAACCGGTCAATTTCACAGGCTATGCAACATACCATGCAGGATTTGTCAGAGGGAGTCTTTATCAGCATGGCTAATCTCACCCTGGCCCGGCGGGACAGTTATTTAGAGTTCATAAGGGGTGGGATTAAACCGGACACCTTGTCTGCCTTACGTACGTCTCCAGTTCACCAACTATCACTCTTCCCGGACAGCTTACTGGTCAAAGCTGAAGAGGAAATCTTACGTAGTGAAGAGAGGCGTTCTGCTGGTACCACACCAAGGAAACCTGGACGGTTTCATCCATACGTCTCCTCCAATCGAACCCCTCACCAGCCGGACCGGAAGCCCACTACTCCGGCATGGAAGCAGATTAGAGACCGGCAAACTGCTCAGAAAGGTGGTGGTAAAGCCTCAAACTTCATCCAGAAGCCGGCCAGGGGGTTTAAAAAGCATAAATGACAATCACTGTTTTGCAAGTGTGGTCGGATTGGTGAACTCTGTAAATGTATCCGACAAGATGGAGGGCTTGTATCCACCACCACCAGTGACAAACAAGAGCGAGACTGTGTTTCCACATGTAAACTCTTTTGTTGCAAGTGTTCCTTTTGCCAACGGGTCACCGCAAAAGAAAGGTGTAAATCCCGATTATTGTCAATCTATCAGAGAAATAAACCATGTGAAAGATGTTTCCTGTGTAGATCACTTGAGTTTTGTAAAAATTGTCACAAATGTCCCAACTGTTGTCACAAATCTTCCTGTAGGGGCAAGACTTCAGCAGTTTTGGGAGAAGTGGGAAACTCTGGGTGCCAGTCCAAAAGTTATCAGAATACTGAGAGAGGGCTACACCCTTCCTTTCCGGTTCAGACCCACCCTAACCAGGTCACCAATGGTCATCAGCAAATATGTAAACCCCCAAAGACAGGCCCTCCTTTTGGAGGCACTGACTCAGCTAACAAACAAGAATGCAGTAGAACCGGTAACAAATCAGACCTCCCTAGGGTTTTACAACCGGTTATTTTTGGTTCCCAAACCCAACAACCGGTGGAGACCTATCTTGGATCTGAGCACTTTGAACACCTTTTTAAACACAGAGTCGTTCAAGATGGAGACCCCAGAGACAATAAGAACCTCCCTACAGGCAGGGGAGTGGGTCACATCCATAGATTTCAAAGACGCTTACTTCCACATACCAATTCACAGTCAGTCAAGGAAGTACATGCGTTTTCACATTCAGGGCCAATCCTACCAGTTCAAGGCCCTGCCCTTTGGTCTTTCCACTGCACCCATGGAGTTCACAGTGGTGGCCAAAGAGGTCAAGCTCATGGCTTTACGACAGGGTATAAGAATCCACCAGTACCTAGACGACTGGCTGGTGAGGGCCTCTACCCTCCACACCTGTCTCCAGCATACTCAAACCCTGGTCACTCTTTGTCAGGAACTAGGGTGGCTGGTGAACAAGGAAAAGTCAGAACTGACACCCAAACAGGTCTTCAACTTCGTAGGTTACCAGTTCGACCTGAAAGAGGGCAAGGTCAGACCAACAGAAGAACGTTGGCAGGCTTTGACAGACAAGATCAGATCAATGATGTCGGATCCGGTTTGTCCGGTCCGGAAATTCATGTCCCTCATAGGTCTCCTCACAGCAACAGAAAAACAAGTCCACTTAGGGCGACTCCACATGAGACCCATACAGTGGCACTTGAAAAACAACTGGAGGATCCCAGAATCACTGGAAAAGGTGATACCGGTCCCCAAGTCCCTCCATCCTTATCTAAGGTGGTGGCTGGAGGAAAGCAATGTGCTACTAGGTCAACCATTACACCCTCTAAAACATGCTCTGCAGATCTTTACAGACGCATCAAACGAAGGGTGGGGCGCTCACTTGGACGACCATACTGCAAGGGGAACCTGGTCCCTTCCAGAAAGCAAGTTGCACATAAACCACTTAGAGCTAAAAGCAGTTTTTCTAGCTCTAAAGGAGTTTCGAACCCTGGTCTGCAACAAGACTGTGTTGATAGCTACAGACAACACAACAGTGGTTGCCTATATCAACAAAGAAGGGGGGATGAAGTCGGGGTCACTGTGTGCCCTACTGTGGAGAATTCTGTCCTGGTGCACCAGACAACAGGTAACCCTCAGGGCACGTCACATCCCCGGCCAGCTGAATGTGATAGCAGACAAGCTATCCAGGCTTGGCCAGACCATTCAAACAGAGTGGTCACTTCATCCAACAGTATTCCAAGCTGTATGCGCAAGGTGGCACCAGCCAAAAGTGGATCTGTTTGCCACCAGGTTCAACAACAAACTACCCCAGTTTGTGTCACCAGTGCCAGACCCCCAGGCTTGGGCAGTGGATGCACTCAGCCTCTCCTGGGAGGACCTGGACCCATACGCCTTCCCACCGGCAGCCATCTTGGGCAAAGTGGTGGAGAAGCTCCAGGACTACCCCTGCAACAGAATACTCCTGATTGCCCCAGGGTGGCCCAACATGCCCTGGTTTTGGGACCTGGTAGCAATGTCAAGCCAGATCCCACTCTGTCTGCCCAGCATACCAAACCTTGTGTCTCAGCCGTTCAACCAGGTCCTTCACAGGAACCTGTCGAATCTGAACCTACATGCCTGGCTCCTAGAGCCTCAGCAATCAAGGAGCAAGGCTTCTCTGAGGCAGTGGCAGCACGAATTGAGGCTCCTCAAAGAAGATCAACCAGATCTGTCTATGAGGCAAAGTGGACCATTTTTACAAAGTGGTGCCTCAGTAATCAGGTGGACTTCAGGGCACCACCTCTGAAAGCCATTGCTGACTTCCTCCTGCACTTGTTCCAGGACAAGAAGTTACAACCAGGCACTATTGATGGCTACAGATCAGCCATTGCTGACAAACTGGGCAATTCCACCATTAATGTCAGCAAAGATGAGAATCTCACTCGTCTCCTGGATAGTTTCCATAGAGACAGGCCTAAGGGCAGGAGAGGTATACCCTCCTGGAACCTGTCACTGGTCTTACACCAGCTGACAAAGGCTCCTTTTGAACCTTTAAAAGAGGCCTCATTAAAACATTTGACCTTCAAGACTGTTTTCCTGCTGGCTTTGGGCTCAGGTAAACGCAGGAGTGAGATCCATGCTTGGTTACATAAGAACATCAGACACCAGTCAGACTGGTCTAAGGTGTCTTTGTACCCCTCACCCAGCTTCCTATCCAAGAACCAGCTGGCTAAGGAAGGTCCAGATAGTGTGGCGCCAGTGGTCATCCCAGCCCTGGCACCATCTCTGGATAGGTCACTCAAGGGTGACAGGTCCCTATGTCCAGTTAGAGCCCTGCGTTACTACTTGGACAGGACTGCAGACCTCAGGCAGAATAAGGAGTTAGTCTTTGTCTCCTTCAAGAAGGGTTTTGATAAAGACATCTCGCCTGCCACCATCTCCTCATGGATCAAACAGACTGTGGTTCTGTGCTATGAGCTCTCTGACCAGGAGGCCCTCACCTTACATCAGGTTAAAGCCCATGATGTTAGGGCCTTTGCTGCTTCTAAGGCTTTCCAATCAGGGATCTCCTTAGATCAGATCTTATCAGCCTGCCACTGGAAATCTCACAACACCTTCACCCAATTTTATTTGAAGGATGTTGCCTGGGCTGATTCAGAGCTTTTCCACCTGGGACCTGTAGTGGCTGCCCAGCAGGTGCACCACCAGGCCCAGAAGTGAGGAGATGTTGTATATATGTAAATATGTACATATTGTAGATATGCTAGATATGTACATAATGTAAATATGTTGGATGTACATATATGTTCCAAAAAAAAAAAAAAAAAAACAAAAAAAACTGTGACTTGCTTCCTTTGGGAAGTTTATTTCTTCTGGGACTGAACTCAGCCCCTCTCTCTCCCTATCTTTCCAACTCAGACCACTCTGAAAGGAAAGAAAAAAGGGGGGGGGGCAACGTCGGTAGGCTCCCGGTTAACCGGTGAGTTAGTGACCGACCCTGACCTTTCAGGGTTCTCTGACCCTAGGTCGAATGGGCCTGTTTAAAAATTGTTGTTATGAGTTCACATAAGTCCCTAGCTGCTTACCCGCCTGCCAAGCGGTAGTTATTCAGCAATTGTCCATTGGATAGGATGTATTAACGCAATAAAATTGCAAATTTAATAAGTAAATTAAATTTTTATAAGTTAATACCCTATCCAATGGACAGGCAAGGCCCACCCAACCGGCCCCGCTATCAGCTTACTAGGGGTCTTACTAGGATTAGACACGAAAAAGATGCTATGACGTCAAGAGGTAAACAGGAAATGAAGTACGATGCGCCACCTGGCGAATGCACACTCTGTGACCGGTCCTGCCGGTAGTATATACAGGACGTCTTTTTCTGGCGTTTGGCGGGACCGGTCACGCCGACCGGTAAAGCAATTGTCCATTGGATAGGGTATTAACTTATAAAAATTTAATTTACTTATTAAATTTGCAAATTTGCTTCTATCTCCTTAACCGTGCGAGATAGAGCGATTTCGTCGAAATTTTCGACCCACAGGGTATCTAAGGAATGTAATCTTTACAATTTTCAAAAAAATTTTCCCCTCCCCAAAAATGGCGGCCATTTTGAATTTTCGAATTTTTGCCAAAAATGGCAAAACACAAATTTGCTTCTATCTCCTTAACTGTGTGAGATAGAGCGATTTCGTCAAAGATTTCAACCCACAGGGTATCTGAGCATTGTACTCTTGGTAATTTTTAAAAAATTTGCCCCTCCCCAAAAATGGCGGCCATTTTGAATTTTCGAATTTTTGCCAAAAATGGCAAAACACTAATTTGCTTCTATCTCCTTAACCGTGCGAGATAGAGCGATTTCGGCAAAATTTTCAACCCACAGGGTATCTAAGGAGTCTACTCTTTGCAATTTTCCAAAAATTTTCCCCTCCCCAAAAATGGCGGCCATTTTGAATTTTTGCCAAAAATGGCAAAACACAAATTTCCTTCTATCTCCTTAACCGTGCGAGATAGAGCGATTTCGTCGAAATTTTCGACCCACAGAGTATCTAAGGAATGTAATCTTTACAATTTTCAAAAAAAATTTTCCCCTCCCGAAAAATGGCGGCCATTTTGAATTTTCGAATTTTTGCCAAAAATGGCAAAACACTAATTTGCTTCTATCTCCTTAACCGTGCGAGATAGAGCGATTTCGGCAAAATTTTCAACCCACAGGGTATCTAAGGAGTGTACTCTTTGCAATTTTCCAAAAATTTTCTCCTCCCCAAAAATGGCGGCCATTTTGAATTTTTGCCAAAAATGGCAAAGCACAAATTTCCTTCTATCTCCTTAACCGTGCGAGATAGAGCGATTTCGTCAAAATTTTCGACCCACAGGGTATCTAAGAAAATGTAATCTTTGCAATTTTCAAAAAATTTTCCCCTCCCCAAAAATGGCGGCCATTTTGAATTTCGAATTTTTACCAACAATGGCAAAACACAAATTTGCTTCTATCTCCTTAACCGTGCGAGATAGAGCGATTTCGGCGAAATTTTCGACCCAATGGGTATCTAAGAAATGTACTCTTTGCAATTTTCCAAAAATTTTCCCCTCCCCACATATGGCGGCCATTTTGAATTTTCGAATTTTTGCCAAAAATGGAAAAACACAAACTGGCCTTAACCGTGCAAAATAGAGTTATTTCGTTGAAATGTGTTCTTCTATGCTATCCTGTTTCTATTCATATGTCGCAGCTACAAGCAACAGGGCGTCCTATTTCTAGTTCATTATTGCTAATACATTAAAGAAGATGCTGATCTGCTTCAGGTTTTTTATTACCCCACAGCCCTTAAGGGCTGTCGGGGTATTGTTTTCACCCATGGTGTCCGGATGGGCGGGCGTCCTGTCGGGCGGGTGGGCGGGCGGCGGGAAAAAGTTTGTCCGGGCTGTATCTCAGAAACCGTAAGGTGTAGGAAGTTGATACTTGGTAGGGACATTGGTTAGAGGGTGTAGGTGTGCAACGTCATGGTCTGTCCTTGATTTGACCTTTGACCTTGCCGTAGTGACCTTGAGTTTGAAAATCTTGTCCGGGCTATATCTCAGAAACCGTAAGGTGTAGGAAGGTGATACTTGGTAGGGACATTGGTTAGGGGGTGTAGTTGTGCAACATCATGGTCTGACCTTGATTTGACCTTTGACCTTGCCGTAGTGACCTTGAGTTTGAAAATCTTGTCCGGGCTATATCTCAGAAACCGTAAGGTGTAGGAAGTTGATACTTGGTAGGGACATTGGTCAGGGGGTGTAGTTGTGCAACGTCATGGTGTGACCTTGATTTGACCTTGCCGTAGTGACCTCGACCTATAAAATCTTGTCCGGGCTATATCTCGGAAACTGTAAGGTGTAGGAAGTTGATATTTGGCAGGGACAATGGTTAGGGGGTGTAGGTGTGCAACGTCATGGTCTGATCAGGATTTGACCTTTGACCTTTCCGTAGTGACCTTGACCTATAAAATCTTGTCCGGGCTATATCTCGGAAACTGTAAGGTGTAGGAAGTTGATACTTGGTAGGGATATTGGTTAGGGGGTGTAGGTGTGCAACGTCATGGAGTGACCTTGATTTGACCTTGCCGTAGTGACCTTGACCTATAAAATCTTGTACGGGCTATATCTCAGAAACTGTAAGGTGTAGGAAGTTGATATTTGGTAGGGACATTGGTTAGGGGGTGTAGTTGTGCAACGTCATGGTCTGCCCTTGATTTGACCTTTGACCTTGCCGTAGTGACCTTGAGTTTGAAAATCTTGTCCGGGCTATATCTCAGAAACTGTAAGGTGTAGGAAGTTGATACTTGGTAGGGACATTGGTTAGGGGGTGTAGTTGTGCAACGTCATGGTCTGACCTTGATTTGACCTTGCTGTAGTGACCTTGACCAATAAAATCTTGTCCAGGCTATATCTCGGAAACTGTAAGGTGTAGGAAGTTGATACTTGGTAGGGATATTGGTTAGGGGGTGTAGTTGTGCAACGTCATGGTCTGACCTTGATTTGACCTTTGACCTTGCCGTAGTGACCTTGACCTATAAAATCTTGTCCGGGCTATATCTCAGAAACCGTAAGGTGTAGGAAGTTGATACTTGGTAGGGACATTGGTTAGGGGGTGTAGGTGTGCAACGTCATGGTGTGACCTTGATTTGACCTTGCCGTAGTGACCTCGACCTATAAAATCTTGTCCGGGCTATATCTCGGAAACTGTAAGGTGTAGGAAGTTGATATTTGGCAGGGACAATGGTTAGGGGGTGTAGGTGTGCAACGTCATGGTCTGATCAGGATTTGACCTTTGACCTTTCCGTAGTGACCTTGACCTATAAAATCTTGTCCGGGCTATATCTCGGAAACTGTAAGGTGTAGGAAGTTGATACTTGGTAGGGATATTGGTTAGGGGGTGTAGGTGTGCAACGTCATGGAGTGACCTTGATTTGACCTTGCCGTAGTGACCTTGACCTATAAAATCTTGTACGGGCTATATCTCAGAAACTGTAAGGTGTAGGAAGTTGATATTTGGTAGGGACATTGGTTAGGGGGTGTAGTTGTGCAACGTCATGGTCTGCCCTTGATTTGACCTTTGACCTTGCCGTAGTGACCTTGAGTTTGAAAATCTTGTCCGGGCTATATCTCAGAAACTGTAAGGTGTAGGAAGTTGATACTTGGTAGGGACATTGGTTAGGGGGTGTAGTTGTGCAACGTCATGGTCTGACCTTGATTTGACCTTGCTGTAGTGACCTTGACCAATAAAATCTTGTCCAGGCTATATCTCGGAAACTGTAAGGTGTAGGAAGTTGATACTTGGTAGGGATATTGGTTAGGGGGTGTAGTTGTGCAACGTCATGGTCTGACCTTGATTTGACCTTGCCGTAGTGACCTTGACCTATAAAATCTTGTCCGGGCTATATCTCAGAAACCGTAAGGTGTAGGAAGTTGATACTTGGTAGGGACATTGGTTAGGGGTTGTAGGTGTGCAACGTCATGGTGTGACCTTGATTTGACCTTGCCGTAGTGACCTCGACCTATAAAATCTTGTCCGGGCTATATCTCGGAAACTGTAAGGTGTAGGAAGTTGATATTTGGCAGGGACAATGGTTAGGGGGTGTAGGTGTGCAACGTCATGGTCTGATCAGGATTTGACCTTTAACCTTGCCGTAGTGACCTTGACCTATAAAATCTTGTCCAGGCTATATCTCAGAAACCGTAAGGTGTAGGAAGTTGATACTTAGTAGAGACATTGGTTAGGGGGTGTAGTTGTGCAACGTCATGATCTGACCTTGATTTGACCTTTGACCTTGCCGTAGTGACCTTGACCTATAAAATCTTGTCCGGGCTATATCTCGGAAACCGTAAGGTGTAGGAAGTTGATACTTGGTAGGGACATTGGTCAGGGGCCATAGGTGTGTATTATCATGGTGTGACCTTAATTTGACCTTTGACCTTGTCGTAGTGACCTTGACCTTTAAAATCTTGTTGCACCTTTGGGTCTGTCTTTTGATGCAGATTAAGCACTGTTAATTCATTATTAAGAATTTTACTTTCATAACTTCTATGTAAGAGATAGAATTTCATCAAGTGAGCCACAGATTTTGCTCCAACACCACACATAAGCATTCATTAAATGTATTACCACTTCTGTATGCATGGTAATATTCAAAACATCTAAACCATAATTCGGCCATGCAGATGTAGATAAAGAATGTTGAATTTTAGTTTACTGATTAATGCTGTCATCTTGTTATTGAATTGACCTGTTTTAATACTTCATCTTTACATGCATTATCTTTCTTTTAAACATTATTTTCTGCATTTAAACATTTTTTGGAACTTTATATAACTGACAGTGCTCTGAAAGTATCCTGAACTTTGTACTGGTACAGTACTTCTATATCTCATGGTATTAAAAATATTTCCCTAGGCTGTGGGGTACGTGCATCTCTGATGCTATTTTCTCTACCTAATATTGGTACTACTACTAGGTAAAGAGGGACACATACCTTGTCCAGGGGTCCAGTTCCATGACACATGCATACAACCCCCAGTCCTTCTAATCTAATGTGCAACCCTCTAAATCAGTATGATACAGAAACCATAATAAACATATAAACTACATTAAAAATGACATTAATATAAGATAAATAATTTCCTGTGTTTTCCCGTGATTTTGTCATCTCCTCTTTTTCTTCTTTCTTCTTCTTTCTTCTTTCTTCTTCTTCTTCTTCTTTTTTTTTTTACTATATAATGTTGATTTACTTGTAGTAACACACTGTCTCACACAGCTGGTTGATGTATTTATAGTTAATGTGAGGCCTCATACAGCCGCCTGATATATTTATAGTTAATGCGAGGTCTCACACAGCTGGTTGATGTATTTTTAGTTAATGCGAGGTCTCACACAGCTGGCAGGAAGACAGCCTGACATTGTTATTCCTGCTCAGCAGACGATGCGAGAGTTCATAGAGGATGTGCTACACAGAGAGTTTTACACAGTGATATACCAGGATCTGGCAAAAAGGACCAAATCAGGGCTCTTACATCAGGTTAAATTCCATGTTAATTACACAGTAATAATAGGGGAAGTTTTTACTTTACCGATAATATAAATTCTATATTTTAACAATTCAATTTTTAAATTTTATTTCAAATACACAGCCATACTATTTACGGGGGTTGGGGGCTTGCCCCCAATTATAACTCTATTAGTTTAATTTTAAATTTCCTTGAAAGTTTCCTGTAATTATCCAACATGGCAGATCTCATACTGGTAAAGTAAAATTGCTCCAATAATAATAATAGAAACATTCATATAGTGCCAAATTGATAAAGATCCTATAATGTACTGGAATCCGAAAAGGGACCATCGAAAGCAAGCAAGGGTCATAGCCCAGTGAGCTTCTACCAGGAAGGAATGCTTACAGTGGTGGGTAGGTTAATCTGAACAGGGATGTGTGACTGAAGACGGTGCTTTATATATATATAATACAGGTAGAATTGGGCAGAAAATTTGAAAAATGAAAAAAAATACTGGTCCATCCCATGTTTTGTTGTTTTTGATGTATAAAATGAAAGTTTACATAGTTCTACACCAAAACCTGACCAAAAGGACCAAAGCAAAGCTCTTTCCTGAGTCAAGAATGAAAACAAATACATTGTACTTTATAGTGACCTGGTAGGTTTACATGAAGACTGCCTTTGTAGTGTTCCCCCTACTGCCATTGGGGAGAAATAAAGTTTGCGGTGCTGTATACACAAACTGCTACAACTATCAGTTGTATCCTTTAACATAATTAAACACTAGGGTCCAGAAATGTCATTGTATTCAGCCAGGAATTCCAAATAACAGGTAAATGAAAAGATTCTGCCCTTGACATTCATTAAAATAATAATCCATCACTTAGCGGACATTACACAGAATTATAGTCTGATTGGCAGGTTAATACCACAAAGGCAAAGCCTGAATGGTTATAAATTGTCAGACGATAATTCTGCATAATGTCCCACCAGTGATGGACTATATTACTGGTTAAATTATTGTTAAGTCTGCTTTCAGATGACACTTTTATGTAGACAGTAATTGGGCAGACTATTGTGGACAGTTATAATCCAAAGATTTTTCCTCTTGTTCAATCAGATTGATAGACATAGCCGTGTTATATTATAGGAATAAAAGACATATTCGAGTGCTTTATGATGGTTTTAAACTATCGAGCGGCTGAATATTGAAGCCCGAAGCATGAGAATTTGTCTTTTATTCCTATTCTGAAATGGTTATATTAATAATTTGGTCAAAATAAGTGGTAAATCTTACGCAAAAATCAAAACAAATCCAACGCCATGTTGGCTGTTCCATCAATACCACATACATAGTGATGTCTATTGTAAAAATATAGGATATATTGCGCAGCGTACCATTTTAGAATACCAGACATGCTAGTTCAGCTGAATATTACTTAACAGAGTTATGTTCAACAAGGTTTACCTGAATTTGTAGAAATATTTTTTTTTGTTCTGTGTGTGCAGGAAGCTAGTAACCTGGTGAGTTTATACAACAGTCTGGTGGAACACATGGCAGAGATTGTATCTGACCAAGAATTAACAGATGTAGCCTATCCAGTGCCCGAGTTTGTGGACTCTTGTCCAGGTTAGTATATTTATATACAAGACAACTGAATTGTAAAATGCATGGCATAGAGTTTGTCTAACTGAGAATTAGCAGATGTTCTCTGGCATGTGTGGCATTTAATAAGTTCCCTGAGAAATAATTACCTTAACAAGATACTGTTTCAAAGAAAGGAATGATCACTGTTTTTCATGGTCAATTTTTCGTTCATTTTTCCGACCAATAATTGACCCATAATCGACTTTTTTACTCCACTGTTGGTCAATATATCATGAAACACTTTCCGGGGTGAAGATTATTTCAATCTAGTATGAATATCGGTGTTTCTGACATTAAGAATCTACCAAAGCACCCACTTCCTGTAAATATGGCGATAGTTATAAACAAACCCAAAATTCATGGCAAATCTATTGATTTATTAAAGGAAACTGCCTAAAGATAAAAAAAAACGTGGCTATTGAGATGCATAAAGAAGGGTAAGATTTAATTAATTTATAGAAGTTGTCAGTGACCGAAGGCGATTGTGCCATGACACCGACAATTAATTGAGTGTTCATCTAATTGTCCATCCACTAGTAAGTACATGTAAGTAGGTATTACTAATGCCTTAATATTGATCAAAAATAAAATACAAATATTTGATAACCATGGCATGTGTCACATGTAGAGCAAAAAAGCACAAAAGATTTTTAATTATACAGGCCATATAGTTAACATTTTGAAACAGTTTTATCAGACTTGAAATTAAAAGTAGACGTGATACTCATTGACTGATCTTAAAATCTTGAGTTGGGAGAATATATTTAAGCGTATGAATAAATGTAAAAAGTTTACCTAAATATAAATAAAGTTTGAATTTTAATACAAATGACCGATTCAAGTTGCCTTTGTGTATTACTTTGAAATACCCCTGGAGTAAAGTGTAATGTGTACATGATAATAGGACTGTGATGTATATGTTTTTCTTGGAGTAAAGTGTAATGTGTACATGATAATAGGACTGTGATTTATATATGTTTTTCTTGGAGTAAAGTGTATTGTGTACATGATAATAGGACTGTGATATATATTTTTATTGCGTTAATACATCCTATCCAATGGACAATTGCTAATCCTGTCGGCGCAGACCGGCCCGCCAAACACCAGAAAAAGACGTCCTGTGTTGCCACCGGCTGGCCGGTCCGTAGTACTGTGCACTCCCCAGATGGCGCCTCGTACTTCCTTCCTGTCTAGACAACCTGACGTCATAGCATCTTTTTCGTTTGGCGCGTGTACTGTGCAGACGTGTTTTCAACAATCTCCAGATATTTTTAAAAAAAGTGTGCATTATGACAGATTTTATACCTTATTTGCAAATAATTTATTGTAAAAGTGTTACCTTCATATCAAGCACGGATATACATCGAGAAATCTGCTGGAAACGCTCCCTAGTTGACTCAATTTAGTGTTGATGATAGGGCAGTAATCTACGAGAATATGAAGGCAGCCATTTTCTAGTTTCCTCCCATTCAACAATTGTGTTGTTAGGGGCAGATTGACAATATTTAGAAATATATTGGATATACTACTTACAAGGTATTTTTATCCGTGTTTTTTGTTTGAATGTACCTGCTGTGACCTTCCAGCTACAATCACCATAGAAACGTCTTTTCTAGTACTACAAGTAGAAATCACGGGAAACTTCAGTCTACGTAGTTTTGAACACTGTTAAGAAGGAATTCCCCCAGCAAGATGCATTCTTCATCTTCAGAGCGCACTGGTACCGACTTCTCTGCTGTGTAGCATCAGTCACACCAGCCTAGCTCGAGTATTCAGTGTTTCTTCATCAGAAGCAAGAGATGAATTCTTCAGATTTCTTCAGAGCGCACTGGTCCAGACATCTTTGCTTTAATGCATTAGTCGACCGGTAAGCTTATATATATGTACATCAGCAGCAAGAGATGAATTCTTCAGATTTCTTCAGAGCGCACTGGTCCAGACATCTTTGCTGTAAAGCATTAGTCGACCGGCAAGCTCGTAGTCCGCCAACCTCACCTAGTATTTACATAGAAGAAACTTCATCTTTAATCACTCTCAGTCCCACCCTTGTGGACCCGGCACTTGTGTCGGTAATAAGGGCAGTGGATGGCCAGGAAACTGGTTTGAGTGTACAGCCGGCTGAGAAGAAGAACCGACTCCAGACCGGCCAGGAATTTCATCTACAGAGCGCACTTGTCCAGGCTTCTCTGCTTTAAAAGCATCAGCCGACCGACCATCTCAAAAGAACGCGACCTCTGACGTCATATCCAGTCAGCCAATCGCGTGTCCTTCTGACCCATCACGAAGCAGGTCACGTGTTTTCACCGACCTCAGAGGTCGGAAGTGCGTTCTTTCAGAACTCACGTCTACTGTATTCCAGTCCCTGCCTTGCAGACCCGGCCTGGTTGTCGGTAGTGGGGTTTGGTGGACTGTAAAGTTGCCAGCAAGCATCACACCAAGAACGCGAATACTGACGTCATCCCCAGTTAACCAATCGCGTGTCCTTCCGACCAGTCACGAAGCTGGTCACGTGGTTTCACCGACCAGGTCACGAAGTAAATCACGTGATTCACCGAACAGGAAGGTCGGAAATGGTTGGAAGATCCGACCAGGTCACGAAGCTGATCGTCCTCTCCAATCAGCCAATCACGTTCTCCCTCCGACCAGCAAACTGGTCATGTGACACACCGACCAACACTTGTTTCTAAATATACATCATAAGGGCTTTCCCAGCAACTGTCAAATCTACAAATAAGACGCGTTCAAAAGAAATACTTTATTAATGGCGGAAACCTACAGCCAGCTGATTTCAACACAAGATAGTTGCAAGTACATTTACTTCAACAACTAGTTACAGAATCTACCGGCTAAACAGCCTTGTACAGTTACTTCAACAACTGGTTACAGTGCACCAACCGACTACACAGCCTTATACAGTAGCTTTAACAACTGGTTACAGTGTACCGGCAGGGTACCGGCTACACAGCCCTGTACGCTTGCTTCCACAACTGTATTCAGAGTGTACTGACAGCTACCGACTACACAACCCTATAAACTTGCCTCAATGACTGGTTACAGAGTGTACCGGCTGGTACTGGCTACACAGCCTTGTACACTTGCTTCAACTACTGGCTACAGAGTGTACCGGCTGGTACTTGCTACACAGCCTTGTACACTTGCCTCAACAACTGGTTACAGAGTGTACCGGATGGTAGTGGCTACACAGCCTTGTACACTTGCCTCAACAATTGGTTACAGAGTGTACCGGCTGGTACTGGCTACACAGCCTTGTACACTTACCTCAACAGCCTTGTACACTTGCTTCAACAACTGGTTACAAAGTGTACCGGCTGGTACTGGCTACACAGCCTAGTACACTTGCTTCAACCTACGGGTTACAAGTCTACTAACAGGGTGCTGGCTACACAGTCCTTACTGAATAGTGCTTCGACCCAACTGGTTAAAAAAAAAAAAAAAAAAAAAAGCTGGCTAAATATAGACCAGTAGCTGTCAATTGGTTGTTGACCCCAGCCTGCCAGTTTTTTGCCAGTTACAGAGAATTGTTGGTTACAGTTAAGTACCGGGTATGGAGTCCTGGTACCGGACAGAGTTGCCTAAGGTTAATTTGGTTACAGAGTATTCTTAGACCGGTCAGGGGTCTTGGTGATGTGACATGACAGTGTCCCAAGCTACTGCCAGGCAACCTTCCCTTATCATATCTCTCAACAACCTGTTATCAGTGCTGGACTTGGCTGGAGAGATAATAAATTTTGTCATCATGTCCGGCCAGGGGTCAGACATCTCACGAATGACAATTGCTCTGTAAATGCTGCACCTTGCAGGCTGCTGGCTTGGGGTGAAGAGCCCATTAATGTGAAAAGTTGTGTCAGCCCCACCAGACCACAATAAGAACAGAGAGACTGTTAACCTGGATCATTGTCACCAGACGGGACCAGTGTCCGGAGGGACAGAAAATGTTTATCAAAATACCAAATGTCCCAAATGTGGCACACAATCTGCCTGTAGGGTCCAGACTAAGCCCTTTTTCGGGAACTTAGAAAGCCTTGGGGGCTGGACCCTAGGTATTACAAATGTTCAAGGAGGGATACCTACTCCCATATACCTATACAAGAACAATCCAGGTTATGCCTGATATTCGGTTTGTCCACAGCACCTTTGGAGTTCACTGTGATACCAAAGGAGGTGAAATTTGTGACCATACACAAGGATTTAAGAAGCCACCAGTACCTAGACGACTGGTTGGTGAGAGCCAGATCCCAGGCTTGTCTCCAACATACACAGGAACTAGTAAATAATGTGTCGGCAACTGGGTTGGCTGATGAACTTACAGAAATCAGAGCGGGAGCCCAAACAAGACTTTGATTTTGTAGGCTACCAGTTCGACCTCCGGTCTGATCTGGTCCGACTGACTCCAGACCGGTGGCAGAACCTTCAAGAGAAAATGCTGAAATTGCTATCCCTACCAGCTTGCCCGGTCCAGGAATTCAGGTCCGTGATAGGCTTACTAACAGCTACAGAAAAGCAAGTTCATGTAGGCCAACTTCATATGAGACTCATTCAGTGGCATCACAAACACAACTGGAGGGTCCCAGAATCACTGGAAAAGGTGATCCCAACCCCCAGGTCCTTGCACCCCCATTTACAATGATGGCTGAAGGAAGACAATGTACTTACAGTCCAACCATTACACCCAAAAAACATGCTCTGCAAATAATTACAGACGCATCAATAGAAGGGTGGGGCGCTCGCTTAGACGAGCACCTTGCAAGAGCAACCTGGTCCCCTCCGGGAAGCAAGCTGCATATAAACTATCTAGAACTTAAAGCAGTCCTTCTGGTTTTAAAAGAGTTCTAGGACCTTTGCTCAACAAGATAGTACTTGTAGCAACTGACAACACCACAGTAGTGTCATACTTAAACAAGGAAGGAGGCATGAGATCGTGCCCACTTTGTGCCCTACTATGGAGAATCTTGACCTGGGTACCAGGAAACAAGTGACTCTAAAGCACGACACATTCCAGGCCGGCCGAATGTGGTAGCAGACAAGCTATCCACGCTAGGCCAGACCATCCAAACAGTGGTTTCTCCTTCCAGAGGTTTTTCCACTCTATGCAGCAGGTGGCACCGGCCCAAAATAGACTTATTTGCCTCGAGATTCAAAAACAGGTTGCCTCTGTGTCACCGGTACCGGATCCCCTGGCCACAGCAGTGGATGCGCTCAGTCAGCCATGGTAGGATCTGAAAGCATACACCTTCCCACCATCAACCATATTGGGCAAAGTGGTGGAGAAGTTGCAAGACTCCCCATGCAAGAGAATCATTCTGATTGCTCCGGGGTGGCCCAACATGCCTTGGTTTTGGGATCTAGTGGCCATGTCCAGCCAAATCCCACTGAGCCTGTCCAATATGCCCAACCTGTTGACAGCCATTCAATCAGACCCCTCACAGAAGTCTGACAAATCTTAATATCCATGCAGGGCTCCTAGAGCCTCAGCAATTGAGGAGCAGGGTTTGTCTGAGGCAGTGGCAGCAAGAGTTGAGGCTCCTCAAGGGGATCAATCAGATCAGGCTATGAGGCAAGTGAGCCATTTTTACAAGTGATGTATCATTCATCAGGTGGACTTCGGGGCACCCCCTGTAAAGTTAGTTGCTGACTTCCTTATGTACCTATTTCAGGACAGGAAGTTGCAGCCCAGCACCATTGATGGTTACAGGTCAGACATTGCTGATAGACTGGGAGATTCGCCCATCAATATCAGTAAGGATGAAAATCTCACTCGTCTCCTGGATAGTTTCCACTGAGACAGACCCAAAGGCCGGAAGGGAATCCCTTCCTGGAACCTCTCCCTGGTTTTTGCACCAGCTGACAAGGGTCATTTTGAACCAATTAAAGAGGCCTCCTTGAAGGTTTTGACCTTCAAGACAGTTTCCCTCTTGGCCCTGGGGTCGGGCAAGAGTAAAAGTGAGATACATGCTTGGCAAAACAGAAATATTAGACACCAGTCCGACTGGTCAAGGTGTCCCTGTACCCATCACCCAGCTTTCTCTCCAAGAAGCAGCTGGCCCAAGAGGGTCCAGACAGTGTGGCCCCAGGGGTATAACAGCCCTGGCCCCCAACTCTGGATAGATCCCTCAAGTCTGACAGGTCCCTCCTCTGTCCAGTCAGAGCATTGCGCTACTATTTGGACAGGACCTCGGGCAGAATAAGGAGGTGGTTTTTGTCTTTAAGAAAGGTTTTGACAAAGACATCTCACCTGCCACTATCTCCTCTTGGATCAAGCAGACTGTGATCCTATGTTATGAGCTCTCGGACCAGGAGGCCCACATTTTACATCAGGTTAAAGCCCATGATGTCAGGGCCTTTGATGCTTCTAAGGTCTTCCAGTCAGAAGTTTCCTTAGATACAGTCTTGTCAGCCTGCCACTGAAGTCACATAATACCTTCACATGGTTCTATCTGAAGGGCGGGGCTTGGGCTGACTCAGAGCTTTACCAATTGGGCTCGGTAGTGGCTGCTCAGCAGATCCACAAGTGGCCCTTAGATGGAGGAGATTTGTATATATATATATATATAAACAGTTCTACCAGCACATAGTATAAATGTGGTGTGCTTCCTTCAGGAGGTTTATTGGCTTTCTGGGACTGAACTCATCCCTCTCTTCCCCTACCTCAGAGCAGGTCTGTTAAAAAGGGGGGGGCGACGTCGGTATAGCCCCCGGATAACCGGCTGTTGGCAACCGACCAAGTTCTTACAGGGTTTCCTGACCTTAGGGTCAACCCAGGCCTGGGCCTATAGGTCTCCTGACGAAGTCAGACTAGACCGTAGGTTAAAATTTGCTATTACTTGTGAGTTCACATAAGTCCCTAGTAACTTACCCGCCGACCAAGCGGTAGTTATTCAGCAATTGTCCATTGGATAGGATGTATTAATGCAATAAAATTGCAAATTTAATAAGTAAATTAAATTTTTATAAGTTAATACCCTATCCAATGGACACACAAGACCCTCCCACCGACCCCGCTATCAGCTTACTAGGGGTCTAAGAGGTTTAGACAACGAAAAAGATGCTATGACGTCAGGTTGTCTAGACAGGAAGGAAGTACGAGGCGCCATCTGGGGAGTGCACAGTACTACGGACCGGCCAGCCGGTGGCAACACAGGACGTCTTTTTCTGGCGTTTGGCGGGCCGGTCTGCGCCGACCGGATTAGCAATTGTCCATTGGATAGGGTATTAACTTATAAAAATTTAATTTACTTATTAAATTTGCAAGTTTTTCTTGGAGTAAAGCGTAATGTGTACATGATAATAGGACTGTGATTTATATATGTTTTTCTTGGAGTAAAGTGTAATGTGTACATGATAATAGGACTGGAATGTGTACATGATAATAGGACTGTGATATATATGTTTTTCTTGGAGTAAAGTGTAATGTGTACATGATAATAGGACGGTGATTTATATACCGTATTTTTTGTAATAAACGCCCCGGGGCGATGCATTTTTCCAAAGGGGGGGCGACTATTACAGATAAATAAAATCATATCTCGAGTCCAGTGGCAATGGGCGATAATGAACACTTGCTGCCTTGATCTCGCTTGCTGGCATGTATAATGGCGAGACAGCTTAAAATATTTAAAACGAACCTTAAATCTGAAGAAATTATGTAGTTTTATCTCCTATTATTGCAGATTTCAATGCGTCTGTGACCAAAACTACCATGTTTTGTTTTTATTTTCTTTATTTCTCGTAAGCGATATTCATTTGGGAAGTACTAAAATGCACCATTTTTCGGAATCCCGGAATCGCAAAAGTGTCGGCTGTTGAGAGGGATGTAAAACCCCGATATATGAACTTTGCAAAGGTAGAGAAGAGGGGGGGGGGCGATTAATAGGGAGGGGGCGTTTATTACAAAAAATACGGTATGTTTTTCTTGGACTAAAGTGTAATGTGTACATGATAACAGGACTTTGATTTATATGTTTTTCTTGGAGTAAAGTGTAATGTGTACATGATAATAGGACTGTGATTTATATGTTTTTCTTGGAGTAAAGTGTAAGGTGTACATGATAATAGGACTGTGATATATATGTTTTGGGGGAAATTTTAAAGTAAGATGGTCACAGAAAAATGATTCTTTTATTGTGTTAATGTTGGAATAGAGAATTGTTCTAGATGCATTGTGAAATTTTGGAATTGGTATTTATATTGAATTAACCTGGACATGTGCTGCAAAAGTCATTAGTTGTATCCCCGGACGAAAGTCGGGGATACTTAGGATTCAGTACGGTCACGCCGCCGCCGTACTGAAAAAAATGAAATGGTTGAATTTTAGAAGTGATCCGGATCACTATATGGATCTTCTGGATCCATGAAATGTAATTTTTAAAGACAGATACCTCAAAAAGTTATGGATGGATTGTGATGACATTTTCAGCAAATGGCCTAAATGGTGCGAGGAACAAGTGATTAGATTTGGGGAGTGATCTGGATCACTGTCTGGATCATCTGGATCCAGGTTGCAGATGTGTTTGTGTACATTGTAGCTAAAAAACTTATGGACGGATTTTGATGAAATTTTCAGGATATGTCTGAAAAGGTAAAAGGATGAAATGGCTGAATTTTGGAAGTGATCCGGATCACTATATGGATCTTCTGGATCCATGAAATGTAATAACTTTAAAGACAGATACCTCAAAAAGTTATGGATGGATTGTGATGACATTTTCAGCAAATGACCTAAATGGTGCGAGGAACAAGTGATTAGATTTGGGGAGTGATCTGGATCACTGTCTGGATCATCTGGATCCAGGTTGCCAGATGTGTTTGTGTACATTGTAGCAAAAAACTTATGGACGGATTTTGATGAAATTTTCAGGATATGTCTGAAAAGGTAAAAGGATGAAATGACTGAATTTTGGAAGTGATCTGGATCACTATATGGGATCTTCTGGATCCATGAAATGTAATAAGACAGATACCTCAAAAAGTTATGGATGGATTGTGATGACATTTTCAGCAAATGGCCTAAATGGTGCGAGGAACAAGTGATTAGATTTGGGGAGTGATCTGGATCACTGTCTGGATCATCTAGATCCAGGTTGCCTGATGTGTTTGTGTACATTGTAGCAAAAAAACTTATGGACGGATTTTGATGAAATTTTCAGGATATGTCTGAAAAGGTAAAAGGATGAAATAACTGAATTTTGGAAGTGATCCGGATCACTGTATGGATCTTCTGGATCCGTGAAATGTAATAAGACATACCTCAAAAAGTTATGGATGGATTGTGATGACATTTTCAGCAAATGACCTAAATGGTACAAGGAACAAGTGATTATACTTTTGGAATGATCTGGATCACCGTCTGGATCATCTGGATCGAGCCTGCAACATGATTTTACGATGAATTTTGATGATATTTTTAGGCTATGTTACAAATAGTAAAAGGAAGAAGTGGTAAAAGGATGAAATGATTGAATTTTGGAAGTGATCCGGATCACTATATGGATCTTCTGGATCCATGAAATGTAATTTTTTAAGACAGATACCTCAAAAAGTTATGGATGGATTGTTTCAGCAAATGGCCTAAATGGTACAAGGAACAAGTGATTACATTTTTGGAGTGATCTGGATCATCTGGATCCAGGCTTGCACATAATCTTGGAATGGATTTTACTATTTTCAGGATATGTTACAAATAGCAAAAGGAAGAAGTGGTAAAAGGAAGAAATGGTTCAATTTTGCGAGTGATCTGGACCACTATCTGGATTTTCTGGATCCGTGAATGTAATTTTTAAAGACAAATAGCTCAGAAAGTCATGAATGGATTTTTATGAAATTTTCAGGAAATGTCTTAAATGGGACAAAGAACAAGTGATTAGATTTTGGGAGTAATCTGGATCACTGTCTGGATCATGTGGATCCAGGCTGCCAGATGTGTCTGTGTACAAGATAACTCAAAAACTTATGGATGGATTTTGATGAAATTTTTAGAATATGTCTGAAAAGGTAAAAGGATGAAATGATTGAGTTTTGGAAGCGATCCGGATCACTATATGGATCTTCTGGATCCATGAAATGTAATTTTTAAAGACAGATATAAGTGAAACAACTAGTGATTAGCTTTTGGAAGTAATCTGGTACTATGGAGAATCCTGACCTGGTGCTCCAGGAAACAGGCTCAAGCCCGACACATTCGCGCCTTAACTATGTCCCGTCCGGGGATACACTGCGTCGAGACGCAATCTCTAGTTTACAATTGTAGCTGTAAGGACAAAACAGTTGACATTTTCCAAGATCTCAAACCTTGAAATAATTTGTAGAATGAAAGGGGGAATCATTCATTTTACAATACAACACTTTGAATTATAGAAAACACAGTAGAAAAGCTAGTCTTTATGCTAAAAATAAGTATGTAGCCTAGCACAATATTTGCAAATTTAGGATGATCGTCTGCAGTAGTGGATTTAAACAGTGTGGCTCTTGTGTGTAATTCCACCTTACGGTTGTCCTTAATGTTCCAACAGAGTTCAAACTCTTGGACTATATTGCAGCAATGAAACTTAGAGAAATTTCTCCTTTACCATTTTGAAAAAAGTGTTAGATATCTTGTCAATGAATTGGCTGGATTGTAAATTGTATTCTGTATTGGGAATTTATTGGTTAATGTCTGTATCTGTAGAGTTACCTGTCATAGACTGGAATAGCAGAGATCACCTGAAAGAACTGGGAGACACGATATTCAACCTATCACTGCCTGACTTTGAGTGTCATGGAGATGAGTTAGGTGGAGGACGGGGAGACATGGGGGATGAAATAGACTGGCAGACCGCAGTGGAAGATGTCTGGGCTTATGTCGATGCAGTAGCTGAAAGTAGTGAGACCACCAGAGCTCTGTTATATTCAAAGTGAGTTTTAAATATAATGCCAGAACAAGTAATTAAAAAAATTATGTCCTCAATTACTTGTCAACCTTCTTCTTGAATGATTTTCATGTTTATGTTAAGGCAGGGTCAGTAGCAGATTCTCCATTTTTGTATCCCACCAGTGTGAACTGTCCTGATTCCAGGATACCCCAAAAAATTGCATTCTTGTATATCCCTATTTTAAAAAAAATTTAAATAACACGGCAAGTTAAAAAACACAGGAGTTCTTCTCACAGAAATCCCTATAGAAGTGTTATAATGTACAGGAATATGAGATAGAAACTTGATTCTTAAGATTTGGGGTTTGTTTATAATATTTTATATTTTCTCACAATTATATGTACTGACATTTGAGGTGCCGCTTGTGAAGTGTCAACACAGTACTCAAGTGAATTGGTTTCGATATTGAGATACCGGTGTTACCAACCTTCCGTATGTTGCCAAAGTTTTCACGATTTTTTTTTCAGTTAGAGAAATACTTGCAGAAAACTACTAAGGATCAATTCTGTAAAACTATTGAACTATTGACATTAAAGCAAAAAGAAAGTAATTTTGTATTCTGAATAGTGTAATACTCTCTTGTACAAATATTTGAATACTCCATACATCTCTGTGAAATGTGCAGGATGTGACATATGAACTATATCACTGGCATCATCCCTTGAATTTCTGTGGTAAGGAGCAAAAAGCAATGAATTCTGCAACAGATTGGAAAAATGCCTAAAACATTTTTATATAAAACTACATATTTGATTAAAATGTCCTATAATTCCAAGTCAATAAGCAGATAATCACCTCGACAGCCTCCCATACCAGTCTTTGTAAAACATGATAACTTGTAAAATGTAAGGCTGCAAGCCAGTCTGAAAATGTGCCTCGATTCCTTGCTTTGAAAGAACAGACTCGTCCTTGGTTAATTGCTTGATTATTACAAATGAAAGAATTTGCTTCTATTTTGATAATAGGAAAACATCCCGAATGACAAATACGGAAAAAATATATCACGAATGAAGATAACAATATTATACGAGTGCGCAGCACGAGTATTATATTGTTAATCTTCATGAGTGATATATTTTTTTCTGTATTTGTCTGATGAGGGATGTTTTACTTTTATTATCCACCATTCGTATGCATTATGGGTGAAATAAGATGAATATTTAATAAAAGTATTTGACAAAGGCTATCAAAAAGCACAGGCAACAGTGAATATAAAAACTTCAATCTTTAACTTGCAATATCTCCATTATTTCTGAATAGATTTTTATGTAATTCACATGAGCAGAAGCGCTGTAAGAACAGCTTTCCAATGATATATAATACATATTTGTAAGTTACATACTTTCTGAGATATTGTTGAAAAACCGGAAGTTATTCACACTCATTATCCATAGTACCAGGGTGCCGGTGTATAAAAAAAAAATACATCCCGGTCTGTATTTCCCCGTATTTAGGGCAAATACGTCGCGAGGTGGATAATAAATATTATAATTTATAAAATGGCTGAAATGCATAAAACTTAGTGGCCGGACTGGTTCTAAAAATTAAAACCAGTTTTAGAGGCTTTGAAAATGAACTGCCACTGATAGAGTAAAACTTAACCACAAACTTACATGAGCCATAAGTTAAAGCAAGAACTGTATTCACAAGATATTTTGAAGCTAATAAGCTTCTTCTACAAGAAATGTAAAGAAAAAATGTGAGTTCTTCAAATTTGTATTTTTTAAATGTTTTGATGTAGTATCAACCAAAACAAGGTTTAATAATGTTTTCAATAACTGGGTCTTAATTATTCTTTGTGGGTTTAGGCATTTTACGTAAATTAAATGAAATGCGATAATCCGGTTTACGATTCACACTGCTAAGATGAAGATATAAATAATTCATTCAGTTATGAGATAAAGACACATCTTTCACAAAATATGTTACTTTAAAATATAGTCTGATAGTGTATAAAATCGAAAATTGCAGAAGTAAAAAATTATTGAAACTGAAAATAGAAACACTTCAAAATTGGAAAGAAAGTAATTATATAATACTTTATTTAAGTAAAAGTGAAATTTTTGAAGTGGATTTTGTAACAATTTTTAGTTACTTGTAAAGAAACAGTTAAATGAATGTTTAACAGTTAACTGACTGTTTTGTTTGTGAGTAACTGACACTTTTTTTAAGGTAGAAATGACAAATTTCACAAAGAATATTTAAGAACCAGTTATTGAAAATGTCATTATTTTAGATTTTCTACTGGCTCGTACTTCATGATGACAATAAAAGTCCTATAATTTTAGGAAATATCTACCATTTTTGCTTTATATTTAGTAAAAAAATGGAGTATATTAGCTTCAGAATACCAAGCAAAGAAATTTCTTGTTTCAAATAAAGGTCTTTTGACCACAAAGTTTCATTTCCATACTTTGTAGCATCACCATGCTGTTAGGCCAGGCCAGGGAGAGGTTTGAGGAGCAGTGTTGGGGGAGACTAGGCACTGTTGGCTGTCTACCCATGTATGCAAACATTCCATGGACTGATGTCATTGTAGCATGTGTACACCACAGGCTAGCCAACCTGGATGCTTATGTACAGGCAAGGCAATTGGTAAGTTCAGAGAGGTTCTCTCCACTTTAAAATATATCCTAAATAGAAGTATTTTTCTGGTTCCTTGATCCCAACTTCACTGCTTACAGTAAATTGTCTATTATCTTTACTCATATTTTACAAATATCTTATCCGCTCGCTAAAGAGCCCACGGGCAAAGTGACCAAATCTTTACAAAAGTTGGGGATGGGCATTTACAACGTTGAAAACCAGCCGGATATTCAAAAAAAAATGACAGGAGTTTCAGTTTTTATAGTGAAATACCCTTACCATTTCCTAACAGTAGCTATATGTTGGAGCCATCCAACCCAATGGCCAATGCAGAGATGCGATTTTTAAGGTTATATAACAACCTTAACCAAGCCATTGGGTTACAGTAGTCCGTCCTCCCGCCAAATAGGTCACATGACCACATTGTTAACTTCATTATTTTGCATTTTTGTATACACCTACTGGAGGTAAAGTGCAGTTGATGCAAACAAATCCCTCGGGAATAAAATGTGAAATAACTGCTAAAATAAGGAAAATTACCATGAAAATGGATACAAAATTCTATTCTGTACTTTTGTGGCGCTTAATCTCTGCCAGGCAGACTCTAAGGCACTACACCAAAATCCAGTTAAAAAATCGTCTATCCATAGCCATTGCCAAAATAACCAAATAACACCTATTATTCAGTTTAGAGAAAGTTCACCTCAAAACAGTATATTAACAGTTCATTAGGGATAACGTAAGATTGTGGAGGGACGCTTACGAAAGCAGGTATGATACAGAGCGCAGTACTGGTATTTAGTTTTATAACCAGAGTTTACGATTCCTGTATGCATTGAACAAAAAAAGTTATGATGCAGTAATAAAGTCTGAGAGTGGCTACTTTATTATCACCATTATCCACCAAAAGTGCACTTTTTTTTTTTTTTTTTTTTTTTTTTTGCTGTACTATATTTTGTCTGTATGATTATGTCTTCTGTTATAAATAATCTTCCATTTACTTCTCTTGATAACGTAGGGTGAAACCATGCACACTGCAGGGATTTTAATACTACACTGGATTTCATGGCTTTGCTTGTAGGGTTGTGATGAGGCTGCCAGTCTTCCAGTGCATTACTTTGCAGATAAGTTGAGCAAATTTGGGCCACCAACTGAATGGTTGAATGCAATTAGAGATGACAAGCGAGGTGGGTAGACAGTTGATTGATATCAGACCACAGTCCTTAAATTTAAATGCAACTGACAAAATGTTATGTTGAAATGATGTGGACAATGATATTTTTATTGCGTTAATACATCCTATCCAATGGACAATAGCTTATCCGGTCGGCGCGGACCGGCCCGCCAAACGTCAGAAAAAGACGTCCTGTGTCTCCACCGGCTAGGCCGGCCCAGTACTGTGCACTCGCCAGATGGCGTGTCGTACTTCCTTCCTGTCTAGACAGAGTGACGTCATAGCATCTTTTTCGTTTGGCGCATGACTGTGCACTTGGAATTTTATTCAGCAAAGATTTATCAGCGTTTATGTTAGAAATTCTCATCATCTACAGTTTTATTTGTTATCATCATCTTCAAGAACTATCATGTCGTCCCCAGGACAACGCAGAGGGAGTTGTGGCCACGCAATGGCGAATTTTGACACTCATGCTTTTTGTGCAAGATGTCGTGAGAAGGGTAAGGGGTCTGATGACTGTGTTAAAAATCCCCAGTCCACGGATTGTAAAATTTGCACTGCCTTCTCTGAGGAACAACGCCTTCAGCTTGCCACTCCCTCATATCGTATTAAAAAAGAAAAGAGAGAAGCAAAGAAACTGGAAGCAACTCCAGCTAAAGACAGTGAAGAACTTGTAGATCCTTCAAATGTGTCCGTTATTGGGCCTGTAGAAAAGAAAGTTATTTCACCTACTGAGCCCCCACCAGACAAGAAAACCAAAAAGGACACAAAGAAGATTGCTAAACGGGAAAAATCTCCCTCTGCTTCTACTTCTAAAGCTTCTCAGGGTTCTACAGACGACAAGATAGCCACGTTAGACTCTAAATGGGCTGAACGTTTCAACCGGCTGGAGGCCCTTCTGTTGGCCAGAAACATGGAACCTAACTTCTCTGCTGACGTCAAAGTGACTCCGGCCCGTTCACCTCCAGCTTCTGTTTCTCACTCTTCTGAACCCTTCATCCGACCTTCCTCTTCAACTACGCTTCCTGGAACTGGCTCCTCTGCCGAAAGGCATCAGCCGACCAGTAAAGCTAAGATCAGTCAACAGTCTTCAACGACTACAAAGTTTCCTGGTACGGGCTCCTCTGCTTCTAAGCATCAGCCGGCCAGTCAAACTAAAACCAGCCGACCTGCTTCATCAAAAGGCTCCACTGCACTTACGCACCAGCCTTCCAGTCAAACCAAGACTGACCGACCAAATTTACCACCGGAGTCTGTCTCCGACCCATTCGGCCGACCTACTCCATCTGACACAGCTGATTCCGCTTCACCAGTCTTACACAGATCTCGTCAGGACAGTGTCTCAAGTTTTTCATCAGAGGCCGGTAGTGATCTGTCGGACAGACCCCTCCTTGACTTGTATACTGAGGAAGGAGAGCTTTCTGAAGATCCGGAACTTTCTCTTATGGATCAAGATCAGCCGGTATCAGAAGAGCAAACCTACCGGGACACCATGCAGGGCATTCGCTCTTATATGGGCTGGACCCATATCCCAGAGGTAGACAGTTCTGCTACTACAGCTGAAGACAACCCCTTTGCTGGGCCCAAAACTGTTACTCCTGGTAAAGTCTCTGTTAAAATGCCCACAGAAGAATGGCTGTGCAAGAAACTCTCCAAGCTCAACTTAAGTTTGTCGGAAGGATACCCTTCCAGAGGTTCGGAAGCCGGAGGTCTGGCCAAGGACGTTTTTCTCAGGCCACCACGTTCCCAAGCTAAGTGGTATGGTCTACATACCGATCAGAAAGCAGAACCATCTAAAGTTTCTTCATGGCATACCGACTCAGTGAAGCTTAACAGTAGTTACAGCCGGATAGCAAGGTATACGGGACTTGGTTCTACCCCTCCTGCTTCCCGCAGAATTTCACAAGAAACTTTAAGAAGGTGGGAAAGGTCTGCCAGAGAGGCATCCATTGTATGTAATCAGAGTGCTAGCTTCAATCGCTGCCTGGTTAAGGTCCAGCAGAGTATGAAAGATCAAATCAAGGTTTTAAGATCCGAACAGAAAGGAAAGGGTTCAGCCAAAGTGTCACCGGCTGTTGAGGAATTACAATATTTGTTGGACTTCAATGCCAGCATCTCTCAGGCGGCAGCAAAGTCCATGGAACATTTATCCGAATTCGTGTTCATCACCATGGGGAATCTCACTTTAGTCCGCCGGGATGCGTACCTCAGCCATCTAAGAACTGGCATAAAACAGGACACCCTCACAGCTCTGCGTACGGCACCTCTCCACATCTCCACTCTCTTCCCTGATGCCACAATTAAGCGGGCCGAAGAGGAGATAGCCCAATTTGAAGCTAAAAGCCACTCTGCTTCCGGACACAGCAAGGGTCGTTATCACCCCTATGAACGGGCAGAAAAGAAGTCCGGAAACAACAAGGACTCAAGACAAGAAAAGCCAGCCTGGAAAACTATTGGGAAAAAGCAGTTCAGAAAAGGCAAGGGTCGGTCTACCTCTTACTCCTCAAGACCTGCCAAGGGCCAGCAGTCGTACAAATGACAGTTACCGTTTAAACAAGCTCCCTATACGACTGCTGGCCGGGAGCCCACATCACCAACAGACAAGAGACTTTTTAAATGTAAAAGCCCATCAACAGACAAGAGACTTTTTAAATGTAAAAGTTCCTGTTGCTCATTCTGTCACTACTGCGCCCGGGCAATCGCAAAAGAAAGATTTAAGTCCCGGGCCAGCAGTTTGTACTACCAAAGATTACAAATTAAAATCTGTGAAAAGTGCTTTGTGTGTCACTCCATTGTCTCTTGCCACTTCTGTCTCAAATGTACCAAATGTTGCCCAAAGTCCGCCTGTAGGGGCCAGACTTCAAAACTTCTGGGAAACTTGGCTAGAACTGGGGGCCGGACCCAAAACAATCCAAAACTTGAGGGAAGGTTATACCCTCCCCTTCCGGATCCGACCCAAACTTACAAGATCTCCGACAGTCATAAGTTGTTATGCCAATCCTCACAGGAACAGCTACCTGTTGGAGGCATTGCATCAACTTATGGACAAAAATGCAATAGAGCTGGTCCAAAACCCAACCTCTCTGGGGTTTTTCAACAGACTTTTCCTAGTTCCCAAACCCAACAACAAATGGAGGCCCATCTTGGATCTGAGCAAATTAAACCTCTTCCTCAAAGTGGAGAAGTTCAAGATGGAAACACCGGAAACCATCAGAACTTCCCTCCAACAAGGGGAGTGGGTCACCTCAGTAGACTTCAAAGATGCCTACTTCCACATACCAATACAGGAACAATCCAGGAAATACCTCAGATTTCATATCCAACTACCAATTCAAGGCACTGCCCTTCGGCCTGTCCACAGCTCCAATGGAGTTCACAGTGGTAGCAAAAGAGGTGAAACTGATGGCCACACACAAGGGTATAAGGATCCACCAGTACCTAGACGACTGGTTGGTCAGAGCCAGATCCCCCCAAACCTGTATCCAACACACCAAAATTCTGGTCAAGATGTGCCAGGATCTGGGCTGGCTGGTGAACTTAGAAAAATCGGAACTGGAGCCCAAACAAGTTTTCAACTTCGTAGGCTACCAGTTCGACCTCAGGTCCGGCCGGGTCAGACCGACACCGGACAGGTGGCAAAACCTTCAAGGGAAAATACAAACACTGCTGTTACTTCCGGCCTGTCCGGTCCGACAGTTCATGTCCTTGATAGGTCTGTTAACTGCCACAGAGAAACAAGTTCACCTAGGCCGGTTGCACATGAGACCCATACAGTGGCATCTCAAAAACAATTGGAGGGTACCGGAATCCCTAGAGAAGGTCATCCCTCTACCCAGATCCCTGCACCCACATTTACAATGGTGGCTAGAAGAAAGCAATGTGCTTCAAGGTCAACCATTACACCCCATAAAGCATGCTCTGCAAATTTTTACAGACGCATCAAAAGAAGGATGGGGCGCTCACTTAAACGAGCTCACTGCAAGGGGTTCCTGGTCAGTCCCGGAAAGCAAGCTGCACATAAATCACCTGGAGCTAAAAGCAGTTTTCTTAGCTTTGAAAGAGTTTCAGGACCTATGCACAAACCAAATTGTCCTAGTGGCCACAGACAATACCACTGTAGTGGCCTACATAAACAAAGAAGGAGGCATGAAGTCGGGCCCTCTCTGTGCCCTACTGTGGAGAATCTTGACCTGGTGTTCCCAGCGACAAGTAACCCTCAAAGCCCGGCATATCCCTGGCCGACTAAATGTGATAGCAGACAAGCTATCCAGGCTAAATCAAACCATTCAAACAGAATGGTCCCTCCTTCCGGACATTTTCCAAAGACTATGCAGCAAGTGGCACCGGCCTCAGATAGACCTATTTGCCACGAGGTTCAACCACAAGTTACCTCGCTTTGTCTCTCCAGTACCGGACACCCTGGCTGTAGCAGTGGATGCACTCACTCTGCCATGGGAGGATCTGGACGCATACGCCTTCCCACCGACTGCCATATTGAGCAAAGTGGTGGAGAAACTACTGGACTCCCCTTGCAAGAGATTCCTTCTGATTGCTCCGGGTTGGCCCAACATGCCTTGGTTTTGGGACTTGGTGACCATGTCCAGCCAGGTCCCTCTCAGCCTACCCAACCTGCCCAATCTGTTGACACAGCCCTTCAATCAGACCCCTCACAGAGATCTGACAAATCTAAATCTCCATGCCTGGCTCCTAGAGCCACAAAAATCAAAGAGCAGGGCTTCTCTGAGGCAGTGGCAGCAAGAATTGAGGCTCCTCAAAGACAATCAACCAGATCAGTCTATGAGGCAAAGTGGACCATTTTTAAAAAGTGGTGCGTCACTAATCAGGTGGACTTCAGGTCACCACCTGTAAAGTCTGTGGCTGACTTCCTAATGTATCTCTTTGAGACTAAGAAGCTGCAGCCCAGTACCATTGATGGCTACAGGTCTGCCATTGCTGATAAACTAGGTGATACAACAGTGAATATCAGCAAAGATGGTAATCTCACCCGTCTCCTGGACAGTTTCCACAGAGACAGACCTAAAGGGCGGAGGGGTGTACCCTCCTGGAACCTTTCCCTGGTGCTGCACCAGCTAACAAAGGCCCCTTTCGAACCTCTTAGGGAGGCATCCCTGAAGCATGTAACCTTCAAAACTGTTTTCCTTTTGGCCCTAGGGTCGGGTAAAAGAAGGAGTGAGATCCATGCATGGCAACACAAAAACATCAGACACCAGTCCGATTGGTCTAAGGTGTCCCTGGTTCCATCTCCCAGCTTTCTTTCAAAGAATCAGCTGGCCAAAGAGGGTCCAGAGAGTGTAGCCCCAGTGGTCATACCAGCACTGGCTCCTACCCTGGATAGATCCCTCAAATCTGACAGGTCCCTTTGTCCGATCAGAGCCTTGCGCTACTATCTGGACAGGACATCAGACATCAGACAGGGTAAAGAATTAGTCTTTGTCTCCTTCAAGAAAGGCTTCGACAAGGATATCTCCCCTGCTACCATCTCCTCTTGGATCAAACAAACTGTGATCCTCTGCTACGAGCTCTCAGATCATCAAGCCCATACCCTACATCAAGTTAAAGCTCATGATGTTCGGGCTTTCGCCGCTTCTAAGGCCTTCCAATCGGGAGTTTCCTTAGATCAGATCTTATCAGCTTGCCACTGGAAATCCCACAATACCTTCACGCAGTTTTACCTGAAGGACTTGGCTTGGGCTGATTCAGAGCTTTTTCATCTTGGTCCTGTGGTGGCTGCCCAGCAGATCCACCAACAGACCACTACCTAGAGGAGATTTGTACATTTGTAAATATAGTTAAGAATAATTCATCAAAAAAAAAAAAAAAAATCTTCTCAGATGTATTTCCTTCGGGAGACTTGCCTTTGGGACTGAACTCATCCCTCTCCTCCTTTACCTCAGAGTAGGTCTGAGAATAAAAAAGGGGGGGGTATACGGTATCAAGGTCGTTTCTGACGGTTACACCCTATTACCGGATGATGATATTCGACCACAGCCCTTATGGGTTACCGACCTCAAGGTCTACCCAGGCTTACAAGGTACCTATCTTCACTACTGAGTATGAGTTCAATTTGATCCCTAGTAACTTACCCGCCGACCAAGCGGTAGTTATTCAGCTATTGTCCATTGGATAGGATGTATTAACGCAATAAAATTGCAAATTTAATAAGTAAATTAAATTTTTATAAGTTAATACCCTATCCAATGGACACACAAGGCCCTCCCACCGACCCCGCTATCAGTTCACTAGGGGTCTAATAAGGTTTAGACAACAAAAAAGATGCTATGACGTCACTCTGTCTAGACAGGAAGGAAGTACGACACGCCATCTGGCGAGTGCACAGTACTGGGCCGGCCTAGCCGGTGGAGACACAGGACGTCTTTTTCTGACGTTTGGCGGGCCGGTCCGCGCCGACCGGATAAGCTATTGTCCATTGGATAGGGTATTAACTTATAAAAATTTAATTTACTTATTAAATTTGCAAATTGTTATGATAACATAATTAGGGCTGTGACCGGGTGGTTGGTATTTGCGAATGGGGTCGATTTAGAGAGATATTGGGTGCTTTCTGGTCCACCCGAAAGTCGTCAATAACTACAATATATTATATTGTCGCCCACTAGGTTATGTTTTTTGGTAAGACCTAATATGACAACACCGCAAAACGTCAGAATACTTTGTACATAAAGGACTTTTATATAATATTCCCCATTTTATAACAATATAATAAGTTTTAAATACCTTTCACAACCATTTCAATGCAAAGACATCGTTTCCAGAAACCACCATTGTTTTTATGGAAAAGAAGAAACGTGCGTACTGAACTACGCGAATACCGAATTGCGAGACGAATTTGGGTACTAGCTCAGTTACTGGGGTGGATTTAACCCACTCGTCGCAGCCTTAAACATAATGTTAACATCTTTGAATCTGGAAAATGTTTGGAAGCATTGTCATTCTTAAGCACAGGCAAAATATATTGTCACATGAACATTAATCAGTTGGTTCCATTCTTTGGGTTTTGTTTAGAGAATTTTAATGAGATCTGTATCCAAAGTTTTTTTTTTGAAAAAAATGGAATAAAATTTGAACAATCGGGAGAATCAAATTCAGAAGTTATTATTGTGCACCTTTTATAAACAAATTGGTATAGGGAATGTTTGTTCCTTGCAAAAATAATCTTTAGTTACAATTGTTGGGTGATAAATGATCTAGCAAAAACTTTTCTAAAACTAGAAACTAACTGATATGGCAAAACATGTCAAAATAATAAGAAAAATGCACTGAGACAGCTTGACTCCATCTTCATCTAAAATTTGGTGATGTTTAATTTTTTTTTCAGGCAAAATTTTATTAAACTCAAATAACATGCTGAAATTATTGAAGACACTTTACACATAAACCAGTATTGCTGTATTCTTATAAACAAAATTTCCACGTTTTCAGACCAGCAGTTGTTAAATGAGACTCTGGTGAAATCAGTGAAGAGGAAACATTCCGACCAGACACACTCACACAGATCACCAAAATACAGACAGACAGAAAGCCCAACAAAGCAGTCAGAGACTGGAGAAGACCTCTCTACCATTGACCTTGACCCTGATTCTGAGAAAGTGCATCTATCAAAGAAGCTAGGAGATTCAGTGACCAAAGCCATCTCAGAGGAGAAGAGAAAAAGTCAACAGTTTGAAGATTACTTACAGAAACAACTGAAGGCAGGAGATTCAATAGATCTTGGATGTACAGAGACTTTGGATATTAGCTTCACACCACTTGAATTGCAGGTGCCCTTGTTTCGAAGACTGTCTGCTCCAGCAACTACATTCTTCAGTCCTGGTTTGTCATCAAAATCTATTCCTAGGTCAGAAGATCTTGTCGTGACTCCGAAATCGTTCTTTAGTCCTGGCTTGAATCGATCATCTGATCCTCCAAGACCCAAATCTGCAGGTGCAAGTCGAAAGTACAGTGCTGATAACAATATGTCCATCTTGGAAAAATTTGATATCCTAAACAGTTCTCTGTCTTCACAAAGACAGGCCAATAAACTGTTTGAAATGAAACTGCAGTCCTTCATTGACATGGATAAATTTTGATACATTTGTGATCAGATTCATTTTATAGGATGAGGTGCAATGAATCGTCTTTGGAAATGTATATTGATCAAAATATTTTGAAATTTTAACTCCGACCAAATCAGCCCTGGTTGGTAATGTATTGTGTCAACACATAATGTTTAGTTGCAATAATTAATCAATGTCCAACTTAAAAGCCTATTAGCAAACATTGAATTGTATTAGTTGAATGGCTTGGCAAGAAATGGAAGAAAGTAATCCTTCCTTCACACCTTTAGGGGATGTAGTAATTTGCACTGCATCGGCAATAAATTATGATTGTCGCCTTTTGTAATCATGAAATAAATTGCATTTGAAACTTGTTTTAATTTTCCAGTGGTAAACTACCCTTTCAAGTTGTTCTATTCGCTGAATCTTTCTACAAATTAACCTGTAAATGCATGTGAACTTAACCCAGTAAACATAGCAAACGTTTATAAACGTTTAGTAAACCTATAAACGTTTTTTAAACCAAATATAAACCTAAATATTGACAATTATTCAATATTATGGGTTTATAAACGTTTCAGCAACATTAGTTTGGTTTATAAACGTTTTTAAACATTTATACATAAACATTTATAAACGTTTATACATAAACGTTTATAAATGTTTATACATAAACGTTTATAAACGTTTTTAAACGTTTACAAAGAGTGAAGAATATCTTAACCTCGCTTTCATTTGGGATGATGACATCACCACAGCCATTTTGAGAGAAACTGCAGAAATATTTCTGTTACTATATCTTGCTGTATCACTGTTCTATGAAACCATCATTATATTCTAAGTAAAGATATAAAAGTATATAATATCATCAAATTATATACTTCTATATATCTACTTAGAATGTAATGATGGCTTCAAACAACAGTGATACAGCAAGATATACTTACAGAAATATTTCTCCAGATTTTAAACACGTGTATAAACGTTTATAAACGTTTATAGGCAAACGTTTAGGGACCCATCATTTTAAACCTAATCTAAACCGTTGCTAGTTAGGTTTATAAACGTTTGTAATGTTTACTGGGAAGTCTGTTGGGGGGGGGGGGGGGGGGGGTCCTGTGTTTGAAGGAAACAGAATTACATTCACCAGCTTTGTAGTGAAGATATTGAAGTATAATTTCAATATTAGTCAATTGGAGCTGAAATGAATAGATGCTACTTCATACTTTTTAAAAAGCAAGTTATGCTGAAGGTGTTTGCAGTTTTGCAAGATTGTTTAAATGCCTCTATTTATTAATTGATATTGAAACATTGATGCATAATCTCTTTCTTGCTGGTCTATTTTCTGTTTGAATTATGTGGATGAATACCAGTATATTATGCCTGTACCCCATAGGGTGAGTAATGGCTTTGGATACAAGGTTTTTATGCCCCCTGCAATTTTGATGGCTTTTTCATGGATTTACCAAGAACAATGTTTTTGTTTTTTTTTACTAGGAAAACTATCTCCTGTACGCCACAATTTATTACGAAACATTTTGTAATATTTTATTTGCAACAAGCCCAAAAGCTGAAAAGTTTGTCCGGCCTGTATCTCAGAAACTGTAAGGTGTAGGAAGTTGATACTTGGTAAGGACATTGGTTAGGGGGTGTAGGTGTGCAACATCATGGTGTGACCTTGATTTGAGCTTTGACCTTGCCTTAGTGATCTTAACCTATAAAAGCTTGTCCAGGCTATATCTCAGAAACTGTAAGGTGTAGGAAGTTGATACTTGGTAGGGACATTGGTTAGGGGGTGTAGCTGTGCAACATCATGGTGTGACCTTGATTTGAGCTTGCCGTAGTGACCTCGACGTATAAAATCTTGTCCGGGCTATATCTGAGAAAGCGTAAGGTGTAGGAAGTTGATACGTAGTAAGGACATTGGTTGGGGGTTGTAGGTGCAATGTCATGGTGTGACCTTGATTTGACATTTGACCTTGCCGTAGTGACCTTGACCTATAAAATCTTGTCTGGGCAATATCTCTGAAACTGTAAAGTGTAGGAAGTTGATACTTGGTAGGGACATTGCTTAGGGGTTGTAGGTGTGCATCACTGTTTTTAGTTTACTGATTAATGCTGTCATCTTGCTATTGAATAGTCTTGTTTTAATACTTTATCTTTGCATACATTTTGTTTCTCTTAGATGTTATTTTCTCTACTTAAACATCATTTAGACCTTAATATAACTGACTCTGAAAGTATCCCGAACTTTGTACTGTTTCACTACTTCTGTATCTCATGGTGTTAAAAACTGATTAATGTAACTGACTCTGAAAGTATCCCGAACTTTGTACTGTTTCACTACTTCTGTATCTCATGGTGTTAAAAACTATTTCCCCAGGCTGTGGGTATGGGCATCTCTGATGCTATTTTTCAAAGATGTGAAAACAATAACTGTAAAAGCGTCTTACATTTGATTAAATTTTTGAAGATTAGAAATTGTTTTATATATTTCAGCCGCATCTATACACATTTTACTATATAAAGATACAAGTTGTTTTATTAAGATGAGATTGCTTCAGTTATCACCCCCTTTACCTTCTGCCCACCCATATTTTAAAAGAGAAAAGATGGGAGTCCTCCTACCCCTCTCCCCTTCAAACAGAAATGAGGGGTCAAGTAAACGGAAACAAAAGAGAGGCTTTCGTGGAAGCATATTTCCCTAATTACACATATTCATTGTAACATACACATAGTGATGATAAAATACCCACACTCACTTGATTGTGGCCCTATCGTTATGAAAATGGTGTCTCTATATTCATGTGCTTAATTATATAAGCTGGTAGTTGCTTGCCGTTGGTCGGCAGTTTACACAACCCTAGCGAACTCTATGTACTGGTTTCCTCTGCCCTTCCAACTACCCGTCGTGATATGACCTGTACAGTGTTGAAAGCGACGTAAAACCCCAAATAAGTAAATTAATTATATACTTCAAATTGTGAAGAGATGCTGTATATACTGTTTGAAAAAAAAAAATTACAGTCCCCCTAATGGTGGACAAATTCACGCCCATTTACATATTCACACCCATCCTCAATTTTCTTAAACATTTATACTTTTTGATGGAAACTTTGTTTACCATGTCATAGATAATTATAAAATTGATCATATACATTGGTAATTTATTGTGTAACTGTGACTGTCTTTAATGGAGGGGTGGGTGCTAATAGGTAGATTGGCGTGAATTGGTCCACCACAACTATAAGTGAAAACAAGCAATCAGTGCCCGTGAACAGGCTCTATGTCAGCTGACTGTGTGTTTTGAGTTTCAGAGTAGAAGTGACAGAAGAAAAGGACACAAAAATTGTGCCCTGCAAATGGTATTCAGAAGGAAAGTAACAAGATAACTGTTTAGGTGTAAAAAGTAGGTTAAAAACATATTTAAAGAAAATACTGTAAATCCAATAGTTTTAGAGTTAAAACTGATTTACTCAACAGTGAGAATCTCAAAGTAGCTTTTGCTCAGCTATGCAATCAGTTATAGGTCTGCAATTTTAATATAGTATAGCTCAGGCAAAAGTAGGTGAATAACATATTTAAAGAAATACTGTAAATGAAATAGTTTTCAAGTTACAACTGATTTACTCAACAGTAACAACCTGAAAGTAGCTATAACTCAGCAATGCAAGGAGCTACAGGTCTGCAATTTTACTATTTTATAGCTGACCCAAAAGTACGTTAATAACTTACTGCAACAAAATACTGTAAATGTATTAGTTTTCAAGTTACAACTGCTTAACTGAATAGTGAGAACCTGAAAGTAGCACTTGCTGAGCTATGCCATGACCTACAGGTCTGCAATTTTACTATGTTATAGCTGACCCACAAGTAGGTGAACAACATATTTAAACAAAATACTCTTAATCCAATAGTTTTCAAGTTACATCTGATTAACTCAACAGAGAAAATCTCACAGTAGCTATTGCTCAGCTATGCAAGGAGCTACAGGTCTGCAGTTTTACTATTTTATAGCTGATGCAAAAGTATGTTAATAACTTACTGCAACAAAATACTGTAAACATATTACTTTTCAAGTTACAACTGATTAACTGAACAGTGAGAACCTGAAAGTAGCACTTGCTGAGCTATGCTATGACTCAACAGTGAGAACTTGAGAATAGCTATTAGCCTATTACACAGCTATGCCATGAGCTCTACGTCTGCAATTTTACAATATTATAGCTAATTAAAAAGTAGATGAATAACATATGTAAACAAAATTCTCTAAATACAATAGTTTTCAAGTTACAACTGATTAACTCAACAGAGAAAATCTCACAATAACTATTGCTCAGCTATGCAATGAGCTACAGGTTCTCCAATTTTAGTGTGTTGTAGCTGATCAAAAAGTACGTGAGCAACATATTTAAACAAAATACTCAAAATGCAATAGTTTTCAAGTTACAACTGATTTACTCAACAGTGAGAACCTAAGAATAGCTATTACTCAGCTATGCCATGAGCTACAGCTCTGCAATTTTACTATGTTATAGCTAATTTAAAAGTAAATGAATAAGATATTTAAAGAAAATTCTCTAAATGCAATAATTTTCAAGTTACAACTGATTAACTCGACAGAGAATACCTCAAAGTAGCTCTTGCTCGGCTATGCCAAGACATACAGGTCTACAAATTCACTATGTTATAGCTGACCCAAAAGTAGGTGAACAACATATTTATAGAAAATACTTTAAATGCAATATTTTTCAAGTTACAACTGATTTACTCAACAGTGAGAACCTCAGAATAGCTATTACACAGCTATGCCATGAGCTACACATTTCCATTTTACAATGTTATAGCTAATTCAAAAGTAGATGAATAGTATATTTAAAGAAAATTCTCTAAAAGCAATAGTTTTCAAGTTACAACTGATTAACAGAGAATACCTCAAAGTAGCTATTGCCCAGCTATGTAATGAGCTACAGGTCTGCAACGTTACATGTTATAGCCAACACAAAAGTAGATGAATAACATATTTAAAGAAAATACTCCAAATGCAATAGTTTTCAAGTTACAACTGATTTACTCAATAGTGAGAACCTGGAAGTAGGTATTACTCAGCTATGCCATGATATACAGGTCTGCAATTTCACTATGTTATAGCTGACCCAAAATTCGGTGAACAACATATTTAAACAAAATACTCTAAATGCAATAGTTTTCAAGTTACAAATGATTTACTCAACAGTGAGAACCTAAGAATAGCTATTACTCAGCTATGCCATGAGCTACAGATCTGCATTTTTACTATGTTATAGCTAATTTAAAAGTAAATGAATAAGATATTAAAAACAAATTTTCTAAATGCAATAGTTTTCAAGTTACAACTGATTAACTCAACAGAGAAAACCTCAAAGTAGCTCTTGCTCAGCTATGCCATGATATACAGGTCTACAAATTCACTATGTTATAGCTGACCCAAAAGTAAGTTAACATATTTATAAAAAATACTTTAAATGCAATATTTTTCAAGTTACAACTGATTTACTCAACAGTGAGAACCTCAGAATAGCTATTACACAGCTATGCTATGAGCTACACATTTCCAATTTTACAATGTTATAGCTAATTCAAAAGTAGATGAATAGCCATATTTAAACAAAATTCTCTAAATGCAATAGTTATAACTGATTTACTCAACAGAGAAAACCTCAAAGTAGCTATTGCTCAGCCGTGTAATGAGCTACAGGTCTGCAACTTTACCATGTTCTAGCCAACACAAAAGTAGATGAATAACGTATTTAAAGAAAATACTTTAAATGCAATAGTTTTCAAGTTACAACTGATGATGACATACAGGTCTGCAATTTCACTGTGTTACAGCTGACCCAAAAGTAGGTGAACAACATGTTTAAACAAAATACTCTAAATGCAATATTTTATTGCGCTACAATAGCTTACCATATGTCAACTTCATGCCTTGATATTTGACCAATGTAAAAACATATTAATATAGTCTAATATGGATTTTAGCTAGAGACAAGTCACATAGTTTGAGAGCTACGCAACTTAAGAGGGGTAAAAGGTACATACAATGAATCCCTGTTTGCATTTTCCGAGACCTACAGAGCTCAAATTTTCTACAATGAACTCATATTGAAGTTGTATGTAGCATAGTGAGAGGCTAGTCAGACTTGTCATACAGGGCTTAAACTTGCAAAAAAAAATGCATAATGACCAGGCATAGTGTTTTTGTACATAAGTCAAAATATATGGTCTTTCTGTGGCATGTATGCATCCAGTATATCCTAACTTTCATCTGGGGATGTCATAATCAGTTGCATCAATCTATATAGTTCTGTGATAAAAGAAATATGTCACAAATGCAGCAGTAGAAACATTTTGGCAGAGCCAAGTCAAATGCTATACCATGGTCACCACATGACATTGCATGCCAACACTCTCCAATATACCTATAACATAACTTCCTACACCTTATGGTTTCCGCGAGTAAACCTGATCAATATATTTAAGGTCAAGGTCACTACAGCAAGGTAAAAGGTCAGATCAAGATCACACCATAATACTGCACACCTGTATCCACTTTATAAACCTTAAAGTTTCTGAGATATTGGTTGGACAATAGTTTAAAGATCAATACAGCAAGGAAAAAAGGTCAAATCAAGCAGGGTTGGGGTCAATGTACTTTGTACTTAAGTACATTTGTAATTTGAAAAAATTTCTCCGGGTTGTATCTCAGAACCCCTAAGGTGTAGGAACTTGATACTTGTTAGGTTATTTGTTGTTTTACGTCGCGTTCAACAGCCAGGGTCATATTGCGACGGGTAGTTTTACAGGTGGAGGAAACCACTGCATACTGCACTGTAAACCACCGGGCATCGGCAAGTAACTACCAACTTTTCTACATGAAGCCCCTGGCCCGAGATTTGAACCGGCGGCCTCAGAGGTTGGAGGCGAGAACTTGTTAGGGACATTGATTAGGGGGTGTAGGTGTGCAACGTCATGGTGTGTCCTTGATTGGACCTTTGACCTTGCCGTAGTGACCTGGAGTTTATAAATCTTCTCTGGGCTTTATCTCTGACACCTTAAGGTGTACGAAGTTGACATTTGGTAGGGACTTTGGTTGGGGGTTGTACTGCTTGGTGCCATATCATGGCACAAACCTCAAAATGGCACAAAACGGAAGTTGGAATATTTATTAACATTTGTCATAGGTAAAACTCATGCATATTTGCATATTAAATAAGGAAGTTGCTGTGACGACAGCAATGTCTTCGGCAGTTTCCGTGTATCTTCATCAGTTTTTGTATGCATATTGTGCCAAGTTGGGGCGCTGATTTCATGTAGAAATTACATTATCGCTCCTTAAAACCCCCTCTAAAACATTTAATGTTTTGACTTTTGGTTCTGACAGTACATATATAGTTTGCGCTTGTGTCAATGCATATTTTAATCAACAGAAATCCACGATATTAAACTGGCAATAACCACAAATTTGCAAATTTAATAAGTAAATTAAATTTTTATAAGTTAATACCCTATCCAATGGACAAATGCTATTCCGGTCGGCGCAGACCGGCTTGCCAAATGTCAGAAAAAGACGTCCTGTGTTTCCACCGGCTAGCCGGTCCCTAGTACTAGTGCACTCGCCAGATGGCGTGTCGAACCCCTTTCCTGTATAGACAGCGTGACGTCATAGCATCTTTTTCGTTGTCTAAACCTATTAGACCCCTAGTAAGCTGATAGCGGGGTCGGTGGGAGGGTCTTGTGTGTCCATTGGATAGGGTATTAACTTATAAAAATTTAATTTACTTATTAAATTTGCAATTTTATTGCGTTAATACATCCTATCCAATGGACAAATGCTGAATAACTACCACCTTAAGCTACTAGGGACTTAGCTGAACTCATAACAGAACTAACAAATTTTCTTTCAGGCCTGGGTCGACCTTGAGGTCAGACCCCTTAAGGCTACATTAGGTTACCGGAAACCGGTCAACCAATTTACCCCTCCCCCCCTTTTTTTAACAGATCTGCTCTGAGGTAGGGGAAGAGAGGGCTGAGTTCAGTCCCATAGTAAGAAGTAAGAAATAAACTTCCTGAAGGAAGCAAAGCAGTGTGTGGTGTGGACCTCCTGGTCTGAAAGCTCATAGCATAGGATCACAGTCTGCTTGATCCATGAGGAGATAGTGGCAGGTGAGATATCCTTGTCGAAACCTTTCTTGAAGGAGACAAAGACCAACTCCTTATTCTGCCTGATGTCTGAGGTCCTGTCCAAGTAGTAACGCAAGGCTCTGACCGGACAGAGTGACCTATCAGACTTGAGGGATCTATCCAGAGTTTGGGCCAGGGCTGGTATCACCACTGGGGCCACACAATCTGGACCCTCTTTGGCCAGCTGGTTCTTGGAAAGAAAGCTGGGAGATGGGTACAGGGACACCTTTGACCAGTCAGATTGGTGCCTGATATTTCTGTGTTGCCAGGCATGAATCTCACTTCTGTGTTTGCCTGAACCCAGGGCTAATAGGAAAACAGCCTTAAAGGTCAAATACTTCAAGGAAGCTTCCTTGATTGGTTCAAAGGGGGCCTTGGTCGGCTGGTGTAAGACCAAGGATAGGTTCCAAGAAGGGATACCCCTTCTACCCTTGGGTCTGTCTCTATGGAAACTATCCAGGAGGCGAGTGAGATTTTCATCTTTGCTGATGTTGAGGGTTGAATTTCCCAGTTTATCAGCAATGGCGGACCTGTATCCATCAATGGTGCTGGGCTGTAACTTCCTGTCCTCAAAAAGGTACATAAGGAAATCAGCAACCGATTTTACAGGGGGTGCCCTGAAGTCCACCTGATTAGTGAAAAAATGGCCCACTTTGCCTCATAGACTGATCTGGTTGATCCTCTTTGAGGAGCCTCAATCCTTGTTGCCACTGCTTCAGAGAAGCCCTGCTCCTTGATTGCTGTGGCTCTAGGAGCCATGCATGGAGATTTAGGTTTGTCAGATTTCTGTGAGGAATCTGATTGAAAGGTTGTGTCAACAGGTTGGGCAGGTTTGGCAGGCTCAGTGGGATCTGACTGGACATGGTCACTAGATCCCAAAACCAAGGCATATTGGGACACCCCAGAGCAATCAGAATGATTCTCTTGCAAGGTGAGTCCTGTAACCTCTCCACCACTTTGCCCAAGATGGCCGCTGGTGGGAAGGCGTATGCATCCAGATTCTCCCATGGCAGACTGAGTGCATCCACTGCTACTGCCAAGGAGTCTGGTACTGGTGACACGAACTGAGGTAACTTGTTGTTGAACCTCGTGGCAAATAGATCTATCTGAGGTTGGTGCCACCTGCTGCATATAGCTTGGAAAACCTCGGGAAGGAGGGACCATTCTGTTTGATAGCTTGTCTGCTACCACATTCAGCCGCCCGGGAATATGTCAGGCTTTTAGAGTTACTTGATGTCTGGTACACCAGGTCAAGATTCTCCATAGTAGGGCACAGAGGGTGCCCGACCTCATGCCTCCTTTCTTGTTTATATACGACATCACTGTAGTGTTGTCGGTTGCCACAAGTACTATCTTGTTTGCACAGAGGTCTTGAAACTCTTTTAAGGCAAGAAACACTGCCTTGAGTTCTAAATAATTTATATGCAGCTTGCTTTCTGGCAGTGACCAAGTCCCTCTGGCAGTGAATTCGTTTAAGTGAGCGCCCCACCCTTCTTTTGATGCGTCTGTAAAGATTTGCAGAGCATGTTTTATTGGGTGTAATGGTTGGCCTGTGAGAACATTGTCTTCCTGTAGCCACCATTGTAAATGAGGGTACAAGGATCTGGGAATTGGAATCACTTTTTCTAGTGACTCCGGTATTCTCCAGTGCTGCTTGAGATGCCACTGTATGGGTCTCATGTGTAGCCGGCCTAGATGAACTTGCTTTTCTGTTGCTGTTAGCAACCCTATCAGGGACATGAATTGTCGAACCGGACAGTGTGGCAGTGACATTATTTCTAATATTTTGTCCTGAAGGTTCTGCCACCTGTCTGGGGTCGGTCGGACCCGACCTGCCCTGAGGTCGAACTGGTAACCTACAAAATCGAAGATCTGCTTTGGAACCAGTTCTGACTTTTCCAAATTCACCAGCCAGCCCAATTTTTGACATATTTTTACCAGACTCTGAGTATGCTGAAGACCAGCCTGGTGGGATGTGGCTCTCACCAACCAGTCGTCTAGGTACTGGTGGATCCTTATACCCTTGTGACTGGCCATCAGTTTCACCTCCTTTGCTATCACAGTAAACTCCAAGGGTGCTGTGGACAGACCAAAAGGCAGGGCCTTGAACTGGTATGTCTGCCCTTGGACATGAAATCTCAGATATTTCCTGGACTGTTCCTGTATTGGTATATGGAAGTAGGCGTCCCTGAAATCTATTTAGGTGACCCACTCCCCTTGTTGGAGGGATGTCCTGATGGTTTCCGGTGTCTCCATTTTGAATTTCTCTGCCTTGAGGAAAAGATTAAGTTTGCTCAGATCTAGAATAGGTCGCCACTTGTTGTTGGGTTTTGGGACTAAAAATAGTCTGTTGAAAAACCCCAGGGAAGTTTGGTGTCTTACTAGTTCTACCGCATTTTTGGCTATGAGCTGATGTAATGCCTCCAGCAGGTAGCTGTTCCTGTGGGGATTGACATAGCAGCTGACAACCGTGGGTGACCTTGTGAGCCTTGGCCGGATCCGGAAGGGAAGGGTGTAACCCTCTTTTAGGATCTGAACTACTTTTGGGCCTGCTCCCTGATCCAGCCAACTTTGCCAAAAGTTCTGAAGTCTTACCCCTACAGGCAGATTTGGTGCAGCATTTTTGACATTCGTTACAGGTTGAACACAAGACAATTGAGTGACACAAGAAACACTTTTCACAGACTTTAATTTGCAATTTTTGTAATGACAACCTGCTGACCCGGGACTTAATTCTCTCTTTTGGGAATGCCCGGGTGCAGAATGAACATGTGATGCAACAGGAAGCTTTACATTTAAATTTAAACCAGTGTTTATTGTCTGTGGTATGCTCCCGGCCAGCAGTCGTGTCTGTAACTTGGCTACACAGTAATTGTCATTATACGACTGCTGGCCCTTGGCTGGTCGTGATGAGAAAGTGGTGGTACGACCTCTCCCTCTCTTGAACTGTTTCCTGCCAATGGTTTTCCAGGCGGGTTTCTCAGATCTGGGGTCCCGGTTAACCGACCTCTTGTCTTGCCTTTCATAAGGGTGGTACCGACCTTTGTTCTGTGACCCACCAGCATGTCCCTTGGACTCAAGCTGGGCTATATCCTCTTCTGCCCGCTTAATAACTGAGTCTGGAAACAAAGTTGAGATATGAAGGGGGGCTGACCTCAATGCTGTGAGGGTATCTGGCTTGATACCAGTTCTAAGGTGGCTCAAGTATGCATCTCGGCGTACTAGGGTTAAGTTACCCATAGTGATAAAAATGAACTCTGACAAGTGTTCCATTGACTTTGCAGCCGCCTGTGTAATGCTCGAATTAAAGTCCATCAAATAGGTCAGTTCCTCAGCTGCTGCAGATGCTTTGGACGAGCCCTTCCCTTTGTTTTCCGCCTTCAAAACCTTCAGCTGGTCCTTCATGTTCTGTTGTACCTTGAACAGACAACGGTTAAAACTGGCAGCTTGATTACATATAACTGAAGTCTCCCTAGCAGATCTCTCCCATCTGCACAGTGTTTCCTGTGAAATTCTGCGGGATGCTGGGGGAGAAGATGACAGTCCAGTGTATTTAGCTATTCGACTATAGCTACTGTTGAGCTTTGAAGCATCAGTATTCTAAGATGAAATGTGGGAAGTTTCAGCTTTGGGGTCAGTGTGGAGCCCGTACCATTTTGACTGTGTTTTGGCTGGTCTCAGAAAGACATCTTTAGCCAGGCCACCGGCTTCTGATCCACGGGAGGAATAGCCCTCAACCAAAGTTAAGTTCAGCTTGGCCAGTTTCCTGCATAGCCAGTCTTCAGTAGGCATTTTCACTGACACCTTTCCAGGAGTTACAGTCTTGGGCCCTGCGAAAGGGTTATCATCTGAGGTCGAAGCTGTACTGTCCATTTCCGGGATGTGAGACCAGCCCATGAATGAGCGGATACCCTGCATCGTATCCCTATAATTCTGCTCTTCTGACACTGGTTGGTCTGGGTCGGTTACAGGTTGATCCAGATCCTCAGATAACTCTCCTTCTTCAGTGTGTAAATCCAATGGTGGGTTATCCGACAACATGCTACCGGCCTCAGAAGAAAGACTGGAAGTGCTATCTCGCCTTGACCTGTGAAGAGCAGGGGAGCCGGTATCAGCCGGTTCCGATAACAGTGGCCGGTCGGTAGCAGCAGGTCGGTCAGAGTAAGGTCGGTGAACACCACCTTCCCTTGTAGACTGAAGATTTGTTGAAGGGTCGGATGTAGTTGTTGATGTAGGTCGGTTACCTTTGGTTTGACTGGTAGGCTGATGCACAGTAGCAGAGGAGCCCGGTCCAGTAAACCCTGCAGTGGAAGTCGGTCAGTGAGATCTAGCTTGACTGGTCGGCTGATGCTTGTTAGCAGAGAAGCCTGTACCAGAAAGCTTAGTTGTAGAAGTATGTTGACTGGTCACTGCTTGACTGGTCGGCTGATGCTTTTCAGCAGAGAAGCCAGTTCCAGTAAGCTTTGAAGTAGAAGGTCGGATGAAAGGTTCAGCCATGTTCTCAATATCATGAGGAGGTGAATGGGTCGGTGCAACTTTCACCTTTGAAGAGAAGGTCGGTTCAAAACTCTTAGCCATTATCAAAGCTTCCAGATGACTGAAGCGCTCCGACCATTTACTATCCAGTTCTGCAAATTTCTCATCAGTACTGTGTTTAGAAACCTTTGTAGAGGGAGATTTTTCTTTCTTACTGATCTTATTGTCTTTCTTAGGTTTCTTATCAGGTGGGGGAACTACAGCAGGAGATTTCACAGCTCCCTGCTCATCCACGACCCCAATAACAGACACGCTTGACGGGTCGACAAGTTGTTCAGAATCCTGGGAAGGGGTTGACTCAGTAAGCTTAGCTTCACGCTTTTCCTTTTTAAGCTTATAAGAAGGTGTAGCTAATTGCTGGCGTTGATGAGACGTAAGGTTATTACATATCTGGCAGTTAGACGTCTGTGGATCTGAAACACAAGGTTCCTTACCCTTTCCCTTGTCCCTGCATCGCGCGCAGTGAGAATGAGTATCAAAATTCGCCATAACGTGCCCACATTTCCCTCTACGTTGGCCAGGAGAAGACAAGATGAGTTGAAAACAAAATGGCAGTAAAATTACGTTGAAGTAATCCAATTAACTGTTGAAATTCTTAAAAGTTTTCTGGCAAAATAATATCCGTGTACACTAGTTCGCGCCAAACGAAAAAGATGCTATGACTTCACGCTGTCTATACAGGAAAGGGGTTCGACACGCCATCTGGCGAGTGTACTAGTACTAGGGACCGGCTAGCCGGTGGAAACACAGGACGTCTTTTTCTGATGTTTGGCAAGCTGGTCTGCACCGACCGGAATAGCATTTGTCCTGGATAGGATGTATTAATGCAATAAAAATGGAATTTGTGTCCAAGGTGTGCCAAGTTATGGCGGGAAGCAGTAGGTATGCAACATCATGGTGTGACCTTGATTTGATCTTTAACCTTGCTGTAGTGACCTTGACCTATAAAATCTTGTCCGGGCTATATCTCGGAAACCATATAGTTTAGGAAGTTGACTTGCTAGGGACATTACTTAGGGGTTGTAGGTGTAAAACATTTTGGGAGACCTTGACCTTTGACCTTGGCAGTGACCTTGAGCTTAAAAATCTTATCCGGGCTATTGGTTAAAGACATTGGTTAGGGGTATAGGTGTGCATCATGGTGTGACCTTTCACTTTGGCTCTGACAAAGTGTGTTCACCTGCCATATTTGAGACATGCTTCTCCTTTGAAAAAGATATATGGATTGCTACAACTGATTATTATATGTACTTTTACACAATTGTGCTGTTGACAGCTGTTTGCCCATTTATAAATTTTACAGCTTCATATTTTTTAGTTTACTGATTAATGCTGTCATCTTGCTATTGAATTGTCTTGTTTTAATACTTTATCTTACACTTTCTTTCTCTCAGACATAATTTTCTCTACTTCCCAGTAAACATTAGAAACATTTTTAAATGGTTTAAACGTTTACAAAACATTTTTGAAACCTAATTAAACCCTATCTTATGGTTTTCTAAATGTTTCCAAGTAAACGTTTATGCTGTGACATTTAAAAACATTTTATAAGCATTCTCTATACAAACGTTTTTACTGAAAACATTTATTAAACGTTTATAAAATAACTCAAGAAACTAGGTTTGACTAGAAATGTTTGTCAAACATTAATAAAATAGCTGGAGAAATGAATGTTTTGCAGTCTGGGACTACTGTTTTTCAGATGTTCAGCTGCTAGATTATCAATACCTGCAGATTTTGCATTAGGTAACTTGTTAATAAGCTTGGTGACTTCAGGTTTGGTAACAACATAGGAGGTTTTATATTGCATATCATTAAAGACAGATGAATCAAAGTATTTAGTCTTTACACTATTAAATAAGTCCCTGTAATGTTTCCTCCATATTTCAGCAATATCAGCCTCTCCTGAACAGTCATCAACAGATGTGGGCAAGTGAGGTCTACTATTAGAGGTTTTCTGTATGTCCCTCCAAAAGGTTTTTGATGACCCAGTAGGTATAAATTTTTCTGCAATAGCATTAGGTTTTTTTTGTTGTTCATGTCTTCTGCTCGATCTGAGACTATATTTGAAGAGGGCGCTTGATCTGCGCATAAGACTGAGAGCATTACCTGCACACGGTGAGCCTCCTTGACAGTAGAGTTCCAGCCTGGTAGACTTGAACATTTGAAATGAGATGGGTCATTATCATTAGATAACACTTCACATGACAGAAGCAGACACGAGATCATTTCTTCATAAAAGTCACTGATGGCATCAATGTGAGAGGAGTTCGAGCAGTTCATCTCTTTACATAGTATGCCATCGGAGGGTAGATGCAGGTTTTGAAGATACTGATCAGTGAGACTTTTATATTTTCCCCATATTTGAGAAGGAATTTTACTGAGGTCTTGACTTTTCCTGATATTATAGGAAAAGTTTTCACCTATGACAGTAGAATCAGAGTTCCCAAGACATAGACTGAGTGATAGTGGTTTGTGATCAGAACATATATAGTCATATAGAACAGACATATCATGGATTGTGTCAAAAACTTCACAACTGGTAAGGCAGTGTCAAGCCAGGATGTGGAATTCCAAGATGAGCTGAGAAAGGTATAGGTGTCAGGGGGAAGTCTGTAGTCTGTCAGCCAACAGAAGAGATTGATCATCTATGAAAAAGGTCAGATTGTTGGTATTATCCGAATTTCTGTCAAAATTAGTGTTAAAGTCTCCAAGCAGACACATGTAACCTGAAGAAATTCCTTCAATGATTGATTGTAGAGCACCAATACAATTTAAAAAGTTGTCAGTATTTTGTTTGGAATCATAGGGCATGTATACTCCAATTATGTAAAGATCTACATGAGCAGAATTGACTCCAATACCTGCTTTCCAATCATAGCCAAAATCAATAGGATTGACAAATTTTTCACATGTTTTATCCCACAGAAAGGCAACACCACCGAATTTTCGGCCCAATATTATCCCTGCACTAGGATCCACTGGAGAAACCCCAAATCCACTGAAGTTAGAATGAAATGTATTTAAGTTTTGAAGCTCTAGTTTATCTAGCCAAATCTCTTGCAGGCAGATAATATGGTGACTTTCGCATAGCTTGAAGATTTCCAGTTTGGAACTATGGAATCCTTTGCAGTTAAAGAGCAAATGTTAAGCTTATCCATTAGTTATGCTTTAGGGTGAAAAAATTTTCTAACAAGAACACCATCAGGCCAGTTTTCTGGAGAGAATACATTTGTGGAGTCTGTAACAACCATGTTTACTTTGAAGGAGGCATAACTCTCATGCCGAGTCTTCAACTCTTCACAAGTGAGCTGTGAGACCTTGAAGGTTTTGTGAATGAAGTCCTCAATATCTCTTGGAGTTGATTCTGGAGACAGTCTCTAAATAAACACACTAGATCGCTTCCCTTTTACAGATAGGGCACTGTCATTCTTCTTCCAATTATGGGAGAACGTCGCTTCTTTCTTTGAAGAAGAGTGAATCCATCGGTTAGTCACTTGGTTTTATCTCGGTAATTTTTGCACTGGAGACATCATTGGTTGTATCTTTGTTTGTGTTACCGGTCAGCAAGCCATCCTTCAAAGGTACTGGAAGGCAATGTAACACTTCTTTGTGTCGAGAAGGACTACCTTTACTTAATAAAACATCAGCATAAGTACTGTGGCTGGGATTAGTTGAAGAAGCAGCTTTAGCACACTGTAGCTTCTGCATATCTCGTCACCTTAGAACCTTGTATCTGTGACTTGCTTGCAGAGAGATTATTGCCAGCTAAAACACAGTCTATGGGCTGATTATGAGACAATTCCAGAGCATGAGACATTTCTGACACTGTAGTTCTAACTTGAGTAAGATCCTGTATTTCAGTTTTCATTTTATCAATGTCACTTTTCATAATAAGCAATTCATTTATTTGAGCTTTCAACACAGGAAACTCGACCAGTAGATTGTTCAGATCACTTTCTGTTTTCACTCCTATCCTCATTTCTTTCACTTGCTGCGAGAGTGTACTAAGATCAAAACATTCAAGGTCCAGTGCTGGAAGTCTTGGAAGATTGGCAGCTGTGAATACTGAAAGTTTATCTGTCGGTATCCTACCTATGAGGGCATATGTATCTGTAAGATGTTTCTCATTTTTCCCTGAACCAGTGCGTCCAGTGTTGCGCATAGGGGGATTTGCAGAATTTGCACATGTATCAAATAGTAAATCTTTGGCAGTTTTGACTTCATGGTCACTATAAAAGTCAACAGCAGTTTTTATGACCATTGACTGAGGCACTATATCCATTTTATTTTGGATGAAACATAACAGTCCATTGCAAATGTATTTTTTATAAACTACTTCATTGCCTGGCTTATTCTTTTGCTGTTTGCTAATTTGATTGTCAACTGTATCAGCAAATTTTTGCTTTACAATGGTATCTGATTCAGAGTCATTAAAGACATCAAGACAACCTATAACACTGAAATCCAGGTTATGAAAATTCTTGTGTCTGTTCTCCCATTGGGTTACTTCTGTAATTAAACTGTCAGAAATAAATTCATTGTTAACTTGTCTCCTAAAATGTTCACAACTAGGGCATAAATCTAATTCAGCATACCTGAAATGCACATCACTCCCATGAGCTTTACATGGACAATCAGTGTCAGGGGATCCCACACAACTAGGCATTTTGTTGAATTACACCAAATCAATTACTGTCATTAAAGTGCTAATTAGAAACAATTCAGGTATCCATTCCCTGTAAAACTGAGAGATTTGGTTAATTTTATTGTAATTGGAATTTTAATTAATAAAAATACTTACATAATCCCAACAAATGCTTACGTGACCTACCGTTCGGTCAAGGACACAATGTGTCTCGCCATTTTTTTCTACTGAAAGTACACAGTCACATAAACCCCAGCGGGCACCTGCTGGAGGTTATATATCCTCTGTAAGTTGTCATTCTTAAAATTTTTGACCCTACCCCTCAGAAGATGGTAGAGGGGAGGAGGGTGGGACTCTCCTTGTTGGGATTATGTAAGTATTTTTATTAATAAAAATTCCAATTACAATAAAATTAACCAATTTTATTGCATAAAAACGTACTTACATAATCCCAACAAATGCTTGAATGCAGCCCTGAGGTCCATGGTGGGTAGACTTCTGAGGACTGTCAAGTGCTATAGGAGAGTTCTTGAGTTAATACAGATACAAAAAAAGCATAGAAACAATATGTTATACTACAAACAACTGTAATATATTACATATAGTTAAATTATTATTATTATATTATTACAAGTACTGATAAAGTGATAAAGTAGTTGTAATAAACTAACTGAAAGGTACTCGCCCATATGAAAGCAGCATGCTGTACCATACATAAACATGATATATATGAATCCCATCACCCTGTCTGTACAGTTGTGCAGGGGTCAAAGGTCAGTTGCGCCCAGTTGAATAGAACTCCAACAGTCAGAGTGCAGCTGTCCCTCAAGCCATCCGTATGAACTTTGTCGTCATATCCAAATCATGTTCAAAGTCATAGTCTTAATCCAGTCCAGTCCAACTCCACATATCCTAAAAATAATAGTTGAACCTATTATTAAGTCTCAATTGTTCACTACATGTTGTGCCGATACAATGGGACCTAACTTAAAGATATTATCATTCTCCCAGCAAATGTCCTTCAACTAAAAATTTGTAAAGGTATTGTGGGACCTCCAGTAACAGGAGCTCAAGACCTGCTCTGAGGAGATACCTCCTTTGAAAGCAAGTGATGCAGCCATAGCTCTAACACCATGTGCTCTAACCTGAGTGACCTGTTGATCAGTCATATCTGAAGACTGGTAGCAAGTATGAATGGTCTGTTTGATCCACTGAGAAATGGTAATTCTAGTGATATCCTTAGAATAACCCTCCCTAGGTGATACAAAGAGAAGGGCCTTGCCCTTTCTCATGGATTTGGTCTTGTCTAAGTAGACTTTGAGGGCCCTAACTGGACAAAGTGACTTGTCCTCCACCAGTGAACTGTCCAACATGGTAGTAAGAGCTGGTATCACTACTGGTTTAATGGAGTCAGGGCCATCCGAAGCCAATTGGTTTTTGGCCAGGAATGCTGGAGAAGGAGAAACAGTGACCTCTGACCAATTTCTCCTTGAAGAGACAGAAGAGTGAGTCCAAGCATGTATCTCCTTCCTTCTTTTCCCTGAGGCTAAAGCCAACAGGAAAACTGTCTTGTAAGTTAGCCACTTCAAAGGAGCCTCAGATAAAGGCTCAAAAGGAGGTTTTGTCAAACCTAGGAGGGCCAAGGAGAGGTCCCATGTAGGAATGGACCTATTTGGTTTAGGTCTATCCCTGGTGAAGCTGGCAATAAGTCTATTCAGTTCTAGACTTTTTGAGATGAGTTCACCCTGTGAACCCAAAGCATCAGTGTTACGGTCACGGGCAAGCACGGTAGCAATTACCGGTTGTCTTTAAGTTGTAACAGAAAAAGCGAGAAGTTGAACTTAACAAATTTATTTAATAGTCAACAATAATGATTACAGTCAACTGGTATGCCCTTAACTAAGCACACTAATACAATAAGATCTAGCTGACCTGACCACTGAGATTAAGAATAAGTTTATCCGCCGTATCCAGCAATCTGTTCTCTAATCCGTCCTGTGGTATATTCTGTGATCTGTCCAATGTCATGTGGTCTGTCCTGTGATCTGTCCAATGTTCACTCACACACGGATATCTATATCTTGTGACCTGTCTCACACTCAACAACACAAAAGGTTCTTGTCCTGCTATTCTTTATATATCCAGTCACACAGAATGTCTGTCTGGAGATATTTAGAGAGTTAACACAACTGTACTGTCTGCTCCAAGATGTGGACAATGTCCAAAATGCAGTAAATTCACTCTCTGTTATATGAATGTACAATATCCAAAATATCCAAAGTACAATAAATCTGTCCAGATGATGTATCCAGTTCACTCCAGTAAAAGTTCACAGCAACACAAGTGTTATTATATTCCAAAACACAATAGCTCTCCTTATAGCCAGCGAATACAAAGTTCACTTATGGTCAGATGTACATTCCTTATATACATTCAAAGATTTCTCTGGAATTGTACAGAACCAACTCAAAAAGGCTTGAGCCATCTAGGCCAAAGGAGGAAGTTCTAGAAACTACTGGCAATTGGGTTTCCCCAAATCTAACATAACTACTGAGGGGGGATTTCCCCCAGTCTGTGAACAGATCAATAAACACTAAAACACAAAAGTCAATAACTCCCTTACTTTAAATGTCAACACACAAAAAGAACCAACAACACAATTATCTTTTATGACAATGTATAAACATAAAGCTTAAATTAAACAATGCACTAATATAGTGCCTAATATATGTAATATACAATGTACTAATATAGTGTCCAATATATGTAACACCTCCCCCCTTAAAGAAAAATTTTGGAAACCAAGGGGTTACAAAATTTTACAAGAGATTTTCACCAGGTATATACACACAGGTAATAACTTTTTACAAAACATATTTATCTAAATACAAAAGTAAAATTGATACCATGTATAACTTTTATAAACTTACTAATTACAGGTATATAAATCACACATTAAATACAGCTTCTGGACAGGGCGTATCCATGCGGACGCCATATGTTACTTTTTCAAAGTCCTGTTTATACACTGAATTCCTATCTTTAACAGTGTTTCTATTAATAGCCATCATAAGCTATGTTATACCTCTTTCGAAGTATGGCTTTACCATAGTTATTTCCCACATTTGGTTTGAATGTCTGTTATCACAGTTTTTAATGGTCTTTTGGAGAGTTTCTACTCTCCTTGCTACTGGGTATGACCCTAGATCTCTGGCCTGTAGTTTATTCATTTGGCCAGGTGATGACACTGAAGCCTTGCCTCCAGGATTGAAGATACGATTTTGTAATTTCTTATCATAAAGCATCTTCATTTTTGACTGAGAATTTTTCAAATTTTGTTGCACCAGCTCACAAGCCTTCTTCAACTTATCTCTGAACTTCGAGACATAATCTAACAGATTTAGGCTCTCAGTGTTCTCAGATAACCAATTTTCCTTCAACAGCTTGAGAGGACCACGGACTGAATGGCCAAAGACCAACTCAAAGGGACTAAAGCCTAAAGACTCTTGAACAGACTATCTAACTGCGAACAACAATAAGCTAATGCCTTCATCCCAGTCTTTTTCATTATCTAAACAAAATGTCCTAATCATATTCTTCAAAGTGGAATGGAACCTTTCAAGTGTACCTTGGGATTCTGGGTGATAAGCACTAGATTTGATCTGTTTGGCACCTAACTGAAATACAACCTGTTGAAATAGTCCTGACATAAAATTTGACCCTTGATCTGACTGGATCTCTTTTGGTAAGCCAACTAGAGTAAAGAAATTAACCAGAGCTTTTGAGATTTTGGGAGCTGTTATGTTGGTCAATGGTATGGCTTCGGGAAATCTGGTTGAGGCGCACATAATGGTCAAAAGATATTGGTTTCTGGATATAGTTTTTGGTAAGGGACCTACACAGTCAATTATCACTTTGCTAACTGGTTCCTCAAATGCTGGAATGGGTTTGAGAGGAGCTACAGGAATTTTTTGGTTTGGCTTCCCTACCATTTGACAAGTGTGACAAGTTTTGCAAAATTCTGCCACACAGTGCCGAATTTGAGGCCAATAGAAATGTTTGGTTATCTTGTTGTAAGTTTTGTTGATGCCTAAATGGCCACCCATTGGAGATTCATGAGCCAATTTTAATATCTCACTTTGGTACACTTTTGGCACAACAATCTGGTGTACTACTGACCATTCTTCAGATGCAGGGACATTTGTACACTTTCGCATAAGTACACCATTTCTGACATAATAGCCTACAGGGACCTTATCTAGCTCTACTGGTGGCAAGACCAACTTGAACAAAGGAGCTAATTCAGGGTCATTTTCCTGTTCTGAAATCAATTTTGATTTTGAAAGCGATACATCTTTGCAGTCAATTGGGTCTTGTTTTTCAGAATCTACCCTATCCTTGGGATTAGTATCACTAAAATTCTGCACATCATGGTCATAGTTGTTCAAGAATGTATCTGACAAATCAACTAAGACATCTGTAGATTGTTTACAATCTTTTGGTTCTCCTTGGGCCTTTTTGGCCATAGCTCGAGTCACAGCACAGGAGGGAAAAATACCAGGAATAACCTCTTCTAATTTCTCAGTGCTAACCAAAGTGATCGGCTTAGAAGTAACCTTAGGATCAGCAACTACCTTTCCACCTGCAAGATCATTTCCCAACAACAAAGATACCCCTTTAATGGGTAAAGTGGGCCTGGTACCCACAACAACAGAACCAGTAACTAAGTCTAATACTAACTTGACCTTATGCAAGGGAACGTTCACACAGCCTCCTTCAATACCTTGAGCAATGACACTCTCACCAGTAGATGTGCTTACACTCAATGGCAATACACCTTCTAAAAGTAAGGACTGAGTAGCTCCAGTGTCTCTTAATATCTTAATGGGGACCTGACTGGAACTACTTTCCAAGGATACAAAACCCTCAGACACAAAAGGTTTGAACTCTTCCCTAATAATCTCAGACTTGTCTAAACCAATACTAGACTCTGCTCTATTGGGATTTGAACGCCAGTTAGACTTGCTAGACACAAAGGCGTTGGGCGTTGCCTCCTTTTCTCTTCTCTTCTTTAAGAGCCAACAGTCAGACATAACATGCCCAGGTTTCTTACAATAATGGCACACAGGAGCAAAGGATCTGGGCTTCCTATCCTTACTCATAGTCTGATTTGAAGTTTGACCCTTATCTGAACTCTTTTCTGGAGCTACATTTTCAGATTTCTTTGCTATTTCTGGATAAGACTTTTTAGCAGGACCAAAGGACTTATTCTTGTTGAAAGTGGACTTGTGAGTTAGCGCATAATCATCAGCATAAGCTGCTGATTTTGCCAAATTTTCAACTTTCTGTTCATCTAGATAGGTTTTAATGTCATCACGAACACACCTTTTGAACTCTTCAATCAAAATAACTTGCCTAAGTTTCTCAAAGTCTGTACCTACTTCCCTAGAATTACACCATCTGTCAAAGTACACTTCTTTCTCATGGGCAAATCCAACATGAGTTTGACTTTCTTGTTTACGATAATTTCTGAATTTTTGACGATATGCTTCTGGTACCAACTCATATGCTTTCAAAATAGCATTTTTGACAGAGTTATAGTCCACACATTCAGAAATTGGCAAAGCCGTGTATGCCTCCTGGGCCTTTCCCCTCAAAACACTTTGCAGCAATAAAGGCCACTGGTCTATAGGCCATTTCAAATTTTGAGCTACTCTTTCAAAGTGTTGAAAGTACTTATCGACCTCTGACTCATTAAAAGGTGGTACCAGTCGCACATTTTTACCCAAATCAAATTTGGTAGCAATGGACTCTTCATGGGCAATTCTACGGGCATTGAGTTCTAAAGCTCTCATTTCTCTTTCATGTTTAAGCTCAAGTTCCTTTTCTCGCTGTTGAGCTTCAAGCTCTTCTTTTCGCTGTTGAGCTTCAAGCTCTTCTTTTCGCTGTTGTGCTTCAAGCTCTTCTTTTCGCTGTTGAGCTTCAAGCTCTTCTTTCCGCTGTTGAGCTTCAAGCTCTTCTTTTCGTTGTTGAGCTAGAGCTTGAGTTTCAAGCTCTTTAAGTCTTAACTCTCTTTCAATTTCTAATCGCCTGATCTCATATTGCCCAGAAGGTTCCATTGGTAGAGGCTTATACACTTCTAAACAACTATCAGGTAAAACATCTTCATCAACTAACTGTTCAACAATAAGCCTTTTAAGTTCATGTTTACGTGTTGACCTTTTCACCTCTAACTGTAACTCTTGTGCTATCTGCATTAACATATCCTTTTTAAAAGTTTCCAGAACTTCCATAGATGGTGACTGTACAAACTCTTTAGCACTAGCCATTTTGAGCACTGTCGACTGTAACCAATTACTAAATCAAACGGATTTTCAAAATGTTAATTGAACGGTTGATCAAATAGTTGTAATCAAATGGTTAGATCCCGGACGAGCCCCCAATTTTCCTGTTATGGTCACGGGCAAGCACGGTAGCAATTACCGGTTGTCTTTAAGTTGTAACAGAAAAAGCGAGAAGTTGAACTTAACAAATTTATTTAATAGTCAACAATAATGATTACAGTCAACTGGTATGTCCTTAACTAAGCACACTAATACAATAAGATCTAGCTGACCTGACCACTGAGATTAAGAATAAGTTTATCCGCCGTATCCAGCAATCTGTTCTCTAATCCGTCCTGTGGTATATTCTGTGATCTGTCCAATGTCATGTGGTCTGTCCTGTGATCTGTCCAATGTTCACTCACACACGGATATCTATATCTTGTGACCTGTCTCACACTCAACAACACAAAAGGTTCTTGTCCTGCTATTCTTTATATATCCAGTCACACAGAATGTCTGTCTGGAGATATTTAGAGAGTTAACACAACTGTACTGTCTGCTCCAAGATGTGGACAATGTCCAAAATGCAGTAAATTCACTCTCTGTTATATGAATGTACAATATCCAAAATATCCAAAGTACAATAAATCTGTCCAGATGATGTATCCAGTTCACTCCAGTAAAAGTTCACAGCAACACAAGTGTTATTATATTCCAAAACACAATAGCTCTCCTTATAGCCAGCGAATACAAAGTTCACTTATGGTCAGATGTACATTCCTTATATACATTCAAAGATTTCTCTGGAATTGTACAGAACCAACTCAAAAAGGCTTGAGCCATCTAGGCCAAAGGAGGAAGTTCTAGAAACTACTGGCAATTGGGTTTCCCCAAATCTAACATAACCACTGAGGGGGGGATTTCCCCCAGTCTGTGAACAGATCAATAAACACTAAAACACAAAAGTCAATAACTCCCTTACTTTAAATGTCAACACACAAAAAGAACCAACAACACAATTATCTTTTATGACAATGTATAAACATAAAGCTTAAATTAAACAATGCACTAATATAGTGCCTAATATATATAATATACAATGTACTAATATAGTGTCCAATATATGTAACAATCAGCAATTGCTGTTCTGTAGCCAGTAATTGTGGCTGGTTTGAGATTTTTAACTGTGAACAGGTAGTTTAGAAACTCGGCTACCTGGGGAACAGTTGCTGAGGTGATGTCCACCTTATTCTGTGAGCACCATTGCCCATAAATGGTCCACCTTGATTGATAGACTTTTCTTGAGGATTCCCTCTGAGGTGCCTTAATTCTTTCTGCCACCTCAGATGAGAATCTTCCAGAATTGGATTCCTGGAATCCAGAAGCCACACATGTAGGTTCAGGTACTCCACGTTGTTGTGGAACCTGTTGGAATGTGGCTGTTTCGGTAGTGTCTTCCAATGAGGGAGCTGTAGGGGTACCCTGGTCAAGAGATCCACCAGATCCCAAAACCATGGCATCCCTGGCCACCCTGGGGCCAGTACTATCATCCTGTATGGGTATGTTATTATTTTTTTTATTACTTGTGGCAGGATGGCTACTGGATAGAAGACATAGCCATCTAGGCCTTCCCAACAGATATTCAATGCATCTATTTGCCAAGCCTTTTTGTCTGGGACAGGAGATACATAAATTGGAAGTTTGTAATTTAGATGAGTTGCAAACAGGTCTACCATTGGTGTGTGCCAAACTCTGCAAATTTGGTTGAATATCTGTTGATGAAGGGACCACTCTGTTTGTATGACCTTGTCCCTTTGTGATAGGGAGTCTGCTATCACATTTAGGGATCCATGTACATGTCTTGCTCTTATTTGGATCCTTCTGGAATTTGTGAATGCCAGAATTCTCCAGATAAGAGCACACATTTCTATGGAATGTGTGCCTCCTTCTTTGTTCAGATAAGATACTACTGTACTGTTGTCTGAACAGATGAGCACTCTTTGACCTTGCAAGTGCTCCTGAAACCCCTTTAGGGCTATGAGAACAGCTTTTAGCTCCAATACATTGATGTGAAGCTGAGCCTCCTTGTTTGACCAGAGGCCACTGAGAACTATTTCGTTTAAGTGAGCTCCCAGCCTTTTTGGGAGGCATCTGTGAATACCAGTGTGTTGTGAATATGAGGATGTATAGGACCACCTGCCATAAGATTCTGTAGATTCTCCCACCATTTGAGATGATTCAGAAAATTCCCTGTTACTGGGATCCTTTTGTCCAGTGACTGGGGAAATTTCCAGTGTGACTTTAGGTACCACTGGGAAGGTCTCATGTGTAACCTTCCCAGTGGTGCTGTTTTTTCTAAGGAAGCTAATGTCCCAATGAGTGACATGAGCTTTCTTGGAGTCAAGACTAATGACTTTCTGATGGAAACAGTCTGAACTTTTAACCGATCGAGTTTCTTTTGGGTTGGAAAGATCAGACCCCTCTGAAGATCGAAGTGATAGCCCAGAAAATCTAGTTTTTGTGTGGGAACCAATTCCGACTTTTGAAAATTGATAAGCCAGACTAGTTCTTGGACCAATTTCACTAAATTTTCTGAATATTTGAGACATTGTTCCTTTGTTGGTGACCGAAGAAGCCAGTCGTCCAGATATTGATGGATTCTGAGGTTCCTGGCTTGAGCTATGAGTATTACCTCTTTCACAATGCGAGTAAACTCTAGGGGAGTGCGACACCAAAAGGGAGTGCCCGAAATTGTAAAACCCCCTTTTTGTTTCAAATCTCAGATATTTTTGAGATTGTGGATGAATTGGAACATGGAAATAAGTGCCTGTGAGGTCTATCGAGGTGACCCACTCCCCCTTTCGAATCGACTTCCTGATAGATTCAGCTGTTTCCATTTTGAATGTCGGTACATGTAAATGGTTGTTTAACATACTTAAATCTATCACTGGTCTCCACCGTTTCATGGGTTTGGGTACCAGAAATAGTCTGCTGTAATATCCCAGAGTTGTGGGTTTTCTGACATGAGTTATCGCCTTCTCTAAAAGCATGGCCTGACCTGCCTAGTGGAGGGCGCCATCTTTGTTTTTGTTGTGATATTCGCTCAAAATGAGCGGAATTTTTGACAATTTTGGTAGAATTTTGAAGTCGAGATGATAACCATGTTGTAGTAAACTTACTACTCTGGGATGCGCGTGATTTTTTGCCCATACCTGCCAAAACTCCTGCAATCTTGTCCCTGGAAAGTCACTTCCTCTTTACGCCTCTGCCTCCTCGCGATGCGTGCGCAGAGAAGTGGTTGTAAGAGGTGTTTGGCTACGTTCTTTTATCATGAAACGACCTGCTGCCTTCCTGAGATGATTTGGGATGTGAAGAAATCGAAGTTCTTGACAGAATCTCTGTATGACTTGGTATCAGATTCTTTCATAATGGACAACCTTTTGATCATATTGTCCTCTACCTGGGACAAAATATCTGAGTTGAAGACCTCCTGCTGGCCAAAGTGGTCTGTACGTAAATTTGCTAAGTCCTTAGGTCCTAACTTGGAACTACAGTCCTTCAATAAACTGTCCCTCCTTGCAAGGAGCATATTGGAGGCCAAAGTCATGTTTTGCTTCAGAACCGTGTCCAGAGCTATCTCTAAGGAGGAAGTAACTGAAGCCTGGAGTTGTGAATATTTAATCATGAGATCTGCTGATTCTTTGACAGTGTCCAGATCTTCTGAACTTCTAACTTCAGTAGCTAACACCTGTATCCTATTATTGAGCTCGTCAATGGCCATCTTGAACCATACTACATGGCCTAAGATTTGGACATTCTCTCTGCAAACTGTCTCCTGAATGATATGTTGTTTAGAAGGCACAGCGATGGAGGCTGATAAAGATTTCACTTTAGCTATATTGAAGTAAGAGTCAGGCAACTTAGGAGCTCTCAAAGGCATATTCTGAGGAGAAGTAGTGTAATATATCATGTCAGGTCTCTCAAAAGCCAGAAACTGACCCTGAGACAAGGATTCAGAGCTGGACTTGTCTTTTACTGTGGTTCCAGATGCCTTCCTGAACCTGTAGTCCCACATGGACTGGATATCTTGAACAGGAGGTAAAGCCAGATTTTGTTTTCTCACCACCTGCTTGGAGGGCTTCTTGTCACTTCTTGCCACTCTACTTGTGGCACCTCCAGGTCAAGGAGACCTCTGATTGCATTCAGCATCTCTACACAGGAGGGATCCAACTCCAGTTGATGAATATCTGCCTCACCTTGAGGAGACCTAGATCTGTGTCGTTTCCTAGCAGGTAAGGTCGAATCTTCATCAGACAGCTCCCCTTCTGATGGCCGAGGTCTCGCCTGGGAGGCAGGGGCACACATACCCTGCTCCTGAGAGGGAGGAAGAACCTTATGAGAGGATGTAGGTTTGTCACTGTGCTTGAACTCCTCAAACTGAGAAGCCAGGGACGCCAACTGATTGTTCATAGCTTTGATCATATCTTGAAGTGAGGAATCAGGAGTGGAAGAAGTAGACTGTGAAGCTTTAGAAGGGGTTGGCTCATCCAACAGAGAATCATCAAACTTCTCAGAAGTTTTGCTTTTAGAAGATTTCTTCCTGTGAGGAATTTTTAAGCACCTGCACAGATAGTGCACTCTGACTCCTTACCAGTGACACATTTGTCCATCCCTTTCTTGTCGTTCCTACATTTAATGCATGCTTGATGGTTATCCCAAGGCAGCATTTCACATGAACATTTGGAACATTTTCTTTGTTTTCCAGACATGTTGAAACTTTGAAGCGCCAAAAAGAACGCGTGTGCACGACGGCGGTCAAAATAAGAATGACAACTTACAGAGGATATATAACCTCCAGCAGGTGCCCGCTGGGGTTTACGTGTGTACTTTCAGTAGTAAAAAAATGGCGAGACACATTGTCTGTGTCCTTGACCGAATGGTAGGTCACGTAAACATTTGTTGGGATTATGTAAGTACATTTTTATGCAATAAAAATGTCTTCACTTTTTCAAGAAAGAACATCTGTTTTATATCTTTTTATAAATTTCTAATTGTACACATAAATGGTACCATCATATATTATCCAGACATGGGGTCAAATGCAAATGCATTTAAATGCATTTTAAATACTTTTCGAAAGTATTTGCATTTGAAATTTTCAAATGAAAAGTATTTGCATTTGAAAAAAAAATGTCAAATACTTTTCAAATACTTTCAAACACATTTTGCAAATAGTATTTATTCTGGAAGTGACTGAATTTGCTGTTTTTAAATTTTTTTTTAGCAAAGTTATTCTTATTAATAATATTAATGTTATGTATGAATGAACTCAATTTAATTTGAATTTTTATAAGCACTTTTATAAAAGTAATAAGTTAAAAATATGTTATCTCATTGACTTATTGGATATTACTAATATTATAAAAACGCCTCTTTGAAGATATTTAGCTGATAAAGAAACATTATATCAAAGACTGATCTTTTAAAGTGATATTGCAATTAACATAAACAAGTCTAAAACCAAACCATTGCCCTGTTTATACAAAAGCAGGTTACAAGTGGTAGTCCCATCATTGTAGATTTGTGTAAAAATACATAAACACAAAAAAAAACATTTAGTAAAAGGTTACTGGGAAGATTCAAGATGTCAGGAAAGATTAGGCCTAATGTTAGACAACACTCTTTTGTTATGAATATACCTGGTGAAAAAGGAAAGTATTGTGTGAGGTGAAAGCGTTGCTCTACTGAAGTCAGTGGCTCAACAAAAGCAACCACTAATCCCCTCACTTAAAGGTTAAAATCTTAAGTATTTCTTATAAATGTTACTGGAATGTGGAAGTTCAGTCCTTCATAAAAAATTACTCTATTAGAAAATAAATATCTTAGAAGTTCATGAAATAATTTTAAAATACAATCTTTTTGAACATTGTAATTAATTTTTTTCTACAGATTTTTTAATATATAATACCATTTGTACTTATCACCACTAATTAGAGGTTCGCCAGACTTAGAGACTATTGATCCATGATCCGTTGAATAATGTCAATTAAACCGTGATTTATTCAATGTTTTATACAGATTTGACATTGAATCTGTAATGCTATTCCCTAATTAAACCATGACTTGTACAATGCTTTAACCAGATTTTTTTTTGAATCTGTAATGAATGCCTGGAACCACTATTTTTATCTTCCAACATCAAAGAAACCCTGAAAAGAACTACGGCATGACACAATCAACACATAAGCTTAAAGTATAGGAATGTATACTGGCAAGGCCCCGCTCACTCACACATTTCTATTATTTTGTTTCCAGAGAACATTTAAAATCTATTTTGTGTGTTTTACAACTTTTAATCTCCACTTAATGTCTGTTATAATTTTCACAGTTAATTTTTTCATGTATGCTAACATATAAAACTTAGAGTATTTGAAAGTACATGTATTTGAAAAAGTATTTGAACTACTTTTGAAAAGTATTTGCATTTGCATTTGAAGAAAATAAAAGTATTTGCTTTTGCATTTGAAAAACTGAAAAGTATTTGCATTTGCATTCAAATACTTTTGAAAGTATTTGACCCCAAGTCTGATACTATCCATTATACAGATTGTAGTCATATATTTTTATCAGTTTACATAAATCCTTTCCTTCATAATAATAGCCTTTTTCCAGAGTGAAAAAAAAATGTGTGTCTCTCTGCCAAATTCCAATTAACTTGTTTGATAAGCAGTACACAAAAAATGTTTAAACAACATTGCTTTTCAAATGTTTTAAAACCATTCCATCAAAAACATTTTTTAAACCTATATTTTTAAACCTTCACCTTCAAACATGTCCAAACAAAGATGGTGGTGAGCAATAATAGGAGATTTTAGAGGACTTTGTCAAAAATTGCCCCATATGTCATCCCTAAAAGTAGGAATTGAATGGGGGCACAATTTCCAAGCCACTATCTTACAATTTTAGACATAAAAATAATATTTTCAATAGTAAGCAACCATATAAAGATATTGAAATTTACCTCTGACCCCATTATTATTCAGACATTATTATGTTCATTTATAACGTTTTTCTAACATTTATCATTAAGCGTTTAATAAACGGTATACATAAAACGTTTTAAAAACATTCTATTAGAAATGGTTTTCATACCCATCATTTTTTAACCTTTGCCAAACGTTTCCTTTCAAATGTTTGCAAAACCCAAAAATGTTTACTGGGTTAAACATTACTTGCACCTTTATGTGACTGACACTGCTCTGAAAGTATCCTGACCTGTGTACTGTTTCACTACTTATCTCATGGTACTGAAAACTATTTCCTCAGCCTGTAGGGTATGGGCATCTCTGATACTATTTTAGACCTTAAAAGTTTCTGAGATATTGGTTGGACAAACCTTTAAAGGTCAATACAGCAAGGACAAAGGTCAGATTAAGATCACACTAAGATCACGTATTGCACACCCACACCCCCAAAACAAGGTCCAAACCAAGTATGAACTTTCTATATCTCACGGTTTGTGAGATATAGCACAGACAAGATATTTAATTTCCAACTGCCCACCTTGAAACAATACCAGCGCAGCCTTCAAAAGCAGTGGGGTAAAAATATTTAAAAGCAGTGCTTATATTGGATGCATAATGCAGAAGTATATTTAACTATATGTTTCATTAAATAAAATTATTTTTTTTCCCATGGTCATTACATCTGTTGTAATAGAAAGAATGCAAAGAACTCATGTGAGATTGCTCATCATTTTCACTTAAATATAAATGCTGAAGTGGCTTTTGATTACCAAGTTGGTGAGTCATGTGGCTCTCTGGTTTTGTATTCGAAAACATCTTGTTGCCACATATGGGATTCACAAAGTATCTGACCTGATATGCCCTCAGCTGTTGACAGCTGCATAAAAGTGTTGGGCTCCAACTCGCAGCAGGGGCGAGTTGTGGCAAACATCTCGAGATGTACTGCCACATTTTGAGTGGGTGCTGTGCCAACTTAATCCAATAATTCAACCTAACAGAGCTTACTCTCTATGGAAGAAATTATGTAGATAATCAAAGGTGATTGTGCAGTGACTATTTTATCATATTATTTTGGCTGATGGTTCTTAATTGCATTTAAGGATTTCTCAGGCTTATTTGATGTTGAATTTTTACTTAAATAAGAAACCTAAGGGGCCACTACCATGATTGGCATGTGTCTTGATTGCCATTAAGTTTTCAGATTTCTATCTCCCGCTGGGCTTTAGCCCCAGAGGGAGATTATACAATGCATCATGTGTGTACTACAGCTACAGATTTTTTGTCAATTAATTGTCCTAATAAATTTTCATGCCCTTGGTTTTGTGGACTTAGGCCTAAAGATAAGTGAGTAATAGCACTTTATGTTTTGTGGTCCACCAACCTTACATTTTGCAGTACTTTACCTCTGCAACCCCACTTTACATTTTGCAGTCTTTACGTTTTGGTAAACAAATTTGGTAAAATATCTATAAATGAATGAGATATTAAGGTTTATGCAAAAACATGAGGAACGGACGGACGCACGGATGGACGGACGCACATACGGAAGGCGTTTTATAATCTCCCGACAACGGCCTCGTCCAACAATAGCACAATTTATAGCTTAAAGTGAGGATTATTTTTGTGAAAATAATCTGTAGTTGTTTTAGCATAGGTGCATTTTCCCCTTTACACTTTGCAAATACACTTTACAATTTTGCAGTACTTTACGTTTTGCAATTTTACATTATGCAACCCCACTTTACATTTTGCAGCACTTTACGTTTTGTGGTGCAACACCTAAAGGTAAGTGAGTAATATCAATATCTGCTACTTCGAGTAAAGGACTCCTAACTCAAAAAGTATTGCAGTTAGAGTTTTTTCTTCAATTATGTTGTTCAGCTACTTTGTCCTTAGCTGTATGATGGTACATAGTTTGGGGTTCCATTGCATGCCATAAGTGAGTAATAGCTATTTTCTTATTTGTAGCAAAATAATGAAGAAGTAAATGTCAAACAACTTCAAAAGTATTAAAGTTAGGCAAATCTTTTCAAATATGTTATTCATCTACTTTTTCATAAGCTATCACATAATAAAGTTTGAGCTCTGTTGCACATTGTACAGCTGAGTAATAGCTACTTTGAAATTCTTACCATTGAGTAAAGTCTTTGTAACGCCAAAACTATTGCAGTTAAGAGTATTTTCCTAAAATATGTTGTTAATCTACTTTGTTCTTAACTATAAGATGGCATAAAGTTTGGAGTTTCATTGCATCCCATAAGTGAGTAATGGCTATTTTCTTATTTGTAGCAAAATAATGAAGAAGTAAATGTCAAATAACTTCAAAAGTATTGAAGTTAGGCAAATCTTTTCAATATGTTATTCATCTAGTTTTTGATAAGCTATCAGATAATAAAGTTTCAGACCTGTTGCACATTGAATAGCTGAGTAACAGCTACTTTGAATTCTTACTGTTGAGTAAATCCATTGTAACTCCAAAACTATTGCAGTTACAGTATTTTCCTAAAATATGTTGTTCGGCTACTTTTTCCTTAACTATAACATGGTACATACTTCAGGGTTCCATTGCATGCCATAAGTGAGTAATAGGTACTTTCTTATTTGTAGCAAATAATGACACAAGTAAATGTCAAATATCTTCAAAAGTATTAAGTTAAGCAAATCTTTAGTGTATGATAGTGTAATATAGCTTTTCTTGTGAGATGGAGGCATATCTAGAAGTAACAATAAGCAAGAGGCACTTTAATGTTTGACTACAATACTTTCAAGGATAAAAGGCATTTACTCGTTTTAGTAGCCATTAGTCTGCCATCCAAAGAGCCACTGTATCATTTCTGCAAATTCACTATCTGGTAGATCACCCAAAAGTAGGTGAAGGACTTATTTAGGAGAAATTGCCTATGTGCAATACTTTTAAAGATAAAAGGTATTTACTCATTTTAGTAGCTGTTACTCAGCTATGCAAAGAGCTATAGTTCTGCAACTTCACTATGTGATAGATCACGCAAAAGTAAGTGAATGACTTTAGTGAATGATTTTAGTTGGTATGACTCGGCTATGTAAAGAGCTACAGATGTACAACTTCACTATGTGGTAGATCACCCAAAAGGTGAATGAGTTATTCAGAAGAAATTGCCTATCTGTAACACTTTTAGAGATAAAAGACATTTACTCATTTTAGTAGCTGTTACTCAGTTATCCAAAGAGCTACAGTTCTGGAATTTCACTATGTGGTAGATCACCCAAAAGTAGGTGCATGACTTATTTAGAAGAAATTTCATATCTGCACTACTTTTAGAGATAAAAGACATTTACTCATTTTAGTAGCTATGACTCAGCTATGCAAAGAGCTATAGATGTGCAACTTCACCATGTGGTAGATCACCCAAAAGTAGGTGACTGCCTTATTTATCACTGAAATTGTATCTTGGACCGTTACTAAGATAATTAATTTTTGCTTTTTATGCAGAAAATCAATATGGCCGCCAAAAAGTGGCGGGAAAACATTTTTGGCAAAAAATTGCAGATGACTCTTTCTACACCCTGTGAGTCAAAAATTTCGTCGAAATCGCTCTATCTCGCACCGTTTCTGAGATAAACGTGTTTTTGCATTCTACGCAGAAATTCAAGATGGCCGCCAAAAATGGCAGGAAAACGATTTTTGGGAAACAGTTACAGAGGAATCTGTGTATACCCTGGGGGTCAAAAATTTCATCGAAATTGCTCTATCTCGCACTGTTTCCAAGATAAACATGTTTTTGTATGTTACGCAGAAATTGCCGTCGTCAAAAATGGCGGGAAAACAATTTTTGGCAAAAAGTTGCAGGTGACTCTACACATGCCCTGTGGCCCAAAATTGTAGAAATTGCTCTATCTTGAACCGTTTCCGAGATAAATACATTATTGCATTTTACGCAAAAATTCAAGATGGCCACCAAAAATGGCGGGAAAAATGAATTTTGGCAAACAGTTGCACATGACTGTGTATACCTTGCGGGTCAAAAAATTTTTCGGAATCACTCTATTTCGCACTGTTTCCATGATACATAAGTTTTTGCCTTTTACACAAAAATTCAAGATGGCCACCAAAAATGGCGGGAAAATGATTTTTGGCAAACAGTTGCACATGACCCTCTGCATACCCTGCAGGTCAAAAATTTTGTCAGAATCACTCTATCTAGCACTGTTTCCATGATGCATAAGTTTTTGCATTTTACGCAGAATTTCAAGATGGCCACCAAAAATGGCGGGAAAACAATTTTTGGCAAACAGTTGCAGATGACTGTGTGTATACCGAATCGGTCAAAAATTTCGTCGGAATCACTCTATCTCGCACCGTTTCCGAGATAAATACGTTTTTGCATTTTACGCAGAAATTCAATATGGCCGTCAGAAATGACGGGGAAACCATTTTTGACAAAAAGTTGCAGATAAATCTAGACACAACCTGTGGGTCAAAAATTTCGTCGAAATCGCTCCATCTCTCAAGGTTTTCGAGATAAATGATATTTTCCATTTCTGCCAAAATTCAAGATGGCGGCCGAAAATTGGAAAAGTCTAAACTTTTCAGAGGTGCAACAGGAGTAGCCTTATAACCCTAGGGGTCTGAAATTTGCTCGAAATCACTCTATCTCTTACGGTTTATGAGAAAAATGATATTTTCCATATCCGCCACAATTCAAGATGGACGCCAAAATTCCAAAAAGTCTAAACATTTCAAAGTCCTAGTGGAGTAGTCCTCAATACACTGGGGGTAAAAAATTTGCCTGAAATCTCTCTGTCTCTTGTGGTTTTCAAAATAACTGGCATTTTCCATTTGTGCCAAAATTCAAGATGGCGGCTGAATTTCAGGCAAGTCTAAATTTTGAGAGGTCCTAGAGGAGTAGTCCTTAGTGCCCTAAGGATAACATATTTTACAGCAAACCTCCATACGGAATACTTTTGAACTAAAGAGTGACGTACTCAGTGGCAAAATGTCAAATCAGCAATTACTCAGTTGGCATTATAGTTAGAGCTCTGACAATGCGTCATGACACAGAACATGAAAAAGTAGATAAACAACATATTTGACAAAAAAACTCTAAATTTAGTACTTTTGAAGTTACAAGCAATTTACTCATTAGCAAAATAGCAAAGCAGCTATTACTCAGTTAGCTGTGGAGCTATAGCTCTGAAAATTTGCCATGGCACAGAACATCAAGAAGTAGCTGAACAGCATATTTGATAAAAAAACCTATAACTTGAATACTTTTGAAGTTACAAGCGAGTTACTCATTGGCAAAATGAGTATAAGTCTGGTGGATACAATAATCTAAAAGTAGTAAATGATATGTTATTAAAAACCCAATGATTAACATATTTGAAAAGATTGGCCCACCAATTTCAAAGTAGCTATTACTCATCTATTAAATGTGCAACAGGTTTGAAAATTTATTATCTGATAGCTCATCAAAAACTAGATGAATAACATATTGAAAAGATTTACCTAACTTTTATACTTTTGAATATATTTGACATTTACTTCTGTCATTATTTTGCAACAAATAAGAAAATGGCTATTACTCACTTATGGCATGCAATGGAACCCTGAACTATGTACCATCTTATGGCTAAGGACAAAGTAGTTGAACAATATATTTTAGGAAAATACTGTAACTGCAATGGTTTTGGAGTTGTAATGGATATACTCAACAGTAAGAATTCAAAGTAGCTATTACTCAGCTATCCAGTGTGCAACAGGTTTGCACCCACGCACACACATGATGCATTTTATAATCTCCCGCCCGGTGGGAGATAATTAATACACACATATATGAAATACAATGTGTTTTAATATTGTTTTCTATTTATGTAACTCCAAAAACAATTATATATTGCTGTGTTAATAATGATTCTGATGTTTTATCCATTTACATATTATTTGAAACCAGTGTAATTTTATATTTTACTTTATGTAAGGCGACATTGTGTTCTATACCAGTAAACATTTGTATATCACTAAAGTAAAAGAAAATTGTGTCCTATCTCAATGAAAATACACATGGACAACCACTATTTCAGATATTTGAAATAAGTTTATTTATTATTGAAGTGACTGTATTATATCTTTCATGAAGTAAAACTCCCAAAATAACCTTGTTAAAGATATCAAGCTCTCTTTTACTGACTGATAAAAAAGACATTAAATGTTTTCTTTTGTTACAGATTTTTCAATATAAATGGAAAAAGCTTATCATTTATTTACAATATATAAACTTATCCTGTTTAGAAAGATACCACAAATCATGTTTACAAGTTGCAGTTTCTGAAATATAGTTAGTTAACAAATAAAATATGACATATGTCTAGTACCTGAATTACAATTGAAGGTCTGCCTTGTATACCTAATTAGTTCTAGTCAAAAGTGAGTGTAGCCAATTACAATAGAGGATTAAGTTGGTCCAGCCATCATCTTAAGATAGAAGCCACATTTGGAGTCAATAATTGGCCAATCAGAAGCCATGTGGTCACTGACCAGCACTGGACATTCGGGGATTAAGTTGGTGCAGCCACAACTTAAGATGACGTGCACATCTTGAGACGTTTACCACAACTCGCCCCTGCGAGATGGCGCAAGGAACTCGAGTTGTTCCCTGCCGCGAGTTGGCGTCCAACAATACCATATACTTGGACCTTCTGTTTAACTTAGACAATTGTTGAAGTAGAATATGTCACAGAAAACTAGATTCTGTCGACTTGACATCAATATATCCCCCAGACAGGCAATTTTTCAATCCACAGGGCTGCAGGGGTTGATTTGGTATTTTCTTTGTGCTACAATTGCTATGAACCATTCTGTTTATTTTTTAGTGTTCCCTTTTTCAAAGTATTTAAATGGTTCTAAAGTAGCCCAAAACCAAAGTTACATTTTTTTTTAATATTTCTATATAAATGTTCATTTTAGTTTTAATACATAAAAAAAAATAGAAATTATATCTAGTTCAGTTTGAGGTTAGTTACAACTGTTTCTACATTACAAGGCAAAGTATGTGAAAAATGTAGATCAAGTCCCCAGGTTGGGTCTTGAGGATCCTTATAAACAGTTTTAATGTTGACTTCATGCCTTGAATTTTACCATGTGTAAAACTGAAATGTATTTCCCCAGGTGAATTTGTAGCTGGATAAGCTAGTAAAGCTACGTTAAAGTGTCAAAAGGTGCATAAAATGGGTCCCTGTGGGTGTTTTAAAGACCTTACCATGACCTTAAAATTAAAAATACAGACCAACTTTTTTTACAAAGATAACTACAGAAGCTATTTCTAGCTATCTGGTACAGTTTGAGTTTGTCACACTTGCCATTTCCAGGTTACAAGGTAGACTTTATGAAAATGTTAAAAAAAGTTACTCGGGTTGGGTCTTTATGGCCCTGGTACACAGGTTAAATTTCCACTTAAAGCCTAGTAAAACCCATATGTTAAAAGAACATACAAATATATTCTTAACTATTACCTGGATAAGCCACAGAGAACTACAGGGGTGAAAGTCACAAAAAAAAATCGTAAAATTGGTCCCTGCTGGAATTTTTTGGAGATCTTAAGGTGACCATAAAGCTACGATCTCAATTTTTCCACAAAGATCCTATATAAAGGTTATATCTAGTATTGTTTGAGCCTGGTGAGACTTGTGTCAAGTTACAAAGCAAACTATGTGAAAAGTGTAGCAAAAAGTCTGCCAGATAGTTAAATGTCAACTTGAACTGTCGACTTTTGACATAAAAGAGAACACATGAATATATTCTGAGATGACATTTAGTTGGACGAGTCTTACAGTTTGAGGGCTACAGGGGGCTAAAATGGCAAAAAAATTTAAAAATTGGTCCCTGTGGCCATTTTCAGAGACCGGTAACCTTAAAGTTAAAATTATACTTTTAATTTTCCGGACAAAATTACCAAGAGAATTTACATCAGGTAAAGCTTGGGACTAGTCAGACTAATCACTTCTAAATTACTGCGCAACATGTTTGAGCAATGTAGAAAAAGTACCCAGGTGGGGTCTTTATGGACCTCTTACGTATTTTAAACTCATCTGAAAAGCTGGATTTCTGGCATATGTCAGGACACATTAATGTGTTTCAGGTAAAACTGAAGTTGGATGAGCCTAGTTGGTTGAGCATAGTTTGTGACCGAGAGGGTTTTCCCAAAGATCTATTTTTAACCTGAAGGTGGCCATAATCTGACTGGGTTAAAATTATCCAATCGGAGCTAAATTATTTCATAACAGAGATAGACTATGGTATTTTTTATTCAAAAAGTTCTTTCACCTCGAAGAGGGGGCAAAGGTCAAATCCAAACCCACAAAAATAAATACAGTTCATGCTTTCCTATATGCTGTTTTGACATCCCAAAAATCCAGGAGAAATAATCAGCAAGATAATAAGAGGTTTTCAAATTGGAAATCTAAAAATCAATAAAAATGGCCGACTGTCTTTTTCTGATATCTCTTCCAACATGAACTTTGATCAAGAATTTCAGACTTAAATTTTGCCTGTCAGATTTTACCACTGAAACATTTTTTTTTCCAAAATAAAAATGTTCTCAAACACTCCAGATCAAAGCACTGAAAAGTATGGAATGTGTTAAATGGAGCTGAAACCATTTTAGAGGAGCAAATCATTTGTCATCAACAAAAATGTCCATTACAAAACTGCTATTTTTACCATGGGAAGATGCTGATTTCATGTTAAGGGGGAAGAATCATGTTATTGTATCTATCATTGTATGCAGTGTATATAGGCAGACAACTGATAACAAGAGGGTCAAAGATGCCCCAAAAGGCGGGTTGCGCAGGCAGCAATAAGGTTAGCGACTGCTGTAATTACACTTAGAAACAAGGAAAGAAATGTTAGGTCACCCAGTTAAGGTGAATGTGTTAGACATGCTAAGAAACGTAAAACTTGTAATCTAGGTTACATAATTGTATCTATGCTATAAACAGACAAACGAAAGGACGGAATTACACAAATTTCGAAAGCAACTCAGCTATGATAGTGATGTATCTCCCTGTCTAGTTTGAAGTTGATTGGACACAGTGTTTTCGAGTTAGAGTCCGGAAACAGAAATGTTGACGAACAGACAAATGGACAAAAAACAGACAAACGAACGGACAGAATTACTCCAATTTCGAAAGGAACCTAGCTATGATGGTGATCTATCTCCCTGTCAAGTTTGAATTCGATTGGACAAACCGTTTTCGAGATAGAGTCTGGAAATGAAAAATGTGGACGGACAGATGGACGTCGGACACATCAATCTAATAGGTGGGTTGGTTACACACAACCCACCTAAAAATTTCATCAAAATCTGTCCATAAGTTTTTGAGTTATCTTGTTCACAAACGCACAAACAAACCCAGGCGAAAACATAACCTCCTTGGCGGAGGTAAATATAAAATTCTACAGGTTATAAATGTACCCAAACCGAACAAGACATCAACATTACAATACAGACATGTATTAATTCTACCTTTACCATGTATTACATCACACAAGTTATATATCACAAGAAATGAAAACAATGAAGAAGATTACAATTCATATATTTAGCACTTTAGTACACTAAATTAAACAGTTAACTCCCACTGAAATATGCACCTAATCTCAGACAAAATACCCCAGACAAAAGTTTCTGCAAAAGTAGATAGCTTTTAGCCATTCATGACTGGGGCATACTGTTGCATACAAAATGTGTGTAACTTGACTAAATGCAGAATGAAAACAACAAACTATCTGGCAATTTAATTACCCTGTTATTCTGTGAAGGACTTGTAAAGTAAAAACAAGACAAATGAACGGACGGATTTACACCAATTTCGAAAGGAACCTAGCTATGATGGTGATGCATGTCCCTGTGAAGTTTGAATTAGATTGGAGTAACCGTTTTCGAGTTAGAGTCCGGAAACAAAAATGTGGACGGACAGATGGATGGACAGAAAAACGGACAAAAACGAAGAAACGGACGGAAAAACGGACAAACAAACAGACGGAATTTCACCAATTTCGAAAGGAACCTAGCTATGATGGTGATCTATCTCCCTGTGAAGTTTGAATTTGATTGGTCAAACCGTTTTAAAGTTAGAGTCCGGAAACGAAAATGTGGACAAACAGATGGATGGACAAACGGACAAACGAACACACGGAATTTCACCAATTTCGAAAGGAACCTAGCTATGATGGTGATCTATCTCCCTGTGAAGTTTGAATTTGATTGGTCAAACCGTTTTAAAGTTAGAGTCCGGAAACGAAAATGTGGACAAACAGATGGATGGACAGACAAACGGACAAAAAACGGACAAACGAACACACGGAATTTCACCAATTTCGAAAGGAACCTAGCTATGATGGTGATCTATCTCCCTGTGAAGTTTGAATTTGATTGGTCAAACCGTTTTAAAGTTAGAGTCCGGAAACGAAAAATGTGGACGGACAGACAGACAGACGGACGTCGGACACATCAATCTAATAGGCGGGTTGGTTACACGCAACCCACCTAAAAATCAGAATGCGTTCTTCAACTTGATTTTTTAACAACCGAAGCCTAAGAAAGTTTGATTAAAAAGGGGTAACAAGTTACTAACATCACTTTAATAATACCAAAAGGTCAATACACACAAGTTTATTTTGAACATATTTAAAGTAAAGATGCATTATAGAAGACTTTATTACAAGACTTCCAAAGGTTCAATTTGCAACAAAGCTAAACCATTGCGCATGACTTGTTGCACAGCTTTCAGCAAATATATCCTTGTATTCATCAAAGACAACAAGTGAGTATAAGGTTCAGTTAAAATGTGCACTCTGTTGTAATATGAACTCAGACAAAAGCTTAGATCTTGTAGAAACTGGCACAAGGTATGTGTGTGCAAACTACAGTTTGGCCTTTCTTTTCTTGTAAAAACTGAACCCACAGACTCTTTAACTACAGAAGGAAATGTGATTACATAGTTGAAGAATAACTCCCATTCTTCCTCTTCCCTTAATAAAGACCAATCAATTTGGTCCAGTTGGGGTAGACAAGGATACACATTTTCTGCTACTGATTTCTCAAATCTTGAAAATAATGTTGCCAAGCGTGCATAGTTGTACATCACAAAGATGCCTCCTTTGGTATTGGGTTTGTTTAAGTCTAGTTTTAGAATTGATGAGTGACCAGACAGAAGAAAATCAAATTTAATGGCTGCTCCAGTTAGCTTTTTCATCTGAGATGTATAATCAGAATCTGCAACATCGACACCATATTTACTTTCAAAAGCATCTTTCATCTGCAACTCACGTTGACATATATAGTCTTCCAAAAAAGGCACACTTGACCCCTCACTGGGTTTTTGTACAGTAACCGTATTGCAAACCAGATGCTTCTGCCATAGTGGTTTGGCACTGGAAAATAAACACCACCCAAGGTCTACAAGCTGCTGTTGATATTCCATGCTTTTAGGAACAACATGAATGCAACCAAAATCATCAGACATTGGAAGTTTTTTAATTCTGCACATCTCAAGCATAGCAATCTGTTGTACTGTTGTTGACTCTTTGTGATAGCTGATGATTTTAATGTTCTTACTATATTTTCCACACAAGTCTTTGTCCATCAAGAACTTTTTGCAATCTATTGCAACATGGGCATCGTCAACCATTGATGCATCAGTCTGAGTGGTATAATCTGTTTTGTGAAGACTACTAATACAATGTTCCTTCAAATACTCTAGGTCTTTTTTGCTACAAAATTTTTCAGACATAGAAGTATTTTCCAATTCAATCTCTAAATCTGGCCACAGAGATTTCAATTCTCCTTTAAGTTTTTCGTTTGCAGGGACAGTGAAAACCTTGAAACCAGTAGCACGTAATAGTTGCCAAATATGCAGAAATGCCAAAATACTTCTCAAATATTCTAGGTTCAATCTGGTTTCATTTTCCCACAGCAGCAAAGGATTAGTTAACAGAACAACTTTTGGTTGTTGGTCAACAAAGCAACCATAGCTTTCACTATTGGTAAATACGTCATTGATGACAGTCTCTAGAACCAGTTTTCGTTCTAAGTTGACAAAAAGGTTTTCCTTGAGAAACTGACACCCAGAAACCTTTATTTCGCAATCTTTTGCCAAATTAATTTTGAAATGGCTTGTACTAAGTGGGAGGTCTCGCACACACTTCTGTCCCTCAATAATTGTGACCACAAAATCACCATCTTTCAGCCTTTTGTTACGTTTCTTTACATTAACTGTGGAACCTACAGATACCAGATTATTGATAGAAACAGTCAATGTATTGCACAACATTTCTATATAATCTTCAGACATTTTGAAGTGGACGTTTTTGGGGGGTTTTGTTTTTTCCCCCCATCTACAAAACCAGCAGCAAATTGTTTACGGCTAAGTAAACGGGAATGTAAAAAATTGGCTCGATTGTCCGACAAATTTACCAAGCTCATGGTAACCTCTTAACTCTGACACACAAATTATATCTACATAAGTAGCATATACTATTTAGAAGAGTACATTACTAGATCTGCAAAAACCAACAAAAGAAAAAAAATAAAATTGGCAGTTCCTAAAAGAATATGAAAAGCAACAGTAAGATTCACTGTCTGTTTGTTGTTGTTTTTTTGTCACTGATGAGAAGTGAGTTTTATTAGCACAGGTATGGCCTTAATTCTCCTGGATCAATTATGATGAGACACATCAACCTTGATTTATCCAGAAAAGTTTTTCAATAGGTCATCATTTGCAAATTTATAAAATTGGAAATTTATACTAGGGGTTCTAAGGTCTCCTTAGAATTAGGAATATTTATGAAGATGGTTTCTTACTTGACATTTAACTAATACTTAAAATCTAAGTTAGGAATAGTCTAAGTATTGTTTGGAAATAAGACTCCAGTAAAAACTTAAATGTGATCCTTTTTTGTCTTTGAGAAATGTCGCTTGGGTTGATTGATTTGTGTTAAAATGTTGAGTTAACATCTTTTAGATCATATTACATTGTCACAACAAGTACTTGAAGTGGGATGGGACAACAAGTCTGGGCCTAAATTTAAAGCCATAAGCTGAAAAGGTGCAAGGCAAGTGACAACAAATGTTGTAAAAGATAAAGTCACTGCATGTTATAATTGCTGTTTTTACATTACTCTGTCGTCTAAGTAGTCTTCTTTACTGTGTTCCTTCATTCTCTTGCAATGCAATTCTTGCATTATTTTCATCCAATCTCTTGTTTTTCTTGGAAGACAGCCAAAAGATTCTATCATCTATAGTATTTGACCATAGGAATATATTGCATAACTTTAATTTTTCCTGTCACCAAATTGGAAGGATTTATAATTGTATGTATGATTTAAAGCATGGCGGCCTTTTAAGTATTGATTGTTTATGTTGTACATTTTAATGATGAGGTGTGCAGATTAGTGTAATTTAACACCCACTTTCAACTGTAGGCACAGGTGGTATTATAATAAAACCTAGCTATCATATTCACATATATATTCATGTTACACTTATTTATTAACATAAGTAGTAGGGTTTGAGATACTTGAGAATAAATTGTTCACAACTATTAACATTTCACAACACTCTCCAAGACATTTTATGTGCTATACAGAGTAAATCAGTAGTTAATTAAACATAACTTTGCCAAATCAATACGCAGCCAGAAAATGCCAAAAAAATTGAGATTTCATTCGGTCAATCGGATTTATCAATTTTTTAACTTTTTGGTGGTCATTTATGGCATTCTCTCAGGAAATATTTTTAACTGAAACTATCACAGAAACCCCAGTGTCTATGGCCCAATACGTACCTTTGCACTTCTTTACTTAATACTCATACTCGCAAGTATTTTCCCATTAATATGATTAAATATATGTAGCTATATATATCATGTATATAGTTATATCTTAAATTAGCCAGTTACGGCAGTTAACCTATCACACCTTTATCTTTAATTTACCCTGAGTGCCACCCCCCCCCCTTTATATTTTTATATTATATCATTCCTTTTTTCCTGCATATTGAATCTCTTGGTTATGAAATGTGAATTACTTCAGTGTACAAAAGTATTTCAGTTCATTTACAAGATGAAACTTGGGGCCTTATGGTATTTTATAAGTTAATGTTGACAGGATGAAGCATAAGGCACTGCGAGTTGTTCATGAAGGATAAATTACAGGGTGGAAGTTGAATGATGTTCATGTTACTATGTTAATTGCATCAGCTTAGATGAAAGCTACTGCCCATGATGACTCTAAGGATGAACTCTGTTTTTAAGTGTAAGCTTTGGCGAGGCTCACATTTCTAGAGATCACTTTTTTCATATTTTTTTTGTCTCTGGACTTTCATGTGTGGCATAGTGTGATAAGTATCTGTGTCTTCACTGAAGTTCAGCGGCTACATTAGTAGTGCTGAGATGGGGGACCGCTTCAGTGCACTACTCCTGTTTCTGATGGCATTCCGGTTCATGATAGTAGACCAAAACCCTTTTCAGCCTTGTTTCAAATAGGACCCCAAACTGTAACATTCTATTCAAGATAAAACTCTAAAATTGTTACAAAAGTTAATGCTAACATTTGATTTTGTTGTGGCAGCAGTTTTGCATTTTTAGCCCTAACTTACTTGATCATTGTACGATATTTCACACTACCATTATTGTTTGATAAATCTGAAAAGATCTAAGAAGTATTTATTTTTGTGTTTCTTTGATACTGTTAATGTCATTTGATGGAACAAGTAAACCTTTATTTTTAAAACAGCACCTTTTTAGTATGCAACTGCCCTCATCCAGAAAAAAAATCTTTTTTTCACAGCACTGGAAATCAAAGGTAGTAAGAATCAGAATTTTAAGTGACACATCTTGAAAATAATTTGACACAATTTCAAATTCTTTTGACAGATCTTGAAATTCTGTCAGATTTTAAGTTGTCAAGAACAAAGGGGAAATAGCAAATGGAGTGTGGAGGAATGGTATAAAATGTAAAATTGAAACCAGTTAAATAAATTGATTAATTCCTACTGATGTATTGCTCTAATATTCCACATCCACCACCTTTCAGACATTTTTCTGTGCTCAGGTTTACGTTTGTTGTATTTTAAAGAACACCATTCCAGACGTGAGAAACACAGATCTTTGACTGAGTGTCCCTTGTTAGTGAAATGTTTTGACACTGGGGTTGCTCTGCTCTCCTTTGGTTTGTTTTACTGAGAGTATGTGTTCATACATCCTTGATCTGAATGCACATGCACCAAGTTTCACAAACATAGTATTTTCCACACTTTTTATAGGTAATTAGGTATACTATATCACTCAGTTCACAACTTATTTGATTTTACAATTTTGTGAGATTTTGGGTCATATGTGTTATTTTGCACTTTACTGAAGCACTTTATGTATGAGTGGGCAGTAAGTGCATCTCCCTAATCTCATGCAGTGTTTGGGTAAAATTTACTGAATGTATGGACACAGCCCTCATTGTGTTCAATTCTATTCCAATTATTATAAATAGACCTGTGGATGTTTGGGTTATTTGGCTTTTATGTGGTTACCATGACAGGTGTCTGGGTTAATGGTTTTCCTTAACTGTCAGTAGTTCAGCTTGTGTGAACTTGGCAGCTCTGAGCATGTGCTTTTTAAGTGTTTTTAGTAGGTAACTTCTTTGCAAAAATGTCTGTTCAAAATTTTGGCCTCATTTTGAAAAGTAAAATGGCCGTCATAGACAATTGTTTGAAAATCTTAAAGACTCTCTAAATCTTGAAATGTTGCAGCTAGCTCCATTAAATTTGCATAAAATATATATGGCTAAAAAGCTAGCCTAATAGTAATTTTGGCTTAGTTTAAAAAATGAAATGGCAGCCATATCACATGTTTAATGTTAAATAGGGTTATCCTATTTAAAAGGCCTTACATCTCCCTTACCATTATTTCTTGAGGTTCGGAATGTGAAAACGACTGGTAGGAAGTCATGGCCTAGGAATCTTTTCTAGATGTTGAATTTGACCATTGAACCCAGCTTGAAGGTGAAATGTGGGTCATCATAATAAAGCGTCCTTATAGCTACCTTATTGTTTGTGCTTGGGCTTTAGAATATAAAAACATCCATGGGAAGTCCTGGTCTGTAAATGTTTTTCCTGTGAACAGTATTGGCCTCATTTTGAAAAACATAATGGTTACCATAACCAATTATTTCCAATTCTAACATGATGACCTGCGCAGAAACGAGTTTTGAGTTCTATGCGCACACAATTATCTCGCAACAATCGCACTGCCCTTCCATTCGCCCTACGTATTTTGTGGTTGGGTTTTAGAAGTAATGTTGTTAAGTTGTTTTTATTTATATTTCATTGAATATGAAATAGTTATTGAATTTTAAATACTATATATTATATTTATATAAAATATTCCTGTATCAAAACATTGTAAATCTGCAATTGTAGGGTACAATGGATGGAACAGCCGGTTGCTAAGGTCACAACATTGTAAACAAACCTACGTAAAATAATTTATTCCTTGTAAATATCAAAAATTAATGAAAAGAAGTCTGTTAAATAATTTTATATGTCATGTTAGAGTGCCTTCGGCTTCGTAAAATTATTACCGGAAGTACCATGGTTAAATGCCGAACACAAACCATGATCACTCATGGATTATTTCTACAATCATTAAGATACTCTAAACCTTGAAATATTGTAGCTACGTTAGTTGTATATGATGCAGCAATCTAATTAAATTTGCACGAAAGATATATGGCAAGGAAAGTTAGCCTGATAGTAATTTGGGCTAGTTGTAAAAACAAAATGGCCACCGTATCACATGTTTAATGTCAAATGGGGTTTTCAGATTAAAAAGGTCTTACATCTCCCTTATGATTGCTACTAGGAGTTTTGAATATGAAAAGAACTTATGTATAGGAAGTCATTGACTAGGAATCTTTTGAAATTGCTGATTTTGACGTTTGACCCCTTCTTCAGTGTCAATTAAGGTCAGCTTACTACAAATACCTTATATCTCCTTTAGTTTTCCATTATTACTGATCCTAAGGTGGGAGATAACCACTGTCTTGTTTTAGTTATAGTGTGTACATTTATTTTTTCTGACTTTAAATGGCATAAGTTATGAACGAGGATTTTAGAAAACTGGGAACAGATATGCAATGTTTATTCCCAGTGACAGTAGTACTAAATCATCACTGTTGATTTAAAACACTGGGAAAATATTTGACTTTTTCCGACATTTTTGCGATTCAGTTTTTCTGCAACAAGTTTGCGTGTGTTTAGTCGTTTACTTTTAAAGTGTCCTTAAAGATGTCCTCAAAACTGTCAAGTCTGACTGTTTTAGGGAAGGCGCGCAAAGTAAGGGACGTAATCAAGCATCATGGTGGTATCAGAGGAGCAGTTCTTCAATTGCTGAGGTATATATTCTGTCTCTGATTCTGCATGATTAGACTTTTAATCAAATTTTAATGGACGATAATACAGGTTTAATAAAAATTATTCTTCAATGTATAGGAATAAATACCGATTGTGAGGGCATTTGTTGCAGGATATACGCCCGGCAAAAATTACAAATAATGCCAGAGCGCTGTCAGGCATGAGGGCATTATTAAGGAATTTTTGCCGGGCTTACTAAGTGAATCAGGGATTTCGCGAAATGACTGGAATTTTTAATGCTACGTACCCTGCATAAGTTGGACGCAGTCATAAGTTGGCCGCGGCTCATCTACAGGCTCCAGAAAGACAAATAGGTTATTGTACACCAATGAAAACTGTTGCATATAATAAGTTTAACAATAATACATGGTTTCAGAGTGTAGTAGGCCACTCATGTTAAAGCCCTGTGAAGCTGTGGTGAGGGCAGCCAACTTATGACTGCTGCCAACTTATGCAGGGAAGCAGTAGGCATTTCGCAAAATGCCTGATTACACAGTTTGCCTGTAACATATATGTGTGTATATGCATACAAAGTTGTTTATAATAAGTAAATTAACGATGTACAAAACAGGATTTCAATACCACAGAGAAATATGAAAAGGAAACAGCTGAAGCAGAAGCTTATCAAGGCTGTTCCCACAACTAACCGGTACCAATATTTCATACATTACATAATCATAATAAACAATAATATAAGCAATAAAATGTAAATTATTAAAGGTATTAATAAATTGCACAGCTTGGTGCAGTTAACAACCACACAATATATTGCTTATTGGACATATGCTAAGGTATACTTGAGAGGCAAAACAATAGATTAGATATACATCGACCTTTAAACTTGGTTTAAAATAACTGATATCTAATAATTATTAATATTCACTTAATAAGTAATTTTTATAATTCTTTTGAAGGACAAGAATGAAGAATCTAGACTTATTGAGGAGGACACTTTGTTCCATAATTTTACACCATAAACTGACAAACATTTTGACTTAATAATATTTGTTCTAGAATATTTAACTGCAAATTTATGTTTTTGTCTCGTACTATAATATAAACTTTTTTTAGTTGTAAAAAGTTGTATATTACAATGTACTAGGCAATGATGCATTTTTGGCTTTAAACATTAACATACCTATTTTATAGTTCACCAAATCACTAAATTTTAGAATCTTAAGTTTTTTAAACAATGGTGATCAATGAGCCTTATAATGACATTTACAGATAAGTTTTACTGCCTTCTTTTGAATGATTGTAATTAAGGCTGTGACGAAGACAAAAAACTTTCATACTTAAAGATGGTAAAAAAGATCAATAAAAAAAAAAGACAAAAAACGGTCACCGGTTCGCCGAATTGAAATCACCGTTCCGGATCGAATTCTCCGTTTTTCTTTTAAAGCAAAATATTATGAAAGCTAGATAGAGGAAAACATTATAAAATAGGCACACATATATTGCAAAATGAAACTATTGTATATCTTACCTTATATTCTTCATAAAAATGGTTCACAAAGCAAAATACTGCATAAGTATCCCAACATGTGTACTGATTACTGAAAGTCGAAATATCTCATCCACAGGTGAGAATAAGGTACCTCTGTAAATAAGTAGTGAAATGTTCCACTGATGACTCAAGAAAACAGAAAACAATGAAGACACTTTGCAATCATTTATGTAGCAAACATAATAGGTGGTCAAGATTGTTAAATCATACATGAACTAAATGTTTCTAATTTTCTATGAATTTAAAGTAAATGTCTTGTCTTTCACACATAAGTTAAATGTTTCTACCTTTCTATGAAATTAAAGTAAATGTCTTTTCTTACACACAAATGTTAAATGTCTCTAACTTTCTATGAATTTAAAGTAAATGTCTTGGTTGCTTTATGCATTATGCTTCTAGCTTTACATCAGATGTTGGCAACTCTGGTAATGGAGGAGTTTTTTTGCTGCTGGACTCCTCTGACATTTTGCTTACTGGTAGATTTGGCTGATAAATATTTTTGGTGTCAGACATTTCAAAAGTATTTTCGGAAGCTCTCAGTCTTTCCTTGACAATTTTTTTGCAATTTTTATTGAGAAAAACTATTTGGTCCACTGTCTCAGTGTCCGGTGATGCTGATAGCTTGTTAACAAGGAGTCCAGCAGCAGAAAAAGTCCTCTCTGATGGGATAGAGGTTGCAGGTACTGACAGGTACTGTTTGGCTAATTTGCTTAACCTTGGAAATTTGGCTAATTTGCTTAACCTTGGAAATTTTTCATTGAGCTGCCACCATTTTAGTGGATCTGAAACTCGAACAGGCTCAGATAGAAAGGCTTTTAACTCTTCCTCAGGTGTAGCAGAAGTTTCATCATTACTCATGTCAATGACATCCCCTTTCAAAAAGTCCCACACTTTTTGTTTTTTTGCCAGAGTAGAACACTCATCAGTTATTTCTTGCTTTATTTGGACATTTGAAGCACTGTCTTGGGGCCTCAGTTTCATTCAAAAGCTTCAAAATAGTGCCATGCAATAGTGTAACTTTGTCTTGTGTCAGAATTTCCCTAGCAATAAGGCATTTGTATCTTGGGTCCAATATAGTGGATAGTAGGGCAGGGTCGGTAGTAGATTTTTCATTTCGGTATCCCGCCAGTGCAAAACCGTACCGATTCCGGGATACCAAAAGAAGACTAGCATATTCCCAATTGAATAGGTCCACCAACCGGAAGTAAGTTTCGCGAAAAGAAAACATTGAAGTTCTGAAAGAAATCACTATAAAAGTGCTAAAATATGTAAAAATATTGGATAAAAGTCAATAATTTCTTCAGATTTGAGGTTAGTTTCTAATACTTTACGTTTTCTCACAATATTATATACTGACATTCGAAATACCGACTGTAAAGTGTCACCACGGTGTTGAAGTGACTTGGTCTTGATACCGAGATACCGGTGTTACTGACCCTGCCCTAGTGGATAGCACCTCTTCATTGGGTTTCCCATCTGAATCTACCTTAAATCGCCTTTTCAGACCATCAGTAATGCGCTTTTTCATATCCTTTACAGTACCCGAATCCCCATCAAGAGTTTTCAACCCAGTAGTCATCAGTTTGTGTAGCAAAACATAAACCCCACTGCCTGTGGGTTGGCTTTCCTTACCCAACCAAATCAGTATCATAGACCAAGGGCTCTAGTATAGGAGTAATGTCCCCCATTACTTTCCAGTACTCATCCTTTAAATCTAAGGGGTGGGGTGAATTACATTCAAATGTAATGCATTACCATTACATTACATTTGAGTTTGTGTGCATTAGATTACTTTATGTTTTGGAAAGTAATGCATTACATTATATTACTTTTTTAATGTAATACATTACATTACACATTACTTTTCACAAATTTCAAACAAACAAAATTAGTCCATATTGATACATTTGTTACATCACATAATAAAGCAGATATTATCCTATAAGGAAAATAGTGTACGTTCCTTATTTTTAATGTCATGTTTTAAAACAGTTGTGAGTACATAACAGTCCTATGTGTACAAGAAGTCAAATGTGATTTTTTAACATTATTTAAAACCTATAGAAAGGATTGAAGAATCTCCAAGGAAGATATTAAGATTTTTTACCAAATATTTGCTATACCAAATATTCAGTGACAAAATAGCTAAAATCAGAAACTCATTTTCCTCTAGTGACTCATTCTCCCTTCCTCCTCCTCCTCCCGATGTGCCTAATTTCAGCTGCTTTAAACAAGTTTCTCAGGAGGAAATTAGAAAAATTATCATGAAGTCACCCTCTAAATCTTGTTTATTAGATCCATGGCCCACATTTCTTGTTAAGGAATGTATAGATATTTTACTGCCCTCTATTACCAGGCTTGTTAACTGCTCATTGTCAGAAGGTGTTGTACCTGATGAGTTTAAGAAGGCTATTGTAACCCCATTGATTAAAAAGTCTTTCCTACCACCAAATGACTTAAAAAACTACAGGCCTGTTTCAGGGCTGGGCTTCATATCGAATCTTATTGATCGTGTTGTTGCTTCTCAATTGAATGACCATGTCAGTGTGAACGGACTAGAGAATGTCAGGCAGTCTGCCTATAAACTAGGTCACTCAACTGAATCTGCATTGCTTTCAATTAAGAATGATGTTCATCTGGCTTTTGCTAAAGGTGAGGCTACTGCTGTCATTCTCTTGGATCAATCAGCAGCGTTTGATACTATTGATCATGATACACTTCTTGATTCTCTCAGCTCCTGGTTCAGTGTCAGCGGGGTTGTCCTCGATTGGTTCAAGTCTTATCTCTCAGACCGTGTACAGTGCATTAAGATAGGGTCAATTTTATCTGATGCCAAAAAGTTAATAAGACAGAATTCATTGTGTTTGGCTCTAAGTCTCAGTGTGAAAAACTTAATCACTCCTTCCCAGCCAATATACTCAGTAATCTTATATCACCAGTAGATGCAGTTAGGAACCTTGGTGTCTGGTTTGATTCAGATTTCGCATTCTCTTGCCATGTTATGAAAGTCTGCAAGGCTTGTTTTGCTAGTGTCCGTGATCTTAAGCGACTCCGAGGACATCTGACACATGAAGCTGCCCTTATGGCTGCCAATGCTCTGGTCGGAAGTCGTCTTGATTACTTTAAGTCTCTGTTCAGAGGTCTCTCAGTTCTGGATCTGCGCAAACTTCAATGTGTTCAGAACAGTCTTGCCAAAATTGTTGCCAACACCACCAAGTATTCACACATCATTCCAGTTAGAAAAGCACTACATTGGCTGCCGATTAAGTACCGTTCTATCTTTAAGACTGCCGTGCTTGTTTATAAGTTCCTACACAGTGGTAACCCCAAATACTTTGAACCCTTTCTCATACCCAGGCATAGTGCATACAACACTCGTCCAAGTCAATCTGATGGCATGTTTCTTGAGGTTCCCCACTTTGCTTCAGTTTTCAAGTCTCGAAAGCATTTTGGACTCAGTTTTGCGTATGACGCACCTATGATTTGGAATGACCTTCCTGACGAGGTCCGTTCTGCAAACTCACTTGCCTCCTTCAGGTCAAAGCTGAAGTCATACCTCTTTGGAAAAGCATATCCACCCTAAATTTCCAATCTCCTTCTTTCTCCGTGGTGCTGACCCCTGCAATGTCTCTGGTTTATGATTATTGAGCAATGTTTTTTGTGTGATGCGCCTTAGAGTCTGTCTTTATGACAGAGATTAAGCGCTATAAAAGTCCAATTAGAATTAGAATGTTCACAATACCTGCTTTTTTACATCCATAAATTTTACAATCTTCAGAGACTCACTAGTTATATTAATACAATGGTATGCCTTACCTTTAAGTGTGTAAGAAAGTTTGAATTTATTTTCTTTGAACCAAAAAGAAAATGGACAGCAGAGCTTGCACTGAGCCTTAAATTTACCATCAGTTTCTGCTTGCAAGTGAAAATGATCAAATATACTAGTACTTAGCTTTGTTTTAACATGTTCCTTTTCTAAAGACTGACAAGTGAAACTTAAAATTACCGTACTCAGAACTGAGAATATTAAAATCACAAGTGACATCTGAATGCAGCCTATATACCAGATTGATGGCCCTCCATTTGTACTCCCAGTTCCTGAGTAAGATGATATGACAGGGCAGCCTGAGTAGATATGTCTACTCAGGGAGATTTTTAACTTGTTAGTACTTTACATCAAAAGGAGTAGTTGTATTGTTCTTTTATTCTATTGACCATAGTTTCTTGAACATTAACCAAAATCTTAAATACAGCTGACCCCTGCAACTCAATGGCCTGGTATTTGGAGTTTCAAAAGCCTTTCTATCATGTAATAGCCGCTATTCCACCTCGTTGGCATGTCAGGAATAAGCTTCAATTTTTTATTTTGTGGTTGTTTTGCCAACAGGGCCTCAGTGGCAAGAACTGAGTGATGGAAATGTGAAACAATTCTACGGGCAGCACCTAGAGTTTTGGCAATTTGGGAAACTTTAAGCCCATCCTCCATTGCAAGTTGGAGGGTATGGGCAAAACAGTGGACATGGGCAAAGCCCAACTATTTTGCTGCAATACCCATATTTGATGCATTGTCTGTTAGTAAGGCTGAACACTTCTTAACCCTAAACTCATCTTTGATTTTGCTAATCTGTGTACCAGTGTTAGTACCTGTATGCCTCTCCCCCATTACCCTAGTTGCCAAAATGTTGGACCTCATTTCCCACTTATTATCTAAGTACTGTGCAGTGACCGTTATGTAGCCATTAAAAGCGGTGCTTGTCCACATATCGGACGTAAAAGCAACAGACTCAACTCCCATCAGCAACTCAATTAGATCTTTCTTACATTCTTGATACAAAATATACAAATGTTTCATTACTGTTTTTCTACATGGGATTTTGTAATTTTGGTTCCAACACCCTCCACGATACTAATTGGCCTCATATCCAGGGCGCACATTAAGGCCAACTTCGATTTAGCTCCTGCTGGGTTGAAGAAGACAAGTGGTCAGGATTTTCAGAAATTCAGAGTGGTCTGCCTGGGCTCAGATCTACGCTCCTCATGTTTTTGACTCAAGTCGAGATTCACACTTGGGTGTTTATGCTTAAGATGACCCCTCATGTTCGTTGTGTAACCTCCTGAATTTGGAAATGATGAGCTCAAATAAGTTGAGAAATATTGAGTCATTGATATAAAATGTACGTTATCTCTTTAAAGTCAAAGTTGGGGTTTTAAATTACATTCAACAGCCAAGGCCATATTATGAAAGGTCTTCAGGCTTGCCACTTACTACATGTGACAGCCTGTGATTAAGGGATATATACTTGAGTGAAACCAGATGCCACATACTACAGTCAAACCCAGGCACATGTGACAGGCTGTGATTAAGTGATATATACTTGAGTGAAACCAGATGCCACATACTACAGTCAAACCCAGGCACATGTGACAGCCTGTGATTAAGTGATATATACTTGAGTGAAACCAGATGCCATATACTACAGTCAAACCCAGACACATGTGGCAGCCTGTGATTAAATGCAATAAGAGGACCTCTTTTTTTATTTCAAGTTGAAAATTTAAACAAATACAGCACAATATTCATTAAGAAAACAGTTTTAAAATGTTTAAAATCTTTAAAATCACGAATATGAAATTACAACTTTAGTTTCTGAAGAGGCAATGAAGAAATATAAATTGTGGTTGGCCTACATAGAATTTAGCTTACCTTTAAACACCAACACAGCATTGCAAAGTTGACATAAAGTCTTGGACTTGTCATCATTAGATACTTCATAATATTGCCACACTGCACTTCTTTTATTCGATGACATTTTGAAATTTAAATCATTTAGATGCCTAAACAATAATTAAACTAGTATGCTTGTAAGTCTAGATGATTTAGACGCCTGAATATTGATTCTAGACTCCTACTTTCATCACAATGAATAAAACATGCGTCACAATAATACACTTGCGTCACAAAAAAAAAACCGCGAGATCTTTCAACTTTTATTTGCTAGTGAATTTCAGTACACTTCAGTACACCTGAGAGCAACTTTCACAGCCTATTTTATCAAAAAATGTGAACAAGTAAGCATTTTTATTATTATTAACTGTACAATCTGTGTCTTTTTATGTCGTCACTCTGCGGCGTGGGTGTACGCCTACGCGTTCACATAAACAATTTCTCCTCCTAAACTACAATACCCAGAGACCTGCTGTTTTTTTTAAAAGATACCTTAACTATCGAGGATGAAAAGTTGTTCTGGCCATGCAGATCTGTTAATTCGTCTGTTCCCCAGAGTCATTACAAGTCAGATACCCCCACCCAAAGTGTGAAAATTTCAACCCTTTATCACAATTTTCTCATTCACTATTGCAGGGATTTTTCTCATATCTTGCATATATGTACTAGGCCACTAGTAGATTACCTTGTGTGAGAATTAGACCTGGATCTGTCTTTATTTTTTTGTTAATTATGTCCACCCCCCTGGGGGGTGGATATATTATTTTTGCTTTTTTCGCCGTCCGATGTCCGATGTCCGGCGTCCGATGTCCGGCGTCACGCATGGTTTCCGCTCATTTAAAGGAAAAGTATTAGAGCTATTGTCACCAAATTTGGTATGCAGGCTTATTGGGTCAGTAGCTTGCTTGGGATTGCTTTTGGCTGTTGTACCTCTTTTGCTTACTGAGTAATACTTAAGTACAGCTATTTTCAGTACCCATTGGTTTCCGTGCATTTAAGCCAAAATAATTAAAGATATTTTACTACAATTTTGAATAGAAGATTGTTATGTCCATAGCTCGCTTGGTATTGCATTTGGGACTGATAGCTTTGTCAGTACATGAGTAATAGCCATTTAGGTACTTCATTGTGTATTTTCAGTACTACTTTTGAGTAATTTGCTTCTATCTCCTTAACCGTGCGAGATAGAGCGATTTCGGCAAAATTTTCGACCCGCAGGGTATCTGAGGAGTGTACTCTTTGCAATTTTCAAAAAATTTTCCCCTCCCCAAAAATGGCGGCCATTTTGAATTTTCGAATTTTTGCCAAAAATGGCAAAACACAAATTTGCTTCTATCTCCTTAACCGTGCGAGATAGAGCGATTTCGTCGAAATTTTCGACCCACAGGGTATCTAAGGAATGTAATATTTGCAATTTTCCAAAAATTTTCCCCTCCCCAAAAATGGCGGCCATTTTGAATTTTCGAATTTTTGCCAAAAATGGCAAAACACAAATTTGCTTCTATCTCCTTAACCGTGCGAGATAGAGCGATTTCGTCGAAATTTTCGACCCACAGGGTATCTAAGGAATGTAATATTTGCAATTTTCAAAAAATTTTCCCCTCCCCAAAAATGGCGGCCATTTTGAATTTTCGAATTTTTGCCAAAAATGGCAAAACACAAATTTGCTTCTATCTCCTTAACCGTGCGAGATAGAGCGATTTCGTCGAAATTTTCGACCCACAGGGTATCTAAGGAATGCAATCTTTGCAATTTTCCAAAAATTTTCCCCTCCCCAAAAATGGCGGCCATTTTGAATTTTCGAATTTTTGCCAAAAATGGCAAAACACAAATTTGCTTCTATCTCCTTAACCGTGCGAGATAGAGCGATTTCGTCGAAATTTTCGACCCACAGGGTATCTAAGGAATGTAATATTTGCAATTTTCAAAAAAATTTCCCCTCCCCAAAAATGGCGGCCATTTTGAATTTTCGAATTTTTGCCAAAAATGGCAAAACACAAATTTGCTTCTATCTCCTTAACCGTGCGAGATAGAGCGATTTCGGCAAAATTTTCGACCCACAGGGGATCTAAGGAATGCAATCTTTGCAATTTTCCAAAAATTTTCCCCTCCCCAAAAATGGCGGCCATTTTGAATTTTCGAATTTTTGCCAAAAATGGCAAAACACTAATTTGCTTCTATCTCCTTAACCGTGCGAGATAGAGCGATTTCGGCAAAATTTTAGACGCACAGGGTATCTAAGCAATGCAATCTTTGCAATTTTCAAAATATTTTCCCCTCCCCAAAAATGGCGGCCATTTTGAATTTTCGAATTTTTGCCAAAAATGGCAAAACACAAATTTGCTTCTATCTCCTTAACCGTGCGAGATAGAGCGATTTCGTCGAAATTTTCGACCCACAGGGTATCTAAGGAATGCAATCTTTGCAATTTTCAAAAAATTTTCCCCTCCCCAAAAATGGCGGCCATTTTGAATTTTCGAATTTTTGCCAAAAATGGGAAAACACAAATTTGCTTCTATCTCCTTAACCGTGCGAGATAGAGCGATTTCGTCGAAATTTTCGACCCACAGAGTATCTAAGGAATGCAATCTTTGCAATTTTCCAAAAATTTTCCCCTCCCCAAAAATGGCGGCCATTTTGAATTTTCGAATTTTTGCCAAAAATGGCAAAACACAAATTTGCTTCTATCTCCTTAACCGTGCGAGATAGAGCGATTTCATCGAAATTTTCGACCCACAGGGTATCTAAGGAATGTAATATTTGCAATTTTCAAAAAAATTTCCCCTCCCCAAAAATGGCGGCCATTTTGAATTTTCGAATTTTTGCCAAAAATGGCAAAACACAAATTTGCTTCTATCTCCTTAACCGTGCGAGATAGAGCGATTTCGGCAAAATTTTCGACACACAGGGTATCTAACCAATGCAATCTTTGCAATTTTCAAAATATTTTCCCCTCCCCAAAAATGGCGGCCATTTTGAATTTTTGAATTTTTGCCAAAAATGGCAAAACACAAATTTGCTTCTATCTCCTTAACCGTGCGAGATAGAGCGATTTCGTCGAAATTTTCGACCCACAGGGTATCTAAGGAATGTAATATTTGCAATTTTCAAAAAATTTTCCCCTCCCCAAAAATGGCGGCCATTTTGAATTTTCGAATTTTTGCCAAAAATGGCAAAACACAAATTTGCTTCTATCTCCTTAACCGTGCGAGATAGAGCGATTTCGTCGAAATTTTCGACCCACAGGGTATCTAAGGAATGCAATCTTTGCAATTTTCCAAAAATTTTCCCCTCCCCAAAAATGGCGGCCATTTTGAATTTTCGAATTTTTGCCAAAAATGGCAAAACACAAATTTGCTTCTATCTCCTTAACCGTGCGAGATAGAGCGATTTCGTCGAAATTTTCGACCCACAGGGTATCTAAGGAATGTAATATTTGCAATTTTCAAAAAAATTTCCCCTCCCCAAAAATGGCGGCCATTTTGAATTTTCGAATTTTTGCCAAAAATGGCAAAACACAAATTTGCTTCTATCTCCTTAACCGTGCGAGATAGAGCGATTTCGGCAAAATTTTCGACCCACAGGGTATCTAAGGAATGCAATCTTTGCAATTTTCCAAAAATTTTCCCCTCCCCAAAAATGGCGGCCATTTTGAATTTTCGAATTTTTGCCAAAAATGGCAAAACACTAATTTGCTTCTATCTCCTTAACCGTGCGAGATAGAGCGATTTCGGCAAAATTTTCGACGCACAGGGTATCTAAGCAATGCAATCTTTGCAATTTTCAAAATATTTTCCCCTCCCCAAAAATGGCGGCCATTTTGAATTTTCGAATTTTTGCCAAAAATGGCAAAACACAAATTTGCTTCTATCTCCTTAACCGTGCGAGATAGAGCGATTTCGTCGAAATTTTCGACCCACAGGGTATCTAAGGAATGTAATCTTTGCAATTTTCCAAAAATTTTCCCCTCCCCAAAAATGGCGGCCATTTTGAATTTTCGAATTTTTGCCAAAAATTGCAAAACACAAATTTGCTTCTATCTCCTTAACCGTGCGAGATAGAGCGATTTCGTCGAAATTTTCGACCCACAGGGTATCTAAGGAATGCAATCTTTGCAATTTTCCAAAAATTTTCCCCTCCCCAAAAATGGCGGCCATTTTGAATTTTCGAATTTTTGTCAAAAATGGCAAAACACAAATTTGCTTCTATCTCCTTAACCGTGCGAGATAGAGCGATTTCATCGAAATTTTCGACCCACAGGGTATCTAAGGAATGTAATATTTGCAATTTTCAAAAAATTTTCCCCTCCCCAAAAATGGCGGCCATTTTGAATTTTCGAATTTTTGCCAAAAATGGCAAAACACAAATTTGCTTCTATCTCCTTAACCGTGCGAGATAGAGCGATTTCGTCGAAATTTTCGACCCACAGGGTATCTAAGGAATGCAATCTTTGCAATTTTCCAAAAATTTTCCCCTCCCCAAAAATGGCGGCCATTTTGAATTTTCGAATTTTTGCCAAAAATGGCAAAACACAAATTTGCTTCTATCTCCTTAACCGTGCCAGATAGACTGATTTCGTCAAAATTTTCGACCCACAGGGTATCTGAGCATTGTACTCTTGGTAATTTCTAAAAAATTTTCCCCTCCCCTAAAATGGCGGCCATTTTGAATTTTCAAATTTTTGCCAAAAATGGCAAAACACAAATTTGCTTCTATCTCCTTAACCATGCGAGATAGAGCGATTTCGTCGAAATTTTCAACCCACAGGGTATCTAAGGAATGTAATCTTTGCAATTTTCAAAAAATTTTCCCCTCCCCAAAAATGGCAGCCATTTTGAATTTTCGAATTTTTGCCCAAAATGGAAAAACACAAACTGGCCTTAACCGTGCAAAATAGAGTTATTTTGTTGAAATTTTCGACCCATAGGGTATCTAAGAAATGTACTCTTGGCAATTTTCAAAAAAATTTCCTTTTCCCAATAATGGCGGCCATTTTGAATTTTCAAATTTTTGCCAAAAATAGAAAAACAGGAATTGGCTTCTATCTTCTTAACCGTGCAAGATAGAGTGATTTCGTCAAAATTTTCAACCCAACCAATGCAAAAAGGCATGAAGCTGAAATAAATTACATCTACACTATCAAATATTTAAGCATCATTGATATATTTTACAAATGAAACAGGGTCTTGTAAGACTACTGTACAATTTGGGCAAAAGGTTCATGGGTGGACATTACACATGATAATGTGTGTTCTTCTATGCTATCCTGTTTCTATTCGCATCTACTATCAACAGGGCGGCCTATTTCTAGTTTTTAAATTAATTTTTAATGCAATAAAATTCATGAAATCATGCACTAAAACACTTATAACTTGAAAAGTATTGCAGTTAGAGCATTTTGTTAAAATATGTTCAGCTACTTTTTTCATAGCTACAACATTGTGAGTAACTTGAGTGTCTATCCTAATAGCTAAATGAGTAATAGCTACTTTCTGATTTTTCAGTACATCCCATAATGAGTAAAATCACCAAAAACTTGAAAACTATTGCATATACAGAATTTTGTATGAATATGTTATTCAGTTACTTTGGGTCAGCTACAGCATAGTAAAATTTCAGACCTGTAGCTCAGTGCATAGCTGAGTAATAGCTACTTTTAGGTTATCACTGTTGAGTAAATCAGTTGTAACTTGAAAACTACTGCATTTACAGTATTTTGCTTAAATATGTTGTTCACCTACTTTTGGGTCAGCTAGAACATAGTAAAAATTCAGACATGTAGCTCATTGCATAGATGAGTAATAGCTACTTTGAGGTTATCACTGTTGAGTAAATCAGTTGTAACTTGAAAACTATTGCATTTAGAGTATTTTGTTTAAATATGTTATTCACATAATTTTTGGTCAGCTATAACATAGTGAAATTGCAGACCTGTATGTCATGGCATAGCTGAGCAATAGTTACTTTCAGGTTCTCACTGTTGAGAAAATCATTGTATCCACTGGATAGCCGCAGTGTGTAGAGAGATTTCACCATTACCGCTCTAACAAAAAAAATATTGTAGCTAGCCTTCTCAGGTTTGCAGGATATATTAATAACCATAAAATGTTGCCTGGGAATATTTTTGGCCTCATTTTCAAAAACAAGATGGCTGCCAGGGACGTTTATTCGACTTAAAGCAAGGACTTTTGTTGGGCCCCTAGAGCAAAGGGCATTATAGGTATAGATCTCAAATTGGCAAGATATATTCGTCATTAAAAAATCTTGACTGGGAATATTTTTATTATTGGTCCTAGAGGTTTGGGATGGTAAACAGACATATAAGAAATCATGGGCTGGGAATCTGTTGACGTGGTCCAATTTGACCTTGGACCCCCTCCTTCAAGGTCAAACGAGGATAGCCAAACTTAAAAAGTGCTTGTAACTCGCTTATTATTGGTCCTAGAAGTTTTGAATGGAAAACCAACCTATAGAAAATCATGGGCTGGGAATCTTTTGGTGTGGTCGGATTTGACCTTGGACCCTGCCTTCAAGGTCAAACGAGGATAGCCAAACTTAAAAGTGCTTATAACTCGCTTATTAATGGTCCTAGAAGTTTGGGATGGTAAACGAACCTATAGAAAATTATTGGCTGGGAATCTATTGGTGTGGTCAGATTTGACCTTGGACCCCTCCTTCAAGGTCAAACAAAGATAGCTAAACTTAAAGTGCTTATAACTCGCGTATTATTGGTCCTACAGGTTTGGGATGGTAAACCAACCTATAGGAAATCATGGGCTGGGAATCTTTTGGTGGGGTCAGATTTGACCTTGGACCCCTCCTTCAAGGTCAAACAAGGATAACAAAACTTAAAAGTGCCTATAACTCACTTATTATTGGTCCTAGAGGTTTGGGATGGTAAACCATCCTATAGGAAATCATGGGCTGGGAATCATTTGGTGTGGTCAGATTTGACCTTTGGACCCCTCCTTCAAGGTCAAATGAGGACAGCCAAACTTAAAAGTGCTTATAACTCACTTATTATTGGTTCTAGAGGTTTGGGATGGTAAACCAACCTATAGGAAATCATGGGCTGGGAATGTTTTTGTGTTGTACACTTAAACAGTTACCTTGTTACTTTTCTTCATAATATCATTTGCAGGGCACAACTTTTGTGTCCTTTTCTTATGCCACTTCTAGTATTTATATTTAGTTGAGTACTAGTAGATTCTCTTGTGTGAGTATCAGCCCCACATCTATCTGAATTTATTTTAAATATTTTTTTTGTGTTGAAAAAGATGAAATTACACACTTAGTCGCCATTTTCTCAGTTACTATGATAGGGATTTATCTGAAATCTTACATTTTTGTAGCGAAATACTCCTACCATTTCCTACAAGTAGCTATTATGTTGGAGCCATCCAATCCAATGGCCAAAGCCAAAAAGCGTTTTTAAGGTTATATAACAACCTTAATCAGCCAAAGGGCTACATAGTGGTCCGTCCTCCCACCACTAGGTCACCTGACCACTCTTTGTTTACCATATTTGTTGGCCATCTTAGTAGTGATGACATGTTTTGGAAAGCTCTGATTGTGGACATTTTCTTTACAAAATGTCTAACAGCACTTTCCCTGATAATTATGCTTTCCTCTCATTATCACCTTCATAACTCAAAAACACTCCGTCAGAACGGGCACTCTACTCTTGTTTGTTGTTTTTTTTTCTGTATTTCAAATGAAAATTGTCCCTGAAGTATCATTTTGGTACCGGAACTTATAAGAAATTTCACCACTTTCAGTGCTCCGGTGCTCCATACACAGCCTTAATTGTAATAGGAGTAATACATTTATTAAGCGTCCCGCAAGGGACGCTTGTTTGTGTATGGGAGAGCTTCAGGCTCCGCCGGCTCCGCATTTTGTTTTCCTTGTAACTCTGTAACCGTTAGGCGGATTCTTTTCAAATTTGGCAGGTTTAGGCAGTAGCCTTGGGGAATTTTTTTGAATAGGCTGCAGTGACATTTCAACCAATCAGAGAGGTCACATGACCAAAAATGTCTTTTTTCGATGGGGAAGCTTGTCCGGATGATAACTTGAAAGGAATTTTATCAATTCACCTGAAACTTGGCAAATACATTCATTCTATTAAAATCTGGAAATCATTAGATTTTGGCATTGATTGGTCAAGAAATGGCCGAGTAATTAATGATTAATTAATCATTACGAATTTTCCAAATAAGGAAAACACAAAAATGCTTATATCTCGAAAACCGTGCTAGATAGAGCGATTTCGACGAAATTTTTGACCCGCAGGATATCTCTGCGGAGTAGTTTTCCCAATTTTCAAAAAATTTTTGTCTCGCCCAAAATGGCGGCCATTTTGAATTTTCGAAATTTTCGCAAAAATTGCAAAACACAAAAATGCTTATATCTCAAAAACCGTGCTAGATAGAGCAATTTCGACAAAATTTTTGACCCGCAGGATATTTCTGCGGAGTACTTTTCCCAATTTTCAAAAAATTTTTGTCTCGCCAAAAATGGCGGCCATTTTGAATTTTCGAAATTTTCGCAAAAATTGCAAAACACAAAAATGCTTATATCTCGAAAACCGTGCTAGATAGAGCGATTTCGCCGAAATTTTTGACCCACAGGGTATCTCTGCAGAGTAGTTATCCCAATTTTGAAAAAATTTTTCTCTCGCCAAAAATGGCGGCCATTTTGAATTTTCGAATTTTTCGCAAAAATTGCAAAACATAAAAATGCTTATATCTCGAAAACCCTGCTAGATAGAGCAATTTCGACGAAATTTTTGACCCGCAGGGTATCTCTGCGGAGTAGCCATGCCAATTTTCAAACAAAAAATTTCTCGCAAAAAATGGCGGCCATTTTGAATTTTCGAATTTTTCGCAAAATTGCAAAACACAAAAATGCTTATATCTCGAAAACCGTGCTAGATAGAGCGATTTCGACGAAATTTTTGACCCACAGGGTATCTCTGCAGAGTAGCCATGCCAATTTTCAAAAAAATTTTGTCTTGCCAAAAATGGCGGCCATTTTCAATTTTTGAATTTTTGCGCAAAAATTGCAAAACATAAAAATGCTAATATTTCGAAAACCGTGCTACATAGAGCGATTTCGACGAAATTTTTTATCTTCAGGGTATCTCTGCAGAGCAGCTATCCCAAAGAGCTTTCACTTGGTGAAGTTTCAGACCCATAGCTAATTGCTCACTTACTCAAAAAGAGTAAATGCGAATTACCTCTAAAAGTATTGCAGATGGCCAATTTTTCTCAAATAACTCATTCACCTACTTTTGGAAGAGCTTTCACTTGGTGAAGTTTCAGACCCGTAGCTAATTACTCACCTACTCAAAATGAGTAAATGCTAATTATCTCAAAAACTATTGCAGATACCCAATTTTTATCAAATAACTCATTCATGTACTTTTGGGAGAGCTTTCACATGGTGAAGTTTCAGACCCGTAGATGATTACTCACCTACTCAAAATGAGTAAATGCGAATTATCTCTTAAAAGTATTGCAGATAGCCAATTTTTCTCAAATAACTCATTCACCTACTTTTGGAAGAGCTTTCAAATGGTGAAGTTTCAGACCCATAGCTAATTATTTACCTACTCAAAATGAGTAAATGCTAATTATCTGTAAAAGTATTGCGGATACCCAATTTTTATCAAATAACTCATTCATCTACTTGTGGGAGAGCTTTCACATGGTGAAGTTTCAGACCCATAGCTAATTACTCACCTGCTCAAAATGAGTAAATGCGAATTATCTCTAAAAGTATTGCAGATAGCCAATTTTTCTCAAATTAATCATTCACCTACTTTTGGGAGAGCTTTCACTTGGTGAAGTTTCAGACCCATAGCTAATTACTCACCTACTCAAAATGAGTAAATGCGAATTATCTCTAAAAGTATTGCGGATACCCAATTTTTCTCAAATAACCCATTCATCTACTTTTGGGAGAGCTTTCACTCTGTGAAGTTTCAGACCCATAGCTAATTACTCACCTACTCAAAATGAGTAAATGCGAATTATCTCTAAAAGTATTGCAGATAGCCAATTTTTCTCAAATTAATCATTCACCTACTTTTGGGAGAGCTTTCACTTGGTGAAGTTTCAGACCCATAGCTAATTACTCACCTACTCAAAATGAGTAAATGCGAATTATCTCTAAAAGTATTGCAGATAGCCAATTTTTCTCAAATTAATCATTCACCTACTTTTGGGAGAGCTTTCACTTGGTGAAGTTTCAGACCCATAGTTAATTACTCACCTACTCAAAATGAGTAAATGCGAATTATCTCTAAAAGTATTGCAGATAGCCAATTTTTCTCAAATAACTCATTCACCTACTTTTGGCAGAGCTTTCACTTGGTGAAGTTTCAGACCCATAGCTAATTATTCACCTACTCAAAATGAGTATGTGAATTATCTCTAAAAGTATTGCAGATAGCCAATTTTTCTCAAATAACTCATTCACCTACTTTTGGGAGAGCTTTCACTCTGTGAAGTTTCAGACCCATAGCTATTTATTCACCTACTCAAAATGAGTAAATGCTAATTATCTCTAAAAGTATTGCGGATACTCAATTTTTATCAAATACTCATTCATCTACTTGTGGGAGAGCTTTCACATGGTGAAGTTTCAGACCCATAGCTAATTACTCACCTACTCAAAATGAGTAAATGCGAATTATCTCTAAAAGTATTACAGATAGCCAATTTTTATCAAATAACTCATTCACCTACTTTTGGGAGAGTTTTCACTTGGTGAAGTTTCAGACCCATAGATAATTATTCACCTACTCAAAATGAGTAAATGTGAATTATCTCTTAAAAGTATTGCAGATAGCCAATTTTTCTCAAATAACTCATTCACCTACTTTTGGAAGAGCTTTCACACACGAAAATGAAAAATTGTGAATATCTCGGAAAAGCTATTTCTTCTGCTTTAATGCTCGGCGGGAGATACACACCGCGGCAGTGGTCTTGACAAAAATTTTTGTCTCCCCAAAAATGGTGGCCATTTTGAATTTTCAAAGTTTTTGCAAAACACAAAAATGCTTATATCTCGAAAACCGTGCTATATGGAGCGAACTCAACAAAATTTTGGACCTGCTGGGTATCTCTGCAGAGTAGCCATGCCAATTTTCAAAATATTTTTGTCTCGCCAAATATAGCGGACATTTTTAATTTTTTTATTTTTTGCAAAACACAAAAATGCTTATATCTTGAAAACCGTGCTAGATAGAGCAGACTGCGCTGACTTTGGTTGCCACAACAGTATAAGGCTAGAAACGAAGCATTTTCTTAATACTTTAGCACTCACCTTTATATCCTTTTGGGGACGCTTTGTTTTTGCTATGCAAAAACATTAACTTTTTTTTTTGCGAGCGATCCTCTAGTTAAAACTTCTACCCCATACTTCACAACAATAAAATGAATATGGCTGAATTTTTGCATTGTATATAGTGAGTAATGAGTCTTGATTGAGTTTATCCTTTATCTTAAATAACATTGCCGTACTTCTTTTTATTTTAGTAATTACAAAATTTATATGTTCTTTCCAAGTTAACTTCTCATCAATCAAAACACCTAGAAACTTAGTCACAAACACTCTCTCAATGGGGAATTTATCAATATGTGATTATGTATTTGGCACTCTGAAATATCTTTTTTATTTGTAAACACCATGTAGTTGGTTTTTGATACATTAAGTGACAATTTGTTAATTGCAAACCATCTACTAAGTTTGATTAATTCTCTTGATGTAACTACACTAGCATCATGAATATTGTTACTGGAAAAAAATATATTTGTATCATCTTGTTTTGAATGCATGATCGCTCTCATAAAAGCAGACGACTTTACTACGAACATAAAATCGAGCTATTTCGAAACAGCACTTCCGTTTTTCAGCGGACGGTTATCGCATGTTTTATGCCCACTGATTCTATACGCACAGACAGGTTTTCGTTCACTGCACACTTCCAGTCTTTATAATTGTCACATTTGAACACAATTTTGCCCGAAAGCTTACTAATCTGGGAACTTTACTAATCCTGTTTTATTCACACATTTTTACTAGACATGTTTGCCTTAAAATGCTTCTCCCTCCCTTGGTCAGTCTGAGAGTTCGGGAGAAGAGTCCGGGAGAAGACCTCGGAGTGACATCCCATCAAGACATTTTACTGCTTGGTGCTATCATGGCACAAAATGGAAGAAAAAGTATATATTGTTATACAATTACCAATGGTAAAACTCCTGCACTTCCGCCTACCAAATAAAGGAGTTGAAGTGACAATGGAAATAATTTATATAAAGCCGTTTTTTATAACTTCAGCGCATATACAACTTCGGCGTATTGCACATTCGCGTGCTTTCATCATATCCAGTTATCCACAGAGATAACGTTTTTAATTCATTTATAATGTCTAAAAACCATGAAATTTTCTTAATATGTTTGATAAATTGTTGTAATTCAAATGTGTTCACATAATATTCATTAAGTTGGTATTTTTTCTTTATTTTTTGACAGCCTTTTTAAAAGTTGTTATTTCCGGCAATTATGGCAGGAAATCCATGATTTCATTGGAATATTTTTGACAAGTGCTATTCTACTCTTGCTACTGTAAAGACTGGTACTCGATTTATATCATTATTGTGTCTAGTAATAGACTAGTATTGGGTACCATCATTTGCGCTGAAGTTATACTGGTGTTTTAAATAATTATTATGTGTGACACCATTGATTTTACTTTTATGGCTTGTGATAGAGATGGCATTTTTAAATTAAATATTTGGTAAAATACATGTGGGGTCATGGTGTGACCTTGATTTGACCTTTGACCTTACCATAGTGACCTTGACCTATAAAATCTTGTCCAGGCTATAAAAAATATTTCCCTAGGCTGTGGGGAACGGGCATCTCTTATGCTATTTTTATGAGTTTTTGAAATAAGTTTTAATGCATTAAAATTCATGAAATTGTGCACTAAATCACTTATAACTTGAAAAGTATTGCATTTAGAGCATTTTGTTAAAATATGTTCTTCAGCTACTTTTTTCAAAGCTATTTGGTGAGTAACATATAGCTAAGTGTGTAAAAGCTACTTTCTGATTTTTTGGTACCTTTCATAATGAATACAATCTCTTGTAACTTGGAAACTGTTGCATTTAGAGAATTTGGTGTATGTTATTCTGTTAACTTTGGGTCAGCTATAACATAGTAAAATTTCAGACCTGTAGCTCATTGCATAGCTGAGCAATAGATACTTTCAGGTTGTCACTGTGGAGTAAATCAGTTGTAACTTGAAAACTATTGCATTTACAGTATTTTCTTTGAATATGTTTTTACCTACTGTTTACACCTTAACAGTTAACTTTGTACTTTACTTCTGAATACCATTAGCAGGGCTTTTGTGTCTTTCTCTGCTTTCACTTCTTCTCTGAAACTTAAAAACACAATTAGCTGACACAGAGCCCATTAATGGGCACTGATCTGCCAATACTAGAATTACCATGGGTTCAACCATGACTTGATCATTTGTTTTAATATTCACACAATTCTAATTATATGTAAAGTGCTGCTTTAAAGGAAAACTAAATTATATTTATAAATTTTGTTCAAGTTTCAGTGAATTATTTACCTTTTTTATGGAATTTGGAGTCTGCCTCAAATTTTTTAAATCACACCTGCAATGTAGAGAAATTGTTTGTGACATTATGCATATACATGTAACTGAAAGGTTTCACTGTTTTCTCTTTCTGTGTTTTTTTTCAAAAGAACCGACGAACTCAAGATTGGAAACCTTGTTGGTGTTGATCAGTTTGGAAACAAGTACTACCACAATCCTGATCTTATGATATGTAAGTACAGACGCTTCCTATTCAATAAAACCTCTTACGTCCACAAGTACAAGTATTTCTCCAGTCCATGCAGAGGAGACGGCAGTTTAACAGGTTGAGATGGGGCTATTGCATGTGGAGTCAATTGTTCGTGCAAGTGCAATATTGCAGGCAGTCAGTGACCATTTCAAATGATCAATTATTGAACATATATCTTTTCTTAGTATCATGTAACTAAATGTCAATTTGCTTTCAAGATATTTTCTGTAGGTTTTTTGCTTTTTCCGGTATGGGTGTTTTTTGGGTTAGTAGCTTGCATGGGATTGCTTTTGGTGAAGATAGCTCTATAGCTAACTGAGTAATAGCTACTTAGCTACTTTTGTATACTTCTTTTGTTTCCGGACATTTTAAGGAAAAACAATATTTGACATATGTTTACCAAATTTGGTATGAGCAATAGTTCGGTCAATAGCTTGCTTGGGATTGCATTTAGTGATAATAGCTATATAACTGACTGAGTAATAGCTACTTAGCTACTTTGAGTAGCTTTTTTACTTTAAGCATTTTAAAGGAAAATTATTTCAACTATGTTCACAAAATTTGGGATGGAGGATTATTGGATCAGTAGTTTGCTTGGGAATGCTTTTGGTGATAATACCTTAATAGCTACTGTGGTATATAGCTATTATGCTAGTTTGATTTGACTTTTTTTCTGGACATTTTATTGAAATTTTTTCTATCTTCACAAAAATTTATATAAAGGATAATTGGGTCAATAGTGTGGCCAGGATAGCTTTTGGTCGATGATAGCTTGTAGCTATAGCTAACTGAGTAATAGCTACTTTTGTGTACTTCTTTCGTTTCCGGGCATTTTAAGGAAAAATATTTGACATATCTTTACCAAATTTGGTATGAGCAATAGTTAGGTCAATAGCCTCCTTGGGATTGCTTTTAGTTTGGGTCAATAGTTTGGCCAGGATAGCTTTTGGTCGATGATAGCTTTGTAGCTGAGTAATAGCTGCTTTGCTTCTTTGAGCCTACTCTGAATTGCATTTCTGTTTTCACTCTTTTAAAGGAAACATATTTAACTCATCTTTTTAAAATTTGTTGTGAAGGTTTTAGCGTCAATTGCTTGCTTGGTATTGTTGTTGATGGTAATAGCTTTAACCTCCTGAGTAATAGCTACATAGCAAAAAACATAAATATGTCTATCTCCTAAACCATGCGAGATAGCCCGATTTCGTCGAAATTTCGTCGGCCATTTTGAATATTCGAATTTTTGCCAAAAATGCAAAAACACAAATTTGCTTCTGTCTCCTTAACCATGCGAGATAGAGAGATTTCATCGAAATTTTCGACCCACAGGGTATCTCAGCAAACTACTCTTTGCAATTTTCAAAAAAATTTCCTCTCTCCAAACAATGGCGGCCATTTTGAATTTTCGAATTTTTGCCAAAAAATGTAAAACACAAATTTGCTTCTATCTCCTTAACCGTGCCAGATAGAGTGATATCGTCAAAATTTGGACTCGCAATCTCAGCAATCTACTCTTGCCAATTTTGTCCAAGTTTTACAGCAAAACTCATGCTTCCCTTTGGGTGGACATTACGCATGCCAATGTGTTCTATTTCTAGTTCATAAGAAGTGTTTTTTTTGGCATATAGCAAATGTCAAAAACTTTGAAACCACTAAAATTCTTAATAGATTGATATATAGGTCATACTATAAAGTTTGTTATGGAATAATGACCACCAAGGGAGCAAACTAGGTGAAAATTCTATTCTGGCTTGATCATTGGTTCAGAGCAGGAATATTTAATTGGTTCAGACAATTGGGGGCGATTGTCAACTGTAGTAGTAGATCACACCTGTGAATCACCTCTCTAATTGTGGGTTTTAATTCTGGGACTGTAGGAAAGTTGGTGCTGCATTGAATTTCGACTGAATAATATATTCTGCTTTCCAATATCCCCAGCACTTTCTGTAATGGTATGAGTTATATTGGTGAAGTAATTAAGCGTCCCTGAAAGGGCGCTTATTTGTTTTCACCTCAGTTTCCTCGCCGCTGCCGCATTATGGTCTCCCTTGAATATCTCCCTTATTATTAGAAGGTTTCAAACCATATTTGGCAGTTATATACCTTAGGCGTGGGAAAATTTTTCTGCATGCTTAAATTTGACCTTTGACCTTTATGAAGGTCACATGATCAAAAACTATTTTTTGAAGTACACCCCCCCCCCCCCCGTCATCACAGTTCAGGAAAAACTACTTGCTACAGAGCCTTATAATTTGACACACTTGTTCATGCTATCGAAAACGCGAGCTGAATAGATTTTGGGAGCAATCCCTTGGAAAAATGTCTCATTTATGAGTGATTTTCTGACACCTTCCAATCTGAAAGCCTTAAATTTAGGCCAACCCCCCTATTATCTTCTTAAGTATTGCATTTAGAGCTATAAAATTTACTGGGAGGTAATAGGAAACCATATGTGGAGAGTCTAAATAGCCGGTCAGTTTTACCCCCCGACCCCCCCCCCCCTTATGGGTCAAACTGGGGTCATAAAATAGCCGATTTTGAGTTTTTGCCTTTATCTCCTTTATTGTTGCTTTTATAGCTTCAGAATATATTAAGAGGTATTGGGAAAGCATATGTGGAGAGTCTAAATAGCCGGTCAGTTTTACCCCCTGCCCCCCCCCCCCCCCCCCCCCCCCCCTATGGGTCAAACTGGGGTCATAAAATAGCTGATTTTGAGTTTTTGCCTTATATCTCCTTTATTGTTGCTTTTATAGCTTCAGAATGTATTAAGAGGTATTGGGAAAGCATATGTGGAGAGTCTAAATAGCCGGTCAGTTTTACCCCCTGCCCCCCCCCTTATGGGTCAAACTGGGGTCATAAAATAGCCGATTTTGAGTTTTTGCCTTTATCTCCTTTATTGTTGCTTTTATAGCTTCAGAATATATTAAGAGGTATTGGGAAAGCATATGTGGAGAGTCTAAATAGCCGGTCAGTTTTACCCCCCGACCCCCCCTTATGGGCCAAACTGGGGTCATAAATAGCTGCTTTGGAGTTTTTGCCTTATATCTCCTTTATCGTTGCTTTTATAGCTTCAGAATGTATTAAGAGGTATTGGGAAAGCATATGTGGAGAATCTAAATATCCGGTCAGTTTTATCCCCCGACCCCCCTTTATGGGTCAAACTGGGGTCATAAAATAGTTGCTTTGGAGTTTTGCCTTATATCTCCTTTATTATTGCTTTTAGACCTTCAGAATGTATTAAGAGGTATTGGGAAAGCATATGTGGAGAGTCTAAATAGTCGGTCAGTTTTACCCCCCGACCCTCCCTTATGGGCCAAACTGGGGTCATAAATAGCTGCTTTGGAGTTTTTGCCTTATATCTCCTTTATTGTTGCTTTTATAGCTTCAGAATGTATTAAGAGGTATTGGGAAAGCATACGGTGCAGCTTTGTGCATTCTTACCTTTACAGCATGCTTATTAAAACCACAAAGCTTTTTAAACTTTAAGGGACACTTCGCTTTTGTTAGCAAAAGCATTCCTCTAGTTGAATTGCAATTTTTATATTGAGAGGAGACTCGTATCACTTTCGACAACTGACTATTAAATCATGTATAAAAGTATACAGGTTTAAGAAGGATCATGTGTTTAAGAAGAGAATGCTGTACAAGTGATCAGAGTAACAGATCTCTGAGGAAATTGTTCTTCATGTGAATATTGATGTAAAACATAAAAATATTTGTGTTGCCTTATTAATTAATAAATAGCTGAAAAGAAATGTATGGTCTCGGCCATCTGTATATGCTATGGTCCATTTGTGAAATTGTTCATTTCATGAAACAGTGAAATGATAAAAAATTCAGTTTCAAGAATCAAAAATATAATTTATGTTTTACAATGTTTTTTATCTCCCGCCTGTGGCCGAAAGCCGTGGTCGGGAGATTATAAAACGCCTTCTGTACGTGCGTCCGTCCGTCTGTCCGTCACGTTTTTGCATAAACCTTAACATCTCATTCATTTATAAAGATATCTTCACCAAATTTGCAGGGAATGTTATTGGCTGTGAAAACCTGTCTGTGCAAAATTTTAGCTGTTATTTAAAAATCACAATGGTGCTGTAAATGTTGAAATATTCCAGCTAGCTTCATCAAATTTGCACAAAAGCTACATGGCTAGAAAAGCTAGCCTGATAGTAATTTTGGCCTAGTTCAAAAAATAAAATGGCTGCCATATCACTTGTTTAATGTAGTACTTACAATACTAGACGTAGTCAGAGTGTTGCCAATTTCCTCAATGTACCAAAATTTCAACCTACAATTCACAAGTCAACTAAGCAGTTTGGCTTCAGTTTTGCCTTTGATACTCCCACTGTTTGGAATTCACCTCCTGAAGACATTCGTGCATCACCCACTATTGCCTCTTTTAGAAAGAAGCTCAAAACCTATCTCTACGCAAAGGCATATCCTCCTTAGCTCATTTTCTCGTAATGTTCTCCATGGTGCTGACCTATTTCAGTCCCTGGACTTTGAATTTGTATATTGCTATTGTCTTGTTGCGCCTTAGAGTCCACTACTCAGTGGAGATTAAGCGCTATAAAAGTCCAATTAGAATTAGAATTATATCTCTCCTAATATTGCTCCTAGAGGTTCGGAATGTGAAAACAACTTGTAGTTGTAGGAAGTCATGGCCATGGAATCTTTTCCAGGTGTTGGATTTGACCCCCTGCTTCAAGGTTAAATGGGGTCGTCACACTAAAACGTCCTTATTTCTCCCTATTATTGGTGCTATGGCTTCAGAATGTAAAGACAGACCACTAAAAGTGAAGGCCGTGGTCGAGAGATTATAAAACACCTTCCACACGTGCGTCTGTTTGTGCATCCATCAGTGCGTCTGTTCGTCACGTTTTTACACAAATCTTAACATCTCATTCATTTATAAAGATATCTTCACCAAATTTGCAGGGAATGTTTATGGCTATGAAAACCTGTCTGTGCAAAATTTTGGCCTCATTTTGAAAAATAAAATGGCTGCCATATCGAATTGTTTGAAAATCATAAAGGTGCTCTAAATCTCGAAATATTTCAGCTAGCTTCATGAAATTTGCACAAAGGATATATGGCTACAAAAGCTAGACTGATAGTAATTTTGACCTAGTTCTAAAAACAAAATGGCCGCCATATCACATGTTTAATGTCAAATAGGGTTATCCTATTAGAAAGGCCATGTATCTCCCCTGATATTGCTCCTAGAGGTTTGGAATGTGAAAACAACTTGCAGGAAGTCATGGCCTTGGAATCATTTCCAGGTGTTGAATTTGACCGTTGACCCCTGCTTCAAGGTTAAATGGGGTCATCACACTAAAACATCCTTATTTATCACTTATTATTGGTGCTATGGCTTCGGAATGTAAAGACAGACCATGAAAAGTCCTGGTCTGCAAATGTTTTGCCGGAGAAAATTTTTGGCCTTATTTTGAAGAACAAAATGGCCACCATAACCAATTATTTAAAAATCATTCAGATGCTCTAAACCTTGAAATATTGCAGCTAGGTTAATCAAATTTATGCAAAAGATATATGGCTAGGAAAAAGTTATCCTGAGAGTTATTTGGCCTAGTTTCGAAAACAAAATGGCCATCATATCACATGTTAAATTGGATTGTTCTATTAAAAAGCTTTATATATCCCTTATCATTGCTACTAAGGGGTTCCAAATGTTAAAACAACTTAAAGGAAGTCAACGCCTGAGACTTTGTCAATTGCTGACTTTTACCTTTGACCCCTTCTTCAATGTCAAGTGGGGTTGCCTTACTAGAAAGGCCTTATATCTCCTTTAGTTCTCCATTTATACTAATTCTAGGGCAGGAGATAACCGCTGCAGCAGTGGCCTTGTTTTTTCTATTTTCAGCACGGTCAAGATGGGTTGATTATGCTCCACAGTTTGGTTATGACTATGATTCAAGCCAAATACCCCCAGAATGGTAAGCTTATATATTTTATTGCTCATGCCAGTACCGGTATATATATTTAGCTTAATCAGTGTGTGGTAATGATTTACTTGATGGTTGAATTCTCTGGGCTCTCTCGGGTTGTGTCGTCAACCGTGACAGTATGAGTTTATAAGGCACCTGAAATCGAGATGTAATGATTGCAATTTCAAACTTTTTGGTATCATAAAATGCACACAGTATTCTTCTATATTGAAGTCATTAGTATGTTGAGCTAAAACTTTACAAAATGCTTCAAATCTTGAAAATAGCTAGTCTGAGAGGTACGCAGACTGCCAGGCAGTCAGCACTGAAAGAGTTTTGAGTTGTTTCATCACTTCTGAAAATTTTTTGATATCATGGAGCCACCTATTTGTAATAATTTGACCCGACCAAAAAACTAGGTATATGGCCGATTGCTTGTAGTGATCATGACTTCTCTACTCTCAGGGTTTTGTTGTCATATACAAGCTGAACATTTGCCATTAATAGAACAAATGCCTCTGGTAGTGCATGTAAAAATATTTTTGACAGCAGATTTAATAAGTGAGTTTGAAAAAAAGTAGCGTCCATTTCATTACCCCAATTTCTTAACTACTGCTATGATATCCCTTAGAGATCTCTTCCAAAATTTTAGGGGTAAAAATGTGATAAAATCTTGTGTTGTCACTTCTGTATGGGGACGTTTTTACCCCTGGTGCTACGTTTCTGTCCTGTTTCAGGCACAGGTGGCTTCACTACATCACGGATGAGGTGCCCACAGAAAAACCTCTAAAGAAACCAGAGTGGATTTGCGAGTACAGGGAGAATCTGACGGGCACTCCAGACCAATATGTACCCTACTCAACCACCAGACCCAAAATTGAAGCCTGGACACCTCCAAAGAAATAGACTTCACAGTTACATATCAAGTCCCTTCCAGTTGAACTCTGCTTAGTAACAAGTCTGGTTGACTAAAACTAAATAAAGGCTCTTTCCGACTGACGTCAGCAGGGTTATTTGGAATTTCTGCACAAGAAGTATTTTTCCAGTTATTTAACAGGGTTCAACCATTGGAAATTGATATTATTTGTAAGAACTGTTGCTTAGCAGCTGTGATTTTTATTTGGTGAAGCTATTTTAGGTCAATTAATACTAATATACGGATTACTAGCAAGTTTTGTATTGTCTTTAGAAAGAAACTTAATGTGAAATTGTGAATTTGCTTTATGCTATTTAAATGATGGAGACCAACATTACCAAACCTACAGATGTACAACCTAGGATTCCATCACTCAGAAGCTTTAAGTTACAAGTGATTTTATATTGTCATTTGGTGTTGTTTAAAGACTGCAAATTCAATACAGATAAAGGAAGTTGCAGGATCTAGAGATGGTCAAAAAGATATATTCATAATTTTGTTATTATTATTATGTGAAACCTTAACTCTGGTTTGCAGCTGAAAGACCTGTTTTGAGATGCAGAAAATGTCAGTGTTGAAATATGTCATAAAATTTTCAAAGTAAATCACTCCAAACTTTGTCTCTGTACAATTAATAAAGGTATGTTATAAACTTGCATTCTTTTCTTTTAACCTTTACTATCCACAAAACATCCTCCAAGAGTTAATATTTGACCATGGAACTTTGGCAGATATGGTAAACACCAAAATTTTACAGGGAGATAAAAGAATGTACATTCATAAAGTATCTCAAAATAAATGTTGTTTTCAAAATATAGATTCCATGTTTGAATCTTTCTTGAAATGTTTAGTGGAAAAGGTTTTAAGACTCGCATTCACATGATAGTGAAGTAGTGTAAGAAATCAGTACAGGCACCTGCATTGTTTTTGTTGACAAACTTAGTAGATTTTATTCAAATTGGGCCTGTATAATTGGGCATTTTGTTATTCAGTAAAAGCAACTTTCTTTCAATCCTGAAAGGATTTCCAAAGGGTCTAATGCATTGAACATCCTCTGATGCACGGAAGCCCAAGTGGAATTACTGAAAATGAATGGATCCTCCTACTTTGAAAATTTATTAATGCTCTCAATTTTCCGAGTATTTATAGTTTAACAATTTCTGCTGAGACCTGTACACAATATGAATTCAAGGATCAGATTCTAACATTCATCTTAAAACCAAAATAAACAAGAAGTATAAGTCCATTATATATATTCTATTTTTAAAAGTGTTACATGTACAATATTATTATGTAAGAAAAAGCAGTACACATTGCAAGTGTACATTTACTACAACTACATAAACAAACCACCTTAATTTATCCAAAATATTGCCCTGGAGTTCATTAATTTTGAAATCTCAATAAACTAGGTGTTTACTTTTTAAAACCTCAGAACAGAACAGAATGTTTACTTAAAGCACATGTAGAAAGAAATATGAACTACGGATATGAACCCAGGATATGGCTCAGAAAGTGATGACATTTTTACCAAAAAGCTGAACAAGCGAGAGAGGACGTACATTTCAGGTTTTTGTTAACTTTGTGATTTTTTTTCCAAAGGCATAAAAATTGTCCAATACAAAGTCCAAATGTTTGTTGAGAAACCTGATACCACCCCAATGTAAAGAACTACGTGTCAAAATCTTCTCTTATAGTCTTCCGTGGCATGAAAGTTGAAACAAATCTTCATTTGAACTTCTAGGTATTTCTTGCAGAATTGAGGGCTTTCATTACTCTTGAATATTTTGTGTTTACTTGATTTTGAAGCAAACTGAAAACTCCAGTATAATACTGTAAAGAGATAATTATGTCCATTCATAATCAATATGATTACAATTTTATACAATACAATAAACGGCTAAATACAAATCACAGATTGATTAGGCAATTATGTCCACCCCCCTGGGGGGTGGATATATTATTTTTGCTTTTTTCGCCGTCCGATGTCCGATGTCCGATGTCCGGCGTCCGGCGTCCGGCGTCCGATGTCCGGCGTCACGCATGGTTTCCGCTCATTTAAAGGAAAAGTATTAGAGCTATTGTCACCAAATTTGGTATGCAGGCTTATTGGGTCAGTAGCTTGCTTGGGATTGCTTTTGGCTGTTGTACCTCTTTTGCTTACTGAGTAATACTTAAGTACAGCTATTTTCAGTACCCATTGGTTTCCGTGCATTTAAGCCAAAATAATTAAAGATATTTTACTACAATTTTGAATACAAGATTGTTATGTCCATAGCTCGCTTGGTATTGCATTTGGGACTGATAGCTTTGTCAGTACATGAGTAATAGCCATTTAGGTACTTCATTGTGTATTTTCAGTACTACTTTTGAGTAATTTGCTTGTATCTCCTTAACCGTGCAAGATAGAGCGATTTCGGCAAAATTTTCGACCCGCAGGGTATCTGAGGAGTGTACTCTTTGCAATTTTCAAAAAATTTTCCCCTCCCCAAAAATGGCGGCCATTTTGAATTTTCGAATTTTTGCCAAAAATGGCAAAACACTAATTTGCTTCTATCTCCTTAACCGTGCGAGATAGAGCGATTTCGGCAAAATTTTCGACCCACAGGGTATCTGAGGAGTGTACTCTTTGCAATTTTCAAAAAATTTTCCCCTCCCCAAAAATGGCGGCCATTTTGAATTTTCGAATTTTTGCCAAAAATGGCAAAACACAAATTTCCCTCTATCTCTTTAACCGTGCGAGATAGAGCGATTTCGTCGAAATTTTCAACCCACAGGGTATCTAAGGAGTGTACTCTTTGCAATTTTCAAAAAATTTTCCCCTCCCCAAAAATGGCGGCCATTTTGAATTTTCGAATTTTTGCCAAAAATGGCAAAACACAAATTTGCTTCTATCTCCTTAACCGTGCGAGATAGAGCGATTTCGTCGAAATTTTCGACCCACAGGGTATCTAAGGAATGTAATATTTGCAATTTTCAAAAAATTTTCCCCTCCCTAAAAATGGCGGCCATTTTAAATTTTCGAATTTTTGCCAAAAATGGCAAAACACAAATTTGCTTCTATCTCCTTAACCGTGCGAGATAGAGCGATTTCGTCAAAATTTTCGACCCACAGGGTATCTGAGGAGTGTACTCTTTGCAATATTCAAAAAATTTTCCCCTCCCCAAAAATGGCGGCCATTTTGAATTTTCGAATTTTTGCCAAAAATGGCAAAACACAAATTTGCTTCTATCTCCTTAACCGTGCGAGATAGAGCGATTTCGTCAAAATTTTCGACCCACAGGGTATCTGAGGAGTGTACTCTTTGCAATTTTCAAAAAATTTTCCCCTCCCCAAAAATGGCGGCCATTTTGAATTTTCGAATTTTTGCCAAAAATGGCAAAACACTAATTTGCTTCTATCTCCTTAACCGTGCGAGATAGAGCGATTTCGGCAAAATTTTCGACCCACAGGGTATCTGAGGAGTGTACTCTTTGCAATTTTCAAAAAATTTTCCCCTCCCCAAAAATGGCGGCCATTTTGAATTTTCGAATTTTTGCCAAAAATGGCAAAACACAAATTTCCCTCTATCTCCTTAACCGTGCGAGATAGAGCGATTTCGTCGAAATTTTCGACCCACAGGGTATCTGAGGAGTGTACTCTTTGCAATTTTCAAAAAATTTTCCCCTCCCCAAAAATGGCGGCCATTTTGAATTTTCGAATTTTTGCCAAAAATGGCAAAACACAAATTTCCCTCTATCTCCTTAACCGTGCGAGATAGAGCGATTTCGTCGAAATTTTCAACCCACAGGGTATCTAAGGAGTGTACTCTTTGCAATTTTCAAAAAATTTTCCCCTCCCTAAAAATGGCGGCCATTTTGAATTTTCGAATTTTTGCCAAAAATGGCAAAACACAAATTTGCTTCTATCTCCTTAACCGTGCGAGATAGAGCGATTTCGTCGAAATTTTCGACCCACAGGGTATCTAAGGAATGTAATATTTGCAATTTTCAAAAAATTTTCCCCTCCCTAAAAATGGCGGCCATTTTAAATTTTCGAATTTTTGCCAAAAATGGCAAAACACAAATTTGCTTCTATCTCCTTAACCGTGCGAGATAGAGCGATTTCGTCAAAATTTTCGACCCACAGGGTATCTGAGGAGTGTACTCTTTGCAATTTTAAAAAAATTTTCCCCTCCCCATAAATGGCGGCCATTTTGAATTTTCGAATTTTTGCCAAAAATGGCAAAACACTAATTTGCTTCTATCTCCTTAACCGTGCGAGATAGAGCGATTTCGGCAAAATTTTCGACCCACAGGGTATCTAAGGAATGTAATATTTGCAATTTTCCAAAAATTTTCCCCTCCCCAAAAATGGCGGCCATTTTGAATTTTCGAATTTTTGCCAAAAATGGCAAAACACAAATTTCCTTCTATCTCCTTAACCGTGCGAGATAGAGCGATTTCGTCGAAATTTTCAACCCACAGGGTATCTAAGCAATGTAATATTTGCAATCTTCCAAAAATTTTCCCCTCCCCAAAAATGGCGGCCATTTTGAATTTTCGAATTTTTGCCAAAAATGGCAAAACACAAATTTGCTTCTATCTCCTTAACCGTGCGAGATAGAGTGATATCGTCGAAATTTTCGACCTACAGGGTATCTAAGGAATGCAATCTTTGCAATCTTCAAAAAATTTTCCCCTCCCCAAAAATGGCGGCCATTTTGAATTTTCGAATTTTTGCCAAAAATGGCAAAACACAAATTTGCTTCTATCTCCTTAACCGTGCCAGATAGAGCGATTTCGTCGAAATTTTCGACCCACAGGGTATCTGAGCATTGTACTCTTGGTAATTTTTAAAAAATTTTCCCCTCCCCAAAAATGGCGGCCATTTTGAATTTTCGAATTTTTGCCAAAAATGGCAAAACACAAATTTGCTTCTATCTCCTTAAGCGTGCGAGATAGAGCGATTTTGTCGAAATTTTCGACCCACAGGGTATCTAAGGAATGCAATCTTTGCAATTTTCAAAAAATTTTCCCCTCCCCAAAAATGGCGGCCATTTTGAATTTTCGAATTTTTGCCAAAAATGGCAAAACACAAATTTGCTTCTATCTCCTTAACCGTGCGAGATAGAGCGATTTCGTTGAAATTTTCGACCCACAGGGTATCTAAGGAATGTAATATTTGCAATTTTCAAAAAATTTTCCCCTCCCTAAAAATGGCGGCCATTTTAAATTTTCGAATTTTTGCCAAAAATGGCAAAACACAAATTTGCTTCTATCTCCTTAACCGTGCGAGATAGAGCGATTTCGTCAAAATTTTCGACCCACAGGGTATCTGAGGAGTGTACTCTTTGCAATTTTCAAAAAATTTTCCCCTCCCCAAAAATGGCGGCCATTTTGAATTTTCGAATTTTTGCCAAAAATGGCAAAACACTAATTTGCTTCTATCTCCTTAACCGTGCGAGATAGAGCGATTTCGGCAAAATTTTCGACCCACAGGGTATCTGAGGAGTGTACTCTTGCAATTTTCAAAAAATTTTCCCCTCCCCAAAAATGGCGGCCATTTTGAATTTTCGAATTTTTGCCAAAAATGGCAAAACACAAATTTCCTTCTATCTCCTTAACCGTGTGAGATAGAGCGATTTCGTCGAAATTTTCAACCCACAGGGTATCTAAGGAATGTAATATTTGCAATTTTCCAAAAATTTTCCCCTCCCCAAAAATGGCGGCCATTTTGAATTTTCGAATTTTTGCCAAAAATGGCAAAACACAAATTTGCTTCTATCTCCTTAACCGTGCGAGATAGAGTGATATCGTCGAAATTTTCGACCTACAGGGTATCTAAGGAATGCAATCTTTGCAATCTTCCAAAAATTTTCCCCTCCCCAAAAATGGCGGCCATTTTGAATTTTCAAATTTTTGCCAAAAATGGCAAAACACAAATTTGCTTCTATCTCCTTAACCATGCGAGATAGAGCGATTTCGTCGAAATTTTTCAACCCACAGGGTATCTAAGGAATGTAATCTTTGCAATTTTCAAAAAAATTTCCCCTCCCCAAAAATGGCAGCCATTTTGAATTTTCGAATTTTTGCTTAAAATGGAAAAACACAAACTGGCCTTAACCGTGCAAAATAGAGTTATTTTGTTGAAATTTTCGACCCATAGGGTATCTAAGAAATGTACTCTTGGCAATTTTCAAAAAAATTTCCTTTTCCCAAAAATGGCGGCCATTTTGAATTTTCAAATTTTTGCCAAAAATAGAAAAACAGGAATTTGCTTCTATCTTCTTAACCGTGCAAGATAGAGTGATTTCGTCAAAATTTTCAACCCAACCAATGCAAAAAGGCATGAAGCTGAAATAATTTACATCTACACTAACAAATATTTAAGCATCATTGATATATTTTACAAATGAAACAGGGTCTTGTAAGACTACTGTACAATTTGGGCAAAAGGTTCATGGGTGGACATTACACATGATAATGTGTGTTCTTCTATGCTATCCTGTTTCTATTCGCATCTACTATCAACAGGGCGGCCTATTTCTAGTTTTTTGTTGTATTTATGTTTCAATTAAATAATATACATCATTATTTCAACTACGCTTCTTTATAATTCTTCAAAACCGAACACTAGTTGTTTAAAAAAAAGTTCCCTGAACTTAGTTTCAAAATCCAGCAAACTTTCCATACGTTTTCAGTGAATCTAGTGTCAACTGATTACTAAAATACAACAGTTTCACAAGACTATTTATACCAATAAGGTTATTTGATTCAGCACAACTTCACATGTAGTAAAGGCAGCTATAAATACATGCATATTTACATGATATTACATTGTACTGTAATAGCTGGAGCAAAAGCCCTAATTTTCTGACTAACTTGAAATATTAACACATATAATGCATGCAATAAAGACAATCAAGCCTTGAACATTTTTACAGCTATAATAATAGAATAACAACTGAAACCTTGTCAGACCAGCGAGGTATTTTCAATACCTGGGCAAACATTGCCCATTAGGCTTTTAACAAATTTAAAGCTGTACAGTTGTTTTTAAAGAAAAGAAACTATTAACACATACTCTCTAAAATAGGACTGACAAAATACTATCATGATGGTAGTTTGTTTACAACCAATTGAACAGTGCCTTTATAATTTGGTTTTACTCGTGGTCAAATAATATTTATACATTTGAACTTTTCTCTTAAAACTGCTACTAACAAAAATACTATTTACTGAACTGAACTGAGAATGTAATCTGATCTGTCTGTACATGGTTTACTTAGTGACAGAAACAGACTTTTAACTAGACCTACACATCGGAGAACCAATGCAAATTTGTATCCACTGGAAAGACAACTCACCAAAGCCAGTGGACCATCGTTTGACCTGGAAGGAGGGGACCAAGGTCAAATCTGTCCACATCAGATTATTCCCAGCCCATGCTTTCCTATAGGTTGGTTTCACAGCAACTTTGGAACCAATAATAAGCAAGTTATAAGCACTTTTAAGTTTGACTGTCCTCGTTTGACCTTTGAAGGAGGGGCCAAGGTCAAATCTGACCACATCAGAAGATTTGAAGCCCATGATTTCCTATACATTGGTTTCACATTGCAAACCTCTAAGACCAATAATAAGGGAGATACAGGCACTTTTAAAATCTGCTATGTGGGGTACTTTGGCACTCCGTGGATGACCTTGAATTAAGAGCTTCAAGGTCAAATGTCTGCAAGGTTGTAGAGGACATGTATATCTGTTATACATATCACCTATGAAGAGATTCAACCTTCTACTTATGAGAACCAGCCAGTAGAAAAAGGTAGATGATTTTCAAAGAAATGCCTGCGGCGGCCATCTTGTTTTTCAGAATGAGGCTAATTTCAGTCCCAGAGAAGCTTACCTCCCAATAAAAATATCCTGCAAATATGGTGAACCTAGCTAGTGTAGTTTTCATCTGAGAGCGTTAACGTTGAAAATCTCTCTATGCGGGGCGGCGGCGTAGTGAACGCTAAAACCAGTCTCCACCGCATGCCTCTGGTGGATACAATAAATGAAAAATTAAAATAGCAATTCAGTTATTACAAGTGATGCAGCTATGTATTTTAAACCCCATGCAAAAAGGTCTCCAAAGTTTATCCTTGTGACATATTGTATAAATGTAGAAACAGCTTAATTTTAGGTCGGTTTTGAGTGTTAGCCATAATATTTGCACTAGTAGGGCACACACACAAAATGGGGCAGGTTTTTTAGTCCAGCAAGGATCATGTTTCTGCATTGCCTGTTACTTGACTGTTACATCGCTACTAAGCTGTCCACATTTTGACTGTAGTAAATCATTTTCCAGTACTTGTACTTGAAGGTTACTAATTCAAAGTACTTTCAATCAATTTTCAGGTTCATTATTTCCAACTTTTCTGCTATGATGTGTGTTCACTCATAAATAAAAACTGAAATGTGTAACAAGGAAAAAATGAGCAGATTTTCAGCCCATTAGCGCTCAATAAAAGCTAAATTAAAAATTTTTTTGTTTTAATAAATTATTCATTTTGAATATAAAGTTTTGATGGTCCAACAATCACACTTTTGGGTTGTATTTCGGCACACTATCAAAAGTACTTGTAATTACAATCTGTCAAAGTACTTGTATTTGAATCATGATACTTGCAACTTGGTACAAGTAGTACTTGTAATTTGACTTGTGTACTTCCCAGGCCTTGTAGTGACACACATTGACACACAATATCATATTACAACTGTTATTATCTCTTTGCATGTCAAAAAATGAATATGTTCCTCCCATTTACTCCAGTTCCTGCCCCGTTTGGTGTGCCCCACTCTACAAGAGACATTCACAAAAAAAAACCCTCAATTTTTCCAGATGTGGGATCAGGGCCCAAATTCAGTTATATTTTTCATTTTTAGAATTATTTGTATCAGTTTATTTATTTATTTTTTTTTTTTTGAAAAAAAATAAGGATTTTCTAAGAAAAATGCTTAAAATAGGAAAAAATTTGTATGTTAAATCATTTTAAAATTCATGGTAATTTGTTTTTTACTTCTAAAGGTTATACTGACATATTTAATGCATTGTCTGTGTCAAAAATAGGTAACAAAAGTACTGATTACTTTAGATGTTGATCAGCATGAAGGTAGTGTAAGCGGAAAAAAGTTATATTGTTAATACACTTTCAAGTAATTTCCAAAAATTCTTCTTCTTTGAAATTTTGTTATTCTTACAATCATTTTTCTAATGGGCCCTGGACAAAACAACAAAGCAAAGTAATACAGTAGAACCTCTATTATCCGACCCTCTAGGGAGAGTAACAATTAGGTTGGACAATAGAAAGCCTAAAATAACAGGTTTAATTGGAGTTGGGAGAGTGAGTTTGAGGTTGGATAATTGAAAATTCGGATAATAGAGGGTCGGATAATAGAGGTTCCACTGTATTTAAATAGACAGACATACATAGAAATCTAAGCAGCTATACAGATACTTTCTGTGCCATTTGCATTTTAAGTGATCAATATACATCAGTGAATTTTATATGTTCATTACTGAAAGTAAATGCATTGTAATTGTGTAGAAAAGAGTACAAAACAGCAAACCAATGATAACGCCACAAACAAAAGGAGAGCTTCCATCCTATACTGATATACTATGAAGTAAAGTTAAAGTGAGCATTTCTTTCTACATATCAACTTACATGTTTAATTTGCTTGATGCCTGTTTGATTCTTTATAAAAGATACCTAAAAACATTTATGTTTTGGAAAAAAGTTTCACAATCTTGAAAAAACCTCAAAACAACATATCTAGAAAAACTACAACATGGGGTTTGGAATACATTTACATAGTACTGGATAATTGCTGTTGCAGTCAACTTGTGCATCTATAAACTTGCATCATGAAACACATGCATTTGACACAAATATGGCACGTAAACTATTTCTAATTTTATATTTTTCAGACACTTGATTTAATGACTGTGTACTGCAAACTTCCATCCAAGAAGGCAACACTGAGTGAACTTAGCCACTGCACAACTATGTATCTGAATCACAAATGACTACTCCTAATATTATGCAATTCCAATCACTGGGCCCTATGTCCAGTTATTTATTAGAGATAGCCAGGTATCTTAGATTAATGGTGCACAACAGTGAATACGTAGGGTTATCTTTTCAGATCATTTTTACATTATTGTATAACTGAATGATTAAATAAGACCATATGATGTCCTTGCCACTAGTATAGCAGTATTTTGTTCTTATTACTGAAAGAGTTGAAACGCTAGTGTTGTATGAAACATGACTGCAACATTCACAAGTTCAAACAGTGCATTTAAAATGCAAATAACAAGTGAATGATGACTAGAAACTGAAAAACAAAGCTTTGGAAACTGTTTGCGTAATTTCTATTTAAAACAGAATCTTAAAATCTTTTACTCTTAAAATTTTATGTTAGTGAAGCTATGGCTTTGCCAAAAGGACAGTTTTAAAAAGATTTTAGTGACTATAACAGAGAATTGGACAGCATTACACATTTATTTTGCCACCAAGGTATAAAGTTACCGATATACTTTTTATGAAGCACACATTACAAATAGTGACTATTTGTTTAAATAAACTCTCACTACTGTACACAATTTATTCTGAAAGTATATTAAAAAATAGTCCTGCATTGAAACCAGTTTGCTCCACAAAAAAGTGCATTGCCATTACTAGTACAAATAAATACAATAGAATAATCATAAATTACAAACTGGGTTAAATATTTTTTTAAACATTTTTTTCAATCGCTCCCACCAATAAATCTCCTATTTTATAATCGACTAGTAAAGGCAACCTATAACTATTATTTCTTATCTGTATTTGGGCCAGGAGCAGATTATTTTGCAGTTATACATCAAAGTGAGAATTATATTACATCAATTTATGAAGTTACACTCAACATTTACTGGAAATAAAAATGGAAACTGCATTGTTACAATGGACTATTTGATTAATATAAAAAATACAACTTCAAATAATCTTACCTTGATGTGTGAACAAAAGCAATTTTAGCCACAAATTATATATTAAAATTAGATTGGGCCAACTCTGCACCGAGATATTCCCAGAAAGTCAGGATATTCTTTTGTAAATCTTGATATGTGTGCTAAATCTGAATGAAAAAAAAAGTAAAAATCTAAGTGAACTGGGGCGAGTTACATGTTTTTTTGACTTTTAAGGTGGCCACAACTTCTTTAATATGGGTATTTTAAGGTTGCCTGAAATTAGGGATCTTCCATAGACCATCCTTAACATATGTACCAAGTTTGGTTAGAAAATGTTTATGCATTTTGAGTTATCACATACACAAGGAAATATATCCCCTAACTTATGTCTTGAGATATAATTAAACCACACATACTTTAACATGAAAATTGCTTAAAATTTGGAAAAGAGTGACAAAAAATATATATATCAAATGTGGTAGCTCATCGGTACATAAATTCAATTGCATTTTATATTTTGGAATAGCTTCTTTCTAATTCTAGTAGTATTTTTATTGTGCTTAATCTCCATCTAAGGGCAGAATCTAGTTGACCAAACAGAAAAAGCAGAAACTGATAATTCAACTCAGCCTTCCAAGTAACTGGATTACAGGAGCACGCCACAACTCCCAGTCAGCAGGGGTCAACGCCACAGACAGAAACCAGGAAAAGCAGAAACTAGAGCATCGCTCGCAAAAAAAAAACATAATGTTTTTGCATAGCAAAAACAAAACGTCCCGAAAAGGATATAAAGGTGAGTGCTAAAGTATTAAGAAATGTTCCGTTTCTAGCCTTATACTGTTGTGGCAACCAAAGTCAGCACAGTCTGCTCTATCTAGCACGGTTTTCAAGATATAAGCACTTTTGTGTTTTGCAATTTTTGCAAAAAATTCAAAATGGCCGCTATATTTGGCGAGACAAAAATATTTTGAAAATTGGCATGGGTACTCTGCAGAGATATCCAGCAGGTCAAAAATTTTGTTCAATTCGCTCCATCTAGCACAGTTTTCGAGATATAAGCATTTTTGTGTTTTGCAAAAACTTCGAAAATTCAAAATCGCCACCATGTTTGGTGAGACAAAAATTTTTGAAAACAAGACCACTGCCGCGGTGTGTATCTCCCGCCGAGCATTAAAGGAGAAGAAATAGCTTTTCCGAGATATTCACAATTTTTCATTTTCGTGTGTGAAAGCTCTTCCAAACGTAGGTGAATGAGTTATTTGAGAAAAATTGGCTATCTGCAATACTTTTAAGAGATAATTCGCATTTACTCCCAAAAGTAGATGAATGAGTTATTTGATAAAAATTGGGTATCCGCAATACTTTTAGAGATAATTAGCATTTACTCATTTTGAGTAGGTGAATAATTAGCTATGGGTCTGAAACTTCAAGTGAAAGCTCTCCCAAAAGTAGGTGAATGAGTTATTTGAGAAAAATTGGCTATCTGCAATACTTTTAGAGATAATTTGCATTTACTCATTTTGAGTAGCTGAGTAATTATCTACGGGTCTGAAACTTCACCATGTGAAAGCTCTCCCACAAGTAGATGAATGAGTTATTTTATAAAACTTGGGTATCCGCAATACTTTTACAGATAATTAGCATTTACACATTTTGAGTAGGTGAGTAATTAGCTACAGGTCTGAAACTTCACCGAGTGAAAGCTCTCCCAAAAGTAGGTGAATGAGTTAATTGAGAAAATTTGGCTATCTAAAATACTTTTAGAGATAATTGACATTTACTCATTTTGAGTAGGTGAGTAATTAGCTATGGGTCTGAAACTTCACCAAGTGAAAGCTCTCCCAAAAGTAGGTGAATGAGTTATTTGAGAAAAATTGGCTATCTGCAATACTTTTAGAGATAATTTGCATTTACTCATTTTGAGTAGGTGAGTAATTATCTACGGGTCTGAAACTTCACCATGTGAAAGCTCTCCCACAAGTAGATGAATGAGTTATTTTATAAAACTTGGGTATCCGCAATACTTTTACAGATAATTAGCATTTACACATTTTGAGTAGGTGAGTAATTAGCTACAGGTCTGAAACTTCACCGAGTGAAAGCTCTCCCAAAAGTAGGTGAATGAGTTAATTGAGAAAATTTGGCTATCTAAAATACTTTTAGAGATAATTGACATTTACTCATTTTGAGTAGGTGAGTAATTAGCTATGGGTCTGAAACTTCACCATGTGAAAGCTCTTCCAAAAGTAGGTGAATGAGTTATTTGAGAAAAATTGGCTATGTGCAATACTTTTAGAGATAATTAGCATTTACTCATATTGAGTAGGTGAGTAATTATCTACGGGTCTGAAACATCACCATGTGAAAGCTCTTCCAAAAGTAGATGAATGAGTTATTTGATAAAAATTGGGTATCCGCAATAGTTTTAGAGATAATTAGCATTTATTCATTTTGAGTAGGTGAATAATTAGCTACGGGTCTGAAACTTCACTGAGTGAAAGCTCTCCAAAAAGTAGGTGAATGAGTTATTTGAGAAAAATTGGCTATCTGCTATACTTTTAGAGGTAATTCGCATTTACTCATTTTGAGTAGGTGAGTAATAAGCTATGGGTCTGAAACTTCACCATGTGAAAGCTCTCCCAAAAGTAGATGAATGAGTTATTTGAGAGAGATTGGCTATCTGCAATACTTCTAGAGATAATTAGCATTTACTCATTTTGAGTAGGTGAATAATTACCTACGGGTCTGGAACTTCACCATGTGAAAGCTCTCCCAAAAGTAGATGAATAAGTTATTTGAGAAAAATTGGCTATCTGCAATACTTTTAGAGATAATTCGCATTTACTCATTTTGAGTAGGTGAGTAATTAGCTATGGGTCTGAAACTTCACCATGTGAAAGCTCTTGCAAAAGTAGGTGAATCATTTATTTGATAAAAATTGGCTATCTGCAATACTTTTATGAGATAATTCGCATTTACTCCCAAAAGTAGATGAATGAGTTATTTGATAAAAGTTGGGTATCCGCAATACTTTTAGAGATAATTAGCATTTACTCATTTTGAGTAGGTGAATAATTAGCTATGGGTCTGAAACTTCACCAAGTGAAAGCTCTCCCAAAAGTAGGTGAATGAGTTATTTGAGAAAAATTGGCTATCTGCAATACTTTTAGAGATAATTCACATTTACTCATTTTGAGTAGGTGAGTAATTATCTATGGGTCTGAAACTTCACCATGTGAAAGCTCTGCCACAAGTAGACGAATGAGTTATTTTATAAAAATTGGGTATCCGCAATACTTTTACAGATAATTAGCATTTACACATTTTGAGTAGGTGAGTAAATATCTACGGGTCTGAAACTTCACCATGTGAAAGCTCTCCCAAAAGTAGATGAATGAGTTATTTGAGAGAAATTGGCTATTTGCAATACTTCTAGAGGTAATTAGCATTTACTCATTTTGAGTAGATGAATAATTAGCTACAGGTCTGAAACTTCACCAAGTGAAAGCTCTCCCAAAAGTAGATGAATGAGTTATTTGAGAGAAATTGGCTATTTGCAATACTTCTAGAGATAATTCGCATTTACTCATTTTGAGTAGGCGAGTAATTACCTACGGGTCTGGAACTTCACCATGTGAAAGCTCTCCCAAAAGTAGATGAATGAGTTATTTGAGAAAAATTGGGTATCTGCAATACTTTTAGAGATAATTCGCATTTACTCATTTTGAGTAGGTGAGTAATTAGCTATGGGTCTGAAACTTCACCATGTGAAAGCTCTTCCAAAAGTAGGTGAATCAATTATTTGAGAAAAATTGGCTATCTGCAATACTTTTAAGAGATAATTCCCCATCTAGCACAGTTTTCGAGATATTAGCATTTTTGTGTTTTGCAATTTTTGCGTAAAATTCAAAATGGCCGCCATTTTTGGCGAGTCAAATTTTTTTTGAAAATTGGCATGGCTACTCTGCAGAGATACCCTGCGGGTCAAAAATTTTGTCGAAAACGCTCTATCTAGCACGGTTTTCGAGATATAAGCATTTTTATGTTTTGCAATTTTTGCGAAAAATTCGAAAATTCAAAATGGCCGCCATTTTTGGCGAGACAAAAATGTTTTCAAAATTGGGATAGCTACTCTGTAGAGATACCCTGCGGGTCAAAAATTTTGTCGAAATCGCTCTATCTAGCACGGTTTTCGAGTTATAAGCATTTTTGTGTTTTCCTTATTTGGAAAATTCATAATGATTAATTAATCATTAATTACTCGGCCATTTCTTAACCAATCAATGCCAAAATCTAATGATTTCCAGATTTTAGTAGAATGAATGTATTTGCCAAGTTTCAGGTGAATTGATAAAATCCCTTTCAAGTTATCATCCGGACAAGCTTCCCCATCGAAAAAAGACATTTTTGGTCATGTGACCTCTCTGATTAGTTGAAATGTCACTGCAGCATATTCAAAAAAATTCCCCAAGGCTACTGCATAAATCTGCAAAATTTGAAAAGAATCCGCCTAACGGTTACAGAGTTATAAGGAAAACAAAATGCAGAGCCGCCGGAGCTGGCGGAGCCTGAAGGTCTCCCATACACAAACAAGCGTCCCTTGCGGGACGCTTAATTAGGGTGGATATGCTTGTGCAAAGAGATAGGTTTTGTGCTTCTTTCTGAATGAGTGGAGAGAAGTGGCAGAACGTACATCATCAGGCAAACATTCCAAATACTATACAAGGGACTAGTGAAAGACCATAAAAAACCCCTTAAGTTCATGCAAAAATCAGACCAGATTAAGGTTAGTATTCACAGAGGAGATAAGCTAATTTCTGGAATAATTTTTTAATCAACCTTGATCCATCATGGATTAAATTTTGGGTTAAAAATGGTAGAATCTGTTCCACTTAATCCATAATTATCTTATCTTTGTGAATACCAATTTAATTCAAAGATTTTTGGCTCACCTTTATTCTTATTAAGAATGCGGTCCCCGTTTTATGTTCTTAGTATATACGGTCAACAAACATGACTCACACCATAAAATTGGCTTTCTCACTAATTTTTTTTCCCTTGAAAATATACAATATAACATAACACTAAAGGGACCATTTAAAACGGCAATTTTTACATTTCAAAGTATAAATTTCCATCTATAACTGAATGACATATTTTGTACTGTTGATAAAATTTATTCCAATTATGGTAATACTATGAAGTTAACTCTGCTATTAAATAGTAAAGGCAACACTTGAAAACATTTTCTGAACACTCTAAAAATTGAATTTCCAATTTCAGAATTGTGGATTGCCATCACTCACAATGGTTACATTTTGCACTACATTCTTTCTGAATGTTCCTTTCATTTTACTATTAAATATCAAGTGGAACATTTTAACACAGTTTTGGACACTAACAAAGCTATTAAATCAGTACTACTATCAAAAATAGCCACCCTTGGCAGGCAAGACCCCCCAGCCCCCAGGTACAGCTAAACGTCCAACAACATTGAGATTTGGGAAAATCTTAGGAACAACTTCTGTTGTAAGAAGTATAGAGATCCCAGAAGTTGTTCTACAAAATATTCACAGGCCATGATTTCTTACAAGTAGTTTTCATATTTTGGAATGTAGGACGTTTCGGACACGGACGTTCTGGCCTAGGACATTTTGGACAGAGGTGAGCTGAACAATACGATAGCTGGAGATGAAAACCTCCATAATTTCACTGCAAGGTGGCCATAAGTTCATTAATATTGGGACTTTAAGGTGACCATAAAATAATAATGTCCCTTTTGTCATCCTTTATAAATGTACAAAGTTTACCCGAGGTCAGTTGAACAATAAGATAGCTGTAGGCTGAAAACTTCCTTTTTTCACTGTAAGGAGACCATAACTTCATTCATATTGGGACTTTAAGGTGACCATAAAATCAGAATGTCCCTTCTGGCAACCTTTATAAATGTGCCAAGTTTTATTTTGAAAATTTAAACATTAACTGAGCTTAGGGTGGAAAAACCCTATATTTTAAGTTTAAGATGGCCATAACAGTATTAATATTTAAATCATTTGGTAGTAAGAGTCTTCTTTTGATCTACCTCAATATCAATATATGTTAGATTTTAAAAAATAAAACAAATAAAGGGGCCAGACAGTTTTATTCCAATTTTATGACTTTAGAGCTCCAATAATATTAGCAGTTTAAGGTCACCATAAAGTCAGGATAATCCTTTAGTAAATCTTAATATATATGCCAAGTTTGGTTGAAAAAAGTGAAAAAACTAAGTGAACTGGAGGGTTAAAACCCCCTTTTTTGACATTAAGGTGACCTTAAGATTGCATGTACAGGGCTAAAACTTCGGCATGTGAAAGATTATCAAAAAGTAGCTGAATAAGTTATTCCAACAAAACGCCGAAATCCTGACCATTTTTGAGATACAAACAAAGTATCCATTTAAAAAAAACTAGATTGGGCCAACTCGGCGCCAACATATCCCCAGACAGGTCATCACTCACGCCACAGGTTTTGATCGGGAATTTTTAAAAACATAATTACCCTTTATTATATGAACTTCAGCACATCAATCTACTCTGTTTATATCTTCCAAGGAAGATGGTGTATCCCCAGACGCCGAATACATAACTCAAATTATATTTTCAATCTTCCTGCAATGATAACTCTAAACCTATTTTCAAAGTATTTAAATGATTGATGATTGAATATCCATTCTAAAATAATAATCCCAAAAGAGCATATCTGTTTCTATATTTGTTGACAAATAAAATATTATTTTTAACTCAACTCATCATACTTTTCAATCTTCCTTCAAAGTATTGAAATGATTGATGATTCAATGTCCATTCTAAAATTCATAATCCCAAAAGCGCATATCTGTTTCTATATTTGTTCACAAATAAAATATTATTTAAAAAAAAATTATTTATATTATTATTTTATTATATTATTTTTAGAATTTGCAAATTGTTTTCAGTTATTCATTTCCTCTATACCTATATATGTGGTCCATATATATGCAACCTAAATATGTGACACAATCTCAGTTCTGACTCCCCTTTGTGTTATATGTAATGAAGCCCACCACCTCCCACCCCCACCCCTCTCCCCTTCTCCACACCTCTCTCACTATTACACAAGATCTGCAACCCCATTGAGGTCTTTGTTTCTCATCTGATATCATTAAATACCTTTGTTTATTTAGTGTCACTCAATATAGCTGGAGGTCCCAGAGGTGGGTGGGGGGAATCCGGGTGGGGGATGTGGGTTGGGACTTAGTTTAGTTTATTAGTTTATTATAGTGACATGTATTATGTTGACAAGGATTATACAAAAACTATTGAAGTAATACCCAGCCCTATATGGGCTTATAAGTCACTTTAAATAGAGAGTTAATAACAAACAGAGCAAACATATTTTGAGGTAAGATACAGTAAATAAAGACAGCAATTCAATACATAAAAATTAACAATATAATTTACTTTTTCTTTCTTGCCACAAATCAAAAATAAAATTAATAACCATATTGACATTCATATGAGTTAATACCCTTGATAATTGATCTATTAATAATTCAGATTTATCTATATTTAAAATTTTGAAATATTTCATACGAATCAGCTCTAAAGCTGGACAAACACAAACAAAATGTATCTCATCTTCTACATCTTTTTTACACAGTTTACATGTTCTCTCAAAGAGATGGAGTGCTACAGCATAAATGGTAAACAAACAATCTATATAAAAGTGGTACTCAAATACAAAAAGAATTGAGAATTTTAAGTATGTGATTATCAACTGAAATGAGTTCATAACTGTAGGAGCTGTGTCAAAATTAACTGAGGCAAGTTGAATAAAACTGGGCTAGTTGAGGGTTAAAAATCCCCTAGTTTTACTACATACGGATATAATTTCATTAATATTGGGACTTAAAGCTCACTTAAAGTGTCCATTTTGTCTACTTGAATATGTTTAACCGGCGTTTAACCAGTTTCATTTTAAAAAGTTAAAAACTCAGCAAGCAGAGGTATAACACACAAAAATAAGTTCTTAAAAGACTAAGATAGCCATAACATTATTAATATTCAAAATTTAAATAGACAGGCATTTCCTTTTAAAAATTCAAAGATTTCAGCTCTATAACCCACATAGTTTGACAGTTACTGGGCTTTAAGGTGGCATAATGTCCATAAATTGGGTTTCTGTGGGCATTTTACAATTGTTAAAGAGACCTTAGCAATTAAACTACAGATCTGAAACTTTTTGGGGGACATACATAACAAACAAAAATTATATATAATACAGTTTAAGACTTGTCACACTAAGCATTTCCAAATAACAGGGCAAAATACGGAAAAAATGTCCAAAAAGGCACTTGGGCGAGTGTCTATGGCCCTCATACACAGGTTAAATGTCTACTAAAAACCTTGATTTTCGCCATATGTAAAAAGGACATAATAATGCATTCCCAGATGGGATTTCAGCTCAATCAATCACATAGTTTAACAGTCACAGGGCTTAAAGGTGGCAAAAAGTCCAAATATTGGGTCTCTGTGGGCCTTTTAGAGATCTCGATGTGGCTTTCAAATTGAAGCTTCAGATTTAAAATTTGTTACATACTAAGATTACACATAGAATATGTATCTAATAAAGTTTGAAACTTCTCAGACTTACCATTTCCAAGTTACAGAGCAAAATATGTGAAAAATGTCTTAAAAGGGTCACTCAGGTGGGTGTTTAAGGTCCTCATACACAGGTTAAATGTCTACTTGAAGCCTTGATTTTTGGCACATGTAAAAAGAACATAATAATGTATTCCCAGATGAGATTTCAGCTCTATCAGTCACATAGTTTAACAGTCACAGGCCTTAAAATTGGCAAAAAGTCCAAATACTGGGTCTTTATGGGGCCTTCTAGAGACCTAAATGTGGCCTTCAAATTAAAGCTTCAGACTTAAAATTTGTCACATACTAAGATTACACATAGAATATGCATCTAATACAGTTTGAAACTTCTTAGACTTACCATTTCCAAGTTACAGGGCAAAATATGTGAAAAATGTCTAAAAATGGTCACTCGGGTGGGGATTTATGGTCCTCATACACAGGTTAAATGTCTTCTTAAAGCCTTAATTTTTGGCACATATATAAATAACATACTAATATCTTCCCAGATAGGATTTGAGCTCTATCAGTCACATAGTTTGACAGTCACAGGGCTTAAAAGTAGCAAAAAGTCCAAATATTGGGTCTTTGGGAGCCTTTTAGAGACCTCAATTTGACCTTCAAAATTAAAGCTTCAGACTTAAATCTGTTACATACTAAGATTACACACAGAATATATATCTAATACAGTTTGAAACTTCTCAGACTTACCATTTCCAAGTTACAGGGAAAAAGATGTGAAAAATGTCTTATAAGGGTCACTCGGGTGGGTGTTTATGGTCCTGATACACAGGTTAACTGTCTATTAAAGGCCTAAATGTTGGGGCACATATAAGAAAACACATAGATATATTCCCAGATGATATTTAACTTAGATGAGAGACATAGTTTTAAAGCTACAGTGCTTGAAAGTGGCAAAAAGTGCATAAATTGGGTCTCTGTGGGCACTTTTGAGACCTTAAGTCGACCCCTTTGGGTAAACCTACAGCCCTAAAATTTTCTACAGACAAGGATTACATATCAAAGTTATACCTAGCACAGTTTGAGACTCATCAGAATTACCACTTCCAAATTATAGGGCAAAATATGTGAAAAGTATAGCAAAAAATCCCTAAGTGGGGGTATTTATGGGCCTCAAAGACAATTTTCTCCTCAACTTAAAGTCGTGATTTTCGGCACATGTACTAAGAACATATTAATGTGTTGTCAGGTAAAATTTCAGCCAGCTGAGCATCATAGTTTGTGACCTACAGGGCTCTAAGTGGCCAAAAGTCCAATTTCTGACCTTAAGGTGGCCATAAGTTCTTTTTTACTGGGAGTTTAAGGTCACCTTAAAATAGGGATCTTCCTTTGGGCACTCTTAACATGTGTACCAAGTTTGAAAAAAAAATATTAATTTGTTTTTGAGTTATCGCGTCCACAAGGAAATTTCTACGGCGGCGGCGGCGGCGGCGGCGGCGGCGGCGGCGCGACGGACCTGAATCCAATATATCCCCGACTTTCGTCTGGGGATATAATTACAAAAATCAAACACCTCCCATTCAGGCATCTATGGTCCGATTGATGAGAAAATCCTTTCCGACATGCGAAGTTTGGTCTAGAATGTACCTGGTAAATTTTATAGTACTAGTGTGTGTGGCTCTTTCCGAAATGCGATGACGGGGTGTTTTTGAAAAATGCTGAAGGTTACCTTAAGTAAAGCTTAAGGTCTCCTGAAAGTATCCAAAATTTTTCTCGCCCTTATAGTTTTAAAGAAAGATAAGAAGGAAAGAAAAATTTGAAAGCCCAAGAAGTTATTCAAAGGAGACCATAATCCGGCGGTGATGAGTTGAACTTACGTGAAAACAAATAAGCGCCCATGACGAGCCACTTAATTATTAATGAACAGTTTTGTTAAGTTACAGGGCATCCCGACCTGTAACTACAGAAAGATATGGGTTTGTGAGAAAAGTTACCAGTCTTTCACTGAGGTTTTAATTTCATACTGTTTGATACAAGCCAATACAAAAATAGTGTCTATCTTGAAGAATTCTCCCCACTTTTTAAAATCAGAATCAGAAGGTATCGTCAGCATGTAGCAGAAACCTTCACTTAACAGTACTTAACCTTTTATTTTGCTTCTGAACTGATTTTGAGACGATTTCTCCATTTTCTTCAGCTTTAATAAGAGGACTTGTATATGAAAGTAGTAGATCAGTTTCGTGTGTACAGACCCTTATGGAAATGGATACAATTAGAAGTATGAATACCCATCGAACATTGACGGAAACATCCAGGGCGAGTATAAAGCTGGAACTCCTTCTGTCTGTGGTTTGGTCTGTCATGACATCTCATTTAATCTTGACTTTGAGCTTGCCCGATCATGTGACTTTGACTTTAACTTTGTAATGACATTATCCAGAATGGACTGGATATTCGGCTGTACAATCCCTAAATGAGGCCGTTTATCTGGGTCACCATGCCAACATGAGGTCATGAGATGCCAACATTCTTCAGAGAAATGACTTAGACGTTCTGGTCGTACACCTAAACATCAAAGATCAGAATAGATTTATGAATTATTTGCCATTATGACTGATCAAAGCAGAGATTTTTGTGAAAATTTTAATTATTATAGGAAAGTGTTTTATATATAACACCTAAAAACACAATGAGAATCCACTCCACAAATAAAATGGTAATTTCTACATGGTATACAGAGGGCTGTCATATGAACATGCAATATTGCATAATTTTTCATTAATTTGAAATCTAATGTTTGATATTACAGTAGAATTTGTCGAACTAAAACCTCCAATATTCAATGGGTAACACTGGATTTGGTTCATGTTAGTACTATCACTCAAACCTACAAAGATACTGCATCAAGGGATGCTGACACTTAAATAATCACTCTCACTTTAAAACTAAATTGGCTTTACAGTAATACTTAGACTGAGTCTACTATAGTATGCATTGTTATATGATATTACATTGATGCTTACCAGCACTGGAAATTGTTTGACTATAATTTATATTGTTATGCAACTTTATATCAATACTAGCTGGATTTCAAGTGTAAAGGAAGCTTTGGTGTTTGATGAGTCCGGAATAAAACCACATTTAATTAAGCATACACACTTGTCAGTGACCACTCACCTCGCTTGACTGAAGTCCAAAGCATCTCTTTGTTAGTACACTGCTCAAATGCATATGGTAACTTGACATGTCCAGCACATATATACCTGAAAAAAAATAACAACATTAGACATCAGTGTTAACTCACAATACAAACTCTTTACACTTGAAATATATTAAGTCCAATTAATATTTAAGTAATGGTAAAAATTCAAGTCATTTAAGAGAATTCTGCACCAAAATTTATTGTAACCAAAGAAAGCACATTATGAAGAAATATGTTTCAGGACTCTGGAGACTGAATTCTACAGGGGTCAAACGCAGTACTATTATATTTGTTAAGATATTACAAATAATATATAATCGGACATCTTTGTATCATGTGTAAGAAAATGCAATAATAAGTAAAGAACTGATGTCATCCACTACACTTTATCTAACTCCCATAAACTAATCATGTATCAATTTAATGAGCAAGTCAAGTTTACACACAAAATATACTATTTTAATTCTTTAGCATCTTCAGAATCTGTCATATCTGTTTTTAACTGGGGAAGGAAATTTCTAAAATCCATGTATAATAGCCCCAAAGTATGACTTCAAACTAATATTAATGGAGCGTGCAGCATACTTTCTGAAATGATTCAAATCTGAGGGAGGGGGGGGGGGGGGGGGGGGGGGTGTCACAATATTATTTGATCCATTAAAAACAAAAGTAAGAATGGTGCATTGTTATAAATTAGTTAACTGCACCTCATCACAAGACTAGGGCTAAAACCTAAAGCAGACAGCAACAGACATGGAAATTTCTTAAATAAAGTTTTACATAAATGGCTTCCAATTTAATAAAAATAATCTATCACCCAAGTAGGTTTCTCTGGTGTGACAAGGTTTACAGCCTCTGGTTCATTGAGGTGTACTTATAAAGAAAAGAATCACACTATAAAACTAAGCATGATACAGCTATCTCTTATGACACAAACATCCAGTTTATTCAGTACAAAATATCACATTTAGTCAAGATATTAATAGATTTATCCTTGACTGATACTGATCACCACTTTTCCTTTGATTAAAGGTACTCATAGCTGATGACTCAGTATATACGATTGCTTTATTTACTGTGTTTTAGGTCAACTGAACTTTTTGTTCTGATACTGTACTTTCAAACCTCCAATCTGTTGTGGCTTTGCTTTATGAGGGGGGTCACAATATTATTTGATCCATTAAAAACAAAAGTAAGAATGGTGCATTGTTATAAATTAGTTAACTGCACCTCATCACAAGACTAGGGCTAAAACCTAAAGCAGACAGCAACAGACATGGAAATTTCTTAAATAAAGTTTTACATAAATGGCTTCCAATTTAATAAAAATAATCTATCACCCAAGTAGGTTTCTCTGGTGTGACAAGGTTTACAGCCTCTGGTTCATTGAGGTGTACTTATAAAGAAAAGAATCACACTATAAAACTAAGCATGATACAGCTATCTCTTATGACACAAACATCCAGTTTATTCAGTACAAAATATCACATTTAGTCAAGATATTAATAGATTTATCCTTGACTGATACTGATCACCACTTTTCCTTTGATTAAAGGTACTCATAGCTGATGACTCAGTATATACGATTGCTTTATTTACTGTGTTTTAGGTCAACTGAACTTTTTGTTCTGATACTGTACTTTCAAACCTCCAATCTGTTGTGGCTTTGCTTTATGAGGTGTCAATTTCAATGACATATTTATTCTGTAATAGTTACCATAAGTAGTTACTGTGTTTAAGATTTTTTAAAGTGGCAATTTAATTTTGAGCTTAAAATTTTTAAGTAGATTGACAGGTGAATGAAAAATCTTTAGCTATTATATAAATGCTAAATACAGTGTTTTTATTACAGCTTTAAACAGATATTCTGAGATCTGTTAATAATAAACGCTGGTTACGTCATTATCTGAAAATTCATCAGTGACAAAGATAAGTGTCCACTTATGTTATAACAACAATCCTGACATCAGATATGTAACATCATCACAAAGCATAAACCTGGTATTTAATAACAGAACATTCAATATATAGACTTATTAATGATAATGATCAGTTAAAACTGCCAAGTAACTTTGTACAATGTATAGAAGAGTATTTATAAAGTAACTTTTAAAGTGGATTAAACGACTGTTAAAATTAAGGAATCAACTTCTAAGCATAATAAATTCAATATGTAATTGAAAGAAATTTTCCAACTACCTTTTAAACCTTTCAGTAAAAGTAACTGATGTTGAAGTACAACATGTTTGCTACCTTTAGTTACATTATTTGAAAAAATTGTCTTTAATTAGTCTTAAATGTGAAAGGTGATTTATCTTGTTTGAAGGAAATTTTCAATCTGGTTTTTAAAAGCCTGCAGTAACATCGAGTGATGTTGAAATGCAACATGTTTGATTGCTTTAATTACATTACTTGAAGAATATCTTTTACTGTTTACAACTCAGTCAACACAACTAGATTGGGCCAACTCGGCGCCAACATATCCCCAGACAGGTCATCACTCGCGCCACATCTTTTGATCGGGAATTTTTTATTTAATCCATTTGTTGTATGCCATAAATATTGGAAAAAGTTATATGAACTTCAGCACATCAATCTACTAAGTTTATATCTTCCCAAGGAAGATGATGTATCCCCAGACGTCGAATACATAACTCAACAGATCATATTTTCAATCTTCCTGCAATGATAACTCTGAACCTATTTTCAAAGTATTTAAATGATTGATGATTGAATGTCCATTCTAAATTAATAATCTCAAAAGAGCATATCTGTTTCTATATTTGTTGACAAATAAAATATTATTTTTAACTCAACTCATCATACTTTTCAATCTTCCTGCAAAGGGTAACTTTGAACCTATTTTCAAAGTATTTAAATGATTGATGATTGAATGTCCATTCTAAATTCATAATTCCAAAAGCGTATCTCTGTTTCTATATTTGTTCACAAATAAAATATTATTTAAAAATCATATATTATTTATATTATTATTTTATTATATTATTTTTAGAATTTGCATTGTTTTTCAGTTATTCATTTCCTCAATTCTTATATATGTGGTCCATATATATGCAACCTAAATATGTGACACAATCTCAGTTCTGACTCCCTTTGTCTTAGATAATTAGATAATGAAGCAAACACCACCTCCCACCCCACCTCTCTCCCCTTCTCCACACCTCTCTCACTATTACAGAAGATCTGTATACCTTTGTTTATTTAGTGTCACTCAATAGCTGGAGGTCCCAGAGGTGGGTGGGGGATGGGGGGGTGGGACTACAAAGAGATGGAGTGCTGCAGCACAAATGGTAAACAAACACTTATAATATAAAAGGGGTAATCAAATACAAAAAGCTCAGTTAATCTTATCACTAAAATCAAATCAAATATATCAATAAGGAATGTCTATTAAAGGCCTAAATTTTGGAGTACATACAAGAAAAACAAATTGATATATTCTCAGATGATATTTCACTTAGATGAGAGACATAGTTTGAAAGCTACAGTGCTTGAAGATGGCAAAAAGTCCATAAATTGGGTCTCTGTGGGCAATTTTGAGATCTTAAGTCGGCCTAACAGGTAAACCTACAGCCTTTAAATTTTTCACAGACAAGGATTACATATAAGAGTTACATCTAGTGCAGTTTGAGACTCATCAGAATTACCACTTCCAAATTATAGGGCAAAATAAGTTAAAAATATAGGAAAAAAGTCCTAAGTGGGGTCTTTATGGGCCTCAAAGACAATTTTCTCCTCAACTTAAAGTCTTGATTTTCGGCACATGTACTAAGAATATATTAATGTGTTCTCAGGTAAAATTTGAGGCAGATAAGCCTCATAGTTTGTGACTTAGAGGGCTCTAAGTGGCCAAAAGTGCAATTTCTGACCTTAAGGTGGCCATAAGTTCTTTATTATTGGGAGTTTAAGGTCACCTTAAAATAGGGATCTTCCTTTGGGCATCCTTAACATGTGTACCAAGTTTGAAAAAAAATATTAATCCGTTTTTGAGTTATCGCGTACACAAGGAAATTTCTACGGCAGCGGTGGCGGCGCGATGGACCTGAATCCAATATATCCCCGACTTTCGTCTGGGGATATAATTATTAAAACTATATACATTGCATTCCATGGTAGAACTTGCTAATGTGACATTTTCAAATTGTTGTTTTGAGAAACAATTGAAACAGTATCAACACAGGGCAATTTCAGTAACAATATTCAAATCATGAAATATTTTTTGTTCCATAAATAGCCATATTTAATGTTGAATGGTCCCATTAAAATGTACAAATAGAAAGAACAGAAAATTTAAAAATTGGAATAATCTTATTCTCCTAAATCCACAGCATGATTTGCAATATACAATTGTTAAGTATCAGCAATAGATAGCTGCCACATTACTCACTGAGACTTAAATAAACTTCGTGATTTCTAATATAAATTCTCAAGCATTCACAAGTGTTTTTGGACCTCCGATTAAAGATGTTCCCGACACTCACCAAAATAAGATCCCAAAAGCGTAGACATCCACACTTGAGTCGTATTTGCCACTAAACAGTTCAGGTGCCATGTGGATTGGAGTTCCCACAATGCTCCCGGACATCATGGCTTCCGGTTTACAGAAGCCCAGGTCGGTAAGCCGACCTCTGTTGTGCTTGTCCAGCTACACAAAATAAGGTTGAATTTATGCATTCATTTCCATTTAGCTATTGTACATTTTATAGCTTCAGAATTGGACATTTATTTCAATATATTGATGACTTTGAGTAAATATTATTCACTTGTGAGAAAACAAAGCAATTGTAGGTTTTAACTGAGCAGTTTTATTTTGAGAAGAGTAAATGAGGTTCACAAATGTCAATACTCCGTTGGTCAACATGGGTGATATCCTGTGTATATTTACAGTGGTGACAGTTCTGTATTAGTGTTTCCTACATATTATCCTCATCTGATTATATAATACACAATCGTAGAAGTGAGAGCCAACTGGTAATCAATTGGCAAACATCTAAATGACTTAAACACTGTTGTCCAGCTGAAAAAGACAAAGCTGTCAAGGACAAATTTTGTCAACAGACAGATAACACTTGTGAAAACTGTACTGTAAGCTACTCCTCATAATGGGTAATACAACCAATGCTGCTGCAGTTATTCATATTAAAACTAAATTTGCACTTTGGGCTAGATAATTATTATATGCTCACATGTTACAATATTTGTAAAAATAGTATTGAGTGTCTCCTATTCACTTTCCTGTCACAAGCAAGTTCAGTGTCATTTTTCACTTTCATTTTTCATCTAACTTTTGGCTGCTTATGTCACTGTACCATACAACTGTCAACTTCATGCTAACTAATCTCAATAACTGAATGTAACTGAGAACAAAACAACATTTAATATTGTTGTTTGCTATAACATAATTTTATATAATTGTTCGCCTATCAATATTGCTCAACTCGACACCAATCATTGTGTTCTTCACTTATAAATCAGCACTGGTAGGTCAAAGGCAGGTCATTAGTGCAGCACTAGTCAGGACATTTAAACTTTGGGCTTCTGGTAATAAAAGGGAAATACTCACCAAGACGTTCTTGAGTTTGATGTCCCTGTGAACCAGGCCCTGACTGTGTAGGAATCTGATGCCTTCCACCACATCTATAGACACTTGTAACCTGAAGAAATAACACACACACACCAGTCGTTAATGGGAAGGATGAAATTTACTATGTTCCCAGGACAAGTCTTGTCAAGATGTTTATGGAGAAAGACAAATTTTCCAAGAACTTCGGACTGAATAAAATTTAATTAACTGCTGGATTCATGACAGTCCGAAACCTGAGTTTAATCTCCTCAGCTATGAAACTACAATGATTTTACATGTATTTTATGCGAGTCAGCACATCAATTCTGTTTGAAAACCTCCTCATTTAATACATTGTGACCTTTTCACAACAGCAAACGTCCAAACAGTTCTTGGTATAAATTGAATAAAACTGGTTAAAAAATATTGTATCAATATGAAGCTTTCTCACAGTTTTCACCAATTCGGTAATATCCAACTGATGGGCACAAGTTCAGATGAACTTTTATGCTACTAAAACCTGCTTGTGGGAGAAAAAAACATTGAGCAGAACAAAATTGGTATTAGTTACACTGACTGAACTTAGTGGCAAGATGCTCGCGTTCCACCTCTGGGGTTGTAGCTTTGAATCTCATTGATGGTCTGAGGTGGGAATGCTGTCAACTGCTGGATAATGTATTAAAGTGTAGAATCTTCAAAGTATGAGTTCTGAATCAAGTATGCCCTGCTTTCCATAACCTGTTGTGATATGATCTATATACAAGCAATGAACAATAGTGTATAACCCCAATAAATGAAAGGAAACGGGAAACCAACTCGAATGTGGTTTTGGCTTAGACAAAAACAAAGCATCCCACTCTAAAAATCTAAAAGTTTTTAAAAATACCAAAAGTACACTGTATTTGACAAAATGGACGAAAAACTGTTCTAATAATTGTAACTGAAGACTGTACAAAACACTACATTATTTTATTTTCAATATGACTTTACTATAGAATATCATTATTTTTATTTATAACACACATGTGTACACATGTCTGTTACACACATATCAGTTACTTCACTGATACAGATCAAACTGTTCAAACAAAAACAATAGGAGACAAGAGACTGGGGAACAAAAGGGGAAACTGAAGTTGTGAATAATTCAATGAAAACAAGGCCACTGCCGCAGTGGTTATCTCCCACCTTAGAATCAGTAATAATGGAGAACTAAAGGAGATATAAGGCCTTTGTAGTAAGATAACCCCACTTGACATTGAAAAAGGGGTCAAAGGTAAAGTCAGAAATTGGAAAAGAGTCTCAGGCCTTGACTTCCTTTAAGTTGTTTTCACATTTCAAACCCCTAGTAGCAATGATACGGGAGATATAAGACCTTTTTAATAGGATAATCCCATTTAACATGTGATATGACAACCATTTTGTATCTGAAACTAGGCCAAATTACTATAAGGCTAACTTTCATAGCTCTATATATTTTGCGCATATCTGATGAACCTAGCTGCAATATTTAAAGTTTTAGAACATCATTTGAAGGCCAGAACTTTTGATGGTCTGTTTTTATATTCTGAAGCCACAGCACCAATAACAAGGGAGAAATAAGGACATTTTAGTGTGATGATCCCATTTAACCTTGAAGCAGGGGTCAAAGGTAAAATTCAACACCTGGAAAAGATTCCCAGGCCATGACTTCCTACAAGTTGTTTTCACATTCCCAACCTCTAGCAGCAATATTTGGGGAGATATAAGGCCTTTTTAATAGGATAACCCCATTTGACATTAAACATGTGATATGGCGGCCATTTTGTTTTTTGAACAAAGCCAAAACTAGAAAAAGGTTTTTGCTGACAAAAACGAAGCGGCCCTGATGAAAAAGTGTGAAGTAAGCCGTAAAAGATATCAAGATATGCATCACAAGGAATAGAAAATGTAAAGTTTAGTGCATTGTGTATGTTACCATATTTAACAAATGAAAGAATGACCAGAGCTTGACGGAAGAGAAATTGTAGGTGTGAAATTTACTTCTCAAAAGAACGTATGTCCGATGCGTAGGAAAAATGCCTCCTAGGAAATGTACCTCCTAGAAAGAATGCCTCTTGAATATTTTGTGACCAGGAAAAATACTTCCTAAGAAAAAAAGTTCTTTCAAGTATTATAACACTACAGGTTCACATTACAACTTCAGAGGCATCTTCATTTTTCCACTTGAGTCTTATAGTCGCCAATGCCTGTCAAAAACTCACAGTCTTTTACCCATTTTGCTTAGCTGTACAAAGGTACGTAAGTTTCTCTTGTAAGGTTTTGCTGGTGCTTCTCACTGTTTTGGCTGGCTGCTCATCCCTGGCTTCCATTAACATGTTTTTGATATTATACGTTATAGGTTCATATGTAACATGTTTACAGGTTGAAATAACTTTTTTTCCTCAGGAGGCATTTTTTCCTAGTCACAAAATATCCAGGAGGCATTCTTTCTAGGAGGCATTTTTTCCAGGAGGCATTTATTCTGTGAGGCATTTTGTCCAGGAGGCATTTTTTTCCCAGATTCTGTATGTCCTACATTCTTTGGTAATGTTCTCGGAGAAGAGGTCTTGAGTGAAAGGGTACATTGACCACAGACATTTCTGTTCAAAATGTCATTAGTATCAGACTTAAGTATAAAACACTAATTGAATGCAGTGAACTTGTGCTTCAACTAAAAACTTAACAAAACCACTAATAAAATCCAGTGAACCAAAGTGCCTTAGAGTTTTTGTTCAAAAGTTAATGATTTTGCTTCAGAGTTATTGCTTACAAGAAAAATCAAGTTACAAACAAGTCAAGCTATAGCTCTAGAAAAATGTTACTGGATTTATTGGGAAAAAAAGTATGAGTTTATATATTGCAATATTTATGAATGATTTAGCAAGTCAAATTAAAAATCTAGGCTTAGGAATAAGAGTAGGAGATCATGATCCATTCCACACTTCAATAATGCACAAAATTAAGACCAAACAAGTTACTGGACTTGTTGTAGCTGTGGAAAAAGTAGCCTAATAACATGTTTTAACAAAATACTGTGAACGCAATACTTTTCAAGTTATAAGTGATTTAGTGCATGACTGCAGGAATTTGAATGCATTAAAGTTTCAAAAATTCATTTCCCACTTGAGCTAAAATTAATTAAATGTAGAAGTCTAAGTGAAATGGAAGAAAGAAAACAATATACATTCAAAACAACAGCATAAATATTCCTCTTTTTTTTGTTCCACTTTTGCTTCACACACACATATATATCTCTATCTATCATCTCCCTCCATCAACCCCCCCACCTCCCCCACTGAGGCCATTCTTTTTTTTTCCACTTGCTTTTTATGTGCACTAAAGGGGAGTTTGGGGGGGGGGGGGGGGGGGGGTTCTTTCTGCATAGAAATACTTTCCATGATATCACAGAAAAGAATTGGGGAGAAGAAGAAAGGGACAAGTCATTCATTTCCACTCAGCTGGAGATACATAAAATGCTGTACAAGAGAAACTGTTTGAGAAAGTGTTTTTTTGTTTCAGGCATCTTATATTGTGAAAGAAGTCAGGTGTATACATTTGACCAATTTGCATAGTCTATGTGAGCAAGTAGGTAGATCATCAACTCCTTCTACAAAACAAAAGTTGAATCAATTGAAGCTTTTTTTTCCAAAAAGGAAAAGTTATATCCCCACAATTCCAAAAGAATGGAATCAGAAGAATGTGTTTTTTTTTAATCTTCCTAAAATTGGGAATTTATATTATGTGAACACTGATCAGTTGCAATATGTTAATAACCACATCAGTGCATCATAAATTCGAAAATGTCATAACTTCATAAACTTCATAACTTCAGTGCTTCATAAATTCGAAAATGTCATAACTTCATAAACACTAAGAGATTAGGTTTGCCAGACAGCACAAATATTTTTAAGTATACATATGCCAGGTGTGGTTTTAAAAAGTGTTAAAATAAATGAGGAGGGAGCAAGAAGTATATATTTATCATGTTAACATGGCCAAAGCCTCTTAAGTACAGGAATTTTAAGTGAAATATTATACAAAATCTTACTTTACTATAATCAATGTCAAGTTAAACAGATGTTACTGAACAGTAAATCAGTTAGGGGCTGAAAATCCTCATTTTCACATCAAGATGGCCATGACTGTACTTGTATTGGAACTTCAAGGTGGAAAGAAAATAAGAATGTCCCTAATGTCATCTTTAAAAGTCTACAAAATTTAACTGAGCTCTGCTGAAGAATACGATAGCTGGAGATTAAAAACTCCATAATTTCACTGCAAGGTGACCATAACTTCATGCATATTGCGACTTTAAAGTGACCATAAAATGAGAATGTCCCTTTTGTCATCCTTTATAAGTGCATAAAGTTTACCTCAGGTCAGTTGAACAATAAGATAGCTGGAGGCTGAAACTTCATTTTTCACTGTAAGGTGACCATAACTTCATTCATATTGTGACTTTAAGGTGACCATAATATGAGAATGTCCCTTCAATATCAATATATGTTAGATATGGAAAAAGAAAAGAGCCAGACGGCTTTATTCAAATGTTATGGAAATTATTACCTTATTTCACTTTAAGGTGGCTACAACTCCATTCATACTGAGAGTTTAAGGTGACCATAAGTATTATTTTTATCTACTTTAATACCAGTGATAATTTCAATATAAAAAAAATGAAAAAGAAAGGAGCCAGAGGATTTTATTCCAATTTGATGACTTTAAGCAGGCCATATGTCCATTAACATTTTCAGTTTAAGGTCACCATAAAGCCAGAATATTCCTTTGGCGAATCTTGAAATATGTGCCAAGTTTGGTTGAAAAAAGTGAAAAACTAAGTGAACTGGAGGGCTAAAACCCCCTTTTTGGACATTAAGGTGACCTTAAGATCGCAGATACAGGGCTAAAACTTGGGCATGTGAAAGATTATCAAAAAGTAGCTGAATAAGTTATTCCAACAAAACGCCGAAATCCTAACTGTTTTTGAGATACAGACCAAGTACCCATTTTTAAAAAATTTACGAAAATAAAACGCCTGCCATTCAGGCATCTATGGTCCGATTGATAAGAAAATCCTTTCCGACCTTGGAAATTTGGTCTAGAATGTACCTGATGAATTTTACAGCACAGGTGTGTGTGTTTTTTTCCGAAACGCGATGACGGGGTGTTTTGGACTTATGCTTAAGGTTACCTTAAGTAAAGCTTAAGGTTTGCGCAAAGTATCCCAAAAATTTTTCCCGCCCCTATAGTTTTAAAGAAAGATAAGAAGGAAAGAAAAATTTGAAAGGCTAAGAAGTTATTCAAGGGAGACCATAATCCTGCGGCGGCGGCGATCAGTCGAACTTCAGTGAAAACAAATAAGCGTCCCTGACGGGCCGCTTAATTACTATCAGGCTAGCTTTTCTAGCCATAAAGCTTTTGTGCAAATTTTATGAAGCTAGCTGGAATATTTTTTAAAGATTTAGAGCCCCTTTATGATTTTCAAACAATTGGCTATGGCTGCAAGTTTGTTTTTCAAAATGAGGCTAAAATATTGCAGGGACAGGTTTTCATAGCCATAAACATTCCCTGCAAATTTGGTGAAGATATCTTTATAAATGAATGAGATATTAAGGTTTATGCAAAAACGTGACGAACAGACACACGGACTGACGGACGCACGCACGCATGTACGGAAGGCGTCTTCGGCTGCAGACGGGAGATAAAAACTAGACCTATCGCATCGGAGAACCGATGCAAATTGTATCCACCAGAAGAAAACTCACCAAAGCCATTCTAACATCGCTTAACCTTGAAGGAGAAGCCCAAGGTGAAATCTGACCATATCAAAAGATTCTTAGCCCACGATTTCCTATAGGTTGGTGTGACACTGCAAACCTCTAAGAATACGAATAAGCAAGATATAAACACTAATTTTGGCAATCCTCATTTGACCTTGAAAGAGGGGCCAAAGGTCAAATCCGATCACACCAAAAGATTCCCAGCCCATGATTTCCTAGATTTTAGTTTACCATTCCAAAGCTCTAGGACCAATAATAAGCGAGTTATAAGCACTTTTAAGTTTGGCTATCCTCGTTTGACCTTGATGGAGGGTCCAAGGTCAAATCCGACCACAGCAACAGATTCCCAGCACATGATTTTGTGTACTATCCTCGTTTGACCTTGAAGGAGGGGTCCAAGGTCAAATCCGACTGACGGACCTTGAAGGAGGGGTCCAAGGTCAAATCGGACTGACGGACGGACGCACGCATGTACGGAAGGCGTCTTCGGCTGCAGACGGGAGATAAAAACTAGACCTATCGCATCGGAGAACCGATGCAAATTGTATCCACCAGAAGAAAACTCACCAAAGCCATTCTAACATCGCTTAACCTTGAAGGAGAAGCCCAAGGTGAAATCTGACCATATCAAAAGATTCTTAGCCCACGATTTCCTATAGGTTGGTGTGACACTGCAAACCTCTAAGAATACGAATAAGCAAGATATAAACACTAATTTTGGCAATCCTCATTTGACCTTGAAAGAGGGGCCAAAGGTCAAATCCGATCACACCAAAAGATTCCCAGCCCATGATTTCCTAGATTTTAGTTTACCATTCCAAAGCTCTAGGACCAATAATAAGCGAGTTATAAGCACTTTTAAGTTTGGCTATCCTCGTTTGACCTTGATGGAGGGTCCAAGGTCAAATCCGACCACAGCAACAGATTCCCAGCACATGATTTTGTGTACTATCCTCGTTTGACCTTGAAGGAGGGGTCCAAGGTCAAATCCGACCACATCAATAGATTCCCAGCCCATGATTTCCTATATGTTGGTTTACCATCCCAAACCTCTAGGACCAATAATAAACGAGTTATAAGCACTTTTAAGTTGGGCTATCCTCATTTGACCCTGAAAGAGGGATCCAAGGTCAAATCCGACCGCAGCAATAGATTCCCAGCCCATGATTTCCTATAGGTTGGTTTACCATCCTAAACCTCTAGGACCAATCATAAGCACGCTATATGCACATTTAAGTTTGGCTATGCTCGTTCGACCTTGAAGGAGGGGTCCAAGGTCAAATCCGACCACACCAAAAGACTCCCAGCCCATGATTTCCTGTAGGTTGGTTTACCATCCTAAACCTCTACGACCAATAATAAGCGAGTTATAAGCACTTTTAAGTTTGGCTATCCTCATTTAACCTTGAAGGAGGAGTCCAAGGTCAAATCCAACCACACCAAAAGACTCCCAGCCCATGATTTCCTGTAGGTTGGTTTACCATCCTAAACCTCTACGACCAATAATAAGCGAGTTATAAGCACTTTTAAGTTTGGCTATCCTCGTTTGACCTTGAAGGAGGGGGTCCAAGGTCAAATCCGACCACACCAAAAGATTCCCAGCCCATGATTTCCTATAGGTTGGTTTACCATCTCAAACCTCTAGGACCAATACTAAGCAAGTTATAAGCACTTTTAAGTCTGGCTATGCTCGTTTGACCTTGAAGGAGGGGTCCAAGGTCAAATCTGACCACACCAAAAGATTCCCAGCCCATGATTTCCTATAGGTTGGTTTACCATCCCAAACCTCTAGGACCAATAATAAGCGAGTTATAAGCACTTTTAACTTTGGCTATCCTCATTTGACCTTGAAGGAGGGGTCCAAGGTCAAATCTGACCACACCAAAAGATTCCCAGCCCATGATTTCCTATAGGTTGGTTTACCATCCCAAACCTCTAGGACCAATAATAAGGGACATATAAGCACTTTTCATGACTGCAAAGAAACGCCTGTGGTGGCCATCTTGTTTTTCAAAATGAGGCCAAAAATATTCCCAGTCAAGATTTTATAATGAGGAACATATCCGGCGAATTTGAGATCTCTACCTATAATACCCTTTGCTCTCGAGGGCCACCAAAAGTCCTTGTTTAAAGTCGAAAAACGCCCGTGGCGGCCATCTTGTTTTTCAAAATGAGGCCAAAAATATTCCCAGGCAAGATTTTATGGCTATGAATATATCCTGCAAATTTAAGAAGGCTAGCTATAATATTTTTTTCGTTAGAGTGGTAACGGTGAAATCTCTCTACACACTGCGGCGGCGGCGTAGGTGTAACGAAGTCAAATCCATAGTATCCACCGGATGCTATCCGGTGGATACAATGATAATGAAATGTTCACAAATCACTTAATTATGGTCCCAGTGACATTAAAAATTGATTGTGTCTGGATATTAATGTGGTTAATATATATGTTGTATTGAATGTGATAACCATTGAATGTATACATTCAATGGGCTAGTCATTGAATGTGTAGATTCAATGGCTTGGCCATTGAATGTACACATTCAATAGCAAGCAGCCATTGAATGTGCACATTCAATGGTTTAACTGTGGAATGTGTACATTCAACAGTCAAAGTCATTGAATGTGTATATGAACTTAACAAATGAAATAAGCAATTGATCCTGCATAAAATTTAACTTTTTTTTGTCATTTTCTTAATATCACATCTGCTGTTATCAATGTAAAAATAAACTTTTGCAATAAGTTTATTATCTGTAGGTAGTCACAGTTATGTCTTATAACAAACACTGTTTCCCCCCCCAAAAATATTTATCTTAATCTGTTTTCTGATTACCGTAAATGACCTATTTAGCGCACAGTGTGCTAAGCAAAGTCTATTTTTATTCAATATTTGTTGGGAAAAAATGTCCCTTTTAGCGCACCCATCATGAAACACTTTCCGGGATGAAGTTTCGGTCAATCCGGTAGAAAACGGTGTTTCGACATTTAGAAATACCCACTTCCTGTAAATATGGCGGTAGATGAAAACAAACTCGAAAGTCGTGATAAAAATGTCAATTTATTAAGTAAAAATACATATAATATATAAAAAAATATGTGGATATTGTGGACTGTCATCGGGAAAAAGAGGTAGGGTGCGGTTACAAGGGCGGATGCGCTAAATAGGTCATTTACGGTATATTGTCCCACTGAACCTCTCTAACATTATAGGGGTGCTATTGTGAGGCTAATTACAATTAAATCCCAAATTCCACACATAATTAGATGAATAATTGATGTCACATTTTAAAATCATTCACTTAAAGACTATACAAGAGGGTCACAGATGCCCCAAAAGGCGGGTTGCGCAGGCAGAAATAAGGTTAGCAACTGCTGTAATTACATTTAGAAAAGAAGGAAAGAAATGTTAGGTTACCCAGTTAAGGTGAATGTGTAAGACGTGCTAAGAAACGTAAAACTTGTAATCTAGGTTACATAATTGTATCTACGCTGTGAACGGACAAACAAAAGGATGGAATTACACTAATTTAGTAACTTAGCTATGATGGTGATGCATCTCCCTGTCAAGTTTGAATTCGACTGGACAAAGCATTTTCCAGTTAGAGTCCAGAAACGAAAATTTGGACAGACGGATGGACAGAAAAATGGACAAAAAACACACAAACAGACAGGAAAACGGACAAACAAACACACGGAGTTACACCAATTTCAAAAGGAACCTAGCTATGATGGTGATCTATATCCCTGTCAAGTATGAATTCGATTGGACAAACTGTTTTCGAGTTGGAGTCCGGAAACGAAAATGTGGACAAACAGATGGATGGACAGACAAACAGACAAAAATGGACAAACGAACAAACGGAATTCCACCAATTTAGAAAGGAACCTAGCTATGATGGTGATGTATGTCCCTGTGAAGTTTGAATTTGATTGGATAAACTGTTTTCGAGTTAGAGTCCGGAAACAAAAATGTGGACGGACAGATAGATGGACAGAAAAACGGACAAAAAACAAACGGACAGAAAAACGGACAAACGAACAGACAGAGTTATACCAATTTCGAAAGGAACCTAGCTATGATGGTGATCTATCTCCCTGTGAAGTTTGAATTCGATTGGTCAAACCGTTTTCGAGTTAGTGTCCGGAAATGAAAATGTGGACAAACAGCCGGATGGACAGACAAACGGACCAAAAACGGACGGAATTTCACCAATATCAAAAGGAACCTAGCTATGATGGTGATCTATGTTCCTGTGAAGTTTGAATTTGATTGGAGTAACCGTTTTTGATTTAGAGTCCGGAAACGAAAATGTGGACGGACAGATGGATGGACAGAAAAACGGACGAAAAAAGAACAAACAGACAGAAAAACGGACAAACGAACAGACAGAATTTCACCAATTTCGAAAGGAACCTAGCTATGATGGTGATCTATCTCCCTGTCAAGTTTGAATTCGATTGGTCAAACCGTTATCAAGTTAGAGTCCGGAAACAAAAATGTGGACAAACGGATGGACAAACAGACGAAAAACGGACAAACGAACAGACGGAATTTCACCAATTTCGAAAGAAACCTAGCTATGATGGTGATCTATCTCCCTGTGAAGTTTGAATTCGATTGGTCAAACCGTTTTCGAGTTAGTGTCCGGAAATGAAAATGTGGACAAACAGCCGGATGGACAGACAAACGGACAAAAACCGGACAAACGAACGGACGGAATTTCACCAATATCGAAAGGAACCTAGCTATGATGTTGATCTATGTCCCTGTCAAGTTTGAATTTGATCGGACAAACCGTTTTCGAGTTACAGTCCGGAAACGAAAAATGTGGACGGACAGACGGACGTCGGATACATCAATCTAATAGGCGGGTTGGTTACACTCAACCCGCCTAAAAACAAGCAATCAGTACCCATAATCGGGCTCTGTGTCAGATGACTTTGTGTTGTGAGCTTCATAGTACAAGTGAAGTAGAAAAGGACACAAAAGTTGTGTGCTGCAAATGGTATTCAGAAGTAAAGTATCTGTACAAAGTAACTGCTAAGGTGCTTCCTAAGGAGCTACTGAGGAGCTGGTTCTTATACAAGAACAAGACAAATGAACGGACGGATTTACACCAATTTCGAAAGGAACCTAGCTATGATGGTGATGTATGTCCCTGTGAAGTTTGAATTAGATTGGAGTAACCGTTTTCGAGTTAGAGTCCGGAAACAAAAATGTGGACGGACAGATGGATGGACAGAAAAACGGACAAAAACGAAGAAACGGACGGAAAAACGGACAAACAAACAGACGGAATTTCACCAATTTCGAAAGGAACCTAGCTATGATGGTGATCTATCTCCCTGTGAAGTTTGAATTTGATTGGTCAAACCGTTTTAAAGTTAGAGTCCGGAAACGAAAATGTGGACAAACAGATGGATGGACAGACAAACGGACGAAAAACGGACAAACGAACACACGGAATTTCACCAATTTCGAAAGGAACCTAGCTATGATGGTGATCTATCTCCCTGTGAAGTTTGAATTTGATTGGTCAAACCGTTTTAAAGTTAGAGTCCGGAAACGAAAATGTGGACAAACAGATGGATGGACAGACAAACGGACGAAAAACGGACAAACGAACACACCGAATTTCACCAATTTCGAAAGGAAACTAGCTATGATGGTGATCTATCTCCCTGTGAAGTTTGAATTTGATTGGTCAAACCGTTTTAAAGTTAGAGTCCGGAAACGAAAAATGTGGACGGACAGACGGAGAGACAGACAGACGGACAGACGGACGTCGGACACATCAATCTAATAGGCGGGTTGGTTACACGCAACCCGCCTAAAAATTACTACTCAGGCTTGAACTGTTTCTTTTTCATTCTCTGATTGGGAGGCAAAATGTTGCAATGTTTCTGGATTAAAGTAGAACTTATTATACAGCTTTCATATGGCTTTGATCAAAAAGGACTGATGTGCAGAAATTAATAAATGTTCTATGCAGTAGCAGAATGATGCCACAAAAGCTTATTGTGTAATAGTAAGTGATTTAAAAAATATAAAGGCAGTAAAGAAAATGATGTGATGAAATGTATGAAACCTCATGTCATAACATATATGTTTATTAATCTAAATGTTGTAGACTGATCCTTCTTTATGTTAATTCATAAAATGTACCATCTTTATTCCAGTATATTGCTTATAATTATGCTAGAAAATATTCAATCTAGGTTATAAATTAAATCTTTGCAATCTATATTAACATTTCATATTTAATTATTTATACATTCCATGACTTGGGTCATTGAATGTACACATTCAATAATTTTAGCTATTGAATGTACACATTCCACAGCTCAGCCATTGAATGTACACATTCAATAATTTGCCCATTGAATGTACACATTCAATAGCTTGACCCATTGAATGGTTATCCACATTCAATACAACATATATATTCCAAACTATAAAATAGAACACATAGAAGAAAAAAAAACAACAATAGCATCGGAGATGCCCGTACCCCATAGAAGTGGTTTTCAACACCATGAGATACAGAAGAAGTTAAACCGTATGAGACTTTCATCATGAGATTGCCCACCTACATCCCTAACCAATGTCCCTACAAAGTATCAACTTTGGAACTTCCTATGCCTTACAGTTTCAGAGTCATACCCCGGACAAGATTTTAAAGGTCCAAGTCACAACAGCAAGGTCAAAGGAGTATCATATCCTAATTTTGAACACCATAACCAATGTTCATACCAAGCATGAACATACTACACCTTATAGTTTCTGAGATAAACTAGAGATTGCGTCTCGACGCAGTGTATCCCCGGACAGGACATAGTTAAGGCGTGAATATGTCGGTCTTGAGCCTGTTTCCTGGAGCACCAGGTCAGGATTCTCCATAGTACCAGATTACTCCCAAAAGCTAATCACTAGTTCTTGCACTTATATCTGTCTTTAAAAATTACATTTCATGGATCCAGAAGATCCATATAGTGATCCGGATCACTTCCAAAATTCAATCATTTCATCCTTTTACCTTTTCAGACATATTTTAAAAATTTCATCAAAATCCGTCCATAAGTTTTTTAGTTATCTTGTACACAAACACATCTGGCAGCCTGGATCCACATGATGCAGACAGTGATCCAGATTACTCCCAAAAACTAATCACTTGTTCTTTGTCCCATTTAAGACATCGACCTGAAAATTTCATAAAAATCCATCCATGACTTTTTGAGCTATTTGTCTTTAAAAATTACATTTCTTGGATCCAGAAGATCCAGATAGTGGTCCAGATCACTCACAAAATTGAATCATTTCTTCCTTTTACCACTTCTTCCTTTTACCATTTCTAACATATCCTAAAAATATCAAAGTCCATCCCAAGATTATGAGGCAGCCTGGATCCAGATGATCCAGATCACTCCCAAAATTTAATCACTTGTTCCTTGTACCATTTAGGCCATTTGCTGAAACAATCCATCCATAACTTTTTGCGGTATCTGTCTTTAAAAATTACATTTCAAGGATCCAGGAGATCCATATAGTGATCCGGATCACTTCCAAAATTCAATCATTTTATCCTTTTACCTTTTCAGACATACCCTGAAAATTTCATCAAAATATGTCCATAAGTTTTTGATTTATCTTGTACATAATCACATCTGGCAGCCTGGATCCAGATGATTCAGATCACTCCCAAAATCTAATCACTTGTTCCTTGTCCCATTTAGGACATTTCCTGAAAATTTCATCAAAGTCCATCCATGACTTTTTGAGCTATTTGTCTTTAAAATTATATTTCATGGATGCAGAAGATCCAGATAGTGGTCCAGATCACTCGCAAAATTGAATCATTTCTTCCTTTTACCACTTTCTCCTTTTACCATTTCTAACATATCCTAAAAATATCATCAAAATTCATCCTAAAATTCTGTTGCAGCCTGGATCCAGATGATCCAGATCACTCCAAAAATGCAATCACTTGTTCCGTGTACCATTTAGGTCATTTGTTGAAAATGTCATCACAATCCATCCATAACTTTTTGAGGTATCTGTCTTTAAAAATTACATTTCATGGATCCAGAAGATCCATATAGTGATCCGGATCACTTCCAAAATTCAATCATTTCATCCTTTTACCTTTTCAGACATATCCCGAAAATTTCATCAAAATACGTCCATAAGTTTTTCAGCTACATTGTACACAAACACATCTGGCAGCCTGGATCCAGATGATCCAGACAGTGATCCAGATCACTCCCAAAATCTAATCACTTGTTCCTGGCACCATTTAGGTCATTTGCTGAAAATGTCATCACAATCCATCCATAACTTTTTGAGGTATCTGTCTTTAAAAATTACATTTCATGGATCCAGAAGATCCATATAGTGATCCGGATCACTTCCAAAATTCAATCATTTCATACTTTTACCTTTCCAGACATATCCTGAAAATTTCATCAAAATCCGTCCATAAGTTTTTGATTTATCTTGTACATAATCACATCTGGCAGCCTGGATCCAGATGATCCAGATCACTCCCAAAATCTAATCACTTGTTCCTTGTCCCATTTAGGACATTTCCTGAAAATTTCATCAAAATCCACCCATGACTTTTTGAGCTATTTGTCTTTAAAAATTATATTTCATGGATCCAGAAGATCCAGATAGTGGTCCAGATCACTCGCAAAATTGAACCATTTCTTCCTTTTACCACTTCTTCCTTTTACCTTTCCATTTCTAACATATCCTAAAAATATCATCAAAATTCATCCTAAAATTCTGTTGCAGCCTGGATCCAGATCACTCCAAAAATGTAATCACTTGTTCCTTGTACCATTTAGGTCATTTGCTGAAAATGTCATCACAATCCATCCATAACTTTTTGAGGTATCTGTCTTTAAAAATTACATTTCATGGATCCAGAAGATCCATATAGTGATCCGGATCACTTCCAAAATTCAACCATTTCATCCTTTTACCTTTTCAGACATATCCTGAAAATTTCATCAAAATCCATCCATAAGTTTTTGAGCTATATTGTACACAAACACATCTGGCAGCCTGGATCCAGATGATCCAGACAGTGATCCAGATCACTCCCAAAATCTAATCACTTGTTCCTTGTCCCATTAAGGACATTTCTTGAAAATTTCATCAAAATGCACCCATAAGTTTTTGAGTTATCTGTCTTTAAAAATTAAATTTCATGGATCCAGAAGATCCCGACAGTGATCCGGATCACTCTCAAAATTTAATCATATCTTCCTTTTACCATTTTGGACATTGGAAAATTTTATCAAAATCCATCTGTCAGTTTTTGAGTTATCTTGTTCGCAAACAAACAAACAAACAAATAGAGGGCCAAAATGACCCTCGGTCAGGTACTTTGGCGGTCAGTGGATGACCTTAAATGAAGATCTGTAACTGGTAAGCCTGGATGCTGGTACTCCATCATGTACTCAACCTCCAAAGCCATTTTCTATAGTTTCCATGCAATGTAGTCAGCATTAAGTGTGAAAATATCTCCAAATTTGCCAAAAATGACCCTTGGTCAGGTACTTTGGCGGTCACTGGATGACCTTAAATGAAGATCTGTAACCAGTAAACCTGGATGGTAGAAGTCCATCATGTACTCAACCTCCGAAGCCATTTTCAATAGTTTCCATGCAATATAGTCAGCATTAAGTGTGAAAATATGTCCAAAAAGGCCAAAAATGACCCTCGGTCAGGTACTTTGGCGGTCAGTGGATGACCTTCAATGAAGAGCTTCAAGGTCAAATTTCTGCATGCTTACAAAGGACATATATATGTATTATATATACCAGCCATAGGATGATCTGACTTTCTGTATAGAACTGGGCCAAAAAGTGAAAAAATGGCCAAAATCTGACCCTTAAGAGGCCACCAGTAGAGCTGTAATCAACAGTGATTTCTGTAGATCGACGCTCGCTTGTTAGATGCGAGTTGAACTCGAGTTGAACTCGAGTAAATGACACAAATATAAATAAAACTAGAGGATCGCTCGCAAAAAAAAAAGATAATGTTTTTGCATAGCAAAAACAAAGCGTCCCGAAAAGGATATAAAGGTGAGTGCTAAAGTATTAAGAAAATGCTTCGTTTCTAGCCTTATACTGTTGTGACAACCAAAGTCAGCGCAGTCTGCTCTATCTAGCACGGTTTTCAAGATATAAGCATTTTTGTGTTTTGCAAAAAATAAAAAAATTAAAAATGTCCGCTATATTTGGCGAGACAAAAATATTTTGAAAATTGGCATGGCTACTCTGCAGAGATACCCAGCAGGTCCAAAATTTTGTTGAGTTCGCTCCATATAGCACGGTTTTCGAGATATAAGCATTTTTGTGTTTTGCAAAAACTTTGAAAATTCAAAATGGCCACCATTTTTGGGGAGACAAAAATTTTTGTCAAGACCACTGCCGTGGTGTGTATGTCCCGCCGAGCATTAAAGCAGAAGAAATAGCTTTTCCGAGATATTCACAATTTTTCATTTTCGTGTGTGAAAGGTCTTCCAAAAGTAGGTGAATGAGTTATTTGAGAAAAATTGGCTATCTGCAATACTATTAAGAGATAATTCACATTTACTCATTTTGAGTAGGTGAATAATTATCTATGGGTCTGAAACTTCACCAAGTGAAAGCTCTCCCAAAAGGAGGTGAATGAGTTATTTGAGAAAAATTGGCTATCTGCAATACTTTTAGAGATAATTCGCATTTACTCATTTTGAGTAGGTGAGTAATTACATATGGGTCTGAAACTTCACCATGTGAAAGCTCTCCCACAAGTAGATGAATGAGTATTTGATAAAAATTGGGTATCCGCAATACTTTTACAGATAATTAGCATTTACTCATTTTGAGTAGGTGAATAAATAGCTATGGGTCTGAAACTTCACAGAGTGAAAGCTCTCCCAAAAGTAGGTGAATGAGTTATTTGAGAAAAATTGGCTATCTGCAATACTTTTAGAGATAATTCACATTTACTCATTTTGAGTAGGTGAATAATTAGCTATGGGTCTGAAACTTCACCAAGTGAAAGCTCTGCCAAAAGTAGGTGAATGATTTATTTGAGAAAAATTGCCTATCTGCAATACTTTTAGAGATAATTCGCATTTACTCATTTTGAGTAGGTGAGTAATTAGCTATGGGTCTGAAACTTCACGGAGTGAAAGCTCTCCCAAAAGTAGGTGAATGAGTTATTTGAGAAAAATTGGCTATCTGCAATACTTTTAGAGATAATTCGCATTTACTCATTTTGAGTAGACGAGTAATTAGCTATGGGTCTGAATCTTCACCAAGTGAAAGCTCTCCCAAAAGTAGGTGAATGATTAATTTGAGAAAAATTGGCTATCTGCAATACTTTTAGAGATAATTCGCATTTACTCATTTTGAGTAGGTGAGTAATTAGCTATGGGTCTGAAACTTCACAGAGTGAAAGCTCTCCCAAAAGTAGGTGAATGAGTTATTTGAGAAAAATTGGCTATCTGCAATACTTTTAGAGATAATTCACATTTACTCATTTTGAGTAGGTGAGGAATTAGCTATGGGTCTGAAACTTCACAGAGTGAAAGCTCTGCCAAAAGTAGGTGAATGAGTTATTTGAGAAAAATTGGCTATCTGCAATACTTTTAGAGATAATTCGCATTTACTCATTTTGAGTAGGTGAGTAATTAGCTATGGGCCTGAAACTTCAGCAAGTGAAAGCTCTCCCAAAAGTAGGTGAATGATTTATTTGAGAAAAATTGGCTATCTGCAATACTTTTAGAGATAATTCGCATTTACTCATTTTGAGTAGGTGAGTAATTAGCTATGGGTCTGAAACTTTACAGAGTGAAAGCTCTCCCAAAAGTAGGTGAATGAGTTATTTGAGAAAAATTGGCTATCTGCAATACTTTTAGAGATAATTCGCATTTACTCATTTTGAGTAGGTGAGTAATTAGCTATGGGTCTGAAACTTCACAGAGTGAAAGCTCTGCCAAAAGTAGGTGAATGAGTTATTTGAGAAAAATTGGCTATCTGCAATACTTTTAGAGATAATTCGCATTTACTCATTTTGAGTAGGTGAGTAATTAGCTATGGGCCTGAAACTTCACCAAGTGAAAGCTCTCCCAAAAGTAGGTGAATGAGTTATTTGAGAAAAATTGGCTATCTGCAATACTTTTAGAGATAATTCACATTTACTCATTTTCAGTAGGTGAGTAATTAGCTATGGGTCTGAAACTTCACAGAGTGAAAGCTCTGCCAAAAGTAGGTGAATGAGTTATTTGAGAAAAATTGGCTATCTGCAATACTTTTAGAGATAATTCGCATTTACTCATTTTGAGTAGGTGAGTAATTAGCTATGGGCCTGAAACTTCACCAAGTGAAAGCTCTCCCAAAAGTAGGTGAATGAGTTATTTGAGAAAAATTGGCTATCCGCAATACTTTTAGAGATAATTCGCATTTACTCATTTTGAGTAGGTGAGTAATTAGCTATGGGTCTGAAACTTTACAGAGTGAAAGCTCTCCCAAAAGTAGGTGAATGAGTTATTTGAGAAAAATTGGCTATCCGCAATACTTTTAGAGATAATTCGCATTTACTCATTTTGAGTAGGTGAGTAATTAGCTATGGGCCTGAAACTTCACCAAATGAAAGCTCTCCCAAAAGTAGGTGAATGATTAATTTGACAAAAATTGGCTATCTGCAATACTTTTAGAGATAATTCGCATTTACTCATTTTGAGTAGGTGAGTAATTAGCTATGGGTCTGAAACTTCACCAAGTGAAAGCTCTCCCAAAAGTAGGTGAATGAGTTATTTGACAAAAATTGGCTATCTGCAATACTTTTAGAGATAATTCGCATTTACTCATTTTGAGTAGGTGAGTAATTAGCTATGGGTCTGAAACTTCAGCAAGTGAAAGCTCTCCCAAAAGTAGGTGAATGAGTTATTTGAGAAAAATTGGCTATCCGCAATACTTTTAGAGATAATTCGCATTTACTCATTTTGAGTAGGTGAGTAATTAGCTATGGGTCTGAAACTTCACCATGTGAAAGCTCTCCCACAAGTAGATGAATGAGTTATTTGACAAAAATTGGGTATCCGCAATACTTTTACAGATAATTAGCATTTACTCATTTTGAGTAGGTAAATAATTAGCTATGGGTCTGAAACTTCACCATGTGAAAGCTCTCCCAAAAGTAGGTGAATGAGTTATTTGAGAAAAATTGGCTATCTGCAATACTTTTAGAGATAATTCGCATTTACTCATTTTGAGTAGGTGAGTAATTGGCTATGAGTAGGTGAGTAATTGGCTATGGGTCTGAAACTTCACCATGTGAAAGCTCTTCCAAAAGTAGGTGAATGAGTTATTTGAGAAAAATTGGCCATCTGCAATACTTTTAGAGGTAATTCGCATTTACTCATTTTGAGTAGGTGAGCAATTAGCTATGGGTCTGAAACTTCACCAAGTGAAAGCTCTTTGGGATAGCTGCTCTGCAGAGATACCCTGAAGATAAAAAATTTCGTTGAAATCGCTCTATGTAGCACGGTTTTCGAAATATTAGCATTTTTGTGTTGTGCAATTTTTGCGCAAAAATTCGAAAATTCAAAATGGCCGCCATTTTTGGCAAGACAAAATTTTTTTAAAAATTGGCATGGCTACTCTTCATAGATACCCCGTGGGTCAAAAATTTCGTCGAAATCGCTCTATCTAGCACGGTTTTCGAGATATAAGCATTTTTGTGTTTTGCAATTTTGCGAAAAATTCGAAAATTCAAAATGGCCGCCATTTTTTGCGAGAAATTTTTTGTTTGAAAATTGGCAGCTACTCTGTAGGGATACGCTGCGGGTCAAAAATTTCGTCGAAATCGCTCTATCTAGCAGGGTTTTCGAGATATAAGCATTATTATGTTTTGCAATTTTTGCGAAAAATTCGAAAATTCAAAATGGCCGCCATTTTTGGCGAGACAAAAATTTTTTCAAAATTGGAATAACTACTCTGCAGAGATACCCTGTGGGTCAAAAATTTTGTCGAAATCGCTCTATCTAGCACGGTTTTCGAGATATAAGCATTTTTGTGTTTTGCAATTTTTGCGAAAATTTCGAAAATTCAAAATGGCCGCCATTTTTGGCGAGACAAAAATTTTTTGAAAATTGGGAAAAGTACTCCGCAGAGATATCCTGAGGGTCAAAAATTTTGTCGAAATTGCTCTATCTAGCACAGTTTTTGAGATATAAGCATTTTTGTGTTTTGCAATTTTTGCGAAAAATTCGAAAATTCAAAATGGCCGCCATTTTTGGCGAGACAAAAATTTTTTCAAAATTGGGATAACTACTCTGCAGAGATACCCTGTGGGTCAAAAATTTCGTCGAAATCGCTCTATCTAGCACGGTTTTCGAGATATAAGCATTTTTGTGTTTTGCAATTTTTGCGAAAATTTCGAAAATTCAAAATGGCCGCCATTTTTGGCGAGACAAAAATTTTTTGAAAATTGGGAAAAGTACTCTGCAGAGATATCCTGCGGGTCAAAAATTTTGTCGAAATTGCTCTATCTAGCACGGTTTTTGAGATATAAGCATTTTTGTGTTTTGCAATTTTTGCGAAAATTTCGAAAATTCAAAATGGCCGCCATTTTGGGCGAGAGAAAAATTTTTTGAAAATTGGGAAAACTACTCCGCAGAGATACCCTGCGGGTCAAAAATTTCGTCGAAATCGCTCTATCTAGCACGGTTTTCGAGATATAAGCATTTTTGTGTTTTCCTTATTTGGAAAATTCGTAATGATTAATTAATCATTAATTACTCGGCCATTTCTTGACCAATCAATGCCAAAATCTAATGATTTCCAGATTTTAATAGAATGAATGTATTTGCCAAGTTTCAGGTGAATTGATAAAATTCCTTTCAAGTTATCATCCGGACAAGCTTCCCCATCGAAAAAAGACATTTTTGGTCATGTGACCTCTCTGATTGGTTGAAATGTCACTGCAGCATATTCAAAAAAATTCCCCAAGGCTACTGCCTAAACCTGCCAAATTTGAAAAGAATCCGCCTAACGGTTACAGAGTTATAAGGAAAACAAAATACGGAGCCGGCGGAGCCGGCGGAGCCGGCGGAGCCGCCGGAGCCGGCGGAGCCGGCGGAGCCAGAAGCTCTCCCATACACAAACAAGCGTCCCTTGCGGGACGCTTAATAATAATGTCCAAATATTGTCATCAAGGGATCCGCCATTGACGTATTTAGTACCATTTTATTGCAAGGAAATATATTCTGTTGCCGGTTAACTTGTACAGGTATGTATGACCACATTATGGAACATCCACGTAAATAAGGAAATAAAAAACGGCCACTGCTCATTGAATTTTTTGTCTTTATGGTTAGATAAATTGTAAATGTGCTGGTTTTATAACAAGACTAGTATATCCTAATTTATTTCTTAAAAACTCGAGTTTAAATTACGTAAATCGATGTCATCCCAAATATCGCCCACCGAGTTACGACTCGAGTTTCGGTCAACTCGTTACAGCACTAGCCACCAGTGACCTTGAGATTGAACGTTAAGGTCACAAAACAATAGCGTTCGTGGCATTGCCCATATATACCCACATACCAAATTTGAAAAAATTTTTTAAAAATATTTTTTAAGTTATCGCGTCCAAAAGGAAATCTCTGCAGCGGCAGCGGGCGTGACCGTACTGAATCCTAAGTATCCCCGACTTTCGTCCGGAGATACAAATATAGCCCAGACAAGAATTTAACGGTCAAGGTCAATACCTTAAGGGCAAAGTTCAAATCAAGGTTACACTATGGTGTAGGACACCTACTCTCCCAAAATATCTCTACCATGTATAAACTTCGTACATCTTACGGATTCAGATATAGCCTGGACAAGATTTTTAAAGGCCAAGGGTACAGCAAGGTCAAAGGTAAATTTAACGTTACACCATTATGCTGCACACCTACACCCCTAACCAATGCCCCTACCAAGTATCAACTTCCCACACTTTTTGGTTTTGAGATAAAGCCTGGATAAGATATCAGAGGTCAAGGTCAATAAGGTTAAAGGTCAAACAAAAGTCACACAATCACATTGCACTCCTTCATCCCCAAATCAACGTCCCTACGTATCAACCTTGTACACCTTATGGATGCCAAGATATAGCCTGGACAAGATTTTAAAAGTCAAGGTCACTACAGAAAGGTCAAAGGTTGAATCAAGGTCACACCATGACGTCACACATCTACACCCCCTAACTGATGTTCCTACTAAGTATCAACTTCCTATACCTTATAGTTCCTGAGATATAGCCTATGCAAGATTTTAAAGGTCAAGGTCACTATAGCAAGGGCAAAGACCAAATCAAAGCCACACAATAATGTTGCACACCTACACCCTCAACCAATGTCCCTATCAAGTACAAACTTCCTATACCTTATGGTTTTCAAGATATAGCCCAAACAAGATTTTCAAACTCAAGGTCACTACGGCAAGGTGAAAGGTCAATTCAAGGTCACACCATGACGTTGCACACCTACATCCTGAACAAATGTCCCTATTGAGTATCAACTTCCTACACCTCGGACCAACTTTTTACCACCACCCACCCACCCATCTGGACACAATGGGTAAAAACAATACCCCAACTGCCTTTAAGGGCTGTGGGATAAAAACAAATATACTTTTAATTATGTGACCTTGAAAAAGATTGAAGGTCAGATTAATGCATTTGACACATTTGCCTCAATGTTCAAATAAATATGACACCAAAACCATGTAATACTTTAACAAACATTAAGGGAGATATTGAATAAAAAGTTGCTTTTTCCTATAGTATACAGGCCAGGTAGCATTTTAAGTATCCAGATACTTAGTGAGTACAACACTGAGATGAAAACACATTTGTGTGAAAAACCCAAATTCCTATTAGTCCAAAGGTTATCAGTAATATAGAATAAAAATAGGAGGCATTTTATATAAACTGACAAATCATTTATCAAACAGTTTGACTGATCAGATAACTGACTGGGCATGGGATATGTGTGTTTAATAACTTAATCGGTTTGACTGGGTGGGCCTGTCCTAATATGACCCTGCCTATTGAACATGATGTAAAGCATAAACTATGATTTTTACTGCCATCTTAAACAGTTTATGAGAAAAAAATGGATACAAGCAAGTGCAAGTGTAACAGTTTTCTTGGTCATGTTTCTTTCAGAAAGGTCAAAGGAGAAGGTAATGCATGTAACAAAATACTAGCACACCAATAGATAAAGATCAATGTCAAAAATCATTGCTATACTGTTAATATCAAAGGAAATATTAAGGGGACACAATAATGATGTAGTAAAAAAAACACACATAACTTAATATGTGGCCTTTTAAATGAATGCTTAATGTTACACTGTGTATCAAGCCAATGAAATGTCTAGCAAAACATGGTCATAAGACAAAATAAGTGACGTGAAAATAATCCACTTCATCCAGTACACAGGAAGTTATACAAATGGTGACTTAAACACTTAAAAAGGTACCTTATATAAATGCTTGAATACTGAAAGATCTCCAATTGTAGGAAAAAAAAATTATTTCCCAACTGACTTTAATTTCTGTTCAAAGTTTGTTGTGTAAAATCTAATCAATTGAATAAAGAAAACTTCATCTTTTTTTTTATTATTTCATAACTAAAATACACTACTGCTGTATGATTCTAAAGCCAGTCTGATAGTTAATAAAGATGAAAACCATAATTTCTCAAACATATCAAATGTTTAAAGTAATCTCTTCAGCACCTTGATTTTAATTTCTAGTTTAGCTTATCATTTCATCTTTTAAAGAGACACCTGTTGAAAAAAAAACTTGTCTACTTATAGGTCTTCAAGTATAATTTAATGCTTGCATCATATTTCAGAAGCTTGGTAAAACAAACACATTGCGAAAAAAATCAAATGGCAAAATTTCAAACAATCAAGAATAGTGGTATGCTACGGTAATTTTTTAAGTATATACTTCAAGTCTCTTTAAAATACTAGGGTTGAATTTTGTAGCCAAACGGAAAGACCGCGTAATAACCCTACTAATAAAATACATAGAAAACTTGTATGCTTGATAGAAAACGGACCCTGGCATCCACATGGGGTTTGTTCTACTTCTTCTCTGTCAAAGTAAGTTGGACAAAAATAGGACAAAAAATATCAATAACTATGAACAATACTCTTTTAAGTACAGGCTACAATTTAAAATAGGCCTTAGCACATACAAAATTTTTAACAGGGCCAAGCAGCATACCTTAGTGAAATAATTCACCCTCACACCTCTTCTAGAAATTCCAGATGCAGCAACTTAAGTTCTTTTACATTCCCACCTTTGACTGTAGAGATAATAAATCTCAAAAACATTTTTCACACTCCTTCAGTCATTATTCCCCAGCTCTCTGGAACTCTGTTACCTTCCAAAAAAGAAATAGCCCCTCTGTTACATCCTTCAGGAAACATCTCAAAACTCACCTTTTTAATTCTTGTTTGCCCACTTAGTACTCTTCCCTTTGGTTACACCCTTAACTCGAAATTACCGACCCAGATTGTCCCTGACTATCCCTATGAAAAATATTTTTGTTAACCTAGCGCACTGAGTTCCCCATTGAGAGGAAGATACTGCACCTGTAAAGCAGGAGATTAGATTAGATAAAATTTTAATTATTAACACTTAAAAAGTACAACTTGTTTAGTAGTGGTCAATAAGTTTTTTAGGACTGGGTATCATTAATGATATGTTACTTTATATCATATATTGTATGCCACTTTAATAATATAGATAATAAAAACTAGATTGGGCCAACTCGGCGCCAACATATCCCCAGACAGGTCATCACTCACGCCACAGGTTTCGATCGGGAATTTTTTTAAAACATAATTACCCATTATTATATGAACTTCAGCACATCAATCTACTCTGTTTATATCTTCCCAAGGAAGATGGTGTATCCCCAGACGCCGAATACATAACTCAAATTATATTTTCAATCTTCCTGCAATGATAACTCTAAACCTATTTTCAAAGTATTTAAATGATTGATGATTGAATGTCCATTCTAAAATAATAATCCCAAAAGAGCATATCTGTTTCTATATTTGTTGACAAATAAAATATTATTTTTAACTCAACTCATCATACTTTTCAATCTTCCTTCAAAGTATTTAAATGATTGATGATTCAATGTCCATTCTAAAATTCATAATCCCAAAAGCGCATATCTGTTTCTATATTTGTTCACAAATAAAATATTATTTTAAAAAAAAATTATTTATATTATTATTTTATTATATTATTTTTAGAATTTGCAAATTGTTTTCAGTTATTCATTTCCTCTATACCTATATATGTGGTCCATATATATGCAACCTAAATATGTGACACAATCTCAGTTCTGACTCCCCTTTGTGTTATATGTAATGAAGCCCACCACCTCCCACCCCCACCCCTCTCCCCTTCTCCACACCTCTCTCACTATTACACAAGATCTGCAACCCCATTGAGTTCTTTGTTTCTCATCTGATATCATTAAATACCTTTGTTTATTTAGTGTCACTCAATATAGCTGGAGGTCCCAGAGGTGGGTGGGGGGAATCCGGGGGGGGGGGGGGGGGGGGGGGGGGGGGGGATGTGGGTTCACTTGGGACTACAAAGAGATGGAGTGCTACAGCATAAATGGTAAACAAACAATCTATATAAAAGGGGTACTCAAATACAAAGGAATTGAGAATTTTAAGTATGCGATTATCAACTGAAATGAGTTCATAACTGTAGGAGCTGTGTCAAAATTAACTGAGGCAAGTTGAATAAAACTGGGCTAGTTGAGGGTTAAAAATCCCCTAGTTATACTACATAAGGATATAATTTCATTAATATTGGGACTTAAAGCTCACTTAAAGTGTCCATTTTGTCTACTTGAATATGTTTAACCAGTTTTATTTTAAAAAGTTAAAAACTCAGCAAGCAGAGGTATAACACACAAAAATAAGTTCTTAAAAGACTAAGATAGCCATAACATTATTAATATTCAAAATTTAAATAGACAGGCATTTCCTTTTAAAAATTCAAAGATTTCAGCTCTATAACCCACATAGTTTGACAGTTACTGGGCTTTAAAGTGGCATAATGTCCATAAATTGGGTTTCTGTGGGCATTTTACAATTGTTAAAGAGACCTTAGCAATTAAACTACAGATCTGAAACTTTTTGGGGGACATACATAACAAACAAAAATTATATATAATACAGTTTAAGACTTGTCACACTAAGCATTTCCAAATAACAGGGCAAAATACGGAAAAAATGTCCAAAAAGGCACTTGGGCGAGTGTCTATGGCCCTCATACACAGGTTAAATGTCTACTAAAAACCTTGATTTTCGGCACATGTAGAAAGGACATAATAATGCATTCCCAGATGGGATTTCAGCTCAATCAATCACATAGTTTAACAGTCACAGGGCTTAAAGGTGGCAAAAAGTCCAAATATTGGGTCTCTGTGGGCCTTTTAGAGATCTCGATGTGTCTTTCAAATTAAAGCTTCAGACTTAAAATTTGTTACATACTAAGATTACACATAGAATATGTATCTAATAAAGTTTGAAACTTCTCAGGCTTACCATTTCCAAGTTACAGAGCAAAATATGTGAAAAATGTCTTAAAAGGGTCACTCAGGTGGGTGTTTAAGGTCCTCATACACAGGTTAAATGTCTACTTGAAGCCTTGATTTTTGGCACATGTAAAAAGAACATAATAATGTATTCCCAGATGAGATTTCAGCTCTATCAGTCACATAGTTTAACAGTCACAGGCCTTAAAATTGGCAAAATGTCCAAATACTGGGTCTTTATGGGGCCTTCTAGAGACCTAAATGTGGCCTTCAAATTAAAGCTTCAGACTTAAAATTTGTCACATACTAAGATTACACATAGAATATGCATCTAATACAGTTTGAAACTTCTTAGACTTACCATTTCCAAGTTACAGGGAAAGATATGTGAAAAATGTCTAAAAATGGTCACTCGGGTGGGGATTTATGGTCCTCATACACAGGTTAAATGTCTTCTTAAAGCCTTAATTTTTGGCACATATAAAAATAACATACTAATATCTTCCCAGATAGGATTTGAGCTCTATCAGTCACATAGTTTGACAGTCACAGGGCTTAAAAGTAGCAAAAAGTCCAAATATTGGGTCTTTGGGAGCCTTTTAGAGACCTCAATTTGACCTTCAAAATTAAAGCTTCAGACTTAAAATCTGTTACATACTAAGATTACACACAGAATATATATCTAATACAGTTTGAAACTTCTCAGACTTACCATTTCCAAGTTACAGGGAAAAAGATGTGAAAAATGTCTTATAAGGGTCACTCGGGTGGGTGTTTATGGTCCTGATACACAGGTTAACTGTCTATTAAAGGCCTAAATGTTGGGGCACATATAAGAAAACACATAGATATATTCCCAGATGATATTTAACTTAGATGAGAGACATAGTTTGAAAGCTACAGTGCTTGAAAGTGGCAAAAAGTGCATAAATTGGGTCTCTGTGGGCACTTTTGAGACCTTAAGTCGACCCCTTTGGGTAAACCTACAGCCCTAAAATTTTCTACAGACAAGGATTACATATCAAAGTTATACCTAGCGCAGTTTGAGACTCATCAGAATTACCACTTCCAAACTAGAAATAGGACGCATCTGTGGCCAGATGCTGGATGTATCCACCGACAAAGGCCAACTAACATAGTTTAGAAGATAAAAAGCATTTTTCGTTAATAAGCAAGGTGAAAGCACTTTTAAGTTTGGCTACCCTTATTTGACCCTGTAGCAGGGGCCCAAGGTGAAGTCTGACCACATCAAAAGATTCGCAGTCCATGATTTCGTATAAGTCGTTTTCACATTGCAAACCTCTAGGACCAATAATAAGCAGGAGGGGCCCAAGGTGAAATCTGACCACATGAAAAGATTTGCAGCCCATGACTTCCTCTAAGTTGTTTTCATATTAATGAGTTATTTGTGAAATACTGGCTATCTGCAATACTTGTAGAGATAATTCGCATTTAGTCATTTTGAGTAGGTGAATAATTAGCTACGGGTCTGAAACTTCACCAAGTGAAAGCTCTCTCAAAAGTAGGCGAATGAGTTATTTGAGAAAAATTGGCTATCTACAATACTTTTAGAGATAATTCGAATTTACTCATTTTCAGTAGGCGAGTAATTACCTACGGGTCTGGAACTTCACCATGTGAAAGCTCTCCCAAAAGTAGATGAATGAGTTATTTGATAAAAAATTGGATATCTGCAATACTTTTATAGATAATTAGCATTTACTCATTTTGGGTAGGTGAATAATTAGCTACAGGTCTGAAACTTCACCAAGTGAAAGGTCTCCCAAAAGTAGGTGAAGGAGTTATTTGACAAAAATTGGCTATCTGGAATACTTTTAGAGATAATTTGCATTAACTCATTTTCAGTAGGTGAGTAATTACCTACGGGTCTGAAACTTCACCAAGTGAAAGCTCTCCCAAAAGTAGGTGAAGGAGTTATTTGACAAAAATTGGCTATCTGCAATACTTTTAGAGATAATTTGCATTTACTCATTTTGAGTAGGTGAGTAATTACCTACAGGTCTGAAACTTCACCAAGTGAAAGCTCTCCCAAAAGTAGGTGAAGGAGTTATTTGACAAAAATTCGCTATCTGCAATACTTTTAGAGATAATTTGCATTTACTCATTTCGAGTAGGTGAGTAATTACCTACGGGTGTGAAACTTCACCAAGTGAAAGCTCTCCCAAAAGTAGGTGAAGGAGTTATTTGACAAAAATTGGCTATCTGCAATACTTTTAGAGATAATTCGCATTTACTCATTTTGAGTAGGTGAGTAATTACCTACAGGTCTGGAACTTCAGCATGTGAAAGCTCTCCCAAAAGTAGGTGAATGAGTTATTTAAGAAAAATTTGCTATCTGCAATACTTTTAGACAAAATGCAGAATTACTCATTTTTAGTAGGTAAGTAATTTAGCCACAGGCCTAATTTAGACATAAAGCCTACCAATAGAGTACTGTGGTGCACCCTGTAATATACTTTGCAAACTCGAGAAGGCTAGCTATAATATTTTTTTTTGTTAGAGCGGTAATGGTGAAATCTCTCTACACACTACGGCTATCCAGTGGATACAATGATTTACTCAACAGTGAGAACCTGAAAGTAGATATTGGTAAGCTATGCCATGACATAGAGGTCTGCAATTTCACTCTGTTATAGCTGACCAAAAATTATGTGAATAACATATTTAAACAAAATACTGTAAATGTAATAGTTTTCACGTTATAACTGATTTACTCAACAGTGATAACGTCAAAGTAGCTATTACTCAGCTATGCAATGAGCTACATGTCTGAATTTTTTCTATGTTATAGCTGACCCAAAATTAGGTGAACAACATATTTAAGCAAAATACTGTAAATGCAATAGTTTTCAAGTTACAAGTGATTTACTCAATAGTGACAACCTGAAAATAGCTATTGCTCAGCTATGCCATGAGCTATAAGTCTGTAATTTCACAACGTTATAGCTGACCCAAAAGTAGGCGAACAACATATTTTAACAAAATACTCCAAATGCACTATTTTTCAAGTTACAAGTCATTTACTCAACAGTCAGTACCTGAAAATAGCTATTGCTCAGTTGTGCCATGAGCTACAGGTTTGTAATTTCACTATGTTATAGCTGACCCAAAAGTAGCTGAATAACATATTTACACAAATTTCTGTAAATGCAATACTTTTCCAATTACAACTGATTTACTCAACAGTGTGAACTTCAAAGTAGCTATTACTCAGCTATGCAATGAGCCACAGGTCTGGAACTTCACTATGTTATAGCTGACTCCGAAATAGGTGAACTAGATTGGGCCAACTCGGCGCCAACATATCCCCAGACAGGTCATCACTCACGCCACAGGTTTTGATCGGGAATTTTTTAAAACATAATTACCCATTATTATATGAACTTCAGCACATCAATCTACTCTGTTTATATCTTCCCAAGGAAGATGGTGTATCCCCAGACACCGAATACATAACTCAAATTATATTTTCAATCTTCCTGCAATGATAACTCTAAACCTATTTTCAAAGTATTTAAATGATTGATGATTGAATGTCCATTCTAAAATAATAATCCCAAAAGAGCATATCTGTTTCTATATTTGTTGACAAATAAAATATTATTTTAACTCAACTCATCATACTTTTCAATCTTCCTTCAAAGTATTTAAATGATTGATGATTCAATGTCCATTCTAAAATTCATAATCCCAAAAGCGCATATCTGTTTCTATATTTGTTCACAAATAAAATATTATTTAAAAAAAAATTATTTATATTATTATTTTATTATATTATTTTTAGAATTTGCAAATTGTTTTCAGTTATTCATTTCCTCTATACCTGTATATGTGGTCCATATATATGCAACCTAAATATGTGACACAATCTCAGTTCTGACTCCCCTTTGTGTTATATGTAATGAAGCCCACTACCTCCCACCCCCACCCCTCTCCCCTTCTCCACACCTCTCTCACTATTACACAAGATCTGCAACCCCATTGAGTTCTTTGTTTCTCATCTGATATCATTAAATACCTTTGTTTATTTAGTGTCACTCAATATAGCTGGAGGTCCCAGAGGTGGGGATAAATGGTAAACAAACAATCTATATAAAAGGGGTACTCAAATACAAAAAGAATTGAGAATTTTAAGTATGTGATTATCAACTGAAATGAGTTCATAACTGTAGGAGCTGTGTCAAAATTAACTGAGGCAAGTTGAATAAAACTGGGCTAGTTGAGGGTTAAAAATCCCCTAGTTTTACTACATAAGGATATAATTTCATTAATATTGGGACTTAAAGCTCACTTAAAGTGTCCATTTTGTCTACTTGAATATGTTTAACCAGTTTCATTTTAAAAAGTTAAAAACTCAGCAAGCAGAGGTATAACACACAAAAATAAGTTCTTAAAAGACTAAGATAGCCATAACATTATTAATAATCAAAATTTAAATAGACAGGCATTTCCTTTGAAAAATTCAAAGATTTCAGCTCTATAACCCACATAGTTTGACAGTTACTGGGCTTTAAAGTGGCATAATGTCCATAAATTGGGTTTCTGTGGGCATTTTACAATTGTTAAAGAGACCTTAGCAATTAAACTACAGATCTGAAACTTTTTGGGGGACATACATAACAAACAAAAATTATATATAATACAGTTTAAGACTTGTCACACTAAGCATTTCCAAATAACAGGGCAAAATACGGAAAAAATGTCAAAAAAGGCACTTGGGCGAGTGTCTATGGCCCTCATACACAGGTTAAATGCCTACTAAAAACCTTGATTTTCGGCACATGTAAAAAGGACATAATAATGTATTCCCAGATGGGATTTCAGCTCCATCAATCACATAGTTTAACAGTCACAGGGCTTAAAGGTGGTAAAAAGTCCAAAGTCGATGTGGCTTTCAAATTAAAGCTTCAGACTTAAAATTTGTTACATACTAAGATTACACATAGAATATGTATCTAATAAAGTTTGAAACTTCTCAGACTTACCATTTCCAAGTTACAGAGCAAAATATGTGAAAAATGTCTTAAAAGTGTCACTCAGGTGGGTGTTTAAGGTCCTCATACACAGGTTAAATGTCTACTTGAAGCCTTGATTTTTGGCACATGTAAAAAGAACATAATAATGTATTCCCAGATGAGATTTCAGCTCTATCAGTCACATAGTTTAACAGTCACAGGCCTTAAAATTGGCAAAAAGTCCAAATACTGGGTCTTTATGGGGCCTTCTAGAGACCTAAATGTGGCCTTTAAATTAAAGCTTCAGACTTAAAATTTGTCACATACTAAGATTACACATAGAATATACATGTAATACAGTTTGAAACTTCTTAGACTTACCATTTCCAAGTTACAGGGAAAAATATGTGAAAAATGTCTAAAAATGGTCACTCGGGTGGGGATTTATGGTCTCATACACAGGTTAAATGTCTTCTTAAAGCCTTAATTTTTGGCACATATAAAAATAACATACTAATATCTTCCCAGATAGGATTTGAGCTCTATCAGTCACATAGTTTGACAGTCACAGGGCTTAAAAGTAGCAAAAAGTCCAAATATTGGGTCTTTGGGAGCCTTTTAGAGACCTCAATTTGACCTTCAAAATTAAAGCTTCAGACTTAAAATCTGTTACATACTAAGATTACACACAGAATATATATCTAATACAGTTTGAAACTTCTCAGACTTACCATTTCCAAGTTACAGGGAAAAAGATGTGAAAAATGTCTTATAAGGGTCACTCGGGTGGGTGTTTATGGTCCTGATACACAGGTTAACTGTCTATTAAAGGCCTAAATGTTGGGGCACATATAAGAAAACACATAGATATATTCCCAGATTATATTTAACTTAGATGAGAGACATAGTTTGAAAGCTACAGTGCTTGAAAGTGGCAAAAAGTGCATAAATTGGGTCTCTGTGTGCACTTTTGAGACCTTAAGTCGACCCCTTTGGGTAAACCTACAGCCCTAAAATTTTCTACAGACAAGGATTACATATCAAAGTTATACCTAGCGCAGTTTGAGACTCATCAGAATTACCACTTCCAAATTATAGGGCAAAATATATGAAAAGTATAGCAAAAAATCCCTAAGTGGGGGTATTTATGGGCCTCAAACACAATTTTCTCCTCAACTTAAAGTCGTGATTTTCGGCACATGTACTAAGAACATATTAATGTGTTGTCAGGTAAAATTTCAGCCAGCTGAGCATCATAGTTTGTGACCTACAAGGCTCTAAGTGGCCAAAAGTCCAATTTCTGACCTTAAGGTGGCCATAAGTTCTTTTTTACTGGGAGTTTAAGGTCACCTTAAAATAGGGATCTTCCTTTGGGCACCCTTAACATGTGTACCAAGTTTGAAAAAAAAATATTAATTTGTTTTTGAGTTATCGCGTCCACAAGGAAATTTCTACGGCGGCGGCGGCGGCGGCGGCGGCGGCGGCGGCGGCGGCGCGACGGACCTGAATCCAATATATCCCCGACTTTCGTCTGGGGATATAATAACATATTGAAACAAAATACTCTAAATGTAATACTTTTGAAGTTATAAGTAATTTACTCAATAGTGATAACCTAAAAGTAGCTATTACTCAGCTATGCCATGAGCTACAGGTCTGAAATTTTACTATGTTATAGCTGACATAAAAGTAGCTGAATAACATATTTATACAAAATTCTGTAAATGCAATAGTTTTCAAGTTACAATTGATTTTACTCATGATGGAAGTTACTGAAAAGCCCAAAAGTAGCTATTACTCACTTAGCTATTGAGACAGACACCCAAGTTACTCACCATGTTGTAGCTATGAAAAAAGTATCTGAATAACATATTTTAACAAAATGCTCTAAATGCAACACTTTTTAAGTTATAAGTGATTTAGTGCATGATTTCATGACTTTTAATGCATTTTAGACATTTTTGTCTACCACAGGCCTAATTTAGACATAAAGCCTACCAAAAAGATAGGGTGGCGAGTCCTCTAGCATACCAAGCCACCTGCCAAATATGAAAGAAATCTGGAAAGAAATGTGGACTGTAGGTCGCTAACAAGCAATATTCCACATTTTAGACATTTTTGTCTACCACAGGCCTAATTTAGACATAAAGCCTACCAAAAAGATAGGGTGGCGAGTCCTCTACCATATCAAGTCACCTGCCAAATATGAAAGAAATCCGGAAAGAAATGTGGACTGTAGGTCGCTAACAAGAAATCTCTGCGGACGCGGACGACGACGATGATGAATCCATAGTATCCCCGCTTCGCGTCGGGGATACAATTATAGGGCAAAATATGTGAAAAGTATAGCAAAAAATTCCTAAGTGGGGGTATTTATGGGCCTCAAACACAATTTTCTCCTCAACTTAAAGTCGTGATTTTCGGCACATGTACTAAGAACATATTAATGTGTTGTCAGGTATAATTTCAGCCAGCTGAGCATCATAGTTTGTGACCTACAGGGCTCTAAGTGGCCAAAAGTCCAATTTCTGACCTTAAGGTGGCCATAAGTTCTTTTTTACTGGGAGTTTAAGGTCACCTTAAAATAGGGATCTTCCTTTGGGCACCCTTAACATGTGTACCAAGTTTGAAAAAAAAATATTAATTTGTTTTTGAGTTATCGCGTCCACAAGGAAATTTCTACGGCGGCGGCGCGACGGACCTGAATCCAATATATCCCCGACTTTCGTCTGGGGATATAATAATAAGAAAGGGTTGCTTATAATAGTAATATACAATAGGTTAATCTACTGAAAATTCATTGAGAAAATTTCAACTGCAAACAGCTAATCAATCTTTATAATACTTCAGACACTCGATTCTGCTTACTCATAATAAGCTTAAATGCTCCAAGATGTAATTAAATGTGCACTTTATACCAGCAAACAAACGCTTATAAAAATTTGTTATTATGTATTTAACAAATGTTGAGTTCTCACCACAATGTAAAGAAAATCAAGCAATTGTCAAAGAAGTTAAACAGTTCTGTACTAAGTCACAGAAACTGAGACAAAGGATGTGAAGAAGTCGGATGTGAAATCCTCTTTTTATTTGACATCAGCATTTAGGGATGTCATACATAATTATTGATTTCATCCATTCTTGAAGAATTTACCAATAGAAAAGCAATACAGATTATTTGTACAGTGGACAAATTGGAGTTGATAAGTTTTAGTTATACTTCTAAATGATCTACTTTAAAAACTAATTTATTGATTTCTCATTGCAACTGATTATGTTGAAGGCAACAACGATTTAACTACAATGTTAATGTTTCATATTTTACTGTTTACAAACTGATCATTGATCAATGTCCACTCAATGGCCATAAAGGTACTTTGTCCTTCAGGTTTAATATTGAGCTAAAAGCACAATAACCTTACTTTATGACAAACAACATTCCTCTTTTGTACATGTTTAATGATAAATAGTAAAATCAACCTTGATTAATCCACTACTAATTGAGTGAATATATCAAATAGAAAAACAGAACCTTGGCGTTCAAGACTTATTTTTCAATATTTACAAAGTGTCAGATATTTGAGGAATAATACATGAGGCTATAAACTGGTCTAGTTTGACAATGTAAAACAGAAAAATAAGACTTATAATGCCAGTACATTGTAAAAACTCATTCACAAAACAAAGTTGTAAATGAGAAAGCAACTTAAGACCGTATTAACATGTAGTAGAATCCTCACAAATAGACCTCTCATATGTGGAATCCTCTGGTTAATAAACATGAATAGAGTAAGAAGTCTCAAATTCACCAGGAATTTAAGATTCACCACCTCTAAAACCTTAGTTAATTTCATAAAGAAAATTATGTTTTGTCTTAAAATTGGTATTTTTCAGTTCAGAAAGCTTTAATTTACTCTTCATTCAACAAATCTCACCTCAATTCATTTATTTTATTAGCATTCACACATGTGGCAAATTTCAGACATGTGGCGATTTTTAGATTTCTTACTCTACTCGATTCTTAGAAGGCCTGTTTCTATTGAAATGTACCTTGTTATCTGGACACCCAGGTTCAGCAAAAGTATTTTTTCCCTAAGCAGGGGTTAAAATGTACAGCCTGTATCTTATTCCAAGAAGCTGGTGTATTGTATTCTTCTGGGATACTATCAAATACTGTCACTAGTACAGAAGTTATATAACACTACCTTTGTATAAATTTTTTTGAAAAATCCTAAAATGTACTAGATCTGGGACATAGTGATTTTCATTTACTAAAGGTTACTGGGTTGAATCAATGAGCATACAATATCCCACTTTTCACACTTAAAGAACCATGCACATGCACAAACACACATACATAAATCAAGTTGGTCAAGTGGCTGTTACCAGCTTAAGCAGAGAGTTTCATGAAAATTTTCTGAGAACATTTTTCTTCTTATTTGTACTTGTCAATGGAAAAATATATATCACTATAACATTGAAAAGAACATGCATTGTCTTGTGACCAAAAAGTACCATTTGAAATCCTTAATGTAAATCTCTGTTAATAAGAACTCACTTGTAAGTGGAAATTATTTAAGTCTTTAGCATTCTTTTTCACTGAAATTTACTGTTTTCTGGAACTTCAATTTAACAAGAAGATCTCAAAGTTCAAATGTGTTAGCTTTCCCGAAAGCAAGATAAAAAGTGAGAAAAGGTACTATGACATCTATACTTGGATAATACACAATGTATATTTATTACTCAATCAACTTTAAAAAATAGTAATTATTAAAGCTATAAAGCTAAAACCAGTGTAATTTGTGAAGCGTAAAATGAAGAATATTTTTAAACCTTCACATCATTAATGTCTAAGTGCAAATAACCTCCATATATCAATATGATGGAATATGAATCATATATCTGCATGAGTCTGACTTTCATTGTTAACACAAGTAATTCCAAGACCATGACTTATCAAGTCTGATTTGCCATATGGGGAAACTTTTCCACAAACTCAACAATTTCAACATCAAGTCCCTACTCTATTAATTTTGGAGAAATATTCAACAATTATTCCCAGAAAAAAAGGAAAATTGCACAGTGTCAACTGATTTTGTCATGCCTGAAGTGAAAAATTGCTGTCTCTATAAAATGGTCTTCAAATACTAGAAAAGAAGAAGACAAAGCCAGAATAAAATTTCACTAATTTGAAAGTTTTTAAGAAATTCAGAAGTATTAAATGTCACTATAGTTGGTTGTTACTTTTGACATAAAGAAAGATGTATTATTTCGTTATAAAGGAAGTATTTTGTTTATCCACACTCATTACTTTAAATAACCAAAATGAACACCCATTAAAAATGTCCACTTATACAGTGAATGGAAACATCTATTTAAATTTAGCAAGGACACAGGAAAAGATAGCATTCATTTTTTCATCGAGTAGCAATCGCAAGTAGCATACAGGGAACCTAACTATACTCTACTTGTATATTTAATGCACTTGAAAATTTTCTTAATATCTTTCAGCCACTCCATCATGTGAACTATATTTTTAACATGGTAGAAATTATGTACTGCAAAAAAGTACAGGCAGGGACACGTAAACAAATATCTAGAGTGCTTTAAGGTTTTTCTTGTGTTGTTTTTTTTAGTCAATACATGCACATCTCTATGAAAGCCGTTTTTCGGCACATTAAAAAAAGTTTTTTGGTTTATTTAAAACCTAAAATTTATATTGCCAGAGCATTCAGAAATGTACTGGAAAATTGTAAATATTTTATTCAATATCTAAATGATAAACTACCTTGTTGATTTAATAACAGCCCATGTGAATTAGTTGCCTGGCAAAACAGACGTGTTTATAAATAAACCAGAGAAAATTTTACCACCCGGTCCCTGATGGGCTTCCATAGATTACCATAGATGGGCCAAAATAGATGATTTTTTTTCATATATATATTTATGAATTTTTAGGTAAATGAACACTCAGTATTCACTGTAATATATGTGGTTTTGTTTTTATGTTAATCTATTAAATCACCACCTGTTGTAATTTCTTTTTACTAGTGGGTACATGTTTTAATACTAGAAATAGGACGCCCTGTTGATAGTAGCTGCTATGAATAGAAACAGGATAGCATAGAAGAACACACATTGTCATGTGTAATGTCCACCCCATGAACCTTTTGGAAAAATTGTACAGTAGTCTTACAAGACTCTGTTTCATTTGTAAAATATATCAATGATGCTTAAATATTTATTAGCATACATGTAAATTATTTCAGCTTCATGCCTTTTCGCATTGGTTGGGTCGAAAATTTTGACGAAATCGCTCTATCTTGCACGGTTAAGGAGATAGAAGCAAATTTGTGTTTTTCAAATTTTGGGAAAAATTCAAAATGGCCGCCATTTGTGGGAAGAGGAAATTTTTTTGAAAATTGCCAAAAATTTCGACGAAATCGGTCTATCTTGCATGGTTAAGGAGATAGAAGCAAATTTGTGTTTTTTCATTTTTGGCAAAAATTCGAAAATTCAAAATGGCCGCCATTTTTGGGGAGGGTAAAATTTTTTGAAAATTGCCAAGAGTACATTGCTCAGATACCCTATAGGTTGAAAACTTCGATGAAATCGCTCTATCTCGCACGGTTGAGGAGATAGAAGCAAATTTGTGTTTTGCCATTTTTGGCAAAAATTCGAAAATTCAAAATGGCCGCCATTTTTGAGGAGGGGAAATTTTTTTGAAAATTGCAAAGAGTACATTTCTTAGATACCCTGTGGGTCGAAAATTTTGACGAAATTGCTCTATCTCGCATGGTTAAGGAGATAGAAGCAAATTTGTGTCTTGCCATTTTTGGCAAAGTAGCTATGTAGCTATTACTCAGTCAGTTATATAGCTATTATCACTAAAAGCAATCCCAAGCAAGCTATTGACCAAACTATTGCTCATACCAAATTTGGTAAAGATATGTCAAATATTTTTCCTTAAAATGCCCGGAAACAAAAGAAGTACACAAAAGTAGCTAAGTAGCTATTACTCAGTTAGCTATAGAGCTATCTTCACCAAAAGCAATCCCATGCAAGCTATTAACCCAATAAATACCCATACCAAATTTGGTAAAGATGGGATAAATACTTTTCCTTCAAATGAGCTCAAACCAAGCATCTGGATGGCGAAAGACGGATGGCGGAAAAAGCAAAAATAATAATATGTCCACCCCCCAGTGGGGTGGACATACCAGTGCCGCGCTCTGTAACGCCCATGGGCAATGTGACCAAATATTTGCAAAAGTTAGGGATGGGCGTTTACAACAATGAAAACCAGCCGGGCGTTTCGAAAAAAATAACCCAAATTTGGGGAAACCGCATTTCAGCACACACCAACTGGAAGTAAAATATGCGGTTGGTAAACAAATCTCGTTGCAATAAAAGGTGACATAACTGCCAAAATAAGGAAAATTCGTTGAAAATGGATATAAATTAATCGTATTTCACCGATTATTGGGTTTATATGGAGAAAGTTTACCTCGAAATGACATTATAATAATTTATGAGTGATAACGTAAGATTGGCGATGGGCGCCTTCAAAAGAATGAGCGTTACAGAGCGCGGCTATGGTAATTACAAGCACATGAAGTGGCCAGAGTCATCTTGCATAATCACTATGCATTCGGAGACAGTGAATGTGGGGAAATGTTAGTGAAAAAAAATATATAAATAAAAAAAAAATATATATATATACAATGTCATGACCATAGACTTTTGTGCAAAGGATTTTTTTTACTGTGCCTTGTTCAGCTTTCAGGATTTCTTGTGTTTTACATTTCTAACAAATATTTTTTTTAATAACTTTTCATATATATTATCAGATATATATTATCAGAATACATAATATTATTGTATTCCCCTTTATATTATCAGATTGTTTTTCTGTAAATATCCTTTTATCAGTCCTTAGGATGGTACACTAAAATGTGTAAATAACCAATGAATAAACAAATAGCAAACCTCAGCAGGTGGGAACCCATCCCACAAGAATTCTTGGAAGAGCACTAAGTGGACATATAGAAAAATGCCTTCTATTTTAAATGTGTCAGATAAAGTCAGGGTTTTATGTCTCATTCAACAACTAGGGTCTTACTGGGATGAGACCCTCACCATGGCACTTGTGGAAGCCAAACCCAGAGGTGAGAGTCTGATTTCAAATGTAAGAGGTGGTGTATCACTGTCTGTGCATGGATTTGTACTCTGGAGCACCCGCAAACTTACAAATCAAACAATAGCCAGCCTCAGTAGGCAAGAATCCCAGCCCGCAGGTACAACTAAATGGCCAACAACATTGAGATTTGGGGAAAATCTTAGAAACAACTTCAGTTGTGAGAAGTATACATTATCCACGAAATGTTGTCAGATGTAAGATTCACAGGCCATGATTTGTTACAAGTTGTTGTCATATTTTGAAGCCCTAGAACTAATTATAAGGAACATATAAGGCCCTTTTAGCATGATGACCCTACATTACCTTGAAGCAGGGGTCAAAGGTCAAATTTGTCACTTGCAAAAGATTTGCAGACTATGATTTCCTATAAGTTGTTTTCTCATTCCAAATCCCTAGGACCAATGACAAGGGAGACATTAGGACTTTCTGATATGCTCTCCCCCCTCCACTTGACATTATAGATGTGATATGATGGCTATTTTGTTTTCAAAACAAGACCAAATTACTCTCAGGTAAGCTTTCCTAGCCATTTACATTTTGTGCAAATCTGACACAGCTAGCTGCAATATTTTAAATTTAAGAACATATCAATGATTTTCAAACAATCGGCCATGGTGACCATGTTGTTTTTTAAAATGAGTACAAAATTTTTTGCAGACATGTTTTCACAGCCATAAACATTCTCTGCAAATATGGTGAAGATATCTTTGAATGAGATATAAAGGCTGATGTAAAAATGTGACCAATGCACCCATGCACACACGCACAGAAGCTGTTTCATAATCTCCCAACCCCGGCTTTGGCAGGCGGGAGATGAAAATGCTACTATAGTAACATCGATTAAATAGTGCCTGTTTTTCAATTAAGAAGTTCGAGATTGAAAAGTATTTAAATCATTGCCATGGCCACAGATGTTGCCAGATACCCTCCATAAACCTAATCAGATCTAGATCCTGTTTCAATTAACATATCCTGAAAATTTGGTGAAAATTGATGCATTTATTTAGGCTTTGAAACACCCACAAACGTTAAAACCCAAAAATATTGAAGGTGTTTGCCATCATTCAATTAAGAAGCTTAAAACCAAAAAGTATGTAAAGTGTTGCAAGATACACCCCCAAAACCTAATCAGCTCTAGTCCCTCTTGGGGTAAACATACCATAAATGACCTATTTAGTGCACAGTGCCCTTAAGAAAGGCTAGTTATAGTCAATATTTTACTGTAAAAAAGTTCCCCTTTTAGCGCACCCCATAATGCTGATGTTTTTCCACAGAAGTTGTCAAGGCCATTTTTACGGGACCATCCATTTATTATTCTGTCTGTGTGTGTGGTGTGGAAGTCTTGTGTGAACAAAAGTTAATACTTATACATTACATGGATGGCTTGATCAGGTTCTCTGCATGATGGATGCAGTGACTGGATTATATTGCTGGATAAAGAGATAGGGTGCGGTTACAAGGGCGGGTGTGCTAAATGGGTCATTTACAGTATCCTGAAAATGAGTTCAAAATCTGTGTGAGGGTTTAGGCTGCACAACCTTAAGACCCAGAAATTTTAAAAGTGTTGCCATGGCAACAGTTGTTGCCGGATACCCCCACAACCTTACCAGCTCGAGATATTTTTGGGGTAAACATACCCTGAAGACATGGTGAAAATCCGTGCATGGGCTTAGGCTGTGAAACACCCACTGCCACCCGGATGGTGCAGGGGATGACTTTATGGGCTGGGGTTAAAACACAAAATGTTGCCACAGCATAAATCACAATTCATACAAATCCACTCAATAAGTCCAGTGCTCCCCAGGCTATGGGTTTTAAACACAAGATACACCTTTAAAATAACCCAGTAACTCTGTGAATACAGACATAAAAAGAATTTTAATTTATAAACTTCACTTTTCAATACGACACTCACCTGTGGTGCCAGTCCAGTCCTGCTTTGATGCCCGTGTAGAGGTCTCTCTGATATCTGTCCATGACCAGCAGGACAGCTGGACTGCAGCCTCCACCATAGGAGTAATCAATGACTGACCCACGCAGTGACACTAGACGCTCGTGTTCAGGTACATCCCTGAGTCAAACACAGTTTCAGGTAATCAATGTATAAACAGGTAGACAATGATACATGTACAAGTGGTCATTTACTGAACTCTGTTGCAATACGGGATGATAATATTCAGGTTCATCCCTGGGTCAAAAACAATAATCAATGTACAAACAAGAAGTTGAAGAAGATTTTTACGACATCTATAGCAATTGCTTGGAGCAGAACTTCCACGTTTTGTTTCATGAACTTCACTTACCGTTAGCACACTTATTGATTGGGGATACTACTACTTTTTTGGTACCCTGAATTGGAATGGTTTTGCATTAGTGGGACAATGAAATGGAAAATATGCTACGACCCCTGTTCTAATTAAGGCTGTGATAGGTTATCCGGTTACCCGAAAATGGTCCGAATTCTTTAAGAAAGCGAGTACAAACTGGCGAAGCGGGTAACTGAAAAAATATTAAGTATAGCGTACGTCAATGAAATACTTGGACAAACCTTAGTATTCTGTCAGATTTCTTTAACTGACAACCAATATTTAATGTTATTTTTCGTAACAGTTTGTTTACATCATCTGCCATGTTTGCTTCTCTGCTACTTCAGCTGGGTGACAACTAAAACACGGTTATCCGAATTTGGATCAGTTCTTTCAAGGCGAATATCCGGTGTCGTTTTTCTAATGAACTCACAGCCTTAGTCCTAAGTAACTAGTCAAAGTTCAACGTTGGGAGTTTGATGCCCTTTTCAACAGACAAGGTTGTATCATTATAAGCCTTCAAGTGCAACCAATATGTAGCCATGTGCTGGGTTATAACCCATAACAACAGAGATGAAAGTCAAGTGACTGTAAGGCCAAACTTGTAAATCACTTAGTCACCAAAGCCTTACTGGTAGTCATACAAGCTGGCAATGACTTAACATGGAATGATCACTCAATCACTCATACTCAGGCATATCCATGTGTCCAATATATAGTAAATGACATATATTTAATAAACCAGACATTCAAAGTATTTTGATATAATACTTATACAAAGTTTTTTATAAAAGTGATTGTCAATACATGTTAACTAATGACTTTGCGAATTCTGGTTATATCTAAGTTTTAAAAATATAGTAAAGGTAGAGCATCTGACACTGTGACCTTATGGGCAACACACTTGCTGAGGAACAACAAAGACAATGGTTTGGATTTATGTACAGGAAGCTACACAATGACTCAGATGACCACCTAAAATGCCAGTGCCCAGTCATTAGGTCCTGTCCACAGTGGCAGGCTTAAGAACCTTACGGACATTGATAAATGGTCATTCTTGAGCCTCTGTCTTTCAGTCAGGGGAATGTCAGTCATTTGAGAACTTGGGCTGTATTTGTGCAGTCGGATAGGTCAAATAGTGCTTTGAGTCCTGTAGTACAAGGAGATATTGCACTGACTATAAAAATACAATACAGTACAATACCAAAAAGTAGTGCCTGAGTTCATCAATATTCTTTGGAATGATAAAAATTGTTTAAAGTGTTGACATACTTTGTGTAGTGAAACTCCAGAGCCAAGTCGTTCCAGTGTTTGTCATCAGGGGGCACCACTGACTTCACAGCACATGGACCATACCCTCCCCAACTGTCACAAGAGTACACCACTCCATACTGACCTCGACCCACCTCACGACCATACTCTGGCATACCTGTATTGTACAGAAATACACGTCTGAATAGCTAGGTAAACAATGGATAAACCTATCGAGTATATCTCTGCAAGATATGTCTGAGTAGATGAAAACCTTGCCCACCTTTTCTCAAAATGTCACATCATTTCATCCAGATCCTGCCATACTGCGGCATACTAGCAGGGTAAAGAACTACACAACCATGTGTGAATAAATGCATAAGCAGAGGAGAAGACTTACATGACATACAGTAGACTGCCAAATGACTTTAAGAATTATTGCCTGAGTTTTGGTCAAAGTGGCATTCAGTATACCATGCTGTATTGAACCTGTCCAAGTCACAGTTACATCGAAGAATACCTAAAAAAAGCTTCATACACAATATGTCTGAATGGACTGGTCAACGACATCAATCACAAATGAATTCACAAAGCATACAAACACAAAAACATTCAATAACTGATTGTCAATTCTGTATCCAGCACTCACCGCAGTGTATGTAATCCTTAATAACTGATTTACTTTTACATCTAACACTCACCATAGAGTATATAATCCTTCATGGAGATGCTCTCCAGTGCAAGTCTGGCTACTCTGGGGGCATGAACCTTCCTAACCTTCAACCTCTGCTCCTCGGTTCGCTCCAGTCTCCCTGAGTGACGGTTCTCCAGCTGTTTTAGTGCGGAGGAAAATGTTTCATGAGATTGCTTCAGTCGTTCCTTGATTTGTGAGCAGATGCTTTTGGCCAGTCTATGAAACAGAAAGAGAGACACACTATCTTCACTGTTTAAATACTTTAAATACTTCCTGGAAGATAATGTTTAACTCAAAGATAAAGTGTATGTTGTATGAAGATCAGTAGTTTCTCACATTAGAATTTATATATCAGATGGACTGGAATTTAGAAATGATATAATTTTGATTTGTGTAAAATTGTATACCTGTATGAGAGATCAAGGCAACAATAAATGAGGGTACAATAAATAGTTTCAAAGAAAAGTGTAAAAGACAATGTGTTAAAATAATGTATACTTTGTAAGTTATAGTATTTTTACTTGTTGGATCTGTGATATCTGGAAGTTTCAATTACTAGGTCTTCACTAGTATAAGTGGTGTTCCTTATATTGAGTTAACAGAATGTGAAGTTTGTAATATTTAGCACCAGCAGTCCACCATTGGATGGATCTGTAATAGGGTTGAATGTAGCAGGAATTCTTGTACTCAAATGGGTCTGTAATGGGGCTGAATGTAGCAGGAATGCTTGTACTCAAATGGGTCTGTAATAGGGCTGAATGGAGCAGGAATTCTTGTAGTCAAGTGGGTCTGTAATAGGGCTGAATGGAGCAGGAATTCTTGTAGTCAAGTGGGTCTGTAATAAGGCAGAATGTAGCAGGAATTTTTGTACTCAAATGCTCTTTTCCATCACTTTACTCTCAAACAAAGTACTCTTTTGAGTGTAAATGATAATCAAATCTTGCATATCTTTATTTTCCAAAAATCCATAAAATAATCCATTTGAAGTTTAAATATATTTGGAAATTTGGTCTTTACATCAATTCTCTGCACTCTACTTGTATTCACTCAAATTGTCAAACAGTTTCCAGGTTCAATCTTGGGGAAACAGATATGTATATGTTGTGATAGAACTTAAAATTTGACAGAGTTTTAAATTCTGTCGACAGAATTTAAAATCCTGTCGACAAAACTTAGAATTTTAAGTTCTGTCACGACATACATATATATATCAATTTAACTGAGATTTCACGCATAACAATTGATGTTTACAACGACCAGAAGTAGAGGGGATCAAGAGGGAACTAGGGAGGTAGTTACAAAAATATTTGGGATGGTCCTTAATGTTTGCTCTCACCAACATACAGCAACAGGCGAGGATAACATAAAGCTATTTTACACAATAAAAATGTACCAATTTGACTGAGATTTCCAAGTAACAATAATGCACTCAATGAAAGAACTATCACACAGACAACAACCAGAAACTGACTTGTAATTTAATGGTAACTGTTTGAATTCCTAAACAAAAAACCTACCTGTATTCACTTAAGCTGTCAAGCATATCTGTGGCCACTTTTCTCTTCCATGCTAAGTCTATCCTGGTACTGTTGCTCCAGGCCATTGAGTGCATCAACTGGAAACATTACAAAATACAGTAAACCCTCTGATGTATAATTCCTTTTAAGACAAAGAAAATATTAGTTCCTGAGAAGAGGTTTTCCAGTGTGACTGAACCTTTTATCTAGGATTAATGGTTATTTAGGAGCCTTTGTTTCATTCTTTGATAATTAACAGAGTTAATGGCATTAAGAAATACAATTGAACTTTTTCAAGTCAAAACACGTAAAATCAGAAAAATATTTCTGCTCATGAGTAATTCAAGAGATTTGGTTAATTACACTAGAAAAATTTCAATGAAAGGACTTAACATTAACTTTGGCCTTATAATGGTCTTCTCAATAAGTGAAATCTAGTCATCTCTGCTAAAAATTTTATGTAATAGGAGTTGTGCATTTGTCTGATTACAAATAACTTGAAATGTTATGGATGGATTTTGATGAAAGTTTCCAAATGTCCACAATGGTACAAGTAGAGTAAGAAATCTAAAATTCGCCAGGAATCTAAAATTCGCCACCTCTAAAACCTTCGTTAATTTTATGAAGAAAATGATGTTTTTGTCTAAAAATTGGTATATGTCAGTTCAAAAAGTCTTAATTTACCATACAGTCAACAAATCTCACCACAATTCATTTATTTTATTAGTACTTTCACATGTGGCGAATTTCAGATATGTGGCGAATTTTAGATTTCTTACTCTAACAGGTTCTTAGATTTTGGTGGTGATCCAGATTACCATCTGGATCCAAGAAGTTTTTAATGGATTTTTTATCATTGTACTCATCTGCAATATTGGAGGTGTTGGAGTTTGAAAGAGGTATGCGCTCTCCGAGTTCTCATTATTTACTGCTATCAGTGCCATTGTTAATCCTCTAAAATAACAAGTCTGACAAGTTCAATTTGTTAAAGGCTTGTACAAGAGATGTTGAATCGTTGATACAAGCAGACACGGTAATAATGTTTGAACTTATATCGCATACACTAGCTACTAGCTCGACACACAAAAAAAATAAAGCCAGGATCAGCAGACAGGAACCCTAACCCGCAGGTACAACTACATGAGCAACAACGTAGAGATTTTGGAAAATATAACATATCGAAATGTAAGATGTATAGAGAACACACCAGGTGCTGTCAGGTGAAAGAACTGTCATGTAGTTGATTTGTTTATTTTAATGTTTTACATCATGCCTAGTACCTTATCGGTTATATTGTGATGGGTAGATGAAAGGACAGAGTAAACCAGTACATACAGTTGGTCAAGGTTCTGTACTGTAAACTGCTGACCAACAGCAAGCATCCACCAGCTTTCCAACATGAGGTCGGGCCGGGATTCCAACTCTGATCTCAGAGGTGGGAGGCCAGTGTGTTACCACTGCACCACTGTGGCCCCATTCATGTAGTTGAAGATGCAGCAAAAACTTACAGATTTTATTTATTCATGATGTGAAGTTTTTTTTTAATGATAGGAAGGCCTCTGTAACTTTAGATGGATGTCTATTATGAAGCAACTGCTTCTTCAACAACATATCCTACACATATAAAAATACAACTCTAGTAACACGAGTAGTGTAATAGTGAGCCTTTCTTAATTAAGAAGTTTAAAACCAAAAGAGTCTTGAAAGTGTTGCCAAGACAACACCCGTTGGAGGATAGTCCCCTAAACTTAACAGCTCTAGATCCTCTTGGGTTACATATGCTGAAAAATTGGTGAAAATCAATGCATGAGTTTGGGACCCAAAAATCTTCAAAATGTTATTGTTGACAGATACTCCCCAAAACCTTATTAGCTCTAGTTCCTCTTGGGGTAAACATATCCTGAATATTCTTGAAAATCCTTGCATGGGTTTTCTACCTGGCTGTAAACACCCACAAAGTTTAAGACCCCAAAATCTTAAAAGCAATGCCAGATACTCCCTAAAACCTAATCAGCTTAAGATCCTCTTGGGCTAAACATATCTTGAAAATTTGGCAAAATCCA